>OX352315.1:3624114-4881864 GCA_947086415.1 Pammene aurita | reverse complement strand
TAAGTATTTTAAATTTATTATTTAGAAAAACACATGGTATGAGGTATGACTAAAATTCTATTTTCGCCTATCTACGTGCTATCAAGAGATCATGTCAAAACCTTCAAAAGCCTATCATACCATTTATAAAAGAAACATTAAAATATATTCAAACTTAATAACCATTACTCGTATATATTCTAAATCACAGTTTGGCAGTTGAAAATTAATACTTACTTATATCTGTAAAAATATGCATGTGTGTATATTTAAGTCTTTAAATCTCTTTTTGTAGTAACCTATACCTATAACTTTATATTTAGAATAACACAATTATTATTATTTCAATTTTGAAAATGTACAGGGTGTAACAAAACCCCTGTCCGATCCGTTAAGGGCATATTTGGTATCGTAACTATCGTATCTAACTCTGACTAAACTAGAACAGCTTAACTAAAAAAATCTCACACCTCTTCATTTTACTTATTCTATTTTTAGTATTTGTAATAGCGGCAACAAGAACACGTCATCTGTGAAAATTACAGTTTTCTAACTATCACGGTTCCTGAGAAACAGCTGTAAAATCACGTTTGTTGTATGGGAGCCCCACTGAAATATTTATTTTATTATATTTTTAATATTTGTTGTTGTAACGGCAACAGAAATAATTATCTGTGAAAATTTCAGCTTGGTAGCTATTACGGATCCTGAGATACAGCCTGTTGACAGACAGACAGCGAAACGTCTTAGTAATAGGCTTCCTTTTTTACCCTTTGGGTACGGAACTCTAAAAAAGCAATTTATGAATTTAGACATATTAGACCTCTCACGTCGACGTCCCTTTCATTGACTTTCATTTCTAATATTATAATAACATTAGTTCATGTGCCTTTGCGGTATACTTACTGTGGACTAGTTATAAGAACAAAAAAATAGCACAGCCAAAGTCACAGGAAAAACTAGTTAACACTCAATGTGCATGCGGCTTTACCGTGTCCGTTTGGTTACTTTTGCAAGTCCGGCTATACGTTACGTCACAAAATGTTACCAAATGGACGTAACGCTTTCTGTGATGCAGAATTAAATCTATTCAGAAATAATACAAATCAACTGAAATATTATACTTATTTACTTCACAAAAAACTCAATTAAAAGTTGTTTTGTTCAACATAAACAGAATTTGACAAACATTCCATTTAAGGTGCAAAAACAGTGAAACCAAGTGGACAAAAAAGTGGGATAAACTTACCTGCCAACACCAGCACGCCATGAAGGTCGCAATTTGACTGTTTGTATTCAAATTGTCTATTCAAACGAGCTTTATCTATGGTCGCAGAGTTGCCAGGATCAAAAATAACGTAATAAATGGTAAAAAATATCCCACATAATACTCGAAAATTGCGTAACCAACCTGGACAATGTCCAAATCGCGATTTCGCGGGGACAACGTTTCAATCTAATTTCAACCCTAATAATATGATATTTAAAGCTACATTTTATCAAAACCGGATTACCCAACGTTTAAACTTGACATAAAATGAATTCACTAATATTACCACCTTAGAAAAAACTTGCGTGATTGCCCTTCAAAAGTTGGATTCCGCGGAGGGGACAGTATGGCGGAGTGATTTTACCAAATTTTTAAACTCGTTTTTGTTAAAGAAAAAAGTATTTTATTCTACATTTAGCTTAATTACAAAGTGGCCCATTTACTATTCTTTACGAAAAAGTAACATTTACCGGCACAAAATTAACACGTTACGGGTAAATTGCAAAAAACACTTGGGGACATCCGAAAACGCGGGGGGTACAACGGTAGATAGAAATGCCCTCATGCTTAGCTTAGTGCAAAACTGCGAAGTTCTCATCTCTGTGCTGCCTTTTTTGTAACGAAAAAATTAACTCTAAAATTTCGATTTTCTCAAATTTTAGGTGTGATATGCTGATATATTTTCAGGAGTTCTTGGCTTGTTATTGGTCTCAAATGATAGCTAAAGCTTGGTTTCGTCCAATACCGCGGAGTTCCCGTCTCTGTTCTGCCTTTTTTGTTACGAAAAAATTTTACTCTTAAAATTTAAATTTTCTCAAACTTCAGGTGTGATATGCTGATATATTTTCAGGAGTTCTAGGCTTGTTATTGGTCTCAAATGATAGCTCAAGCTTAGTTTCGAAAAAAATTGCAGAGTTCCCGTCTCTGTGCTGCCTTTTTGTAACGAAAAAAAATTACTCTAAAATTTGAATTTTTTCAAACTTCAGGTTTGATATGCTGATACTCTTTCAGGAGTTCTAGACTTGTTTTTAGTCTTAAACGATAGCTAATGGACGGTAACGTAAAAAACCACGCAGTTCCTGGCTCTGCGCTGCGTTTTTTATTACGAAAAAATTTACTCTGAAATTTAGATTTTCTCAAACATCAGGTGTTATATGCTGATATATTTTCAAAAGTTCTAGGCTTATTTTTGGGCTTAAATGATAGCTCATGCTTAGCTTAGTGCAAAACTGCGAAGTTCTCATCTCTGTGCTGCCTTTTTTGTAACGAAAAAAATTAACTCGAAAATTTTGATTTTCTCAAACTTTAGGTGTGATATGCTGATATATTTTCAGGAGTTCTTGGCTTGTTATTGGTCTCATATGATAGCCCAAGCTTAGTTTCGTACAAAACCGCAGAGTTCCCGTCTCTGTGCTGCCTTTTTGTAACAAAAAATATTTACTCTAAAATTTGAATTTTCTCAAACTTCAGGTTTGATATGCTGATACTTTTTCAGGAGTTCTAGACTTGTTTTTGGTCTTAATTGATATGCTTATGTTCATAGAAAGCTACGTCGTAGTCGGCTCTGCGCTGATTTTTTTGATAAGAAAAAATTAACTCCGAAAATTCATTATTCTCAAATTTCAGGTGTGATATGCTAATATATTTTCAGGAGTTCTAGGCTTATTTTTGGTCTTAAACGATAGCTAATGCACGGTAACATAAAAAACCACGCAGTTTCTGGCTCTGCGCTGCCTTTTTTATTACGAAAAAATTTACTCTGAAATTTAGATTTTCTCAAACATCAGGTGTGATATGCTGATATATTTTCAAAAGTTCTAGGCTTATTTTTGGGCTGAAATGATAGCTCAAGCTTAGCTTAGTGCAAAACTGTGATGTTTCCATCTCTGTGCTGCCTTTTTTGTAACGAAAAAAAATAAATCTGAAATTTCGATTTTCTCAAATTTTAGGTGTGATATGCTGATATATTTTCAGGAGTTCTTGGCTTGTTATTGGTCTCAAATGATAGCTCCAGCTTGGTTTCGTCCAAAACCGCGGAGTTCCCGTCTCTGTGCTGCCGTTTTTATTACGAACAAATTTTACTCTGAAAATTTAAGTTTTCTCAAATTTCAGGTGTGATATGCTGATATATTTTCAGGAGTTCTTGGCTTGCTATTGGTCTCAAATGATAGCTCAAGCTTAGATCAGTTCAAAACTGCGGATTTCCCGTCTCTGTGCTGCCTTTTTTGTATCGAAAAAAATTAACTCTGAAATTTCGATTTTCTCAAACTTTAGGTGTGATATGCTGATACTTTTTCAGGAGTTCTAGACTTGTTTTTGGTCTTAATTGATATGCTTATGTCCATACAAAGCTACGTCGTAGTCGGCTCTGCGCTGACTTTTTTGATAAGAAAAAATTAACTCCGAAAATTCAATATTCTCAAATTTCAGGTGTGATATGCTAATATATTTTCAGGAGTTCTAGGCTTATTTTTGGTCTTAAACGATAGCTAATGCACGGTAACGTAAAAAACCGCGCAGTTCCTGGCTCTGCGCTACCTTTTTTATTACGAAAATATTTACTCTGAAATTTAGATTTTCTCAAATATCAGGTGTGATATGCTGATATATTTTCAAAAGTTCTAGGCTTATTTTTGGGCTTAAATGATAGCTCATGCTTAGCTTAGTGCAAAAACCTGGAGTTTCCGTCTCTGTGCTGCCTTTTTTATTACGAAAAAATTTTAATCTGAAAATTTAAATTTTCTCAAACTTCAGGTGTGATATGCTGATATATTTTCAGGAGTTCTTGGCTTGTTATTGGTCTCTAATGATAGCTAAAGCTTGGTTTCGTCCAAAACCGCGGAGTTCCCGTCTCTGTGCTGCCTTTTTTTTACGAAAAATTTTACTCTTAAAATTTAAATTTTCTCAAATTTCAAGTGTGATATGCTGATATATTTTCAGGAGTTCTTGGCTTGTTATTGGTCTCAAATGATAGCTCGAGCTTAGTTTCGTCCAAAACCGCGTAGTTCCTGGCTCTGAGTGTACTTATTTTCTATGAAAAAAATAAGTCTGTTATTTAGATTTTCTCAAATTTAAGTTGTGATATGCTGATAGGTTTTCAGGAATTTGGGGCCTGTTTTTGGTCTCCAACGATAGCTTATGCTCAGTTACGTACAAAAGCACGCAGTTCCTGGCTCTGCGCTGCCTTTTATTATTACGAAAATATTACTCTGTAATTTAGATTTTCTCAAATTTCAGGTGTGATATGCTGATATATTTTCAGGAGTTCTAGGCTTGTTTTTAATCTTCAATGA
Source organism: Pammene aurita (assembly GCA_947086415.1). Classification (NCBI taxonomy): domain Eukaryota; kingdom Metazoa; phylum Arthropoda; class Insecta; order Lepidoptera; family Tortricidae; genus Pammene; species Pammene aurita. The sequence goes on along the minus strand of OX352315.1, from coordinate 4,877,322 downwards.
TAGCTCTTGCATATTTTCAGGAGTTCTTGGCTTGCTATTGGTCTCAAATGATAGCTCAAGCTTGGTTTCGTCCAAAACCGCGGAGTTCCCGTCTTTGTGCTGCCTTTTTTATTTCGAAAAAATTTTACTCTGAAAATTTCAATTTTCTTAAACTTCAGGTGTGATATGCTGATATATTTTCAGGAGTTTTAGGCTTGTTTTTAGTCTTAAATGATAGCTCATGCTTAGATTAGTTCAAAACCGCGGAGTTCTTGTCTCTGTGCCGCCTTTTTTGTAAAGAAAAAAATTAAATCTGAAATTTTGATTTTCTCAAACTTTAGGTGTGATATGCTGATATATTTTCAGGAGTTGTTGGCTTGTTATTGGTCTCATATGATAGCTTAAGCTTAGTTTCGTACAAAACCGCAGAGTTCCCGTCTCTGTGCTGCCTTTTTGTAACAAAAAATATTTACTCTAAAATTTGAATTTTCTCAAACTTCAGGTTTGATATGCTGATACTTTTTCAGGAGTTCTAGACTTGTTTTTGGTCTTAATTGATATGCTTATGTTCATACAAAGCTACGTCGTAGTCGGCTCTGCGCTGATTTTTTTGATAAGAAAAAATTAACTCCGAAAATTCATTATTCTCAAATTTCAGGTGTGATATGCTAATATATTTTCAGGAGTTCTAGGCTTATTTTTGGTCTTGAACGATAGCTAATGCACGGTAACGTAAAAAACCACGCAGTTTCTGGCTCTGCGCTGCCTTTTTTATTACGAAAAAATTTACTCTGAAATTTAGATTTTCTCAAACATCAGGTGTGATATGCTGATATATTTTCAAAAGTTCTAGGCTTATTTTTGGGCTTAAATGATAGCTCAAGCTTAGCTTAGTGCAAAACTGCGAAGTTTCCATCTCTGTGCTGCCTTTTTTGTAACGAAAAAAATTAACTCTGAAATTTCGATTTTCTCAAACTTTAGGTGTGGTATGCTGATATATTAACAGGAGTTCTTGTCTTGTGATTGGTCTCAAATGATAGCTCAAGCTTGGTTTCGTCCAAAACCGCGGAGTTCCCGTCTCTGTGCTGCCGTTTTTATTACGAACAAATTTTATTCTGAAAATTTAAGTTTTCTCAAATTTCAGGTGTGATATGCTGATATATTTTCAGGAGTTCTTGGCTTGCTATTGGTCTCAAATGATAGCTCAAGCTTAGATCAGTTCAAAACTGCGGATTTCCCGTCTCTGTGCTGCCTTTTTTTTACGAAAAAATTTTACTCTTAAAATTTAAATTTTCTCAAACTTCAGGTGTGATATGCTGATATATTTTCAGGAGTTCTAGGCTTGTTATTTGTCTCAAATGATAGCTCAAGCTTAGTTTCGAAAAAAATTGCAGAGTTCCCGTCTCTGTGCTGCCTTTTTTTTACGAAAAAATTTTACTCTTAAAATTTAAATTTTCTCAAACTTCAGGTGTGATATGCTGATATATTTTCAGGAGTTCTAGGCTTGTTATTGGTCTCAAATGATAGCTCAAGCTTAGTTTCGAAAAAAATTGCAGAGTTCCCGTCTCTGTGCTGCCTTTTTGTAACGAAAAAAAATTACTCTAAAATTTGAATTTTCTCAAATTTCAGGTTTGATATGCTGATACTTTTTCAGGAGTTCTAGACTTGTTTTTAGTCTTAAACGATAGCTAATGGACGGTAACGTAAAAAACCACGCAGTTCCTGGCTCTGCGCTGCGTTTTTTATTACGAAAAAATTTACTCTGAAATTTAGATTTTCTCAAACATCAGGTGTTATATGCTGATATATTTTCAAAAGTTCTAGGCTTATTTTTGGGCTTAAATGATAGCTCATGCTTAGCTTAGTGCAAAACTGCGAAGTTCCCATCTCTGTGCTGCCTTTTTTGTAACGAAAAAAATTAACTCTAAAATTTCGATTTTCTCAAATTTTAGGTGTGATATGCTGATATATTTTCAGGAGTTCTTGGCTTGTTATTGGTCTCAAATGATAGCTCAAGCTTGGTTTCGTCCAAAACCGCGGAGTTCCTGGCTCTGAGTTTACTTATGTTCTGCGAAAAAATAAGTTTGATATATCGATTTTCTCATATTTCAGGTGTGATATGCTGATATAATTTCAGGAGTTCTAGGCTTGCTTTTGGTCTCAAACGATAGCTCATGCTTGGTTATGTACAAAACCGCGTAGTTCCTGGCTCTGAGTGTACTTATGTTCTATGAAAAAAATAAGTCTTAAATTTCGATTTTCTCAAATTTAAGATGTGATACTCGTATGCTGATATTTTTCGGAATTTAGGGCTTGTTTTTAGTCTCAAACGATAGCTTATGCTAGGTTACGTACAAAACCACGCAGTTCCTAGCCCTGCGCTGCCTTTTTTTATTACGAAAAAAATTACTCTGTAATTTAGATTTTCTCAAATTTCAGGTGTGATATGCTGATATATTTTCAGGAGTTCTAGGCTTGATTTTGGTCTAAAACGATAGCTAATGCTCGGTTACGTACAAAACCATGCAGTTCCTGGCTCTGCGCTGCCTTTTTTGTACGAAAAAATTTACTCTGAGATTTAGATTTTCTCAAACATCAGGTGTGATATGCTGATATATTTTCAAAAGTTCTAGGCTTTTTTTTGGGCTTAAATGATAGCTCATGCTTAGCTTAGTGCAAAACCCCGGAGTTCACGTCTCAGTGCTGCCTTTTTTATTACGAAAAACTTTTACTCTGAAAATTTCAATTTTCTCAAATTGCAGGTGTGATATGCTGAGATATTTTCAGGAGTTCTAGGCTTGCTTTTAGTCTTAAATGATAGCTCATGCTTAGATTAGTTCAAAACCGCGGAGTTCCCGTCCCTGTGCAGCCCTTTTTGTAACGAAAAAAATTAACTCTGAAATTTCGATTTTCTCAAATTTTAGGTGTGGTATGCTGATATATTAACAGGAGTTCTTGTCTTGTGATTGATCTCAAATGATAGGTCAAGCTTGGTTTCGTCCAAATCCGCGGAGTTCCCGTCTCTGTGCTGCCTTTTTTATTACGAAAAAATTTTAATCTGAAAATTAAAATTTTCTCAAACTTCAAGTGTGATATGCTGATATATTTTCAGGAGTTCTTGGCTTGTTATTGGTGTCAAATGATAGCTCAAGCTTTGTTTCATACAAAACCTTGGAATTCCCGTCTCTGTGCTGCCTTTTTTATTACGAAAAAATTTTACTCTGAAAATTTAAATTTTCTCAAACTTCAGGTGCGATATGCTGATATATTTTCAGGAGTTCTAGGCTTGCTTTTAGTCTTAAATGATAGCTCTTGCTTAGATTAGTTCAAAACTGCGGATTTCCCGTCTCTGTGCTGCCTTTTTTGTAACGAAAAAAATTAACTCTGAAATTTCGATTTTCTCAAACTTTAGGTGTGATATGCTGACATATTTTCAGGAGTTCTTGGCTTGCTATTGGTCTCAAATGTTAGCTCAAACTTAGTTTCGTCCAACACCGTGGAGTTCCTTTCGTTGTGCTGCCTTTTTTATTTCGAAAAAATTTTACTCTGAAAATTTCAATTTTCTTAAACTTCAGGTGTGAATTGCTGATATATTTTCAGGAGTTTTAGGCTTGTTTTTAGTCTTAAATGATAGCTCATGCTTAGATTAGTTCAAAACCGCGGAGTTCTTGTCTCTGTGCCGCCTTTTTTGTAAAGAAAAAAATTAAATCTGAAATTTTGTTTTCTCAAATTTTAGGTGTGATATGCTGATATATTTTCAGGAGTTCTTGGCTTGTTATTGGTCTCATATGATAGCTCAAGCTTAGTTTCGTACAAAACCGCAGAGTTCCCGTCTCTGTGCTGCCTTTTTGTAACAAAAAATATTTACTCTAAAATTTGAATTTTCTCAAACTTCAGGTTTGATATGCTGATACTTTTTCAGGAGTTCTAGACTTGTTTTTGGTCTTAATTGATATGCTTATGTTCATACAAAGCTACGTCGTAGTCGGCTCTGCGCTGATTTTTTTGGTAAGAAAAAATTAACTCCGAAAATTCATTATTCTCAAATTTCAGGTGTGATATGCTAATATATTTTCAGGAGTTCTAGGCTTATTTTTGGTCTTAAACGATAGCTAATGCACGGTAACATAAAAAACCACGCAGTTTCTGGCTCTGCGCTGCCTTTTTTATTACGAAAAAATTTACTCTGAAATTTAGATTTTCTCAAACATCAGGTGTGATATGCTGATATATTTTCAAAAGTTCTAGGCTTATTTTTGGGCTGAAATGATAGCTCAAGCTTAGCTTAGTGCAAAACTGTGATGTTTCCATCTCTGTGCTGCCTTTTTTGTAACGAAAAAAATTAAATCTGAAATTTCGATTTTCTCAAATTTTAGGTGTGATATGCTGATATATTTTCAGGAGTTCTTGGCTTGTTATTGGTCTCAAATGATAGCTCCAGCTTGGTTTCGTCCAAAACCGCGGAGTTCCCGTCTCTGTGCTGCCGTTTTTATTACGAACAAATTTTACTCTGAAAATTTAAGTTTTCTCAAATTTCAGGTGTGATATGCTGATATATTTTCAGGAGTTCTTGGCTTGCTATTGGTGTCAAATGATAGCTCAAGCTTAGATCAGTTCAAAACTGCGGATTTCACGTCTCTGTGCGGCCTTTTTTGTATCGAAAAAAATTAACTCTGAAATTTCGATTTTCTCAAACTTTAGGTGTGATATGCTGATACTTTTTCAAAAGTTCTAGGCTTATTTTTGGGCTTAGATGATAGCTCATGCTTAGCTTAGTGCAAAAACCTGGAGTTCCCGTCTCTGTGCTGCCTTTTTTATTACGAAAAAATTTTAATCTGAAAATTTAAATTTTCTCAAACTTCAGGTGTGATATGCTGATATATTTTCAGGAGTTCTTGGCTTGTTATTGGTCTCCAATGATAGCTCAAGCTTGGTATCGTCCAAAACCGCGGAGTTGCCGTCTCTGTGCTGCCTTTTTTTTTACGAAAAAATTTTACTCTTAAAATTTAAATTTTCTCAAATTTCAAGTGTGATATGCTGATATATTTTCAGGAGTTCTTGGCTTGTTATTGGTCTCAAATGATAGCTCGAGCTTAGTTTCGTCCAAAACCGCGTAGTTCCTGGCTCTGAGTGTACTTATTTTCTATGAAAAAAATAAGTCTGTTATTTAGATTTTCTCAAATTTAAGTTGTGATATGCTGATAGGTTTTCAGGAATTTGGGGCCTGTTTTTGGTCTCCAACGATAGCTTATGCTCAGTTACGTACAAAAGCACGCAGTTCCTGGCTCTGCGCTGCCTTTTATTATTACGAAAATATTACTCTGTAATTTAGATTTTCTCAAATTTCAGGTGTGATATGCTGATATATTTTCAGGAGTTTTAGGCTTGTTTTTAATCTTCAATGATAGCTCTTGCATATTTTCAGGAGTTCTTGGCTTGCTATTGGTCTCAAATGATAGCTCAAGCTTGGTTTCGTACAAAACCTTGGAATTCCCGTCTCTGTGCTGCCTTTTTTATTACGAAAAAATTTTACTCTGAAAATTTAAATTTTCTCAAACTTCAGGTGCGATATGCTGATATATTTTCAGGAGTTCTAGGCTTGCTTTTAGTCTTAAATGATAGGTCTTGCTTAGATTAGTTCAAAACTGCGGATTTCCCGTCTCTGTGCTGCCATTTTTGTAACGAAAAAAATTAACTCTGAAATTTCGATTTTCTCAAACTTTAGGTGTGATATGCTGACATATTTTCAGGAGTTCTTGGCTTGCTATTGGTCTCAAATGTTAGCTCAAACTTAGTTTCGTCCAACACCGTGGAGTTCCTTTCGTTGTGCTGCCTTTTTTATTTCGAAAAAATTTTACTCTGAAAATTTCAATTTTCTTAAACTTCAGGTGTGATATGCTGATATATTTTCAGGAGTTTTAGGCTTGTTTTTAGTCTTAAATGATAGCTCATGCTTAGATTAGTTCAAAACCGCGGAGTTCTTGTCTCTGTGCCGCCTTTTTTGTAAAGAAAAAAATTAAATCTGAAATTTTGTTTTCTCAAATTTTAGGTGTGATATGCTGATATATTTTCAGGAGTTCTTGGCTTGTTATTGGTCTCATATGATAGCTCAAGCTTAGTTTCGTACAAAACCGCAGAGTTCCCGTCTCTGTGCTGCCTTTTTGTAACAAAAAATATTTACTCTAAAATTTGAATTTTCTCAAACTTCAGGTTTGATATGCTGATACTTTTTCAGGAGTTCTAGACTTGTTTTTGGTCTTAATTGATATGCTTATGTTCATACAAAGCTACGTCGTAGTCGGCTCTGCGCTGATTATTTTGGTAAGAAAAAATTAACTCCGAAAATTCATTATTCTCAAATTTCAGGTGTGATATGCTAATATATTTTCAGGAGTTCTAGGCTTATTTTTGGTCTTAAACGATAGCTAATGCACGGTAACATAAAAAACCACGCAGTTTCTGGCTCTGCGCTGCCTTTTTTATTACGAAAAAATTTACTCTGAAATTTAGATTTTCTCAAACATCAGGTGTGATATGCTGATATATTTTCAAAAGTTCTAGGCTTATTTTTGGGCTGAAATGATAGCTCAAGCTTAGCTTAGTGCAAAACTGTGATGTTTCCATCTCTGTGCTGCCTTTTTTGTAACGAAAAAAATTAAATCTGAAATTTCGATTTTCTCAAATTTTAGGTGTGATATGCTGATATATTTTCAGGAGTTCTTGGCTTGTTATTGGTCTCAAATGATAGCTCCAGCTTGGTTTCGTCCAAAACCGCGGAGTTCCCGTCTCTGTGCTGCCGTTTTTATTACGAACAAATTTTACTCTGAAAATTTAAGTTTTCTCAAATTTCAGGTGTGATATGCTGATATATTTTCAGGAGTTCTTGGCTTGCTATTGGTCTCAAATGATAGCTCAAGCTTAGATCAGTTCAAAACTGCGGATTTCCCGTCTCTGTGCTGCCTTTTTTGTATCGAAAAAAATTAACTCTGAAATTTCGATTTTCTCAAACTTTAGGTGTGATATGCTGATACTTTTTCAGGAGTTCTAGACTTGTTTTTGGTCTTAATTGATATGCTTATGTCCATACAAAGCTACGTCGTAGTCGGCTCTGCGCTGACTTTTTTGATAAGAAAAAATTAACTCCGAAAATTCAATATTCTCAAATTTCAGGTGTGATATGCTAATATATTTTCAGGAGTTCTAGGCTTATTTTTGGTCTTAAACGATAGCTAATGCACGGTAACGTAAAAAACCGCGCAGTTCCTGGCTCTGCGCTACCTTTTTTATTACGAAAATATTTACTCTGAAATTTAGATTTTCTCAAACATCAGGTGTGATATGCTGATATATTTTCAAAAGTTCTAGGCTTATTTTTGGGCTTAAATGATAGCTCATGCTTAGCTTAGTGCAAAAACCTGGAGTTCCCGTCTCTGTGCTGCCTTTTTTATTACGAAAAAATTTTAATCTGAAAATTTAAATTTTCTCAAACTTCAGGTGTGATATGCTGATATATTTTCAGGAGTTCTTGGCTTGTTATTGGTCTCTAATGATAGCTAAAGCTTGGTTTCGTCCAAAACCGCGGAGTTCCCGTCTCTGTGCTGCCTTTTTTTTACGAAAAATTTTACTCTTAAAATTTAAATTTTCTCAAATTTCAAGTGTGATATGCTGATATATTTCAGGAGTTCTTGGCTTGTTATTGGTCTCAAATGATAGCTCGAGCTTAGTTTCGTCCAACACCGCGTAGTTCCTGGCTCTGAGTGTACTTATTTTCTATGAAAAAAATAAGTCTGTTATTTAGATTTTCTCAAATTTAAGTTGTGATATGCTGATAGGTTTTCAGGAATTTGGGGCCTGTTTTTGGTCTCCAACGATAGCTTATGCTCAGTTACGTACAAAAGCACGCAGTTCCTGGCTCTGCGCTGCCTTTTATTATTACGAAAATATTACTCTGTAATTTAGATTTTCTCAAATTTCAGGTGTGATATGCTGATATATTTTCAGGAGTTCTAGGCTTGTTTTTAATCTTCAATGATAGCTCTTGCATATTTTCAGGAGTTCTTGGCTTGCTATTGGTCTCAAATGATAGCTCAAGCTTGGTTTCGTCCAAAACCGCGGAGTTCCCGTCTTTGTGCTGCCTTTTTTATTTCGAAAAAATTTTACTCTGAAAATTTCAATTTTCTTAAACTTCAGGTGTGATATGCTGATATATTTTCAGGAGTTTTAGGCTTGTTTTTAGTCTTAAATGATAGCTCATGCTTAGATTAGTTCAAAACCGCGGAGTTCTTGTCTCTGTGCCGCCTTTTTTGTAAAGAAAAAAATTAAATCTGAAATTTTGATTTTCTCAAACTTTAGGTGTGATATGCTGATATATTTTCAGGAGTTGTTGGCTTGTTATTGGTCTCATATGATAGCTTAAGCTTAGTTTCGTACAAAACCGCAGAGTTCCCGTCTCTGTGCTGCCTTTTTGTAACAAAAAATATTTACTCTAAAATTTGAATTTTCTCAAACTTCAGGTTTGATATGCTGATACTTTTTCAGGAGTTCTAGACTTGTTTTTGGTCTTAATTGATATGCTTATGTTCATACAAAGCTACGTCGTAGTCGGCTCTGCGCTGATTTTTTTGATAAGAAAAAATTAACTCCGAAAATTCATTATTCTCAAATTTCAGGTGTGATATGCTAATATATTTTCAGGAGTTCTAGGCTTATTTTTGGTCTTGAACGATAGCTAATGCACGGTAACGTAAAAAACCACGCAGTTTCTGGCTCTGCGCTGCCTTTTTTATTACGAAAAAATTTACTCTGAAATTTAGATTTTCTCAAACATCAGGTGTGATATGCTGATATATTTTCAAAAGTTCTAGGCTTATTTTTGGGCTTAAATGATAGCTCAAGCTTAGCTTAGTGCAAAACTGCGAAGTTTCCATCTCTGTGCTGCCTTTTTTGTAACGAAAAAAATTAACTCTGAAATTTCGATTTTCTCAAACTTTAGGTGTGGTATGCTGATATATTAACAGGAGTTCTTGTCTTGTGATTGGTCTCAAATGATAGCTCAAGCTTGGTTTCGTCCAAAACCGCGGAGTTCCCGTCTCTGTGCTGCCGTTTTTATTACGAACAAATTTTATTCTGAAAATTTAAGTTTTCTCAAATTTCAGGTGTGATATGCTGATATATTTTCAGGAGTTCTTGGCTTGCTATTGGTCTCAAATGATAGCTCAAGCTTAGATCAGTTCAAAACTGCGGATTTCCCGTCTCTGTGCTGCCTTTTTTTTACGAAAAAATTTTACTCTTAAAATTTAAATTTTCTCAAACTTCAGGTGTGATATGCTGATATATTTTCAGGAGTTCTAGGCTTGTTATTTGTCTCAAATGATAGCTCAAGCTTAGTTTCGAAAAAAATTGCAGAGTTCCCGTCTCTGTGCTGCCTTTTTTTTACGAAAAAATTTTACTCTTAAAATTTAAATTTTCTCAAACTTCAGGTGTGATATGCTGATATATTTTCAGGAGTTCTAGGCTTGTTATTGGTCTCAAATGATAGCTCAAGCTTAGTTTCGAAAAAAATTGCAGAGTTCCCGTCTCTGTGCTGCCTTTTTGTAACGAAAAAAAATTACTCTAAAATTTGAATTTTCTCAAATTTCAGGTTTGATATGCTGATACTTTTTCAGGAGTTCTAGACTTGTTTTTAGTCTTAAACGATAGCTAATGGACGGTAACGTAAAAAACCACGCAGTTCCTGGCTCTGCGCTGCGTTTTTTATTACGAAAAAATTTACTCTGAAATTTAGATTTTCTCAAACATCAGGTGTTATATGCTGATATATTTTCAAAAGTTCTAGGCTTATTTTTGGGCTTAAATGATAGCTCATGCTTAGCTTAGTGCAAAACTGCGAAGTTCCCATCTCTGTGCTGCCTTTTTTGTAACGAAAAAAATTAACTCTAAAATTTCGATTTTCTCAAATTTTAGGTGTGATATGCTGATATATTTTCAGGAGTTCTTGGCTTGTTATTGGTCTCAAATGATAGCTCAAGCTTGGTTTCGTCCAAAACCGCGGAGTTCCTGGCTCTGAGTTTACTTATGTTCTGCGAAAAAATAAGTTTGATATATCGATTTTCTCATATTTCAGGTGTGATATGCTGATATAATTTCAGGAGTTCTAGGCTTGCTTTTGGTCTCAAACGATAGCTCATGCTTGGTTATGTACAAAACCGCGTAGTTCCTGGCTCTGAGTGTACTTATGTTCTATGAAAAAAATAAGTCTTAAATTTCGATTTTCTCAAATTTAAGATGTGATACTCGTATGCTGATATTTTTCGGAATTTAGGGCTTGTTTTTAGTCTCAAACGATAGCTTATGCTAGGTTACGTACAAAACCACGCAGTTCCTAGCCCTGCGCTGCCTTTTTTTATTACGAAAAAAATTACTCTGTAATTTAGATTTTCTCAAATTTCAGGTGTGATATGCTGATATATTTTCAGGAGTTCTAGGCTTGATTTTGGTCTAAAACGATAGCTAATGCTCGGTTACGTACAAAACCATGCAGTTCCTGGCTCTGCGCTGCCTTTTTTGTACGAAAAAATTTACTCTGAGATTTAGATTTTCTCAAACATCAGGTGTGATATGCTGATATATTTTCAAAAGTTCTAGGCTTTTTTTTGGGCTTAAATGATAGCTCATGCTTAGCTTAGTGCAAAACCCCGGAGTTCACGTCTCAGTGCTGCCTTTTTTATTACGAAAAACTTTTACTCTGAAAATTTCAATTTTCTCAAATTGCAGGTGTGATATGCTGAGATATTTTCAGGAGTTCTAGGCTTGCTTTTAGTCTTAAATGATAGCTCATGCTTAGATTAGTTCAAAACCGCGGAGTTCCCGTCCCTGTGCAGCCCTTTTTGTAACGAAAAAAATTAACTCTGAAATTTCGATTTTCTCAAATTTTAGGTGTGGTATGCTGATATATTAACAGGAGTTCTTGTCTTGTGATTGATCTCAAATGATAGGTCAAGCTTGGTTTCGTCCAAATCCGCGGAGTTCCCGTCTCTGTGCTGCCTTTTTTATTACGAAAAAATTTTAATCTGAAAATTAAAATTTTCTCAAACTTCAAGTGTGATATGCTGATATATTTTCAGGAGTTCTTGGCTTGTTATTGGTGTCAAATGATAGCTCAAGCTTTGTTTCATACAAAACCTTGGAATTCCCGTCTCTGTGCTGCCTTTTTTATTACGAAAAAATTTTACTCTGAAAATTTAAATTTTCTCAAACTTCAGGTGCGATATGCTGATATATTTTCAGGAGTTCTAGGCTTGCTTTTAGTCTTAAATGATAGCTCTTGCTTAGATTAGTTCAAAACTGCGGATTTCCCGTCTCTGTGCTGCCTTTTTTGTAACGAAAAAAATTAACTCTGAAATTTCGATTTTCTCAAACTTTAGGTGTGATATGCTGACATATTTTCAGGAGTTCTTGGCTTGCTATTGGTCTCAAATGTTAGCTCAAACTTAGTTTCGTCCAACACCGTGGAGTTCCTTTCGTTGTGCTGCCTTTTTTATTTCGAAAAAATTTTACTCTGAAAATTTCAATTTTCTTAAACTTCAGGTGTGATATGCTGATATATTTTCAGGAGTTTTAGGCTTGTTTTTAGTCTTAAATGATAGCTCATGCTTAGATTAGTTCAAAACCGCGGAGTTCTTGTCTCTGTGCCGCCTTTTTTGTAAAGAAAAAAATTAAATCTGAAATTTTGTTTTCTCAAATTTTAGGTGTGATATGCTGATATATTTTCAGGAGTTCTTGGCTTGTTATTGGTCTCATATGATAGCTCAAGCTTAGTTTCGTACAAAACCGCAGAGTTCCCGTCTCTGTGCTGCCTTTTTGTAACAAAAAATATTTACTCTAAAATTTGAATTTTCTCAAACTTCAGGTTTGATATGCTGATACTTTTTCAGGAGTTCTAGACTTGTTTTTGGTCTTAATTGATATGCTTATGTTCATACAAAGCTACGTCGTAGTCGGCTCTGCGCTGATTTTTTTGGTAAGAAAAAATTAACTCCGAAAATTCATTATTCTCAAATTTCAGGTGTGATATGCTAATATATTTTCAGGAGTTCTAGGCTTATTTTTGGTCTTAAACGATAGCTAATGCACGGTAACATAAAAAACCACGCAGTTTCTGGCTCTGCGCTGCCTTTTTTATTACGAAAAAATTTACTCTGAAATTTAGATTTTCTCAAACATCAGGTGTGATATGCTGATATATTTTCAAAAGTTCTAGGCTTATTTTTGGGCTGAAATGATAGCTCAAGCTTAGCTTAGTGCAAAACTGTGATGTTTCCATCTCTGTGCTGCCTTTTTTGTAACGAAAAAAATTAAATCTGAAATTTCGATTTTCTCAAATTTTAGGTGTGATATGCTGATATATTTTCAGGAGTTCTTGGCTTGTTATTGGTCTCAAATGATAGCTCCAGCTTGGTTTCGTCCAAAACCGCGGAGTTCCCGTCTCTGTGCTGCCGTTTTTATTACGAACAAATTTTACTCTGAAAATTTAAGTTTTCTCAAATTTCAGGTGTGATATGCTGATATATTTTCAGGAGTTCTTGGCTTGCTATTGGTGTCAAATGATAGCTCAAGCTTAGATCAGTTCAAAACTGCGGATTTCACGTCTCTGTGCGGCCTTTTTTGTATCGAAAAAAATTAACTCTGAAATTTCGATTTTCTCAAACTTTAGGTGTGATATGCTGATACTTTTTCAAAAGTTCTAGGCTTATTTTTGGGCTTAGATGATAGCTCATGCTTAGCTTAGTGCAAAAACCTGGAGTTCCCGTCTCTGTGCTGCCTTTTTTATTACGAAAAAATTTTAATCTGAAAATTTAAATTTTCTCAAACTTCAGGTGTGATATGCTGATATATTTTCAGGAGTTCTTGGCTTGTTATTGGTCTCCAATGATAGCTCAAGCTTGGTATCGTCCAAAACCGCGGAGTTGCCGTCTCTGTGCTGCCTTTTTTTTTACGAAAAAATTTTACTCTTAAAATTTAAATTTTCTCAAATTTCAAGTGTGATATGCTGATATATTTTCAGGAGTTCTTGGCTTGTTATTGGTCTCAAATGATAGCTCGAGCTTAGTTTCGTCCAAAACCGCGTAGTTCCTGGCTCTGAGTGTACTTATTTTCTATGAAAAAAATAAGTCTGTTATTTAGATTTTCTCAAATTTAAGTTGTGATATGCTGATAGGTTTTCAGGAATTTGGGGCCTGTTTTTGGTCTCCAACGATAGCTTATGCTCAGTTACGTACAAAAGCACGCAGTTCCTGGCTCTGCGCTGCCTTTTATTATTACGAAAATATTACTCTGTAATTTAGATTTTTCAAATTTCAGGTGTGATATGCTGATATATTTTCAGGAGTTTTAGGCTTGTTTTTAATCTTCAATGATAGCTCTTGCATATTTTCAGGAGTTCTTGGCTTGCTATTGGTCTCAAATGATAGCTCAAGCTTGGTTTCGTACAAAACCTTGGAATTCCCGTCTCTGTGCTGCCTTTTTTATTACGAAAAAATTTTACTCTGAAAATTTAAATTTTCTCAAACTTCAGGTGCGATATGCTGATATATTTTCAGGAGTTCTAGGCTTGCTTTTAGTCTTAAATGATAGGTCTTGCTTAGATTAGTTCAAAACTGCGGATTTCCCGTCTCTGTGCTGCCATTTTTGTAACGAAAAAAATTAACTCTGAAATTTCGATTTTCTCAAACTTTAGGTGTGATATGCTGACATATTTTCAGGAGTTCTTGGCTTGCTATTGGTCTCAAATGTTAGCTCAAACTTAGTTTCGTCCAACACCGTGGAGTTCCTTTCGTTGTGCTGCCTTTTTTATTTCGAAAAAATTTTACTCTGAAAATTTCAATTTTCTTAAACTTCAGGTGTGATATGCTGATATATTTTCAGGAGTTTTAGGCTTGTTTTTAGTCTTAAATGATAGCTCATGCTTAGATTAGTTCAAAACCGCGGAGTTCTTGTCTCTGTGCCGCCTTTTTTGTAAAGAAAAAAATTAAATCTGAAATTTTGTTTTCTCAAATTTTAGGTGTGATATGCTGATATATTTTCAGGAGTTCTTGGCTTGTTATTGGTCTCATATGATAGCTCAAGCTTAGTTTCGTACAAAACCGCAGAGTTCCCGTCTCTGTGCTGCCTTTTTGTAACAAAAAATATTTACTCTAAAATTTGAATTTTCTCAAACTTCAGGTTTGATATGCTGATACTTTTTCAGGAGTTCTAGACTTGTTTTTGGTCTTAATTGATATGCTTATGTTCATACAAAGCTACGTCGTAGTCGGCTCTGCGCTGATTATTTTGGTAAGAAAAAATTAACTCCGAAAATTCATTATTCTCAAATTTCAGGTGTGATATGCTAATATATTTTCAGGAGTTCTAGGCTTATTTTTGGTCTTAAACGATAGCTAATGCACGGTAACATAAAAAACCACGCAGTTTCTGGCTCTGCGCTGCCTTTTTTATTACGAAAAAATTTACTCTGAAATTTAGATTTTCTCAAACATCAGGTGTGATATGCTGATATATTTTCAAAAGTTCTAGGCTTATTTTTGGGCTGAAATGATAGCTCAAGCTTAGCTTAGTGCAAAACTGTGATGTTTCCATCTCTGTGCTGCCTTTTTTGTAACGAAAAAAATTAAATCTGAAATTTCGATTTTCTCAAATTTTAGGTGTGATATGCTGATATATTTTCAGGAGTTCTTGGCTTGTTATTGGTCTCAAATGATAGCTCCAGCTTGGTTTCGTCCAAAACCGCGGAGTTCCCGTCTCTGTGCTGCCGTTTTTATTACGAACAAATTTTACTCTGAAAATTTAAGTTTTCTCAAATTTCAGGTGTGATATGCTGATATATTTTCAGGAGTTCTTGGCTTGCTATTGGTCTCAAATGATAGCTCAAGCTTAGATCAGTTCAAAACTGCGGATTTCCCGTCTCTGTGCTGCCTTTTTTGTATCGAAAAAAATTAACTCTGAAATTTCGATTTTCTCAAACTTTAGGTGTGATATGCTGATACTTTTTCAGGAGTTCTAGACTTGTTTTTGGTCTTAATTGATATGCTTATGTCCATACAAAGCTACGTCGTAGTCGGCTCTGCGCTGACTTTTTTGATAAGAAAAAATTAACTCCGAAAATTCAATATTCTCAAATTTCAGGTGTGATATGCTAATATATTTTCAGGAGTTCTAGGCTTATTTTTGGTCTTAAACGATAGCTAATGCACGGTAACGTAAAAAACCGCGCAGTTCCTGGCTCTGCGCTACCTTTTTTATTACGAAAATATTTACTCTGAAATTTAGATTTTCTCAAACATCAGGTGTGATATGCTGATATATTTTCAAAAGTTCTAGGCTTATTTTTGGGCTTAAATGATAGCTCATGCTTAGCTTAGTGCAAAAACCTGGAGTTCCCGTCTCTGTGCTTCCTTTTTTATTACGAAAAAATTTTAATCTGAAAATTTAAATTTTCTCAAACTTCAGGTGTGATATGCTGATATATTTTCAGGAGTTCTTGGCTTGTTATTGGTCTCTAATGATAGCTAAAGCTTGGTTTCGTCCAAAACCGCGGAGTTCCCGTCTCTGTGCTGCCTTTTTTTTACGAAAAATTTTACTCTTAAAATTTAAATTTTCTCAAATTTCAAGTGTGATATGCTGATATATTTCAGGAGTTCTTGGCTTGTTATTGGTCTCAAATGATAGCTCGAGCTTAGTTTCGTCCAACACCGCGTAGTTCCT
This sequence comes from Pammene aurita, assembly GCA_947086415.1. Taxonomy (NCBI): domain Eukaryota; kingdom Metazoa; phylum Arthropoda; class Insecta; order Lepidoptera; family Tortricidae; genus Pammene; species Pammene aurita. Next base: position 4,861,584 of record OX352315.1, on the reverse strand, counting down.
GGCTCTGAGTGTACTTATTTTCTATGAAAAAAATAAGTCTGTTATTTAGATTTTCTCAAATTTAAGTTGTGATATGCTGATAGGTTTTCAGGAATTTGGGGCCTGTTTTTGGTCTCCAACGATAGCTTATGCTCAGTTACGTACAAAAGCACGCAGTTCCTGGCTCTGCGCTGCCTTTTATTATTACGAAAATATTACTCTGTAATTTAGATTTTCTCAAATTTCAGGTGTGATATGCTGATATATTTTCAGGAGTTCTAGGCATGTTTTTAATCTTCAATGATAGCTCTTGCATATTTTCAGGAGTTCTTGGCTTGCTATTGGTCTCAAATGATAGCTCAAGCTTGGTTTCGTCCAAAACCGCGGAGTTCCCGTCTTTGTGCTGCCTTTTTTATTTCGAAAAAATTTTACTCTGAAAATTTCAATTTTCTTAAACTTCAGGTGTGATATGCTGATATATTTTCAGGAGTTTTAGGCTTGTTTTTAGTCTTAAATGATAGCTCATGCTTAGATTAGTTCAAAACCGCGGAGTTCTTGTCTCTGTGCCGCCTTTTTTGTAAAGAAAAAAATTAAATCTGAAATTTTGATTTTCTCAAACTTTAGGTGTGATATGCTGATATATTTTCAGGAGTTGTTGGCTTGTTATTGGTCTCATATGATAGCTTAAGCTTAGTTTCGTACAAAACCGCAGAGTTCCCGTCTCTGTGCTGCCTTTTTGTAACAAAAAATATTTACTCTAAAATTTGAATTTTCTCAAACTTCAGGTTTGATATGCTGATACTTTTTCAGGAGTTCTAGACTTGTTTTTGGTCTTAATTGATATGCTTATGTTCATACAAAGCTACGTCGTAGTCGGCTCTGCGCTGATTTTTTTGATAAGAAAAAATTAACTCCGAAAATTCATTATTCTCAAATTTCAGGTGTGATATGCTAATATATTTTCAGGAGTTCTAGGCTTATTTTTGGTCTTGAACGATAGCTAATGCACGGTAACGTAAAAAACCACGCAGTTTCTGGCTCTGCGCTGCCTTTTTTATTACGAAAAAATTTACTCTGAAATTTAGATTTTCTCAAACATCAGGTGTGATATGCTGATATATTTTCAAAAGTTCTAGGCTTATTTTTGGGCTTAAATGATAGCTCAAGCTTAGCTTAGTGCAAAACTGCGAAGTTTCCATCTCTGTGCTGCCTTTTTTGTAACGAAAAAAATTAACTCTGAAATTTCGATTTTCTCAAACTTTAGGTGTGGTATGCTGATATATTAACAGGAGTTCTTGTCTTGTGATTGGTCTCAAATGATAGCTCAAGCTTGGTTTCGTCCAAAACCGCGGAGTTCCCGTCTCTGTGCTGCCGTTTTTATTACGAACAAATTTTATTCTGAAAATTTAAGTTTTCTCAAATTTCAGGTGTGATATGCTGATATATTTTCAGGAGTTCTTGGCTTGCTATTGGTCTCAAATGATAGCTCAAGCTTAGATCAGTTCAAAACTGCGGATTTCCCGTCTCTGTGCTGCCTTTTTTTTACGAAAAAATTTTACTCTTAAAATTTAAATTTTCTCAAACTTCAGGTGTGATATGCTGATATATTTTCAGGAGTTCTAGGCTTGTTATTTGTCTCAAATGATAGCTCAAGCTTAGTTTCGAAAAAAATTGCAGAGTTCCCGTCTCTGTGCTGCCTTTTTTTTACGAAAAAATTTTACTCTTAAAATTTAAATTTTCTCAAACTTCAGGTGTGATATGCTGATATATTTTCAGGAGTTCTAGGCTTGTTATTGGTCTCAAATGATAGCTCAAGCTTAGTTTCGAAAAAAATTGCAGAGTTCCCGTCTCTGTGCTGCCTTTTTGTAACGAAAAAAAATTACTCTAAAATTTGAATTTTCTCAAATTTCAGGTTTGATATGCTGATACTTTTTCAGGAGTTCTAGACTTGTTTTTAGTCTTAAACGATAGCTAATGGACGGTAACGTAAAAAACCACGCAGTTCCTGGCTCTGCGCTGCGTTTTTTATTACGAAAAAATTTACTCTGAAATTTAGATTTTCTCAAACATCAGGTGTTATATGCTGATATATTTTCAAAAGTTCTAGGCTTATTTTTGGGCTTAAATGATAGCTCATGCTTAGCTTAGTGCAAAACTGCGAAGTTCCCATCTCTGTGCTGCCTTTTTTGTAACGAAAAAAATTAACTCTAAAATTTCGATTTTCTCAAATTTTAGGTGTGATATGCTGATATATTTTCAGGAGTTCTTGGCTTGTTATTGGTCTCAAATGATAGCTCAAGCTTGGTTTCGTCCAAAACCGCGGAGTTCCTGGCTCTGAGTTTACTTATGTTCTGCGAAAAAATAAGTTTGATATATCGATTTTCTCATATTTCAGGTGTGATATGCTGATATAATTTCAGGAGTTCTAGGCTTGCTTTTGGTCTCAAACGATAGCTCATGCTTGGTTATGTACAAAACCGCGTAGTTCCTGGCTCTGAGTGTACTTATGTTCTATGAAAAAAATAAGTCTTAAATTTCGATTTTCTCAAATTTAAGATGTGATACTCGTATGCTGATATTTTTCGGAATTTAGGGCTTGTTTTTAGTCTCAAACGATAGCTTATGCTAGGTTACGTACAAAACCACGCAGTTCCTAGCCCTGCGCTGCCTTTTTTTATTACGAAAAAAATTACTCTGTAATTTAGATTTTCTCAAATTTCAGGTGTGATATGCTGATATATTTTCAGGAGTTCTAGGCTTGATTTTGGTCTAAAACGATAGCTAATGCTCGGTTACGTACAAAACCATGCAGTTCCTGGCTCTGCGCTGCCTTTTTTGTACGAAAAAATTTACTCTGAGATTTAGATTTTCTCAAACATCAGGTGTGATATGCTGATATATTTTCAAAAGTTCTAGGCTTTTTTTTGGGCTTAAATGATAGCTCATGCTTAGCTTAGTGCAAAACCCCGGAGTTCACGTCTCAGTGCTGCCTTTTTTATTACGAAAAACTTTTACTCTGAAAATTTCAATTTTCTCAAATTGCAGGTGTGATATGCTGAGATATTTTCAGGAGTTCTAGGCTTGCTTTTAGTCTTAAATGATAGCTCATGCTTAGATTAGTTCAAAACCGCGGAGTTCCCGTCCCTGTGCAGCCCTTTTTGTAACGAAAAAAATTAACTCTGAAATTTCGATTTTCTCAAATTTTAGGTGTGGTATGCTGATATATTAACAGGAGTTCTTGTCTTGTGATTGATCTCAAATGATAGGTCAAGCTTGGTTTCGTCCAAATCCGCGGAGTTCCCGTCTCTGTGCTGCCTTTTTTATTACGAAAAAATTTTAATCTGAAAATTAAAATTTTCTCAAACTTCAAGTGTGATATGCTGATATATTTTCAGGAGTTCTTGGCTTGTTATTGGTGTCAAATGATAGCTCAAGCTTCGTTTCATACAAAACCTTGGAATTCCCGTCTCTGTGCTGCCTTTTTTATTACGAAAAAATTTTACTCTGAAAATTTAAATTTTCTCAAACTTCAGGTGCGATATGCTGATATATTTTCAGGAGTTCTAGGCTTGCTTTTAGTCTTAAATGATAGCTCTTGCTTAGATTAGTTCAAAACTGCGGATTTCCCGTCTCTGTGCTGCCTTTTTTGTAACGAAAAAAATTAACTCTGAAATTTCGATTTTCTCAAACTTTAGGTGTGATATGCTGACATATTTTCAGGAGTTCTTGGCTTGCTATTGGTCTCAAATGTTAGCTCAAACTTAGTTTCGTCCAACACCGTGGAGTTCCTTTCGTTGTGCTGCCTTTTTTATTTCGAAAAAATTTTACTCTGAAAATTTCAATTTTCTTAAACTTCAGGTGTGAATTGCTGATATATTTTCAGGAGTTTTAGGCTTGTTTTTAGTCTTAAATGATAGCTCATGCTTAGATTAGTTCAAAACCGCGGAGTTCTTGTCTCTGTGCCGCCTTTTTTGTAAAGAAAAAAATTAAATCTGAAATTTTGTTTTCTCAAATTTTAGGTGTGATATGCTGATATATTTTCAGGAGTTCTTGGCTTGTTATTGGTCTCATATGATAGCTCAAGCTTAGTTTCGTACAAAACCGCAGAGTTCCCGTCTCTGTGCTGCCTTTTTGTAACAAAAAATATTTACTCTAAAATTTGAATTTTCTCAAACTTCAGGTTTGATATGCTGATACTTTTTCAGGAGTTCTAGACTTGTTTTTGGTCTTAATTGATATGCTTATGTTCATACAAAGCTACGTCGTAGTCGGCTCTGCGCTGATTTTTTTGGTAAGAAAAAATTAACTCCGAAAATTCATTATTCTCAAATTTCAGGTGTGATATGCTAATATATTTTCAGGAGTTCTAGGCTTATTTTTGGTCTTAAACGATAGCTAATGCACGGTAACATAAAAAACCACGCAGTTTCTGGCTCTGCGCTGCCTTTTTTATTACGAAAAAATTTACTCTGAAATTTAGATTTTCTCAAACATCAGGTGTGATATGCTGATATATTTTCAAAAGTTCTAGGCTTATTTTTGGGCTGAAATGATAGCTCAAGCTTAGCTTAGTGCAAAACTGTGATGTTTCCATCTCTGTGCTGCCTTTTTTGTAACGAAAAAAATTAAATCTGAAATTTCGATTTTCTCAAATTTTAGGTGTGATATGCTGATATATTTTCAGGAGTTCTTGGCTTGTTATTGGTCTCAAATGATAGCTCCAGCTTGGTTTCGTCCAAAACCGCGGAGTTCCCGTCTCTGTGCTGCCGTTTTTATTACGAACAAATTTTACTCTGAAAATTTAAGTTTTCTCAAATTTCAGGTGTGATATGCTGATATATTTTCAGGAGTTCTTGGCTTGCTATTGGTGTCAAATGATAGCTCAAGCTTAGATCAGTTCAAAACTGCGGATTTCACGTCTCTGTGCGGCCTTTTTTGTATCGAAAAAAATTAACTCTGAAATTTCGATTTTCTCAAACTTTAGGTGTGATATGCTGATACTTTTTCAAAAGTTCTAGGCTTATTTTTGGGCTTAGATGATAGCTCATGCTTAGCTTAGTGCAAAAACCTGGAGTTCCCGTCTCTGTGCTGCCTTTTTTATTACGAAAAAATTTTAATCTGAAAATTTAAATTTTCTCAAACTTCAGGTGTGATATGCTGATATATTTTCAGGAGTTCTTGGCTTGTTATTGGTCTCCAATGATAGCTCAAGCTTGGTATCGTCCAAAACCGCGGAGTTGCCGTCTCTGTGCTGCCTTTTTTTTTACGAAAAAATTTTACTCTTAAAATTTAAATTTTCTCAAATTTCAAGTGTGATATGCTGATATATTTTCAGGAGTTCTTGGCTTGTTATTGGTCTCAAATGATAGCTCGAGCTTAGTTTCGTCCAAAACCGCGTAGTTCCTGGCTCTGAGTGTACTTATTTTCTATGAAAAAAATAAGTCTGTTATTTAGATTTTCTCAAATTTAAGTTGTGATATGCTGATAGGTTTTCAGGAATTTGGGGCCTGTTTTTGGTCTCCAACGATAGCTTATGCTCAGTTACGTACAAAAGCACGCAGTTCCTGGCTCTGCGCTGCCTTTTATTATTACGAAAATATTACTCTGTAATTTAGATTTTCTCAAATTTCAGGTGTGATATGCTGATATATTTTCAGGAGTTTTAGGCTTGTTTTTAATCTTCAATGATAGCTCTTGCATATTTTCAGGAGTTCTTGGCTTGCTATTGGTCTCAAATGATAGCTCAAGCTTGGTTTCGTACAAAACCTTGGAATTCCCGTCTCTGTGCTGCCTTTTTTATTACGAAAAAATTTTACTCTGAAAATTTAAATTTTCTCAAACTTCAGGTGCGATATGCTGATATATTTTCAGGAGTTCTAGGCTTGCTTTTAGTCTTAAATGATAGGTCTTGCTTAGATTAGTTCAAAACTGCGGATTTCCCGTCTCTGTGCTGCCATTTTTGTAACGAAAAAAATTAACTCTGAAATTTCGATTTTCTCAAACTTTAGGTGTGATATGCTGACATATTTTCAGGAGTTCTTGGCTTGCTATTGGTCTCAAATGTTAGCTCAAACTTAGTTTCGTCCAACACCGTGGAGTTCCTTTCGTTGTGCTGCCTTTTTTATTTCGAAAAAATTTTACTCTGAAAATTTCAATTTTCTTAAACTTCAGGTGTGATATGCTGATATATTTTCAGGAGTTTTAGGCTTGTTTTTAGTCTTAAATGATAGCTCATGCTTAGATTAGTTCAAAACCGCGGAGTTCTTGTCTCTGTGCCGCCTTTTTTGTAAAGAAAAAAATTAAATCTGAAATTTTGTTTTCTCAAATTTTAGGTGTGATATGCTGATATATTTTCAGGAGTTCTTGGCTTGTTATTGGTCTCATATGATAGCTCAAGCTTAGTTTCGTACAAAACCGCAGAGTTCCCGTCTCTGTGCTGCCTTTTTGTAACAAAAAATATTTACTCTAAAATTTGAATTTTCTCAAACTTCAGGTTTGATATGCTGATACTTTTTCAGGAGTTCTAGACTTGTTTTTGGTCTTAATTGATATGCTTATGTTCATACAAAGCTACGTCGTAGTCGGCTCTGCGCTGATTATTTTGGTAAGAAAAAATTAACTCCGAAAATTCATTATTCTCAAATTTCAGGTGTGATATGCTAATATATTTTCAGGAGTTCTAGGCTTATTTTTGGTCTTAAACGATAGCTAATGCACGGTAACATAAAAAACCACGCAGTTTCTGGCTCTGCGCTGCCTTTTTTATTACGAAAAAATTTACTCTGAAATTTAGATTTTCTCAAACATCAGGTGTGATATGCTGATATATTTTCAAAAGTTCTAGGCTTATTTTTGGGCTGAAATGATAGCTCAAGCTTAGCTTAGTGCAAAACTGTGATGTTTCCATCTCTGTGCTGCCTTTTTTGTAACGAAAAAAATTAAATCTGAAATTTCGATTTTCTCAAATTTTAGGTGTGATATGCTGATATATTTTCAGGAGTTCTTGGCTTGTTATTGGTCTCAAATGATAGCTCCAGCTTGGTTTCGTCCAAAACCGCGGAGTTCCCGTCTCTGTGCTGCCGTTTTTATTACGAACAAATTTTACTCTGAAAATTTAAGTTTTCTCAAATTTCAGGTGTGATATGCTGATATATTTTCAGGAGTTCTTGGCTTGCTATTGGTCTCAAATGATAGCTCAAGCTTAGATCAGTTCAAAACTGCGGATTTCCCGTCTCTGTGCTGCCTTTTTTGTATCGAAAAAAATTAACTCTGAAATTTCGATTTTCTCAAACTTTAGGTGTGATATGCTGATACTTTTTCAGGAGTTCTAGACTTGTTTTTGGTCTTAATTGATATGCTTATGTCCATACAAAGCTACGTCGTAGTCGGCTCTGCGCTGACTTTTTTGATAAGAAAAAATTAACTCCGAAAATTCAATATTCTCAAATTTCAGGTGTGATATGCTAATATATTTTCAGGAGTTCTAGGCTTATTTTTGGTCTTAAACGATAGCTAATGCACGGTAACGTAAAAAACCGCGCAGTTCCTGGCTCTGCGCTACCTTTTTTATTACGAAAATATTTACTCTGAAATTTAGATTTTCTCAAACATCAGGTGTGATATGCTGATATATTTTCAAAAGTTCTAGGCTTATTTTTGGGCTTAAATGATAGCTCATGCTTAGCTTAGTGCAAAAACCTGGAGTTCCCGTCTCTGTGCTGCCTTTTTTATTACGAAAAAATTTTAATCTGAAAATTTAAATTTTCTCAAACTTCAGGTGTGATATGCTGATATATTTTCAGGAGTTCTTGGCTTGTTATTGGTCTCTAATGATAGCTAAAGCTTGGTTTCGTCCAAAACCGCGGAGTTCCCGTCTCTGTGCTGCCTTTTTTTTACGAAAAATTTTACTCTTAAAATTTAAATTTTCTCAAATTTCAAGTGTGATATGCTGATATATTTCAGGAGTTCTTGGCTTGTTATTGGTCTCAAATGATAGCTCGAGCTTAGTTTCGTCCAACACCGCGTAGTTCCTGGCTCTGAGTGTACTTATTTTCTATGAAAAAAATAAGTCTGTTATTTAGATTTTCTCAAATTTAAGTTGTGATATGCTGATAGGTTTTCAGGAATTTGGGGCCTGTTTTTGGTCTCCAACGATAGCTTATGCTCAGTTACGTACAAAAGCACGCAGTTCCTGGCTCTGCGCTGCCTTTTATTATTACGAAAATATTACTCTGTAATTTAGATTTTCTCAAATTTCAGGTGTGATATGCTGATATATTTTCAGGAGTTCTAGGCTTGTTTTTAATCTTCAATGATAGCTCTTGCATATTTTCAGGAGTTCTTGGCTTGCTATTGGTCTCAAATGATAGCTCAAGCTTGGTTTCGTCCAAAACCGCGGAGTTCCCGTCTTTGTGCTGCCTTTTTTATTTCGAAAAAATTTTACTCTGAAAATTTCAATTTTCTTAAACTTCAGGTGTGATATGCTGATATATTTTCAGGAGTTTTAGGCTTGTTTTTAGTCTTAAATGATAGCTCATGCTTAGATTAGTTCAAAACCGCGGAGTTCTTGTCTCTGTGCCGCCTTTTTTGTAAAGAAAAAAATTAAATCTGAAATTTTGATTTTCTCAAACTTTAGGTGTGATATGCTGATATATTTTCAGGAGTTGTTGGCTTGTTATTGGTCTCATATGATAGCTTAAGCTTAGTTTCGTACAAAACCGCAGAGTTCCCGTCTCTGTGCTGCCTTTTTGTAACAAAAAATATTTACTCTAAAATTTGAATTTTCTCAAACTTCAGGTTTGATATGCTGATACTTTTTCAGGAGTTCTAGACTTGTTTTTGGTCTTAATTGATATGCTTATGTTCATACAAAGCTACGTCGTAGTCGGCTCTGCGCTGATTTTTTTGATAAGAAAAAATTAACTCCGAAAATTCATTATTCTCAAATTTCAGGTGTGATATGCTAATATATTTTCAGGAGTTCTAGGCTTATTTTTGGTCTTGAACGATAGCTAATGCACGGTAACGTAAAAAACCACGCAGTTTCTGGCTCTGCGCTGCCTTTTTTATTACGAAAAAATTTACTCTGAAATTTAGATTTTCTCAAACATCAGGTGTGATATGCTGATATATTTTCAAAAGTTCTAGGCTTATTTTTGGGCTTAAATGATAGCTCAAGCTTAGCTTAGTGCAAAACTGCGAAGTTTCCATCTCTGTGCTGCCTTTTTTGTAACGAAAAAAATTAACTCTGAAATTTCGATTTTCTCAAACTTTAGGTGTGGTATGCTGATATATTAACAGGAGTTCTTGTCTTGTGATTGGTCTCAAATGATAGCTCAAGCTTGGTTTCGTCCAAAACCGCGGAGTTCCCGTCTCTGTGCTGCCGTTTTTATTACGAACAAATTTTATTCTGAAAATTTAAGTTTTCTCAAATTTCAGGTGTGATATGCTGATATATTTTCAGGAGTTCTTGGCTTGCTATTGGTCTCAAATGATAGCTCAAGCTTAGATCAGTTCAAAACTGCGGATTTCCCGTCTCTGTGCTGCCTTTTTTTTACGAAAAAATTTTACTCTTAAAATTTAAATTTTCTCAAACTTCAGGTGTGATATGCTGATATATTTTCAGGAGTTCTAGGCTTGTTATTTGTCTCAAATGATAGCTCAAGCTTAGTTTCGAAAAAAATTGCAGAGTTCCCGTCTCTGTGCTGCCTTTTTTTTACGAAAAAATTTTACTCTTAAAATTTAAATTTTCTCAAACTTCAGGTGTGATATGCTGATATATTTTCAGGAGTTCTAGGCTTGTTATTGGTCTCAAATGATAGCTCAAGCTTAGTTTCGAAAAAAATTGCAGAGTTCCCGTCTCTGTGCTGCCTTTTTGTAACGAAAAAAAATTACTCTAAAATTTGAATTTTCTCAAATTTCAGGTTTGATATGCTGATACTTTTTCAGGAGTTCTAGACTTGTTTTTAGTCTTAAACGATAGCTAATGGACGGTAACGTAAAAAACCACGCAGTTCCTGGCTCTGCGCTGCGTTTTTTATTACGAAAAAATTTACTCTGAAATTTAGATTTTCTCAAACATCAGGTGTTATATGCTGATATATTTTCAAAAGTTCTAGGCTTATTTTTGGGCTTAAATGATAGCTCATGCTTAGCTTAGTGCAAAACTGCGAAGTTCCCATCTCTGTGCTGCCTTTTTTGTAACGAAAAAAATTAACTCTAAAATTTCGATTTTCTCAAATTTTAGGTGTGATATGCTGATATATTTTCAGGAGTTCTTGGCTTGTTATTGGTCTCAAATGATAGCTCAAGCTTGGTTTCGTCCAAAACCGCGGAGTTCCTGGCTCTGAGTTTACTTATGTTCTGCGAAAAAATAAGTTTGATATATCGATTTTCTCATATTTCAGGTGTGATATGCTGATATAATTTCAGGAGTTCTAGGCTTGCTTTTGGTCTCAAACGATAGCTCATGCTTGGTTATGTACAAAACCGCGTAGTTCCTGGCTCTGAGTGTACTTATGTTCTATGAAAAAAATAAGTCTTAAATTTCGATTTTCTCAAATTTAAGATGTGATACTCGTATGCTGATATTTTTCGGAATTTAGGGCTTGTTTTTAGTCTCAAACGATAGCTTATGCTAGGTTACGTACAAAACCACGCAGTTCCTAGCCCTGCGCTGCCTTTTTTTATTACGAAAAAAATTACTCTGTAATTTAGATTTTCTCAAATTTCAGGTGTGATATGCTGATATATTTTCAAGAGTTCTAGGCTTGATTTTGGTCTAAAACGATAGCTAATGCTCGGTTACGTACAAAACCATGCAGTTCCTGGCTCTGCGCTGCCTTTTTTGTACGAAAAAATTTACTCTGAGATTTAGATTTTCTCAAACATCAGGTGTGATATGCTGATATATTTTCAAAAGTTCTAGGCTTTTTTTTGGGCTTAAATGATAGCTCATGCTTAGCTTAGTGCAAAACCCCGGAGTTCACGTCTCAGTGCTGCCTTTTTTATTACGAAAAACTTTTACTCTGAAAATTTCAATTTTCTCAAATTGCAGGTGTGATATGCTGAGATATTTTCAGGAGTTCTAGGCTTGCTTTTAGTCTTAAATGATAGCTCATGCTTAGATTAGTTCAAAACCGCGGAGTTCCCGTCCCTGTGCAGCCCTTTTTGTAACGAAAAAAATTAACTCTGAAATTTCGATTTTCTCAAATTTTAGGTGTGGTATGCTGATATATTAACAGGAGTTCTTGTCTTGTGATTGATCTCAAATGATAGGTCAAGCTTGGTTTCGTCCAAATCCGCGGAGTTCCCGTCTCTGTGCTGCCTTTTTTATTACGAAAAAATTTTAATCTGAAAATTAAAATTTTCTCAAACTTCAAGTGTGATATGCTGATATATTTTCAGGAGTTCTTGGCTTGTTATTGGTGTCAAATGATAGCTCAAGCTTTGTTTCATACAAAACCTTGGAATTCCCGTCTCTGTGCTGCCTTTTTTATTACGAAAAAATTTTACTCTGAAAATTTAAATTTTCTCAAACTTCAGGTGCGATATGCTGATATATTTTCAGGAGTTCTAGGCTTGCTTTTAGTCTTAAATGATAGCTCTTGCTTAGATTAGTTCAAAACTGCGGATTTCCCGTCTCTGTGCTGCCTTTTTTGTAACGAAAAAAATTAACTCTGAAATTTCGATTTTCTCAAACTTTAGGTGTGATATGCTGACATATTTTCAGGAGTTCTTGGCTTGCTATTGGTCTCAAATGTTAGCTCAAACTTAGTTTCGTCCAACACCGTGGAGTTCCTTTCGTTGTGCTGCCTTTTTTATTTCGAAAAAATTTTACTCTGAAAATTTCAATTTTCTTAAACTTCAGGTGTGATATGCTGATATATTTTCAGGAGTTTTAGGCTTGTTTTTAGTCTTAAATGATAGCTCATGCTTAGATTAGTTCAAAACCGCGGAGTTCTTGTCTCTGTGCCGCCTTTTTTGTAAAGAAAAAAATTAAATCTGAAATTTTGTTTTCTCAAATTTTAGGTGTGATATGCTGATATATTTTCAGGAGTTCTTGGCTTGTTATTGGTCTCATATGATAGCTCAAGCTTAGTTTCGTACAAAACCGCAGAGTTCCCGTCTCTGTGCTGCCTTTTTGTAACAAAAAATATTTACTCTAAAATTTGAATTTTCTCAAACTTCAGGTTTGATATGCTGATACTTTTTCAGGAGTTCTAGACTTGTTTTTGGTCTTAATTGATATGCTTATGTTCATACAAAGCTACGTCGTAGTCGGCTCTGCGCTGATTTTTTTGGTAAGAAAAAATTAACTCCGAAAATTCATTATTCTCAAATTTCAGGTGTGATATGCTAATATATTTTCAGGAGTTCTAGGCTTATTTTTGGTCTTAAACGATAGCTAATGCACGGTAACATAAAAAACCACGCAGTTTCTGGCTCTGCGCTGCCTTTTTTATTACGAAAAAATTTACTCTGAAATTTAGATTTTCTCAAACATCAGGTGTGATATGCTGATATATTTTCAAAAGTTCTAGGCTTATTTTTGGGCTGAAATGATAGCTCAAGCTTAGCTTAGTGCAAAACTGTGATGTTTCCATCTCTGTGCTGCCTTTTTTGTAACGAAAAAAATTAAATCTGAAATTTCGATTTTCTCAAATTTTAGGTGTGATATGCTGATATATTTTCAGGAGTTCTTGGCTTGTTATTGGTCTCAAATGATAGCTCCAGCTTGGTTTCGTCCAAAACCGCGGAGTTCCCGTCTCTGTGCTGCCGTTTTTATTACGAACAAATTTTACTCTGAAAATTTAAGTTTTCTCAAATTTCAGGTGTGATATGCTGATATATTTTCAGGAGTTCTTGGCTTGCTATTGGTGTCAAATGATAGCTCAAGCTTAGATCAGTTCAAAACTGCGGATTTCACGTCTCTGTGCGGCCTTTTTTGTATCGAAAAAAATTAACTCTGAAATTTCGATTTTCTCAAACTTTAGGTGTGATATGCTGATACTTTTTCAAAAGTTCTAGGCTTATTTTTGGGCTTAGATGATAGCTCATGCTTAGCTTAGTGCAAAAACCTGGAGTTCCCGTCTCTGTGCTGCCTTTTTTATTACGAAAAAATTTTAATCTGAAAATTTAAATTTTCTCAAACTTCAGGTGTGATATGCTGATATATTTTCAGGAGTTCTTGGCTTGTTATTGGTCTCCAATGATAGCTCAAGCTTGGTATCGTCCAAAACCGCGGAGTTGCCGTCTCTGTGCTGCCTTTTTTTTTACGAAAAAATTTTACTCTTAAAATTTAAATTTTCTCAAATTTCAAGTGTGATATGCTGATATATTTTCAGGAGTTCTTGGCTTGTTATTGGTCTCAAATGATAGCTCGAGCTTAGTTTCGTCCAAAACCGCGTAGTTCCTGGCTCTGAGTGTACTTATTTTCTATGAAAAAAATAAGTCTGTTATTTAGATTTTCTCAAATTTAAGTTGTGATATGCTGATAGGTTTTCAGGAATTTGGGGCCTGTTTTTGGTCTCCAACGATAGCTTATGCTCAGTTACGTACAAAAGCACGCAGTTCCTGGCTCTGCGCTGCCTTTTATTATTACGAAAATATTACTCTGTAATTTAGATTTTCTCAAATTTCAGGTGTGATATGCTGATATATTTTCAGGAGTTTTAGGCTTGTTTTTAATCTTCAATGATAGCTCTTGCATATTTTCAGGAGTTCTTGGCTTGCTATTGGTCTCAAATGATAGCTCAAGCTTGGTTTCGTACAAAACCTTGGAATTCCCGTCTCTGTGCTGCCTTTTTTATTACGAAAAAATTTTACTCTGAAAATTTAAATTTTCTCAAACTTCAGGTGCGATATGCTGATATATTTTCAGGAGTTCTAGGCTTGCTTTTAGTCTTAAATGATAGGTCTTGCTTAGATTAGTTCAAAACTGCGGATTTCCCGTCTCTGTGCTGCCATTTTTGTAACGAAAAAAATTAACTCTGAAATTTCGATTTTCTCAAACTTTAGGTGTGATATGCTGACATATTTTCAGGAGTTCTTGGCTTGCTATTGGTCTCAAATGTTAGCTCAAACTTAGTTTCGTCCAACACCGTGGAGTTCCTTTCGTTGTGCTGCCTTTTTTATTTCGAAAAAATTTTACTCTGAAAATTTCAATTTTCTTAAACTTCAGGTGTGATATGCTGATATATTTTCAGGAGTTTTAGGCTTGTTTTTAGTCTTAAATGATAGCTCATGCTTAGATTAGTTCAAAACCGCGGAGTTCTTGTCTCTGTGCCGCCTTTTTTGTAAAGAAAAAAATTAAATCTGAAATTTTGTTTTCTCAAATTTTAGGTGTGATATGCTGATATATTTTCAGGAGTTCTTGGCTTGTTATTGGTCTCATATGATAGCTCAAGCTTAGTTTCGTACAAAACCGCAGAGTTCCCGTCTCTGTGCTGCCTTTTTGTAACAAAAAATATTTACTCTAAAATTTGAATTTTCTCAAACTTCAGGTTTGATATGCTGATACTTTTTCAGGAGTTCTAGACTTGTTTTTGGTCTTAATTGATATGCTTATGTTCATACAAAGCTACGTCGTAGTCGGCTCTGCGCTGATTATTTTGGTAAGAAAAAATTAACTCCGAAAATTCATTATTCTCAAATTTCAGGTGTGATATGCTAATATATTTTCAGGAGTTCTAGGCTTATTTTTGGTCTTAAACGATAGCTAATGCACGGTAACATAAAAAACCACGCAGTTTCTGGCTCTGCGCTGCCTTTTTTATTACGAAAAAATTTACTCTGAAATTTAGATTTTCTCAAACATCAGGTGTGATATGCTGATATATTTTCAAAAGTTCTAGGCTTATTTTTGGGCTGAAATGATAGCTCAAGCTTAGCTTAGTGCAAAACTGTGATGTTTCCATCTCTGTGCTGCCTTTTTTGTAACGAAAAAAATTAAATCTGAAATTTCGATTTTCTCAAATTTTAGGTGTGATATGCTGATATATTTTCAGGAGTTCTTGGCTTGTTATTGGTCTCAAATGATAGCTCCAGCTTGGTTTCGTCCAAAACCGCGGAGTTCCCGTCTCTGTGCTGCCGTTTTTATTACGAACAAATTTTACTCTGAAAATTTAAGTTTTCTCAAATTTCAGGTGTGATATGCTGATATATTTTCAGGAGTTCTTGGCTTGCTATTGGTCTCAAATGATAGCTCAAGCTTAGATCAGTTCAAAACTGCGGATTTCCCGTCTCTGTGCTGCCTTTTTTGTATCGAAAAAAATTAACTCTGAAATTTCGATTTTCTCAAACTTTAGGTGTGATATGCTGATACTTTTTCAGGAGTTCTAGACTTGTTTTTGGTCTTAATTGATATGCTTATGTCCATACAAAGCTACGTCGTAGTCGGCTCTGCGCTGACTTTTTTGATAAGAAAAAATTAACTCCGAAAATTCAATATTCTCAAATTTCAGGTGTGATATGCTAATATATTTTCAGGAGTTCTAGGCTTATTTTTGGTCTTAAACGATAGCTAATGCACGGTAACGTAAAAAACCGCGCAGTTCCTGGCTCTGCGCTACCTTTTTTATTACGAAAATATTTACTCTGAAATTTAGATTTTCTCAAACATCAGGTGTGATATGCTGATATATTTTCAAAAGTTCTAGGCTTATTTTTGGGCTTAAATGATAGCTCATGCTTAGCTTAGTGCAAAACCCTGGAGTTCCCGTCTCTGTGCTGCCTTTTTTATTACGAAAAAATTTTAATCTGAAAATTTAAATTTTCTCAAACTTCAGGTGTGATATGCTGATATATTTTCAGGAGTTCTTGGCTTGTTATTGGTCTCTAATGATAGCTAAAGCTTGGTTTCGTCCAAAACCGCGGAGTTCCCGTCTCTGTGCTGCCTTTTTTTTACGAAAAATTTTACTCTTAAAATTTAAATTTTCTCAAATTTCAAGTGTGATATGCTGATATATTTCAGGAGTTCTTGGCTTGTTATTGGTCTCAAATGATAGCTCGAGCTTAGTTTCGTCCAACACCGCGTAGTTCCTGGCTCTGAGTGTACTTATTTTCTATGAAAAAAATAAGTCTGTTATTTAGATTTTCTCAAATTTAAGTTGTGATATGCTGATAGGTTTTCAGGAATTTGGGGCCTGTTTTTGGTCTCCAACGATAGCTTATGCTCAGTTACGTACAAAAGCACGCAGTTCCTGGCTCTGCGCTGCCTTTTATTATTACGAAAATATTACTCTGTAATTTAGATTTTCTCAAATTTCAGGTGTGATATGCTGATATATTTTCAGGAGTTCTAGGCTTGTTTTTAATCTTCAATGATAGCTCTTGCATATTTTCAGGAGTTCTTGGCTTGCTATTGGTCTCAAATGATAGCTCAAGCTTGGTTTCGTCCAAAACCGCGGAGTTCCCGTCTTTGTGCTGCCTTTTTTATTTCGAAAAAATTTTACTCTGAAAATTTCAATTTTCTTAAACTTCAGGTGTGATATGCTGATATATTTTCAGGAGTTCTTGGCTTGTTATTGGTCTCTAATGATAGCTAAAGCTTGGTTTCGTCCAAAACCGCGGAGTTCCCGTCTCTGTGCTGCCTTTTTTTTACGAAAAATTTTACTCTTAAAATTTAAATTTTCTCAAATTTCAAGTGTGATATGCTGATATATTTCAGGAGTTCTTGGCTTGTTATTGGTCTCAAATGATAGCTCGAGCTTAGTTTCGTCCAACACCGCGTAGTTCCTGGCTCTGAGTGTACTTATTTTCTATGAAAAAAATAAGTCTGTTATTTAGATTTTCTCAAATTTAAGTTGTGATATGCTGATAGGTTTTCAGGAATTTGGGGCCTGTTTTTGGTCTCCAACGATAGCTTATGCTCAGTTACGTACAAAAGCACGCAGTTCCTGGCTCTGCGCTGCCTTTTATTATTACGAAAATATTACTCTGTAATTTAGATTTTCTCAAATTTCAGGTGTGATATGCTGATATATTTTCAGGAGTTCTAGGCTTGTTTTTAATCTTCAATGATAGCTCTTGCATATTTTCAGGAGTTCTTGGCTTGCTATTGGTCTCAAATGATAGCTCAAGCTTGGTTTCGTCCAAAACCGCGGAGTTCCCGTCTTTGTGCTGCCTTTTTTATTTCGAAAAAATTTTACTCTGAAAATTTCAATTTTCTTAAACTTCAGGTGTGATATGCTGATATATTTTCAGGAGTTTTAGGCTTGTTTTTAGTCTTAAATGATAGCTCATGCTTAGATTAGTTCAAAACCGCGGAGTTCTTGTCTCTGTGCCGCCTTTTTTGTAAAGAAAAAAATTAAATCTGAAATTTTGATTTTCTCAAACTTTAGGTGTGATATGCTGATATATTTTCAGGAGTTGTTGGCTTGTTATTGGTCTCATATGATAGCTTAAGCTTAGTTTCGTACAAAACCGCAGAGTTCCCGTCTCTGTGCTGCCTTTTTGTAACAAAAAATATTTACTCTAAAATTTGAATTTTCTCAAACTTCAGGTTTGATATGCTGATACTTTTTCAGGAGTTCTAGACTTGTTTTTGGTCTTAATTGATATGCTTATGTTCATACAAAGCTACGTCGTAGTCGGCTCTGCGCTGATTTTTTTGATAAGAAAAAATTAACTCCGAAAATTCATTATTCTCAAATTTCAGGTGTGATATGCTAATATATTTTCAGGAGTTCTAGGCTTATTTTTGGTCTTAAACGATAGCTAATGCACGGTAACGTAAAAAACCACGCAGTTTCTGGCTCTGCGCTGCCTTTTTTATTACGAAAAAATTTACTCTGAAATTTAGATTTTCTCAAACATCAGGTGTGATATGCTGATATATTTTCAAAAGTTCTAGGCTTATTTTTGGGCTTAAATGATAGCTCAAGCTTAGCTTAGTGCAAAACTGCGAAGTTTCCATCTCTGTGCTGCCTTTTTTGTAACGAAAAAAATTAACTCTGAAATTTCGATTTTCTCAAACTTTAGGTGTGGTATGCTGATATATTAACAGGAGTTCTTGTCTTGTGATTGGTCTCAAATGATAGCTCAAGCTTGGTTTCGTCCAAAACCGCGGAGTTCACGTCTCTGTGCTGCCGTTTTTATTACGAACAAATTTTATTCTGAAAATTTAAGTTTTCTCAAATTTCAGGTGTGATATGCTGATATATTTTCAGGAGTTCTTGGCTTGCTATTGGTCTCAAATGATAGCTCAAGCTTAGATCAGTTCAAAACTGCGGATTTCCCGTCTCTGTGCTGCCTTTTTTTTACGAAAAAATTTTACTCTTAAAATTTAAATTTTCTCAAACTTCAGGTGTGATATGCTGATATATTTTCAGGAGTTCTAGGCTTGTTATTGGTCTCAAATGATAGCTGAAGCTTAGTTTCGAAAAAAATTGCAGAGTTCCCGTCTCTGTGCTGCCTTTTTTTTACGAAAAAATTTTACTCTTAAAATTTAAATTTTCTCAAACTTCAGGTGTGATATGCTGATATATTTTCAGGAGTTCTAGGCTTGTTATTGGTCTCAAATGATAGCTCAAGCTTAGTTTCGAAAAAAATTGCAGAGTTCCCGTCTCTGTGCTGCCTTTTTGTAACGAAAAAAAATTACTCTAAAATTTGAATTTTCTCAAATTTCAGGTTTGATATGCTGATACTTTTTCAGGAGTTCTAGACTTGTTTTTAGTCTTAAACGATAGCTAATGGACGGTAACGTAAAAAACCACGCAGTTCCTGGCTCTGCGCTGCGTTTTTTATTACGAAAAAATTTACTCTGAAATTTAGATTTTCTCAAATATCAGGTGTTATATGCTGATATATTTTCAAAAGTTCTAGGCTTATTTTTGGGCTTAAATGATAGCTCATGCTTAGCTTAGTGCAAAACTGCGAAGTTCCCATCTCTGTGCTGCCTTTTTTGTAACGAAATAAATTAACTCTAAAATTTCGATTTTCTCAAATTTTAGGTGTGATATGCTGATATATTTTCAGGAGTTCTTGGCTTGTTATTGGTCTCAAATGATAGCTCAAGCTTGGTTTCGTCCAAAACCGCGGAGTTCCTGGCTCTGAGTTTACTTATGTTCTGCGAAAAAATAAGTTTGATATATCGATTTTCTCATATTTCAGGTGTGATATGCTGATATAATTTCAGGAGTTCTAGGCTTGCTTTTGGTCTCAAACGATAGCTCATGCTTGGTTATGTACAAAACCGCGTAGTTCCTGGCTCTGAGTGTACTTATGTTCTATGAAAAAAATAAGTCTTAAATTTCGATTTTCTCAAATTTAAGATGTGATACTCGTATGCTGATATTTTTCGGAATTTAGGGCTTGTTTTTAGTCTCAAACGATAGCTTATGCTAGGTTACGTACAAAACCACGCAGTTCCTAGCCCTGCGCTGCCTTTTTTTATTACGAAAAAAATTACTCTGTAATTTAGATTTTCTCAAATTTCAGGTGTGATATGCTGATATATTTTCAGGAGTTCTAGGCTTGATTTTGGTCTTAAACGATAGCTAATGCTCGGTTACGTACAAAACCATGCAGTTCCTGGCTCTGCGCTGCCTTTTTTGTACGAAAAAATTTACTCTGAGATTTAGATTTTCTCAAACATCGTATGCTGATATTTTTCGGAATTTAGGGCTTGTTTTTAGTCTCAAACGATAGCTTATGCTAGGTTACGTACAAAACCACGCAGTTCCTAGCCCTGCGCTGCCTTTTTTTATTACGAAAAAAATTACTCTGTAATTTAGATTTTCTCAAATTTCAGGTGTGATATGCTGATATATTTTCAAAAGTTCTAGGCTTTTTTTTGGGCTTAAATGATAGCTCATGCTTAGCTTAGTGCAAAACCCCGGAGTTCACGTCTCAGTGCTGCCTTTTTTATTACGAAAAACTTTTACTCTGAAAATTTCAATTTTCTCAAATTGCAGGTGTGATATGCTGAGATATTTTCAGGAGTTCTAGGCTTGCTTTTAGTCTTAAATGATAGCTCATGCTTAGATTAGTTCAAAACCGCGGAGTTCCCGTCCCTGTGCAGCCCTTTTTGTAACGAAAAAAATTAACTCTGAAATTTCGATTTTCTCAAATTTTAGGTGTGGTATGCTGATATATTAACAGGAGTTCTTGTCTTGTGATTGATCTCAAATGATAGGTCAAGCTTAGTTTCGTCCAAATCCGCGGAGTTCCCGTCTCTGTGCTGCCTTTTTTATTACGAAAAAATTTTAATCTGAAAATTAAAATTTTCTCAAACTTCAAGTGTGATATGCTGATATATTTTCAGGAGTTCTTGGCTTGTTATTGGTGTCAAATGATAGCTCAAGCTTTGTTTCATACAAAACCTTGGAATTCCCGTCTCTGTGCTGCCTTTTTTATTACGAAAAATTTTACTCTGAAAATTTAAATTTTCTCAAACTTCAGGTGCGATATGCTGATATATTTTCAGGAGTTCTAGGCTTGCTTTTAGTCTTAAATGATAGCTCTTGCTTAGATTAGTTCAAAACTGCGGATTTCCCGTCTCTGTGCTGCCTTTTTTGTAACGAAAAAAATTAACTCTGAAATTTCGATTTTCTCAAACTTTAGGTGTGATATGCTGACATATTTTCAGGAGTTCTTGGCTTGCTATTGGTCTCAAATGTTAGCTCAAACTTAGTTTCGTCCAACACCGTGGAGTTCCTTTCGTTGTGCTGCCTTTTTTATTTCGAAAAAATTTTACTCTGAAAATTTCAATTTTCTTAAACTTCAGGTGTGATATGCTGATATATTTTCAGGAGTTTTAGGCTTGTTTTTAGTCTTAAATGATAGCTCATGCTTAGATTAGTTCAAAACCGCGGAGTTCTTGTCTCTGTGCCGCCTTTTTTGTAAAGAAAAAAATTAAATCTGAAATTTTGTTTTCTCAAATTTTAGGTGTGATATGCTGATATATTTTCAGGAGTTCTTGGCTTGTTATTGGTCTCATATGATAGCTCAAGCTTAGTTTCGTACAAAACCGCAGAGTTCCCGTCTCTGTGCTGCCTTTTTGTAACAAAAAATATTTACTCTAAAATTTGAATTTTCTCAAACTTCAGGTTTGATATGCTGATACTTTTTCAGGAGTTCTAGACTTGTTTTTGGTCTTAATTGATATGCTTATGTTCATACAAAGCTACGTCGTAGTCGGCTCTGCGCTGATTATTTTGGTAAGAAAAAATTAACTCCGAAAATTCATTATTCTCAAATTTCAGGTGTGATATGCTAATATATTTTCAGGAGTTCTAGGCTTATTTTTGGTCTTAAACGATAGCTAATGCACGGTAACATAAAAAACCACGCAGTTTCTGGCTCTGCGCTGCCTTTTTTATTACGAAAAAATTTACTCTGAAATTTAGATTTTCTCAAACATCAGGTGTGATATGCTGATATATTTTCAAAAGTTCTAGGCTTATTTTTGGGCTGAAATGATAGCTCAAGCTTAGCTTAGTGCAAAACTGTGATGTTTCCATCTCTGTGCTGCCTTTTTTGTAACGAAAAAAATTAAATCTGAAATTTCGATTTTCTCAAATTTTAGGTGTGATATGCTGATATATTTTCAGGAGTTCTTGGCTTGTTATTGGTCTCAATCGATAGCTCCAGCTTGGTTTCGTCCAAAACCGCGGAGTTCCCGTCTCTGTGCTGCCGTTTTTATTACGAACAAATTTTACTCTGAAAATTTAAGTTTTCTCAAATTTCAGGTGTGATATGCTGATATATTTTCAGGAGTTCTTGGCTTGCTATTAGTCTTAAATGATAGCTCAAGCTTAGATCAGTTCAAAACTGCGGATTTCCCGTCTCTGTGCTGCCTTTTTTGTATCGAAAAAAATTTACTCTGAAATTTCGATTTTCTCAAACTTTAGGTGTGATATGCTGATACTTTTTCAGGAGTTCTAGACTTGTTTTTGGTCTTAATTGATATGCTTATGTCCATACAAAGCTACGTCGTAGTCGGCTCTGCGCTGACTTTTTTGATAAGAAAAAATTAACTCCGAAAATTCAATATTCTCAAATTTCAGGTGTGATATGCTAATATATTTTCAGGAGTTCTAGGCTTATTTTTGGTCTTAAACGATAGCTAATGCACGGTAATGTAAAAAACCGCGCAGTTCCTGGCTCTGCGCTCCCTTTTTTATTACGAAAATATTTACTCTGAAATTTAGATTTTCTCAAACATCAGGTGTGATATGCTGATATATTTTCAAAAGTTCTAGGCTAATTTTTGGGCTTAATTGATAGCTCATGCTTAGCTTAGTGCAAAAACCCGGAGTTCCCGTCTCTGTGCTGCCTTTTTTATTACGAAAAAATTTTAATCTGAAAATTTAAATTTTCTCAAATTTCAGGTGTGATATGCTAATATATTTTCAGGAGTTCTAGGCTTGTTATTGGTCTCAAATGATAGCTCAAGCTTAGTTTCGAAAAAAATTGCAGAGTTCCCGTCTCTGTGCTGCCTTTTTGTAACGAAAAAAAATTACTCTAAAATTTGAATTTTCTCAAACTTCAGGTTTGATATGCTGATACTTTTTCAGGAGTTCTAGACTTGTTTTTAGTCTTAAACGATAGCTAATGGACGGTAACGTAAAAAACCACGCAGTTCCTGGCTCTGCGCTGCGTTTTTTATTACGAAAAAATTTACTCTGAAATTTAGATTTTCTCAAACATCAGGTGTTATATGCTGATATATTTTCAAAAGTTCTAGGCTTATTTTTGGGCTTAAATGATAGCTCATGCTTAGCTTAGTGCAAAACTGCGAAGTTCTCATCTCTGTGCTGCCTTTTTTGTAACGAAAAAATTAACTCTAAAATTTCGATTTTCTCAAATTTTAGGTGTGATATGCTGATATATTTTCAGGAGTTCTTGGCTTATTATTGGTCTCAAATGATAGCTAAAGCTTGGTTTCGTCCAAAACCGCGGAGTTCCCGTCTCTGTTCTGCCTTTTTTGTTACGAAAAAATTTTACTCTTAAAATTTAAATTTTCTCAAATTTCAGGTGTGATATGCTGATATATTTTCAGGAGTTCTAGGCTTGTTATTGGTCTCAAATGATAGCTCAAGCTTAGTTTCGAAAAAAATTGCAGAGTTCCCGTCTCTGTGCTGCCTTTTTGTAACGAAAAAAAATTACTCTAAAATTTGAATTTTCTCAAACTTCAGGTTTGATATGCTGATACTTTTTCAGGAGTTCTAGACTTGTTTTTAGTCTTAAACGATAGCTAATGGACGGTAACGTAAAAAACCACGCAGTTCCTGGCTCTGCGCTGCGTTTTTTATTACGAAAAAATTTACTCTGAAATTTAGATTTTCTCAAACATCAGGTGTTATATGCTGATATATTTTCAAAAGTTCTAGGCTTATTTTTGGGCTTAAATGATAGCTCATGCTTAGCTTAGTGCAAAACTGCGAAGTTCTCATCTCTGTGCTGCCTTTTTTGTAACGAAAAAAATTAACTCGAAAATTTTGATTTTCTCAAACTTTAGGTGTGATATGCTGATATATTTTCAGGAGTTCTTGGCTTGTTATTGGTCTCATATGATAGCCCAAGCTTAGTTTCGTACAAAACCGCAGAGTTCCCGTCTCTGTGCTGCCTTTTTGTAACAAAAAATATTTACTCTAAAATTTGAATTTTCTCAAACTTCAGGTTTGATATGCTGATACTTTTTCAGGAGTTCTAGACTTGTTTTTGGTCTTAATTGATATGCTTATGTTCATAGAAAGCTACGTCGTAGTCGGCTCTGCGCTGATTTTTTTGATAAGAAAAAATTAACTCCGAAAATTCATTATTCTCAAATTTCAGGTGTGATATGCTAATATATTTTCAGGAGTTCTAGGCTTATTTTTGGTCTTAAACGATAGCTAATGCACGGTAACATAAAAAACCACGCAGTTTCTGGCTCTGCGCTGCCTTTTTTATTACGAAAAAATTTACTCTGAAATTTAGATTTTCTCAAACATCAGGTGTGATATGCTGATATATTTTCAAAAGTTCTAGGCTTATTTTTGGGCTGAAATGATAGCTCAAGCTTAGCTTAGTGCAAAACTGTGATGTTTCCATCTCTGTGCTGCCTTTTTTGTAACGAAAAAAAATAAATCTGAAATTTCGATTTTCTCAAATTTTAGGTGTGATATGCTGATATATTTTCAGGAGTTCTTGGCTTGTTATTGGTCTCAAATTATAGCTCCAGCTTGGTTTCGTCCAAAACCGCGGAGTTCCCGTCTCTGTGCTGCCGTTTTTATTACGAACAAATTTTACTCTGAAAATTTAAGTTTTCTCAAATTTCAGGTGTGATATGCTGATATATTTTCAGGAGTTCTTGGCTTGCTATTGGTCTCAAATGATAGCTCAAGCTTAGATCAGTTCAAAACTGCGGATTTCCCGTCTCTGTGCTGCCTTTTTTGTATCGAAAAAAATTAACTCTGAAATTTCGATTTTCTCAAACTTTAGGTGTGATATGCTGATACTTTTTCAGGAGTTCTAGACTTGTTTTTGGTCTTAATTGATATGCTTATGTCCATACAAAGCTACGTCGTAGTCGGCTCTGCGCTGACTTTTTTGATAAGAAAAAATTAACTCCGAAAATTCAATATTCTCAAATTTCAGGTGTGATATGCTAATATATTTTCAGGAGTTCTAGGCTTATTTTTGGTCTTAAACGATAGCTAATGCACGGTAACGTAAAAAACCGCGCAGTTCCTGGCTCTGCGCTACCTTTTTTATTACGAAAATATTTACTCTGAAATTTAGATTTTCTCAAACATCAGGTGTGATATGCTGATATATTTTCAAAAGTTCTAGGCTTATTTTTGGGCTTAAATGATAGCTCATGCTTAGCTTAGTGCAAAAACCTGGAGTTCCCGTCTCTGTGCTGCCTTTTTTATTACGAAAAAATTTTAATCTGAAAATTTAAATTTTCTCAAACTTCAGGTGTGATATGCTGATATATTTTCAGGAGTTCTTGGCTTGTTATTGGTCTCTAATGATAGCTAAAGCTTGGTTTCGTCCAAAACCGCGGAGTTCCCGTCTCTGTGCTGCCTTTTTTTTACGAAAAATTTTACTCTTAAAATTTAAATTTTCTCAAATTTCAAGTGTGATATGCTGATATATTTCAGGAGTTCTTGGCTTGTTATTGGTCTCAAATGATAGCTCGAGCTTAGTTTCGTCCAACACCGCGTAGTTCCTGGCTCTGAGTGTACTTATTTTCTATGAAAAAAATAAGTCTGTTATTTAGATTTTCTCAAATTTAAGTTGTGATATGCTGATAGGTTTTCAGGAATTTGGGGCCTGTTTTTGGTCTCCAACGATAGCTTATGCTCAGTTACGTACAAAAGCACGCAGTTCCTGGCTCTGCGCTGCCTTTTATTATTACGAAAATATTACTCTGTAATTTAGATTTTCTCAAATTTCAGGTGTGATATGCTGATATATTTTCAGGAGTTCTAGGCTTGTTTTTAATCTTCAATGATAGCTCTTGCATATTTTCAGGAGTTCTTGGCTTGCTATTGGTCTCAAATGATAGCTCAAGCTTGGTTTCGTCCAAAACCGCGGAGTTCCCGTCTTTGTGCTGCCTTTTTTATTTCGAAAAAATTTTACTCTGAAAATTTCAATTTTCTTAAACTTCAGGTGTGATATGCTGATATATTTTCAGGAGTTTTAGGCTTGTTTTTAGTCTTAAATGATAGCTCATGCTTAGATTAGTTCAAAACCGCGGAGTTCTTGTCTCTGTGCCGCCTTTTTTGTAAAGAAAAAAATTAAATCTGAAATTTTGATTTTCTCAAACTTTAGGTGTGATATGCTGATATATTTTCAGGAGTTGTTGGCTTGTTATTGGTCTCATATGATAGCTTAAGCTTAGTTTCGTACAAAACCGCAGAGTTCCCGTCTCTGTGCTGCCTTTTTGTAACAAAAAATATTTACTCTAAAATTTGAATTTTCTCAAACTTCAGGTTTGATATGCTGATACTTTTTCAGGAGTTCTAGACTTGTTTTTGGTCTTAATTGATATGCTTATGTTCATACAAAGCTACGTCGTAGTCGGCTCTGCGCTGATTTTTTTGATAAGAAAAAATTAACTCCGAAAATTCATTATTCTCAAATTTCAGGTGTGATATGCTAATATATTTTCAGGAGTTCTAGGCTTATTTTTGGTCTTAAACGATAGCTAATGCACGGTAACGTAAAAAACCACGCAGTTTCTGGCTCTGCGCTGCCTTTTTTATTACGAAAAAATTTACTCTGAAATTTAGATTTTCTCAAACATCAGGTGTGATATGCTGATATATTTTCAAAAGTTCTAGGCTTATTTTTGGGCTTAAATGATAGCTCAAGCTTAGCTTAGTGCAAAACTGCGAAGTTTCCATCTCTGTGCTGCCTTTTTTGTAACGAAAAAAATTAACTCTGAAATTTCGATTTTCTCAAACTTTAGGTGTGGTATGCTGATATATTAACAGGAGTTCTTGTCTTGTGATTGGTCTCAAATGATAGCTCAAGCTTGGTTTCGTCCAAAACCGCGGAGTTCACGTCTCTGTGCTGCCGTTTTTATTACGAACAAATTTTATTCTGAAAATTTAAGTTTTCTCAAATTTCAGGTGTGATATGCTGATATATTTTCAGGAGTTCTTGGCTTGCTATTGGTCTCAAATGATAGCTCAAGCTTAGATCAGTTCAAAACTGCGGATTTCCCGTCTCTGTGCTGCCTTTTTTTTACGAAAAAATTTTACTCTTAAAATTTAAATTTTCTCAAACTTCAGGTGTGATATGCTGATATATTTTCAGGAGTTCTAGGCTTGTTATTGGTCTCAAATGATAGCTGAAGCTTAGTTTCGAAAAAAATTGCAGAGTTCCCGTCTCTGTGCTGCCTTTTTTTTACGAAAAAATTTTACTCTTAAAATTTAAATTTTCTCAAACTTCAGGTGTGATATGCTGATATATTTTCAGGAGTTCTAGGCTTGTTATTGGTCTCAAATGATAGCTCAAGCTTAGTTTCGAAAAAAATTGCAGAGTTCCCGTCTCTGTGCTGCCTTTTTGTAACGAAAAAAAATTACTCTAAAATTTGAATTTTCTCAAATTTCAGGTTTGATATGCTGATACTTTTTCAGGAGTTCTAGACTTGTTTTTAGTCTTAAACGATAGCTAATGGACGGTAACGTAAAAAACCACGCAGTTCCTGGCTCTGCGCTGCGTTTTTTATTACGAAAAAATTTACTCTGAAATTTAGATTTTCTCAAATATCAGGTGTTATATGCTGATATATTTTCAAAAGTTCTAGGCTTATTTTTGGGCTTAAATGATAGCTCATGCTTAGCTTAGTGCAAAACTGCGAAGTTCCCATCTCTGTGCTGCCTTTTTTGTAACGAAATAAATTAACTCTAAAATTTCGATTTTCTCAAATTTTAGGTGTGATATGCTGATATATTTTCAGGAGTTCTTGGCTTGTTATTGGTCTCAAATGATAGCTCAAGCTTGGTTTCGTCCAAAACCGCGGAGTTCCTGGCTCTGAGTTTACTTATGTTCTGCGAAAAAATAAGTTTGATATATCGATTTTCTCATATTTCAGGTGTGATATGCTGATATAATTTCAGGAGTTCTAGGCTTGCTTTTGGTCTCAAACGATAGCTCATGCTTGGTTATGTACAAAACCGCGTAGTTCCTGGCTCTGAGTGTACTTATGTTCTATGAAAAAAATAAGTCTTAAATTTCGATTTTCTCAAATTTAAGATGTGATACTCGTATGCTGATATTTTTCGGAATTTAGGGCTTGTTTTTAGTCTCAAACGATAGCTTATGCTAGGTTACGTACAAAACCACGCAGTTCCTAGCCCTGCGCTGCCTTTTTTTATTACGAAAAAAATTACTCTGTAATTTAGATTTTCTCAAATTTCAGGTGTGATATGCTGATATATTTTCAGGAGTTCTAGGCTTGATTTTGGTCTTAAACGATAGCTAATGCTCGGTTACGTACAAAACCATGCAGTTCCTGGCTCTGCGCTGCCTTTTTTGTACGAAAAAATTTACTCTGAGATTTAGATTTTCTCAAACATCGTATGCTGATATTTTTCGGAATTTAGGGCTTGTTTTTAGTCTCAAACGATAGCTTATGCTAGGTTACGTACAAAACCACGCAGTTCCTAGCCCTGCGCTGCCTTTTTTTATTACGAAAAAAATTACTCTGTAATTTAGATTTTCTCAAATTTCAGGTGTGATATGCTGATATATTTTCAAAAGTTCTAGGCTTTTTTTTGGGCTTAAATGATAGCTCATGCTTAGCTTAGTGCAAAACCCCGGAGTTCACGTCTCAGTGCTGCCTTTTTTATTACGAAAAACTTTTACTCTGAAAATTTCAATTTTCTCAAATTGCAGGTGTGATATGCTGAGATATTTTCAGGAGTTCTAGGCTTGCTTTTAGTCTTAAATGATAGCTCATGCTTAGATTAGTTCAAAACCGCGGAGTTCCCGTCCCTGTGCAGCCCTTTTTGTAACGAAAAAAATTAACTCTGAAATTTCGATTTTCTCAAATTTTAGGTGTGGTATGCTGATATATTAACAGGAGTTCTTGTCTTGTGATTGATCTCAAATGATAGGTCAAGCTTAGTTTCGTCCAAATCCGCGGAGTTCCCGTCTCTGTGCTGCCTTTTTTATTACGAAAAAATTTTAATCTGAAAATTAAAATTTTCTCAAACTTCAAGTGTGATATGCTGATATATTTTCAGGAGTTCTTGGCTTGTTATTGGTGTCAAATGATAGCTCAAGCTTTGTTTCATACAAAACCTTGGAATTCCCGTCTCTGTGCTGCCTTTTTTATTACGAAAAATTTTACTCTGAAAATTTAAATTTTCTCAAACTTCAGGTGCGATATGCTGATATATTTTCAGGAGTTCTAGGCTTGCTTTTAGTCTTAAATGATAGCTCTTGCTTAGATTAGTTCAAAACTGCGGATTTCCCGTCTCTGTGCTGCCTTTTTTGTAACGAAAAAAATTAACTCTGAAATTTCGATTTTCTCAAACTTTAGGTGTGATATGCTGACATATTTTCAGGAGTTCTTGGCTTGCTATTGGTCTCAAATGTTAGCTCAAACTTAGTTTCGTCCAACACCGTGGAGTTCCTTTCGTTGTGCTGCCTTTTTTATTTCGAAAAAATTTTACTCTGAAAATTTCAATTTTCTTAAACTTCAGGTGTGATATGCTGATATATTTTCAGGAGTTTTAGGCTTGTTTTTAGTCTTAAATGATAGCTCATGCTTAGATTAGTTCAAAACCGCGGAGTTCTTGTCTCTGTGCCGCCTTTTTTGTAAAGAAAAAAATTAAATCTGAAATTTTGTTTTCTCAAATTTTAGGTGTGATATGCTGATATATTTTCAGGAGTTCTTGGCTTGTTATTGGTCTCATATGATAGCTCAAGCTTAGTTTCGTACAAAACCGCAGAGTTCCCGTCTCTGTGCTGCCTTTTTGTAACAAAAAATATTTACTCTAAAATTTGAATTTTCTCAAACTTCAGGTTTGATATGCTGATACTTTTTCAGGAGTTCTAGACTTGTTTTTGGTCTTAATTGATATGCTTATGTTCATACAAAGCTACGTCGTAGTCGGCTCTGCGCTGATTATTTTGGTAAGAAAAAATTAACTCCGAAAATTCATTATTCTCAAATTTCAGGTGTGATATGCTAATATATTTTCAGGAGTTCTAGGCTTATTTTTGGTCTTAAACGATAGCTAATGCACGGTAACATAAAAAACCACGCAGTTTCTGGCTCTGCGCTGCCTTTTTTATTACGAAAAAATTTACTCTGAAATTTAGATTTTCTCAAACATCAGGTGTGATATGCTGATATATTTTCAAAAGTTCTAGGCTTATTTTTGGGCTGAAATGATAGCTCAAGCTTAGCTTAGTGCAAAACTGTGATGTTTCCATCTCTGTGCTGCCTTTTTTGTAACGAAAAAAATTAAATCTGAAATTTCGATTTTCTCAAATTTTAGGTGTGATATGCTGATATATTTTCAGGAGTTCTTGGCTTGTTATTGGTCTCAATCGATAGCTCCAGCTTGGTTTCGTCCAAAACCGCGGAGTTCCCGTCTCTGTGCTGCCGTTTTTATTACGAACAAATTTTACTCTGAAAATTTAAGTTTTCTCAAATTTCAGGTGTGATATGCTGATATATTTTCAGGAGTTCTTGGCTTGCTATTAGTCTTAAATGATAGCTCAAGCTTAGATCAGTTCAAAACTGCGGATTTCCCGTCTCTGTGCTGCCTTTTTTGTATCGAAAAAAATTTACTCTGAAATTTCGATTTTCTCAAACTTTAGGTGTGATATGCTGATACTTTTTCAGGAGTTCTAGACTTGTTTTTGGTCTTAATTGATATGCTTATGTCCATACAAAGCTACGTCGTAGTCGGCTCTGCGCTGACTTTTTTGATAAGAAAAAATTAACTCCGAAAATTCAATATTCTCAAATTTCAGGTGTGATATGCTAATATATTTTCAGGAGTTCTAGGCTTATTTTTGGTCTTAAACGATAGCTAATGCACGGTAATGTAAAAAACCGCGCAGTTCCTGGCTCT
The DNA here is from genome assembly GCA_947086415.1 of Pammene aurita. NCBI lineage: Eukaryota > Metazoa > Arthropoda > Insecta > Lepidoptera > Tortricidae > Pammene > Pammene aurita. The sequence goes on along the minus strand of OX352315.1, from coordinate 4,831,069 downwards.
GCGCTCCCTTTTTTATTACGAAAATATTTACTCTGAAATTTAGATTTTCTCAAACATCAGGTGTGATATGCTGATATATTTTCAAAAGTTCTAGGCTAATTTTTGGGCTTAATTGATAGCTCATGCTTAGCTTAGTGCAAAAACCCGGAGTTCCCGTCTCTGTGCTGCCTTTTTTATTACGAAAAAATTTTAATCTGAAAATTTAAATTTTCTCAAATTTCAGGTGTGATATGCTAATATATTTTCAGGAGTTCTAGGCTTGTTATTGGTCTCAAATGATAGCTCAAGCTTAGTTTCGAAAAAAATTGCAGAGTTCCCGTCTCTGTGCTGCCTTTTTGTAACGAAAAAAAATTACTCTAAAATTTGAATTTTCTCAAACTTCAGGTTTGATATGCTGATACTTTTTCAGGAGTTCTAGACTTGTTTTTAGTCTTAAACGATAGCTAATGGACGGTAACGTAAAAAACCACGCAGTTCCTGGCTCTGCGCTGCGTTTTTTATTACGAAAAAATTTACTCTGAAATTTAGATTTTCTCAAACATCAGGTGTTATATGCTGATATATTTTCAAAAGTTCTAGGCTTATTTTTGGGCTTAAATGATAGCTCATGCTTAGCTTAGTGCAAAACTGCGAAGTTCTCATCTCTGTGCTGCCTTTTTTGTAACGAAAAAATTAACTCTAAAATTTCGATTTTCTCAAATTTTAGGTGTGATATGCTGATATATTTTCAGGAGTTCTTGGCTTATTATTGGTCTCAAATGATAGCTAAAGCTTGGTTTCGTCCAAAACCGCGGAGTTCCCGTCTCTGTTCTGCCTTTTTTGTTACGAAAAAATTTTACTCTTAAAATTTAAATTTTCTCAAATTTCAGGTGTGATATGCTGATATATTTTCAGGAGTTCTAGGCTTGTTATTGGTCTCAAATGATAGCTCAAGCTTAGTTTCGAAAAAAATTGCAGAGTTCCCGTCTCTGTGCTGCCTTTTTGTAACGAAAAAAAATTACTCTAAAATTTGAATTTTCTCAAACTTCAGGTTTGATATGCTGATACTTTTTCAGGAGTTCTAGACTTGTTTTTAGTCTTAAACGATAGCTAATGGACGGTAACGTAAAAAACCACGCAGTTCCTGGCTCTGCGCTGCGTTTTTTATTACGAAAAAATTTACTCTGAAATTTAGATTTTCTCAAACATCAGGTGTTATATGCTGATATATTTTCAAAAGTTCTAGGCTTATTTTTGGGCTTAAATGATAGCTCATGCTTAGCTTAGTGCAAAACTGCGAAGTTCTCATCTCTGTGCTGCCTTTTTTGTAACGAAAAAAATTAACTCGAAAATTTTGATTTTCTCAAACTTTAGGTGTGATATGCTGATATATTTTCAGGAGTTCTTGGCTTGTTATTGGTCTCATATGATAGCCCAAGCTTAGTTTCGTACAAAACCGCAGAGTTCCCGTCTCTGTGCTGCCTTTTTGTAACAAAAAATATTTACTCTAAAATTTGAATTTTCTCAAACTTCAGGTTTGATATGCTGATACTTTTTCAGGAGTTCTAGACTTGTTTTTGGTCTTAATTGATATGCTTATGTTCATAGAAAGCTACGTCGTAGTCGGCTCTGCGCTGATTTTTTTGATAAGAAAAAATTAACTCCGAAAATTCATTATTCTCAAATTTCAGGTGTGATATGCTAATATATTTTCAGGAGTTCTAGGCTTATTTTTGGTCTTAAACGATAGCTAATGCACGGTAACATAAAAAACCACGCAGTTTCTGGCTCTGCGCTGCCTTTTTTATTACGAAAAAATTTACTCTGAAATTTAGATTTTCTCAAACATCAGGTGTGATATGCTGATATATTTTCAAAAGTTCTAGGCTTATTTTTGGGCTGAAATGATAGCTCAAGCTTAGCTTAGTGCAAAACTGTGATGTTTCCATCTCTGTGCTGCCTTTTTTGTAACGAAAAAAAATAAATCTGAAATTTCGATTTTCTCAAATTTTAGGTGTGATATGCTGATATATTTTCAGGAGTTCTTGGCTTGTTATTGGTCTCAAATTATAGCTCCAGCTTGGTTTCGTCCAAAACCGCGGAGTTCCCGTCTCTGTGCTGCCGTTTTTATTACGAACAAATTTTACTCTGAAAATTTAAGTTTTCTCAAATTTCAGGTGTGATATGCTGATATATTTTCAGGAGTTCTTGGCTTGCTATTGGTCTCAAATGATAGCTCAAGCTTAGATCAGTTCAAAACTGCGGATTTCCCGTCTCTGTGCTGCCTTTTTTGTATCGAAAAAAATTAACTCTGAAATTTCGATTTTCTCAAACTTTAGGTGTGATATGCTGATACTTTTTCAGGAGTTCTAGACTTGTTTTTGGTCTTAATTGATATGCTTATGTCCATACAAAGCTACGTCGTAGTCGGCTCTGCGCTGACTTTTTTGATAAGAAAAAATTAACTCCGAAAATTCAATATTCTCAAATTTCAGGTGTGATATGCTAATATATTTTCAGGAGTTCTAGGCTTATTTTTGGTCTTAAACGATAGCTAATGCACGGTAACGTAAAAAACCGCGCAGTTCCTGGCTCTGCGCTACCTTTTTTATTACGAAAATATTTACTCTGAAATTTAGATTTTCTCAAACATCAGGTGTGATATGCTGATATATTTTCAAAAGTTCTAGGCTTATTTTTGGGCTTAAATGATAGCTCATGCTTAGCTTAGTGCAAAAACCTGGAGTTCCCGTCTCTGTGCTGCCTTTTTTATTACGAAAAAATTTTAATCTGAAAATTTAAATTTTCTCAAACTTCAGGTGTGATATGCTGATATATTTTCAGGAGTTCTTGGCTTGTTATTGGTCTCTAATGATAGCTAAAGCTTGGTTTCGTCCAAAACCGCGGAGTTCCCGTCTCTGTGCTGCCTTTTTTTTACGAAAAATTTTACTCTTAAAATTTAAATTTTCTCAAATTTCAAGTGTGATATGCTGATATATTTTCAGGAGTTCTTGGCTTGTTATTGGTCTCAAATGATAGCTCGAGCTTAGTTTCGTCCAAAACCGCGTAGTTCCTGGCTCTGAGTGTACTTATTTTCTATGAAAAAAATAAGTCTGTTATTTAGATTTTCTCAAATTTAAGTTGTGATATGCTGATAGGTTTTCAGGAATTTGGGGCCTGTTTTTGGTCTCCAACGATAGCTTATGCTCAGTTACGTACAAAAGCACGCAGTTCCTGGCTCTGCGCTGCCTTTTATTATTACGAAAATATTACTCTGTAATTTAGATTTTCTCAAATTTCAGGTGTGATATGCTGATATATTTTCAGGAGTTCTAGGCTTGTTTTTAATCTTCAATGATAGCTCTTGCATATTTTCAGGAGTTCTTGGCTTGCTATTGGTCTCAAATGATAGCTCAAGCTTGGTTTCGTCCAAAACCGCGGAGTTCCCGTCTTTGTGCTGCCTTTTTTATTTCGAAAAAATTTTACTCTGAAAATTTCAATTTTCTTAAACTTCAGGTGTGATATGCTGATATATTTTCAGGAGTTTTAGGCTTGTTTTTAGTCTTAAATGATAGCTCATGCTTAGATTAGTTCAAAACCGCGGAGTTCTTGTCTCTGTGCCGCCTTTTTTGTAAAGAAAAAAATTAAATCTGAAATTTTGATTTTCTCAAACTTTAGGTGTGATATGCTGATATATTTTCAGGAGTTGTTGGCTTGTTATTGGTCTCATATGATAGCTTAAGCTTAGTTTCGTACAAAACCGCAGAGTTCCCGTCTCTGTGCTGCCTTTTTGTAACAAAAAATATTTACTCTAAAATTTGAATTTTCTCAAACTTCAGGTTTGATATGCTGATACTTTTTCAGGAGTTCTAGACTTGTTTTTGGTCTTAATTGATATGCTTATGTTCATACAAAGCTACGTCGTAGTCGGCTCTGCGCTGATTTTTTTGATAAGAAAAAATTAACTCCGAAAATTCATTATTCTCAAATTTCAGGTGTGATATGCTAATATATTTTCAGGAGTTCTAGGCTTATTTTTGGTCTTAAACGATAGCTAATGCACGGTAACGTAAAAAACCACGCAGTTTCTGGCTCTGCGCTGCCTTTTTTATTACGAAAAAATTTACTCTGAAATTTAGATTTTCTCAAACATCAGGTGTGATATGCTGATATATTTTCAAAAGTTCTAGGCTTATTTTTGGGCTTAAATGATAGCTCAAGCTTAGCTTAGTGCAAAACTGCGAAGTTTCCATCTCTGTGCTGCCTTTTTTGTAACGAAAAAAATTAACTCTGAAATTTCGATTTTCTCAAACTTTAGGTGTGGTATGCTGATATATTAACAGGAGTTCTTGTCTTGTGATTGGTCTCAAATGATAGCTCAAGCTTGGTTTCGTCCAAAACCGCGGAGTTCCCGTCTCTGTGCTGCCGTTTTTATTACGAACAAATTTTATTCTGAAAATTTAAGTTTTCTCAAATTTCAGGTGTGATATGCTGATATATTTTCAGGAGTTCTTGGCTTGCTATTGGTCTCAAATGATAGCTCAAGCTTAGATCAGTTCAAAACTGCGGATTTCCCGTCTCTGTGCTGCCTTTTTTTTACGAAAAAATTTTACTCTTAAAATTTAAATTTTCTCAAACTTCAGGTGTGATATGCTGATATATTTTCAGGAGTTCTAGGCTTGTTATTTGTCTCAAATGATAGCTCAAGCTTAGTTTCGAAAAAAATTGCAGAGTTCCCGTCTCTGTGCTGCCTTTTTTTTACGAAAAAATTTTACTCTTAAAATTTAAATTTTCTCAAACTTCAGGTGTGATATGCTGATATATTTTCAGGAGTTCTAGGCTTGTTATTAGTCTCAAATGATAGCTCAAGCTTAGTTTCGAAAAAAATTGCAGAGTTCCCGTCTCTGTGCTGCCTTTTTGTAACGAAAAAAAATTACTCTAAAATTTGAATTTTCTCAAATTTCAGGTTTGATATGCTGATACTTTTTCAGGAGTTCTAGACTTGTTTTTAGTCTTAAACGATAGCTAATGGACGGTAACGTAAAAAACCACGCAGTTCCTGGCTCTGCGCTGCGTTTTTTATTACGAAAAAATTTACTCTGAAATTTAGATTTTCTCAAACATCAGGTGTTATATGCTGATATATTTTCAAAAGTTCTAGGCTTATTTTTGGGCTTAAATGATAGCTCATGCTTAGCTTAGTGCAAAACTGCGAAGTTCCCATCTCTGTGCTGCCTTTTTTGTAACGAAAAAAATTAACTCTAAAATTTCGATTTTCTCAAATTTTAGGTGTGATATGCTGATATATTTTCAGGAGTTCTTGGCTTGTTATTGGTCTCAAATGATAGCTCAAGCTTGGTTTCGTCCAAAACCGCGGAGTTCCTGGCTCTGAGTTTACTTATGTTCTGCGAAAAAATAAGTTTGATATATCGATTTTCTCATATTTCAGGTGTGATATGCTGATATAATTTCAGGAGTTCTAGGCTTGCTTTTGGTCTCAAACGATAGCTCATGCTTGGTTATGTACAAAACCGCGTAGTTCCTGGCTCTGAGTGTACTTATGTTCTATGAAAAAAATAAGTCTTAAATTTCGATTTTCTCAAATTTAAGATGTGATACTCGTATGCTGATATTTTTCGGAATTTAGGGCTTGTTTTTAGTCTCAAACGATAGCTTATGCTAGGTTACGTACAAAACCACGCAGTTCCTAGCCCTGCGCTGCCTTTTTTTATTACGAAAAAAATTAACTCTGAAATTTCGATTTTCTCAAACTTTAGGTGTGATATGCTGATACTTTTTCAGGAGTTCTAGACTTGTTTTTGGTCTTAATTGATATGCTTTTGTCCATACAAAGCTACGTCGTAGTCGGCTCTGCGCTGACTTTTTTGATAAGAAAAAATTAACTCCGAAAATTCAATATTCTCAAATTTCAGGTGTGATATGCTAATATATTTTCAGGAGTTCTAGGCTTATTTTTGGTCTTAAACGATAGCTAATGCACGGTAACGTAAAAAACCGCGCAGTTCCTGGCTCTGCGCTACCTTTTTTATTACGAAAATATTTACTCTGAAATTTAGATTTTCTCAAACATCAGGTGTGATATGCTGATATATTTTCAAAAGTTCTAGGCTTATTTTTGGGCTTAAATGATAGCTCATGCTTAGCTTAGTGCAAAAACCTGGAGTTCCCGTCTCTGTGCTGCCTTTTTTATTACGAAAAAATTTTAATCTGAAAATTTAAATTTTCTCAAACTTCAGGTGTGATATGCTGATATATTTTCAGGAGTTCTTGGCTTGTTATTGGTCTCTAATGATAGCTAAAGCTTGGTTTCGTCCAAAACCGCGGAGTTCCCGTCTCTGTGCTGCCTTTTTTTTACGAAAAATTTTACTCTTAAAATTTAAATTTTCTCAAATTTCAAGTGTGATATGCTGATATATTTCAGGAGTTCTTGGCTTGTTATTGGTCTCAAATGATAGCTCGAGCTTAGTTTCGTCCAACACCGCGTAGTTCCTGGCTCTGAGTGTACTTATTTTCTATGAAAAAAATAAGTCTGTTATTTAGATTTTCTCAAATTTAAGTTGTGATATGCTGATAGGTTTTCAGGAATTTGGGGCCTGTTTTTGGTCTCCAACGATAGCTTATGCTCAGTTACGTACAAAAGCACGCAGTTCCTGGCTCTGCGCTGCCTTTTATTATTACGAAAATATTACTCTGTAATTTAGATTTTCTCAAATTTCAGGTGTGATATGCTGATATATTTTCAGGAGTTCTAGGCTTGTTTTTAATCTTCAATGATAGCTCTTGCATATTTTCAGGAGTTCTTGGCTTGCTATTGGTCTCAAATGATAGCTCAAGCTTGGTTTCGTCCAAAACCGCGGAGTTCCCGTCTTTGTGCTGCCTTTTTTATTTCGAAAAAATTTTACTCTGAAAATTTCAATTTTCTTAAACTTCAGGTGTGATATGCTGATATATTTTCAGGAGTTTTAGGCTTGTTTTTAGTCTTAAATGATAGCTCATGCTTAGATTAGTTCAAAACCGCGGAGTTCTTGTCTCTGTGCCGCCTTTTTTGTAAAGAAAAAAATTAAATCTGAAATTTTGATTTTCTCAAACTTTAGGTGTGATATGCTGATATATTTTCAGGAGTTGTTGGCTTGTTATTGGTCTCATATGATAGCTTAAGCTTAGTTTCGTACAAAACCGCAGAGTTCCCGTCTCTGTGCTGCCTTTTTGTAACAAAAAATATTTACTCTAAAATTTGAATTTTCTCAAACTTCAGGTTTGATATGCTGATACTTTTTCAGGAGTTCTAGACTTGTTTTTGGTCTTAATTGATATGCTTATGTTCATACAAAGCTACGTCGTAGTCGGCTCTGCGCTGATTTTTTTGATAAGAAAAAATTAACTCCGAAAATTCATTATTCTCAAATTTCAGGTGTGATATGCTAATATATTTTCAGGAGTTCTAGGCTTATTTTTGGTCTTAAACGATAGCTAATGCACGGTAACGTAAAAAACCACGCAGTTTCTGGCTCTGCGCTGCCTTTTTTATTACGAAAAAATTTACTCTGAAATTTAGATTTTCTCAAACATCAGGTGTGATATGCTGATATATTTTCAAAAGTTCTAGGCTTATTTTTGGGCTTAAATGATAGCTCAAGCTTAGCTTAGTGCAAAACTGCGAAGTTTCCATCTCTGTGCTGCCTTTTTTGTAACGAAAAAAATTAACTCTGAAATTTCGATTTTCTCAAACTTTAGGTGTGGTATGCTGATATATTAACAGGAGTTCTTGTCTTGTGATTGGTCTCAAATGATAGCTCAAGCTTGGTTTCGTCCAAAACCGCGGAGTTCCCGTCTCTGTGCTGCCGTTTTTATTACGAACAAATTTTATTCTGAAAATTTAAGTTTTCTCAAATTTCAGGTGTGATATGCTGATATATTTTCAGGAGTTCTTGGCTTGCTATTGGTCTCAAATGATAGCTCAAGCTTAGATCAGTTCAAAACTGCGGATTTCCCGTCTCTGTGCTGCCTTTTTTTTACGAAAAAATTTTACTCTTAAAATTTAAATTTTCTCAAACTTCAGGTGTGATATGCTGATATATTTTCAGGAGTTCTAGGCTTGTTATTGGTCTCAAATGATAGCTGAAGCTTAGTTTCGAAAAAAATTGCAGAGTTCCCGTCTCTGTGCTGCCTTTTTTTTACGAAAAAATTTTACTCTTAAAATTTAAATTTTCTCAAACTTCAGGTGTGATATGCTGATATATTTTCAGGAGTTCTAGGCTTGTTATTGGTCTCAAATGATAGCTGAAGCTTAGTTTCGAAAAAAATTGCAGAGTTCCCGTCTCTGTGCTGCCTTTTTTTTACGAAAAAATTTTACTCTTAAAATTTAAATTTTCTCAAACTTCAGGTGTGATATGCTGATATATTTTCAGGAGTTCTAGGCTTGTTATTTGTCTCAAATGATAGCTCAAGCTTAGTTTCGAAAAAAATTGCAGAGTTCCCGTCTCTGTGCTGCCTTTTTTTTACGAAAAAATTTTACTCTTAAAATTTAAATTTTCTCAAACTTCAGGTGTGATATGCTGATATATTTTCAGGAGTTCTAGGCTTGTTATTAGTCTCAAATGATAGCTCAAGCTTAGTTTCGAAAAAAATTGCAGAGTTCCCGTCTCTGTGCTGCCTTTTTGTAACGAAAAAAAATTACTCTAAAATTTGAATTTTCTCAAATTTCAGGTTTGATATGCTGATACTTTTTCAGGAGTTCTAGACTTGTTTTTAGTCTTAAACGATAGCTAATGGACGGTAACGTAAAAAACCACGCAGTTCCTGGCTCTGCGCTGCGTTTTTTATTACGAAAAAATTTACTCTGAAATTTAGATTTTCTCAAACATCAGGTGTTATATGCTGATATATTTTCAAAAGTTCTAGGCTTATTTTTGGGCTTAAATGATAGCTCATGCTTAGCTTAGTGCAAAACTGCGAAGTTCCCATCTCTGTGCTGCCTTTTTTGTAACGAAAAAAATTAACTCTAAAATTTCGATTTTCTCAAATTTTAGGTGTGATATGCTGATATATTTTCAGGAGTTCTTGGCTTGTTATTGGTCTCAAATGATAGCTCAAGCTTGGTTTCGTCCAAAACCGCGGAGTTCCTGGCTCTGAGTTTACTTATGTTCTGCGAAAAAATAAGTTTGATATATCGATTTTCTCATATTTCAGGTGTGATATGCTGATATAATTTCAGGAGTTCTAGGCTTGCTTTTGGTCTCAAACGATAGCTCATGCTTGGTTATGTACAAAACCGCGTAGTTCCTGGCTCTGAGTGTACTTATGTTCTATGAAAAAAATAAGTCTTAAATTTCGATTTTCTCAAATTTAAGATGTGATACTCGTATGCTGATATTTTTCGGAATTTAGGGCTTGTTTTTAGTCTCAAACGATAGCTTATGCTAGGTTACGTACAAAACCACGCAGTTCCTAGCCCTGCGCTGCCTTTTTTTATTACGAAAAAAATTAACTCTGAAATTTCGATTTTCTCAAACTTTAGGTGTGATATGCTGATACTTTTTCAGGAGTTCTAGACTTGTTTTTGGTCTTAATTGATATGCTTATGTCCATACAAAGCTACGTCGTAGTCGGCTCTGCGCTGACTTTTTTGATAAGAAAAAATTAACTCCGAAAATTCAATATTCTCAAATTTCAGGTGTGATATGCTAATATATTTTCAGGAGTTCTAGGCTTATTTTTGGTCTTAAACGATAGCTAATGCACGGTAACGTAAAAAACCGCGCAGTTCCTGGCTCTGCGCTACCTTTTTTATTACGAAAATATTTACTCTGAAATTTAGATTTTCTCAAACATCAGGTGTGATATGCTGATATATTTTCAAAAGTTCTAGGCTTATTTTTGGGCTTAAATGATAGCTCATGCTTAGCTTAGTGCAAAAACCTGGAGTTCCCGTCTCTGTGCTGCCTTTTTTATTACGAAAAAATTTTAATCTGAAAATTTAAATTTTCTCAAACTTCAGGTGTGATATGCTGATATATTTTCAGGAGTTCTTGGCTTGTTATTGGTCTCTAATGATAGCTAAAGCTTGGTTTCGTCCAAAACCGCGGAGTTCCCGTCTCTGTGCTGCCTTTTTTTTACGAAAAATTTTACTCTTAAAATTTAAATTTTCTCAAATTTCAAGTGTGATATGCTGATATATTTCAGGAGTTCTTGGCTTGTTATTGGTCTCAAATGATAGCTCGAGCTTAGTTTCGTCCAACACCGCGTAGTTCCTGGCTCTGAGTGTACTTATTTTCTATGAAAAAAATAAGTCTGTTATTTAGATTTTCTCAAATTTAAGTTGTGATATGCTGATAGGTTTTCAGGAATTTGGGGCCTGTTTTTGGTCTCCAACGATAGCTTATGCTCAGTTACGTACAAAAGCACGCAGTTCCTGGCTCTGCGCTGCCTTTTATTATTACGAAAATATTACTCTGTAATTTAGATTTTCTCAAATTTCAGGTGTGATATGCTGATATATTTTCAGGAGTTCTAGGCTTGTTTTTAATCTTCAATGATAGCTCTTGCATATTTTCAGGAGTTCTTGGCTTGCTATTGGTCTCAAATGATAGCTCAAGCTTGGTTTCGTCCAAAACCGCGGAGTTCCCGTCTTTGTGCTGCCTTTTTTATTTCGAAAAAATTTTACTCTGAAAATTTCAATTTTCTTAAACTTCAGGTGTGATATGCTGATATATTTTCAGGAGTTTTAGGCTTGTTTTTAGTCTTAAATGATAGCTCATGCTTAGATTAGTTCAAAACCGCGGAGTTCTTGTCTCTGTGCCGCCTTTTTTGTAAAGAAAAAAATTAAATCTGAAATTTTGATTTTCTCAAACTTTAGGTGTGATATGCTGATATATTTTCAGGAGTTGTTGGCTTGTTATTGGTCTCATATGATAGCTTAAGCTTAGTTTCGTACAAAACCGCAGAGTTCCCGTCTCTGTGCTGCCTTTTTGTAACAAAAAATATTTACTCTAAAATTTGAATTTTCTCAAACTTCAGGTTTGATATGCTGATACTTTTTCAGGAGTTCTAGACTTGTTTTTGGTCTTAATTGATATGCTTATGTTCATACAAAGCTACGTCGTAGTCGGCTCTGCGCTGATTTTTTTGATAAGAAAAAATTAACTCCGAAAATTCATTATTCTCAAATTTCAGGTGTGATATGCTAATATATTTTCAGGAGTTCTAGGCTTATTTTTGGTCTTAAACGATAGCTAATGCACGGTAACGTAAAAAACCACGCAGTTTCTGGCTCTGCGCTGCCTTTTTTATTACGAAAAAATTTACTCTGAAATTTAGATTTTCTCAAACATCAGGTGTGATATGCTGATATATTTTCAAAAGTTCTAGGCTTATTTTTGGGCTTAAATGATAGCTCAAGCTTAGCTTAGTGCAAAACTGCGAAGTTTCCATCTCTGTGCTGCCTTTTTTGTAACGAAAAAAATTAACTCTGAAATTTCGATTTTCTCAAACTTTAGGTGTGGTATGCTGATATATTAACAGGAGTTCTTGTCTTGTGATTGGTCTCAAATGATAGCTCAAGCTTGGTTTCGTCCAAAACCGCGGAGTTCCCGTCTCTGTGCTGCCGTTTTTATTACGAACAAATTTTATTCTGAAAATTTAAGTTTTCTCAAATTTCAGGTGTGATATGCTGATATATTTTCAGGAGTTCTTGGCTTGCTATTGGTCTCAAATGATAGCTCAAGCTTAGATCAGTTCAAAACTGCGGATTTCCCGTCTCTGTGCTGCCTTTTTTTTACGAAAAAATTTTACTCTTAAAATTTAAATTTTCTCAAACTTCAGGTGTGATATGCTGATATATTTTCAGGAGTTCTAGGCTTGTTATTGGTCTCAAATGATAGCTGAAGCTTAGTTTCGAAAAAAATTGCAGAGTTCCCGTCTCTGTGCTGCCTTTTTTTTACGAAAAAATTTTACTCTTAAAATTTAAATTTTCTCAAACTTCAGGTGTGATATGCTGATATATTTTCAGGAGTTCTAGGCTTGTTATTGGTCTCAAATGATAGCTCAAGCTTAGTTTCGAAAAAAATTGCAGAGTTCCCGTCTCTGTGCTGCCTTTTTGTAACGAAAAAAAATTACTCTAAAATTTGAATTTTCTCAAATTTCAGGTTTGATATGCTGATACTTTTTCAGGAGTTCTAGACTTGTTTTTAGTCTTAAACGATAGCTAATGGACGGTAACGTAAAAAACCACGCAGTTCCTGGCTCTGCGCTGCGTTTTTTATTACGAAAAAATTTACTCTGAAATTTAGATTTTCTCAAATATCAGGTGTTATATGCTGATATATTTTCAAAAGTTCTAGGCTTATTTTTGGGCTTAAATGATAGCTCATGCTTAGCTTAGTGCAAAACTGCGAAGTTCCCATCTCTGTGCTGCCTTTTTTGAAACGAAAAAAATTAACTCTAAAATTTCGATTTTCTCAAATTTTAGGTGTGATATGCTGATATATTTTCAGGAGTTCTTGGCTTGTTATTGGTCTCAAATGATAGCTCAAGCTTGGTTTCGTCCAAAACCGCGGAGTTCCTGGCTCTGAGTTTACTTATGTTCTGCGAAAAAATAAGTTTGATATATCGATTTTCTCATATTTCAGGTGTGATATGCTGATATAATTTCAGGAGTTCTAGGCTTGCTTTTGGTCTCAAACGATAGCTCATGCTTGGTTATGTACAAAACCGCGTAGTTCCTGGCTCTGAGTGTACTTATGTTCTATGAAAAAAATAAGTCTTAAATTTCGATTTTCTCAAATTTAAGATGTGATACTCGTATGCTGATATTTTTCGGAATTTAGGGCTTGTTTTTAGTCTCAAACGATAGCTTATGCTAGGTTACGTACAAAACCACGCAGTTCCTAGCCCTGCGCTGCCTTTTTTTATTACGAAAAAAATTACTCTGTAATTTAGATTTTCTCAAATTTCAGGTGTGATATGCTGATATATTTTCAGGAGTTCTAGGCTTGATTTTGGTCTTAAACGATAGCTAATGCTCGGTTACGTACAAAACCATGCAGTTCCTGGCTCTGCGCTGCCTTTTTTGTACGAAAAAATTTACTCTGAGATTTAGATTTTCTCAAACATCGTATGCTGATATTTTTCGGAATTTAGGGCTTGTTTTTAGTCTCAAACGATAGCTTATGCTAGGTTACGTACAAAACCACGCAGTTCCTAGCCCTGCGCTGCCTTTTTTTATTACGAAAAAAATTACTCTGTAATTTAGATTTTCTCAAATTTCAGGTGTGATATGCTGATATATTTTCAAAAGTTCTAGGCTTTTTTTTGGGCTTAAATGATAGCTCATGCTTAGCTTAGTGCAAAACCCCGGAGTTCACGTCTCAGTGCTGCCTTTTTTATTACGAAAAACTTTTACTCTGAAAATTTCAATTTTCTCAAATTGCAGGTGTGATATGCTGAGATATTTTCAGGAGTTCTAGGCTTGCTTTTAGTCTTAAATGATAGCTCATGCTTAGATTAGTTCAAAACCGCGGAGTTCCCGTCCCTGTGCAGCCCTTTTTGTAACGAAAAAAATTAACTCTGAAATTTCGATTTTCTCAAATTTTAGGTGTGGTATGCTGATATATTAACAGGAGTTCTTGTCTTGTGATTGATCTCAAATGATAGGTCAAGCTTAGTTTCGTCCAAATCCGCGGAGTTCCCGTCTCTGTGCTGCCTTTTTTATTACGAAAAAATTTTAATCTGAAAATTAAAATTTTCTCAAACTTCAAGTGTGATATGCTGATATATTTTCAGGAGTTCTTGGCTTGTTATTGGTGTCAAATGATAGCTCAAGCTTTGTTTCATACAAAACCTTGGAATTCCCGTCTCTGTGCTGCCTTTTTTATTACGAAAAATTTTACTCTGAAAATTTAAATTTTCTCAAACTTCAGGTGCGATATGCTGATATATTTTCAGGAGTTCTAGGCTTGCTTTTAGTCTTAAATGATAGCTCTTGCTTAGATTAGTTCAAAACTGCGGATTTCCCGTCTCTGTGCTGCCTTTTTTGTAACGAAAAAAATTAACTCTGAAATTTCGATTTTCTCAAACTTTAGGTGTGATATGCTGACATATTTTCAGGAGTTCTTGGCTTGCTATTGGTCTCAAATGTTAGCTCAAACTTAGTTTCGTCCAACACCGTGGAGTTCCTTTCGTTGTGCTGCCTTTTTTATTTCGAAAAAATTTTACTCTGAAAATTTCAATTTTCTTAAACTTCAGGTGTGATATGCTGATATATTTTCAGGAGTTTTAGGCTTGTTTTTAGTCTTAAATGATAGCTCATGCTTAGATTAGTTCAAAACCGCGGAGTTCTTGTCTCTGTGCCGCCTTTTTTGTAAAGAAAAAAATTAAATCTGAAATTTTGTTTTCTCAAATTTTAGGTGTGATATGCTGATATATTTTCAGGAGTTCTTGGCTTGTTATTGGTCTCATATGATAGCTCAAGCTTAGTTTCGTACAAAACCGCAGAGTTCCCGTCTCTGTGCTGCCTTTTTGTACCAAAAAATATTTACTCTAAAATTTGAATTTTCTCAAACTTCAGGTTTGATATGCTGATACTTTTTCAGGAGTTCTAGACTTGTTTTTGGTCTTAATTGATATGCTTATGTTCATACAAAGCTACGTCGTAGTCGGCTCTGCGCTGATTATTTTGGTAAGAAAAAATTAACTCCGAAAATTCATTATTCTCAAATTTCAGGTGTGATATGCTAATATATTTTCAGGAGTTCTAGGCTTATTTTTGGTCTTAAACGATAGCTAATGCACGGTAACATAAAAAACCACGCAGTTTCTGGCTCTGCGCTGCCTTTTTTATTACGAAAAAATTTACTCTGAAATTTAGATTTTCTCAAACATCAGGTGTGATATGCTGATATATTTTCAAAAGTTCTAGGCTTATTTTTGGGCTGAAATGATAGCTCAAGCTTAGCTTAGTGCAAAACTGTGATGTTTCCATCTCTGTGCTGCCTTTTTTGTAACGAAAAAAATTAAATCTGAAATTTCGATTTTCTCAAATTTTAGGTGTGATATGCTGATATATTTTCAGGAGTTCTTGGCTTGTTATTGGTCTCAAATGATAGCTCCAGCTTGGTTTCGTCCAAAACCGCGGAGTTCCCGTCTCTGTGCTGCCGTTTTTATTACGAACAAATTTTACTCTGAAAATTTAAGTTTTCTCAAATTTCAGGTGTGATATGCTGATATATTTTCAGGAGTTCTTGGCTTGCTATTGGTGTCAAATGATAGCTCAAGCTTAGATCAGTTCAAAACTGCGGATTTCCCGTCTCTGTGCTGCCTTTTTTGTATCGAAAAAAATTAACTCTGAAATTTCGATTTTCTCAAACTTTAGGTGTGATATGCTGATACTTTTTCAGGAGTTCTAGACTTGTTTTTGGTCTTAATTGATATGCTTATGTCCATACAAAGCTACGTCGTAGTCGGCTCTGCGCTGACTTTTTTGATAAGAAAAAATTAACTCCGAAAATTCAATATTCTCAAATTTCAGGTGTGATATGCTAATATATTTTCAGGAGTTCTAGGCTTATTTTTGGTCTTAAACGATAGCTAATGCACGGTAACGTAAAAAACCGCGCAGTTCCTGGCTCTGCGCTACCTTTTTTATTACGAAAATATTTACTCTGAAATTTAGATTTTCTCAAACATCAGGTGTGATATGCTGATATATTTTCAAAAGTTCTAGGCTTATTTTTGGGCTTAGATGATAGCTCATGCTTAGCTTAGTGCAAAAACCCGGAGTTCCCGTCTCTGTGCTGCCTTTTTTATTACGAAAAAATTTTAATCTGAAAATTTAAATTTTCTCAAACTTCAGGTGTGATATGCTGATATATTTTCAGGAGTTCTTGGCTTGTTATTGGTCTCCAATGATAGCTCAAGCTTGGTTTCGTCCAAAACCGCGGAGTTCCCGTCTCTGTGCTGCCTTTTTTTTTACGAAAAAATTTTACTCTTAAAATTTAAATTTTCTCAAATTTCAAGTGTGATATGCTGATATATTTTCAGGAGTTCTTGGCTTGTTATTGGTCTCAAATGATAGCTCGAGCTTAGTTTCGTCCAAAACCGCGTAGTTCCTGGCTCTGAGTGTACTTATTTTCTATGAAAAAAATAAGTCTGTTATTTAGATTTTCTCAAATTTAAGTTGTGATATGCTGATAGGTTTTCAGGAATTTGGGGCCTGTTTTTGGTCTCCAACGATAGCTTATGCTCAGTTACGTACAAAAGCACGCAGTTCCTGGCTCTGCGCTGCCTTTTATTATTACGAAAATATTACTCTGTAATTTAGATTTTCTCAAATTTCAGGTGTGATATGCTGATATATTTTCAGGAGTTTTAGGCTTGTTTTTAATCTTCAATGATAGCTCTTGCATATTTTCAGGAGTTCTTGGCTTGCTATTGGTCTCAAATGATAGCTCAAGCTTGGTTTCGTACAAAACCTTGGAATTCCCGTCTCTGTGCTGCCTTTTTTATTACGAAAAAATTTTACTCTGAAAATTTAAATTTTCTCAAACTTCAGGTGCGATATGCTGATATATTTTCAGGAGTTCTAGGCTTGCTTTTAGTCTTAAATGATAGCTCTTGCTTAGATTAGTTCAAAACTGCGGATTTCCCGTCTCTGTGCTGCCTTTTTTGTAACGAAAAAAATTAACTCTGAAATTTCGATTTTCTCAAACTTTAGGTGTGATATGCTGACATATTTTCAGGAGTTCTTGGCTTGCTATTGGTCTCAAATGTTAGCTCAAACTTAGTTTCGTCCAACACCGCGGAGTTCCCTTCGTTGTGCTGCCTTTTTTATTTCGAAAAAATTTTACTCTGAAAATTTCAATTTTCTTAAATTTCAGGTGTGATATGCTGATATATTTTCAGGAGTTTTAGGCTTGTTTTTAGTCTTAAATGATAGCTCATGCTTAGATTAGTTCAAAACCGCGGAGTTCTTGTCTCTGTGCCGCCTTTTTTGTAAAGAAAAAAATTAAATCTGAAATTTTGATTTTCTCAAATTTTAGGTGTGATATGCTGATATATTTTCAGGAGTTGTTGGCTTGTTATTGGTCTCATATGATAGCTTAAGCTTAGTTTCGTACAAAACCGCAGAGTTCCCGTCTCTGTGCTGCCTTTTTGTAACAAAAAATATTTACTCTAAAATTTGAATTTTCTCAAACTTCAGGTTTGATATGCTGATACTTTTTCAGGAGTTCTAGACTTGTTTTTGGTCTTAATTGATATGCTTATGTTCATACAAAGCTACGTCGTAGTCGGCTCTGCGCTGATTTTTTTGATAAGAAAAAATTAACTCCGAAAATTCATTATTCTCAAATTTCAGGTGTGATATGCTAATATATTTTCAGGAGTTCTAGGCTTATTTTTGGTCTTAAACGATAGCTAATGCACGGTAACGTAAAAAACCACGCAGTTTCTGGCTATGCGCTGCCTTTTTTATTACGAAAAAATTTACTCTGAAATTTAGATTTTCTCAAACATCAGGTGTGATATGCTGATATATTTTCAAAAGTTCTAGGCTTATTTTTGGGCTTAAATGATAGCTCAAGCTTAGCTTAGTGCAAAACTGTGAAGTTTCCATCTCTGTGCTGCCTTTTTTGTAACGAAAAAAATTAAATCTGAAATTTCGATTTTCTCAAATTTTAGGTGTGATATGCTGATATATTTTCAGGAGTTCTTGGCTTGTTATTGGTCTCAATCGATAGCTCCAGCTTGGTTTCGTCCAAAACCGCGGAGTTCCCGTCTCTGTGCTGCCGTTTTTATTACGAACAAATTTTACTCTGAAAATTTAAGTTTTCTCAAATTTCAGGTGTGATATGCTGATATATTTTCAGGAGTTCTTGGCTTGCTATTAGTCTTAAATGATAGCTCAAGCTTAGATCAGTTCAAAACTGCGGATTTCCCGTCTCTGTGCTGCCTTTTTTGTATCGAAAAAAATTTACTCTGAAATTTCGATTTTCTCAAATTTTAGGTGTGATATGCTGATACTTTTTCAGGAGTTCTAGACTTGTTTTTGGTCTTAATTGATATGCTTATGTCCATACAAAGCTACGTCGTAGTCGGCTCTGCGCTGACTTTTTTGATAAGAAAAAATTAACTCCGAAAATTCAATATTCTCAAATTTCAGGTGTGATATGCTAATATATTTTCAGGAGTTCTAGGCTTATTTTTGGTCTTAAACGATAGCTAATGCACGGTAATGTAAAAAACCGCGCAGTTCCTGGTCTGCGCTCCCTTTTTTATTACGAAAATATTTACTCTGAAATTTAGATTTTCTCAAACATCAGGTGTGATATGCTGATATATTTTCAAAAGTTCTAGGCTAATTTTTGGGCTTAATTGATAGCTCATGCTTAGCTTAGTGCAAAAACCCGGAGTTCCCGTCTCTGTGCTGCCTTTTTTATTACGAAAAAATTTTAATCTGAAAATTTAAATTTTCTCAAATTTCAGGTGTGATATGCTAATATATTTTCAGGAGTTCTAGGCTTGTTATTGGTCTCAAATGATAGCTCAAGCTTAGTTTCGAAAAAAATTGCAGAGTTCCCGTCTCTGTGCTGCCTTTTTGTAACGAAAAAAAATTACTCTAAAATTTGAATTTTCTCAAACTTCAGGTTTGATATGCTGATACTTTTTCAGGAGTTCTAGACTTGTTTTTAGTCTTAAACGATAGCTAATGGACGGTAACGTAAAAAACCACGCAGTTCCTGGCTCTGCGCTGCGTTTTTTATTACGAAAAAATTTACTCTGAAATTTAGATTTTCTCAAACATCAGGTGTTATATGCTGATATATTTTCAAAAGTTCTAGGCTTATTTTTGGGCTTAAATGATAGCTCATGCTTAGCTTAGTGCAAAACTGCGAAGTTCTCATCTCTGTGCTGCCTTTTTTGTAACGAAAAAATTAACTCTAAAATTTCGATTTTCTCAAATTTTAGGTGTGATATGCTGATATATTTTCAGGAGTTCTTGGCTTATTATTGGTCTCAAATGATAGCTAAAGCTTGGTTTCGTCCAAAACCGCGGAGTTCCCGTCTCTGTTCTGCCTTTTTTGTTACGAAAAAATTTTACTCTTAAAATTTAAATTTTCTCAAATTTCAGGTGTGATATGCTGATATATTTTCAGGAGTTCTAGGCTTGTTATTGGTCTCAAATGATAGCTCAAGCTTAGTTTCGAAAAAAATTGCAGAGTTCCCGTCTCTGTGCTGCCTTTTTGTAACGAAAAAAAATTACTCTAAAATTTGAATTTTCTCAAACTTCAGGTTTGATATGCTGATACTTTTTCAGGAGTTCTAGACTTGTTTTTAGTCTTAAACGATAGCTAATGGACGGTAACGTAAAAAACCACGCAGTTCCTGGCTCTGCGCTGCGTTTTTTATTACGAAAAAATTTACTCTGAAATTTAGATTTTCTCAAACATCAGGTGTTATATGCTGATATATTTTCAAAAGTTCTAGGCTTATTTTTGGGCTTAAATGATAGCTCATGCTTAGCTTAGTGCAAAACTGCGAAGTTCTCATCTCTGTGCTGCCTTTTTTGTAACGAAAAAAATTAACTCGAAAATTTTGATTTTCTCAAACTTTAGGTGTGATATGCTGATATATTTTCAGGAGTTCTTGGCTTGTTATTGGTCTCATATGATAGCCCAAGCTTAGTTTCGTACAAAACCGCAGAGTTCCCGTCTCTGTGCTGCCTTTTTGTAACAAAAAATATTTACTCTAAAATTTGAATTTTCTCAAACTTCAGGTTTGATATGCTGATACTTTTTCAGGAGTTCTAGACTTGTTTTTGGTCTTAATTGATATGCTTATGTTCATAGAAAGCTACGTCGTAGTCGGCTCTGCGCTGATTTTTTTGATAAGAAAAAATTAACTCCGAAAATTCATTATTCTCAAATTTCAGGTGTGATATGCTAATATATTTTCAGGAGTTCTAGGCTTATTTTTGGTCTTAAACGATAGCTAATGCACGGTAACATAAAAAACCACGCAGTTTCTGGCTCTGCGCTGCCTTTTTTATTACGAAAAAATTTACTCTGAAATTTAGATTTTCTCAAACATCAGGTGTGATATGCTGATATATTTTCAAAAGTTCTAGGCTTATTTTTGGGCTGAAATGATAGCTCAAGCTTAGCTTAGTGCAAAACTGTGATGTTTCCATCTCTGTGCTGCCTTTTTTGTAACGAAAAAAAATAAATCTGAAATTTCGATTTTCTCAAATTTTAGGTGTGATATGCTGATATATTTTCAGGAGTTCTTGGCTTGTTATTGGTCTCAAATTATAGCTCCAGCTTGGTTTCGTCCAAAACCGCGGAGTTCCCGTCTCTGTGCTGCCGTTTTTATTACGAACAAATTTTACTCTGAAAATTTAAGTTTTCTCAAATTTCAGGTGTGATATGCTGATATATTTTCAGGAGTTCTTGGCTTGCTATTGGTCTCAAATGATAGCTCAAGCTTAGATCAGTTCAAAACTGCGGATTTCCCGTCTCTGTGCTGCCTTTTTTGTATCGAAAAAAATTAACTCTGAAATTTCGATTTTCTCAAACTTTAGGTGTGATATGCTGATACTTTTTCAGGAGTTCTAGACTTGTTTTTGGTCTTAATTGATATGCTTATGTCCATACAAAGCTACGTCGTAGTCGGCTCTGCGCTGACTTTTTTGATAAGAAAAAATTAACTCCGAAAATTCAATATTCTCAAATTTCAGGTGTGATATGCTAATATATTTTCAGGAGTTCTAGGCTTATTTTTGGTCTTAAACGATAGCTAATGCACGGTAACGTAAAAAACCGCGCAGTTCCTGGCTCTGCGCTACCTTTTTTATTACGAAAATATTTACTCTGAAATTTAGATTTTCTCAAACATCAGGTGTGATATGCTGATATATTTTCAAAAGTTCTAGGCTTATTTTTGGGCTTAAATGATAGCTCATGCTTAGCTTAGTGCAAAAACCTGGAGTTCCCGTCTCTGTGCTGCCTTTTTTATTACGAAAAAATTTTAATCTGAAAATTTAAATTTTCTCAAACTTCAGGTGTGATATGCTGATATATTTTCAGGAGTTCTTGGCTTGTTATTGGTCTCTAATGATAGCTAAAGCTTGGTTTCGTCCAAAACCGCGGAGTTCCCGTCTCTGTGCTGCCTTTTTTTTACGAAAAATTTTACTCTTAAAATTTAAATTTTCTCAAATTTCAAGTGTGATATGCTGATATATTTTCAGGAGTTCTTGGCTTGTTATTGGTCTCAAATGATAGCTCGAGCTTAGTTTCGTCCAAAACCGCGTAGTTCCTGGCTCTGAGTGTACTTATTTTCTATGAAAAAAATAAGTCTGTTATTTAGATTTTCTCAAATTTAAGTTGTGATATGCTGATAGGTTTTCAGGAATTTGGGGCCTGTTTTTGGTCTCCAACGATAGCTTATGCTCAGTTACGTACAAAAGCACGCAGTTCCTGGCTCTGCGCTGCCTTTTATTATTACGAAAATATTACTCTGTAATTTAGATTTTCTCAAATTTCAGGTGTGATATGCTGATATATTTTCAGGAGTTCTAGGCTTGTTTTTAATCTTCAATGATAGCTCTTGCATATTTTCAGGAGTTCTTGGCTTGCTATTGGTCTCAAATGATAGCTCAAGCTTGGTTTCGTCCAAAACCGCGGAGTTCCCGTCTTTGTGCTGCCTTTTTTATTTCGAAAAAATTTTACTCTGAAAATTTCAATTTTCTTAAACTTCAGGTGTGATATGCTGATATATTTTCAGGAGTTTTAGGCTTGTTTTTAGTCTTAAATGATAGCTCATGCTTAGATTAGTTCAAAACCGCGGAGTTCTTGTCTCTGTGCCGCCTTTTTTGTAAAGAAAAAAATTAAATCTGAAATTTTGATTTTCTCAAACTTTAGGTGTGATATGCTGATATATTTTCAGGAGTTGTTGGCTTGTTATTGGTCTCATATGATAGCTTAAGCTTAGTTTCGTACAAAACCGCAGAGTTCCCGTCTCTGTGCTGCCTTTTTGTAACAAAAAATATTTACTCTAAAATTTGAATTTTCTCAAACTTCAGGTTTGATATGCTGATACTTTTTCAGGAGTTCTAGACTTGTTTTTGGTCTTAATTGATATGCTTATGTTCATACAAAGCTACGTCGTAGTCGGCTCTGCGCTGATTTTTTTGATAAGAAAAAATTAACTCCGAAAATTCATTATTCTCAAATTTCAGGTGTGATATGCTAATATATTTTCAGGAGTTCTAGGCTTATTTTTGGTCTTAAACGATAGCTAATGCACGGTAACGTAAAAAACCACGCAGTTTCTGGCTCTGCGCTGCCTTTTTTATTACGAAAAAATTTACTCTGAAATTTAGATTTTCTCAAACATCAGGTGTGATATGCTGATATATTTTCAAAAGTTCTAGGCTTATTTTTGGGCTTAAATGATAGCTCAAGCTTAGCTTAGTGCAAAACTGCGAAGTTTCCATCTCTGTGCTGCCTTTTTTGTAACGAAAAAAATTAACTCTGAAATTTCGATTTTCTCAAACTTTAGGTGTGGTATGCTGATATATTAACAGGAGTTCTTGTCTTGTTATTGGTCTCAAATTATAGCTCCAGCTTGGTTTCGTCCAAAACCGCGGAGTTCCCGTCTCTGTGCTGCCGTTTTTATTACGAACAAATTTTACTCTGAAAATTTAAGTTTTCTCAAATTTCAGGTGTGATATGCTGATATATTTTCAGGAGTTCTTGGCTTGCTATTGGTCTCAAATGATAGCTCAAGCTTAGATCAGTTCAAAACTGCGGATTTCCCGTCTCTGTGCTGCCTTTTTTGTATCGAAAAAAATTAACTCTGAAATTTCGATTTTCTCAAACTTTAGGTGTGATATGCTGATACTTTTTCAGGAGTTCTAGACTTGTTTTTGGTCTTAATTGATATGCTTATGTCCATACAAAGCTACGTCGTAGTCGGCTCTGCGCTGACTTTTTTGATAAGAAAAAATTAACTCCGAAAATTCAATATTCTCAAATTTCAGGTGTGATATGCTAATATATTTTCAGGAGTTCTAGGCTTATTTTTGGTCTTAAACGATAGCTAATGCACGGTAACGTAAAAAACCGCGCAGTTCCTGGCTCTGCGCTACCTTTTTTATTACGAAAATATTTACTCTGAAATTTAGATTTTCTCAAACATCAGGTGTGATATGCTGATATATTTTCAAAAGTTCTAGGCTTATTTTTGGGCTTAAATGATAGCTCATGCTTAGCTTAGTGCAAAAACCTGGAGTTCCCGTCTCTGTGCTGCCTTTTTTATTACGAAAAAATTTTAATCTGAAAATTTAAATTTTCTCAAACTTCAGGTGTGATATGCTGATATATTTTCAGGAGTTCTTGGCTTGTTATTGGTCTCTAATGATAGCTAAAGCTTGGTTTCGTCCAAAACCGCGGAGTTCCCGTCTCTGTGCTGCCTTTTTTTTACGAAAAATTTTACTCTTAAAATTTAAATTTTCTCAAATTTCAAGTGTGATATGCTGATATATTTTCAGGAGTTCTTGGCTTGTTATTGGTCTCAAATGATAGCTCGAGCTTAGTTTCGTCCAAAACCGCGTAGTTCCTGGCTCTGAGTGTACTTATTTTCTATGAAAAAAATAAGTCTGTTATTTAGATTTTCTCAAATTTAAGTTGTGATATGCTGATAGGTTTTCAGGAATTTGGGGCCTGTTTTTGGTCTCCAACGATAGCTTATGCTCAGTTACGTACAAAAGCACGCAGTTCCTGGCTCTGCGCTGCCTTTTATTATTACGAAAATATTACTCTGTAATTTAGATTTTCTCAAATTTCAGGTGTGATATGCTGATATATTTTCAGGAGTTCTAGGCTTGTTTTTAATCTTCAATGATAGCTCTTGCATATTTTCAGGAGTTCTTGGCTTGCTATTGGTCTCAAATGATAGCTCAAGCTTGGTTTCGTCCAAAACCGCGGAGTTCCCGTCTTTGTGCTGCCTTTTTTATTTCGAAAAAATTTTACTCTGAAAATTTCAATTTTCTTAAACTTCAGGTGTGATATGCTGATATATTTTCAGGAGTTTTAGGCTTGTTTTTAGTCTTAAATGATAGCTCATGCTTAGATTAGTTCAAAACCGCGGAGTTCTTGTCTCTGTGCCGCCTTTTTTGTAAAGAAAAAAATTAAATCTGAAATTTTGATTTTCTCAAACTTTAGGTGTGATATGCTGATATATTTTCAGGAGTTGTTGGCTTGTTATTGGTCTCATATGATAGCTTAAGCTTAGTTTCGTACAAAACCGCAGAGTTCCCGTCTCTGTGCTGCCTTTTTGTAACAAAAAATATTTACTCTAAAATTTGAATTTTCTCAAACTTCAGGTTTGATATGCTGATACTTTTTCAGGAGTTCTAGACTTGTTTTTGGTCTTAATTGATATGCTTATGTTCATACAAAGCTACGTCGTAGTCGGCTCTGCGCTGATTTTTTTGATAAGAAAAAATTAACTCCGAAAATTCATTATTCTCAAATTTCAGGTGTGATATGCTAATATATTTTCAGGAGTTCTAGGCTTATTTTTGGTCTTAAACGATAGCTAATGCACGGTAACGTAAAAAACCACGCAGTTTCTGGCTCTGCGCTGCCTTTTTTATTACGAAAAAATTTACTCTGAAATTTAGATTTTCTCAAACATCAGGTGTGATATGCTGATATATTTTCAAAAGTTCTAGGCTTATTTTTGGGCTTAAATGATAGCTCAAGCTTAGCTTAGTGCAAAACTGCGAAGTTTCCATCTCTGTGCTGCCTTTTTTGTAACGAAAAAAATTAACTCTGAAATTTCGATTTTCTCAAACTTTAGGTGTGGTATGCTGATATATTAACAGGAGTTCTTGTCTTGTGATTGGTCTCAAATGATAGCTCAAGCTTGGTTTCGTCCAAAACCGCGGAGTTCCCGTCTCTGTGCTGCCGTTTTTATTACGAACAAATTTTATTCTGAAAATTTAAGTTTTCTCAAATTTCAGGTGTGATATGCTGATATATTTTCAGGAGTTCTTGGCTTGCTATTGGTCTCAAATGATAGCTCAAGCTTAGATCAGTTCAAAACTGCGGATTTCCCGTCTCTGTGCTGCCTTTTTTTTACGAAAAAATTTTACTCTTAAAATTTAAATTTTCTCAAACTTCAGGTGTGATATGCTGATATATTTTCAGGAGTTCTAGGCTTGTTATTTGTCTCAAATGATAGCTCAAGCTTAGTTTCGAAAAAAATTGCAGAGTTCCCGTCTCTGTGCTGCCTTTTTTTTACGAAAAAATTTTACTCTTAAAATTTAAATTTTCTCAAACTTCAGGTGTGATATGCTGATATATTTTCAGGAGTTCTAGGCTTGTTATTAGTCTCAAATGATAGCTCAAGCTTAGTTTCGAAAAAAATTGCAGAGTTCCCGTCTCTGTGCTGCCTTTTTGTAACGAAAAAAAATTACTCTAAAATTTGAATTTTCTCAAATTTCAGGTTTGATATGCTGATACTTTTTCAGGAGTTCTAGACTTGTTTTTAGTCTTAAACGATAGCTAATGGACGGTAACGTAAAAAACCACGCAGTTCCTGGCTCTGCGCTGCGTTTTTTATTACGAAAAAATTTACTCTGAAATTTAGATTTTCTCAAACATCAGGTGTTATATGCTGATATATTTTCAAAAGTTCTAGGCTTATTTTTGGGCTTAAATGATAGCCCATGCTTAGCTTAGTGCAAAACTGCGAAGTTCCCATCTCTGTGCTGCCTTTTTTGTAACGAAAAAAATTAACTCTAAAATTTCGATTTTCTCAAATTTTAGGTGTGATATGCTGATATATTTTCAGGAGTTCTTGGCTTGTTATTGGTCTCAAATGATAGCTCAAGCTTGGTTTCGTCCAAAACCGCGGAGTTCCTGGCTCTGAGTTTACTTATGTTCTGCGAAAAAATAAGTTTGATATATCGATTTTCTCATATTTCAGGTGTGATATGCTGATATAATTTCAGGAGTTCTAGGCTTGCTTTTGGTCTCAAACGATAGCTCATGCTTGGTTATGTACAAAACCGCGTAGTTCCTGGCTCTGAGTGTACTTATGTTCTATGAAAAAAATAAGTCTTAAATTTCGATTTTCTCAAATTTAAGATGTGATACTCGTATGCTGATATTTTTCGGAATTTAGGGCTTGTTTTTAGTCTCAAACGATAGCTTATGCTAGGTTACGTACAAAACCACGCAGTTCCTAGCCCTGCGCTGCCTTTTTTTATTACGAAAAAAATTACTCTGTAATTTAGATTTTCTCAAATTTCAGGTGTGATATGCTGATATATTTTCAGGAGTTCTAGGCTTGATTTTGGTCTTAAACGATAGCTAATGCTCGGTTACGTACAAAACCATGCAGTTCCTGGCTCTGCGCTGCCTTTTTTGTACGAAAAAATTTACTCTGAGATTTAGATTTTCTCAAACATCAGGTGTGATATGCTGATATATTTTCAAAAGTTCTAGGCTTTTTTTTGGGCTTAAATGATAGCTCATGCTTAGCTTAGTGCAAAACCCCGGAGTTCACGTCTCAGTGCTGCCTTTTTTATTACGAAAAACTTTTACTCTGAAAATTTCAATTTTCTCAAATTGCAGGTGTGATATGCTGAGATATTTTCAGGAGTTCTAGGCTTGCTTTTAGTCTTAAATGATAGCTCATGCTTAGATTAGTTCAAAACCGCGGAGTTCCCGTCCCTGTGCAGCCCTTTTTGTAACGAAAAAAATTAACTCTGAAATTTCGATTTTCTCAAATTTTAGGTGTGGTATGCTGATATATTAACAGGAGTTCTTGTCTTGTGATTGATCTCAAATGATAGGTCAAGCTTGGTTTCGTCCAAATCCGCGGAGTTCCCGTCTCTGTGCTGCCTTTTTTATTACGAAAAAATTTTAATCTGAAAATTAAAATTTTCTCAAACTTCAAGTGTGATATGCTGATATATTTTCAGGAGTTCTTGGCTTGTTATTGGTGTCAAATGATAGCTCAAGCTTTGTTTCATACAAAACCTTGGAATTCCCGTCTCTGTGCTGCCTTTTTTATTACGAAAAAATTTTACTCTGAAAATTTAAATTTTCTCAAACTTCAGGTGCGATATGCTGATATATTTTCAGGAGTTCTAGGCTTGCTTTTAGTCTTAAATGATAGCTCTTGCTTAGATTAGTTCAAAACTGCGGATTTCCCGTCTCTGTGCTGCCTTTTTTGTAACGAAAAAAATTAACTCTGAAATTTCGATTTCCTCAAACTTTAGGTGTGATATGCTGACATATTTTCAGGAGTTCTTGGCTTGCTATTGGTCTCAAATGTTAGCTCAAACTTAGTTTCGTCCAACACCGTGGAGTTCCTTTCGTTGTGCTGCCTTTTTTATTTCGAAAAAATTTTACTCTGAAAATTTCAATTTTCTTAAACTTCAGGTGTGATATGCTGATATATTTTCAGGAGTTTTAGGCTTGTTTTTAGTCTTAAATGATAGCTCATGCTTAGATTAGTTCAAAACCGCGGAGTTCTTGTCTCTGTGCCGCCTTTTTTGTAAAGAAAAAAATTAAATCTGAAATTTTGTTTTCTCAAATTTTAGGTGTGATATGCTGATATATTTTCAGGAGTTCTTGGCTTGTTATTGGTCTCATATGATAGCTCAAGCTTAGTTTCGTACAAAACCGCAGAGTTCCCGTCTCTGTGCTGCCTTTTTGTAACAAAAAATATTTACTCTAAAATTTGAATTTTCTCAAACTTCAGGTTTGATATGCTGATACTTTTTCAGGAGTTCTAGACTTGTTTTTGGTCTTAATTGATATGCTTATGTTCATACAAAGCTACGTCGTAGTCGGCTCTGCGCTGATTTTTTTGGTAAGAAAAAATTAACTCCGAAAATTCATTATTCTCAAATTTCAGGTGTGATATGCTAATATATTTTCAGGAGTTCTAGGCTTATTTTTGGTCTTAAACGATAGCTAATGCACGGTAACATAAAAAACCACGCAGTTTCTGGCTCTGCGCTGCCTTTTTTATTACGAAAAAATTTACTCTGAAATTTAGATTTTCTCAAACATCAGGTGTGATATGCTGATATATTTTCAAAAGTTCTAGGCTTATTTTTGGGCTGAAATGATAGCTCAAGCTTAGCTTAGTGCAAAACTGTGATGTTTCCATCTCTGTGCTGCCTTTTTTGTAACGAAAAAAATTAAATCTGAAATTTCGATTTTCTCAAATTTTAGGTGTGATATGCTGATATATTTTCAGGAGTTCTTGGCTTGTTATTGGTCTCAAATGATAGCTCCAGCTTGGTTTCGTCCAAAACCGCGGAGTTCCCGTCTCTGTGCTGCCGTTTTTATTACGAACAAATTTTACTCTGAAAATTTAAGTTTTCTCAAATTTCAGGTGTGATATGCTGATATATTTTCAGGAGTTCTTGGCTTGCTATTGGTGTCAAATGATAGCTCAAGCTTAGATCAGTTCAAAACTGCGGATTTCCCGTCTCTGTGCTGCCTTTTTTGTATCGAAAAAAATTAACTCTGAAATTTCGATTTTCTCAAATTTTAGGTGTGATATGCTGATACTTTTTCAAAAGTTCTAGGCTTATTTTTGGGCTTAGATGATAGCTCATGCTTAGCTTAGTGCAAAAACCTGGAGTTCCCGTCTCTGTGCTGCCTTTTTTATTACGAAAAAATTTTAATCTGAAAATTTAAATTTTCTCAAACTTCAGGTGTGATATGCTGATATATTTTCAGGAGTTCTTGGCTTGTTATTGGTCTCCAATGATAGCTCAAGCTTGGTTTCGTCCAAAACCGCGGAGTTGCCGTCTCTGTGCTGCCTTTTTTTTTACGAAAAAATTTTACTCTTAAAATTTAAATTTTCTCAAATTTCAAGTGTGATATGCTGATATATTTTCAGGAGTTCTTGGCTTGTTATTGGTCTCAAATGATAGCTCGAGCTTAGTTTCGTCCAAAACCGCGTAGTTCCTGGCTCTGAGTGTACTTATTTTCTATGAAAAAAATAAGTCTGTTATTTAGATTTTCTCAAATTTAAGTTGTGATATGCTGATAGGTTTTCAGGAATTTGGGGCCTGTTTTTGGTCTCCAACGATAGCTTATGCTCAGTTACGTACAAAAGCACGCAGTTCCTGGCTCTGCGCTGCCTTTTATTATTACGAAAATATTACTCTGTAATTTAGATTTTCTCAAATTTCAGGTGTGATATGCTGATATATTTTCAGGAGTTTTAGGCTTGTTTTTAATCTTCAATGATAGCTCTTGCATATTTTCAGGAGTTCTTGGCTTGCTATTGGTCTCAAATGATAGCTCAAGCTTGGTTTCGTACAAAACCTTGGAATTCCCGTCTCTGTGCTGCCTTTTTTATTACGAAAAAATTTTACTCTGAAAATTTAAATTTTCTCAAACTTCAGGTGCGATATGCTGATATATTTTCAGGAGTTCTAGGCTTGCTTTTAGTCTTAAATGATAGCTCTTGCTTAGATTAGTTCAAAACTGCGGATTTCCCGTCTCTGTGCTGCCTTTTTTGTAACGAAAAAAATTAACTCTGAAATTTCGATTTTCTCAAACTTTAGGTGTGATATGCTGACATATTTTCAGGAGTTCTTGGCTTGCTATTGGTCTCAAATGTTAGCTCAAACTTAGTTTCGTCCAACACCGCGGAGTTCCCTTCGTTGTGCTGCCTTTTTTATTTCGAAAAAATTTTACTCTGAAAATTTCAATTTTCTTAAATTTCAGGTGTGATATGCTGATATATTTTCAGGAGTTTTAGGCTTGTTTTTAGTTTTAAATGATAGCTCATGCTTAGATTAGTTCAAAACCGCGGAGTTCTTGTCTCTGTGCCGCCTTTCTTGTAAAGAAAAAAATTAAATCTGAAATTTTGATTTTCTCAAATTTTAGGTGTGATATGCTGATATATTTTCAGGAGTTGTTGGCTTGTTATTGGTCTCATATGATAGCTTAAGCTTAGTTTCGTACAAAACCGCAGAGTTCCCGTCTCTGTGCTGCCTTTTTGTAACAAAAAATATTTACTCTAAAATTTGAATTTTCTCAAACTTCAGGTTTGATATGCTGATACTTTTTCAGGAGTTCTAGACTTGTTTTTGGTCTTAATTGATATGCTTATGTTCATACAAAGCTACGTCGTAGTCGGCTCTGCGCTGATTTTTTTGATAAGAAAAAATTAACTCCGAAAATTCATTATTCTCAAATTTCAGGTGTGATATGCTAATATATTTTCAGGAGTTCTAGGCTTATTTTTGGTCTTAAACGATAGCTAATGCACGGTAACGTAAAAAACCACGCAGTTTCTGGCTATGCGCTGCCTTTTTTATTACGAAAAAATTTACTCTGAAATTTAGATTTTCTCAAACATCAGGTGTGATATGCTGATATATTTTCAAAAGTTCTAGGCTTATTTTTGGGCTTAAATGATAGCTCAAGCTTAGCTTAGTGCAAAACTGTGAAGTTTCCATCTCTGTGCTGCCTTTTTTGTAACGAAAAAAATTAAATCTGAAATTTCGATTTTCTCAAATTTTAGGTGTGATATGCTGATATATTTTCAGGAGTTCTTGGCTTGTTATTGGTCTCAATCGATAGCTCCAGCTTGGTTTCGTCCAAAACCGCGGAGTTCCCGTCTCTGTGCTGCCGTTTTTATTACGAACAAATTTTACTCTGAAAATTTAAGTTTTCTCAAATTTCAGGTGTGATATGCTGATATATTTTCAGGAGTTCTTGGCTTGCTATTAGTCTCAAATGATAGCTCAAGCTTAGATCAGTTCAAAACTGCGGATTTCCCGTCTCTGTGCTGCCTTTTTTGTATCGAAAAAAATTTACTCTGAAATTTCGATTTTCTCAAACTTTAGGTGTGATATGCTGATACTTTTTCAGGAGTTCTAGACTTGTTTTTGGTCTTAATTGATATGCTTATGTCCATACAAAGCTACGTCGTAGTCGGCTCTGCGCTGACTTTTTTGATAAGAAAAAATTAACTCCGAAAATTCAATATTCTCAAATTTCAGGTGTGATATGCTAATATATTTTCAGGAGTTCTAGGCTTATTTTTGGTCTTAAACGATAGCTAATGCACGGTAATGTAAAAAACCGCGCAGTTCCTGGCTCTGCGCTCCCTTTTTTATTACGAAAATATTTACTCTGAAATTTAGATTTTCTCAAACATCAGGTGTGATATGCTGATATATTTTCAAAAGTTCTAGGCTAATTTTTGGGCTTAATTGATAGCTCATGCTTAGCTTAGTGCAAAAACCCGGAGTTCCCGTCTCTGTGCTGCCTTTTTTATTACGAAAAAATTTTAATCTGAAAATTTAAATTTTCTCAAATTTCAGGTGTGATATGCTGATATATTTTCAGGAGTTCTTGGCTTGTTATTGGTCTCTAATGATAGCTCATGCTTAGTTTAGTACAAAAACGCGGAGTTCCCGTCTCTGTGCTGCCTTTTTTATTACGAAAAAAATTTACTCTGAAAATTTTAATTTTCTCAAACTTCAGGTGTGATAAGCTGATATATTTTTAGGAGTTCTAGGCTTGTTTTTAGCCTTAATTGATAGCTCATGCTTAGTTTAGTACAAAAACGCGGAGTTCCCGTCTCTGTGCTGCCTTTTTTATTACGAAAAAAATTAACTCTGAAATTTCGATTTTCTCAAACTTTAGGTGTGATATGCTGACATATTTTCAGGAGTTCTTGGCTTGCTATTGGTCTCAAATGTTAGCTCAAACTTAGTTTCGTCCAACACCGCGGAGTTCCCTTCGTTGTGCTGCCTTTTTTATTTCGAAAAAATTTTACTCTGAAAATTTCAATTTTCTTAAATTTCAGGTGTGATATGCTGATATATTTTCAGGAGTTTTAGGCTTGTTTTTAGTCTTAAATGATAGCTCATGCTTAGATTAGTTCAAAACCGCGGAGTTCTTGTCTCTGTGCCGCCTTTTTTGTAAAGAAAAAAATTAAATCTGAAATTTTGATTTTCTCAAATTTTAGGTGTGATATGCTGATATATTTTCAGGAGTTGTTGGCTTGTTATTGGTCTCATATGATAGCTTAAGCTTAGTTTCGTACAAAACCGCAGAGTTCCCGTCTCTGTGCTGCCTTTTTGTAACAAAAAATATTTACTCTAAAATTTGAATTTTCTCAAACTTCAGGTTTGATATGCTGATACTTTTTCAGGAGTTCTAGACTTGTTTTTGGTCTTAATTGATATGCTTATGTTCATACAAAGCTACGTCGTAGTCGGCTCTGCGCTGATTTTTTTGATAAGAAAAAATTAACTCCGAAAATTCATTATTCTCAAATTTCAGGTGTGATATGCTAATATATTTTCAGGAGTTCTAGGCTTATTTTTGGTCTTAAACGATAGCTAATGCACGGTAACGTAAAAAACCACGCAGTTTCTGGCTATGCGCTGCCTTTTTTATTACGAAAAAATTTACTCTGAAATTTAGATTTTCTCAAACATCAGGTGTGATATGCTGATATATTTTCAAAAGTTCTAGGCTTATTTTTGGGCTTAAATGATAGCTCAAGCTTAGCTTAGTGCAAAACTGTGAAGTTTCCATCTCTGTGCTGCCTTTTTTGTAACGAAAAAAATTAAATCTGAAATTTCGATTTTCTCAAATTTTAGGTGTGATATGCTGATATATTTTCAGGAGTTCTTGGCTTGTTATTGGTCTCAATCGATAGCTCCAGCTTGGTTTCGTCCAAAACCGCGGAGTTCCCGTCTCTGTGCTGCCGTTTTTATTACGAACAAATTTTACTCTGAAAATTTAAGTTTTATCAAATTTCAGGTGTGATATGCTGATATATTTTCAGGAGTTCTTGGCTTGCTATTAGTCTCAAATGATAGCTCAAGCTTAGATCAGTTCAAAACTGCGGATTTCCCGTCTCTGTGCTGCCTTTTTTGTATCGAAAAAAATTTACTCTGAAATTTCGATTTTCTCAAACTTTAGGTGTGATATGCTGATACTTTTTCAGGAGTTCTAGACTTGTTTTTGGTCTTAATTGATATGCTTATATCCATACAAAGCTACGTCGTAGTCGGCTCTGCGCTGACTTTTTTGATAAGAAAAAATTAACTCCGAAAATTCAATATTCTCAAATTTCAGGTGTGATATGCTAATATATTTTCAGGAGTTCTAGGCTTATTTTTGGTCTTAAACGATAGCTAATGCACGGTAATGTAAAAAACCGCGCAGTTCCTGGCTCTGCGCTCCCTTTTTTATTACGAAAATATTTACTCTGAAATTTAGATTTTCTCAAACATCAGGTGTGATATGCTGATATATTTTCAAAAGTTCTAGGCTAATTTTTGGGCTTAATTGATAGCTCATGCTTAGCTTAGTGCAAAAACCCGGAGTTCCCGTCTCTGTGCTGCCTTTTTTATTACGAAAAAATTTTAATCTGAAAATTTAAATTTTCTCAAATTTCAGGTGTGATATGCTGATATATTTTCAGGAGTTCTTGGCTTGTTATTGGTCTCTAATGATAGCTCATGCTTAGTTTAGTACAAAAACGCGGAGTTCCCGTCTCTGTGCTGCCTTTTTTATTACGAAAAAAATTTACTCTGAAAATTTTAATTTTCTCAAACTTCAGGTGTGATAAGCTGATATATTTTTAGGAGTTCTAGGCTTGTTTTTAGCCTTAATTGATAGCTCATGCTTAGTTTAGTACAAAAACGCGGAGTTCCCGTCTCTGTGCTGCCTTTTTTATTACGAAAAAAATTTACTCTGAAAATTTTAATTTTCTCAAACTTCAGGTGTGATAAGCTGATATATTTTCAGGAGTTCTAGGCTTGTTTTTAATCTTCAATGATAGCTCTTGCTTAGATTAGTTCAAAACCACGGAGTTCCCGTCTCTGTGCTGCCTTTTTTGTAACGAAAAAAATTAACACTGAAATTTCGATTTTCTCAAAGTTTAGGTGTGATATGCTGATATATTTTCAGGAGTTCTTGGCTTGCTATTAGTCTCAAATGATAGTCCATGCTTAGATTAGTTCAAAACCGCGGAGTTTCATTTTTTGTAACGAAAAAAATTAACTCTGAAATTTCGATTTTCTCAAACTTTAGGTGTGATATCCTGATATATTTTCAGGAGTTCTTGGCTTGCTATTAGTCTCAAATGATTGCTCATGCTTAGATTAGTTCAAAACCGCGGAGTTTCTGTCTCTGTGCTGCATTTTTTGTAAACAAAAAAATTAACTCTGATTTTCTCAAACATCAGGTGTTATATGCTGATATATTTTCAAAAGTTCTAGGCTTATTTTTGGGCTTAAATGATAGCTCATGCTTAGCTTAGTGCAAAACTGCGAAGTTCTCATCTCTGTGCTGCCTTTTTTGTAACGAAAAAATTAACTCTAAAATTTCGATTTTCTAAAATTTTAGGTGTGATATGCTGATATATTTTCAGGAGTTCTTGGCTTGTTATTGGTCTCAAATGATAGCTAAAGCTTGGTTTCGTCCAAAACCGCGGAGTTCCCGTCTCTGTTCTGCCTTTTTTGTTACGAAAAAATTTTACTCTTAAAATTTAAATTTTCTCAAACTTCAGGTGTGATATGCTGATATATTTTCAGGAGTTCTAGGCTTGTTATTAATCTCAAATGATAGCTCAAGCTTAGTTTCGAAAAAAATTGCAGAGTTCCCGTCTCTGTGCTGCCTTTTTGTAACGAAAAAAAATTACTCTAAAATTTGAATTTTCTCAAACTTCAGGTTTGATATGCTGATACTTTTTCAGGAGTTCTAGACTTGTTTTTAGTCTTAAACGATAGCTAATGGACGGTAACGTAAAAAACTACGCAGTTCCTGGCTCTGCGCTGCGTTTTTTATTACGAAAAAATTTACTCTGAAATTTAGATTTTCTCAAATATCAGGTGTTATATGCTGATATATTTTCAAAAGTTCTAGGCTTATTTTTGGGCTTAAATGATAGCTCATGCTTAGCTTAGAGCAAAACTGCGAAGTTCTCATCTCTGTGCTGCCTTTTTTGTAACGAAAAAAATTAACACGAAAATTTTGATTTTCTCAAACTTTAGGTGTGATATGCTGATATATTTTCAGGAGTTCTTGGCTTGTTATTGGTCTCATATGATAGCCCAAGCTTAGTTTCGTACAAAACCGCAGAGTTCCCGTCTCTGTGCTGCCTTTTTGTAACAAAAAATATTTACTCTAAAATTTGAATTTTCTCAAACTTCAGGTTTGATATGCTGATACTTTTTCAGGAGTTCTAGACTTGTTTTTGGTCTTAATTGATATGCTTATGTTCATACAAAGCTACGTCGTAGTCGGCTCTGCGCTGATTTTTTTGATAAGAAAAAATTAACTCCGAAAATTCATTATTCTCAAATTTCAGGTGTGATATGCTAATATATTTTCAGGAGTTCTAGGCTTATTTTTGATCTCAAACGATAGCTAATGCACGGTAACGTAAAAAACCACGCAGTTTCTGGCTCTGCGCTGCCTTTTTTATTACGAAAAAATTTACTCTGAAATTTAGATTTTCTCAAACATCAGGTGTGATATGCTGATATATTTTCAAAAGTTCTAGGCTTATTTTTGGGCTTAAATGATAGCTCAAGCTTAGCTTAGTGCAAAACTGCGAAGTTTCCATCTCTGTGCTGCCTTTTTTGTAACGAAAAAATTAAACCCGAAATTTCGATTTTCTCAAATTTTAGGTGTGATATGCTGATATATTTTCAGGAGTTCTTGGCTTGTTATTGGTCTCAAATGATAGTTCAAGCTTGGTTTCGTCCAAAACCGCGGAGTTCCCGTCTTTTAGCTGCCTTTTTTATTTCGAAAAAATTTTACTCTGAAAATTTCAATTTTCTTAAATTTCAGGTGTGATATGCTGATATATTTTCAGGAGTTTTAGGCTTGTTTTTAGTCTTAAATGATAGCTCATGCTTAGATTAG
The DNA here is from genome assembly GCA_947086415.1 of Pammene aurita. Taxonomy (NCBI): domain Eukaryota; kingdom Metazoa; phylum Arthropoda; class Insecta; order Lepidoptera; family Tortricidae; genus Pammene; species Pammene aurita. The sequence goes on along the minus strand of OX352315.1, from coordinate 4,795,130 downwards.
TTCTAAACCGCAGAGTTCTTGTCTCTGTGCCGCCTTTTTTGTAAAGAAAAAAATTAAATCTGAAATTTTGATTTTCTCAAACTTTAGGTGTGATATGCTGATATATTTTCAGGAGTTCTTGGCTTGTTATTGGTCTCATATGATAGCTCAAGCTTAGTTTCGTACAAAACCGCAGAGTTCCCGTCTCTGTGCTGCCTTTTTGTAACAAAAAATATTTACTCTAAAATTTGAATTTTCTCAAACTTCAGGTTTGATATGCTGATACTTTTTCAGGAGTTCTAGACTTGTTTTTGGTCTTAATTGATATGCTTATGTTCATACAAAGCTACGTCGTAGTCGGCTCTGCGCTGATTTTTTTGATAAGAAAAAATTAACCCCGAAAATTCATTATTCTCAAATTTCAGGTGTGATATGCTAATATATTTTCAGGAGTTCTAGGCTTGCTTTTAGTCTTAAATGATAGCTCATGCTTAGATTAGTTCAAAACCGCGGAGTTCCCGTCCCTGTGCAGCCCTTATTGTAACGAAAAAAATTAACACTAAAATTTCGATTTTCTCAAATTTTAGGTGTGATATGCTGATATATTTTCAGGAGTTCTTGGTTTGTTATTGGTCTCAAATGATAGCTCAAGCTTGGTTTCGTCCAAAACCGCGGAGTTACTGGCTCTGAGTTTACTTATGTTCTGCGAAAAAATAAGTTTGATATATCGATTTTCTCATATTTCAGGTGTGATATGCTGATATATTCAGGAGTTCTAGGCTTGCTTTTGGTCTCAAACGATAGCTCATGCTTGGTTATGTACAAAACCGCGTAGTTCCTGGCTCTGAGTGTACTTATGTTCTATGAAAAAAATAAGTCTTAAATTTCGATTTTCTCAAATTTAAGATGTGATACTCGTATGCTGATATATTTTTCGGAATTTAGGGCTTGTTTTTAGTCTCAAACGATAGCTTATGCTAGGTTACGTACAAAACCACGCAGTTCCTAGCCCTGCGCTGCCTTTTTTTATTACGAAAAAAATTACTCTGTAATTTAGATTTTCTCAAATTTCAGGTGTGATATGCTGATATATTTTCAGGAGTTCTAGGCTTGATTTTGGTCTTAAACGATAGCTAATGCTCGGTTACGTACAAAACCATGCAGTTCCTGGCTCTGCGCTGCCTTTTTTGTACGAAAAAATTTACTCTGAGATTTAGATTTTCTCAAAGATCAGGTGTGATATGCTGATATATTTTCAAAAGTTCTAGGCTTTTTTTTGGGCTTAAATGATAGCTCATGCTTAGCTTAGTGCAAAACCCCGGAGTTCACGTCTCAGTGCTGCCTTTTTTATTACGAAAAACTTTTACTCTGAAAATTTCAATTTTCTCAAATTGCAGGTGTGATATGCTGAGATATTTTCAGGAGTTCTAGGCTTGCTTTTAGTCTTAAATGATAGCTCATGCTTAGATTAGTTCAAAACCGCGGAGTTCCCGTCCCTGTGCAGCCCTTATTGTAACGAAAAAAATTAACTCTGAAATTTCGATTTTCTCAAATTTTAGGTGTGGTATGCTGATATATTAACAGGAGTTCTTGTCTTGTGATTGGTCTCAAATGATAGTTCAAGCTTGGTTTCGTCCAAATCCGCGGAGTTCCCGTCTCTGTGCTGCCTTTTTTATTACGAAAAAATTTTAATCTGAAAATTAAAATTTTCTCAAACTTCAAGTGTGATATGCTGATATATTTTCAGGAGTTCTTGGCTTGTTATTGGTGTCAAATGATAGCTCAAGCTTGGTTTCGTACAAAACCTTGGAATTCCCGTCTCTGTGCTGCCTTTTTTATTACGAAAAAATTTTACTCTGAAAATTTAAATTTTCTCAAACTTCAGGTGCGATATGCTGATATATTTTCAGGAGTTCTAGGCTTGCTTTTAGTCTTAAATGATAGCTCTTGCTTAGATTAGTTCAAAACTGCGGTGGTCCCGTCTCTGTGCTGCCTTTTTTGTAACGAAAAAAATTAACTCTGAAATTTCGATTTTCTCAAACTTTAGGTGTGATATGCTGACATATTTTCAGGAGTTCTTGGCTTGCTATTGGTCTCAAATGTTAGCTCAAACTTGGTTTCGTCCAACACCGCGGAGTTCCCGTCGTTGTGCTGCCTTTTTTATTTCGAAAAAATTTTACTCTGAAAATTTCAATTTTCTTAAACTTCAGGTGTGATATGCTGATATATTTTCAGGAGTTTTAGGCTTGTTTTTAGTCTTAAATGATAGCTCATGCTTAGATTAGTTCAAAACCGCGGAGTTCTTGTCTCCGTGCCGCCTTTTTTGTAAAGAAAAAAATTAAATCCGAAATTTTGATTTTCTCAAACTTTAGGTGTGATATGCTGATATATTTTCAGGAGTTCTTGGCTTGCTATTAGTCTCAAATGATAGCTCATGCTTAGATTAGTTCAAAACCGCGGAGTTTCTGTCTCTGTGCTGCATTTTTTGTAAACAAAAAAATTAACTCTGATTTTCTCAAACATCAGGTGTTATATGCTGATATATTTTCAAAAGTTCTAGGCTTATTTTTGGGCTTCAATGATAGCTCATGCTTAGCTTAGTGCAAAACTGCGAAGTTCTCATCTCTGTGCTGCCTTTTTTGTAACGAAAAAATTAACTCTAAAATTTCGATTTTCTCAAATTTTAGGTGTGATATGCTGATATATTTTCAGGAGTTCTTGGCTTGTTATTGGTCTCAAATGATAGCTAAAGCTTGGTTTCGTCCAAAACCGCGGAGTTCCCGTCTCTGTTCTGCCTTTTTTGTTACGAAAAAATTTTACTCTTAAAATTTAAATTTTCTCAAACTTCAGGTGTGATATGCTGATATATTTTCAGGAGTTGTTGGCTTGTTATTGGTCTCATATGATAGCTTAAGCTTAGTTTCGTACAAAACCGCAGAGTTCCCGTCTCTGTGCTGCCTTTTTGTAACAAAAAATATTTACTCTAAAATTTGAATTTTCTCAAACTTCAGGTTTGATATGCTGATACTTTTTCAGGAGTTCTAGACTTGTTTTTGGTCTTAATTGATATGCTTATGTTCATACAAAGCTACGTCGTAGTCGGCTCTGCGCTGATTTTTTTGATAAGAAAAAATTTACTCCGAAAATTCATTATTCTCAAATTTCAGGTGTGATATGCTAATATATTTTCAGGAGTTCTAGGCTTATTTTTGGTCTTAAACGATAGCTAATGCACGGTAACGTAAAAAACCACGCAGTTTCTGGCTATGCGCTGCCTTTTTTATTACGAAAAAATTTACTCTGAAATTTAGATTTTCTCAAACATCAGGTGTGATATGCTGATATATTTTCAAAAGTTCTAGGCTTATTTTTGGGCTTAAATGATAGCTCAAGCTTAGCTTAGTGCAAAACTGTGAAGTTTCCATCTCTGTGCTGCCTTTTTTGTAACGAAAAAAATTAAATCTGAAATTTCGATTTTCTCAAATTTTAGGTGTGATATGCTGATATATTTTCAGGAGTTCTTGGCTTGTTATTGGTCTCAATCGATAGCTCCAGCTTGGTTTCGTCCAAAACCGCGGAGTTCCCGTCTCTGTGCTGCCGTTTTTATTACGAACAAATTTTACTCTGAAAATTTAAGTTTTCTCAAATTTCAGGTGTGATATGCTGATATATTTTCAGGAGTTCTTGGCTTGCTATTTGTCTTAAATGATAGCTCAAGCTTAGATCAGTTCAAAACTGTGGATTTCCCGTCTCTGTGCTGCCTTTTTTGTATCGAAAAAAATTTACTCTGAAATTTCGATTTTCTCAAACTTTAGGTGTGATATGCTGATACTTTTTCAGGAGTTCTAGACTTGTTTTTGGTCTTAATTGATATGCTTATGTCCATACAAAGCTACGTCGTAGTCGGCTCTGCGCTGACTTTTTTGATAAGAAAAAATTAACTCCGAAAATTCAATATTCTCAAATTTCAGGTGTGATATGCTAATATATTTTCAGGAGTTCTAGGCTTATTTTTGGTCTTAAACGATAGCTAATGCACGGTAATGTAAAAAACCGCGCAGTTCCTGGCTCTGCGCTCCCTTTTTTATTACGAAAATATTTACTCTGAAATTTAGATTTTCTCAAACATCAGGTGTGATATGCTGATATATTTTCAAAAGTTCTAGGCTAATTTTTGGGCTTAATTGATAGCTCATGCTTAGCTTAGTGCAAAAACCCGGAGTTCCCGTCTCTGTGCTGCCTTTTTTATTACGAAAAAATTTTAATCTGAAAATTTAAATTTTCTCAAATTTCAGGTGTGATATGCTAATATATTTTCAGGAGTTCTAGGCTTTTTTTTGGTCTCAAATGATAGCTCAAGCTTAGTTTCGAAAAAAATTGCAGAGTTCCCGTCTCTGTGCTGCCTTTTTGTAACGAAAAAAAATTACTCTAAAATTTGAATTTTCTCAAACTTCAGGTTTGATATGCTGATACTTTTTCAGGAGTTCTAGACTTGTTTTTAGTCTTAAACGATAGCTAATGGACGGTAACGTAAAAAACCACGCAGTTCCTGGCTCTGCGCTGCGTTTTTTATTACGAAAAAATTTACTCTGAAATTTAGATTTTCTCAAACATCAGGTGTTATATGCTGATATATTTTCAAAAGTTTTAGGCTTATTTTTGGGCTTAAATGATAGCTCATGCTTAGCTTAGTGCAAAACTGCGAAGTTCTCATCTCTGTGCTGCCTTTTTTGTAACGAAAAAATTAACTCTAAAATTTCGATTTTCTCAAATTTTAGGTGTGATATGCTGATATATTTTCAGGAGTTCTTGGCTTATTATTGGTCTCAAATGATAGCTAAAGCTTGGTTTCGTCCAAAACCGCGGAGTTCCCGTCTCTGTTCTGCCTTTTTTGTTACGAAAAAATTTTACTCTTAAAATTTAAATTTTCTCAAACTTCAGGTGTGATATGCTGATATATTTTCAGGAGTTCTAGGCTTGTTATTGGTCTCAAATGATAGCTCAAGCTTAGTTTCGAAAAAAATTGCAGAGTTCCCGTCTCTGTGCTGCCTTTTTTGTATCGAAAAAAATTTACTCTGAAATTTCGATTTTCTCAAACTTCAGGTTTGATATGCTGATACTTTTTCAGGAGTTCTAGACTTGTTTTTGGTCTTAATTGATATGCTTATGTCCATACAAAGCTACGTCGTAGTCGGCTCTGCGCTGACTTTTTTGATAAGAAAAAATTAACTCCGAAAATTCAATATTCTCAAATTTCAGGTGTGATATGCTAATATATTTTCAGGAGTTCTAGGCTTATTTTTGGTCTTAAACGATAGCTAATGCACGGTAATGTAAAAAACCGCGCAGTTCCTGGCTCTGCGCTCCCTTTTTTATTACGAAAATATTTACTCTGAAATTTAGATTTTCTCAAACATCAGGTGTGATATGCTGATATATTTTCAAAAGTTCTAGGCTAATTTTTGGGCTTAATTGATAGCTCATGCTTAGCTTAGTGCAAAAACCCGGAGTTCCCGTCTCTGTGCTGCCTTTTTTATTACGAAAAAATTTTAATCTGAAAATTTAAATTTTCTCAAATTTCAGGTGTGATATGCTGATATATTTTCAGGAGTTCTTGGCTTGTTATTGGTCTCTAATGATAGCTCATGCTTAGTTTAGTACAAAAACGCGGAGTTCCCGTCTCTGTGCTGCCTTTTTTATTACGAAAAAAATTTACTCTGAAAATTTTAATTTTCTCAAACTTCAGGTGTGATAAGCTGATATATTTTTAGGAGTTCTAGGCTTGTTTTTAGCCTTAATTGATAGCTCATGCTTAGTTTAGTACAAAAACGCGGAGTTCCCGTCTCTGTGCTGCCTTTTTTTTACGAAAAAATTTTACTCTTAAAATTTAAATTTTCTCAAATTTCAAGTGTGATATGCTGATATATTTTCAGGAGTTCTTGGCTTGTTATTGGTCTCAAATGATAGCTCGAGCTTAGTTTCGTCCAAAACCGCGTAGTTCCTGGCTCTGAGTGTACTTATTTTCTATGAAAAAAATAAGTCTGTTATTTAGATTTTCTCAAATTTAAGTTGTGATATGCTGATAGGTTTTCAGGAATTTGGGGCCTGTTTTTGGTCTCCAACGATAGCTTATGCTCAGTTACGTACAAAAGCACGCAGTTCCTGGCTCTGCGCTGCCTTTTATTATTACGAAAATATTACTCTGTAATTTAGATTTTCTCAAATTTCAGGTGTGATATGCTGATATATTTTCAGGAGTTTTAGGCTTGTTTTTAATCTTCAATGATAGCTCTTGCATATTTTCAGGAGTTCTTGGCTTGCTATTGGTCTCAAATGATAGCTCAAGCTTGGTTTCGTACAAAACCTTGGAATTCCCGTCTCTGTGCTGCCTTTTTTATTACGAAAAAATTTTACTCTGAAAATTTAAATTTTCTCAAACTTCAGGTGCGATATGCTGATATATTTTCAGGAGTTCTAGGCTTGCTTTTAGTCTTAAATGATAGCTCTTGCTTAGATTAGTTCAAAACTGCGGATTTCCCGTCTCTGTGCTGCCTTTTTTGTAACGAAAAAAATTAACTCTGAAATTTCGATTTTCTCAAACTTTAGGTGTGATATGCTGACATATTTTCAGGAGTTCTTGGCTTGCTATTGGTCTCAAATGTTAGCTCAAACTTAGTTTCGTCCAACACCGCGGAGTTCCCTTCGTTGTGCTGCCTTTTTTATTTCGAAAAAATTTTACTCTGAAAATTTCAATTTTCTTAAATTTCAGGTGTGATATGCTGATATATTTTCAGGAGTTTTAGGCTTGTTTTTAGTTTTAAATGATAGCTCATGCTTAGATTAGTTCAAAACCGCGGAGTTCTTGTCTCTGTGCCGCCTTTCTTGTAAAGAAAAAAATTAAATCTGAAATTTTGATTTTCTCAAATTTTAGGTGTGATATGCTGATATATTTTCAGGAGTTGTTGGCTTGTTATTGGTCTCATATGATAGCTTAAGCTTAGTTTCGTACAAAACCGCAGAGTTCCCGTCTCTGTGCTGCCTTTTTGTAACAAAAAATATTTACTCTAAAATTTGAATTTTCTCAAACTTCAGGTTTGATATGCTGATACTTTTTCAGGAGTTCTAGACTTGTTTTTGGTCTTAATTGATATGCTTATGTTCATACAAAGCTACGTCGTAGTCGGCTCTGCGCTGATTTTTTTGATAAGAAAAAATTAACTCCGAAAATTCATTATTCTCAAATTTCAGGTGTGATATGCTAATATATTTTCAGGAGTTCTAGGCTTATTTTTGGTCTTAAACGATAGCTAATGCACGGTAACGTAAAAAACCACGCAGTTTCTGGCTATGCGCTGCCTTTTTTATTACGAAAAAATTTACTCTGAAATTTAGATTTTCTCAAACATCAGGTGTGATATGCTGATATATTTTCAAAAGTTCTAGGCTTATTTTTGGGCTTAAATGATAGCTCAAGCTTAGCTTAGTGCAAAACTGTGAAGTTTCCATCTCTGTGCTGCCTTTTTTGTAACGAAAAAAATTAAATCTGAAATTTCGATTTTCTCAAATTTTAGGTGTGATATGCTGATATATTTTCAGGAGTTCTTGGCTTGTTATTGGTCTCAATCGATAGCTCCAGCTTGGTTTCGTCCAAAACCGCGGAGTTCCCGTCTCTGTGCTGCCGTTTTTATTACGAACAAATTTTACTCTGAAAATTTAAGTTTTCTCAAATTTCAGGTGTGATATGCTGATATATTTTCAGGAGTTCTTGGCTTGCTATTAGTCTCAAATGATAGCTCAAGCTTAGATCAGTTCAAAACTGCGGATTTCCCGTCTCTGTGCTGCCTTTTTTGTATCGAAAAAAATTTACTCTGAAATTTCGATTTTCTCAAACTTTAGGTGTGATATGCTGATACTTTTTCAGGAGTTCTAGACTTGTTTTTGGTCTTAATTGATATGCTTATGTCCATACAAAGCTACGTCGTAGTCGGCTCTGCGCTGACTTTTTTGATAAGAAAAAATTAACTCCGAAAATTCAATATTCTCAAATTTCAGGTGTGATATGCTAATATATTTTCAGGAGTTCTAGGCTTATTTTTGGTCTTAAACGATAGCTAATGCACGGTAATGTAAAAAACCGCGCAGTTCCTGGCTCTGCGCTCCCTTTTTTATTACGAAAATATTTACTCTGAAATTTAGATTTTCTCAAACATCAGGTGTGATATGCTGATATATTTTCAAAAGTTCTAGGCTAATTTTTGGGCTTAATTGATAGCTCATGCTTAGCTTAGTGCAAAAACCCGGAGTTCCCGTCTCTGTGCTGCCTTTTTTATTACGAAAAAATTTTAATCTGAAAATTTAAATTTTCTCAAATTTCAGGTGTGATATGCTGATATATTTTCAGGAGTTCTTGGCTTGTTATTGGTCTCTAATGATAGCTCATGCTTAGTTTAGTACAAAAACGCGGAGTTCCCGTCTCTGTGCTGCCTTTTTTATTACGAAAAAAATTTACTCTGAAAATTTTAATTTTCTCAAACTTCAGGTGTGATAAGCTGATATATTTTTAGGAGTTCTAGGCTTGTTTTTAGCCTTAATTGATAGCTCATGCTTAGTTTAGTACAAAAACGCGGAGTTCCCGTCTCTGTGCTGCCTTTTTTATTACGAAAAAAATTAACTCTGAAATTTCGATTTTCTCAAACTTTAGGTGTGATATGCTGACATATTTTCAGGAGTTCTTGGCTTGCTATTGGTCTCAAATGTTAGCTCAAACTTAGTTTCGTCCAACACCGCGGAGTTCCCTTCGTTGTGCTGCCTTTTTTATTTCGAAAAAATTTTACTCTGAAAATTTCAATTTTCTTAAATTTCAGGTGTGATATGCTGATATATTTTCAGGAGTTTTAGGCTTGTTTTTAGTCTTAAATGATAGCTCATGCTTAGATTAGTTCAAAACCGCGGAGTTCTTGTCTCTGTGCCGCCTTTTTTGTAAAGAAAAAAATTAAATCTGAAATTTTGATTTTCTCAAATTTTAGGTGTGATATGCTGATATATTTTCAGGAGTTGTTGGCTTGTTATTGGTCTCATATGATAGCTTAAGCTTAGTTTCGTACAAAACCGCAGAGTTCCCGTCTCTGTGCTGCCTTTTTGTAACAAAAAATATTTACTCTAAAATTTGAATTTTCTCAAACTTCAGGTTTGATATGCTGATACTTTTTCAGGAGTTCTAGACTTGTTTTTGGTCTTAATTGATATGCTTATGTTCATACAAAGCTACGTCGTAGTCGGCTCTGCGCTGATTTTTTTGATAAGAAAAAATTAACTCCGAAAATTCATTATTCTCAAATTTCAGGTGTGATATGCTAATATATTTTCAGGAGTTCTAGGCTTATTTTTGGTCTTAAACGATAGCTAATGCACGGTAACGTAAAAAACCACGCAGTTTCTGGCTATGCGCTGCCTTTTTTATTACGAAAAAATTTACTCTGAAATTTAGATTTTCTCAAACATCAGGTGTGATATGCTGATATATTTTCAAAAGTTCTAGGCTTATTTTTGGGCTTAAATGATAGCTCAAGCTTAGCTTAGTGCAAAACTGTGAAGTTTCCATCTCTGTGCTGCCTTTTTTGTAACGAAAAAAATTAAATCTGAAATTTCGATTTTCTCAAATTTTAGGTGTGATATGCTGATATATTTTCAGGAGTTCTTGGCTTGTTATTGGTCTCAATCGATAGCTCCAGCTTGGTTTCGTCCAAAACCGCGGAGTTCCCGTCTCTGTGCTGCCGTTTTTATTACGAACAAATTTTACTCTGAAAATTTAAGTTTTCTCAAATTTCAGGTGTGATATGCTGATATATTTTCAGGAGTTCTTGGCTTGCTATTAGTCTCAAATGATAGCTCAAGCTTAGATCAGTTCAAAACTGCGGATTTCCCGTCTCTGTGCTGCCTTTTTTGTATCGAAAAAAATTTACTCTGAAATTTCGATTTTCTCAAACTTTAGGTGTGATATGCTGATACTTTTTCAGGAGTTCTAGACTTGTTTTTGGTCTTAATTGATATGCTTATATCCATACAAAGCTACGTCGTAGTCGGCTCTGCGCTGACTTTTTTGATAAGAAAAAATTAACTCCGAAAATTCAATATTCTCAAATTTCAGGTGTGATATGCTAATATATTTTCAGGAGTTCTAGGCTTATTTTTGGTCTTAAACGATAGCTAATGCACGGTAATGTAAAAAACCGCGCAGTTCCTGGCTCTGCGCTCCCTTTTTTATTACGAAAATATTTACTCTGAAATTTAGATTTTCTCAAACATCAGGTGTGATATGCTGATATATTTTCAAAAGTTCTAGGCTAATTTTTGGGCTTAATTGATAGCTCATGCTTAGCTTAGTGCAAAAACCCGGAGTTCCCGTCTCTGTGCTGCCTTTTTTATTACGAAAAAATTTTAATCTGAAAATTTAAATTTTCTCAAATTTCAGGTGTGATATGCTGATATATTTTCAGGAGTTCTTGGCTTGTTATTGGTCTCTAATGATAGCTCATGCTTAGTTTAGTACAAAAACGCGGAGTTCCCGTCTCTGTGCTGCCTTTTTTATTACGAAAAAAATTTACTCTGAAAATTTTAATTTTCTCAAACTTCAGGTGTGATAAGCTGATATATTTTTAGGAGTTCTAGGCTTGTTTTTAGCCTTAATTGATAGCTCATGCTTAGTTTAGTACAAAAACGCGGAGTTCCCGTCTCTGTGCTGCCTTTTTTATTACGAAAAAAATTTACTCTGAAAATTTTAATTTTCTCAAACTTCAGGTGTGATAAGCTGATATATTTTCAGGAGTTCTAGGCTTGTTTTTAATCTTCAATGATAGCTCTTGCTTAGATTAGTTCAAAACCACGGAGTTCCCGTCTCTGTGCTGCCTTTTTTGTAACGAAAAAAATTAACTCTGAAATTTCGATTTTCTCAAAGTTTAGGTGTGATATGCTGATATATTTTCAGGAGTTCTTGGCTTGCTATTAGTCTCAAATGATAGCCCATGCTTAGATTAGTTCAAAACCGCGGAGTTTCATTTTTTGTAACGAAAAAAATTAACTCTGAAATTTCGATTTTCTCAAACTTTAGGTGTGATATCCTGATATATTTTCAGGAGTTCTTGGCTTGCTATTAGTCTCAAATGATTGCTCATGCTTAGATTAGTTCAAAACTGCGGAGGTTCTGTCTCTGTGCTGCATTTTTTGTAAACAAAAAAATTAACTCTGATTTTCTCAAACATCAGGTGTTATATGCTGATATATTTTCAAAAGTTCTAGGCTTATTTTTGGGCTTAAATGATAGCTCATTCTTAGCTTAGTGCAAAACTGCGAAGTTCTCATCTCTGTGCTGCCTTTTTTGTAACGAAAAAATTAACTCTAAAATTTCGATTTTCTAAAATTTTAGGTGTGATATGCTGATATATTTTCAGGAGTTCTTGGCTTGTTATTGGTCTCAAATGATAGCTAAAGCTTGGTTTCGTCCAAAACCGCGGAGTTCCCGTCTCTGTTCTGCCTTTTTTGTTACGAAAAAATTTTACTCTTAAAATTTAAATTTTCTCAAACTTCAGGTGTGATATGCTGATATATTTTCAGGAGTTCTAGGCTTGTTATTAATCTCAAATGATAGCTCAAGCTTAGTTTCGAAAAAAATTGCAGAGTTCCCGTCTCTGTGCTGCCTTTTTGTAACGAAAAAAAATTACTCTAAAATTTGAATTTTCTCAAACTTCAGGTTTGATATGCTGATACTTTTTCAGGAGTTCTAAACTTGTTTTTAGTCTTAAACGATAGCTAATGCACGGTAACGTAAAAAACCACGCAGTTTCTGGCTATGCGCTGCCTTTTTTATTACGAAAAAATTTACTCTGAAATTTAGATTTTCTCAAACATCAGGTGTGATATGCTGATATATTTTCAAAAGTTCTAGGCTTATTTTTGGGCTTAAATGATAGCTCAAGCTTAGCTTAGTGCAAAACTGTGAAGTTTCCATCTCTGTGCTGCCTTTTTTGTAACGAAAAAAATTAAATCTGAAATTTCGATTTTCTCAAATTTTAGGTGTGATATGCTGATATATTTTCAGGAGTTCTTGGCTTGTTATTGGTCTCAATCGATAGCTCCAGCTTGGTTTCGTCCAAAACCGCGGAGTTCCCGTCTCTGTGCTGCCGTTTTTATTACGAACAAATTTTACTCTGAAAATTTAAGTTTTCTCAAATTTCAGGTGTGATATGCTGATATATTTTCAGGAGTTCTTGGCTTGCTATTAGTCTCAAATGATAGCTCAAGCTTAGATCAGTTCAAAACTGCGGATTTCCCGTCTCTGTGCTGCCTTTTTTGTATCGAAAAAAATTTACTCTGAAATTTCGATTTTCTCAAACTTTAGGTGTGATATGCTGATACTTTTTCAGGAGTTCTAGACTTGTTTTTGGTCTTAATTGATATGCTTATATCCATACAAAGCTACGTCGTAGTCGGCTCTGCGCTGACTTTTTTGATAAGAAAAAATTAACTCCGAAAATTCAATATTCTCAAATTTCAGGTGTGATATGCTAATATATTTTCAGGAGTTCTAGGCTTATTTTTGGTCTTAAACGATAGCTAATGCACGGTAATGTAAAAAACCGCGCAGTTCCTGGCTCTGCGCTCCCTTTTTTATTACGAAAATATTTACTCTGAAATTTAGATTTTCTCAAACATCAGGTGTGATATGCTGATATATTTTCAAAAGTTCTAGGCTAATTTTTGGGCTTAATTGATAGCTCATGCTTAGCTTAGTGCAAAAACCCGGAGTTCCCGTCTCTGTGCTGCCTTTTTTATTACGAAAAAATTTTAATCTGAAAATTTAAATTTTCTCAAATTTCAGGTGTGATATGCTGATATATTTTCAGGAGTTCTTGGCTTGTTATTGGTCTCTAATGATAGCTCATGCTTAGTTTAGTACAAAAACGCGGAGTTCCCGTCTCTGTGCTGCCTTTTTTATTACGAAAAAAATTTACTCTGAAAATTTTAATTTTCTCAAACTTCAGGTGTGATAAGCTGATATATTTTTAGGAGTTCTAGGCTTGTTTTTAGCCTTAATTGATAGCTCATGCTTAGTTTAGTACAAAAACGCGGAGTTCCCGTCTCTGTGCTGCCTTTTTTATTACGAAAAAAATTTACTCTGAAAATTTTAATTTTCTCAAACTTCAGGTGTGATAAGCTGATATATTTTCAGGAGTTCTAGGCTTGTTTTTAATCTTCAATGATAGCTCTTGCTTAGATTAGTTCAAAACCACGGAGTTCCCGTCTCTGTGCTGCCTTTTTTGTAACGAAAAAAATTAACTCTGAAATTTCGATTTTCTCAAAGTTTAGGTGTGATATGCTGATATATTTTCAGGAGTTCTTGGCTTGCTATTAGTCTCAAATGATAGCCCATGCTTAGATTAGTTCAAAACCGCGGAGTTTCATTTTTTGTAACGAAAAAAATTAACTCTGAAATTTCGATTTTCTCAAACTTTAGGTGTGATATCCTGATATATTTTCAGGAGTTCTTGGCTTGCTATTAGTCTCAAATGATTGCTCATGCTTAGATTAGTTCAAAACTGCGGAGGTTCTGTCTCTGTGCTGCATTTTTTGTAAACAAAAAAATTAACTCTGATTTTCTCAAACATCAGGTGTTATATGCTGATATATTTTCAAAAGTTCTAGGCTTATTTTTGGGCTTAAATGATAGCTCATTCTTAGCTTAGTGCAAAACTGCGAAGTTCTCATCTCTGTGCTGCCTTTTTTGTAACGAAAAAATTAACTCTAAAATTTCGATTTTCTAAAATTTTAGGTGTGATATGCTGATATATTTTCAGGAGTTCTTGGCTTGTTATTGGTCTCAAATGATAGCTAAAGCTTGGTTTCGTCCAAAACCGCGGAGTTCCCGTCTCTGTTCTGCCTTTTTTGTTACGAAAAAATTTTACTCTTAAAATTTAAATTTTCTCAAACTTCAGGTGTGATATGCTGATATATTTTCAGGAGTTCTAGGCTTGTTATTAATCTCAAATGATAGCTCAAGCTTAGTTTCGAAAAAAATTGCAGAGTTCCCGTCTCTGTGCTGCCTTTTTGTAACGAAAAAAAATTACTCTAAAATTTGAATTTTCTCAAACTTCAGGTTTGATATGCTGATACTTTTTCAGGAGTTCTAGACTTGTTTTTAGTCTTAAACGATAGCTAATGGACGGTAACGTAAAAAACTACGCAGTTCCTGGCTCTGCGCTGCGTTTTTTATTACGAAAAAATTTACTCTGAAATTTAGATTTTCTCAAATATCAGGTGTTATATGCTGATATATTTTCAAAAGTTCTAGGCTTATTTTTGGGCTTAAATGATAGCTCATGCTTAGCTTAGAGCAAAACTGCGAAGTTCTCATCTCTGTGCTGCCTTTTTTGTAACGAAAAAAATTAACTCGAAAATTTTGATTTTCTCAAACTTTAGGTGTGATATGCTGATATATTTTCAGGAGTTCTTGGCTTGTTATTGGTCTCATATGATAGCCCAAGCTTAGTTTCGTACAAAACCGCAGAGTTCCCGTCTCTGTGCTGCCTTTTTGTAACAAAAAATATTTACTCTAAAATTTGAATTTTCTCAAACTTCAGGTTTGATATGCTGATACTTTTTCAGGAGTTCTAGACTTGTTTTTGGTCTTAATTGATATGCTTATGTTCATACAAAGCTACGTCGTAGTCGGCTCTGCGCTGACTTTTTTGATAAGAAAAAATTAACTCCGAAAATTCAATATTCTCAAATTTCAGGTGTGATATGCTAATATATTTTCAGGAGTTCTAGGCTTATTTTTGGTCTTAAACGATAGCTAATGCACGGTAACGTAAAAAACCGCGCAGTTCCTGGCTCTGCGCTACCTTTTTTATTACGAAAATATTTACTCTGAAATTTAGATTTTCTCAAACATCAGGTGTGATATGCTGATATATTTTCAAAAGTTCTAGGCTTATTTTTGGGCTTAAATGATAGCTCATGCTTAGCTTAGTGCAAAAACCTGGAGTTCCCGTCTCTGTGCTGCCTTTTTTATTACGAAAAAATTTTAATCTGAAAATTTAAATTTTCTCAAACTTCAGGTGTGATATGCTGATATATTTTCAGGAGTTCTTGGCTTGTTATTGGTCTCTAATGATAGCTAAAGCTTGGTTTCGTCCAAAACCGCGGAGTTCCCGTCTCTGTGCTGCCTTTTTTTTACGAAAAATTTTACTCTTAAAATTTAAATTTTCTCAAATTTCAAGTGTGATATGCTGATATATTTTCAGGAGTTCTTGGCTTGTTATTGGTCTCAAATGATAGCTCGAGCTTAGTTTCGTCCAAAACCGCGTAGTTCCTGGCTCTGAGTGTACTTATTTTCTATGAAAAAAATAAGTCTGTTATTTAGATTTTCTCAAATTTAAGTTGTGATATGCTGATAGGTTTTCAGGAATTTGGGGCCTGTTTTTGGTCTCCAACGATAGCTTATGCTCAGTTACGTACAAAAGCACGCAGTTCCTGGCTCTGCGCTGCCTTTTATTATTACGAAAATATTACTCTGTAATTTAGATTTTCTCAAATTTCAGGTGTGATATGCTGATATATTTTCAGGAGTTCTAGGCTTGTTTTTAATCTTCAATGATAGCTCTTGCATATTTTCAGGAGTTCTTGGCTTGCTATTGGTCTCAAATGATAGCTCAAGCTTGGTTTCGTCCAAAACCGCGGAGTTCCCGTCTTTGTGCTGCCTTTTTTATTTCGAAAAAATTTTACTCTGAAAATTTCAATTTTCTTAAACTTCAGGTGTGATATGCTGATATATTTTCAGGAGTTTTAGGCTTGTTTTTAGTCTTAAATGATAGCTCATGCTTAGATTAGTTCAAAACCGCGGAGTTCTTGTCTCTGTGCCGCCTTTTTTGTAAAGAAAAAAATTAAATCTGAAATTTTGATTTTCTCAAACTTTAGGTGTGATATGCTGATATATTTTCAGGAGTTGTTGGCTTGTTATTGGTCTCATATGATAGCTTAAGCTTAGTTTCGTACAAAACCGCAGAGTTCCCGTCTCTGTGCTGCCTTTTTGTAACAAAAAATATTTACTCTAAAATTTGAATTTTCTCAAACTTCAGGTTTGATATGCTGATACTTTTTCAGGAGTTCTAGACTTGTTTTTGGTCTTAATTGATATGCTTATGTTCATACAAAGCTACGTCGTAGTCGGCTCTGCGCTGATTTTTTTGATAAGAAAAAATTAACTCCGAAAATTCATTATTCTCAAATTTCAGGTGTGATATGCTAATATATTTTCAGGAGTTCTAGGCTTATTTTTGGTCTTAAACGATAGCTAATGCACGGTAACGTAAAAAACCACGCAGTTTCTGGCTCTGCGCTGCCTTTTTTATTACGAAAAAATTTACTCTGAAATTTAGATTTTCTCAAACATCAGGTGTGATATGCTGATATATTTTCAAAAGTTCTAGGCTTATTTTTGGGCTTAAATGATAGCTCAAGCTTAGCTTAGTGCAAAACTGCGAAGTTTCCATCTCTGTGCTGCCTTTTTTGTAACGAAAAAAATTAACTCTGAAATTTCGATTTTCTCAAACTTTAGGTGTGGTATGCTGATATATTAACAGGAGTTCTTGTCTTGTTATTGGTCTCAAATTATAGCTCCAGCTTGGTTTCGTCCAAAACCGCGGAGTTCCCGTCTCTGTGCTGCCGTTTTTATTACGAACAAATTTTACTCTGAAAATTTAAGTTTTCTCAAATTTCAGGTGTGATATGCTGATATATTTTCAGGAGTTCTTGGCTTGCTATTGGTCTCAAATGATAGCTCAAGCTTAGATCAGTTCAAAACTGCGGATTTCCCGTCTCTGTGCTGCCTTTTTTGTATCGAAAAAAATTAACTCTGAAATTTCGATTTTCTCAAACTTTAGGTGTGATATGCTGATACTTTTTCAGGAGTTCTAGACTTGTTTTTGGTCTTAATTGATATGCTTATGTCCATACAAAGCTACGTCGTAGTCGGCTCTGCGCTGACTTTTTTGATAAGAAAAAATTAACTCCGAAAATTCAATATTCTCAAATTTCAGGTGTGATATGCTAATATATTTTCAGGAGTTCTAGGCTTATTTTTGGTCTTAAACGATAGCTAATGCACGGTAACGTAAAAAACCGCGCAGTTCCTGGCTCTGCGCTACCTTTTTTATTACGAAAATATTTACTCTGAAATTTAGATTTTCTCAAACATCAGGTGTGATATGCTGATATATTTTCAAAAGTTCTAGGCTTATTTTTGGGCTTAAATGATAGCTCATGCTTAGCTTAGTGCAAAAACCTGGAGTTCCCGTCTCTGTGCTGCCTTTTTTATTACGAAAAAATTTTAATCTGAAAATTTAAATTTTCTCAAACTTCAGGTGTGATATGCTGATATATTTTCAGGAGTTCTTGGCTTGTTATTGGTCTCTAATGATAGCTAAAGCTTGGTTTCGTCCAAAACCGCGGAGTTCCCGTCTCTGTGCTGCCTTTTTTTTACGAAAAATTTTACTCTTAAAATTTAAATTTTCTCAAATTTCAAGTGTGATATGCTGATATATTTTCAGGAGTTCTTGGCTTGTTATTGGTCTCAAATGATAGCTCGAGCTTAGTTTCGTCCAAAACCGCGTAGTTCCTGGCTCTGAGTGTACTTATTTTCTATGAAAAAAATAAGTCTGTTATTTAGATTTTCTCAAATTTAAGTTGTGATATGCTGATAGGTTTTCAGGAATTTGGGGCCTGTTTTTGGTCTCCAACGATAGCTTATGCTCAGTTACGTACAAAAGCACGCAGTTCCTGGCTCTGCGCTGCCTTTTATTATTACGAAAATATTACTCTGTAATTTAGATTTTCTCAAATTTCAGGTGTGATATGCTGATATATTTTCAGGAGTTCTAGGCTTGTTTTTAATCTTCAATGATAGCTCTTGCATATTTTCAGGAGTTCTTGGCTTGCTATTGGTCTCAAATGATAGCTCAAGCTTGGTTTCGTCCAAAACCGCGGAGTTCCCGTCTTTGTGCTGCCTTTTTTATTTCGAAAAAATTTTACTCTGAAAATTTCAATTTTCTTAAACTTCAGGTGTGATATGCTGATATATTTTCAGGAGTTTTAGGCTTGTTTTTAGTCTTAAATGATAGCTCATGCTTAGATTAGTTCAAAACCGCGGAGTTCTTGTCTCTGTGCCGCCTTTTTTGTAAAGAAAAAAATTAAATCTGAAATTTTGATTTTCTCAAACTTTAGGTGTGATATGCTGATATATTTTCAGGAGTTGTTGGCTTGTTATTGGTCTCATATGATAGCTTAAGCTTAGTTTCGTACAAAACCGCAGAGTTCCCGTCTCTGTGCTGCCTTTTTGTAACAAAAAATATTTACTCTAAAATTTGAATTTTCTCAAACTTCAGGTTTGATATGCTGATACTTTTTCAGGAGTTCTAGACTTGTTTTTGGTCTTAATTGATATGCTTATGTTCATACAAAGCTACGTCGTAGTCGGCTCTGCGCTGATTTTTTTGATAAGAAAAAATTAACTCCGAAAATTCATTATTCTCAAATTTCAGGTGTGATATGCTAATATATTTTCAGGAGTTCTAGGCTTATTTTTGGTCTTAAACGATAGCTAATGCACGGTAACGTAAAAAACCACGCAGTTTCTGGCTCTGCGCTGCCTTTTTTATTACGAAAAAATTTACTCTGAAATTTAGATTTTCTCAAACATCAGGTGTGATATGCTGATATATTTTCAAAAGTTCTAGGCTTATTTTTGGGCTTAAATGATAGCTCAAGCTTAGCTTAGTGCAAAACTGCGAAGTTTCCATCTCTGTGCTGCCTTTTTTGTAACGAAAAAAATTTACTCTGAAATTTCGATTTTCTCAAACTTTAGGTGTGGTATGCTGATATATTAACAGGAGTTCTTGTCTTGTGATTGGTCTCAAATGATAGCTCAAGCTTGGTTTCGTCCAAAACCGCGGAGTTCCCGTCTCTGTGCTGCCGTTTTTATTACGAACAAATTTTATTCTGAAAATTTAAGTTTTCTCAAATTTCAGGTGTGATATGCTGATATATTTTCAGGAGTTCTTGGCTTGCTATTGGTCTCAAATGATAGCTCAAGCTTAGATCAGTTCAAAACTGCGGATTTCCCGTCTCTGTGCTGCCTTTTTTTTACGAAAAAATTTTACTCTTAAAATTTAAATTTTCTCAAACTTCAGGTGTGATATGCTGATATATTTTCAGGAGTTCTAGGCTTGTTATTTGTCTCAAATGATAGCTCAAGCTTAGTTTCGAAAAAAATTGCAGAGTTCCCGTCTCTGTGCTGCCTTTTTTTTACGAAAAAATTTTACTCTTAAAATTTAAATTTTCTCAAACTTCAGGTGTGATATGCTGATATATTTTCAGGAGTTCTAGGCTTGTTATTAGTCTCAAATGATAGCTCAAGCTTAGTTTCGAAAAAAATTGCAGAGTTCCCGTCTCTGTGCTGCCTTTTTGTAACGAAAAAAAATTACTCTAAAATTTGAATTTTCTCAAATTTCAGGTTTGATATGCTGATACTTTTTCAGGAGTTCTAGACTTGTTTTTAGTCTTAAACGATAGCTAATGGACGGTAACGTAAAAAACCACGCAGTTCCTGGCTCTGCGCTGCGTTTTTTATTACGAAAAAATTTACTCTGAAATTTAGATTTTCTCAAACATCAGGTGTTATATGCTGATATATTTTCAAAAGTTCTAGGCTTATTTTTGGGCTTAAATGATAGCTCATGCTTAGCTTAGTGCAAAACTGCGAAGTTCCCATCTCTGTGCTGCCTTTTTTGTAACGAAAAAAATTAACTCTAAAATTTCGATTTTCTCAAATTTTAGGTGTGATATGCTGATATATTTTCAGGAGTTCTTGGCTTGTTATTGGTCTCAAATGATAGCTCAAGCTTGGTTTCGTCCAAAACCGCGGAGTTCCTGGCTCTGAGTTTACTTATGTTCTGCGAAAAAATAAGTTTGATATATCGATTTTCTCATATTTCAGGTGTGATATGCTGATATAATTTCAGGAGTTCTAGGCTTGCTTTTGGTCTCAAACGATAGCTCATGCTTGGTTATGTACAAAACCGCGTAGTTCCTGGCTCTGAGTGTACTTATGTTCTATGAAAAAAATAAGTCTTAAATTTCGATTTTCTCAAATTTAAGATGTGATACTCGTATGCTGATATTTTTCGGAATTTAGGGCTTGTTTTTAGTCTCAAACGATAGCTTATGCTAGGTTACGTACAAAACCACGCAGTTCCTAGCCCTGCGCTGCCTTTTTTTATTACGAAAAAAATTACTCTGTAATTTAGATTTTCTCAAATTTCAGGTGTGATATGCTGATATATTTTCAGGAGTTCTAGGCTTGATTTTGGTCTTAAACGATAGCTAATGCTCGGTTACGTACAAAACCATGCAGTTCCTGGCTCTGCGCTGCCTTTTTTGTACGAAAAAATTTACTCTGAGATTTAGATTTTCTCAAACATCAGGTGTGATATGCTGATATATTTTCAAAAGTTCTAGGCTTTTTTTTGGGCTTAAATGATAGCTCATGCTTAGCTTAGTGCAAAACCCCGGAGTTCACGTCTCAGTGCTGCCTTTTTTATTACGAAAAACTTTTACTCTGAAAATTTCAATTTTCTCAAATTGCAGGTGTGATATGCTGAGATATTTTCAGGAGTTCTAGGCTTGCTTTTAGTCTTAAATGATAGCTCATGCTTAGATTAGTTCAAAACCGCGGAGTTCCCGTCCCTGTGCAGCCCTTTTTGTAACGAAAAAAATTAACTCTGAAATTTCGATTTTCTCAAATTTTAGGTGTGGTATGCTGATATATTAACAGGAGTTCTTGTCTTGTGATTGATCTCAAATGATAGGTCAAGCTTGGTTTCGTCCAAATCCGCGGAGTTCCCGTCTCTGTGCTGCCTTTTTTATTACGAAAAAATTTTAATCTGAAAATTAAAATTTTCTCAAACTTCAAGTGTGATATGCTGATATATTTTCAGGAGTTCTTGGCTTGTTATTGGTGTCAAATGATAGCTCAAGCTTTGTTTCATACAAAACCTTGGAATTCCCGTCTCTGTGCTGCCTTTTTTATTACGAAAAAATTTTACTCTGAAAATTTAAATTTTCTCAAACTTCAGGTGCGATATGCTGATATATTTTCAGGAGTTCTAGGCTTGCTTTTAGTCTTAAATGATAGCTCTTGCTTAGATTAGTTCAAAACTGCGGATTTCCCGTCTCTGTGCTGCCTTTTTTGTAACGAAAAAAATTAACTCTGAAATTTCGATTTCCTCAAACTTTAGGTGTGATATGCTGACATATTTTCAGGAGTTCTTGGCTTGCTATTGGTCTCAAATGTTAGCTCAAACTTAGTTTCGTCCAACACCGTGGAGTTCCTTTCGTTGTGCTGCCTTTTTTATTTCGAAAAAATTTTACTCTGAAAATTTCAATTTTCTTAAACTTCAGGTGTGATATGCTGATATATTTTCAGGAGTTTTAGGCTTGTTTTTAGTCTTAAATGATAGCTCATGCTTAGATTAGTTCAAAACCGCGGAGTTCTTGTCTCTGTGCCGCCTTTTTTGTAAAGAAAAAAATTAAATCTGAAATTTTGTTTTCTCAAATTTTAGGTGTGATATGCTGATATATTTTCAGGAGTTCGTGGCTTGTTATTGGTCTCATATGATAGCTCAAGCTTAGTTTCGTACAAAACCGCAGAGTTCCCGTCTCTGTGCTGCCTTTTTGTAACAAAAAATATTTACTCTAAAATTTGAATTTTCTCAAACTTCAGGTTTGATATGCTGATACTTTTTCAGGAGTTCTAGACTTGTTTTTGGTCTTAATTGATATGCTTATGTTCATACAAAGCTACGTCGTAGTCGGCTCTGCGCTGATTTTTTTGGTAAGAAAAAATTAACTCCGAAAATTCATTATTCTCAAATTTCAGGTGTGATATGCTAATATATTTTCAGGAGTTCTAGGCTTATTTTTGGTCTTAAACGATAGCTAATGCACGGTAACATAAAAAACCACGCAGTTTCTGGCTCTGCGCTGCCTTTTTTATTACGAAAAAATTTACTCTGAAATTTAGATTTTCTCAAACATCAGGTGTGATATGCTGATATATTTTCAAAAGTTCTAGGCTTATTTTTGGGCTGAAATGATAGCTCAAGCTTAGCTTAGTGCAAAACTGTGATGTTTCCATCTCTGTGCTGCCTTTTTTGTAACGAAAAAAATTAAATCTGAAATTTCGATTTTCTCAAATTTTAGGTGTGATATGCTGATATATTTTCAGGAGTTCTTGGCTTGTTATTGGTCTCAAATGATAGCTCCAGCTTGGTTTCGTCCAAAACCGCGGAGTTCCCGTCTCTGTGCTGCCGTTTTTATTACGAACAAATTTTACTCTGAAAATTTAAGTTTTCTCAAATTTCAGGTGTGATATGCTGATATATTTTCAGGAGTTCTTGGCTTGCTATTGGTGTCAAATGATAGCTCAAGCTTAGATCAGTTCAAAACTGCGGATTTCCCGTCTCTGTGCTGCCTTTTTTGTATCGAAAAAAATTAACTCTGAAATTTCGATTTTCTCAAATTTTAGGTGTGATATGCTGATACTTTTTCAAAAGTTCTAGGCTTATTTTTGGGCTTAGATGATAGCTCATGCTTAGCTTAGTGCAAAAACCTGGAGTTCCCGTCTCTGTGCTGCCTTTTTTATTACGAAAAAATTTTAATCTGAAAATTTAAATTTTCTCAAACTTCAGGTGTGATATGCTGATATATTTTCAGGAGTTCTTGGCTTGTTATTGGTCTCCAATGATAGCTCAAGCTTGGTTTCGTCCAAAACCGCGGAGTTGCCGTCTCTGTGCTGCCTTTTTTTTTACGAAAAAATTTTACTCTTAAAATTTAAATTTTCTCAAATTTCAAGTGTGATATGCTGATATATTTTCAGGAGTTCTTGGCTTGTTATTGGTCTCAAATGATAGCTCGAGCTTAGTTTCGTCCAAAACCGCGTAGTTCCTGGCTCTGAGTGTACTTATTTTCTATGAAAAAAATAAGTCTGTTATTTAGATTTTCTCAAATTTAAGTTGTGATATGCTGATAGGTTTTCAGGAATTTGGGGCCTGTTTTTGGTCTCCAACGATAGCTTATGCTCAGTTACGTACAAAAGCACGCAGTTCCTGGCTCTGCGCTGCCTTTTATTATTACGAAAATATTACTCTGTAATTTAGATTTTCTCAAATTTCAGGTGTGATATGCTGATATATTTTCAGGAGTTTTAGGCTTGTTTTTAATCTTCAATGATAGCTCTTGCATATTTTCAGGAGTTCTTGGCTTGCTATTGGTCTCAAATGATAGCTCAAGCTTGGTTTCGTACAAAACCTTGGAATTCCCGTCTCTGTGCTGCCTTTTTTATTACGAAAAAATTTTACTCTGAAAATTTAAATTTTCTCAAACTTCAGGTGCGATATGCTGATATATTTTCAGGAGTTCTAGGCTTGCTTTTAGTCTTAAATGATAGCTCTTGCTTAGATTAGTTCAAAACTGCGGATTTCCCGTCTCTGTGCTGCCTTTTTTGTAACGAAAAAAATTAACTCTGAAATTTCGATTTTCTCAAACTTTAGGTGTGATATGCTGACATATTTTCAGGAGTTCTTGGCTTGCTATTGGTCTCAAATGTTAGCTCAAACTTAGTTTCGTCCAACACCGCGGAGTTCCCTTCGTTGTGCTGCCTTTTTTATTTCGAAAAAATTTTACTCTGAAAATTTCAATTTTCTTAAATTTCAGGTGTGATATGCTGATATATTTTCAGGAGTTTTAGGCTTGTTTTTAGTTTTAAATGATAGCTCATGCTTAGATTAGTTCAAAACCGCGGAGTTCTTGTCTCTGTGCCGCCTTTCTTGTAAAGAAAAAAATTAAATCTGAAATTTTGATTTTCTCAAATTTTAGGTGTGATATGCTGATATATTTTCAGGAGTTGTTGGCTTGTTATTGGTCTCATATGATAGCTTAAGCTTAGTTTCGTACAAAACCGCAGAGTTCCCGTCTCTGTGCTGCCTTTTTGTAACAAAAAATATTTACTCTAAAATTTGAATTTTCTCAAACTTCAGGTTTGATATGCTGATACTTTTTCAGGAGTTCTAGACTTGTTTTTGGTCTTAATTGATATGCTTATGTTCATACAAAGCTACGTCGTAGTCGGCTCTGCGCTGATTTTTTTGATAAGAAAAAATTAACTCCGAAAATTCATTATTCTCAAATTTCAGGTGTGATATGCTAATATATTTTCAGGAGTTCTAGGCTTATTTTTGGTCTTAAACGATAGCTAATGCACGGTAACGTAAAAAACCACGCAGTTTCTGGCTATGCGCTGCCTTTTTTATTACGAAAAAATTTACTCTGAAATTTAGATTTTCTCAAACATCAGGTGTGATATGCTGATATATTTTCAAAAGTTCTAGGCTTATTTTTGGGCTTAAATGATAGCTCAAGCTTAGCTTAGTGCAAAACTGTGAAGTTTCCATCTCTGTGCTGCCTTTTTTGTAACGAAAAAAATTAAATCTGAAATTTCGATTTTCTCAAATTTTAGGTGTGATATGCTGATATATTTTCAGGAGTTCTTGGCTTGTTATTGGTCTCAATCGATAGCTCCAGCTTGGTTTCGTCCAAAACCGCGGAGTTCCCGTCTCTGTGCTGCCGTTTTTATTACGAACAAATTTTACTCTGAAAATTTAAGTTTTCTCAAATTTCAGGTGTGATATGCTGATATATTTTCAGGAGTTCTTGGCTTGCTATTAGTCTCAAATGATAGCTCAAGCTTAGATCAGTTCAAAACTGCGGATTTCCCGTCTCTGTGCTGCCTTTTTTGTATCGAAAAAAATTTACTCTGAAATTTCGATTTTCTCAAACTTTAGGTGTGATATGCTGATACTTTTTCAGGAGTTCTAGACTTGTTTTTGGTCTTAATTGATATGCTTATGTCCATACAAAGCTACGTCGTAGTCGGCTCTGCGCTGACTTTTTTGATAAGAAAAAATTAACTCCGAAAATTCAATATTCTCAAATTTCAGGTGTGATATGCTAATATATTTTCAGGAGTTCTAGGCTTATTTTTGGTCTTAAACGATAGCTAATGCACGGTAATGTAAAAAACCGCGCAGTTCCTGGCTCTGCGCTCCCTTTTTTATTACGAAAATATTTACTCTGAAATTTAGATTTTCTCAAACATCAGGTGTGATATGCTGATATATTTTCAAAAGTTCTAGGCTAATTTTTGGGCTTAATTGATAGCTCATGCTTAGCTTAGTGCAAAAACCCGGAGTTCCCGTCTCTGTGCTGCCTTTTTTATTACGAAAAAATTTTAATCTGAAAATTTAAATTTTCTCAAATTTCAGGTGTGATATGCTGATATATTTTCAGGAGTTCTTGGCTTGTTATTGGTCTCTAATGATAGCTCATGCTTAGTTTAGTACAAAAACGCGGAGTTCCCGTCTCTGTGCTGCCTTTTTTATTACGAAAAAAATTTACTCTGAAAATTTTAATTTTCTCAAACTTCAGGTGTGATAAGCTGATATATTTTTAGGAGTTCTAGGCTTGTTTTTAGCCTTAATTGATAGCTCATGCTTAGTTTAGTACAAAAACGCGGAGTTCCCGTCTCTGTGCTGCCTTTTTTATTACGAAAAAAATTAACTCTGAAATTTCGATTTTCTCAAACTTTAGGTGTGATATGCTGACATATTTTCAGGAGTTCTTGGCTTGCTATTGGTCTCAAATGTTAGCTCAAACTTAGTTTCGTCCAACACCGCGGAGTTCCCTTCGTTGTGCTGCCTTTTTTATTTCGAAAAAATTTTACTCTGAAAATTTCAATTTTCTTAAATTTCAGGTGTGATATGCTGATATATTTTCAGGAGTTTTAGGCTTGTTTTTAGTCTTAAATGATAGCTCATGCTTAGATTAGTTCAAAACCGCGGAGTTCTTGTCTCTGTGCCGCCTTTTTTGTAAAGAAAAAAATTAAATCTGAAATTTTGATTTTCTCAAATTTTAGGTGTGATATGCTGATATATTTTCAGGAGTTGTTGGCTTGTTATTGGTCTCATATGATAGCTTAAGCTTAGTTTCGTACAAAACCGCAGAGTTCCCGTCTCTGTGCTGCCTTTTTGTAACAAAAAATATTTACTCTAAAATTTGAATTTTCTCAAACTTCAGGTTTGATATGCTGATACTTTTTCAGGAGTTCTAGACTTGTTTTTGGTCTTAATTGATATGCTTATGTTCATACAAAGCTACGTCGTAGTCGGCTCTGCGCTGATTTTTTTGATAAGAAAAAATTAACTCCGAAAATTCATTATTCTCAAATTTCAGGTGTGATATGCTAATATATTTTCAGGAGTTCTAGGCTTATTTTTGGTCTTAAACGATAGCTAATGCACGGTAACGTAAAAAACCACGCAGTTTCTGGCTATGCGCTGCCTTTTTTATTACGAAAAAATTTACTCTGAAATTTAGATTTTCTCAAACATCAGGTGTGATATGCTGATATATTTTCAAAAGTTCTAGGCTTATTTTTGGGCTTAAATGATAGCTCAAGCTTAGCTTAGTGCAAAACTGTGAAGTTTCCATCTCTGTGCTGCCTTTTTTGTAACGAAAAAAATTAAATCTGAAATTTCGATTTTCTCAAATTTTAGGTGTGATATGCTGATATATTTTCAGGAGTTCTTGGCTTGTTATTGGTCTCAATCGATAGCTCCAGCTTGGTTTCGTCCAAAACCGCGGAGTTCCCGTCTCTGTGCTGCCGTTTTTATTACGAACAAATTTTACTCTGAAAATTTAAGTTTTATCAAATTTCAGGTGTGATATGCTGATATATTTTCAGGAGTTCTTGGCTTGCTATTAGTCTCAAATGATAGCTCAAGCTTAGATCAGTTCAAAACTGCGGATTTCCCGTCTCTGTGCTGCCTTTTTTGTATCGAAAAAAATTTACTCTGAAATTTCGATTTTCTCAAACTTTAGGTGTGATATGCTGATACTTTTTCAGGAGTTCTAGACTTGTTTTTGGTCTTAATTGATATGCTTATATCCATACAAAGCTACGTCGTAGTCGGCTCTGCGCTGACTTTTTTGATAAGAAAAAATTAACTCCGAAAATTCAATATTCTCAAATTTCAGGTGTGATATGCTAATATATTTTCAGGAGTTCTAGGCTTATTTTTGGTCTTAAACGATAGCTAATGCACGGTAATGTAAAAAACCGCGCAGTTCCTGGCTCTGCGCTCCCTTTTTTATTACGAAAATATTTACTCTGAAATTTAGATTTTCTCAAATATCAGGTGTGATATGCTGATATATTTTCAAAAGTTCTAGGCTAATTTTTGGGCTTAATTGATAGCTCATGCTTAGCTTAGTGCAAAAACCCGGAGTTCCCGTCTCTGTGCTGCCTTTTTTATTACGAAAAAATTTTAATCTGAAAATTTAAATTTTCTCAAATTTCAGGTGTGATATGCTGATATATTTTCAGGAGTTCTTGGCTTGTTATTGGTCTCTAATGATAGCTCATGCTTAGTTTAGTACAAAAACGCGGAGTTCCCGTCTCTGTGCTGCCTTTTTTATTACGAAAAAAATTTACTCTGAAAATTTTAATTTTCTCAAACTTCAGGTGTGATAAGCTGATATATTTTTAGGAGTTCTAGGCTTGTTTTTAGCCTTAATTGATAGCTCATGCTTAGTTTAGTACAAAAACGCGGAGTTCCCGTCTCTGTGCTGCCTTTTTTATTACGAAAAAAATTTACTCTGAAAATTTTAATTTTCTCAAACTTCAGGTGTGATAAGCTGATATATTTTCAGGAGTTCTAGGCTTGTTTTTAATCTTCAATGATAGCTCTTGCTTAGATTAGTTCAAAACCACGGAGTTCCCGTCTCTGTGCTGCCTTTTTTGTAACGAAAAAAATTAACACTGAAATTTCGATTTTCTCAAAGTTTAGGTGTGATATGCTGATATATTTTCAGGAGTTCTTGGCTTGCTATTAGTCTCAAATGATAGTCCATGCTTAGATTAGTTCAAAACCGCGGAGTTTCATTTTTTGTAACGAAAAAAATTAACTCTGAAATTTCGATTTTCTCAAACTTTAGGTGTGATATCCTGATATATTTTCAGGAGTTCTTGGCTTGCTATTAGTCTCAAATGATTGCTCATGCTTAGATTAGTTCAAAACCGCGGAGTTTCTGTCTCTGTGCTGCATTTTTTGTAAACAAAAAAATTAACTCTGATTTTCTCAAACATCAGGTGTTATATGCTGATATATTTTCAAAAGTTCTAGGCTTATTTTTGGGCTTCAATGATAGCTCATGCTTAGCTTAGTGCAAAACTGCGAAGTTCTCATCTCTGTGCTGCCTTTTTTGTAACGAAAAAATTAACTCTAAAATTTCGATTTTCTAAAATTTTAGGTGTGATATGCTGATATATTTTCAGGAGTTCTTGGCTTGTTATTGGTCTCAAATGATAGCTAAAGCTTGGTTTCGTCCAAAACCGCGGAGTTCCCGTCTCTGTTCTGCCTTTTTTGTTACGAAAAAATTTTACTCTTAAAATTTAAATTTTCTCAAACTTCAGGTGTGATATGCTGATATATTTTCAGGAGTTCTAGGCTTGTTATTAATCTCAAATGATAGCTCAAGCTTAGTTTCGAAAAAAATTGCAGAGTTCCCGTCTCTGTGCTGCCTTTTTGTAACGAAAAAAAATTACTCTAAAATTTGAATTTTCTCAAACTTCAGGTTTGATATGCTGATACTTTTTCAGGAGTTCTAGACTTGTTTTTAGTCTTAAACGATAGCTAATGGACGGTAACGTAAAAAACTACGCAGTTCCTGGCTCTGCGCTGCGTTTTTTATTACGAAAAAATTTACTCTGAAATTTAGATTTTCTCAAATATCAGGTGTTATATGCTGATATATTTTCAAAAGTTCTAGGCTTATTTTTGGGCTTAAATGATAGCTCATGCTTAGCTTAGAGCAAAACTGCGAAGTTCTCATCTCTGTGCTGCCTTTTTTGTAACGAAAAAAATTAACACGAAAATTTTGATTTTCTCAAACTTTAGGTGTGATATGCTGATATATTTTCAGGAGTTCTTGGCTTGTTATTGGTCTCATATGATAGCCCAAGCTTAGTTTCGTACAAAACCGCAGAGTTCCCGTCTCTGTGCTGCCTTTTTGTAACAAAAAATATTTACTCTAAAATTTGAATTTTCTCAAACTTCAGGTTTGATATGCTGATACTTTTTCAGGAGTTCTAGACTTGTTTTTGGTCTTAATTGATATGCTTATGTTCATACAAAGCTACGTCGTAGTCGGCTCTGCGCTGATTTTTTTGATAAGAAAAAATTAACTCCGAAAATTCATTATTCTCAAATTTCAGGTGTGATATGCTAATATATTTTCAGGAGTTCTAGGCTTATTTTTGATCTTAAACGATAGCTAATGCACGGTAACGTAAAAAACCACGCAGTTTCTGGCTCTGCGCTGCCTTTTTTATTACGAAAAAATTTACTCTGAAATTTAGATTTTCTCAAACATCAGGTGTGATATGCTGATATATTTTCAAAAGTTC
Source organism: Pammene aurita (assembly GCA_947086415.1). Taxonomy (NCBI): domain Eukaryota; kingdom Metazoa; phylum Arthropoda; class Insecta; order Lepidoptera; family Tortricidae; genus Pammene; species Pammene aurita. The sequence goes on along the minus strand of OX352315.1, from coordinate 4,765,519 downwards.
TAGGCTTATTTTTGGGCTTAAATGATAGCTCAAGCTTAGCTTAGTGCAAAACTGCGAAGTTTCCATCTCTGTGCTGCCTTTTTTGTAACGAAAAAATTAAACCCGAAATTTCGATTTTCTCAAATTTTAGGTGTGATATGCTGATATATTTTCAGGAGTTCTTGGCTTGTTATTGGTCTCAAATGATAGTTCAAGCTTGGTTTCGTCCAAAACCGCGGAGTTCCCGTCTTTTAGCTGCCTTTTTTATTTCGAAAAAATTTTACTCTGAAAATTTCAATTTTCTTAAATTTCAGGTGTGATATGCTGATATATTTTCAGGAGTTTTAGGCTTGTTTTTAGTCTTAAATGATAGCTCATGCTTAGATTAGTTCTAAACCGCAGAGTTCTTGTCTCTGTGCCGCCTTTTTTGTAAAGAAAAAAATTAAATCTGAAATTTTGATTTTCTCAAACTTTAGGTGTGATATGCTGATATATTTTCAGGAGTTCTTGGCTTGTTATTGGTCTCATATGATAGCTCAAGCTTAGTTTCGTACAAAACCGCAGAGTTCCCGTCTCTGTGCTGCCTTTTTGTAACAAAAAATATTTACTCTAAAATTTGAATTTTCTCAAACTTCAGGTTTGATATGCTGATACTTTTTCAGGAGTTCTAGACTTGTTTTTGGTCTTAATTGATATGCTTATGTTCATACAAAGCTACGTCGTAGTCGGCTCTGCGCTGATTTTTTTGATAAGAAAAAATTAACCCCGAAAATTCATTATTCTCAAATTTCAGGTGTGATATGCTAATATATTTTCAGGAGTTCTAGGCTTGCTTTTAGTCTTAAATGATAGCTCATGCTTAGATTAGTTCAAAACCGCGGAGTTCCCGTCCCTGTGCAGCCCTTATTGTAACGAAAAAAATTAACACTAAAATTTCGATTTTCTCAAATTTTAGGTGTGATATGCTGATATATTTTCAGGAGTTCTTGGTTTGTTATTGGTCTCAAATGATAGCTCAAGCTTGGTTTCGTCCAAAACCGCGGAGTTACTGGCTCTGAGTTTACTTATGTTCTGCGAAAAAATAAGTTTGATATATCGATTTTCTCATATTTCAGGTGTGATATGCTGATATATTCAGGAGTTCTAGGCTTGCTTTTGGTCTCAAACGATAGCTCATGCTTGGTTATGTACAAAACCGCGTAGTTCCTGGCTCTGAGTGTACTTATGTTCTATGAAAAAAATAAGTCTTAAATTTCGATTTTCTCAAATTTAAGATGTGATACTCGTATGCTGATATATTTTTCGGAATTTAGGGCTTGTTTTTAGTCTCAAACGATAGCTTATGCTAGGTTACGTACAAAACCACGCAGTTCCTAGCCCTGCGCTGCCTTTTTTTATTACGAAAAAAATTACTCTGTAATTTAGATTTTCTCAAATTTCAGGTGTGATATGCTGATATATTTTCAGGAGTTCTAGGCTTGATTTTGGTCTTAAACGATAGCTAATGCTCGGTTACGTACAAAACCATGCAGTTCCTGGCTCTGCGCTGCCTTTTTTGTACGAAAAAATTTACTCTGAGATTTAGATTTTCTCAAAGATCAGGTGTGATATGCTGATATATTTTCAAAAGTTCTAGGCTTTTTTTTGGGCTTAAATGATAGCTCATGCTTAGCTTAGTGCAAAACCCCGGAGTTCACGTCTCAGTGCTGCCTTTTTTATTACGAAAAACTTTTACTCTGAAAATTTCAATTTTCTCAAATTGCAGGTGTGATATGCTGAGATATTTTCAGGAGTTCTAGGCTTGCTTTTAGTCTTAAATGATAGCTCATGCTTAGATTAGTTCAAAACTGCGGAGTTCCCGTCCCTGTGCAGCCCTTATTGTAACGAAAAAAATTAACTCTGAAATTTCGATTTTCTCAAATTTTAGGTGTGGTATGCTGATATATTAACAGGAGTTCTTGTCTTGTGATTGGTCTCAAATGATAGTTCAAGCTTGGTTTCGTCCAAATCCGCGGAGTTCCCGTCTCTGTGCTGCCTTTTTTATTACGAAAAAATTTTAATCTGAAAATTAAAATTTTCTCAAACTTCAAGTGTGATATGCTGATATATTTTCAGGAGTTCTTGGCTTGTTATTGGTGTCAAATGATAGCTCAAGCTTGGTTTCGTACAAAACCTTGGAATTCCCGTCTCTGTGCTGCCTTTTTTATTACGAAAAAATTTTACTCTGAAAATTTAAATTTTCTCAAACTTCAGGTGCGATATGCTGATATATTTTCAGGAGTTCTAGGCTTGCTTTTAGTCTTAAATGATAGCTCTTGCTTAGATTAGTTCAAAACTGCGGTGGTCCCGTCTCTGTGCTGCCTTTTTTGTAACGAAAAAAATTAACTCTGAAATTTCGATTTTCTCAAACTTTAGGTGTGATATGCTGACATATTTTCAGGAGTTCTTGGCTTGCTATTGGTCTCAAATGTTAGCTCAAACTTGGTTTCGTCCAACACCGCGGAGTTCCCGTCGTTGTGCTGCCTTTTTTATTTCGAAAAAATTTTACTCTGAAAATTTCAATTTTCTTAAACTTCAGGTGTGATATGCTGATATATTTTCAGGAGTTTTAGGCTTGTTTTTAGTCTTAAATGATAGCTCATGCTTAGATTAGTTCAAAACCGCGGAGTTCTTGTCTCTGTGCCGCCTTTTTTGTAAAGAAAAAAATTAAATCCGAAATTTTGATTTTCTCAAACTTTAGGTGTGATATGCTGATATATTTTCAGGAGTTCTTGGCTTGCTATTAGTCTCAAATGATAGCTCATGCTTAGATTAGTTCAAAACCGCGGAGTTTCTGTCTCTGTGCTGAATTTTTTGTAAACAAAAAAATTAACTCTGATTTTCTCAAACATCAGGTGTTATATGCTGATATATTTTCAAAAGTTCTAGGCTTATTTTTGGGCTTCAATGATAGCTCATGCTTAGCTTAGTGCAAAACTGCGAAGTTCTCATCTCTGTGCTGCCTTTTTTGTAACGAAAAAATTAACTCTAAAATTTCGATTTTCTCAAATTTTAGGTGTGATATGCTGATATATTTTCAGGAGTTCTTGGCTTGTTATTGGTCTCAAATGATAGCTAAAGCTTGGTTTCGTCCAAAACCGCGGAGTTCCCGTCTCTGTTCTGCCTTTTTTGTTACGAAAAAATTTTACTCTTAAAATTTAAATTTTCTCAAACTTCAGGTGTGATATGCTGATATATTTTCAGGAGTTGTTGGCTTGTTATTGGTCTCATATGATAGCTTAAGCTTAGTTTCGTACAAAACCGCAGAGTTCCCGTCTCTGTGCTGCCTTTTTGTAACAAAAAATATTTACTCTAAAATTTGAATTTTCTCAAACTTCAGGTTTGATATGCTGATACTTTTTCAGGAGTTCTAGACTTGTTTTTGGTCTTAATTGATATGCTTATGTTCATACAAAGCTACGTCGTAGTCGGCTCTGCGCTGATTTTTTTGATAAGAAAAAATTTACTCCGAAAATTCATTATTCTCAAATTTCAGGTGTGATATGCTAATATATTTTCAGGAGTTCTAGGCTTATTTTTGGTCTTAAACGATAGCTAATGCACGGTAACGTAAAAAACCACGCAGTTTCTGGCTATGCGCTGCCTTTTTTATTACGAAAAAATTTACTCTGAAATTTAGATTTTCTCAAACATCAGGTGTGATATGCTGATATATTTTCAAAAGTTCTAGGCTTATTTTTGGGCTTAAATGATAGCTCAAGCTTAGCTTAGTGCAAAACTGTGAAGTTTCCATCTCTGTGCTGCCTTTTTTGTAACGAAAAAAATTAAATCTGAAATTTCGATTTTCTCAAATTTTAGGTGTGATATGCTGATATATTTTCAGGAGTTCTTGGCTTGTTATTGGTCTCAATCGATAGCTCCAGCTTGGTTTCGTCCAAAACCGCGGAGTTCCCGTCTCTGTGCTGCCGTTTTTATTACGAACAAATTTTACTCTGAAAATTTAAGTTTTCTCAAATTTCAGGTGTGATATGCTGATATATTTTCAGGAGTTCTTGGCTTGCTATTTGTCTTAAATGATAGCTCAAGCTTAGATCAGTTCAAAACTGTGGATTTCCCGTCTCTGTGCTGCCTTTTTTGTATCGAAAAAAATTTACTCTGAAATTTCGATTTTCTCAAACTTTAGGTGTGATATGCTGATACTTTTTCAGGAGTTCTAGACTTGTTTTTGGTCTTAATTGATATGCTTATGTCCATACAAAGCTACGTCGTAGTCGGCTCTGCGCTGACTTTTTTGATAAGAAAAAATTAACTCCGAAAATTCAATATTCTCAAATTTCAGGTGTGATATGCTAATATATTTTCAGGAGTTCTAGGCTTATTTTTGGTCTTAAACGATAGCTAATGCACGGTAATGTAAAAAACCGCGCAGTTCCTGGCTCTGCGCTCCCTTTTTTATTACGAAAATATTTACTCTGAAATTTAGATTTTCTCAAACATCAGGTGTGATATGCTGATATATTTTCAAAAGTTCTAGGCTAATTTTTGGGCTTAATTGATAGCTCATGCTTAGCTTAGTGCAAAAACCCGGAGTTCCCGTCTCTGTGCTGCCTTTTTTATTACGAAAAAATTTTAATCTGAAAATTTAAATTTTCTCAAATTTCAGGTGTGATATGCTAATATATTTTCAGGAGTTCTAGGCTTTTTTTTGGTCTCAAATGATAGCTCAAGCTTAGTTTCGAAAAAAATTGCAGAGTTCCCGTCTCTGTGCTGCCTTTTTGTAACGAAAAAAAATTACTCTAAAATTTGAATTTTCTCAAACTTCAGGTTTGATATGCTGATACTTTTTCAGGAGTTCTAGACTTGTTTTTAGTCTTAAACGATAGCTAATGGACGGTAACGTAAAAAACCACGCAGTTCCTGGCTCTGCGCTGCGTTTTTTATTACGAAAAAATTTACTCTGAAATTTAGATTTTCTCAAACATCAGGTGTTATATGCTGATATATTTTCAAAAGTTTTAGGCTTATTTTTGGGCTTAAATGATAGCTCATGCTTAGCTTAGTGCAAAACTGCGAAGTTCTCATCTCTGTGCTGCCTTTTTTGTAACGAAAAAATTAACTCTAAAATTTCGATTTTCTCAAATTTTAGGTGTGATATGCTGATATATTTTCAGGAGTTCTTGGCTTATTATTGGTCTCAAATGATAGCTAAAGCTTGGTTTCGTCCAAAACCGCGGAGTTCCCGTCTCTGTTCTGCCTTTTTTGTTACGAAAAAATTTTACTCTTAAAATTTAAATTTTCTCAAACTTCAGGTGTGATATGCTGATATATTTTCAGGAGTTCTAGGCTTGTTATTGGTCTCAAATGATAGCTCAAGCTTAGTTTCGAAAAAAATTGCAGAGTTCCCGTCTCTGTGCTGCCTTTTTTGTATCGAAAAAAATTTACTCTGAAATTTCGATTTTCTCAAACTTCAGGTTTGATATGCTGATACTTTTTCAGGAGTTCTAGACTTGTTTTTGGTCTTAATTGATATGCTTATGTCCATACAAAGCTACGTCGTAGTCGGCTCTGCGCTGACTTTTTTGATAAGAAAAAATTAACTCCGAAAATTCAATATTCTCAAATTTCAGGTGTGATATGCTAATATATTTTCAGGAGTTCTAGGCTTATTTTTGGTCTTAAACGATAGCTAATGCACGGTAATGTAAAAAACCGCGCAGTTCCTGGCTCTGCGCTCCCTTTTTTATTACGAAAATATTTACTCTGAAATTTAGATTTTCTCAAACATCAGGTGTGATATGCTGATATATTTTCAAAAGTTCTAGGCTAATTTTTGGGCTTAATTGATAGCTCATGCTTAGCTTAGTGCAAAAACCCGGAGTTCCCGTCTCTGTGCTGCCTTTTTTATTACGAAAAAATTTTAATCTGAAAATTTAAATTTTCTCAAATTTCAGGTGTGATATGCTGATATATTTTCAGGAGTTCTTGGCTTGTTATTGGTCTCTAATGATAGCTCATGCTTAGTTTAGTACAAAAACGCGGAGTTCCCGTCTCTGTGCTGCCTTTTTTATTACGAAAAAAATTTACTCTGAAAATTTTAATTTTCTCAAACTTCAGGTGTGATAAGCTGATATATTTTTAGGAGTTCTAGGCTTGTTTTTAGCCTTAATTGATAGCTCATGCTTAGTTTAGTACAAAAACGCGGAGTTCCCGTCTCTGTGCTGCCTTTTTTTTACGAAAAAATTTTACTCTTAAAATTTAAATTTTCTCAAATTTCAAGTGTGATATGCTGATATATTTTCAGGAGTTCTTGGCTTGTTATTGGTCTCAAATGATAGCTCGAGCTTAGTTTCGTCCAAAACCGCGTAGTTCCTGGCTCTGAGTGTACTTATTTTCTATGAAAAAAATAAGTCTGTTATTTAGATTTTCTCAAATTTAAGTTGTGATATGCTGATAGGTTTTCAGGAATTTGGGGCCTGTTTTTGGTCTCCAACGATAGCTTATGCTCAGTTACGTACAAAAGCACGCAGTTCCTGGCTCTGCGCTGCCTTTTATTATTACGAAAATATTACTCTGTAATTTAGATTTTCTCAAATTTCAGGTGTGATATGCTGATATATTTTCAGGAGTTTTAGGCTTGTTTTTAATCTTCAATGATAGCTCTTGCATATTTTCAGGAGTTCTTGGCTTGCTATTGGTCTCAAATGATAGCTCAAGCTTGGTTTCGTACAAAACCTTGGAATTCCCGTCTCTGTGCTGCCTTTTTTATTACGAAAAAATTTTACTCTGAAAATTTAAATTTTCTCAAACTTCAGGTGCGATATGCTGATATATTTTCAGGAGTTCTAGGCTTGCTTTTAGTCTTAAATGATAGCTCTTGCTTAGATTAGTTCAAAACTGCGGATTTCCCGTCTCTGTGCTGCCTTTTTTGTAACGAAAAAAATTAACTCTGAAATTTCGATTTTCTCAAACTTTAGGTGTGATATGCTGACATATTTTCAGGAGTTCTTGGCTTGCTATTGGTCTCAAATGTTAGCTCAAACTTAGTTTCGTCCAACACCGCGGAGTTCCCTTCGTTGTGCTGCCTTTTTTATTTCGAAAAAATTTTACTCTGAAAATTTCAATTTTCTTAAATTTCAGGTGTGATATGCTGATATATTTTCAGGAGTTTTAGGCTTGTTTTTAGTTTTAAATGATAGCTCATGCTTAGATTAGTTCAAAACCGCGGAGTTCTTGTCTCTGTGCCGCCTTTCTTGTAAAGAAAAAAATTAAATCTGAAATTTTGATTTTCTCAAATTTTAGGTGTGATATGCTGATATATTTTCAGGAGTTGTTGGCTTGTTATTGGTCTCATATGATAGCTTAAGCTTAGTTTCGTACAAAACCGCAGAGTTCCCGTCTCTGTGCTGCCTTTTTGTAACAAAAAATATTTACTCTAAAATTTGAATTTTCTCAAACTTCAGGTTTGATATGCTGATACTTTTTCAGGAGTTCTAGACTTGTTTTTGGTCTTAATTGATATGCTTATGTTCATACAAAGCTACGTCGTAGTCGGCTCTGCGCTGATTTTTTTGATAAGAAAAAATTAACTCCGAAAATTCATTATTCTCAAATTTCAGGTGTGATATGCTAATATATTTTCAGGAGTTCTAGGCTTATTTTTGGTCTTAAACGATAGCTAATGCACGGTAACGTAAAAAACCACGCAGTTTCTGGCTATGCGCTGCCTTTTTTATTACGAAAAAATTTACTCTGAAATTTAGATTTTCTCAAACATCAGGTGTGATATGCTGATATATTTTCAAAAGTTCTAGGCTTATTTTTGGGCTTAAATGATAGCTCAAGCTTAGCTTAGTGCAAAACTGTGAAGTTTCCATCTCTGTGCTGCCTTTTTTGTAACGAAAAAAATTAAATCTGAAATTTCGATTTTCTCAAATTTTAGGTGTGATATGCTGATATATTTTCAGGAGTTCTTGGCTTGTTATTGGTCTCAATCGATAGCTCCAGCTTGGTTTCGTCCAAAACCGCGGAGTTCCCGTCTCTGTGCTGCCGTTTTTATTACGAACAAATTTTACTCTGAAAATTTAAGTTTTCTCAAATTTCAGGTGTGATATGCTGATATATTTTCAGGAGTTCTTGGCTTGCTATTAGTCTCAAATGATAGCTCAAGCTTAGATCAGTTCAAAACTGCGGATTTCCCGTCTCTGTGCTGCCTTTTTTGTATCGAAAAAAATTTACTCTGAAATTTCGATTTTCTCAAACTTTAGGTGTGATATGCTGATACTTTTTCAGGAGTTCTAGACTTGTTTTTGGTCTTAATTGATATGCTTATGTCCATACAAAGCTACGTCGTAGTCGGCTCTGCGCTGACTTTTTTGATAAGAAAAAATTAACTCCGAAAATTCAATATTCTCAAATTTCAGGTGTGATATGCTAATATATTTTCAGGAGTTCTAGGCTTATTTTTAGTCTTAAACGATAGTTAATGCACGGTAATGTAAAAAACCGCGCAGTTCCTGGCTCTGCGCTCCCTTTTTTATTACGAAAATATTTACTCTGAAATTTAGATTTTCTCAAACATCAGGTGTGATATGCTGATATATTTTCAAAAGTTCTAGGCTAATTTTTGGGCTTAATTGATAGCTCATGCTTAGCTTAGTGCAAAAACCCGGAGTTCCCGTCTCTGTGCTGCCTTTTTTATTACGAAAAAATTTTAATCTGAAAATTTAAATTTTCTCAAATTTCAGGTGTGATATGCTGATATATTTTCAGGAGTTCTTGGCTTGTTATTGGTCTCTAATGATAGCTCATGCTTAGTTTAGTACAAAAACGCGGAGTTCCCGTCTCTGTGCTGCCTTTTTTATTACGAAAAAAATTTACTCTGAAAATTTTAATTTTCTCAAACTTCAGGTGTGATAAGCTGATATATTTTTAGGAGTTCTAGGCTTGTTTTTAGCCTTAATTGATAGCTCATGCTTAGTTTAGTACAAAAACGCGGAGTTCCCGTCTCTGTGCTGCCTTTTTTATTACGAAAAAAATTAACTCTGAAATTTCGATTTTCTCAAACTTTAGGTGTGATATGCTGACATATTTTCAGGAGTTCTTGGCTTGCTATTGGTCTCAAATGTTAGCTCAAACTTAGTTTCGTCCAACACCGCGGAGTTCCCTTCGTTGTGCTGCCTTTTTTATTTCGAAAAAATTTTACTCTGAAAATTTCAATTTTCTTAAATTTCAGGTGTGATATGCTGATATATTTTCAGGAGTTTTAGGCTTGTTTTTAGTCTTAAATGATAGCTCATGCTTAGATTAGTTCAAAACCGCGGAGTTCTTGTCTCTGTGCCGCCTTTTTTGTAAAGAAAAAAATTAAATCTGAAATTTTGATTTTCTCAAATTTTAGGTGTGATATGCTGATATATTTTCAGGAGTTGTTGGCTTGTTATTGGTCTCATATGATAGCTTAAGCTTAGTTTCGTACAAAACCGCAGAGTTCCCGTCTCTGTGCTGCCTTTTTGTAACAAAAAATATTTACTCTAAAATTTGAATTTTCTCAAACTTCAGGTTTGATATGCTGATACTTTTTCAGGAGTTCTAGACTTGTTTTTGGTCTTAATTGATATGCTTATGTTCATACAAAGCTACGTCGTAGTCGGCTCTGCGCTGATTTTTTTGATAAGAAAAAATTAACTCCGAAAATTCATTATTCTCAAATTTCAGGTGTGATATGCTAATATATTTTCAGGAGTTCTAGGCTTATTTTTGGTCTTAAACGATAGCTAATGCACGGTAACGTAAAAAACCACGCAGTTTCTGGCTATGCGCTGCCTTTTTTATTACGAAAAAATTTACTCTGAAATTTAGATTTTCTCAAACATCAGGTGTGATATGCTGATATATTTTCAAAAGTTCTAGGCTTATTTTTGGGCTTAAATGATAGCTCAAGCTTAGCTTAGTGCAAAACTGTGAAGTTTCCATCTCTGTGCTGCCTTTTTTGTAACGAAAAAAATTAAATCTGAAATTTCGATTTTCTCAAATTTTAGGTGTGATATGCTGATATATTTTCAGGAGTTCTTGGCTTGTTATTGGTCTCAATCGATAGCTCCAGCTTGGTTTCGTCCAAAACCGCGGAGTTCCCGTCTCTGTGCTGCCGTTTTTATTACGAACAAATTTTACTCTGAAAATTTAAGTTTTCTCAAATTTCAGGTGTGATATGCTGATATATTTTCAGGAGTTCTTGGCTTGCTATTAGTCTCAAATGATAGCTCAAGCTTAGATCAGTTCAAAACTGCGGATTTCCCGTCTCTGTGCTGCCTTTTTTGTATCGAAAAAAATTTACTCTGAAATTTCGATTTTCTCAAACTTTAGGTGTGATATGCTGATACTTTTTCAGGAGTTCTAGACTTGTTTTTGGTCTTAATTGATATGCTTATATCCATACAAAGCTACGTCGTAGTCGGCTCTGCGCTGACTTTTTTGATAAGAAAAAATTAACTCCGAAAATTCAATATTCTCAAATTTCAGGTGTGATATGCTAATATATTTTCAGGAGTTCTAGGCTTATTTTTGGTCTTAAACGATAGCTAATGCACGGTAATGTAAAAAACCGCGCAGTTCCTGGCTCTGCGCTCCCTTTTTTATTACGAAAATATTTACTCTGAAATTTAGATTTTCTCAAACATCAGGTGTGATATGCTGATATATTTTCAAAAGTTCTAGGCTAATTTTTGGGCTTAATTGATAGCTCATGCTTAGCTTAGTGCAAAAACCCGGAGTTCCCGTCTCTGTGCTGCCTTTTTTATTACGAAAAAATTTTAATCTGAAAATTTAAATTTTCTCAAATTTCAGGTGTGATATGCTGATATATTTTCAGGAGTTCTTGGCTTGTTATTGGTCTCTAATGATAGCTCATGCTTAGTTTAGTACAAAAACGCGGAGTTCCCGTCTCTGTGCTGCCTTTTTTATTACGAAAAAAATTTACTCTGAAAATTTTAATTTTCTCAAACTTCAGGTGTGATAAGCTGATATATTTTTAGGAGTTCTAGGCTTGTTTTTAGCCTTAATTGATAGCTCATGCTTAGTTTAGTACAAAAACGCGGAGTTCCCGTCTCTGTGCTGCCTTTTTTATTACGAAAAAAATTTACTCTGAAAATTTTAATTTTCTCAAACTTCAGGTGTGATAAGCTGATATATTTTCAGGAGTTCTAGGCTTGTTTTTAATCTTCAATGATAGCTCTTGCTTAGATTAGTTCAAAACCACGGAGTTCCCGTCTCTGTGCTGCCTTTTTTGTAACGAAAAAAATTAACTCTGAAATTTCGATTTTCTCAAAGTTTAGGTGTGATATGCTGATATATTTTCAGGAGTTCTTGGCTTGCTATTAGTCTCAAATGATAGCCCATGCTTAGATTAGTTCAAAACCGCGGAGTTTCATTTTTTGTAACGAAAAAAATTAACTCTGAAATTTCGATTTTCTCAAACTTTAGGTGTGATATCCTGATATATTTTCAGGAGTTCTTGGCTTGCTATTAGTCTCAAATGATTGCTCATGCTTAGATTAGTTCAAAACTGCGGAGGTTCTGTCTCTGTGCTGCATTTTTTGTAAACAAAAAAATTAACTCTGATTTTCTCAAACATCAGGTGTTATATGCTGATATATTTTCAAAAGTTCTAGGCTTATTTTTGGGCTTAAATGATAGCTCATTCTTAGCTTAGTGCAAAACTGCGAAGTTCTCATCTCTGTGCTGCCTTTTTTGTAACGAAAAAATTAACTCTAAAATTTCGATTTTCTAAAATTTTAGGTGTGATATGCTGATATATTTTCAGGAGTTCTTGGCTTGTTATTGGTCTCAAATGATAGCTAAAGCTTGGTTTCGTCCAAAACCGCGGAGTTCCCGTCTCTGTTCTGCCTTTTTTGTTACGAAAAAATTTTACTCTTAAAATTTAAATTTTCTCAAACTTCAGGTGTGATATGCTGATATATTTTCAGGAGTTCTAGGCTTGTTATTAATCTCAAATGATAGCTCAAGCTTAGTTTCGAAAAAAATTGCAGAGTTCCCGTCTCTGTGCTGCCTTTTTGTAACGAAAAAAAATTACTCTAAAATTTGAATTTTCTCAAACTTCAGGTTTGATATGCTGATACTTTTTCAGGAGTTCTAGACTTGTTTTTAGTCTTAAACGATAGCTAATGGACGGTAACGTAAAAAACTACGCAGTTCCTGGCTCTGCGCTGCGTTTTTTATTACGAAAAAATTTACTCTGAAATTTAGATTTTCTCAAATATCAGGTGTTATATGCTGATATATTTTCAAAAGTTCTAGGCTTATTTTTGGGCTTAAATGATAGCTCATGCTTAGCTTAGAGCAAAACTGCGAAGTTCTCATCTCTGTGCTGCCTTTTTTGTAACGAAAAAAATTAACTCGAAAATTTTGATTTTCTCAAACTTTAGGTGTGATATGCTGATATATTTTCAGGAGTTCTTGGCTTGTTATTGGTCTCATATGATAGCCCAAGCTTAGTTTCGTACAAAACCGCAGAGTTCCCGTCTCTGTGCTGCCTTTTTGTAACAAAAAATATTTACTCTAAAATTTGAATTTTCTCAAACTTCAGGTTTGATATGCTGATACTTTTTCAGGAGTTCTAGACTTGTTTTTGGTCTTAATTGATATGCTTATGTTCATACAAAGCTACGTCGTAGTCGGCTCTGCGCTGATTTTTTTGATAAGAAAAAATTAACTCCGAAAATTCATTATTCTCAAATTTCAGGTGTGATATGCTAATATATTTTCAGGAGTTCTAGGCTTATTTTTGATCTTAAACGATAGCTAATGCACGGTAACGTAAAAAACCACGCAGTTTCTGGCTCTGCGCTGCCTTTTTTATTACGAAAAAATTTACTCTGAAATTTAGATTTTCTCAAACATCAGGTGTGATATGCTGATATATTTTCAAAAGTTCTAGGCTTATTTTTGGGCTTAAATGATAGCTCAAGCTTAGCTTAGTGCAAAACTGCGAAGTTTCTATCTCTGTGCTGCCTTTTTTGTAACGAAAAAATTAAACCCGAAATTTCGATTTTCTCAAATTTTAGGTGTGATATGCTGATATATTTTCAGGAGTTCTTGGCTTGTTATTGGTCTCAAATGATAGTTCAAGCTTGGTTTCGTCCAAAACCGCGGAGTTCCCGTCTTTTAGCTGCCTTTTTTATTTCGAAAAAATTTTACTCTGAAAATTTCAATTTTCTTAAATTTCAGGTGTGATATGCTGATATATTTTCAGGAGTTTTAGGCTTGTTTTTAGTCTTAAATGATAGCTCATGCTTAGATTAGTTCTAAACCGCAGAGTTCTTGTCTCTGTGCCGCCTTTTTTGTAAAGAAAAAAATTAAATCTGAAATTTTGATTTTCTCAAACTTTAGGTGTGATATGCTGATATATTTTCAGGAGTTCTTGGCTTGTTATTGGTCTCATATGATAGCTCAAGCTTAGTTTCGTACAAAACCGCAGAGTTCCCGTCTCTGTGCTGCCTTTTTGTAACAAAAAATATTTACTCTAAAATTTGAATTTTCTCAAACTTCAGGTTTGATATGCTGATACTTTTTCAGGAGTTCTAGACTTGTTTTTGGTCTTAATTGATATGCTTATGTTCATACAAAGCTACGTCGTAGTCGGCTCTGCGCTGATTTTTTTGATAAGAAAAAATTAACCCCGAAAATTCATTATTCTCAAATTTCAGGTGTGATATGCTAATATATTTTCAGGAGTTCTAGGCTTGCTTTTAGTCTTAAATGATAGCTCATGCTTAGATTAGTTCAAAACCGCGGAGTTCCCGTCCCTGTGCAGCCCTTATTGTAACGAAAAAAATTAACTCTAAAATTTCGATTTTCTCAAATTTTAGGTGTGATATGCTGATATATTTTCAGGAGTTCTTGGTTTGTTATTGGTCTCAAATGATAGCTCAAGCTTGGTTTCGTCCAAAACCGCGGAGTTACTGGCTCTGAGTTTACTTATGTTCTGCGAAAAAATAAGTTTGATATATCGATTTTCTCATATTTCAGGTGTGATATGCTGATATATTCAGGAGTTCTAGGCTTGCTTTTGGTCTCAAACGATAGCTCATGCTTGGTTATGTACAAAACCGCGTAGTTCCTGGCTCTGAGTGTACTTATGTTCTATGAAAAAAATAAGTCTTAAATTTCGATTTTCTCAAATTTAAGATGTGATACTCGTATGCTGATATATTTTTCGGAATTTAGGGCTTGTTTTTAGTCTCAAACGATAGCTTATGCTAGGTTACGTACAAAACCACGCAGTTCCTAGCCCTGCGCTGCCTTTTTTTATTACGAAAAAAATTACTCTGTAATTTAGATTTTCTCAAATTTCAGGTGTGATATGCTGATATATTTTCAGGAGTTCTAGGCTTGATTTTGGTCTTAAACGATAGCTAATGCTCGGTTACGTACAAAACCATGCAGTTCCTGGCTCTGCGCTGCCTTTTTTGTACGAAAAAATTTACTCTGAGATTTAGATTTTCTCAAAGATCAGGTGTGATATGCTGATATATTTTCAAAAGTTCTAGGCTTTTTTTTGGGCTTAAATGATAGCTCATGCTTAGCTTAGTGCAAAACCCCGGAGTTCACGTCTCAGTGCTGCCTTTTTTATTACGAAAAACTTTTACTCTGAAAATTTCAATTTTCTCAAATTGCAGGTGTGATATGCTGAGATATTTTCAGGAGTTCTAGGCTTGCTTTTAGTCTTAAATGATAGCTCATGCTTAGATTAGTTCAAAACCGCGGAGTTCCCGTCCCTGTGCAGCCCTTATTGTAACGAAAAAAATTAACTCTGAAATTTCGATTTTCTCAAATTTTAGGTGTGGTATGCTGATATATTAACAGGAGTTCTTGTCTTGTGATTGGTCTCAAATGATAGTTCAAGCTTGGTTTCGTCCAAATCCGCGGAGTTCCCGTCTCTGTGCTGCCTTTTTTATTACGAAAAAATTTTAATCTGAAAATTAAAATTTTCTCAAACTTCAAGTGTGATATGCTGATATATTTTCAGGAGTTCTTGGCTTGTTATTGGTGTCAAATGATAGCTCAAGCTTGGTTTCGTACAAAACCTTGGAATTCCCGTCTCTGTGCTGCCTTTTTTATTACGAAAAAATTTTACTCTGAAAATTTAAATTTTCTCAAACTTCAGGTGCGATATGCTGATATATTTTCAGGAGTTCTAGGCTTGCTTTTAGTCTTAAATGATAGCTCTTGCTTAGATTAGTTCAAAACTGCGGTGGTCCCGTCTCTGTGCTGCCTTTTTTGTAACGAAAAAAATTAACTCTGAAATTTCGATTTTCTCAAACTTTAGGTGTGATATGCTGACATATTTTCAGGAGTTCTTGGCTTGCTATTGGTCTCAAATGTTAGCTCAAACTTGGTTTCGTCCAACACCGCGGAGTTCCCGTCGTTGTGCTGCCTTTTTTATTTCGAAAAAATTTTACTCTGAAAATTTCAATTTTCTTAAACTTCAGGTGTGATATGCTGATATATTTTCAGGAGTTTTAGGCTTGTTTTTAGTCTTAAATGATAGCTCATGCTTAGATTAGTTCAAAACCGCGGAGTTCTTGTCTCTGTGCCGCCTTTTTTGTAAAGAAAAAAATTAAATCTGAAATTTTGATTTTCTCAAACTTTAGGTGTGATATGCTGATATATTTTCAGGAGTTCTTGGCTTGCTATTAGTCTCAAATGATAGCTCATGCTTAGATTAGTTCAAAACCGCGGAGTTTCTGTCTCTGTGCTGCATTTTTTGTAAACAAAAAAATTAACTCTGATTTTCTCAAACATCAGGTGTTATATGCTGATATATTTTCAAAAGTTCTAGGCTTATTTTTGGGCTTAAATGATAGCTCATGCTTAGCTTAGTGCAAAACCCCGGAGTTCACGTCTCAGTGCTGCCTTTTTTATTACGAAAAACTTTTACTCTGAAAATTTCAATTTTCTCAAATTGCAGGTGTGATATGCTGAGATATTTTCAGGAGTTCTAGGCTTGCTTTTAGTCTTAAATGATAGCTCATGCTTAGATTAGTTCAAAACCGCGGAGTTCCCGTCCCTGTGCAGCCCTTATTGTAACGAAAAAAATTAAATCTGAAATTTCGATTTTCTCAAATTTTAGGTGTGGTATGCTGATATATTAACAGGAGTTCTTGTCTTGTGATTGGTCTCAAATGATAGGTCAAGCTTGGTTTCGTCCAAATCCGCGGAGTTCCCGTCTCTGTGCTGCCTTTTTTATTACGAAAAAATTTTAATCTGAAAATTAAAATTTTCTCAAACTTCAAGTGTGATATGCTGATATATTTTCAGGAGTTCTTGGCTTGTTATTGGTGTCAAATGATAGCTCAAGCTTGGTTTCGTACAAAACCTTGGAATTCCCGTCTCTGTGCTGCCTTTTTTATTACGAAAAAATTTTACTCTGAAAATTTAAATTTTCTCAAACTTCAGGTGCGATATGCTGATATATTTTCAGGAGTTCTAGGCTTGCTTTTAGTCTTAAATGATAGCTCTTGCTTAGATTAGTTCAAAACTGCGGATTTCCCGTCTCTGTGCTGCCTTTTTTGTAACGAAAAAAATTAACTCTGAAATTTCGATTTTCTCAAACTTTAGGTGTGATATGCTGACATATTTTCAGGAGTTCTTGGCTTGCTATTGGTCTCAAATGTTAGCTCAAACTTGGTTTCGTCCAACACCGCGGAGTTCCCGTCGTTGTGCTGCCTTTTTTATTTCGAAAAAATTTTACTCTGAAAATTTCAATTTTCTTAAACTTCAGGTGTGATATGCTGATATATTTTCAGGAGTTTTAGGCTTGTTTTTAGTCTTAAATGATAGCTCATGCTTAGATTAGTTCAAAACCGCGGAGTTCTTGTCTCTGTGCCGCCTTTTTTGTAAAGAAAAAAATTAAATCTGAAATTTTGATTTTCTCAAACTTTAGGTGTGATATGCTGATATATTTTCAGGAGTTCTTGGCTTGCTATTAGTCTCAAATGATAGCTCATGCTTAGATTAGTTCAAAACCGCGGAGTTTCTGTCTCTGTGCTGCATTTTTTGTAAACAAAAAAATTAACTCTGATTTTCTCAAACATCAGGTGTTATATGCTGATATATTTTCAAAAGTTCTAGGCTTATTTTTGGGCTTAAATGATAGCTCATGCTTAGCTTAGTGCAAAACTGCGAAGTTCTCATCTCTGTGCTGCCTTTTTTGTAACGAAAAAATTAACTCTAAAATTTCGATTTTCTCAAGTTTTAGGTGTGATATGCTGATATATTTTCAGGAGTTCTTGGCTTGTTATTGGTCTCAAATGATAGCTAAAGCTTGGTTTCGTCCAAAACCGCGGAGTTCCCGTCTCTGTTCTGCCTTTTTTGTTACGAAAAAATTTTACTCTTAAAATTTAAATTTTCTCAAACTTCAGGTGTGATATGCTGATATATTTTCAGGAGTTCTAGGCTTGTTATTGGTCTCAAATGATAGCTCAAGCTTAGTTTCGAAAAAAATTGCAGAGTTCCCGTCTCTGTGCTGCCTTTTTGTAACGAAAAAAAATTACTCTAAAATTTGAATTTTCTCAAACTTCAGGTTTGATATGCTGATACTTTTTCAGGAGTTCTAGACTTGTTTTTAGTCTTAAACGATAGCTAATGGACGGTAACGTAAAAAACCACGCAGTTCCTGGCTCTGCGCTGCGTTTTTTATTACGAAAAAATTTACTCTGAAATTTAGATTTTCTCAAACATCAGGTGTTATATGCTGATATATTTTCAAAAGTTCTAGGCTTATTTTTGGGCTTAAATGATAGCTCATGCTTAGCTTAGTGCAAAACTGCGAAGTTCTCATCTCTGTGCTGCCTTTTTTGTAACGAAAAAAATTAACTCGAAAATTTTGATTTTCTCAAACTTTAGGTGTGATATGCTGATATATTTTCAGGAGTTCTTGGCTTGTTATTGGTCTCATATGATAGCCCAAGCTTAGTTTCGTACAAAACCGCAGAGTTCCCGTCTCTGTGCTGCCTTTTTGTAACAAAAAATATTTACTCTAAAATTTGAATTTTCTCAAACTTCAGGTTTGATATGCTGATACTTTTTCAGGAGTTCTAGACTTGTTTTTGGTCTTAATTGATATGCTTATGTTCATACAAAGCTACGTCGTAGTCGGCTCTGCGCTGATTTTTTTGATAAGAAAAAATTAACTCCGAAAATTCATTATTCTCAAATTTCAGGTGTGATATGCTAATATATTTTCAGGAGTTCTAGGCTTATTTTTGGTCTTTAACGATAGCTAATGCACGGTAACGTAAAAAACCACGCAGTTTCTGGCTATGCGCTGCCTTTTTTATTACGAAAAAATTTACTCTGAAATTTAGATTTTCTCAAACATCAGGTGTGATATGCTGATATATTTTCAAAAGTTCTAGGCTTATTGTTGGGCTTAAATGATAGCTCAAGCTTAGCTTAGTGCAAAACTGTGAAGTTTCCATCTCTGTGCTGCCTTTTTTGTAACGAAAAAAATTAAATCTGAAATTTCGATTTTCTCAAATTTTAGATGTGATATGCTGATATATTTTCAGGAGTTCTTGGCTTGTTATTGGTCTCAAATGATAGCTCCAGCTTGGTTTCGTCCAAAACCGCGGAGTTCCCGTCTCTGTGCTGCCGTTTTTATTACGAACAAATTTTACTCTGAAAATTTAAGTTTTCTCAAATTTCAGGTGTGATATGATGATATATTTTCAGGAGTTCTTGGCTTGCTATTGGTCTCAAATGATAGCTCAAGCTTAGATCAGTTCAAAACTGCGGATTTCCCGTCTCTGTGCTGCCTTTTTTGTAACGAAAAAAATTAACTCTGAAATTTCGATTTTCTCAAACTTTAGGTGTGATATGCTGATACTTTTTCAGGAGTTCTAGACTTGTTTTTGGTCTTAATTGATATGCTTATGTCCATACAAAGCTACGTCGTAGTCGGCTCTGCGCGGACTTTTTTGATAAGAAAAAATTAACTCCGAAAATTAAATATTCTCAAATTTCAGGTGTGATATGCTAATATATTTTCAGGAGTTCTAGGCTTATTTTTGGTCTTAAACGATAGCTAATGCACGGTAACGTAAAAAATCGCGCAGTTCCTGGCTCTGCGCTACCTTTTTTATTACGAAAATATTTACTCTGAAATTTAGATTTTCTCAAACATCAGGTGTGATATGCTGATATATTTTCAAAAGTTCTAGGCTTATTTTTGGGCTTAAATGATAGCTTATGCTTAGCTTAGTGCAAAAACCCGGAGTTACCGTCTCTGTGCTGCCTTTTTTATTACGAAAAAATTTTAATCTGAAAATTTAAATTTTCTCAAACTTCAGGTGTGATATGCTGATATATTTTCAGGAGTTCTTGGCTTGTTATTGGTCTCTAATGATAGCTTAAGCTTGGTTTCGTCCAAAACCGCGGAGTGGCCGTCTCTGTGCTACCTTTTTTTTACGAAAAAATTTTACTCTTAAAATTTAAATTTTCTCAAATTTCAAGTGTGATATGCTGATATCTTTTCAGGAGTTCTTGGCTTGTTATTGGTCTCAAATGATAGCTCAAGCTTAGTTTCGTCCAAAACCGCGTAGTTCCTGGCTCTGAGTGTACTTATTTTCTATGAAAAAAATAAGTCTGTTATTTAGATTTTCTCAAATATAAGTTGTGATATGCTGATATGTTTTCAGGAATTTGGGGCCTGTTTTTGGTCTCCAACGATAGCTTATGCTCAGTTACGTACAAAAGCATGCAGTTCCTGTCTCTGCGCTGCCTTTTATTATTACGAAAATATTACTCTGTAATTTTGATTTTCTCAAATTTCAGGTGTGATATGCTGATATATTTTTAGGAGTTCTAGGCTTGTTTTTAGCCTTAATTGATAGCTCATGCTTAGTTTAGTACAAAAACGCGGAGTTCTCGTCTCTGTGCTGCCTTTTTTATTACAAAAAAAATTTTCTCTGAAAATTTTAATTTTCTCAAACTTCAGGTGTGATAAGCTGATATATTTTCAGGAGTTCTAGGCTTGTTTTTAATCTTCAATGATAGCTCTTGCTTAGATTAGTTCAAAACCACGGAGTTACCGTCTCTGTGCTGCATTTTTTGTAAACAAAAAAATTAACTCTGAAATTTCGATTTTCTCAAACTTTAGGTTTGATATGCTGATATATTTTCAGGAGTTCTAGGCTTGTTATTGGTCTCAAATGATAGCTCAAGCTTAGTTTCGAATAAAATTGCAGAGTTCCCGTCTCTGTGCTGCCTTTTTGTAACGAAAAAAAATTACTCTAAAATTTGAATTTTCTCAAACTTCAGGTTTGATATGCTGATACTTTTTCAGGAGTTCTAGACTTGTTTTTAATCTTAAACGATAGCTAATGGACGGTAACGTAAAAAACCACGCAGTTCCTGGCTCTGCGCTGCGTTTTTTATTACGAAAAAATTTACTCTGAAATTTAGATTTTCTCAAACATCAGGTGTTATATGCTGATATATTTTCAAAAGTTCTAGGCTTATTTTTGGGCTTAAATGATAGCTTATGCTTAGCTTAGTGCAAAACTGCGAAGTTCCCATCTCTGTGCTGCCTTTTTTGTAACGAAAAAAAATAACTCTAAAATTTCGATTTTCTCAAATTTTAGGTGTGATATGCTGATATATTTTCAGGAGTTCTTGGCTTGTTATTGGTCTCAAATGATAGCTCAAGCTAGGTTTCGTCCAAAACCGCGGAGTTCCTGGCTCTGAGTTTACTTATGTTCTGCGAAAAAATAAGTTTGATATATCGATTTTCTCATATTTCAGGTGTGATATGCTGATATAATTTCAGGAGTTCTAGGCTTGCTTTTGATCTCAAACGATAGCTCATGCTTGGTTATGTACAAAACCGCGTAGTTCCTGGCTCTGAGTGTACTTATGTTCTATGAAAAAAATAAGTCTTAAATTTCGATTTTCTCAAATTTAAGATGTGATACTCGTATGCTGATATATTTTTCGGAAGTTAGGGCTTGTTTTTATTCTCAAACGATAGCTTATGCTAGGTTACGTACAAAACCACGCAGTTTCTAGCCCTGCGCTGCCTTTTTTTATTACGAAAAAAATTACTCTGTAATTTAGATTTTCTCAAATTTCAGGTGTGATATGCTGATATATTTTCAGGAGTTGTAGGCTTGATTTTGGTCTTAAACGATAGCTAATGCTCGGTTACGTACAAAACCATGCAGTTCCTGGCTCTGCGCTGCCTTTTTTGTACGAAAAAATTTACTCTGAGATTTAGATTTTCTCAAACATCAGGTGTGATATGCTGATATATTCTCAAAAGTTCTAGGCTTATTTTTGGGCTTAAATGATAGCTCAAGCTTAGCTTAGTGCAAAACTGCGAACTTTCCATCTCTGTGCTGCCTTTTTTGTAACGAAAAAAATTAACTCTGAAATTTCGATTTTCTCAAACTTTAGGTGTGGTATGCTGATATATTAACAGGAGTTCTTGTCTTGTGATTGGTTTCAAATGATAGCTCAAGCTTGGTTTCGTCCAAAACCGCGGAGTTCCCGTCTCTGTGCTGCCTTTTTTATTACGAAAAAATTTTAATCTGGAAATTAAAATTTTCTCAAATTTCAAGTGTGATATGCTGATATATTTTCAGGAGTTCTTGGCTTGTTATTGGTGTCAAATGATAGCTCAAGCTTAGTTTCGTCCAAAACCGCGGAGTTCCCGTCTTTTAGCTGCCTTTTTTATTTCGAAAAAAATTTACTCTGAAAATTTCAATTTTCTTAAACTTCAGGTGTGATTTGCTGATATATTTTCAGGAGTTTTAGGCTTGTTTTTAGTCTTAAATGATAGCTCATGCTTAGATTAGTTCTAAACCGCAGAGTTCTTGTCTCTGTGCCGCCTTTTTTGTAAAGAAAAAAATTAAATCTGAAATTTTGATTTTCTCAAATTTTAGGTGTGATATGCTGATATATTTTCAGGAGTTCTTGGCTTGTTATTGGTCTCATATGATAGCTCAAGCTTAGTTTCGTACAAAACCGCAGAGTTCCCGTCTCTGTGCTGCCTTTTTGTAACAAAAAATATTTACTCTAAAATTTGAATTTTCTCAAACTTCAGGTTTGATATGCTGATACTTTTTCAGGAGTTCTAGACTTGTTTTTGGTCTTAATTGATATGCTTATGTTCATACAAAGCTACGTCGTAGTCGGCTCTGCGCTGATTTTTTTGATAAGAAAAAATTAACTCCGAAAATTCATTATTCTCAAATTTCAGGTGTGATATGCTAATATATTTTCAGGAGTTCTAGGCTTATTTTTGGTCTTAAACGATAGCTAATGCACGGTAACGTAAAAAACCACGCAGTTTCTGGCTCTGCGCTGCCTTTTTTATTACGAAAAAATTTACTCTGAAATTTAGATTTTCTCAAATATCAGGTGTGATATGCTGATATATTTTCAAAAGTTCTAGGCTTATTTTTGGGCTTAAATGATAGCTCAAGCTTAGCTTAGTGCAAAACTGCGAAGTTTCCATCTCTGTGCTGCCTTTTTTGTAACGAAAAAAATTAACTCTTAAATTTCGATTTTCTCAAACTTTAGGTGTGGTATGCTGATATATTAACAGGAGTTCTTGTCTTGTGATTGGTCTCAAATGATAGCTCAAGCTTGGTTTCGTCCAAAACCGCGGAGTTCCCGTCTCTGTGCTGCCTTTTTTATTACGAAAAAATTTTAATCTGAAAATTAAAATTTTCTCAAACTTCAAGTGTGATATGCTGATATATTTTCAGGAGTTCTTGGCTTGTTATTGGTGTCAAATGATAGCTCAAGCTTAGTTTCGTACAAAACCTTGGAATTCCCGTCTCTTTGCTGCCTTTTTTCTTACGAAAAAATTTTACTCTGAAAATTTAAATTTTCTCAAACTTCAAGTGTGATATGCTGATATATTTTCAGGAGTTCTTGGCTTGTTATTGGTGTCAAATGATAGCTCAAGCTTGGTTTCGTACAAAACCTTGGAATTCCCGTCTCTGTGCTGCCTTTTTTATTACGAAAAAATTTTACTCCCAAAATTTAAATTTTCTCAAACTTCAGGTGCGATATGCTGATATATTTTCAGGAGTTCTAGGCTTGCTTTTAGTCTTTAATGATAGCTCTTGCTTAGATTAGTTCAAAACTGCGGATTTCCCGTCTCTGTGCTGCCTTTTTTGTAACGAAAAAAATTAACTCTGAAATTTCGATTTTCTCAAACTTTAGGTGTGATATGCTGACATATTTTCAGGAGTTCTTGGCTTGCTATTGGTCTCAAATGATAGCTCAAGCTTGGTTTCGTCCAAAACCGCGGAGTTCCCGTCTTTTAGCTGCCTTTTTTATTTCGAAAAAATTTTACTCTGAAAATTTCAATTTTCTTAAACTTCAGGTGTGATATGCTGATATATTTTCAGGAGTTTTAGGCTTGTTTTTAGTCTTAAATGATAGCTCATGCTTAGATTAGTTCTAAACCGCAGAGTTTTTGTCTCTGTGCCGCCTTTTTTGTAAAGAAAAAAATTAAATCTGAAATTTTGATTTTCTCAAACTTTAGGTGTGATATGCTGATATATTTTCAGGAGTTCTTGGCTTGTTATTGGTCTCATATGATAGCTCAAGCTTAGTTTCGTACAAAACCGCAGAGTTCCCGTCTCTGTGCTGCCTTTTTGTAACAAAAAATATTTACTCTAAAATTTGAATTTTCTCAAACTTCAGGTTTGATATGCTGATACTTTTTCAGGAGTTCTAGACTTGTTTTTGGTCTTAATTGATATGCTTATGTTCATACAAAGCTACGTCGTAGTCGGCTCTGCGCTGATTTTTTTGATAAGAAAAAATTAACTCCGAAAATTCATTATTCTCAAATTTCAGGTGTGATATGCTAATATATTTTCAGGAGTTCTAGGCTTATTTTTGGTCTTAAACGATAGCTAATGCACGGTAACGTAAAAAACCACGCAGTTTCTGGCTCTGCGCTGCCTTTTTTATTACGAAAAAATTTACTCTGAAATTTAGATTTTCTCAAACATCAGGTGTGATATGCTGATATATTTTCAAAAGTTCTAGGCTTATTTTTGGGCTTAAATGATAGCTCAAGCTTAGCTTAGTGCAAAACTGCGAAGTTTCCATCTCTGTGCTGCCTTTTTTGTAACGAAAAAAATTAAATCCGAAATTTCGATTTTCTCAAATTTTAGGTGTGATATGCTGATATAATTTCAGGAGTTCTAGGCTTGCTTTTGGTCTCAAACGATAGCTCATGCTTGGTTATGTACAAAACCGCGTAGTTCCTGGCTCTGAGTGTACTTATGTTCTATGAAAAAAATAAGTCTTAAATTTCGATTTTCTCAAATTTAAGATGTGATACTCGTATGCTGATATATTTTTCGGAAGTTAGGGCTTGTTTTTAGTCTCAAACGATAGCTTATGCTAGGTTACGTACAAAACCACGCAGTTCCTAGCCCTGCGCTGCCTTTTTTTATTACGAAAAAAATTACTCTGTAATTTAGATTTTCTCAAATTTCAGGTGTGATATGCTGATATATTTTCAGGAGTTGTAGGCTTGCTTTTAGTCTTTAATGATTGCTCTTGCTTAGATTAGTTCAAAACTGCGGATTTCCCGTCTCTGTGCTGCCTTTTTTGTAACGAAAAAAATTAACTCTTAAATTTCGATTTTCTCAAACTTTAGGTGTGGTATGCTGATATATTAACAGGAGTTCTTGTCTTGTGATTGGTCTCAAATGATAGCTCAAGCTTGGTTTCGTCCAAAACCGCGGAGTTCCCGTCTCTGTGCTGCCTTTTTTATTACGAAAAAATTTTAATCTGAAAATTAAAATTTTCTCAAACTTCAAGTGTGATATGCTGATATATTTTCAGGAGTTCTTGGCTTGTTATTGGTGTCAAATGATAGCTCAAGCTTAGTTTCGTACAAAACCTTGGAATTCCCGTCTCTTTGCTGCCTTTTTTCTTACGAAAAAATTTTACTCTGAAAATTTAAATTTTCTCAAACTTCAAGTGTGATATGCTGATATATTTTCAGGAGTTCTTGGCTTGTTATTGGTGTCAAATGATAGCTCAAGCTTGGTTTCGTACAAAACCTTGGAATTCCCGTCTCTGTGCTGCCTTTTTTATTACGAAAAAATTTTACTCCCAAAATTTAAATTTTCTCAAACTTCAGGTGCGATATGCTGATATATTTTCAGGAGTTCTAGGCTTGCTTTTAGTCTTTAATGATAGCTCTTGCTTAGATTAGTTCAAAACTGCGGATTTCCCGTCTCTGTGCTGCCTTTTTTGTAACGAAAAAAATTAACTCTGAAATTTCGATTTTCTCAAACTTTAGGTGTGATATGCTGACATATTTTCAGGAGTTCTTGGCTTGCTATTGGTCTCAAATGATAGCTCAAGCTTGGTTTCGTCCAAAACCGCGGAGTTCCCGTCTTTTAGCTGCCTTTTTTATTTCGAAAAAATTTTACTCTGAAAATTTCAATTTTCTTAAACTTCAGGTGTGATATGCTGATATATTTTCAGGAGTTTTAGGCTTGTTTTTAGTCTTAAATGATAGCTCATGCTAGATTAGTTCTAAACCGCAGAGTTCTTGTCTCTGTGCCGCCTTTTTTGTAAAGAAAAAAATTAAATCTGAAATTTTGATTTTCTCAAACTTTAGGTGTGATATGCTGATATATTTTCAGGAGTTCTTGGCTTGTTATTGGTCTCATATGATAGCTCAAGCTTAGTTTCGTACAAAACCGCAGAGTTCCCGTCTCTGTGCTGCCTTTTTGTAACAAAAAATATTTACTCTAAAATTTGAATTTTCTCAAACTTCAGGTTTGATATGCTGATACTTTTTCAGGAGTTCTAGACTTGTTTTTGGTCTTAATTGATATGCTTATGTTCATACAAAGCTACGTCGTAGTCGGCTCTGCGCTGATTTTTTTGATAAGAAAAAATTAACTCCGAAAATTCATTATTCTCAAATTTCAGGTGTGATATGCTAATATATTTTCAGGAGTTCTAGGCTTATTTTTGGTCTTAAACGATAGCTAATGCACGGTAACGTAAAAAACCACGCAGTTTCTGGCTCTGCGCTGCCTTTTTTATTACGAAAAAATTTACTCTGAAATTTAGATTTTCTCAAACATCAGGTGTGATATGCTGATATATTTTCAAAAGTTCTAGGCTTATTTTTGGGCTTAAATGATAGCTCAAGCTTAGCTTTGTGCAAAACTGCGAAGTTTCCATCTCTGTGCTGCCTTTTTTGTAACGAAAAAAATTAAATCCGAAATTTCGATTTTCTCAAATTTTAGGTGTGATATGCTGATATAATTTCAGGAGTTCTAGGCTTGCTTTTGGTCTCAAACGATAGCTCATGCTTGGTTATGTACAAAACCGCGTAGTTCCTGGCTCTGAGTGTACTTATGTTCTATGAAAAAAATAAGTCTTAAATTTCGATTTTCTCAAATTTAAGATGTGATACTCGTATGCTGATATATTTTTCGGAAGTTAGGGCTTGTTTTTAGTCTCAAACGATAGCTTATGCTAGGTTACGTACAAAACCACGCAGTTCCTAGCCCTGCGCTGCCTTTTTTTATTACGAAAAAAATTACTCTGTAATTTAGATTTTCTCAAATTTCAGGTGTGATATGCTGATATATTTTCAGGAGTTGTAGGCTTGATTTTGGTCTTAAACGATAGCTAATGCTCGGTTACGTACAAAACCATGCAGTTCCTGGCTCTGCGCTGCCTTTTTTGTACGAAAAAATTTACTCTGAGATTTAGATTTTCTCAAACATCAGGTGTGATATGCTGATATATTTTTAAAAGTTCTAGGCTTATTTTTGGGCTTAAATGATAGCTCAAGCTTAGCTTAGTGCAAAACTGCGAAGTTTCCATCTCTGTGCTGCCTTTTTTGTAACGAAAAAAATTAACTCTGAAATTTTGATTTTCTCAAACTTTAGGTGTGGTATGCTGATATATTAACAGGAGTTCTTGTCTTGTGATTGGTCTCAAATGATAGCTCAAGCTTGGTTTCGTCCAAAACCGCGGAGTTTCCGTCTCTGTGCTGCCTTTTTTATTACGAAAAAATTTTAATCTGGAAATTAAAATTTTCTCAAACTTCAAGTGTGATATGCTGATATATTTTCAGGAGTTCTTGGCTTGTTATTGGTGTCAAATGATAGCTCAAGCTTAGTTTCGTACAAAACCTTGGAATTCCCGTCTCTGTGCTGCCTTTTTTATTACGAAAAAATTTTACTCTGAAAATTTAAATTTTCTCAAACTTCAAGTGTGATATGCTGATATATTTTCAGGAGTTCTTGGCTTGTTATTGGTGTCAAATGATAGCTCAAGCTTGGTTTCGTCCAAAACCGCGGAGTTCCCGTCTTTTAGCTGCCTTTTTTATTTCGAAAAAATTTTACTCTGAAAATTTCAATTTTCTTAAACTTCAGGTGTGATATGCTGATATATTTTCAGGAGTTTTAGGCTTGTTTTTAGTCTTAAATGATAGCTCATGCTTAGATTAGTTCTAAACCGCAGAGTTCTTGTCTCTGTGCCGCCTTTTTTGTAAAGAAAAAAATTAAATCTGAAATTTTGATTTTCTCAAACTTTAGGTGTGATATGCTGATATATTTTCAGGAGTTCTTGGCTTGTTATTGGTCTCATATGATAGCTCAAGCTTAGTTTCGTACAAAACCGCAGAGTTCCCGTCTCTGTGCTGCCTTTTTGTAACAAAAAATATTTACTCTAAAATTTGAATTTTCTCAAACTTCAGGTTTGATATGCTGATACTTTTTCAGGAGTTCTAGACTTGTTTTTGGTCTTAATTGATATGCTTATGTTCATACAAAGCTACGTCGTAGTCGGCTCTGCGCTGATTTTTTTGATAAGAAAAAATTAACTCCGAAAATTCATTATTCTCAAATTTCAGGTGTGATATGCTAATATATTTTCAGGAGTTCTAGGCTTATTTTTGGTCTTAAACGATAGCTAATGCACGGTAACGTAAAAAACCACGCAGTTTCTGGCTCTGCGCTGCCTTTTTTATTACGAAAAAATTTACTCTGAAATTTAGATTTTCTCAAATATCAGGTGTGATATGCTGATATATTTTCAAAAGTTCTAGGCTTATTTTTGGGCTTAAATGATAGCTCAAGCTTAGCTTAGTGCAAAACTGCGAAGTTTCCATCTCTGTGCTGCCTTTTTTGTAACGAAAAAAATTAACTCTGAAATTTCGATTTTCTCAAACTTTAGGTGTGGTATGCTGATATATTAACAGGAGTTCTTGTCTTGTGATTGGTCTCAAATGATAGCTCAAGCTTGGTTTCGTCCAAAACCGCGGAGTTCCCGTCTCTGTGCTGCCTTTTTTATTACGAAAAAATTTTAATCTGAAAATTAAAATTTTCTCAAAGTTCAAGTGTGATATGCTGATATATTTTCAGGAGTTCTTGGCTTGTTATTGGTGTCAAATGACAGCTCAAGCTTGGTTTCGTACAAAACCTTGGAATTCCCGTCTCTGTGCTGCCTTTTTTATTACGAAAAAATTTTACTCCGAAAATTTAAATTTTCTCAAATTTCAGGTGCGATATGCTGATATATTTTCAGGAGTTCTAGGCTTGCTTTTAGTCTTTAATGATAGCTCTTGCTTAGATTAGTTCAAAACTGCGGATTTCCCGTCTCTGTGCTGCCTTTTTTGTAACGAAAAAAATTAACTCTGAAATTTCGATTTTCTCAAACTTTAGGTGTGGTATGCTGATATATTAACAGGAGTTCTTGTCTTGTGATTGGTTTCAAATGATAGCTCAAGCTTGGTTTCGTCCAAAACCGCGGAGTTCCCGTCTCTGTGCTGCCTTTTTTATTACGAAAAAATTTTAATCTGGAAATTAAAATTTTCTCAAACTTCAAGTGTGATATGCTGATATATTTTCAGGAGTTCTTGGCTTGTTATTGGTGTCAAATGATAGCTCAAGCTTAGTTTCGTCCAAAACCGCGGAGTTCCCGTCTTTTAGCTGCCTTTTTTATTTCGAAAAAATTTTACTCTGAAAATTTCAATTTTCTTAAACTTCAGGTGTGATATGCTGATATATTTTCAGGAGTTTTAGGCTTGTTTTTAGTCTTAAATGATAGCTCATGCTTAGATTAGTTCTAAACCGCAGAGTTCTTGTCTCTGTGCCGCCTTTTTTGTAAAGAAAAAAATTAAATCTGAAATTTTGATTTTCTCAAATTTTAGGTGTGATATGCTGATATATTTTCAGGAGTTCTTGGCTTGTTATTGGTCTCATATGATAGCTCAAGCTTAGTTTCGTACAAAACCGCAGAGTTTCCGTCTCTGTGCTGCCTTTTTGTAACAAAAAATATTTACTCTAAAATTTGAATTTTCTCAAACTTCAGGTTTGATATGCTGATACTTTTTCAGGAGTTCTAGACTTGTTTTTGGTCTTAATTGATATGCTTATGTTCATACAAAGCTACGTCGTAGTCGGCTCTGCGCTGATTTTTTTGATAAGAAAAAATTAACTCCGAAAATTCATTATTCTCAAATTTCAGGTGTGATATGCTAATATATTTTCAGGAGTTCTAGGCTTATTTTTGGTCTTAAACGATAGCTAATGCACGGTAACGTAAAAAACCACGCAGTTTCTGGCTCTGCGCTGCCTTTTTTATTACGAAAAAATTTACTCTGAAATTTAGATTTTCTCAAATATCAGGTGTGATATGCTGATATATTTTCAAAAGTTCTAGGCTTATTTTTGGGCTTAAATGATAGCTCAAGCTTAGCTTAGTGCAAAACTGCGAAGTTTCCATCTCTGTGCTGCCTTTTTTGTAACGAAAAAAATTAACTCTTAAATTTCGATTTTCTCAAACTTTAGGTGTGGTATGCTGATATATTAACAGGAGTTCTTGTCTTGTGATTGGTCTCAAATGATAGCTCAAGCTTGGTTTCGTCCAAAACCGCGGAGTTCCCGTCTCTGTGCTGCCTTTTTTATTACGAAAAAATTTTAATCTGAAAATTAAAATTTTCTCAAACTTCAAGTGTGATATGCTGATATATTTTCAGGAGTTCTTGGCTTGTTATTGGTGTCAAATGATAGCTCAAGCTTAGTTTCGTACAAAACCTTGGAATTCCCGTCTCTTTGCTGCCTTTTTTCTTACGAAAAAATTTTACTCTGAAAATTTAAATTTTCTCAAACTTCAAGTGTGATATGCTGATATATTTTCAGGAGTTCTTGGCTTGTTATTGGTGTCAAATGATAGCTCAAGCTTGGTTTCGTACAAAACCTTGGAATTCCCGTCTCTGTGCTGCCTTTTTTATTACGAAAAAATTTTACTCCCAAAATTTAAATTTTCTCAAACTTCAGGTGCGATATGCTGATATATTTTCAGGAGTTCTAGGCTTGCTTTTAGTCTTTAATGATAGCTCTTGCTTAGATTAGTTCAAAACTGCGGATTTCCCGTCTCTGTGCTGCCTTTTTTGTAACGAAAAAAATTAACTCTGAAATTTCGATTTTCTCAAACTTTAGGTGTGATATGCTGACATATTTTCAGGAGTTCTTGGCTTGCTATTGGTCTCAAATGATAGCTCAAGCTTGGTTTCGTCCAAAACCGCGGAGTTCCCGTCTCTGTGCTGCCTTTTTTATTACGAAAAAATTTTAATCTGAAAATTAAAATTTTCTCAAACTTCAAGTGTGATATGCTGATATATTTTCAGGAGTTCTTGGCTTGTTATTGGTGTCAAATGATAGCTCAAGCTTAGTTTCGTACAAAACCTTGGAATTCCCGTCTCTGTGCTGCCTTTTTTCTTACGAAAAAATTTTACTCTAAAAATTTAAATTTTCTCAAACTTCAAGTGTGATATGCTGATATATTTTCAGGAGTTCTTGGCTTGTTATTTGTGTCAAATGATAGCTCAAGCTTGGTTTCGTACAAAACCTTGGAATTCCCGTCTCTGTGCTGCCTTTTTTATTACGAAAAAATTTTACTCCCAAAATTTAAATTTTCTCAAACTTCAGGTGCGATATGCTGATATATTTTCAGGAGTTCTAGGCTTGCTTTTAGTCTTTAATGATAGCTCTTGCTTAGATTAGTTCAAAACTGCGGATTTCCCGTCTCTGTGCTGCCTTTTTTGTAACGAAAAAAATTAACTCTGAAATTTCGATTTTCTCAAACTTTAGGTGTGATATGCTGACATATTTTCAGGAGTTCTTGGCTTGCTATTGGTCTCAAATGATAGCTCAAGCTTGGTTTCGTCCAAAACCGCGGAGTTCCCGTCTCTGTTCTGCCTTTTTTGTTACGAAAAAATTTTACTCTTAAAATTTAAATTTTCTCAAACTTCAGGTGTGATATGCTGATATATTTTCAGGAGTTCTAGGCTTGTTATTAATCTCAAATGATAGCTCAAGCTTAGTTTCGAAAAAAATTGCAGAGTTCCCGTCTCTGTGCTGCCTTTTTGTAACGAAAAAAAATTACTCTAAAATTTGAATTTTCTCAAACTTCAGGTTTGATATGCTGATACTTTTTCAGGAGTTCTAGACTTGTTTTTAGTCTTAAACGATAGCTAATGGACGGTAACGTAAAAAACTACGCAGTTCCTGGCTCTGCGCTGCGTTTTTTATTACGAAAAAATTTACTCTGAAATTTAGATTTTCTCAAATATCAGGTGTTATATGCTGATATATTTTCAAAAGTTCTAGGCTTATTTTTGGGCTTAAATGATAGCTCATGCTTAGCTTAGAGCAAAACTGCGAAGTTCTCATCTCTGTGCTGCCTTTTTTGTAACGAAAAAAATTAACTCGAAAATTTTGATTTTCTCAAACTTTAGGTGTGATATGCTGATATATTTTCAGGAGTTCTTGGCTTGTTATTGGTCTCATATGATAGCCCAAGCTTAGTTTCGTACAAAACCGCAGAGTTCCCGTCTCTGTGCTGCCTTTTTGTAACAAAAAATATTTACTCTAAAATTTGAATTTTCTCAAACTTCAGGTTTGATATGCTGATACTTTTTCAGGAGTTCTAGACTTGTTTTTGGTCTTAATTGATATGCTTATGTTCATACAAAGCTACGTCGTAGTCGGCTCTGCGCTGATTTTTTTGATAAGAAAAAATTAACTCCGAAAATTCATTATTCTCAAATTTCAGGTGTGATATGCTAATATATTTTCAGGAGTTCTAGGCTTATTTTTGATCTTAAACGATAGCTAATGCACGGTAACGTAAAAAACCACGCAGTTTCTGGCTCTGCGCTGCCTTTTTTATTACGAAAAAATTTACTCTGAAATTTAGATTTTCTCAAACATCAGGTGTGATATGCTGATATATTTTCAAAAGTTCTAGGCTTATTTTTGGGCTTAAATGATAGCTCAAGCTTAGCTTAGTGCAAAACTGCGAAGTTTCCATCTCTGTGCTGCCTTTTTTGTAACGAAAAAATTAAACCCGAAATTTCGTTTTTCTCAAATTTTAGGTGTGATATGCTGATATATTTTCAGGAGTTCTTGGCTTGTTATTGGTCTCAAATGATAGTTCAAGCTTGGTTTCGTCCAAAACCGCGGAGTTCCCGTCTTTTAGCTGCCTTTTTTATTTCGAAAAAATTTTACTCTGAAAATTTCAATTTTCTTAAATTTCAGGTGTGATATGCTGATATATTTTCAGGAGTTTTAGGCTTGTTTTTAGTCTTAAATGATAGCTCATGCTTAGATTAGTTCTAAACCGCAGAGTTCTTGTCTCTGTGCCGCCTTTTTTGTAAAGAAAAAAATTAAATCTGAAATTTTGATTTTCTCAAACTTTAGGTGTGATATGCTGATATATTTTCAGGAGTTCTTGGCTTGTTATTGGTCTCATATGATAGCTCAAGCTTAGTTTCGTACAAAACCGCAGAGTTCCCGTCTCTGTGCTGCCTTTTTGTAACAAAAAATATTTACTCTAAAATTTGAATTTTCTCAAACTTCAGGTTTGATATGCTGATACTTTTTCAGGAGTTCTAGACTTGTCTTTGGTCTTAATTGATATGCTTATGTTCATACAAAGCTACGTCGTAGTCGGCTCTGCGCTGATTTTTTTGATAAGAAAAAATTAACCCCGAAAATTCATTATTCTCAAATTTCAGGTGTGATATGCTAATATATTTTCAGGAGTTCTAGGCTTGCTTTTAGTCTTAAATGATAGCTCATGCTTAGATTAGTTCAAAACCGCGGAGTTCCCGTCCCTGTGCAGCCCTTATTGTAACGAAAAAAATTAACTCTAAAATTTCGATTTTCTCAAATTTTAGGTGTGATATGCTGATATATTTTCAGGAGTTCTTGGTTTGTTATTGGTCTCAAATGATAGCTTAAGCTTGGTTTCGTCCAAAACCGCGGAGTTACTGGCTCTGAGTTTACTTATGTTCTGCGAAAAAATAAGTTTGATATATCGATTTTCTCATATTTCAGGTGTGATATGCTGATATATTCAGGAGTTCTAGGCTTGCTTTTGGTCTCAAACGATAGCTCATGCTTGGTTATGTACAAAACCGCGTAGTTCCTGGCTCTGAGTGTACTTATGTTCTATGAAAAAAATAAGTCTTAAATTTCGATTTTCTCAAATTTAAGATGTGATACTCGTATGCTGATATATTTTTCGGAATTTAGGGCTTGTTTTTAGTCTCAAACGATAGCTTATGCTAGGTTACGTACAAAACCACGCAGTTCCTAGCCCTGCGCTGCCTTTTTTTATTACGAAAAAAATTACTCTGTAATTTAGATTTTCTCAAATTTCAGGTGTGATATGCTGATATATTTTCAGGAGTTCTAGGCTTGATTTTGGTCTTAAACGATAGCTAATGCTCGGTTACGTACAAAACCATGCAGTTCCTGGCTCTGCGCTGCCTTTTTTGTACGAAAAAATTTACTCTGAGATTTAGATTTTCTCAAACATCAGGTGTGATATGCTGATATATTTTCAAAAGTTCTAGGCTTTTTTTTGGGCTTAAATGATAGCTCATGCTTAGCTTAGTGCAAAACCCCGGAGTTCACGTCTCAGTGCTGCCTTTTTTATTACGAAAAACTTTTACTCTGAAAATTTCAATTTTCTCAAATTGCAGGTGTGATATGCTGAGATATTTTCAGGAGTTCTAGGCTTGCTTTTAGTCTTAAATGATAGCTCATGCTTAGATTAGTTCAAAACCGCGGAGTTCCCGTCCCTGTGCAGCCCTTATTGTAACGAAAAAAATTAACTCTGAAATTTCGATTTTCTCAAATTTTAGGTGTGGTATGCTGATATATTAACAGGAGTTCTTGTCTTGTGATTGGTCTCAAATGATAGGTCAAGCTTGGTTTCGTCCAAATCCGCGGAGTTCCCGTCTCTGTGCTGCCTTTTTTATTACGAAAAAATTTTAATCTGAAAATTAAAATTTTCTCAAACTTCAAGTGTGATATGCTGATATATTTTCAGGAGTTCTTGGCTTGTTATTGGTGTCAAATGATAGCTCAAGCTTGGTTTCGTACAAAACCTTGGAATTCCCGTCTCTGTGCTGCCTTTTTTATTACGAAAAAATTTTACTCTGAAAATTTAAATTTTCTCAAACTTCAGGTGCGATATGCTGATATATTTTCAGGAGTTCTAGGCTTGCTTTTAGTCTTAAATGATAGCTCTTGCTTAGATTAGTTCAAAACTGCGGATTTCCCGTCTCTGTGCTGCCTTTTTTGTAACGAAAAAAATTAACTCTGAAATTTCGATTTTCTTAAACTTTAGGTGTGATATGCTGACATATTTTCAGGAGTTCTTGGCTTGCTATTGGTCTCAAATGTTAGCTCAAACTTGGTTTCGTCCAACACCGCGGAGTTCCCGTCGTTGTGCTGCCTTTTTTATTTCGAAAAAATTTTACTCTGAAAATTTCAATTTTCTTAAACTTCAGGTGTGATATGCTGATATATTTTCAGGAGTTTTAGGCTTGTTTTTAGTCTTAAATGATAGCTCATGCTTAGATTAGTTCAAAACCGCGGAGTTCTTGTCTCTGTGCCGCCTTTTTTGTAAAGAAAAAAATAAAATCTGAAATTTTGATTTTCTCAAACTTTAGGTGTGATATGCTGATATATTTTCAGGAGTTCTTGGCTTGCTATTAGTCTCAAATGATAGCTCATGCTTAGATTAGTTCAAAACCGCGGAGTTTCTGTCTCTGTGCTGCATTTTTTGTAAACAAAAAAATTAACTCTGATTTTCTCAAACATCAGGTGTTATATGCTGATATATTTTCAAAAGTTCTAGGCTTATTTTTGGGCTTAAATGATAGCTCATGCTTAGCTTAGTGCAAAACTGCGAAGTTCTCATCTCTGTGCTGCCTTTTTTGTAACGAAAAAATTAACTCTAAAATTTCGATTTTCTCAAATTTTAGGTGTGATATGCTGATATATTTTCAGGAGTTCTTGGCTTGTTATTGGTCTCAAATGATAGCTAAAGCTTGGTTTCGTCCAAAACCGCGGAGTTCCCGTCTCTGTTCTGCCTTTTTTGTTACGAAAAAATTTTACTCTTAAAATTTAAATTTTCTCAAACTTCAGGTGTGATATGCTGATATATTTTCAGGAGTTCTAGGCTTGTTATTGGTCTCAAATGATAGCTCAAGCTTAGTTTCGAAAAAAATTGCAGAGTTCCCGTCTCTGTGCTGCCTTTTTGTAACGAAAAAAAATTACTCTAAAATTTGAATTTTCTCAAACTTCAGGTTTGATATGCTGATACTTTTTCAGGAGTTCTAGACTTGTTTTTAGTCTTAAACGATAGCTAATGGACGGTAACGTAAAAAACCACGCAGTTCCTGGCTCTGCGCTGCGTTTTTTATTACGAAAATATTTACTCTGAAATTTAGATTTTCTCAAACATCAGGTGTTATATGCTGATATATTTTCAAAAGTTCTAGGCTTATTTTTGGGCTTAAATGATAGCTCATGCTTAGCTTAGTGCAAAACTGCGAAGTTCTCATCTCTGTGCTGCCTTTTTTGTAAAGAAAAAAATTAAATCTGAAATTTTGATTTTCTCAAACTTTAGGTGTGATATGCTGATATATTTTCAGGAGTTCTTGGCTTGTTATTGGTCTCATATGATAGCCCAAGCTTAGTTTCGTACAAAACCGCAGAGTTCCCGTCTCTGTGCTGCCTTTTTGTAACAAAAAATATTTACTCTAAAATTTGAATTTTCTCAAACTTCAGGTTTGATATGCTGATACTTTTTCAGGAGTTCTAGACTTGTTTTTGGTCTTAATTGATATGCTTTTGTTCATACAAAGCTACGTCGTAGTCGGCTCTGCGCTGATTTTTTTGATAAGAAAAAATTAACTCCGAAAATTCATTATTCTCAAATTTCAGGTGTGATATGCTAATATATTTTCAGGAGTTCTAGGCTTATTTTTGGTCTTTAACGATAGCTAATGCACGGTAACGTAAAAAACCACGCAGTTTCTGGCTATGCGCTGCCTTTTTTATTACGAAAAAATTTACTCTGAAATTTAGATTTTCTCAAACATCAGGTGTGATATGCTGATATATTTTCAAAAGTTCTAGGCTTATTTTTGGGCTTAAATGATAGCTCAAGCTTAGCTTAGTGCAAAACTGTGAAGTTTCCATCTCTGTGCTGCCTTTTTTGTAACGAAAAAAATTAAATCTGAAATTTCGATTTTCTCAAATTTTAGATGTGATATGCTGATATATTTTCAGGAGTTCTTGGCTTGTTATTGGTCTCAAATGATAGCTCCAGCTTGGTTTCGTCCAAAACCGCGGAGTTCCCGTCTCTGTGCTGCCGTTTTTATTACGAACAAATTTTACTCTGAAAATTTAAGTTTTCTCAAATTTCAGGTGTGATATGATGATATATTTTCAGGAGTTCTTGGCTTGCTATTGGTCTCAAATGATAGCTCAAGCTTAGATCAGTTCAAAACTGCGGATTTCCCGTCTCTGTGCTGCCTTTTTTGTAACGAAAAAAATTAACTCTGAAATTTCGATTTTCTCAAACTTTAGGTGTGATATGCTGATACTTTTTCAGGAGTTCTAGACTTGTTTTTGGTCTTAATTGATATGCTTATGTCCATACAAAGCTACGTCGTAGTCGGCTCTGCGCTGACTTTTTTGATAAGAAAAAATTAACTCCGAAAATTAAATATTCTCAAATTTCAGGTGTGATATGCTAATATATTTTCAGGAGTTCTAGGCTTATTTTTGGTCTTAAACGATAGCTAATGCACGGTAACGTAAAAAAACGCGCAGTTCCTGGCTCTGCGCTACCTTTTTTATTACGAAAATATTTACTCTGAAATTTAGATTTTTTCAAACATCAGGTGTGATATGCTGATATATTTTCAAAAGTTCTAGGCTTATTTTTGGGCTTAAATGATAGCTTATGCTTAGCTTAGTGCAAAAACCCGGAGTTACCGTCTCTGTGCTGCCTTTTTTATTACGAAAAAATTTTAATCTGAAAATTTAAATTTTCTCAAACTTCAGGTGTGATATGCTGATATATTTTCAGGAGTTCTTGGCTTGTTATTGGTCTCTAATGATAGCTTAAGCTTGGTTTCGTCCAAAACCGCGGAGTGGCCGTCTCTGTGCTACCTTTTTTTTACGAAAAAATTTTACTCTTAAAATTTAAATTTTCTCAAATTTCAAGTGTGATATGCTGATATCTTTTCAGGAGTTCTTGGCTTGTTATTGGTCTAAAATGATAGCTCAAGCTTAGTTTCGTCCAAAACCGCGTAGTTCCTGGCTCTGAGTGTACTTATTTTCTATGAAAAAAATAAGTCTGTTATTTAGATTTTCTCAAATATAAGTTGTGATATGCTGATATGTTTTCAGGAATTTGGGGCCTGTTTTTGGTCTCCAACGATAGCTTATGCTCAGTTACGTACAAAAGCATGCAGTTCCTGGCTCTGCGCTGCCTTTTATTATTACGAAAATATTACTCTGTAATTTTGATTTTCTCAAATTTCAGGTGTGATATGCTGATATATTTTTAGGAGTTCTAGGCTTGTTTTTAGCCTTAATTGATAGCTCATGCTTAGTTTAGTACAAAAACGCGGAGTTCTCGTCTCTGTGCTGCCTTTTTTATTACAAAAAAAATTTACTCTGAAAATTTTAATTTTCTCAAATTTCAGGTGTGATAAGCTGATATATTTTCAGGAGTTCTAGGCTTGTTTTTAATCTTCAATGATAGCTCTTGCTTAGATTAGTTCAAAACCACGGAGTTCCCGTCTCTGTGCTGCATTTTTTGTAAACAAAAAAATTAACTCTGAAATTTCGATTTTCTCAAACTTTAGGTTTGATATGCTGATATATTTTCAGGAGTTCTAGGCTTGTTATTGGTCTCAAATGATAGCTCAAGCTTAGTTTCGAATAAAATTGCAGAGTTCCCGTCTCTGTGCTGCCTTTTTGTAACGAAAAAAAATTACTCTAAAATTTGAATTTTCTCAAACTTCAAGTTTGATATGCTGATACTTTTTCAGGAGTTCTAGACTTGTTTTTAATCTTAAACGATAGCTAATGGACGGTAACGTAAAAAACCACGCAGTTCCTGGCTCTGCGCTGCGTTTTTTATTACGAAAAAATTTACTCTGAAATTTAGATTTTCTCAAACATCAGGTGTTATATGCTGATATATTTTCAAAAGTTCTAGGCTTATTTTTGGGCTTAAATGATAGCTTATGCTTAGCTTAGTGCAAAACTGCGAAGTTCCCATCTCTGTGCTGCCTTTTTTGTAACGAAAAAAAATAACTCTAAAATTTCGATTTTCTCAAATTTTAGGTGTGATATGCTGATATATTTTCAGGAGTTCTTGGCTTGTTATTGGTCTCAAATGATAGCTAAAGCTAGGTTTCGTCCAAAACCGCGGAGTTCCTGGCTCTGAGTTTACTTATGTTCTGCGAAAAAATAAGTTTGATATATCGATTTTCTCATATTTCAGGTGTGATATGCTGATATAATTTCAGGAGTTCTAGGCTTGCTTTTGATCTCAAACGATAGCTCATGCTTGGTTATGTACAAAACCGCGTAGTTCCTGGCTCTGAGTGTACTTATGTTCTATGAAAAAAATAAGTCTTAAATTTCGATTTTCTCAAATTTAAGATGTGATACTCGTATGCTGATATATTTTTCGGAAGTTAGGGCTTGTTTTTAGTCTCAAACGATAGCTTATGCTAGGTTACGTACAAAACCACGCAGTTCCTAGCCCTGCGCTGCCTTTTTTTATTACGAAAAAAATTACTCTGTAATTTAGATTTTCTCAAATTTCAGGTGTGATATGCTGATATATTTTCAGGAGTTGTAGGCTTGATTTTGGTCTTAAACGATAGCTAATGCTCGGTTACGTACAAAACCATGCAGTTCCTGGCTCTGCGCTGCCTTTTTTGTACGAAAAAATTTACTCTGAGATTTAGATTTTCTCAAACATCAGGTGTGATATGCTGATATATTCTCAAAAGTTCTAGGCTTATTTTTGGGCTTAAATGATAGCTCAAGCTTAGCTTAGTGCAAAACTGCGAACTTTCCATCTCTGTGCTGCCTTTTTTGTAACGAAAAAAATTAACTCTGAAATTTCGATTTTCTCAAACTTTAGGTGTGGTATGCTGATATATTAACAGGAGTTCTTGTCTTGTGATTGGTTTCAAATGATAGCTCAAGCTTGGTTTCGTCCAAAACCGCGGAGTTCCCGTCTCTGTGCTGCCTTTTTTTTACGAAAAAATTTTACTCTTAAAATTTAAATTTTCTCAAATTTCAAGTGTGATATGCTGATATATTTTCAGGAGTTCTTGGCTTGTTATTGGTCTCAAATGATAGCTCGAGCTTAGTTTCGTCCAAAACCGCGTAGTTCCTGGCTCTGAGTGTACTTATTTTCTATGAAAAAAATAAGTCTGTTATTTAGATTTTCTCAAATTTAAGTTGTGATATGCTGATAGGTTTTCAGGAATTTGGGGCCTGTTTTTGGTCTCCAACGATAGCTTATGCTCAGTTACGTACAAAAGCACGCAGTTCCTGGCTCTGCGCTGCCTTTTATTATTACGAA
The DNA here is from genome assembly GCA_947086415.1 of Pammene aurita. Taxonomy (NCBI): domain Eukaryota; kingdom Metazoa; phylum Arthropoda; class Insecta; order Lepidoptera; family Tortricidae; genus Pammene; species Pammene aurita. The sequence continues at coordinate 4,725,529 of OX352315.1, read as the reverse complement.
AATATTACTCTGTAATTTAGATTTTCTCAAATTTCAGGTGTGATATGCTGATATATTTTCAGGAGTTCTAGGCTTGTTTTTAATCTTCAATGATAGCTCTTGCATATTTTCAGGAGTTCTTGGCTTGCTATTGGTCTCAAATGATAGCTCAAGCTTGGTTTCGTCCAAAACCGCGGAGTTCCCGTCTTTGTGCTGCCTTTTTTATTTCGAAAAAATTTTACTCTGAAAATTTCAATTTTCTTAAACTTCAGGTGTGATATGCTGATATATTTTCAGGAGTTTTAGGCTTGTTTTTAGTCTTAAATGATAGCTCATGCTTAGATTAGTTCAAAACCGCGGAGTTCTTGTCTCTGTGCCGCCTTTTTTGTAAAGAAAAAAATTAAATCTGAAATTTTGATTTTCTCAAATTTAGGTGTGATATGCTGATATATTTTCAGGAGTTCTTGGCTTGTTATTGGTCTCATATGATAGCTCAAGCTTAGTTTCGTACAAAACCGCAGAGTTCCCGTCTCTGTGCTGCCTTTTTGTAACAAAAAATATTTACTCTAAAATTTGAATTTTCTCAAACTTCAGGTTTGATATGCTGATACTTTTTCAGGAGTTCTAGACTTGTTTTTGGTCTTAATTGATATGCTTATGTTCATACAAAGCTACGTCGTAGTCGGCTCTGCGCTGATTTTTTTGATAAGAAAAAATTAACTCCGAAAATTCATTATTCTCAAATTTCAGGTGTGATATGCTAATATATTTTCAGGAGTTCTAGGCTTATTTTTGGTCTTAAACGATAGCTAATGCACGGTAACGTAAAAAACCACGCAGTTTCTGGCTCTGCGCTGCCTTTTTTATTACGAAAAAATTTACTCTGAAATTTAGATTTTCTCAAATATCAGGTGTGATATGCTGATATATTTTCAAAAGTTCTAGGCTTATTTTTGGGCTTAAATGATAGCTCAAGCTTAGCTTAGTGCAAAACTGCGAAGTTTCCATCTCTGTGCTGCCTTTTTTGTAACGAAAAAAATTAACTCTGAAATTTCGATTTTCTCAAACTTTAGGTGTGGTATGCTGATATATTAACAGGAGTTCTTGTCTTGTGATTGGTCTCAAATGATAGCTCAAGCTTGGTTTCGTCCAAAACCGCGGAGTTCCCGTCTCTGTGCTGCCTTTTTTATTACGAAAAAATTTTAATCTGAAAATTAAAATTTTCTCAAACTTCAAGTGTGATATGCTGATATATTTTCAGGAGTTCTTGGCTTGTTATTGGTGTCAAATGATAGCTCAAGCTTAGTTTCGTACAAAACCTTGGAATTCCCGTCTCTGTGCTGCCTTTTTTCTTACGAAAAAATTTTACTCTGAAAATTTAAATTTTCTCAAACTTCAAGTGTGATATGCTGATATATTTTCAGGAGTTCTTGGCTTGTTATTGGTGTCAAATGATAGCTCAAGCTTGGTTTCGTACAAAACCTTGGAATTCCCGTCTCTGTGCTGCCTTTTTTATTACGAAAAAATTTTACTCCGAAAATTTAAATTTTCTCAAACTTCAGGTGCGATATGCTGATATATTTTCAGGAGTTCTAGGCTTGCTTTTAGTCTTTAATGATAGCTCTTGCTTAGATTAGTTCAAAACTGCGGATTTCCTGTCTCTGTGCTGCCTTTTTTGTAACGAAAAAAATTAACTCTGAAATTTCGATTTTCTCAAACTTTAGGTGTGGTATGCTGATATATTAACAGGAGTTCTTGTCTTGTGATTGGTTTCAAATGATAGCTCAAGCTTGGTTTCGTCCAAAACCGCGGAGTTCCCGTCTCTGTGCTGCCTTTTTTATTACGAAAAAATTTTAATCTGGAAATTAAAATTTTCTCAAACTTCAAGTGTGATATGCTGATATATTTTCAGGAGTTCTTGGCTTGTTATTGGTGTCAAATGATAGCTCAAGCTTAGTTTCGTCCAAAACCGCGGAGTTCCCGTCTTTTAGCTGCCTTTTTTATTTCGAAAAAATTTTACTCTGAAAATTTCAATTTTCTTAAACTTCAGGTGTGATATGCTGATATATTTTCAGGAGTTTTAGGCTTGTTTTTAGTCTTAAATGATAGCTCATGCTTAGATTAGTTCTAAACCGCAGAGTTCTTGTCTCTGTGCCGCCTTTTTTGTAAAGAAAAAAATTAAATCTGAAATTTTGATTTTCTCAAATTTTAGGTGTGATATGCTGATATATTTTCAGGAGTTCTTGGCTTGTTATTGGTCTCATATGATAGCTCAAGCTTAGTTTCGTACAAAACCGCAGAGTTCCCGTCTCTGTGCTGCCTTTTTGTAACAAAAAATATTTACTCTAAAATTTGAATATTCTCAAACTTCAGGTTTGATATGCTGATACTTTTTCAGGAGTTCTAGACTTGTTTTTGGTCTTAATTGATATGCTTATGTTCATACAAAGCTACGTCGTAGTCGGCTCTGCGCTGATTTTTTTGATAAGAAAAAATTAATTCCGAAAATTCATTATTCTCAAATTTCAGGTGTGATATGCTAATATATTTTCAGGAGTTCTAGGCTTATTTTTGGTCTTAAACGATAGCTAATGCACGGTAACGTAAAAAACCACGCAGTTTCTGGCTCTGCGCTGCCTTTTTTATTACGAAAAAATTTACTCTGAAATTTAGATTTTCTCAAACATCAGGTGTGATATGCTGATATATTTTCAAAAGTTCTAGGCTTTTTTTTGGTCTTAAACGATAGCTAATGCACGGTAACGTAAAAAACCACGCAGTTTCTGGCTCTGCGCTGCCTTTTTTATTACGAAAAAATTTACTCTGAAATTTAGATTTTCTCAAACATCAGGTGTGATATGCTGATATATTTTCAAAAGTTCTAGGCTTTTTTTTGGGCTTAAATGATAGCTCATGCTTAGCTTAGTGCAAAACCCCGGAGTTCACGTCTCAGTGCTGCCTTTTTTATTACGAAAAACTTTTACTCTGAAAATTTCAATTTTCTCAAATTGCAGGTGTGATATGCTGAGATATTTTCAGGAGTTCTAGGCTTGCTTTTAGTCTTAAATGATAGCTCATGCTTAGATTAGTTCAAAACCGCGGAGTTCCCGTCTCTGTGCTGCCTTTTTGTATCGAAAAAAATTAACTCTGAAATTTCGATTTTCTCAAACTTTAGGTGTGATATGCTGATACTTTTTCAGGAGTTCTAGACTTGTTTTTGGTCTTAATTGATATGCTTATGTCCATACAAAGCTACGTCGTAGTCGGCTCTGCGCTGACTTTTTTGATAAGCAAAAATTAACTCCGAAAATTCAATATTCTCAAATTTCAGGTGTGATATGCTAATATATTTTCAGGAGTTCTAGGCTTATTTTTGGTCTTAAACGATAGCTAATGCACGGTAACATAAAAAACCACGCAGTTTCTGGCTCTGCGCTGCCTTTTTTATTACGAAAAAATTTACTCTGACATTTAGATTTTCTCAAACATCAGGTGTGATATGCTGATATATTTTCAAAAGTTCTAGGCTTATTTTTGGGCTGAAATGATAGCTCAAGCTTAGCTTAGTGCAAAACTGCGAAGTTTCCATCTCTGTGCTGCCTTTTTTGTAACGAAAAAAAATAACTCTGAAATTTTGATTTTCTCAAATTTTAGGTGTGATATGCTGATATAATTTCAGGAGTTCTAGGCTTGCTTTTGGTCTCAAACGATAGCTCATGCTTGGTTATGTACAAAACCGCGTAGTTCCTGGCTCTGAGTGTACTTATGTTCTATGAAAAAAATAAGTCTTAAATTTCGATTTTCTCAAATTTAAGATGTGATACTCGTATGCTGATATATTTTTCGGAAGTTAGGGCTTGTTTTTAGTCTCAAACGATAGCTTATGCTAGGTTACGTACAAAACCACGCAGTTCCTAGCCCTGCGCTGCCTTTTTTTATTACGAAAAAAATTACTCTGTAATTTAGATTTTCTCAAATTTCAGGTGTGATATGCTGATATATTTTCAGGAGTTGTAGGGTTGATTTTGGTCTTAAACGATAGCTAATGCTCGGTTACGTACAAAACCATGCAGTTCCTGGCTCTGCGCTGCCTTTTTTGTACGAAAAAATTTACTCTGAGATTTAGATTTTCTCAAACATCAGGTGTGATATGCTGATATATTTTTAAAAGTTCTAGGCTTATTTTTGGGCTTAAATGATAGCTTAAGCTTAGCTTAGTGCAAAACTGCGAAGTTTCCATCTCTGTGCTGCCTTTTTAGTAACGAAAAAAATTAACTCTGAAATTTCGATTTTCTCAAAATTTAGGTGTGGTATGCTGATATATTAACAGGAGTTCTTGTCTTGTGATTGGTCTCAAATGATAGCTCAAGCTTGGTTTCGTCCAAAACCGCGGAGTTTCCGTCTCTGTGCTGCCTTTTTTATTACGAAAAAATTTTAATCTGGAAATTAAAATTTTCTCAAACTTCAAGTGTGATATGCTGATATATTTTCAGGAGTTCTTGGCTTGTTATTGGTGTCAAATGATAGCTCAAGCTTAGTTTCGTACAAAACCTTGGAATTCCAGTCTCTGTGCTGCCTTTTTTATTACGAAAAAATTTTACTCTGAAAATTTAAATTTTCTCAAACTTCAAGTGTGATATGCTGATATATTTTCAGGAGTTCTTGGCTTGTTATTGGTGTCAAATGATAGCTCAAGCTTGGTTTCGTCCAAAACCGCGGAGTTCCCGTCTTTTAGCTGCCTTTTTTATTTCGAAAAAATTTTACTCTTAAAATTTCAATTTTCTTAAACTTCAGGTGTGATATGCTGATATATTTTCAGGAGTTTTAGGCTTGTTTTTAGTCTTAAATGATAGCTCATGCTTAGATTAGTTCTAAACCGCAGAGTTTTTGTCTCTGTGCCGCCTTTTTTGTAAAGAAAAAAATTAAATCTGAAATTTTGATTTTCTCAAACTTTAGGTGTGATATGCTGATATATTTTCAGGAGTTCTTGGCTTGTTATTGGTCTCATATGATAGCTCAAGCTTAGTTTCGTACAAAACCGCAGAGTTCCCGTCTCTGTGCTGCCTTTTTGTAACAAAAAATATTTACTCTAAAATTTGAATTTTCTCAAACTTCAGGTTTGATATGCTGATACTTTTTCAGGAGTTCTAGACTTGTTTTTGGTCTTAATTGATATGCTAATGTCCATACAAAGCTACGTCGTAGTCGGCTCTGCGCTGACTTTTTTGATAAGAAAAAATTAACTCCGAAAATTCAATATTCTCAAATTTCAGGTGTGATATGCTAATATATTTTCAGGAGTTCTAGGCTTATTTTTGGTCTTAAACGATAGCTAATGCACGGTAATGTAAAAAACCGCGCAGTTCCTGGCTCTGCGCTCCCTTTTTTATTACGAAAATATTTACTCTGAAATTTAGATTTTCTCAAACATCAGGTGTGATATGCTGATATATTTTCAAAAGTTCTAGGCTAATTTTTGGGCTTAATTGATAGCTCATGCTTAGCTTAGTGCAAAAACCCGGAGTTCCCGTCTCTGTGCTGCCTTTTTTATTACGAAAAAATTTTAATCTGAAAATTTAAATTTTCTCAAATTTCAGGTGTGATATGCTAATATATTTTCAGGAGTTCTAGGCTTTTTTTTGGTCTCAAATGATAGCTCAAGCTTAGTTTCGAAAAAAATTGCAGAGTTCCCGTCTCTGTGCTGCCTTTTTGTAACGAAAAAAAATTACTCTAAAATTTGAATTTTCTCAAACTTCAGGTTTGATATGCTGATACTTTTTCAGGAGTTCTAGACTTGTTTTTAGTCTTAAACGATAGCTAATGGACGGTAACGTAAAAAACCACGCAGTTCCTGGCTCTGCGCTGCGTTTTTTATTACGAAAAAATTTACTCTGAAATTTAGATTTTCTCAAACATCAGGTGTTATATGCTGATATATTTTCAAAAGTTTTAGGCTTATTTTTGGGCTTAAATGATAGCTCATGCTTAGCTTAGTGCAAAACTGCGAAGTTCTCATCTCTGTGCTGCCTTTTTTGTAACGAAAAAATTAACTCTAAAATTTCGATTTTCTCAAATTTTAGGTGTGATATGCTGATATATTTTCAGGAGTTCTTGGCTTATTATTGGTCTCAAATGATAGCTAAAGCTTGGTTTCGTCCAAAACCGCGGAGTTCCCGTCTCTGTTCTGCCTTTTTTGTTACGAAAAAATTTTACTCTTAAAATTTAAATTTTCTCAAACTTCAGGTGTGATATGCTGATATATTTTCAGGAGTTCTAGGCTTGTTATTGGTCTCAAATGATAGCTCAAGCTTAGTTTCGAAAAAAATTGCAGAGTTCCCGTCTCTGTGCTGCCTTTTTTGTATCGAAAAAAATTTACTCTGAAATTTCGATTTTCTCAAACTTCAGGTTTGATATGCTGATACTTTTTCAGGAGTTCTAGACTTGTTTTTGGTCTTAATTGATATGCTTATGTCCATACAAAGCTACGTCGTAGTCGGCTCTGCGCTGACTTTTTTGATAAGAAAAAATTAACTCCGAAAATTCAATATTCTCAAATTTCAGGTGTGATATGCTAATATATTTTCAGGAGTTCTAGGCTTATTTTTGGTCTTAAACGATAGCTAATGCACGGTAATGTAAAAAACCGCGCACTTCCTGGCTCTGCGCTCCCTTTTTTATTACGAAAATATTTACTCTGAAATTTAGATTTTCTCAAACATCAGGTGTGATATGCTGATATATTTTCAAAAGTTCTAGGCTAATTTTTGGGCTTAATTGATAGCTCATGCTTAGCTTAGTGCAAAAACCCGGAGTTCCCGTCTCTGTGCTGCCTTTTTTATTACGAAAAAATTTTAATCTGAAAATTTAAATTTTCTCAAATTTCAGGTGTGATATGCTGATATATTTTCAGGAGTTCTTGGCTTGTTATTGGTCTCTAATGATAGCTCATGCTTAGTTTAGTACAAAAACGCGGAGTTCCCGTCTCTGTGCTGCCTTTTTTATTACGAAAAAAATTTACTCTGAAAATTTTAATTTTCTCAAACTTCAGGTGTGATAAGCTGATATATTTTTAGGAGTTCTAGGCTTGTTTTTAGCCTTAATTGATAGCTCATGCTTAGTTTAGTACAAAAACGCGGAGTTCCCGTCTCTGTGCTGCCTTTTTTTTACGAAAAAATTTTACTCTTAAAATTTAAATTTTCTCAAATTTCAAGTGTGATATGCTGATATATTTTCAGGAGTTCTTGGCTTGTTATTGGTCTCAAATGATAGCTCGAGCTTAGTTTCGTCCAAAACCGCGTAGTTCCTGGCTCTGAGTGTACTTATTTTCTATGAAAAAAATAAGTCTGTTATTTAGATTTTCTCAAATTTAAGTTGTGATATGCTGATAGGTTTTCAGGAATTTGGGGCCTGTTTTTGGTCTCCAACGATAGCTTATGCTCAGTTACGTACAAAAGCACGCAGTTCCTGGCTCTGCGCTGCCTTTTATTATTACGAAAATATTACTCTGTAATTTAGATTTTCTCAAATTTCAGGTGTGATATGCTGATATATTTTCAGGAGTTTTAGGCTTGTTTTTAATCTTCAATGATAGCTCTTGCATATTTTCAGGAGTTCTTGGCTTGCTATTGGTCTCAAATGATAGCTCAAGCTTGGTTTCGTACAAAACCTTGGAATTCCCGTCTCTGTGCTGCCTTTTTTATTACGAAAAAATTTTACTCTGAAAATTTAAATTTTCTCAAACTTCAGGTGCGATATGCTGATATATTTTCAGGAGTTCTAGGCTTGCTTTTAGTCTTAAATGATAGCTCTTGCTTAGATTAGTTCAAAACTGCGGATTTCCCGTCTCTGTGCTGCCTTTTTTGTAACGAAAAAAATTAACTCTGAAATTTCGATTTTCTCAAACTTTAGGTGTGATATGCTGACATATTTTCAGGAGTTCTTGGCTTGCTATTGGTCTCAAATGTTAGCTCAAACTTAGTTTCGTCCAACACCGCGGAGTTCCCTTCGTTGTGCTGCCTTTTTTATTTCGAAAAAATTTTACTCTGAAAATTTCAATTTTCTTAAATTTCAGGTGTGATATGCTGATATATTTTCAGGAGTTTTAGGCTTGTTTTTAGTTTTAAATGATAGCTCATGCTTAGATTAGTTCAAAACCGCGGAGTTCTTGTCTCTGTGCCGCCTTTCTTGTAAAGAAAAAAATTAAATCTGAAATTTTGATTTTCTCAAATTTTAGGTGTGATATGCTGATATATTTTCAGGAGTTGTTGGCTTGTTATTGGTCTCATATGATAGCTTAAGCTTAGTTTCGTACAAAACCGCAGAGTTCCCGTCTCTGTGCTGCCTTTTTGTAACAAAAAATATTTACTCTAAAATTTGAATTTTCTCAAACTTCAGGTTTGATATGCTGATACTTTTTCAGGAGTTCTAGACTTGTTTTTGGTCTTAATTGATATGCTTATGTTCATACAAAGCTACGTCGTAGTCGGCTCTGCGCTGATTTTTTTGATAAGAAAAAATTAACTCCGAAAATTCATTATTCTCAAATTTCAGGTGTGATATGCTAATATATTTTCAGGAGTTCTAGGCTTATTTTTGGTCTTAAACGATAGCTAATGCACGGTAACGTAAAAAACCACGCAGTTTCTGGCTATGCGCTGCCTTTTTTATTACGAAAAAATTTACTCTGAAATTTAGATTTTCTCAAACATCAGGTGTGATATGCTGATATATTTTCAAAAGTTCTAGGCTTGTTTTTGGGCTTAAATGATAGCTCAAGCTTAGCTTAGTGCAAAACTGTGAAGTTTCCATCTCTGTGCTGCCTTTTTTGTAACGAAAAAAATTAAATCTGAAATTTCGATTTTCTCAAATTTTAGGTGTGATATGCTGATATATTTTCAGGAGTTCTTGGCTTGTTATTGGTCTCAATCGATAGCTCCAGCTTGGTTTCGTCCAAAACCGCGGAGTTCCCGTCTCTGTGCTGCCGTTTTTATTACGAACAAATTTTACTCTGAAAATTTAAGTTTTCTCAAATTTCAGGTGTGATATGCTGATATATTTTCAGGAGTTCTTGGCTTGCTATTAGTCTCAAATGATAGCTCAAGCTTAGATCAGTTCAAAACTGCGGATTTCCCGTCTCTGTGCTGCCTTTTTTGTATCGAAAAAAATTTACTCTGAAATTTCGATTTTCTCAAACTTTAGGTGTGATATGCTGATACTTTTTCAGGAGTTCTAGACTTGTTTTTGGTCTTAATTGATATGCTTATGTCCATACAAAGCTACGTCGTAGTCGGCTCTGCGCTGACTTTTTTGATAAGAAAAAATTAACTCCGAAAATTCAATATTCTCAAATTTCAGGTGTGATATGCTAATATATTTTCAGGAGTTCTAGGCTTATTTTTGGTCTTAAACGATAGCTAATGCACGGTAATGTAAAAAACCGCGCAGTTCCTGGCTCTGCGCTCCCTTTTTTATTACGAAAATATTTACTCTGAAATTTAGATTTTCTCAAACATCAGGTGTGATATGCTGATATATTTTCAAAAGTTCTAGGCTAGTTTTTGGGCTTAATTGATAGCTCATGCTTAGCTTAGTGCAAAAACCCGGAGTTCCCGTCTCTGTGCTGCCTTTTTTATTACGAAAAAATTTTAATCTGAAAATTTAAATTTTCTCAAATTTCAGGTGTGATATGCTGATATATTTTCGGGAGTTCTTGGCTTGTTATTGGTCTCTAATGATAGCTCATGCTTAGTTTAGTACAAAAACGCGGAGTTCCCGTCTCTGTGCTGCCTTTTTTATTACGAAAAAAATTTACTCTGAAAATTTTAATTTTCTCAAACTTCAGGTGTGATAAGCTGATATATTTTTAGGAGTTCTAGGCTTGTTTTTAGCCTTAATTGATAGCTCATGCTTAGTTTAGTACAAAAACGCGGAGTTCCCGTCTCTGTGCTGCCTTTTTTATTACGAAAAAAATTAACTCTGAAATTTCGATTTTCTCAAACTTTAGGTGTGATATGCTGACATATTTTCAGGAGTTCTTGGCTTGCTATTGGTCTCAAATGTTAGCTCAAACTTAGTTTCGTCCAACACCGCGGAGTTCCCTTCGTTGTGCTGCCTTTTTTATTTCGAAAAAATTTTACTCTGAAAATTTCAATTTTCTTAAATTTCAGGTGTGATATGCTGATATATTTTCAGGAGTTTTAGGCTTGTTTTTAGTCTTAAATGATAGCTCATGCTTAGATTAGTTCAAAACCGCGGAGTTCTTGTCTCTGTGCCGCCTTTTTTGTAAAGAAAAAAATTAAATCTGAAATTTTGATTTTCTCAAATTTTAGGTGTGATATGCTGATATATTTTCAGGAGTTGTTGGCTTGTTATTGGTCTCATATGATAGCTTAAGCTTAGTTTCGTACAAAACCGCAGAGTTCCCGTCTCTGTGCTGCCTTTTTGTAACAAAAAATATTTACTCTAAAATTTGAATTTTCTCAAACTTCAGGTTTGATATGCTGATACTTTTTCAGGAGTTCTAGACTTGTTTTTGGTCTTAATTGATATGCTTATGTTCATACAAAGCTACGTCGTAGTCGGCTCTGCGCTGATTTTTTTGATAAGAAAAAATTAACTCCGAAAATTCATTATTCTCAAATTTCAGGTGTGATATGCTAATATATTTTCAGGAGTTCTAGGCTTATTTTTGGTCTTAAACGATAGCTAATGCACGGTAACGTAAAAAACCACGCAGTTTCTGGCTATGCGCTGCCTTTTTTATTACGAAAAAATTTACTCTGAAATTTAGATTTTCTCAAACATCAGGTGTGATATGCTGATATATTTTCAAAAGTTCTAGGCTTATTTTTGGGCTTAAATGATAGCTCAAGCTTAGCTTAGTGCAAAACTGTGAAGTTTCCATCTCTGTGCTGCCTTTTTTGTAACGAAAAAAATTAAATCTGAAATTTCGATTTTCTCAAATTTTAGGTGTGATATGCTGATATATTTTCAGGAGTTCTTGGCTTGTTATTGGTCTCAATCGATAGCTCCAGCTTGGTTTCGTCCAAAACCGCGGAGTTCCCGTCTCTGTGCTGCCGTTTTTATTACGAACAAATTTTACTCTGAAAATTTAAGTTTTCTCAAATTTCAGGTGTGATATGCTGATATATTTTCAGGAGTTCTTGGCTTGCTATTAGTCTCAAATGATAGCTCAAGCTTAGATCAGTTCAAAACTGCGGATTTCCCGTCTCTGTGCTGCCTTTTTTGTATCGAAAAAAATTTACTCTGAAATTTCGATTTTCTCAAACTTTAGGTGTGATATGCTGATACTTTTTCAGGAGTTCTAGACTTGTTTTTGGTCTTAATTGATATGCTTATATCCATACAAAGCTACGTCGTAGTCGGCTCTGCGCTGACTTTTTTGATAAGAAAAAATTAACTCCGAAAATTCAATATTCTCAAATTTCAGGTGTGATATGCTAATATATTTTCAGGAGTTCTAGGCTTATTTTTGGTCTTAAACGATAGCTAATGCACGGTAATGTAAAAAACCGCGCAGTTCCTGGCTCTGCGCTCCCTTTTTTATTACGAAAATATTTACTCTGAAATTTAGATTTTCTCAAACATCAGGTGTGATATGCTGATATATTTTCAAAAGTTCTAGGCTAATTTTTGGGCTTAATTGATAGCTCATGCTTAGCTTAGTGCAAAAACCCGGAGTTCCCGTCTCTGTGCTGCCTTTTTTATTACGAAAAAAATTTAATCTGAAAATTTAAATTTTCTCAAATTTCAGGTGTGATATGCTGATATATTTTCAGGAGTTCTTGGCTTGTTATTGGTCTCTAATGATAGCTCATGCTTAGTTTAGTACAAAAACGCGGAGTTCCCGTCTCTGTGCTGCCTTTTTTATTACGAAAAAAATTTACTCTGAAAATTTTAATTTTCTCAAACTTCAGGTGTGATAAGCTGATATATTTTTAGGAGTTCTAGGCTTGTTTTTAGCCTTAATTGATAGCTCATGCTTAGTTTAGTACAAAAACGCGGAGTTCCCGTCTCTGTGCTGCCTTTTTTATTACGAAAAAAATTTACTCTGAAAATTTTAATTTTCTCAAACTTCAGGTGTGATAAGCTGATATATTTTCAGGAGTTCTAGGCTTGTTTTTAATCTTCAATGATAGCTCTTGCTTAGATTAGTTCAAAACCACGGAGTTCCCGTCTCTGTGCTGCCTTTTTTGTAACGAAAAAAATTAACTCTGAAATTTCGATTTTCTCAAAGTTTAGGTGTGATATGCTGATATATTTTCAGGAGTTCTTGGCTTGCTATTAGTCTCAAATGATAGCCCATGCTTAGATTAGTTCAAAACCGCGGAGTTTCATTTTTTGTAACGAAAAAAATTAACTCTGAAATTTCGATTTTCTCAAACTTTAGGTGTGATATCCTGATATATTTTCAGGAGTTCTTGGCTTGCTATTAGTCTCAAATGATTGCTCATGCTTAGATTAGTTCAAAACTGCGGAGGTTCTGTCTCTGTGCTGCATTTTTTGTAAACAAAAAAATTAACTCTGATTTTCTCAAACATCAGGTGTTATATGCTGATATATTTTCAAAAGTTCTAGGCTTATTTTTGGGCTTAAATGATAGCTCATTCTTAGCTTAGTGCAAAACTGCGAAGTTCTCATCTCTGTGCTGCCTTTTTTGTAACGAAAAAATTAACTCTAAAATTTCGATTTTCTAAAATTTTAGGTGTGATATGCTGATATATTTTCAGGAGTTCTTGGCTTGTTATTGGTCTCAAATGATAGCTAAAGCTTGGTTTCGTCCAAAACCGCGGAGTTCCCGTCTCTGTTCTGCCTTTTTTGTTACGAAAAAATTTTACTCTTAAAATTTAAATTTTCTCAAACTTCAGGTGTGATATGCTGATATATTTTCAGGAGTTCTAGGCTTGTTATTAATCTCAAATGATAGCTCAAGCTTAGTTTCGAAAAAAATTGCAGAGTTCCCGTCTCTGTGCTGCCTTTTTGTAACGAAAAAAAATTACTCTAAAATTTGAATTTTCTCAAACTTCAGGTTTGATATGCTGATACTTTTTCAGGAGTTCTAGACTTGTTTTTAGTCTTAAACGATAGCTAATGGACGGTAACGTAAAAAACTACGCAGTTCCTGGCTCTGCGCTGCGTTTTTTATTACGAAAAAATTTACTCTGAAATTTAGATTTTCTCAAATATCAGGTGTTATATGCTGATATATTTTCAAAAGTTCTAGGCTTATTTTTGGGCTTAAATGATAGCTCATGCTTAGCTTAGAGCAAAACTGCGAAGTTCTCATCTCTGTGCTGCCTTTTTTGTAACGAAAAAAATTAACTCGAAAATTTTGATTTTCTCAAACTTTAGGTGTGATATGCTGATATATTTTCAGGAGTTCTTGGCTTGTTATTGGTCTCATATGATAGCCCAAGCTTAGTTTCGTACAAAACCGCAGAGTTCCCGTCTCTGTGCTGCCTTTTTGTAACAAAAAATATTTACTCTAAAATTTGAATTTTCTCAAACTTCAGGTTTGATATGCTGATACTTTTTCAGGAGTTCTAGACTTGTTTTTGGTCTTAATTGATATGCTTATGTTCATACAAAGCTACGTCGTAGTCGGCTCTGCGCTGATTTTTTTGATAAGAAAAAATTAACTCCGAAAATTCATTATTCTCAAATTTCAGGTGTGATATGCTAATATATTTTCAGGAGTTCTAGGCTTATTTTTGATCTTAAACGATAGCTAATGCACGGTAACGTAAAAAACCACGCAGTTTCTGGCTCTGCGCTGCCTTTTTTATTACGAAAAAATTTACTCTGAAATTTAGATTTTCTCAAACATCAGGTGTGATATGCTGATATATTTTCAAAAGTTCTAGGCTTATTTTTGGGCTTAAATGATAGCTCAAGCTTAGCTTAGTGCAAAACTGCGAAGTTTCTATCTCTGTGCTGCCTTTTTTGTAACGAAAAAATTAAACCCGAAATTTCGATTTTCTCAAATTTTAGGTGTGATATGCTGATATATTTTCAGGAGTTCTTGGCTTGTTATTGGTCTCAAATGATAGTTCAAGCTTGGTTTCGTCCAAAACCGCGGAGTTCCCGTCTTTTAGCTGCCTTTTTTATTTCGAAAAAATTTTACTCTGAAAATTTCAATTTTCTTAAATTTCAGGTGTGATATGCTGATATATTTTCAGGAGTTTTAGGCTTGTTTTTAGTCTTAAATGATAGCTCATGCTTAGATTAGTTCTAAACCGCAGAGTTCTTGTCTCTGTGCCGCCTTTTTTGTAAAGAAAAAAATTAAATCTGAAATTTTGATTTTCTCAAACTTTAGGTGTGATATGCTGATATATTTTCAGGAGTTCTTGGCTTGTTATTGGTCTCATATGATAGCTCAAGCTTAGTTTCGTACAAAACCGCAGAGTTCCCGTCTCTGTGCTGCCTTTTTGTAACAAAAAATATTTACTCTAAAATTTGAATTTTCTCAAACTTCAGGTTTGATATGCTGATACTTTTTCAGGAGTTCTAGACTTGTTTTTGGTCTTAATTGATATGCTTATGTTCATACAAAGCTACGTCGTAGTCGGCTCTGCGCTGATTTTTTTGATAAGAAAAAATTAACCCCGAAAATTCATTATTCTCAAATTTCAGGTGTGATATGCTAATATATTTTCAGGAGTTCTAGGCTTGCTTTTAGTCTTAAATGATAGCTCATGCTTAGATTAGTTCAAAACCGCGGAGTTCCCGTCCCTGTGCAGCCCTTATTGTAACGAAAAAAATTAACTCTAAAATTTCGATTTTCTCAAATTTTAGGTGTGATATGCTGATATATTTTCAGGAGTTCTTGGTTTGTTATTGGTCTCAAATGATAGCTCAAGCTTGGTTTCGTCCAAAACCGCGGAGTTACTGGCTCTGAGTTTACTTATGTTCTGCGAAAAAATAAGTTTGATATATCGATTTTCTCATATTTCAGGTGTGATATGCTGATATATTCAGGAGTTCTAGGCTTGCTTTTGGTCTCAAACGATAGCTCATGCTTGGTTATGTACAAAACCGCGTAGTTCCTGGCTCTGAGTGTACTTATGTTCTATGAAAAAAATAAGTCTTAAATTTCGATTTTCTCAAATTTAAGATGTGATACTCGTATGCTGATATATTTTTCGGAATTTAGGGCTTGTTTTTAGTCTCAAACGATAGCTTATGCTAGGTTACGTACAAAACCACGCAGTTCCTAGCCCTGCGCTGCCTTTTTTTATTACGAAAAAAATTACTCTGTAATTTAGATTTTCTCAAATTTCAGGTGTGATATGCTGATATATTTTCAGGAGTTCTAGGCTTGATTTTGGTCTTAAACGATAGCTAATGCTCGGTTACGTACAAAACCATGCAGTTCCTGGCTCTGCGCTGCCTTTTTTGTACGAAAAAATTTACTCTGAGATTTAGATTTTCTCAAAGATCAGGTGTGATATGCTGATATATTTTCAAAAGTTCTAGGCTTTTTTTTGGGCTTAAATGATAGCTCATGCTTAGCTTAGTGCAAAACCCCGGAGTTCACGTCTCAGTGCTGCCTTTTTTATTACGAAAAACTTTTACTCTGAAAATTTCAATTTTCTCAAATTGCAGGTGTGATATGCTGAGATATTTTCAGGAGTTCTAGGCTTGCTTTTAGTCTTAAATGATAGCTCATGCTTAGATTAGTTCAAAACCGCGGAGTTCCCGTCCCTGTGCAGCCCTTATTGTAACGAAAAAAATTAACTCTGAAATTTCGATTTTCTCAAATTTTAGGTGTGGTATGCTGATATATTAACAGGAGTTCTTGTCTTGTGATTGGTCTCAAATGATAGTTCAAGCTTGGTTTCGTCCAAATCCGCGGAGTTCCCGTCTCTGTGCTGCCTTTTTTATTACGAAAAAATTTTAATCTGAAAATTAAAATTTTCTCAAACTTCAAGTGTGATATGCTGATATATTTTCAGGAGTTCTTGGCTTGTTATTGGTGTCAAATGATAGCTCAAGCTTGGTTTCGTACAAAACCTTGGAATTCCCGTCTCTGTGCTGCCTTTTTTATTACGAAAAAATTTTACTCTGAAAATTTAAATTTTCTCAAACTTCAGGTGCGATATGCTGATATATTTTCAGGAGTTCTAGGCTTGCTTTTAGTCTTAAATGATAGCTCTTGCTTAGATTAGTTCAAAACTGCGGTGGTCCCGTCTCTGTGCTGCCTTTTTTGTAACGAAAAAAATTAACTCTGAAATTTCGATTTTCTCAAACTTTAGGTGTGATATGCTGACATATTTTCAGGAGTTCTTGGCTTGCTATTGGTCTCAAATGTTAGCTCAAACTTGGTTTCGTCCAACACCGCGGAGTTCCCGTCGTTGTGCTGCCTTTTTTATTTCGAAAAAATTTTACTCTGAAAATTTCAATTTTCTTAAACTTCAGGTGTGATATGCTGATATATTTTCAGGAGTTTTAGGCTTGTTTTTAGTCTTAAATGATAGCTCATGCTTAGATTAGTTCAAAACCGCGGAGTTCTTGTCTCTGTGCCGCCTTTTTTGTAAAGAAAAAAATTAAATCTGAAATTTTGATTTTCTCAAACTTTAGGTGTGATATGCTGATATATTTTCAGGAGTTCTTGGCTTGCTATTAGTCTCAAATGATAGCTCATGCTTAGATTAGTTCAAAACCGCGGAGTTTCTGTCTCTGTGCTGCATTTTTTGTAAACAAAAAAATTAACTCTGATTTTCTCAAACATCAGGTGTTATATGCTGATATATTTTCAAAAGTTCTAGGCTTATTTTTGGGCTTAAATGATAGCTCATGCTTAGCTTAGTGCAAAACCCCGGAGTTCACGTCTCAGTGCTGCCTTTTTTATTACGAAAAACTTTTACTCTGAAAATTTCAATTTTCTCAAATTGCAGGTGTGATATGCTGAGATATTTTCAGGAGTTCTAGGCTTGCTTTTAGTCTTAAATGATAGCTCATGCTTAGATTAGTTCAAAACCGCGGAGTTCCCGTCCCTGTGCAGCCCTTATTGTAACGAAAAAAATTAAATCTGAAATTTCGATTTTCTCAAATTTTAGGTGTGGTATGCTGATATATTAACAGGAGTTCTTGTCTTGTGATTGGTCTCAAATGATAGGTCAAGCTTGGTTTCGTCCAAATCCGCGGAGTTCCCGTCTCTGTGCTGCCTTTTTTATTACGAAAAAATTTTAATCTGAAAATTAAAATTTTCTCAAACTTCAAGTGTGATATGCTGATATATTTTCAGGAGTTCTTGGCTTGTTATTGGTGTCAAATGATAGCTCAAGCTTGGTTTCGTACAAAACCTTGGAATTCCCGTCTCTGTGCTGCCTTTTTTATTACGAAAAAATTTTACTCTGAAAATTTAAATTTTCTCAAACTTCAGGTGCGATATGCTGATATATTTTCAGGAGTTCTAGGCTTGCTTTTAGTCTTAAATGATAGCTCTTGCTTAGATTAGTTCAAAACTGCGGATTTCCCGTCTCTGTGCTGCCTTTTTTGTAACGAAAAAAATTAACTCTGAAATTTCGATTTTCTCAAACTTTAGGTGTGATATGCTGACATATTTTCAGGAGTTCTTGGCTTGCTATTGGTCTCAAATGTTAGCTCAAACTTGGTTTCGTCCAACACCGCGGAGTTCCCGTCGTTGTGCTGCCTTTTTTATTTCGAAAAAATTTTACTCTGAAAATTTCAATTTTCTTAAACTTCAGGTGTGATATGCTGATATATTTTCAGGAGTTTTAGGCTTGTTTTTAGTCTTAAATGATAGCTCATGCTTAGATTAGTTCAAAACCGCGGAGTTCTTGTCTCTGTGCCGCCTTTTTTGTAAAGAAAAAAATTAAATCTGAAATTTTGATTTTCTCAAACTTTAGGTGTGATATGCTGATATATTTTCAGGAGTTCTTGGCTTGCTATTAGTCTCAAATGATAGCTCATGCTTAGATTAGTTCAAAACCGCGGAGTTTCTGTCTCTGTGCTGCATTTTTTGTAAACAAAAAAATTAACTCTGATTTTCTCAAACATCAGGTGTTATATGCTGATATATTTTCAAAAGTTCTAGGCTTATTTTTGGGCTTAAATGATAGCTCATGCTTAGCTTAGTGCAAAACTGCGAAGTTCTCATCTCTGTGCTGCCTTTTTTGTAACGAAAAAATTAACTCTAAAATTTCGATTTTCTCAAGTTTTAGGTGTGATATGCTGATATATTTTCAGGAGTTCTTGGCTTGTTATTGGTCTCAAATGATAGCTAAAGCTTGGTTTCGTCCAAAACCGCGGAGTTCCCGTCTCTGTTCTGCCTTTTTTGTTACGAAAAAATTTTACTCTTAAAATTTAAATTTTCTCAAACTTCAGGTGTGATATGCTGATATATTTTCAGGAGTTCTAGGCTTGTTATTGGTCTCAAATGATAGCTCAAGCTTAGTTTCGAAAAAAATTGCAGAGTTCCCGTCTCTGTGCTGCCTTTTTGTAACGAAAAAAAATTACTCTAAAATTTGAATTTTCTCAAACTTCAGGTTTGATATGCTGATACTTTTTCAGGAGTTCTAGACTTGTTTTTAGTCTTAAACGATAGCTAATGGACGGTAACGTAAAAAACCACGCAGTTCCTGGCTCTGCGCTGCGTTTTTTATTACGAAAAAATTTACTCTGAAATTTAGATTTTCTCAAACATCAGGTGTTATATGCTGATATATTTTCAAAAGTTCTAGGCTTATTTTTGGGCTTAAATGATAGCTCATGCTTAGCTTAGTGCAAAACTGCGAAGTTCTCATCTCTGTGCTGCCTTTTTTGTAACGAAAAAAATTAACTCGAAAATTTTGATTTTCTCAAACTTTAGGTGTGATATGCTGATATATTTTCAGGAGTTCTTGGCTTGTTATTGGTCTCATATGATAGCCCAAGCTTAGTTTCGTACAAAACCGCAGAGTTCCCGTCTCTGTGCTGCCTTTTTGTAACAAAAAATATTTACTCTAAAATTTGAATTTTCTCAAACTTCAGGTTTGATATGCTGATACTTTTTCAGGAGTTCTAGACTTGTTTTTGGTCTTAATTGATATGCTTATGTTCATACAAAGCTACGTCGTAGTCGGCTCTGCGCTGATTTTTTTGATAAGAAAAAATTAACTCCGAAAATTCATTATTCTCAAATTTCAGGTGTGATATGCTAATATATTTTCAGGAGTTCTAGGCTTATTTTTGGTCTTTAACGATAGCTAATGCACGGTAACGTAAAAAACCACGCAGTTTCTGGCTATGCGCTGCCTTTTTTATTACGAAAAAATTTACTCTGAAATTTAGATTTTCTCAAACATCAGGTGTGATATGCTGATATATTTTCAAAAGTTCTAGGCTTATTGTTGGGCTTAAATGATAGCTCAAGCTTAGCTTAGTGCAAAACTGTGAAGTTTCCATCTCTGTGCTGCCTTTTTTGTAACGAAAAAAATTAAATCTGAAATTTCGATTTTCTCAAATTTTAGATGTGATATGCTGATATATTTTCAGGAGTTCTTGGCTTGTTATTGGTCTCAAATGATAGCTCCAGCTTGGTTTCGTCCAAAACCGCGGAGTTCCCGTCTCTGTGCTGCCGTTTTTATTACGAACAAATTTTACTCTGAAAATTTAAGTTTTCTCAAATTTCAGGTGTGATATGATGATATATTTTCAGGAGTTCTTGGCTTGCTATTGGTCTCAAATGATAGCTCAAGCTTAGATCAGTTCAAAACTGCGGATTTCCCGTCTCTGTGCTGCCTTTTTTGTAACGAAAAAAATTAACTCTGAAATTTCGATTTTCTCAAACTTTAGGTGTGATATGCTGATACTTTTTCAGGAGTTCTAGACTTGTTTTTGGTCTTAATTGATATGCTTATGTCCATACAAAGCTACGTCGTAGTCGGCTCTGCGCGGACTTTTTTGATAAGAAAAAATTAACTCCGAAAATTAAATATTCTCAAATTTCAGGTGTGATATGCTAATATATTTTCAGGAGTTCTAGGCTTATTTTTGGTCTTAAACGATAGCTAATGCACGGTAACGTAAAAAATCGCGCAGTTCCTGGCTCTGCGCTACCTTTTTTATTACGAAAATATTTACTCTGAAATTTAGATTTTCTCAAACATCAGGTGTGATATGCTGATATATTTTCAAAAGTTCTAGGCTTATTTTTGGGCTTAAATGATAGCTTATGCTTAGCTTAGTGCAAAAACCCGGAGTTACCGTCTCTGTGCTGCCTTTTTTATTACGAAAAAATTTTAATCTGAAAATTTAAATTTTCTCAAACTTCAGGTGTGATATGCTGATATATTTTCAGGAGTTCTTGGCTTGTTATTGGTCTCTAATGATAGCTTAAGCTTGGTTTCGTCCAAAACCGCGGAGTGGCCGTCTCTGTGCTACCTTTTTTTTACGAAAAAATTTTACTCTTAAAATTTAAATTTTCTCAAATTTCAAGTGTGATATGCTGATATCTTTTCAGGAGTTCTTGGCTTGTTATTGGTCTCAAATGATAGCTCAAGCTTAGTTTCGTCCAAAACCGCGTAGTTCCTGGCTCTGAGTGTACTTATTTTCTATGAAAAAAATAAGTCTGTTATTTAGATTTTCTCAAATATAAGTTGTGATATGCTGATATGTTTTCAGGAATTTGGGGCCTGTTTTTGGTCTCCAACGATAGCTTATGCTCAGTTACGTACAAAAGCATGCAGTTCCTGGCTCTGCGCTGCCTTTTATTATTACGAAAATATTACTCTGTAATTTTGATTTTCTCAAATTTCAGGTGTGATATGCTGATATATTTTTAGGAGTTCTAGGCTTGTTTTTAGCCTTAATTGATAGCTCATGCTTAGTTTAGTACAAAAACGCGGAGTTCTCGTCTCTGTGCTGCCTTTTTTATTACAAAAAAAATTTTCTCTGAAAATTTTAATTTTCTCAAACTTCAGGTGTGATAAGCTGATATATTTTCAGGAGTTCTAGGCTTGTTTTTAATCTTCAATGATAGCTCTTGCTTAGATTAGTTCAAAACCACGGAGTTACCGTCTCTGTGCTGCATTTTTTGTAAACAAAAAAATTAACTCTGAAATTTCGATTTTCTCAAACTTTAGGTTTGATATGCTGATATATTTTCAGGAGTTCTAGGCTTGTTATTGGTCTCAAATGATAGCTCAAGCTTAGTTTCGAATAAAATTGCAGAGTTCCCGTCTCTGTGCTGCCTTTTTGTAACGAAAAAAAATTACTCTAAAATTTGAATTTTCTCAAACTTCAGGTTTGATATGCTGATACTTTTTCAGGAGTTCTAGACTTGTTTTTAATCTTAAACGATAGCTAATGGACGGTAACGTAAAAAACCACGCAGTTCCTGGCTCTGCGCTGCGTTTTTTATTACGAAAAAATTTACTCTGAAATTTAGATTTTCTCAAACATCAGGTGTTATATGCTGATATATTTTCAAAAGTTCTAGGCTTATTTTTGGGCTTAAATGATAGCTTATGCTTAGCTTAGTGCAAAACTGCGAAGTTCCCATCTCTGTGCTGCCTTTTTTGTAACGAAAAAAAATAACTCTAAAATTTCGATTTTCTCAAATTTTAGGTGTGATATGCTGATATATTTTCAGGAGTTCTTGGCTTGTTATTGGTCTCAAATGATAGCTCAAGCTAGGTTTCGTCCAAAACCGCGGAGTTCCTGGCTCTGAGTTTACTTATGTTCTGCGAAAAAATAAGTTTGATATATCGATTTTCTCATATTTCAGGTGTGATATGCTGATATAATTTCAGGAGTTCTAGGCTTGCTTTTGATCTCAAACGATAGCTCATGCTTGGTTATGTACAAAACCGCGTAGTTCCTGGCTCTGAGTGTACTTATGTTCTATGAAAAAAATAAGTCTTAAATTTCGATTTTCTCAAATTTAAGATGTGATACTCGTATGCTGATATATTTTTCGGAAGTTAGGGCTTGTTTTTATTCTCAAACGATAGCTTATGCTAGGTTACGTACAAAACCACGCAGTTTCTAGCCCTGCGCTGCCTTTTTTTATTACGAAAAAAATTACTCTGTAATTTAGATTTTCTCAAATTTCAGGTGTGATATGCTGATATATTTTCAGGAGTTGTAGGCTTGATTTTGGTCTTAAACGATAGCTAATGCTCGGTTACGTACAAAACCATGCAGTTCCTGGCTCTGCGCTGCCTTTTTTGTACGAAAAAATTTACTCTGAGATTTAGATTTTCTCAAACATCAGGTGTGATATGCTGATATATTCTCAAAAGTTCTAGGCTTATTTTTGGGCTTAAATGATAGCTCAAGCTTAGCTTAGTGCAAAACTGCGAACTTTCCATCTCTGTGCTGCCTTTTTTGTAACGAAAAAAATTAACTCTGAAATTTCGATTTTCTCAAACTTTAGGTGTGGTATGCTGATATATTAACAGGAGTTCTTGTCTTGTGATTGGTTTCAAATGATAGCTCAAGCTTGGTTTCGTCCAAAACCGCGGAGTTCCCGTCTCTGTGCTGCCTTTTTTATTACGAAAAAATTTTAATCTGGAAATTAAAATTTTCTCAAATTTCAAGTGTGATATGCTGATATATTTTCAGGAGTTCTTGGCTTGTTATTGGTGTCAAATGATAGCTCAAGCTTAGTTTCGTCCAAAACCGCGGAGTTCCCGTCTTTTAGCTGCCTTTTTTATTTCGAAAAAAATTTACTCTGAAAATTTCAATTTTCTTAAACTTCAGGTGTGATTTGCTGATATATTTTCAGGAGTTTTAGGCTTGTTTTTAGTCTTAAATGATAGCTCATGCTTAGATTAGTTCTAAACCGCAGAGTTCTTGTCTCTGTGCCGCCTTTTTTGTAAAGAAAAAAATTAAATCTGAAATTTTGATTTTCTCAAATTTTAGGTGTGATATGCTGATATATTTTCAGGAGTTCTTGGCTTGTTATTGGTCTCATATGATAGCTCAAGCTTAGTTTCGTACAAAACCGCAGAGTTCCCGTCTCTGTGCTGCCTTTTTGTAACAAAAAATATTTACTCTAAAATTTGAATTTTCTCAAACTTCAGGTTTGATATGCTGATACTTTTTCAGGAGTTCTAGACTTGTTTTTGGTCTTAATTGATATGCTTATGTTCATACAAAGCTACGTCGTAGTCGGCTCTGCGCTGATTTTTTTGATAAGAAAAAATTAACTCCGAAAATTCATTATTCTCAAATTTCAGGTGTGATATGCTAATATATTTTCAGGAGTTCTAGGCTTATTTTTGGTCTTAAACGATAGCTAATGCACGGTAACGTAAAAAACCACGCAGTTTCTGGCTCTGCGCTGCCTTTTTTATTACGAAAAAATTTACTCTGAAATTTAGATTTTCTCAAATATCAGGTGTGATATGCTGATATATTTTCAAAAGTTCTAGGCTTATTTTTGGGCTTAAATGATAGCTCAAGCTTAGCTTAGTGCAAAACTGCGAAGTTTCCATCTCTGTGCTGCCTTTTTTGTAACGAAAAAAATTAACTCTTAAATTTCGATTTTCTCAAACTTTAGGTGTGGTATGCTGATATATTAACAGGAGTTCTTGTCTTGTGATTGGTCTCAAATGATAGCTCAAGCTTGGTTTCGTCCAAAACCGCGGAGTTCCCGTCTCTGTGCTGCCTTTTTTATTACGAAAAAATTTTAATCTGAAAATTAAAATTTTCTCAAACTTCAAGTGTGATATGCTGATATATTTTCAGGAGTTCTTGGCTTGTTATTGGTGTCAAATGATAGCTCAAGCTTAGTTTCGTACAAAACCTTGGAATTCCCGTCTCTTTGCTGCCTTTTTTCTTACGAAAAAATTTTACTCTGAAAATTTAAATTTTCTCAAACTTCAAGTGTGATATGCTGATATATTTTCAGGAGTTCTTGGCTTGTTATTGGTGTCAAATGATAGCTCAAGCTTGGTTTCGTACAAAACCTTGGAATTCCCGTCTCTGTGCTGCCTTTTTTATTACGAAAAAATTTTACTCCCAAAATTTAAATTTTCTCAAACTTCAGGTGCGATATGCTGATATATTTTCAGGAGTTCTAGGCTTGCTTTTAGTCTTTAATGATAGCTCTTGCTTAGATTAGTTCAAAACTGCGGATTTCCCGTCTCTGTGCTGCCTTTTTTGTAACGAAAAAAATTAACTCTGAAATTTCGATTTTCTCAAACTTTAGGTGTGATATGCTGACATATTTTCAGGAGTTCTTGGCTTGCTATTGGTCTCAAATGATAGCTCAAGCTTGGTTTCGTCCAAAACCGCGGAGTTCCCGTCTTTTAGCTGCCTTTTTTATTTCGAAAAAATTTTACTCTGAAAATTTCAATTTTCTTAAACTTCAGGTGTGATATGCTGATATATTTTCAGGAGTTTTAGGCTTGTTTTTAGTCTTAAATGATAGCTCATGCTTAGATTAGTTCTAAACCGCAGAGTTTTTGTCTCTGTGCCGCCTTTTTTGTAAAGAAAAAAATTAAATCTGAAATTTTGATTTTCTCAAACTTTAGGTGTGATATGCTGATATATTTTCAGGAGTTCTTGGCTTGTTATTGGTCTCATATGATAGCTCAAGCTTAGTTTCGTACAAAACCGCAGAGTTCCCGTCTCTGTGCTGCCTTTTTGTAACAAAAAATATTTACTCTAAAATTTGAATTTTCTCAAACTTCAGGTTTGATATGCTGATACTTTTTCAGGAGTTCTAGACTTGTTTTTGGTCTTAATTGATATGCTTATGTTCATACAAAGCTACGTCGTAGTCGGCTCTGCGCTGATTTTTTTGATAAGAAAAAATTAACTCCGAAAATTCATTATTCTCAAATTTCAGGTGTGATATGCTAATATATTTTCAGGAGTTCTAGGCTTATTTTTGGTCTTAAACGATAGCTAATGCACGGTAACGTAAAAAACCACGCAGTTTCTGGCTCTGCGCTGCCTTTTTTATTACGAAAAAATTTACTCTGAAATTTAGATTTTCTCAAACATCAGGTGTGATATGCTGATATATTTTCAAAAGTTCTAGGCTTATTTTTGGGCTTAAATGATAGCTCAAGCTTAGCTTAGTGCAAAACTGCGAAGTTTCCATCTCTGTGCTGCCTTTTTTGTAACGAAAAAAATTAAATCCGAAATTTCGATTTTCTCAAATTTTAGGTGTGATATGCTGATATAATTTCAGGAGTTCTAGGCTTGCTTTTGGTCTCAAACGATAGCTCATGCTTGGTTATGTACAAAACCGCGTAGTTCCTGGCTCTGAGTGTACTTATGTTCTATGAAAAAAATAAGTCTTAAATTTCGATTTTCTCAAATTTAAGATGTGATACTCGTATGCTGATATATTTTTCGGAAGTTAGGGCTTGTTTTTAGTCTCAAACGATAGCTTATGCTAGGTTACGTACAAAACCACGCAGTTCCTAGCCCTGCGCTGCCTTTTTTTATTACGAAAAAAATTACTCTGTAATTTAGATTTTCTCAAATTTCAGGTGTGATATGCTGATATATTTTCAGGAGTTGTAGGCTTGCTTTTAGTCTTTAATGATTGCTCTTGCTTAGATTAGTTCAAAACTGCGGATTTCCCGTCTCTGTGCTGCCTTTTTTGTAACGAAAAAAATTAACTCTTAAATTTCGATTTTCTCAAACTTTAGGTGTGGTATGCTGATATATTAACAGGAGTTCTTGTCTTGTGATTGGTCTCAAATGATAGCTCAAGCTTGGTTTCGTCCAAAACCGCGGAGTTCCCGTCTCTGTGCTGCCTTTTTTATTACGAAAAAATTTTAATCTGAAAATTAAAATTTTCTCAAACTTCAAGTGTGATATGCTGATATATTTTCAGGAGTTCTTGGCTTGTTATTGGTGTCAAATGATAGCTCAAGCTTAGTTTCGTACAAAACCTTGGAATTCCCGTCTCTTTGCTGCCTTTTTTCTTACGAAAAAATTTTACTCTGAAAATTTAAATTTTCTCAAACTTCAAGTGTGATATGCTGATATATTTTCAGGAGTTCTTGGCTTGTTATTGGTGTCAAATGATAGCTCAAGCTTGGTTTCGTACAAAACCTTGGAATTCCCGTCTCTGTGCTGCCTTTTTTATTACGAAAAAATTTTACTCCCAAAATTTAAATTTTCTCAAACTTCAGGTGCGATATGCTGATATATTTTCAGGAGTTCTAGGCTTGCTTTTAGTCTTTAATGATAGCTCTTGCTTAGATTAGTTCAAAACTGCGGATTTCCCGTCTCTGTGCTGCCTTTTTTGTAACGAAAAAAATTAACTCTGAAATTTCGATTTTCTCAAACTTTAGGTGTGATATGCTGACATATTTTCAGGAGTTCTTGGCTTGCTATTGGTCTCAAATGATAGCTCAAGCTTGGTTTCGTCCAAAACCGCGGAGTTCCCGTCTTTTAGCTGCCTTTTTTATTTCGAAAAAATTTTACTCTGAAAATTTCAATTTTCTTAAACTTCAGGTGTGATATGCTGATATATTTTCAGGAGTTTTAGGCTTGTTTTTAGTCTTAAATGATAGCTCATGCTTAGATTAGTTCTAAACCGCAGAGTTCTTGTCTCTGTGCCGCCTTTTTTGTAAAGAAAAAAATTAAATCTGAAATTTTGATTTTCTCAAACTTTAGGTGTGATATGCTGATATATTTTCAGGAGTTCTTGGCTTGTTATTGGTCTCATATGATAGCTCAAGCTTAGTTTCGTACAAAACCGCAGAGTTCCCGTCTCTGTGCTGCCTTTTTGTAACAAAAAATATTTACTCTAAAATTTGAATTTTCTCAAACTTCAGGTTTGATATGCTGATACTTTTTCAGGAGTTCTAGACTTGTTTTTGGTCTTAATTGATATGCTTATGTTCATACAAAGCTACGTCGTAGTCGGCTCTGCGCTGATTTTTTTGATAAGAAAAAATTAACTCCGAAAATTCATTATTCTCAAATTTCAGGTGTGATATGCTAATATATTTTCAGGAGTTCTAGGCTTATTTTTGGTCTTAAACGATAGCTAATGCACGGTAACGTAAAAAACCACGCAGTTTCTGGCTCTGCGCTGCCTTTTTTATTACGAAAAAATTTACTCTGAAATTTAGATTTTCTCAAACATCAGGTGTGATATGCTGATATATTTTCAAAAGTTCTAGGCTTATTTTTGGGCTTAAATGATAGCTCAAGCTTAGCTTTGTGCAAAACTGCGAAGTTTCCATCTCTGTGCTGCCTTTTTTGTAACGAAAAAAATTAAATCCGAAATTTCGATTTTCTCAAATTTTAGGTGTGATATGCTGATATAATTTCAGGAGTTCTAGGCTTGCTTTTGGTCTCAAACGATAGCTCATGCTTGGTTATGTACAAAACCGCGTAGTTCCTGGCTCTGAGTGTACTTATGTTCTATGAAAAAAATAAGTCTTAAATTTCGATTTTCTCAAATTTAAGATGTGATACTCGTATGCTGATATATTTTTCGGAAGTTAGGGCTTGTTTTTAGTCTCAAACGATAGCTTATGCTAGGTTACGTACAAAACCACGCAGTTCCTAGCCCTGCGCTGCCTTTTTTTATTACGAAAAAAATTACTCTGTAATTTAGATTTTCTCAAATTTCAGGTGTGATATGCTGATATATTTTCAGGAGTTGTAGGCTTGATTTTGGTCTTAAACGATAGCTAATGCTCGGTTACGTACAAAACCATGCAGTTCCTGGCTCTGCGCTGCCTTTTTTGTACGAAAAAATTTACTCTGAGATTTAGATTTTCTCAAACATCAGGTGTGATATGCTGATATATTTTTAAAAGTTCTAGGCTTATTTTTGGGCTTAAATGATAGCTCAAGCTTAGCTTAGTGCAAAACTGCGAAGTTTCCATCTCTGTGCTGCCTTTTTTGTAACGAAAAAAATTAACTCTGAAATTTTGATTTTCTCAAATTTTAGGTGTGGTATGCTGATATATTAACAGGAGTTCTTGTCTTGTGATTGGTCTCAAATGATAGCTCAAGCTTGGTTTCGTCCAAAACCGCGGAGTTTCCGTCTCTGTGCTGCCTTTTTTATTACGAAAAAATTTTAATCTGGAAATTAAAATTTTCTCAAACTTCAAGTGTGATATGCTGATATATTTTCAGGAGTTCTTGGCTTGTTATTGGTGTCAAATGATAGCTCAAGCTTAGTTTCGTACAAAACCTTGGAATTCCCGTCTCTGTGCTGCCTTTTTTATTACGAAAAAATTTTACTCTGAAAATTTAAATTTTCTCAAACTTCAAGTGTGATATGCTGATATATTTTCAGGAGTTCTTGGCTTGTTATTGGTGTCAAATGATAGCTCAAGCTTGGTTTCGTCCAAAACCGCGGAGTTCCCGTCTTTTAGCTGCCTTTTTTATTTCGAAAAAATTTTACTCTGAAAATTTCAATTTTCTTAAACTTCAGGTGTGATATGCTGATATATTTTCAGGAGTTTTAGGCTTGTTTTTAGTCTTAAATGATAGCTCATGCTTAGATTAGTTCTAAACCGCAGAGTTCTTGTCTCTGTGCCGCCTTTTTTGTAAAGAAAAAAATTAAATCTGAAATTTTGATTTTCTCAAACTTTAGGTGTGATATGCTGATATATTTTCAGGAGTTCTTGGCTTGTTATTGGTCTCATATGATAGCTCAAGCTTAGTTTCGTACAAAACCGCAGAGTTCCCGTCTCTGTGCTGCCTTTTTGTAACAAAAAATATTTACTCTAAAATTTGAATTTTCTCAAACTTCAGGTTTGATATGCTGATACTTTTTCAGGAGTTCTAGACTTGTTTTTGGTCTTAATTGATATGCTTATGTTCATACAAAGCTACGTCGTAGTCGGCTCTGCGCTGATTTTTTTGATAAGAAAAAATTAACTCCGAAAATTCATTATTCTCAAATTTCAGGTGTGATATGCTAATATATTTTCAGGAGTTCTAGGCTTATTTTTGGTCTTAAACGATAGCTAATGCACGGTAACGTAAAAAACCACGCAGTTTCTGGCTCTGCGCTGCCTTTTTTATTACGAAAAAATTTACTCTGAAATTTAGATTTTCTCAAATATCAGGTGTGATATGCTGATATATTTTCAAAAGTTCTAGGCTTATTTTTGGGCTTAAATGATAGCTCAAGCTTAGCTTAGTGCAAAACTGCGAAGTTTCCATCTCTGTGCTGCCTTTTTTGTAACGAAAAAAATTAACTCTGAAATTTCGATTTTCTCAAACTTTAGGTGTGGTATGCTGATATATTAACAGGAGTTCTTGTCTTGTGATTGGTCTCAAATGATAGCTCAAGCTTGGTTTCGTCCAAAACCGCGGAGTTCCCGTCTCTGTGCTGCCTTTTTTATTACGAAAAAATTTTAATCTGAAAATTAAAATTTTCTCAAAGTTCAAGTGTGATATGCTGATATATTTTCAGGAGTTCTTGGCTTGTTATTGGTGTCAAATGACAGCTCAAGCTTGGTTTCGTACAAAACCTTGGAATTCCCGTCTCTGTGCTGCCTTTTTTATTACGAAAAAATTTTACTCCGAAAATTTAAATTTTCTCAAATTTCAGGTGCGATATGCTGATATATTTTCAGGAGTTCTAGGCTTGCTTTTAGTCTTTAATGATAGCTCTTGCTTAGATTAGTTCAAAACTGCGGATTTCCCGTCTCTGTGCTGCCTTTTTTGTAACGAAAAAAATTAACTCTGAAATTTCGATTTTCTCAAACTTTAGGTGTGGTATGCTGATATATTAACAGGAGTTCTTGTCTTGTGATTGGTTTCAAATGATAGCTCAAGCTTGGTTTCGTCCAAAACCGCGGAGTTCCCGTCTCTGTGCTGCCTTTTTTATTACGAAAAAATTTTAATCTGGAAATTAAAATTTTCTCAAACTTCAAGTGTGATATGCTGATATATTTTCAGGAGTTCTTGGCTTGTTATTGGTGTCAAATGATAGCTCAAGCTTAGTTTCGTCCAAAACCGCGGAGTTCCCGTCTTTTAGCTGCCTTTTTTATTTCGAAAAAATTTTACTCTGAAAATTTCAATTTTCTTAAACTTCAGGTGTGATATGCTGATATATTTTCAGGAGTTTTAGGCTTGTTTTTAGTCTTAAATGATAGCTCATGCTTAGATTAGTTCTAAACCGCAGAGTTCTTGTCTCTGTGCCGCCTTTTTTGTAAAGAAAAAAATTAAATCTGAAATTTTGATTTTCTCAAATTTTAGGTGTGATATGCTGATATATTTTCAGGAGTTCTTGGCTTGTTATTGGTCTCATATGATAGCTCAAGCTTAGTTTCGTACAAAACCGCAGAGTTTCCGTCTCTGTGCTGCCTTTTTGTAACAAAAAATATTTACTCTAAAATTTGAATTTTCTCAAACTTCAGGTTTGATATGCTGATACTTTTTCAGGAGTTCTAGACTTGTTTTTGGTCTTAATTGATATGCTTATGTTCATACAAAGCTACGTCGTAGTCGGCTCTGCGCTGATTTTTTTGATAAGAAAAAATTAACTCCGAAAATTCATTATTCTCAAATTTCAGGTGTGATATGCTAATATATTTTCAGGAGTTCTAGGCTTATTTTTGGTCTTAAACGATAGCTAATGCACGGTAACGTAAAAAACCACGCAGTTTCTGGCTCTGCGCTGCCTTTTTTATTACGAAAAAATTTACTCTGAAATTTAGATTTTCTCAAATATCAGGTGTGATATGCTGATATATTTTCAAAAGTTCTAGGCTTATTTTTGGGCTTAAATGATAGCTCAAGCTTAGCTTAGTGCAAAACTGCGAAGTTTCCATCTCTGTGCTGCCTTTTTTGTAACGAAAAAAATTAACTCTTAAATTTCGATTTTCTCAAACTTTAGGTGTGGTATGCTGATATATTAACAGGAGTTCTTGTCTTGTGATTGGTCTCAAATGATAGCTCAAGCTTGGTTTCGTCCAAAACCGCGGAGTTCCCGTCTCTGTGCTGCCTTTTTTATTACGAAAAAATTTTAATCTGAAAATTAAAATTTTCTCAAACTTCAAGTGTGATATGCTGATATATTTTCAGGAGTTCTTGGCTTGTTATTGGTGTCAAATGATAGCTCAAGCTTAGTTTCGTACAAAACCTTGGAATTCCCGTCTCTTTGCTGCCTTTTTTCTTACGAAAAAATTTTACTCTGAAAATTTAAATTTTCTCAAACTTCAAGTGTGATATGCTGATATATTTTCAGGAGTTCTTGGCTTGTTATTGGTGTCAAATGATAGCTCAAGCTTGGTTTCGTACAAAACCTTGGAATTCCCGTCTCTGTGCTGCCTTTTTTATTACGAAAAAATTTTACTCCCAAAATTTAAATTTTCTCAAACTTCAGGTGCGATATGCTGATATATTTTCAGGAGTTCTAGGCTTGCTTTTAGTCTTTAATGATAGCTCTTGCTTAGATTAGTTCAAAACTGCGGATTTCCCGTCTCTGTGCTGCCTTTTTTGTAACGAAAAAAATTAACTCTGAAATTTCGATTTTCTCAAACTTTAGGTGTGATATGCTGACATATTTTCAGGAGTTCTTGGCTTGCTATTGGTCTCAAATGATAGCTCAAGCTTGGTTTCGTCCAAAACCGCGGAGTTCCCGTCTCTGTGCTGCCTTTTTTATTACGAAAAAATTTTAATCTGAAAATTAAAATTTTCTCAAACTTCAAGTGTGATATGCTGATATATTTTCAGGAGTTCTTGGCTTGTTATTGGTGTCAAATGATAGCTCAAGCTTAGTTTCGTACAAAACCTTGGAATTCCCGTCTCTGTGCTGCCTTTTTTCTTACGAAAAAATTTTACTCTAAAAATTTAAATTTTCTCAAACTTCAAGTGTGATATGCTGATATATTTTCAGGAGTTCTTGGCTTGTTATTTGTGTCAAATGATAGCTCAAGCTTGGTTTCGTACAAAACCTTGGAATTCCCGTCTCTGTGCTGCCTTTTTTATTACGAAAAAATTTTACTCCCAAAATTTAAATTTTCTCAAACTTCAGGTGCGATATGCTGATATATTTTCAGGAGTTCTAGGCTTGCTTTTAGTCTTTAATGATAGCTCTTGCTTAGATTAGTTCAAAACTGCGGATTTCCCGTCTCTGTGCTGCCTTTTTTGTAACGAAAAAAATTAACTCTGAAATTTCGATTTTCTCAAACTTTAGGTGTGATATGCTGACATATTTTCAGGAGTTCTTGGCTTGCTATTGGTCTCAAATGATAGCTCAAGCTTGGTTTCGTCCAAAACCGCGGAGTTCCCGTCTCTGTTCTGCCTTTTTTGTTACGAAAAAATTTTACTCTTAAAATTTAAATTTTCTCAAACTTCAGGTGTGATATGCTGATATATTTTCAGGAGTTCTAGGCTTGTTATTAATCTCAAATGATAGCTCAAGCTTAGTTTCGAAAAAAATTGCAGAGTTCCCGTCTCTGTGCTGCCTTTTTGTAACGAAAAAAAATTACTCTAAAATTTGAATTTTCTCAAACTTCAGGTTTGATATGCTGATACTTTTTCAGGAGTTCTAGACTTGTTTTTAGTCTTAAACGATAGCTAATGGACGGTAACGTAAAAAACTACGCAGTTCCTGGCTCTGCGCTGCGTTTTTTATTACGAAAAAATTTACTCTGAAATTTAGATTTTCTCAAATATCAGGTGTTATATGCTGATATATTTTCAAAAGTTCTAGGCTTATTTTTGGGCTTAAATGATAGCTCATGCTTAGCTTAGAGCAAAACTGCGAAGTTCTCATCTCTGTGCTGCCTTTTTTGTAACGAAAAAAATTAACTCGAAAATTTTGATTTTCTCAAACTTTAGGTGTGATATGCTGATATATTTTCAGGAGTTCTTGGCTTGTTATTGGTCTCATATGATAGCCCAAGCTTAGTTTCGTACAAAACCGCAGAGTTCCCGTCTCTGTGCTGCCTTTTTGTAACAAAAAATATTTACTCTAAAATTTGAATTTTCTCAAACTTCAGGTTTGATATGCTGATACTTTTTCAGGAGTTCTAGACTTGTTTTTGGTCTTAATTGATATGCTTATGTTCATACAAAGCTACGTCGTAGTCGGCTCTGCGCTGATTTTTTTGATAAGAAAAAATTAACTCCGAAAATTCATTATTCTCAAATTTCAGGTGTGATATGCTAATATATTTTCAGGAGTTCTAGGCTTATTTTTGATCTTAAACGATAGCTAATGCACGGTAACGTAAAAAACCACGCAGTTTCTGGCTCTGCGCTGCCTTTTTTATTACGAAAAAATTTACTCTGAAATTTAGATTTTCTCAAACATCAGGTGTGATATGCTGATATATTTTCAAAAGTTCTAGGCTTATTTTTGGGCTTAAATGATAGCTCAAGCTTAGCTTAGTGCAAAACTGCGAAGTTACCATCTCTGTGCTGCCTTTTTTGTAACGAAAAAATTAAACCCGAAATTTCGTTTTTCTCAAATTTTAGGTGTGATATGCTGATATATTTTCAGGAGTTCTTGGCTTGTTATTGGTCTCAAATGATAGTTCAAGCTTGGTTTCGTCCAAAACCGCGGAGTTCCCGTCTTTTAGCTGCCTTTTTTATTTCGAAAAAATTTTACTCTGAAAATTTCAATTTTCTTAAATTTCAGGTGTGATATGCTGATATATTTTCAGGAGTTTTAGGCTTGTTTTTAGTCTTAAATGATAGCTCATGCTTAGATTAGTTCTAAACCGCAGAGTTCTTGTCTCTGTGCCGCCTTTTTTGTAAAGAAAAAAATTAAATCTGAAATTTTGATTTTCTCAAACTTTAGGTGTGATATGCTGATATATTTTCAGGAGTTCTTGGCTTGTTATTGGTCTCATATGATAGCTCAAGCTTAGTTTCGTACAAAACCGCAGAGTTCCCGTCTCTGTGCTGCCTTTTTGTAACAAAAAATATTTACTCTAAAATTTGAATTTTCTCAAACTTCAGGTTTGATATGCTGATACTTTTTCAGGAGTTCTAGACTTGTCTTTGGTCTTAATTGATATGCTTATGTTCATACAAAGCTACGTCGTAGTCGGCTCTGCGCTGATTTTTTTGATAAGAAAAAATTAACCCCGAAAATTCATTATTCTCAAATTTCAGGTGTGATATGCTAATATATTTTCAGGAGTTCTAGGCTTGCTTTTAGTCTTAAATGATAGCTCATGCTTAGATTAGTTCAAAACCGCGGAGTTCCCGTCCCTGTGCAGCCCTTATTGTAACGAAAAAAATTAACTCTAAAATTTCGATTTTCTCAAATTTTAGGTGTGATATGCTGATATATTTTCAGGAGTTCTTGGTTTGTTATTGGTCTCAAATGATAGCTTAAGCTTGGTTTCGTCCAAAACCGCGGAGTTACTGGCTCTGAGTTTACTTATGTTCTGCGAAAAAATAAGTTTGATATATCGATTTTCTCATATTTCAGGTGTGATATGCTGATATATTCAGGAGTTCTAGGCTTGCTTTTGGTCTCAAACGATAGCTCATGCTTGGTTATGTACAAAACCGCGTAGTTCCTGGCTCTGAGTGTACTTATGTTCTATGAAAAAAATAAGTCTTAAATTTCGATTTTCTCAAATTTAAGATGTGATACTCGTATGCTGATATATTTTTCGGAATTTAGGGCTTGTTTTTAGTCTCAAACGATAGCTTATGCTAGGTTACGTACAAAACCACGCAGTTCCTAGCCCTGCGCTGCCTTTTTTTATTACGAAAAAAATTACTCTGTAATTTAGATTTTCTCAAATTTCAGGTGTGATATGCTGATATATTTTCAGGAGTTCTAGGCTTGATTTTGGTCTTAAACGATAGCTAATGCTCGGTTACGTACAAAACCATGCAGTTCCTGGCTCTGCGCTGCCTTTTTTGTACGAAAAAATTTACTCTGAGATTTAGATTTTCTCAAACATCAGGTGTGATATGCTGATATATTTTCAAAAGTTCTAGGCTTTTTTTTGGGCTTAAATGATAGCTCATGCTTAGCTTAGTGCAAAACCCCGGAGTTCACGTCTCAGTGCTGCCTTTTTTATTACGAAAAACTTTTACTCTGAAAATTTCAATTTTCTCAAATTGCAGGTGTGATATGCTGAGATATTTTCAGGAGTTCTAGGCTTGCTTTTAGTCTTAAATGATAGCTCATGCTTAGATTAGTTCAAAACCGCGGAGTTCCCGTCCCTGTGCAGCCCTTATTGTAACGAAAAAAATTAACTCTGAAATTTCGATTTTCTCAAATTTTAGGTGTGGTATGCTGATATATTAACAGGAGTTCTTGTCTTGTGATTGGTCTCAAATGATAGGTCAAGCTTGGTTTCGTCCAAATCCGCGGAGTTCCCGTCTCTGTGCTGCCTTTTTTATTACGAAAAAATTTTAATCTGAAAATTAAAATTTTCTCAAACTTCAAGTGTGATATGCTGATATATTTTCAGGAGTTCTTGGCTTGTTATTGGTGTCAAATGATAGCTCAAGCTTGGTTTCGTACAAAACCTTGGAATTCCCGTCTCTGTGCTGCCTTTTTTATTACGAAAAAATTTTACTCTGAAAATTTAAATTTTCTCAAACTTCAGGTGCGATATGCTGATATATTTTCAGGAGTTCTAGGCTTGCTTTTAGTCTTAAATGATAGCTCTTGCTTAGATTAGTTCAAAACTGCGGATTTCCCGTCTCTGTGCTGCCTTTTTTGTAACGAAAAAAATTAACTCTGAAATTTCGATTTTCTTAAACTTTAGGTGTGATATGCTGACATATTTTCAGGAGTTCTTGGCTTGCTATTGGTCTCAAATGTTAGCTCAAACTTGGTTTCGTCCAACACCGCGGAGTTCCCGTCGTTGTGCTGCCTTTTTTATTTCGAAAAAATTTTACTCTGAAAATTTCAATTTTCTTAAACTTCAGGTGTGATATGCTGATATATTTTCAGGAGTTTTAGGCTTGTTTTTAGTCTTAAATGATAGCTCATGCTTAGATTAGTTCAAAACCGCGGAGTTCTTGTCTCTGTGCCGCCTTTTTTGTAAAGAAAAAAATTAAATCTGAAATTTTGATTTTCTCAAACTTTAGGTGTGATATGCTGATATATTTTCAGGAGTTCTTGGCTTGCTATTAGTCTCAAATGATAGCTCATGCTTAGATTAGTTCAAAACCGCGGAGTTTCTGTCTCTGTGCTGCATTTTTTGTAAACAAAAAAATTAACTCTGATTTTCTCAAACATCAGGTGTTATATGCTGATATATTTTCATAAGTTCTAGGCTTATTTTTGGGCTTAAATGATAGCTCATGCTTAGCTTAGTGCAAAACTGCGAAGTTCTCATCTCTGTGCTGCCTTTTTTGTAACGAAAAAATTAACTCTAAAATTTCGATTTTCTCAAATTTTAGGTGTGATATGCTGATATATTTTCAGGAGTTCTTGGCTTGTTATTGGTCTCAAATGATAGCTAAAGCTTGGTTTCGTCCAAAACCGCGGAGTTCCCGTCTCTGTTCTGCCTTTTTTGTTACGAAAAAATTTTACTCTTAAAATTTAAATTTTCTCAAACTTCAGGTGTGATATGCTGATATATTTTCAGGAGTTCTAGGCTTGTTATTGGTCTCAAATGATAGCTCAAGCTTAGTTTCGAAAAAAATTGCAGAGTTCCCGTCTCTGTGCTGCCTTTTTGTAACGAAAAAAAATTACTCTAAAATTTGAATTTTCTCAAACTTCAGGTTTGATATGCTGATACTTTTTCAGGAGTTCTAGACTTGTTTTTAGTCTTAAACGATAGCTAATGGACGGTAACGTAAAAAACCACGCAGTTCCTGGCTCTGCGCTGCGTTTTTTATTACGAAAATATTTACTCTGAAATTTAGATTTTCTCAAACATCAGGTGTTATATGCTGATATATTTTCAAAAGTTCTAGGCTTATTTTTGGGCTTAAATGATAGCTCATGCTTAGCTTAGTGCAAAACTGCGAAGTTCTCATCTCTGTGCTGCCTTTTTTGTAAAGAAAAAAATTAAATCTGAAATTTTGATTTTCTCAAACTTTAGGTGTGATATGCTGATATATTTTCAGGAGTTCTTGGCTTGTTATTGGTCTCATATGATAGCCCAAGCTTAGTTTCGTACAAAACCGCAGAGTTCCCGTCTCTGTGCTGCCTTTTTGTAACAAAAAATATTTACTCTAAAATTTGAATTTTCTCAAACTTCAGGTTTGATATGCTGATACTTTTTCAGGAGTTCTAGACTTGTTTTTGGTCTTAATTGATATGCTTTTGTTCATACAAAGCTACGTCGTAGTCGGCTCTGCGCTGATTTTTTTGATAAGAAAAAATTAACTCCGAAAATTCATTATTCTCAAATTTCAGGTGTGATATGCTAATATATTTTCAGGAGTTCTAGGCTTATTTTTGGTCTTTAACGATAGCTAATGCACGGTAACGTAAAAAACCACGCAGTTTCTGGCTATGCGCTGCCTTTTTTATTACGAAAAAATTTACTCTGAAATTTAGATTTTCTCAAACATCAGGTGTGATATGCTGATATATTTTCAAAAGTTCTAGGCTTATTTTTGGGCTTAAATGATAGCTCAAGCTTAGCTTAGTGCAAAACTGTGAAGTTTCCATCTCTGTGCTGCCTTTTTTGTAACGAAAAAAATTAAATCTGAAATTTCGATTTTCTCAAATTTTAGATGTGATATGCTGATATATTTTCAGGAGTTCTTGGCTTGTTATTGGTCTCAAATGATAGCTCCAGCTTGGTTTCGTCCAAAACCGCGGAGTTCCCGTCTCTGTGCTGCCGTTTTTATTACGAACAAATTTTACTCTGAAAATTTAAGTTTTCTCAAATTTCAGGTGTGATATGATGATATATTTTCAGGAGTTCTTGGCTTGCTATTGGTCTCAAATGATAGCTCAAGCTTAGATCAGTTCAAAACTGCGGATTTCCCGTCTCTGTGCTGCCTTTTTTGTAACGAAAAAAATTAACTCTGAAATTTCGATTTTCTCAAACTTTAGGTGTGATATGCTGATACTTTTTCAGGAGTTCTAGACTTGTTTTTGGTCTTAATTGATATGCTTATGTCCATACAAAGCTACGTCGTAGTCGGCTCTGCGCTGACTTTTTTGATAAGAAAAAATTAACTCCGAAAATTAAATATTCTCAAATTTCAGGTGTGATATGCTAATATATTTTCAGGAGTTCTAGGCTTATTTTTGGTCTTAAACGATAGCTAATGCACGGTAACGTAAAAAAACGCGCAGTTCCTGGCTCTGCGCTACCTTTTTTATTACGAAAATATTTACTCTGAAATTTAGATTTTCTCAAACATCAGGTGTGATATGCTGATATATTTTCAAAAGTTCTAGGCTTATTTTTGGGCTTAAATGATAGCTTATGCTTAGCTTAGTGCAAAAACCCGGAGTTACCGTCTCTGTGCTGCCTTTTTTATTACGAAAAAATTTTAATCTGAAAATTTAAATTTTCTCAAACTTCAGGTGTGATATGCTGATATATTTTCAGGAGTTCTTGGCTTGTTATTGGTCTCTAATGATAGCTTAAGCTTGGTTTCGTCCAAAACCGCGGAGTGGCCGTCTCTGTGCTACCTTTTTTTTACGAAAAAATTTTACTCTTAAAATTTAAATTTTCTCAAATTTCAAGTGTGATATGCTGATATCTTTTCAGGAGTTCTTGGCTTGTTATTGGTCTAAAATGATAGCTCAAGCTTAGTTTCGTCCAAAACCGCGTAGTTCCTGGCTCTGAGTGTACTTATTTTCTATGAAAAAAATAAGTCTGTTATTTAGATTTTCTCAAATATAAGTTGTGATATGCTGATATGTTTTCAGGAATTTGGGGCCTGTTTTTGGTCTCCAACGATAGCTTATGCTCAGTTACGTACAAAAGCATGCAGTTCCTGGCTCTGCGCTGCCTTTTATTATTACGAAAATATTACTCTGTAATTTTGATTTTCTCAAATTTCAGGTGTGATATGCTGATATATTTTTAGGAGTTCTAGGCTTGTTTTTAGCCTTAATTGATAGCTCATGCTTAGTTTAGTACAAAAACGCGGAGTTCTCGTCTCTGTGCTGCCTTTTTTATTACAAAAAAAATTTACTCTGAAAATTTTAATTTTCTCAAATTTCAGGTGTGATAAGCTGATATATTTTCAGGAGTTCTAGGCTTGTTTTTAATCTTCAATGATAGCTCTTGCTTAGATTAGTTCAAAACCACGGAGTTCCCGTCTCTGTGCTGCATTTTTTGTAAACAAAAAAATTAACTCTGAAATTTCGATTTTCTCAAACTTTAGGTTTGATATGCTGATATATTTTCAGGAGTTCTAGGCTTGTTATTGGTCTCAAATGAT
Organism: Pammene aurita; assembly: GCA_947086415.1. NCBI lineage: Eukaryota > Metazoa > Arthropoda > Insecta > Lepidoptera > Tortricidae > Pammene > Pammene aurita. The sequence goes on along the minus strand of OX352315.1, from coordinate 4,686,289 downwards.
AGCTCAAGCTTAGTTTCGAATAAAATTGCAGAGTTCCCGTCTCTGTGCTGCCTTTTTGTAACGAAAAAAAATTACTCTAAAATTTGAATTTTCTCAAACTTCAAGTTTGATATGCTGATACTTTTTCAGGAGTTCTAGACTTGTTTTTAATCTTAAACGATAGCTAATGGACGGTAACGTAAAAAACCACGCAGTTCCTGGCTCTGCGCTGCGTTTTTTATTACGAAAAAATTTACTCTGAAATTTAGATTTTCTCAAACATCAGGTGTTATATGCTGATATATTTTCAAAAGTTCTAGGCTTATTTTTGGGCTTAAATGATAGCTTATGCTTAGCTTAGTGCAAAACTGCGAAGTTCCCATCTCTGTGCTGCCTTTTTTGTAACGAAAAAAAATAACTCTAAAATTTCGATTTTCTCAAATTTTAGGTGTGATATGCTGATATATTTTCAGGAGTTCTTGGCTTGTTATTGGTCTCAAATGATAGCTAAAGCTAGGTTTCGTCCAAAACCGCGGAGTTCCTGGCTCTGAGTTTACTTATGTTCTGCGAAAAAATAAGTTTGATATATCGATTTTCTCATATTTCAGGTGTGATATGCTGATATAATTTCAGGAGTTCTAGGCTTGCTTTTGATCTCAAACGATAGCTCATGCTTGGTTATGTACAAAACCGCGTAGTTCCTGGCTCTGAGTGTACTTATGTTCTATGAAAAAAATAAGTCTTAAATTTCGATTTTCTCAAATTTAAGATGTGATACTCGTATGCTGATATATTTTTCGGAAGTTAGGGCTTGTTTTTAGTCTCAAACGATAGCTTATGCTAGGTTACGTACAAAACCACGCAGTTCCTAGCCCTGCGCTGCCTTTTTTTATTACGAAAAAAATTACTCTGTAATTTAGATTTTCTCAAATTTCAGGTGTGATATGCTGATATATTTTCAGGAGTTGTAGGCTTGATTTTGGTCTTAAACGATAGCTAATGCTCGGTTACGTACAAAACCATGCAGTTCCTGGCTCTGCGCTGCCTTTTTTGTACGAAAAAATTTACTCTGAGATTTAGATTTTCTCAAACATCAGGTGTGATATGCTGATATATTCTCAAAAGTTCTAGGCTTATTTTTGGGCTTAAATGATAGCTCAAGCTTAGCTTAGTGCAAAACTGCGAACTTTCCATCTCTGTGCTGCCTTTTTTGTAACGAAAAAAATTAACTCTGAAATTTCGATTTTCTCAAACTTTAGGTGTGGTATGCTGATATATTAACAGGAGTTCTTGTCTTGTGATTGGTTTCAAATGATAGCTCAAGCTTGGTTTCGTCCAAAACCGCGGAGTTCCCGTCTCTGTGCTGCCTTTTTTTTACGAAAAAATTTTACTCTTAAAATTTAAATTTTCTCAAATTTCAAGTGTGATATGCTGATATATTTTCAGGAGTTCTTGGCTTGTTATTGGTCTCAAATGATAGCTCGAGCTTAGTTTCGTCCAAAACCGCGTAGTTCCTGGCTCTGAGTGTACTTATTTTCTATGAAAAAAATAAGTCTGTTATTTAGATTTTCTCAAATTTAAGTTGTGATATGCTGATAGGTTTTCAGGAATTTGGGGCCTGTTTTTGGTCTCCAACGATAGCTTATGCTCAGTTACGTACAAAAGCACGCAGTTCCTGGCTCTGCGCTGCCTTTTATTATTACGAAAATATTACTCTGTAATTTAGATTTTCTCAAATTTCAGGTGTGATATGCTGATATATTTTCAGGAGTTCTAGGCTTGTTTTTAATCTTCAATGATAGCTCTTGCATATTTTCAGGAGTTCTTGGCTTGCTATTGGTCTCAAATGATAGCTCAAGCTTGGTTTCGTCCAAAACCGCGGAGTTCCCGTCTTTGTGCTGCCTTTTTTATTTCGAAAAAATTTTACTCTGAAAATTTCAATTTTCTTAAACTTCAGGTGTGATATGCTGATATATTTTCAGGAGTTTTAGGCTTGTTTTTAGTCTTAAATGATAGCTCATGCTTAGATTAGTTCAAAACCGCGGAGTTCTTGTCTCTGTGCCGCCTTTTTTGTAAAGAAAAAAATTAAATCTGAAATTTTGATTTTCTCAAATTTAGGTGTGATATGCTGATATATTTTCAGGAGTTCTTGGCTTGTTATTGGTCTCATATGATAGCTCAAGCTTAGTTTCGTACAAAACCGCAGAGTTCCCGTCTCTGTGCTGCCTTTTTGTAACAAAAAATATTTACTCTAAAATTTGAATTTTCTCAAACTTCAGGTTTGATATGCTGATACTTTTTCAGGAGTTCTAGACTTGTTTTTGGTCTTAATTGATATGCTTATGTTCATACAAAGCTACGTCGTAGTCGGCTCTGCGCTGATTTTTTTGATAAGAAAAAATTAACTCCGAAAATTCATTATTCTCAAATTTCAGGTGTGATATGCTAATATATTTTCAGGAGTTCTAGGCTTATTTTTGGTCTTAAACGATAGCTAATGCACGGTAACGTAAAAAACCACGCAGTTTCTGGCTCTGCGCTGCCTTTTTTATTACGAAAAAATTTACTCTGAAATTTAGATTTTCTCAAATATCAGGTGTGATATGCTGATATATTTTCAAAAGTTCTAGGCTTATTTTTGGGCTTAAATGATAGCTCAAGCTTAGCTTAGTGCAAAACTGCGAAGTTTCCATCTCTGTGCTGCCTTTTTTGTAACGAAAAAAATTAACTCTGAAATTTCGATTTTCTCAAACTTTAGGTGTGGTATGCTGATATATTAACAGGAGTTCTTGTCTTGTGATTGGTCTCAAATGATAGCTCAAGCTTGGTTTCGTCCAAAACCGCGGAGTTCCCGTCTCTGTGCTGCCTTTTTTATTACGAAAAAATTTTAATCTGAAAATTAAAATTTTCTCAAACTTCAAGTGTGATATGCTGATATATTTTCAGGAGTTCTTGGCTTGTTATTGGTGTCAAATGATAGCTCAAGCTTAGTTTCGTACAAAACCTTGGAATTCCCGTCTCTGTGCTGCCTTTTTTCTTACGAAAAAATTTTACTCTGAAAATTTAAATTTTCTCAAACTTCAAGTGTGATATGCTGATATATTTTCAGGAGTTCTTGGCTTGTTATTGGTGTCAAATGATAGCTCAAGCTTGGTTTCGTACAAAACCTTGGAATTCCCGTCTCTGTGCTGCCTTTTTTATTACGAAAAAATTTTACTCCGAAAATTTAAATTTTCTCAAACTTCAGGTGCGATATGCTGATATATTTTCAGGAGTTCTAGGCTTGCTTTTAGTCTTTAATGATAGCTCTTGCTTAGATTAGTTCAAAACTGCGGATTTCCTGTCTCTGTGCTGCCTTTTTTGTAACGAAAAAAATTAACTCTGAAATTTCGATTTTCTCAAACTTTAGGTGTGGTATGCTGATATATTAACAGGAGTTCTTGTCTTGTGATTGGTTTCAAATGATAGCTCAAGCTTGGTTTCGTCCAAAACCGCGGAGTTCCCGTCTCTGTGCTGCCTTTTTTATTACGAAAAAATTTTAATCTGGAAATTAAAATTTTCTCAAACTTCAAGTGTGATATGCTGATATATTTTCAGGAGTTCTTGGCTTGTTATTGGTGTCAAATGATAGCTCAAGCTTAGTTTCGTCCAAAACCGCGGAGTTCCCGTCTTTTAGCTGCCTTTTTTATTTCGAAAAAATTTTACTCTGAAAATTTCAATTTTCTTAAACTTCAGGTGTGATATGCTGATATATTTTCAGGAGTTTTAGGCTTGTTTTTAGTCTTAAATGATAGCTCATGCTTAGATTAGTTCTAAACCGCAGAGTTCTTGTCTCTGTGCCGCCTTTTTTGTAAAGAAAAAAATTAAATCTGAAATTTTGATTTTCTCAAATTTTAGGTGTGATATGCTGATATATTTTCAGGAGTTCTTGGCTTGTTATTGGTCTCATATGATAGCTCAAGCTTAGTTTCGTACAAAACCGCAGAGTTCCCGTCTCTGTGCTGCCTTTTTGTAACAAAAAATATTTACTCTAAAATTTGAATATTCTCAAACTTCAGGTTTGATATGCTGATACTTTTTCAGGAGTTCTAGACTTGTTTTTGGTCTTAATTGATATGCTTATGTTCATACAAAGCTACGTCGTAGTCGGCTCTGCGCTGATTTTTTTGATAAGAAAAAATTAATTCCGAAAATTCATTATTCTCAAATTTCAGGTGTGATATGCTAATATATTTTCAGGAGTTCTAGGCTTATTTTTGGTCTTAAACGATAGCTAATGCACGGTAACGTAAAAAACCACGCAGTTTCTGGCTCTGCGCTGCCTTTTTTATTACGAAAAAATTTACTCTGAAATTTAGATTTTCTCAAACATCAGGTGTGATATGCTGATATATTTTCAAAAGTTCTAGGCTTTTTTTTGGGCTTAAATGATAGCTCATGCTTAGCTTAGTGCAAAACCCCGGAGTTCACGTCTCAGTGCTGCCTTTTTTATTACGAAAAACTTTTACTCTGAAAATTTCAATTTTCTCAAATTGCAGGTGTGATATGCTGAGATATTTTCAGGAGTTCTAGGCTTGCTTTTAGTCTTAAATGATAGCTCATGCTTAGATTAGTTCAAAACCGCGGAGTTCCCGTCTCTGTGCTGCCTTTTTGTATCGAAAAAAATTAACTCTGAAATTTCGATTTTCTCAAACTTTAGGTGTGATATGCTGATACTTTTTCAGGAGTTCTAGACTTGTTTTTGGTCTTAATTGATATGCTTATGTCCATACAAAGCTACGTCGTAGTCGGCTCTGCGCTGACTTTTTTGATAAGCAAAAATTAACTCCGAAAATTCAATATTCTCAAATTTCAGGTGTGATATGCTAATATATTTTCAGGAGTTCTAGGCTTATTTTTGGTCTTAAACGATAGCTAATGCACGGTAACATAAAAAACCACGCAGTTTCTGGCTCTGCGCTGCCTTTTTTATTACGAAAAAATTTACTCTGACATTTAGATTTTCTCAAACATCAGGTGTGATATGCTGATATATTTTCAAAAGTTCTAGGCTTATTTTTGGGCTGAAATGATAGCTCAAGCTTAGCTTAGTGCAAAACTGCGAAGTTTCCATCTCTGTGCTGCCTTTTTTGTAACGAAAAAAAATAACTCTGAAATTTTGATTTTCTCAAATTTTAGGTGTGATATGCTGATATAATTTCAGGAGTTCTAGGCTTGCTTTTGGTCTCAAACGATAGCTCATGCTTGGTTATGTACAAAACCGCGTAGTTCCTGGCTCTGAGTGTACTTATGTTCTATGAAAAAAATAAGTCTTAAATTTCGATTTTCTCAAATTTAAGATGTGATACTCGTATGCTGATATATTTTTCGGAAGTTAGGGCTTGTTTTTAGTCTCAAACGATAGCTTATGCTAGGTTACGTACAAAACCACGCAGTTCCTAGCCCTGCGCTGCCTTTTTTTATTACGAAAAAAATTACTCTGTAATTTAGATTTTCTCAAATTTCAGGTGTGATATGCTGATATATTTTCAGGAGTTGTAGGGTTGATTTTGGTCTTAAACGATAGCTAATGCTCGGTTACGTACAAAACCATGCAGTTCCTGGCTCTGCGCTGCCTTTTTTGTACGAAAAAATTTACTCTGAGATTTAGATTTTCTCAAACATCAGGTGTGATATGCTGATATATTTTTAAAAGTTCTAGGCTTATTTTTGGGCTTAAATGATAGCTTAAGCTTAGCTTAGTGCAAAACTGCGAAGTTTCCATCTCTGTGCTGCCTTTTTAGTAACGAAAAAAATTAACTCTGAAATTTCGATTTTCTCAAAATTTAGGTGTGGTATGCTGATATATTAACAGGAGTTCTTGTCTTGTGATTGGTCTCAAATGATAGCTCAAGCTTGGTTTCGTCCAAAACCGCGGAGTTTCCGTCTCTGTGCTGCCTTTTTTATTACGAAAAAATTTTAATCTGGAAATTAAAATTTTCTCAAACTTCAAGTGTGATATGCTGATATATTTTCAGGAGTTCTTGGCTTGTTATTGGTGTCAAATGATAGCTCAAGCTTAGTTTCGTACAAAACCTTGGAATTCCAGTCTCTGTGCTGCCTTTTTTATTACGAAAAAATTTTACTCTGAAAATTTAAATTTTCTCAAACTTCAAGTGTGATATGCTGATATATTTTCAGGAGTTCTTGGCTTGTTATTGGTGTCAAATGATAGCTCAAGCTTGGTTTCGTCCAAAACCGCGGAGTTCCCGTCTTTTAGCTGCCTTTTTTATTTCGAAAAAATTTTACTCTTAAAATTTCAATTTTCTTAAACTTCAGGTGTGATATGCTGATATATTTTCAGGAGTTTTAGGCTTGTTTTTAGTCTTAAATGATAGCTCATGCTTAGATTAGTTCTAAACCGCAGAGTTTTTGTCTCTGTGCCGCCTTTTTTGTAAAGAAAAAAATTAAATCTGAAATTTTGATTTTCTCAAACTTTAGGTGTGATATGCTGATATATTTTCAGGAGTTCTTGGCTTGTTATTGGTCTCATATGATAGCTCAAGCTTAGTTTCGTACAAAACCGCAGAGTTCCCGTCTCTGTGCTGCCTTTTTGTAACAAAAAATATTTACTCTAAAATTTGAATTTTCTCAAACTTCAGGTTTGATATGCTGATACTTTTTCAGGAGTTCTAGACTTGTTTTTGGTCTTAATTGATATGCTAATGTTCATACAAAGCTACGTCGTAGTCGGCTCTGCGCTGACTTTTTTGATAAGAAAAAATTAACTCCGAAAATTAAATATTCTCAAATTTCAGGTGTGATATGCTAATATATTTTCAGGAGTTCTAGGCTTATTTTTGGTCTTAAACGATAGCTAATGCACGGTAACGTAAAAAAACGCGCAGTTCCTGGCTCTGCGCTACCTTTTTTATTACGAAAATATTTACTCTGAAATTTAGATTTTCTCAAACATCAGGTGTGATATGCTGATATATTTTCAAAAGTTCTAGGCTTATTTTTGGGCTTAAATGATAGCTTATGCTTAGCTTAGTGCAAAAACCCGGAGTTACCGTCTCTGTGCTGCCTTTTTTATTACGAAAAAATTTTAATCTGAAAATTTAAATTTTCTCAAATTTCAGGTGTGATATGCTGATATATTTTCAGGAGTTCTTGGCTTGTTATTGGTCTCTAATGATAGCTTAAGCTTGGTTTCGTCCAAAACCGCGGAGTGGCCGTCTCTGTGCTACCTTTTTTTTACGAAAAAATTTTACTCTTAAAATTTAAATTTTCTCAAATTTCAAGTGTGATATGCTGATATCTTTTCAGGAGTTCTTGGCTTGTTATTGGTCTAAAATGATAGCTCAAGCTTAGTTTCGTCCAAAACCGCGTAGTTCCTGGCTCTGAGTGTACTTATTTTCTATGAAAAAAATAAGTCTGTTATTTAGATTTTCTCAAATATAAGTTGTGATATGCTGATATGTTTTCAGGAATTTGGGGCCTGTTTTTGGTCTCCAACGATAGCTTATGCTCAGTTACGTACAAAAGCATGCAGTTCCTGGCTCTGCGCTGCCTTTTATTATTACGAAAATATTACTCTGTAATTTTGATTTTCTCAAATTTCAGGTGTGATATGCTGATATATTTTTAGGAGTTCTAGGCTTGTTTTTAGCCTTAATTGATAGCTCATGCTTAGTTTAGTACAAAAACGCGGAGTTCTCGTCTCTGTGCTGCCTTTTTTATTACAAAAAAAATTTACTCTGAAAATTTTAATTTTCTCAAACTTCAGGTGTGATAAGCTGATATATTTTCAGGAGTTCTAGGCTTGTTTTTAATCTTCAATGATAGCTCTTGCTTAGATTAGTTCAAAACCACGGAGTTCCCGTCTCTGTGCTGCATTTTTTGTAAACAAAAAAATTAACTCTGAAATTTCGATTTTCTCAAACTTTAGGTTTGATATGCTGATATATTTTCAGGAGTTCTAGGCTTGTTATTGGTCTCAAATGATAGCTCAAGCTTAGTTTCGAATAAAATTGCAGAGTTCCCGTCTCTGTGCTGCCTTTTTGTAACGAAAAAAAATTACTCTAAAATTTGAATTTTCTCAAACTTCAGGTTTGATATGCTGATACTTTTTCAGGAGTTCTAGACTTGTTTTTAATCTTAAACGATAGCTAATGGACGGTAACGTAAAAAACCACGCAGTTCCTGGCTCTGCGCTGCGTTTTTTATTACGAAAAAATTTACTCTGAAATTTAGATTTTCTCAAACATCAGGTGTTATATGCTGATATATTTTCAAAAGTTCTAGGCTTATTTTTGGGCTTAAATGATAGCTTATGCTTAGCTTAGTGCAAAACTGCGAAGTTCCCATCTCTGTGCTGCCTTTTTTGTAACGAAAAAAAATAACTCTAAAATTTCGATTTTCTCAAATTTTAGGTGTGATATGCTGATATAATTTCAGGAGTTCTAGGCTTGCTTTTGATCTCAAACGATAGCTCATGCTTGGTTATGTACAAAACCGCGTAGTTCCTGGCTCTGAGTGTACTTATGTTCTATGAAAAAAATAAGTCTTAAATTTCGATTTTCTCAAATTTAAGATGTGATACTCGTATGCTGATATATTTTTCGGAAGTTAGGGCTTGTTTTTAGTCTCAAACGATAGCTTATGCTAGGTTACGTACAAAACCACGCAGTTCCTAGCCCTGCGCTGCCTTTTTTTATTACGAAAAAAATTACTCTGTAATTTAGATTTTCTCAAATTTCAGGTGTGATATGCTGATATATTTTCAGGAGTTGTAGGCTTGATTTTGGTCTTAAACGATAGCTAATGCTCGGTTACGTACAAAACCATGCAGTTCCTGGCTCTGCGCTGCCTTTTTTGTACGAAAAAATTTACTCTGAGATTTAGATTTTCTCAAACATCAGGTGTGATATGCTGATATATTCTCAAAAGTTCTAGGCTTATTTTTGGGCTTAAATGATAGCTCAAGCTTAGCTTAGTGCAAAACTGCGAACTTTCCATCTCTGTGCTGCCTTTTTTGTAACGAAAAAAATTAACTCTGAAATTTCGATTTTCTCAAACTTTAGGTGTGGTATGCTGATATATTAACAGGAGTTCTTGTCTTGTGATTGGTTTCAAATGATAGCTCAAGCTTGGTTTCGTCCAAAACCGCGGAGTTCCCGTCTCTGTGCTGCCTTTTTTTTACGAAAAAATTTTACTCTTAAAATTTAAATTTTCTCAAATTTCAAGTGTGATATGCTGATATATTTTCAGGAGTTCTTGGCTTGTTATTGGTCTCAAATGATAGCTCGAGCTTAGTTTCGTCCAAAACCGCGTAGTTCCTGGCTCTGAGTGTACTTATTTTCTATGAAAAAAATAAGTCTGTTAATTAGATTTTCTCAAATTTAAGTTGTGATATGCTGATAGGTTTTCAGGAATTTGGGGCCTGTTTTTGGTCTCCAACGATAGCTTATGCTCAGTTACGTACAAAAGCACGCAGTTCCTGGCTCTGCGCTGCCTTTTATTATTACGAAAATATTACTCTGTAATTTAGATTTTCTCAAATTTCAGGTGTGATATGCTGATATATTTTCAGGAGTTCTAGGCTTGTTTTTAATCTTCAATGATAGCTCTTGCATATTTTCAGGAGTTCTTGGCTTGCTATTGGTCTCAAATGATAGCTCAAGCTTGGTTTCGTCCAAAACCGCGGAGTTCCCGTCTTTGTGCTGCCTTTTTTATTTCGAAAAAATTTTACTCTGAAAATTTCAATTTTCTTAAACTTCAGGTGTGATATGCTGATATATTTTCAGGAGTTTTAGGCTTGTTTTTAGTCTTAAATGATAGCTCATGCTTAGATTAGTTCAAAACCGCGGAGTTCTTGTCTCTGTGCCGCCTTTTTTGTAAAGAAAAAAATTAAATCTGAAATTTTGATTTTCTCAAATTTAGGTGTGATATGCTGATATATTTTCAGGAGTTCTTGGCTTGTTATTGGTCTCATATGATAGCTCAAGCTTAGTTTCGTACAAAACCGCAGAGTTCCCGTCTCTGTGCTGCCTTTTTGTAACAAAAAATATTTACTCTAAAATTTGAATTTTCTCAAACTTCAGGTTTGATATGCTGATACTTTTTCAGGAGTTCTAGACTTGTTTTTGGTCTTAATTGATATGCTTATGTTCATACAAAGCTACGTCGTAGTCGGCTCTGCGCTGATTTTTTTGATAAGAAAAAATTAACTCCGAAAATTCATTATTCTCAAATTTCAGGTGTGATATGCTAATATATTTTCAGGAGTTCTAGGCTTATTTTTGGTCTTAAACGATAGCTAATGCACGGTAACGTAAAAAACCACGCAGTTTCTGGCTCTGCGCTGCCTTTTTTATTACGAAAAAATTTACTCTGAAATTTAGATTTTCTCAAATATCAGGTGTGATATGCTGATATATTTTCAAAAGTTCTAGGCTTATTTTTGGGCTTAAATGATAGCTCAAGCTTAGCTTAGTGCAAAACTGCGAAGTTTCCATCTCTGTGCTGCCTTTTTTGTAACGAAAAAAATTAACTCTGAAATTTCGATTTTCTCAAACTTTAGGTGTGGTATGCTGATATATTAACAGGAGTTCTTGTCTTGTGATTGGTCTCAAATGATAGCTCAAGCTTGGTTTCGTCCAAAACCGCGGAGTTCCCGTCTCTGTGCTGCCTTTTTTATTACGAAAAAATTTTAATCTGAAAATTAAAATTTTCTCAAACTTCAAGTGTGATATGCTGATATATTTTCAGGAGTTCTTGGCTTGTTATTGGTGTCAAATGATAGCTCAAGCTTAGTTTCGTACAAAACCTTGGAATTCCCGTCTCTGTGCTGCCTTTTTTCTTACGAAAAAATTTTACTCTGAAAATTTAAATTTTCTCAAACTTCAAGTGTGATATGCTGATATATTTTCAGGAGTTCTTGGCTTGTTATTGGTGTCAAATGATAGCTCAAGCTTGGTTTCGTACAAAACCTTGGAATTCCCGTCTCTGTGCTGCCTTTTTTATTACGAAAAAATTTTACTCCGAAAATTTAAATTTTCTCAAACTTCAGGTGCGATATGCTGATATATTTTCAGGAGTTCTAGGCTTGCTTTTAGTCTTTAATGATAGCTCTTGCTTAGATTAGTTCAAAACTGCGGATTTCCTGTCTCTGTGCTGCCTTTTTTGTAACGAAAAAAATTAACTCTGAAATTTCGATTTTCTCAAACTTTAGGTGTGGTATGCTGATATATTAACAGGAGTTCTTGTCTTGTGATTGGTTTCAAATGATAGCTCAAGCTTGGTTTCGTCCAAAACCGCGGAGTTCCCGTCTCTGTGCTGCCTTTTTTATTACGAAAAAATTTTAATCTGGAAATTAAAATTTTCTCAAACTTCAAGTGTGATATGCTGATATATTTTCAGGAGTTCTTGGCTTGTTATTGGTGTCAAATGATAGCTCAAGCTTAGTTTCGTCCAAAACCGCGGAGTTCCCGTCTTTTAGCTGCCTTTTTTATTTCGAAAAAATTTTACTCTGAAAATTTCAATTTTCTTAAACTTCAGGTGTGATATGCTGATATATTTTCAGGAGTTTTAGGCTTGTTTTTAGTCTTAAATGATAGCTCATGCTTAGATTAGTTCTAAACCGCAGAGTTCTTGTCTCTGTGCCGCCTTTTTTGTAAAGAAAAAAATTAAATCTGAAATTTTGATTTTCTCAAATTTTAGGTGTGATATGCTGATATATTTTCAGGAGTTCTTGGCTTGTTATTGGTCTCATATGATAGCTAAAGCTTAGTTTCGTACAAAACCGCAGAGTTCCCGTCTCTGTGCTGCCTTTTTGTAACAAAAAATATTTACTCTAAAATTTGAATATTCTCAAACTTCAGGTTTGATATGCTGATACTTTTTCAGGAGTTCTAGACTTGTTTTTGGTCTTAATTGATATGCTTATGTTCATACAAAGCTACGTCGTAGTCGGCTCTGCGCTGATTTTTTTGATAAGAAAAAATTAATTCCGAAAATTCATTATTCTCAAATTTCAGGTGTGATATGCTAATATATTTTCAGGAGTTCTAGGCTTATTTTTGGTCTTAAACGATAGCTAATGCACGGTAACGTAAAAAACCACGCAGTTTCTGGCTCTGCGCTGCCTTTTTTATTACGAAAAAATTTACTCTGAAATTTAGATTTTCTCAAACATCAGGTGTGATATGCTGATATATTTTCAAAAGTTCTAGGCTTTTTTTTGGGCTTAAATGATAGCTCATGCTTAGCTTAGTGCAAAACCCCGGAGTTCACGTCTCAGTGCTGCCTTTTTTATTACGAAAAACTTTTACTCTGAAAATTTCAATTTTCTCAAATTGCAGGTGTGATATGCTGAGATATTTTCAGGAGTTCTAGGCTTGCTTTTAGTCTTAAATGATAGCTCATGCTTAGATTAGTTCAAAACCGCGGAGTTCCCGTCTCTGTGCTGCCTTTTTGTATCGAAAAAAATTAACTCTGAAATTTCGATTTTCTCAAACTTTAGGTGTGATATGCTGATACTTTTTCAGGAGTTCTAGACTTGTTTTTGGTCTTAATTGATATGCTTATGTCCATACAAAGCTACGTCGTAGTCGGCTCTGCGCTGACTTTTTTGATAAGCAAAAATTAACTCCGAAAATTCAATATTCTCAAATTTCAGGTGTGATATGCTAATATATTTTCAGGAGTTCTAGGCTTATTTTTGGTCTTAAACGATAGCTAATGCACGGTAACATAAAAAACCACGCAGTTTCTGGCTCTGCGCTGCCTTTTTTATTACGAAAAAATTTACTCTGACATTTAGATTTTCTCAAACATCAGGTGTGATATGCTGATATATTTTCAAAAGTTCTAGGCTTATTTTTGGGCTGAAATGATAGCTCAAGCTTAGCTTAGTGCAAAACTGCGAAGTTTCCATCTCTGTGCTGCCTTTTTTGTAACGAAAAAAAATAACTCTTAAATTTCGATTTTCTCAAACTTTAGGTGTGGTATGCTGATATATTAACAGGAGTTCTTGTCTTGTGATTGGTCTCAAATGATAGCTCAAGCTTGGTTTCGTCCAAAACCGCGGAGTTCCCGTCTCTGTGCTGCCTTTTTTATTACGAAAAAATTTTAATCTGAAAATTAAAATTTTCTCAAATTTCAAGTGTGATATGCTGATATATTTTCAGGAGTTCTTGGCTTGTTATTGGTGTCAAATGATAGCTCAAGCTTAGTTTCGTACAAAACCTTGGAATTCCCGTCTCTGTGCTGCCTTTTTTCTTACGAAAAAATTTTACTCTAAAAATTTAAATTTTCTCAAACTTCAAGTGTGATATGCTGATATATTTTCAGGAGTTCTTGGCTTGTTATTGGTGTCAAATGATAGCTCAAGCTTGGTTTCGTACAAAACCTTGGAATTCCCGTCTCTGTGCTGCCTTTTTTATTACGAAAAAATTTTACTCCCAAAATTTAAATTTTCTCAAACTTCAGGTGCGATATGCTGATATATTTTCAGGAGTTCTAGGCTTGCTTTTAGTCTTTAATGATAGCTCTTGCTTAGATTAGTTCAAAACTGCGGATTTCCCGTCTCTGTGCTGCCTTTTTTGTAACGAAAAAAATTAACTCTGAAATTTCGATTTTCTCAAACTTTAGGTGTGATATGCTGACATATTTTCAGGAGTTCTTGGCTTGCTATTGGTCTCAAATGATAGCTCAAGCTTGGTTTCGTCCAAAACCGCGGAGTTCCCGTCTTTTAGCTGCCTTTTTTATTTCGAAAAAATTTTACTCTGAAAATTTCAATTTTCTTAAACTTCAGGTGTGATATGCTGATATATTTTCAGGAGTTTTAGGCTTGTTTTTAGTCTTAAATGATAGCTCATGCTTAGATTAGTTCTAAACCGCAGAGATCTTGTCTCTGTGCCGCCTTTTTTGTAAAGAAAAAAATTAAATCTGAAATTTTGATTTTCTCAAACTTTAGGTGTGATATGCTGATATATTTTCAAAAGTTCTAGGCTTATTTTTGGGCTTAAATGATAGCTCAAGCTTAGCTTAGTGCAAAACTGTGAATTTTCCATCTCTGTGCTGCCTTTTTTGTAACGAAAAAAATTAAATCTGAAATTTCGATTTTCTCAAATTTTAGGTGTGTTATGCTGATATATTTTCAAGAGTTCTTGGCTTGTTATTGGTCTCAATCGATAGCTCCAGCTTGGTTTTGTCCAAAACCGCGAAGTTCCTGTCTCTGTGCTGCCGTTTTTATTACGAACAAATTTTACTCTGAAAATTTAAGTTTTCTCAAATTTCAGGTGTGATATGCTGATATATTTTCAGGAGTTCTTGGCTTGCTATTGGTCTCAAATGATAGCTCAAGCTTAGATCAGTTCAAAACTGCGGATTTCCCGTCTCTGTGCTGCCTTTTTTGTATCGAAAAAAATTTACTCTGAAATTTCGATTTTCTCAAACTTTAGGTGTGATATGCTGATACTTTTTCAGGAGTTCTAGACTTGTTTTTGGTCTTAATTGATATGCTTATGTTCATACAAAGCTACGTTGTAGTCGGCTCTGCGCTGATTTTTTTGATAAGAAAAAATTAACTCCGAAAATTCATTATTCTCAAATTTCAGGTGTGATATGCTAATATATTTTCAGGAGTTCTAGGCTTATTTTTGGTCTTAAACGATAGCTAATGCACGGTAACGTAAAAAACCACGCAGTTTCTGGCTCTGCGCTGCCTTTTTATTACGAAAAAATTTACTCTGAAATTTAGATTTTCTCAAACATCAGGTGTGATATGCTGATATATTTTCAAAAGTTCTAGGCTTATTTTTAGGCTTAAATGATAGCTTAAGCTTAGCTTAGTGCAAAACTGCGAAGTTTCCATCTCTGTGCAGCCTTTTTTGTAACGAAAAAAATTAACTCTGAAATTTCGATTTTCTCAAACTTTAGGTGTGGTATGCTGATATATTAACAGGAGTTCTTGTCTTGTGATTGGTCTTAAATGATAGCTCAAGCTTAGTTTCGTCCAAAACCGCGGAGTTCCCGTCCCTGTGCTGCCTTTTTTATTACGAAAAAATTTTAATCTGAAAATTAAAATTTTCTCAAACTTCAAGTGTGATATGCTGATATATTTTCAGGAGTTCTTGGCTTGTTATTGGTGTCAAATGATAGCTCAAGCTTAGTTTCGTACAAAACCGCAGAGTTCCCGTCTCTGTGCTGCCTTTTTGTAACAAAGATATTTACTCTAAAATTTGAATTTTCTCAAACTTCAGGTTTGATATGCTGATACTTTTTCAGGAGTTCTAGACTTGTTTTTGGTCTTAATTGATATGCTTATGTTCATACAAAGCTACGTCGTAGTCGGCTCTGCGCTGATTTTTTTGATAAGAAAAAATTAACTCCGAAAATTCATTATTCTCAAATTTCAGGTTTGATATGCTAATATATTTTCAGGAGTTCTAGGCTTATTTTTGGTCTTAAACGATAGCTAATGCACGGTAACGTAAAAAACCACGCAGTTTCTGGCTCTGCGCTGCCTTTTTTATTACGAAAAAATTTACTCTGAAATTTAGATTTTCTCAAACATCAGGTGTGATATGCTGATATATTTTCAAAAGTTCTAGGCTTATTTTTGGGCTTAAATGATAGCTCAAGCTTAGCTTAGTGCAAAACTGCGAAGTTTCCATCTCTGTGCTGCCTTTTTTGTAACGAAAAAAATTAAATCCGAAATTTCGATTTTCTCAAATTTTAGGTGTGATATGCTGATATAATTTCAGGAGTTCTAGGCTTGCTTTTGGTCTCAAACGATAGCTCATGCTTGGTTATGTACAAAACCGCGTAGTTCCTGGCTCTGAGTGTACTTATGTTCTATGAAAAAAATAAGTCTTAAATTTCGATTTTCTCAAATTTAAGATGTGATACTCGTATGCTGATATATTTTTCGGAAGTTAGGGCTTGTTTTTAGTCTCAAACGATAGCTTATGCTAGGTTACGTACAAAACCACGCAGTTCCTAGCCCTGCGCTGCCTTTTTTTATTACGAAAAAAATTACTCTGTAATTTAGATTTTCTCAAATTTCAGGTGTGATATGCTGATATATTTTCAGGAGTTGTAGGCTTGATTTTGGTCTTAAACGATAGCTAATGCTCGGTTACGTACAAAACCATGCAGTTCCTGGCTCTGCGCTGCCTTTTTTGTACGAAAAAATTTACTCTGAGATTTAGATTTTCTCAAACATCAGGTGTGATATGCTGATATATTTTTAAAAGTTCTAGGCTTATTTTTGGGCTTAAATGATAGCTCAAGCTTAGCTTAGTGCAAAACTGCGAAGTTTCCATCTCTGTGCTGCCTTTTTTGTAACGAAAAAAATTAACTCTGAAATTTTGATTTTCTCAAACTTTAGGTGTGGTATGCTGATATATTAACAGGAGTTCTTGTCTTGTGATTGGTCTCAAATGATAGCTCAAGCTTGGTTTCGTCCAAAACCGCGGAGTTTCCGTCTCTGTGCTGCCTTTTTTATTACGAAAAAATTTTAATCTGGAAATTAAAATTTTCTCAAACTTCAAGTGTGATATGCTGATATATTTTCAGGAGTTCTTGGCTTGTTATTGGTGTCAAATGATAGCTCAAGCTTAGTTTCGTACAAAACCTTGGAATTCCCGTCTCTGTGCTGCCTTTTTTATTACGAAAAAATTTTACTCTGAAAATTTAAATTTTCTCAAACTTCAAGTGTGATATGCTGATATATTTTCAGGAGTTCTTGGCTTGTTATTGGTGTCAAATGATAGCTCAAGCTTGGTTTCGTCCAAAACCGCGGAGTTCCCGTCTTTTAGCTGCCTTTTTTATTTCGAAAAAATTTTACTCTGAAAATTTCAATTTTCTTAAACTTCAGGTGTGATATGCTGATATATTTTCAGGAGTTTTAGGCTTGTTTTTAGTCTTAAATGATAGCTCATGCTTAGATTAGTTCTAAACCGCAGAGTTCTTGTCTCTGTGCCGCCTTTTTTGTAAAGAAAAAAATTAAATCTGAAATTTTGATTTTCTCAAACTTTAGGTGTGATATGCTGATATATTTTCAGGAGTTCTTGGCTTGTTATTGGTCTAATATGATAGCTCAAGCTTAGTTTCGTACAAAACCGCAGAGTTCCCGTCTCTGTGCTGCCTTTTTGTAACAAAAAATATTTACTCTAAAATTTGAATTTTTTCAAACTTCAGGTTTGATATGCTGATACTTTTTCAGGAGTTCTAGACTTGTTTTTGGTCTTAATTGATATGCTTATGTTCATACAAAGCTACGTCGTAGTCGGCTCTGCGCTGATTTTTTTGATAAGAAAAAATTAACTCCGAAAATTCATTATTCTCAAATTTCAGGTGTGATATGCTAATATATTTTCAGGAGTTCTAGGCTTATTTTTGGTCTTAAACGATAGCTAATGCACGGTAACGTAAAAAACCACGCAGTTTCTGGCTCTGCGCTGCCTTTTTTATTACGAAAAAATTTACTCTGAAATTTAGATTTTCTCAAACATCAGGTGTGATATGCTGATATATTTTCAAAAGTTCTAGGCTTATTTTTGGGCTTAAATGATAGCTCAAGCTTAGCTTAGTGCAAAACTGCGAAGTTTCCATCTCTGTGCTGCCTTTTTTGTAACGAAAAAAATTAAATCCGAAATTTCGATTTTCTCAAATTTTAGGTGTGATATGCTGATATATATTCAGGAGTTCTTGGCTTGTTATTGGTTTCAAATGATAGCTCCAGCTTGGTTTCGTCCAAAATTGCGGAGTTCCCGTCTCTGTGCTGCGGTTTTTATTACGAACAAATTTTACTCTGAAAATTTAAGTTTTCTCAAATTTCAGGTGTGATATGATGATATATTTTCAGGAGTTCTTGGCTTGCTATTGGTCTCAAATGATAGCTCAAGCTTAGATCAGTTCAAAACTGCGGATTTCCCGTCTCTGTGCTGCCTTTTTTGTAACGAAAAAAATTAACTCTGAAATTTCGATTTTCTCAAATTTTAGGTGTGATATGCTGATACTTTTTCAGGAGTTCTAGACTTGTTTTTGGTCTTAATTGATATGCTTATGTCCATACAAAGCTACGTCGTAGTCGGCTCTGCGCTGACTTTTTTGATAAGAAAAAATTAACTCCGAAAATTCAATATTCTCAAATTTCAGGTGTGATATGCTAATATATTTTCAGGAGTTCTAGGCTTATTTTTGGTCTTAAACGATAGCTAATGCACGGTAACGTAAAAAAACGCGCAGTTCCTGGCTCTGCGCTACCTTTTTTATTACGAAAATATTTACTCTGAAATTTAGATTTTCTCAAACATCAGGTGTGATATGCTGATATATTTTCAAAAGTTCTAGGCTTATTTTTGGGCTTAAATGATAGCTTATGCTTAGCTTAATGCAAAAACCTGGAGTTCCCGTCTCTGTGCTGCCTTTTTTATTACGAAAAAATTTTAATCTGAAAATTTAAATTTTCTCAAACTTCAGGTGTGATATGCTGATATATTTTCAGGAGTTCTTGGCTTGTTATTGGTCTCTAATGATAGCTAAAGCTAGGTTTCGTCCAAAACCGCGGAGTTCACGTCTCTGTGCTGCCTTTTTTTTACGAAAAAATTTTACTCTTAAAATTTAAATTTTCTCAAATTTCAAGTGTGATATGCTGATATCTTTTCAGGAGTTCTTGGCTTGTTATTGGTCTCAAATGATAGCTCAAGCTTAGTTTCGTCCAAAACCGCGTAGTTTCTGGCTCTGAGTGTACTTATTTTCTATGAAAAAAATAAGTCTGTTATTTAGATTTTCTCAAATATAAGTTGTGATATGCTGATATGTTTTCAGGAATTTGGGGCCTGTTTTTGGTCTCCAACGATAGCTTATGCTCAGTGACGTACAAAAGCATGCAGTTCCTGGCTCTGCGCTGCCTTTTATTATTACGAAAATATTACTCTGTAATTTTGATTTTCTCAAATTTCAGGTGTGATAAGCTGATATATTCTCATGAGTTCTAGGCTTGTTTTTAATCTTCAATGATAGCTCTTGCTTAGATTAGTTCAAAACCACGGAGTTCCCGTCTCTGTGCTGCATTTTTTGTAAACAAAAAAATTAACTCTGAAATTTCGATTTTCTCAAATTTTAGGTTTGATATGCTGATATATTTTCAGGAGTTCTAGGCTTGTTATTGGTCTCAAATGATAGCTCAAGCTTAGTTTCGAAAAAAATTGCAGAGTTCCCGTCTCTGTGCTGCCTTTTTGTAACGAAAAAAAATTACTCTAAAAATTTGAATTTTCTCAAACTTCAGGTTTGATATGCTGATACTTTTTCAGGAGTTCTAGACTTGTTTTTAGTCTTAAACGATAGCTAATGGACGGTAACGTAAAAAACCACGCAGTTCCTGGCTCTGCGCTGCGTTTTTTATTACGAAAAAATTTACTCTGAAATTTAGATTTTCTCAAACATCAGGTGTTATATGCTGATATATTTTCAAAAGTTGTAGGCTTATTTTTGGGCTTAAATGATAGCTCATGCTTAGCTTAGTGCAAAACTGCGAAGTTTCCATCTCTGTGCTGCCTTTTTTGTAACGAAAAGAATTAACTCTAAAATTTCGAATTTCTCAAATTTTAGGTGTGATATGCTGATATATTTTCAGGAGATCTTGGCTTGTTATTGGTCTCAAATGATAGCTCAAGCTTGGTTTCGTCCAAAACCGCGGAGTTCCTGGCTCTTAGTGTACTTATGTTCTATGAAAAAAATAAGTCTTAAATTTCGATTTTCTCAAATTTAAGATGTGATACTCGTATGCTGATATATTTTTCGGAATTTAGGGCTTGTTTTTAGTCTCAAACGATAGCTTATGCTAGGTTACGTACAAAACCACGCAGTTCCTAGCCCTGCGCTGCCTTTTTTTATTACGAAAAAAATTACTCTGTAATTTAGATTTTCTCAAATTTCAGGTGTGATATGCTGATATATTTTCAGGAGTTGTAGGCTTGATTTTGGTCTTAAACGATAGCTAATGCTCGGTTACGTACAAAACCATGCAGTTCCTGGCTTTGCGCTGCCTTTTTTGTACGAAAAAATTTACTCTGAGATTTAGATTTTCTCAAACATCAGGTGTGATATGCTGATATATTTTCAAAAGTTCTAGGCTTTTTTTTGGGCTTAAATGATAGCTCATGCTTAGCTTAGTGCAAAACCCCGGAGTTCACGTCTCAGTGCTGCCTTTTTTATTACGAAAAACTTTTACTCTGAAAATTTCAATTTTCTCAAATTGCAGGTGTGATATGCTGAGATATTTTAGGAGTTCTAGGCTTGCTTTTAGTCTTAAATGATAGCTCATGCTTAGATTAGTTCAAAACCGCGGAGTTCCCGTCCCTGTGCAGCCCTTTTTGTAACGAAAAAAATTAACTCTGAAATTTAGATTTTCTCAAATTTTAGGTGTGGTATGCTGATATATTAACAGGAGTTCTTGTCTTGTGATTGGTCTCAAATGATAGGTCAAGCTAGGTTTCGTCCAAATCCGCGGAGTTCCCGTCTCTGTGCTCCCTTTTTTATTACGAAAAAATTTTAATCTGAAAATTAAAATTTTCTCAAACTTCACGTGTGATATGCTGATATATTTTCAGGAGTTCTTGGCTTGTTATTGGTGTCAAATGATAGCTCAAGCTTGGTTTCGTACAAAACCTTGGAATTCCCGTCTCTGTGCTGCCTTTTTTATTACGAAAAAATTTTATTCTGAAAATTTAAATTTTCTCAAACTTCAGGTGCGATATGCTGATATATTTTCAGGAGTTCTAGGCTTGCTTTTAGTCTTAAATGATAGCTCTTGCTTAGATTAGTTCAAAACTGTGGATTTCCCGTCTCTGTGCTGCCTTTTTTGTAACGAAAAAAATTAACTCTGAAATTTCGATTTTCTCAAACTTTAGGTGTGATATGCTGACATATTTTCAGGAGTTCTTGGCTTGCTATTGGTCTCAAATGTTAGCTCAAACTTGGTTTCGTCCAACACCGCGGAGTTCCCGTCTTTGTGCTGCCTTTTTTATTTCGAAAAAATTTTACTCTGAAAATTTCAATTTTCTTAAACATCAGGTGTGATATGCTGATATATTTTCAAAAGTTCTAGGCTTATTTTTGGGCTTAAATGATAGCTCAAGCTTAGCTTAGTGCAAAACTGCGAAGTTTCCATCTCTGTGCTGCCTTTTTTGTAACGAAAAAAATTAAATCCGAAATTTCGATTTTCTCAAATTTTAGGTGTGATATGCTGATATAATTTCAGGAGTTCTAGGCTTGCTTTTGGTCTCAAACGATAGCTCATGCTTGGTTATGTACAAAACCGCGTAGTTCCTGGCTCTGAGTGTACTTATGTTCTATGAAAAAAATAAGTCTTAAATTTCGATTTTCTCAAATTTAAGATGTGATACTCGTATGCTGATATATTTTTCGGAAGTTAGGGCTTGTTTTTAGTCTCAAACGATAGCTTATGCTAGGTTACGTACAAAACCACGCAGTTCCTAGCCCTGCGCTGCCTTTTTTTATTACGAAAAAAATTACTCTGTAATTTAGATTTTCTCAAATTTCAGGTTTGATATGCTGATACTTTTTCAGGAGTTCTAGACTTGTTTTTGGTCTTAATTGATATGCTTATGTTCATACAAAGCTACGTCGTAGTCGGCTCTGCGCTGATTTTTTTGATAAGAAAAAATTAACTCCGAAAATTCATTATTCTCAAATTTCAGGTGTGATATGCTAATATATTTTCAGGAGTTCTAGGCTTATTTTTGGTCTTAAACGATAGCTAATGCACGGTAACGTAAAAAACCACGCAGTTTCTGGCTCTGCGCTGCCTTTTTTATTACGAAAAAATTTACTCTGAAATTTAGATTTTCTCAAATATCAGGTGTGATATGCTGATATATTTTCAAAAGTTCTAGGCTTATTTTTGGGCTTAAATGATAGCTCAAGCTTAGCTTAGTGCAAAACTGCGAAGTTTCCATCTCTGTGCTGCCTTTTTTGTAACGAAAAAAATTAACTCTGAAATTTCGATTTTCTCAAAATTTAGGTGTGGTATGCTGATATATTAACAGGAGTTCTTGTCTTGTGATTGGTCTCAAATGATAGCTCAAGCTTGGTTTCGTCCAAAACCGCGGAGTTCCCGTCTCTGTGCTGCCTTTTTTATTACGAAAAAATTTTAATCTGAAAATTAAAATTTTCTCAAACTTCAAGTGTGATATGCTGATATATTTTCAGGAGTTCTTGGCTTGTTATTGGTGTCAAATGATAGCTCAAGCTTAGTTTCGTACAAAACCTTGGAATTCCCGTCTCTGTGCTGCCTTTTTTCTTACGAAAAAATTTTACTCTGAAAATTTAAATTTTCTCAAACTTCAAGTGTGATATGCTGATTTATTTTCAGGAGTTCTTGGCTTGCTATTGGTGTCAAATGATAGCTCAAGCTTGGTTTCGTACAAAATTTGGAATTCCCGTCTCTGTGCTGCCTTTTTTATTACGAAAAAATTTTACTCCGAAAATTTAAATTTTCTCAAACTTCAGGTGCGATATGCTGATATATTTTCAGGAGTTCTAGGCTTGCTTTTAGTCTTTAATGATAGCTCTTGCTTAGATTAGTTCAAAACTGCGGATTTCCCGTCTCTGTGCTGCCTTTTTTGTAACGAAAAAAATTAACTCTGAAATTTCGATTTTCTCAAATTTTAGGTGTGATATGCTGACATATTTTCAGGAGTTCTTGGCTTGCTATTGGTCTCAAATGATAGCTCAAGCTTGGTTTCGTCCAAAACCGCGGAGTTCCCGTCTTTTAGCTGCCTTTTTTATTTCGAAAAAATTTTACTCTGAAAATTTCAATTTTCTTAAACTTCAGGTGTGATATGCTGATATATTTTCAGGAGTTTTAGACTTGTTTTTAGTCTTAAATGATAGCTCATGCTTAGGTTAGTTCTAAACCGCAGAGTTCTTGTCTCTGTGCCGCCTTTTTTGTAAAGAAAAAAATTCAATCTGAAATTTTGATTTTCTCAAACTTTAGGTGTGATATGCTGATATATTTTCAGGAGTTCTTGGCTTGTTATTGGTCTCATATGATAGCTCAAGCTTAGTTTCGTACAAAACCGCAGAGTTCCCGTCTCTGTGCTGCCTTTTTGTAACAAAAAATATTTACTCTAAAATTTGAATTTTCTCAAACTTCAGGTTTGATATGCTGATACTTTTTCAGGAGTTCTAGACTTGTTTTTGGTCTTAATTGATATGCTTATGTTCATACAAAGCTACGTCGTAGTCGGCTCTGCGCTGATTTTTTTGATAAGAAAAAATTAACTCCGAAAATTCATTATTCTGAAATTTCAGGTGTGATATGCTAATATATTTTCAGGAGTTCTAGGCTTATTTTTGGTCTTAAACGATAGCTAATGCACGGTAACGTAAAAAACCACGCAGTTTCTGGCTCTGCGCTGCCTTTTTTATTACGAAAAAATTTACTCTGAAATTTAGATTTTCTCAAACATCAGGTGTGATATGCTGATATATTTTCAAAAGTTCTAGGCTTATTTTTGGGCTTAAATGATAGCTCAAGCTTAGCTTAGTGCAAAACTGCGAAGTTTCCATCTCTGTGCTGCCTTTTTTGTAACGAAAAAAATTAAATCCGAAATTTCGATTTTCTCAAATTTTAGGTGTGATATGCTGATATATTTTCAGGAGTTCTTGGCTTGTTATTGGTCTCAAATGATAGCTCCAGCTTGGTTTCGTCCAAAATTGCGGAGTTCCCGTCTCTGTGCTGCGGTTTTTATTACGAACAAATTTTACTCTGAAAATTTAAGTTTTCTCAAATTTCAGGTGTGATATGATGATATATTTTCAGGAGTTCTTGGCTTGCTATTTGTCTCAAATGATAGCTCAAGCTTAGATCAGTTCAAAACTGCGGATTTCCCGTCTCTGTGCTGCCTTTTTTGTAACGAAAAAAATTAACTCTGAAATTTCGATTTTCTCAAATTTTAGGTGTGATATGCTGATACTTTTTCAGGAGTTCTAGACTTGTTTTTGGTCTTAATTGATATGCTTATGTCCATACAAAGCTACGTCGTAGTCGGCTCTGCGCTGACTTTTTTGATAAGAAAAAATTAACTCCGAAAATTCAATATTCTCAAATTTCAGGTGTGATATGCTAATATATTTTCAGGAGTTCTAGGCTTATTTTTGGTCTTAAACGATAGCTAATGCACGGTAACGTAAAAAAACGCGCAGTTCCTGGCTCTGCGCTACCTTTTTTATTACGAAAATATTTACTCTGAAATTTAGATTTTCTCAAACATCAGGTGTGATATGCTGATATATTTTCAAAAGTTCTAGGCTTATTTTTGGGCTTAAATGATAGCTTATGCTTAGCTTAATGCAAAAACCCGGAGTTCCCGTCTCTGTGCTGATTTTTTATTACGAAAAAATTTTAATCTGAAAATTTAAATTTTCTCAAATTTCAGGTGTGATATGCTGATATCTTTTCAGGAGTTCTTGGCTTGTTATTGGTCTCAAATGATAGCTCAAGCTTAGTTTCGTCCAAAACCGCGTAGTTCCTGGCTCTGAGTGTACTTATTTTCTATGAAAAAAATAAGTCTGTTATTTAGATTTTCTCAAATATAAGTTGTAATATGCTGATATGTTTTCAGGAATTTGGGGCCTGTTTTTGGTCTCCAACGATAGCTTATGCTCAGTTACGTACAAAAGCATGCAGTTCCTGGCTCTGCGCTGCCTTTTATTATTACGAAAATATTACTCTGTAATTTTGATTTTCTCAAATTTCAGGTGTGATATGCTGATATATTTTTAGGAGTTCTAGGCTTGTTTTTAGCCTTAATTGATAGCTCATGCTTAGTTTAGTACAAAAACGCGGAGTTCCCGTCTCTGTGCTGCCTTTTTGTAACGAAAAAAAATTACTCTAAAATTTGAATTTTCTCAAACTTCAGGTTTGATATGCTGATACTTTTTCAGGAGTTCTAGACTTGTTTTTAGTCTTAAACGATAGCTAATGGACGGTAACGTAAAAAACCACGCAGTTCCTGGCTCTGCGCTGCGTTTTTTATTACGAAAAAATTTACTCTGAAATTTAGATTTTCTCAAACATCAGGTGTTATATGCTGATATATTTTCAGGAGTTCTTGGCTTGTTATTGGTCTCAAATGATAGCTCAAGCTTGGTTTCGTCCAAAACCGCGGAGTTCCTGGCTCTGAGTTTACTTATGTTCTGCGAAAAAATAAGTTTGATATATCGATTTTCTCAAATTTCAGGTGTGATATGCTGATATATTTTCAGGAGTTGTAGGCTTGATTTTGGTCTTAAACGATAGCTAATGCTCGGTTACGTACAAAACCATGAAGTTCCTGGCTCTGCGCTGCCTTTTTTGTACGAAAAAATTTACTCTGAAATTTAGATTTTCTCAAACATCAGGTGTGATATGCTGATATATTTTCAAAAGTTCTAGGCTTTTTTTTGGGCTTAAATGATAGCTCATGCTTAGCTTAGTGCAAAACCCCGGAGTTCACGTCTCAGTGCTGCCTTTTTTATTACGAAAAACTTTTACTCTGAAAATTTCAATTTTCTCAAATTGCAGGTGTGATATGCTGAGATATTTTAGGAGTTCTAGGCTTGCTTTTAGTCTTAAATGATAGCTCATGCTTAGATTAGTTCAAAACCGCGGAGTTCCCGTCCCTGTGCAGCCCTTTTTGTAACGAAAAAAATTAACTCTGAAATTTAGATTTTCTCAAATTTTAGGTGTGGTATGCTGATATATTAACAGGAGTTCTTGTCTTGTGATTGGTCTCAAATGATAGGTCAAGCTTGGTTTCGTCCAAATCCGCGGAGTTCCCGTCTCTGTGCTTCCTTTTTTATTACGAAAAAATTTTAAACTGAAAATTAAAATTTTCTCAAACTTCAAGTGTGATATGCTGATATATTTTCAGGAGTTCTTGGCTTGTTATTGGTGTCAAATGATAGCTCAAGCTTGGTTTCGTACAAAACCTTGGAATTCCCGTCTCTGTGCTGCCTTTTTTATTACGAAAAAATTTTAATCTGAAAATTTAAATTTTCTCAAACTTCAAGTGTGATATGCTGATATATTTTCAGGAGTTCTAGGCTTGCTTTTAGTCTTAAATGATAGCTCTTGCTTAGATTAGTTCAAAACTGCGGATTTCCCGTCTCTGTGCTGCCTTTTTTGTAACGAAAAAAATTAACTCTGAAATTTCGATTTTCTCAAACTTTAGGTGTGATATGCTGACATATTTTCAGGAGTTCTTGGCTTGCTATTGGTCTCAAATGTTAGCTCAAACTTGGTTTCGTCCAACACCGCGGAGTTCCCGTCTTTGTGCTGCCTTTTTTATTTCGAAAAAATTTTACTCTGAAAATTTCAATTTTCTTAAACTTCAGGTGTGATATGCTGATATATTTTCAGGAGTTTTAGGCTTGTTTTTAGTCTTAAATGATAGCTCATGCTTAGATTAGTTCAAAACCGCGGAGTTCTTGTCTCTGTGCCGCCTTTTTTGTAAAGAAAAAAATTAAATCTGAAATTTTGATTTTCTCAAACTTTAGGTGTGATATGCTGATATATTTTCAGGAGTTCTTGGCTTGTTATTGGTCTCATATGATAGCTCAAGCTTAGTTTCGTACAAAACCGCAGAGTTCCCGTCTCTGTGCTGCCTTTTTGTAACAAAAAATATTTACTCTAAAATTTGAATTTTCTCAAACTTCAGGTTTGATATGCTGATACTTTTTCAGGAGTTCTAGACTTGTTTTTGGTCTTAATTGATATGCTTATGTTCATACAAAGCTACGTCGTAGTCGGCTCTGCGCTGATTTTTTTGATAAGAAAAAATTAACTCCGAAAATTCATTATTCTCAAATTTCAGGTGTGATATGCTAATATATTTTCAGGAGTTCTAGGCTTATTTTTGGTCTTAAACGATAGCTAATGCACGGTTACGTAAAAAAACGCGCAGTTCCTGGCTCTGCGCTACCTTTTTTATTACGAAAATATTTACTCTGAAATTTAGATTTTCTCAAACATCAGGTGTGATATGCTGATATATTTTCAAAAGTTCTAGGCTTATTTTTGGGCTTAAATGATAGCTTATGCTTAGCTTAATGCAAAAACCCGGAGTTCCCGTCTCTGTGCTGATTTTTTATTACGAAAAAATTTTAATCTGAAAATTTAAATTTTCTCAAATTTCAGGTGTGATATGCTGATATATTTTCAGGAGTTCTTGGCTTGGTATTGGTCTCTAATGATAGCTTAAGCTTGGTTTCGTCCAAAACCGCGGAGTTTCCGTCTCTGTGCTGCCTTTTTTTTACGAAAAAAATTTACTCTTAAAATTTAAATTTTCTCAAATTTCAAGTGTGATATGCTGATATCTTTTCAGGAGTTCTTGGCTTGTTATTGGTCTCAAATGATAGCTCAAGCTTAGTTTCGTCCAAAACCGCGTAGTTCCTGGCTCTGAGTGTACTTATTTTCTATGAAAAAAATAAGTCTGTTATTTAGATTTTCTCAAATATAAGTTGTAATATGCTGATATGTTTTCAGGAATTTGGGGCCTGTTTTTGGTCTCCAACGATAGCTTATGCTCAGTTACGTACAAAAGCATGCAGTTCCTGGCTCTGCGCTGCCTTTTATTATTACGAAAATATTACTCTGTAATTTTGATTTTCTCAAATTTCAGGTGTGATATGCTGATATATTTTTAGGAGTTCTAGGCTTGTTTTTAGCCTTAATTGATAGCTCATGCTTAGTTTAGTACAAAAACGCGGAGTTCCCATCTCTGTGCTGCCTTTTTTATTACAAAAAAAAATTTCTCTGAAAATTTTAATTTTCTCAAACTTCAGGTGTGATAAGCTGATATATTCTCAGGAGTTCTAGGCTTGTTTTTAATCTTCAATGACTGCTCTTGCTTAGATTAGTTCAAAACCACGGAGTTCCCGTCTCTGTGCTGCATTTTTTGTAAACAAAAAAATTAACTCTGAAATTTCGATTTTCTCAAATTTTAGGTTTGATATGCTGATATATTTTCAGGAGTTCTAGGCTTGTTATTGGTCTCAAATGATAGCTCAAGCTTAGTTTCGAAAAAAATTGCAGAGTTCCCGTCTCTGTGCTGCCTTTTTGTAACGAAAAAAAATTACTCTAAAATTTGAATTTTCTCAAACTTCAGGTTTGATATGCTGATACTTTTTCAGGAGTTCTAGACTTGTTTTTAGTCTTAAACGATAGCTAATGGACGGTAACGTAAAAAACCACGCAGTTCCTGGCTCTGCGCTGCGTTTTTTATTACGAAAAAATTTACTCTGAAATTTAGATTTTCTCAAACATCAGGTGTTATATGCTGATATATTTTCAGGAGTTCTTGGCTTGTTATTGGTCTCAAATGATAGCTCAAGCTTGGTTTCGTCCAAAACCGCGGAGTTCCTGGCTCTGAGTTTACTTATGTTCTGCGAAAAAATAAGTTTGATATATCGATTTTCTCAAATTTCAGGTGTGATATGCTGATATATTTTCAGGAGTTGTAGGCTTGATTTTGGTCTTAAACGATAGCTAATGCTCGGTTACGTACAAAACCATGAAGTTCCTGGCTCTGCGCTGCCTTTTTTGTACGAAAAAATTTACTCTGAAATTTAGATTTTCTCAAACATCAGGTGTGATATGCTGATATATTTTCAAAAGTTCTAGGCTTTTTTTTGGGCTTAAATGATAGCTCATGCTTAGCTTAGTGCAAAACCCCGGAGTTCACGTCTCAGTGCTGCCTTTTTTATTACGAAAAACTTTTACTCTGAAAATTTCAATTTTCTCAAATTGCAGGTGTGATATGCTGAGATATTTTAGGAGTTCTAGGCTTGCTTTTAGTCTTAAATGATAGCTCATGCTTAGATTAGTTCAAAACCGCGGAGTTCCCGTCCCTGTGCAGCCCTTTTTGTAACGAAAAAAATTAACTCTGAAATTTAGATTTTCTCAAATTTTAGGTGTGGTATGCTGATATATTAACAGGAGTTCTTGTCTTGTGATTGGTCTCAAATGATAGGTCAAGCTTGGTTTCGTCCAAATCCGCGGAGTTCCCGTCTCTGTGCTTCCTTTTTTATTACGAAAAAATTTTAAACTGAAAATTAAAATTTTCTCAAACTTCAAGTGTGATATGCTGATATATTTTCAGGAGTTCTTGGCTTGTTATTGGTGTCAAATGATAGCTCAAGCTTGGTTTCGTACAAAACCTTGGAATTCCCGTCTCTGTGCTGCCTTTTTTATTACGAAAAAATTTTAATCTGAAAATTTAAATTTTCTCAAACTTCAAGTGTGATATGCTGATATATTTTCAGGAGTTCTAGGCTTGCTTTTAGTCTTAAATGATAGCTCTTGCTTAGATTAGTTCAAAACTGCGGATTTCCCGTCTCTGTGCTGCCTTTTTTGTAACGAAAAAAATTAACTCTGAAATTTCGATTTTCTCAAACTTTAGGTGTGATATGCTGACATATTTTCAGGAGTTCTTGGCTTGCTATTGGTCTCAAATGTTAGCTCAAACTTGGTTTCGTCCAATACCGCGGAGTTCCCGTCTTTGTGCTGCCTTTTTTATTTCGAAAAAATTTTACTCTGAAAATTTCAATTTTCTTAAACTTCAGGTGTGATATGCTGATATATTTTCAGGAGTTTTAGGCTTGTTTTTAGTCTTAAATGATAGCTCATGCTTAGATTAGTTCAAAACCGCGGAGTTCTTGTCTCTGTGCCGCCTTTTTTGTAAAGAAAAAAATTAAATCTGAAATTTTGATTTTCTCAAACTTTAGGTGTGATATGCTGATATATTTTCAGGAGTTCTTGGCTTGTTATTGGTCTCATATGATAGCTCAAGCTTAGTTTCGTACAAAACCGCAGAGTTCCCGTCTCTGTGCTGCCTTTTTGTAACAAAAAATATTTACTCTAAAATTTGAATTTTCTCAAACTTCAGGTTTGATATGCTGATACTTTTTCAGGAGTTCTAGACTTGTTTTTGGTCTTAATTGATATGCTTATGTTCATACAAAGCTACGTCGTAGTCGGCTCTGCGCTGATTTTTTTGATAAGAAAAAATTAACTCCGAAAATTCATTATTCTCAAATTTCAGGTGTGATATGCTAATATATTTTCAGGAGTTCTAGGCTTATTTTTGGTCTTAAACGATAGCTAATGCACGGTAACGTAAAAAACCACGCAGTTTCTGGCTCTGCGCTGCCTTTTTTATTACGAAAAAATTTACTCTGAAATTTAGATTTTCTCAAACATCAGGTGTGATATGCTGATATATTTTCAAAAGTTCTAGGCTTATTTTTGGGCTGAAATGATAGCTCAAGCTTAGCTTAGTGCAAAACTGTGATGCTTCCATCTCTGTGCTGCCTTTTTTGTAACGAAAAAAATTAAATCTGAAATTTCGATTTTCTCAAATTTTAGGTGTGATATGCTGATATACTGTATCATATGTTTGTATGTAAATTTTTATGTTATATTGTGTACATCGTGAATAAATATCTTGAATCTTTGAATCTTTGAATATATTTTCAGGAGTTCTTGGCTTGTTATTGGTCTCAAATGATAGCTCCAGCTTGGTTTCGTCCAAAACCGCGGAGTTCCCGTCTCTGTGCTGCCGTTTTTATTACGAACAAATTTTACTCTGAAAATTTAAGTTTTCTAAAATTTCAGGTGTGATATGCTGATATATTTTCAGGAGCTCTTGGCTTGCTATTGGTCTCAAATGATAGCTCAAGCTTAGATCAGTTCAAAACTGCGGATTTCCTGTCTCTGTGCTGCCTTTTTTGTATCGAAAAAAATTAACTCTGAAATTTCGATTTTCTCAATCTTTAGGTGTGATATGCTGATACTTTTTCAGGAGTTCTAGACTTGTTTTTGGTCTTAATTGATATGCTTATGTCCATACAAAGCTACGTCGTAGTCGGCTCTGCGCTGACTTTTTTGATAAGAAAAAATTAACTCCGAAAATTCAATATTCTCAAATTTCAGGTGTGATATGCTAATATATTTTCAGGAGTTCTAGGCTTATTTTTGGTCTGAAACGATAGCTAATGCACGGTAACGTAAAAAACCGCGCAGTTCCTGGCTCTGCGCTACCTTTTTTATTACGAAAATATTTACTCTGAAATTTAGATTTTCTCAAACATCAGGTGTGATATGCTGATATATTTTCAAAAGTTCTAGGCTTATTTTTGGGCTTAAATGATAGCTCATGCTTAGCTTAGTGCAAAAACCTGGAGTTCCCGTCTCTGTGCTGCCTTTTTTATTACGAAAAATTTTTAATCTGAAAATTTAAATTTTCTCAAATTTCAGGTGTGATATGCTGATATATTTTCAGGAGTTCTTGGCTTGTTATTGGTCTCTAATGATAGCTCAAGCTTGGTTTCGTCCAAAACCGCGGAGTTCCCGTCTCTGTGCTGCCTTTTTTTTACGAAAAAATTTTACTCTTAAAATTTAAATTTTCTCAAATTTCAAGTGTGATATGCTGATATATTTTCAGGAGTTCTTGGCTTGTTATTGGTCTCAAATGATAGCTCGAGCTTAGTTTCGTCCAAAACCGCGTAGTTCCTGGCTCTGAGTGTACTTATTTTCTATGAAAAAAATAAGTCTGTTATTTAGATTTTCTCAAATTTAAGTTGTGATATGCTGATAGGTTTTCAGGAATTTGGGGCCTGTTTTTGGTCTCCAACGATAGCTTATGCTCAGTTACGTACAAAAGCACGCAGTTCCTGGCTCTGCGCTGCCTTTTATTATTACGAAAATATTACTCTGTAATTTAGATTTTCTCAAATTTCAGGTGTGATATGCTGATATATTTTCAGGAGTTCTAGGCTTGTTTTTAATCTTCAATGATAGCTCTTGCATATTTTCAGGAGTTCTTGGCTTGCTATTGGTCTCAAATGATAGCTCAAGCTTGGTTTCGTCCAAAACCGCGGAGTTCCCGTCTTTGTGCTGCCTTTTTTATTTCGAAAAAATTTTACTCTGAAAATTTCAATTTTCTTAAACTTCAGGTGTGATATGCTGATATATTTTCAGGAGTTTTAGGCTTGTTTTTAGTCTTAAATGATAGCTCATGCTTAGATTAGTTCAAAACCGCGGAGTTCTTGTCTCTGTGCCGCCTTTTTTGTAAAGAAAAAAATTAAATCTGAAATTTTGATTTTCTCAAATTTAGGTGTGATATGCTGATATATTTTCAGGAGTTCTTGGCTTGTTATTGGTCTCATATGATAGCTCAAGCTTAGTTTCGTACAAAACCGCAGAGTTCCCGTCTCTGTGCTGCCTTTTTGTAACAAAAAATATTTACTCTAAAATTTGAATTTTCTCAAACTTCAGGTTTGATATGCTGATACTTTTTCAGGAGTTCTAGACTTGTTTTTGGTCTTAATTGATATGCTTATGTTCATACAAAGCTACGTCGTAGTCGGCTCTGCGCTGATTTTTTTGATAAGAAAAAATTAACTCCGAAAATTCATTATTCTCAAATTTCAGGTGTGATATGCTAATATATTTTCAGGAGTTCTAGGCTTATTTTTGGTCTTAAACGATAGCTAATGCACGGTAACGTAAAAAACCACGCAGTTTCTGGCTCTGCGCTGCCTTTTTTATTACGAAAAAATTTACTCTGAAATTTAGATTTTCTCAAACATCAGGTGTGATATGCTGATATATTTTCAAAAGTTCTAGGCTTATTTTTGGGCTTAAATGATAGCTCAAGCTTAGCTTAGTGCAAAACTGCGAAGTTTCCATCTCTGTGCTGCCTTTTTTGTAACGAAAAAAATTAACTCTGAAATTTCGATTTTCTCAAACTTTAGGTGTGGTATGCTGATATATTAACAGGAGTTCTTGTCTTGTGATTGGTCTCAAATGATAGCTCAAGCTTGGTTTCGTCCAAAACCGCGGAGTTCCCGTCTCTGTGCTGCCGTTTTTATTACGAACAAATTTTACTCTGAAAATTTAAGTTTTCTCAAATTTCAGGTGTGATATGCTGATATATTTTCAGGAGTTCTTGGCTTGCTATTGGTCTCAAATGATAGCTCAAGCTTAGATCAGTTCAAAACTGCGGATTTCCCGTCTCTGTGCTGCCTTTTTTGTATCGAAAAAAATTTACTCTGAAATTTCGATTTTCTCAAACTTTAGGTGTGATATGCTGATACTTTTTCAGGAGTTCTAGACTTGTTTTTGGTCTTAATTGATATGCTTATGTCCATACAAAGCTACGTCGTAGTCGGCTCTGCGCTGACTTTTTTGATAAGAAAAAATTAACTCCGAAAATTCAATATTCTCAAATTTCAGGTGTGATATGCTAATATATTTTCAGGAGTTCTAGGCTTATTTTTGGTCTTAAACGATAGCTAATGCACGGTAACGTAAAAAACCGCGCAGTTCCTAGCTCTGCGCTCCCTTTTTTATTACGAAAATATTTACTCTGAAATTTAGATTTTCTCAAACGTCAGGTGTGATATGCTGATATATTTTCAAAAGTTCTAGGCTTATTTTTGGGCTTAATTGATAGCTCATGCTTAGCTTAGTGCAAAAACCCGGAGTTCCCGTCTCTGTGCTGCCTTTTTTATTACGAAAAAATTTTAATCTGAAAATTTAAATTTTCTCAAATTTCAGGTGTGATATGCTGATATATTTTCAGGAGTTCTAGGCTTGTTATTGGTCTCAAATGATAGCTCAAGCTTAGTTTCGAAAAAAATTGCAGAGTTCCCGTCTCTGTGCTGCCTTTTTGTAACGAAAAAAAATTACTCTAAAATTTGAATTTTCTCAAACTTCAGGTTTGATATGCTGATACTTTTTCAGGAGTTCTAGACTTGTTTTTAGTCTTAAACGATAGCTAATGGACGGTAAAGTAAAAAACCACGCAGTTCCTGGCTCTGCGCTGCGTTTTTTATTACGAAAAAATTTACTCTGAAATTTAGATTTTCTCAAACATCAGGTGTTATATGCTGATATATTTTCAAAAGTTCTAGGCTTATTTTTGGGCCTAAATGATAGCTCATGCTTAGCTTAGTGCAAAACTGCGAAGTTCTCATCTCTGTGCTGCCTTTTTTGTAACGAAAAAAATTAACTCTAAAATTTCGATTTTCTCAAATTTTAGGTGTGATATGCTGATATATTTTCAGGAGTTCTAGGCTTGATTTTGGTCTTAAAGGATAGCTAATGCTCGGTTACGTACAAAACCATGCAGTTCCTGGCTCTGCGCTGCCTTTTTTGTACGAAAAAATTTACTCTGTGATTTAGATTTTCTCAAATATCAGGTGTGATATGCTGATATATTTTCAAAAGTTCTAGGCTTTTTTTTGGGCTTAAATGATAGCTCAAGCTTAGCTTAGTGCAAAAACCCGGAGTTCACGTCTCAGTGCTGCCTTTTTTATTACGAAAAACTTTTACTCTGAAAATTTCAATTTTCTCAAATTGCAGGTGTGATATGCTGAGATATTTTCAGGAGTTCTAGGCTTGCTTTTAGTCTTAAATGATAGCTCATGCTTAGATTAGTTCAAAACCGCGGAGTTCCCGTCCCTGTGCAGCCCTTTTTGTAACGAAAAAAATTAACTCTGAAATTTCGATTTTCTCAAATTTTAGGTGTGGTATGCTGATATATTAACAGGAGTTCTTGTCTTGTGATTGGTCTCAAATGATAGGTCAAGCTTGGTTTCGTCCAAATCCGCGGAGTTCCCGTCTCTGTGCTGCCTTTTTTATTACGAAAAAATTTTAATCTGAAAATTAAAATTTTCTCAAATTTCAAGTGTGATATGCTGATATATTTTCAGGAGTTCTTGGCTTGTTATTGGTGTCAAATGATAGGTCAAGCTTGGTTTCGTACAAAACCTTGGAATTCCCGTCTCTGTGCTGCCTTTTTTATTACGAAAAAATTTTACTCTGAAAATTTAAATTTTCTCAAACTTCAGGTGCGATATGCTGATATATTTTCAGGAGTTCTAGGCTTGCTTTTAGTCTTAAATGATAGCTCTTGCTTAGATTAGTTCAAAACTGCGGATTTCCCGTCTCTGTGCTGCCTTTTTTGTAACGAAAAAAATTAAGTCTGAAATTTCGATTTTCTCAAATTTTAGGTGTGATATGCTGACATATTTTCAGGAGTTCTTGGCTTGCTATTGGTCTCAAATGTTAGCTCAAACTTGGTTTCGTCCAACACCGCGGAGTTCCCGTCGTTGTGCTGCCTTTTTTATTTCGAAAAAATTTTACTCTGAAAATTTCAATTTTCTTAAACTTCAGGTGTGATATGCTGATATGTTTTCAGTAGTTTTAGGCTTGTTTTTAGTCTTAAATGATAGCTCATGCTTAGATTAGTTCAAAACCGCGGAGTTCTTGTCTCTGTGCCGCCTTTTTTGTAAAGAAAAAAATTAAATCTGAAATTTTGATTTTCTCAAACTTTAGGTGTGATATGCTGATATATTTTCAGGAGTTCTTGGCTTGTTATTGGTCTCACATGATAGGTCAAGCTTAGTTTCGTACAAAACCGCAGAGTTCCCGTCTCTGTGCTGCCTTTTTGTAACAAAAAATATTTACTCTAAAATTTGAATTTTCTCAAACTTCAGGTTTGATATGCTGATACTTTTTCAGGAGTACTAGACTTGTTTTTGGTCTTAATTGATATGCTTATGTTCATACAAAGCTACGTCGTAGTCGGCTCTGCGCTGATTTTTTTTAATAAGAAAAAATTAACTCCGAAAATTCATTATTCTCAAATTTCAGGTGTGATATGCTAATATATTTACAGGAGTTCTAGGCTTATTTTTGGTCTTTAACGATATCTAATGCACGGTGACGTAAAAAACCACGCAGTTTCTGGCTATGCGCTGCCTTTTTTATTACGAAAAAATTTACTCTGAAATTTAGATTTTCTCAAACATCAGGTGTGATATGCTGATATATTTTCAAAAGTTCTAGGCTTATTTTTGGGCTTAAATGATAGATCAAGCTTAGCTTAGTGCAAAACTGTGAAGTTTCCATCTCTGTGCTGCCTTTTTTGTAACGAAAAAAATTAACTCTGAAATTTCGATTTTCTCAAAATTTAGGTGTGGTATGCTGATATATTAACAGGAGTTCTTGTCTTGTGATTGGTCTCAAATGATAGCTCAAGCTTGGTTTCGTCCAAAACCGCGGAGTTCCCGTCTCTGTGCTGCCTTTTTTATTACGAAAAAATTTTAATCTGAAAATTAAAATTTTCTCAAACTTCAAGTGTGATATGCTGATATATTTTCAGGAGTTCTTGGCTTGTTATTGGTGTCAAATGATAGCTCAAGCTTAGTTTCGTACAAAACCTTGGAATTCCCGTCTCTGTGCTGCCTTTTTTCTTACGAAAAAATTTTACTCTGAAAATTTAAATTTTCTCAAACTTCAAGTGTGATATGCTGATTTATTTTCAGGAGTTCTTGGCTTGCTATTGGTGTCAAATGATAGCTCAAGCTTGGTTTCGTACAAAATTTGGAATTCCCGTCTCTGTGCTGCCTTTTTTATTACGAAAAAATTTTACTCCGAAAATTTAAATTTTCTCAAACTTCAGGTGCGATATGCTGATATATTTTCAGGAGTTCTAGGCTTGCTTTTAGTCTTTAATGATAGCTCTTGCTTAGATTAGTTCAAAACTGCGGATTTCCCGTCTCTGTGCTGCCTTTTTTGTAACGAAAAAAATTAACTCTGAAATTTCGATTTTCTCAAATTTTAGGTGTGATATGCTGACATATTTTCAGGAGTTCTTGGCTTGCTATTGGTCTCAAATGATAGCTCAAGCTTGGTTTCGTCCAAAACCGCGGAGTTCCCGTCTTTTAGCTGCCTTTTTTATTTCGAAAAAATTTTACTCTGAAAATTTCAATTTTCTTAAACTTCAGGTGTGATATGCTGATATATTTTCAGGAGTTTTAGACTTGTTTTTAGTCTTAAATGATAGCTCATGCTTAGGTTAGTTCTAAACCGCAGAGTTCTTGTCTCTGTGCCGCCTTTTTTGTAAAGAAAAAAATTCAATCTGAAATTTTGATTTTCTCAAACTTTAGGTGTGATATGCTGATATATTTTCAGGAGTTCTTGGCTTGTTATTGGTCTCATATGATAGCTCAAGCTTAGTTTCGTACAAAACCGCAGAGTTCCCGTCTCTGTGCTGCCTTTTTGTAACAAAAAATATTTACTCTAAAATTTGAATTTTCTCAAACTTCAGGTTTGATATGCTGATACTTTTTCAGGAGTTCTAGACTTGTTTTTGGTCTTAATTGATATGCTTATGTTCATACAAAGCTACGTCGTAGTCGGCTCTGCGCTGATTTTTTTGATAAGAAAAAATTAACTCCGAAAATTCATTATTCTGAAATTTCAGGTGTGATATGCTAATATATTTTCAGGAGTTCTAGGCTTATTTTTGGTCTTAAACGATAGCTAATGCACGGTAACGTAAAAAACCACGCAGTTTCTGGCTCTGCGCTGCCTTTTTTATTACGAAAAAATTTACTCTGAAATTTAGATTTTCTCAAACATCAGGTGTGATATGCTGATATATTTTCAAAAGTTCTAGGCTTATTTTTGGGCTTAAATGATAGCTCAAGCTTAGCTTAGTGCAAAACTGCGAAGTTTCCATCTCTGTGCTGCCTTTTTTGTAACGAAAAAAATTAAATCCGAAATTTCGATTTTCTCAAATTTTAGGTGTGATATGCTGATATATTTTCAGGAGTTCTTGGCTTGTTATTGGTCTCAAATGATAGCTCCAGCTTGGTTTCGTCCAAAATTGCGGAGTTCCCGTCTCTGTGCTGCGGTTTTTATTACGAACAAATTTTACTCTGAAAATTTAAGTTTTCTCAAATTTCAGGTGTGATATGATGATATATTTTCAGGAGTTCTTGGCTTGCTATTTGTCTCAAATGATAGCTCAAGCTTAGATCAGTTCAAAACTGCGGATTTCCCGTCTCTGTGCTGCCTTTTTTGTAACGAAAAAAATTAACTCTGAAATTTCGATTTTCTCAAATTTTAGGTGTGATATGCTGATACTTTTTCAGGAGTTCTAGACTTGTTTTTGGTCTTAATTGATATGCTTATGTCCATACAAAGCTACGTCGTAGTCGGCTCTGCGCTGACTTTTTTGATAAGAAAAAATT
Organism: Pammene aurita; assembly: GCA_947086415.1. Taxonomy (NCBI): domain Eukaryota; kingdom Metazoa; phylum Arthropoda; class Insecta; order Lepidoptera; family Tortricidae; genus Pammene; species Pammene aurita. The sequence goes on along the minus strand of OX352315.1, from coordinate 4,648,201 downwards.
AACTCCGAAAATTCAATATTCTCAAATTTCAGGTGTGATATGCTAATATATTTTCAGGAGTTCTAGGCTTATTTTTGGTCTTAAACGATAGCTAATGCACGGTAACGTAAAAAAACGCGCAGTTCCTGGCTCTGCGCTACCTTTTTTATTACGAAAATATTTACTCTGAAATTTAGATTTTCTCAAACATCAGGTGTGATATGCTGATATATTTTCAAAAGTTCTAGGCTTATTTTTGGGCTTAAATGATAGCTTATGCTTAGCTTAATGCAAAAACCCGGAGTTCCCGTCTCTGTGCTGATTTTTTATTACGAAAAAATTTTAATCTGAAAATTTAAATTTTCTCAAATTTCAGGTGTGATATGCTGATATCTTTTCAGGAGTTCTTGGCTTGTTATTGGTCTCAAATGATAGCTCAAGCTTAGTTTCGTCCAAAACCGCGTAGTTCCTGGCTCTGAGTGTACTTATTTTCTATGAAAAAAATAAGTCTGTTATTTAGATTTTCTCAAATATAAGTTGTAATATGCTGATATGTTTTCAGGAATTTGGGGCCTGTTTTTGGTCTCCAACGATAGCTTATGCTCAGTTACGTACAAAAGCATGCAGTTCCTGGCTCTGCGCTGCCTTTTATTATTACGAAAATATTACTCTGTAATTTTGATTTTCTCAAATTTCAGGTGTGATATGCTGATATATTTTTAGGAGTTCTAGGCTTGTTTTTAGCCTTAATTGATAGCTCATGCTTAGTTTAGTACAAAAACGCGGAGTTCCCATCTCTGTGCTGCCTTTTTTATTACAAAAAAAAATTTCTCTGAAAATTTTAATTTTCTCAAACTTCAGGTGTGATAAGCTGATATATTCTCAGGAGTTCTAGGCTTGTTTTTAATCTTCAATGACTGCTCTTGCTTAGATTAGTTCAAAACCACGGAGTTCCCGTCTCTGTGCTGCATTTTTTGTAAACAAAAAAATTAACTCTGAAATTTCGATTTTCTCAAATTTTAGGTTTGATATGCTGATATATTTTCAGGAGTTCTAGGCTTGTTATTGGTCTCAAATGATAGCTCAAGCTTAGTTTCGAAAAAAATTGCAGAGTTCCCGTCTCTGTGCTGCCTTTTTGTAACGAAAAAAAATTACTCTAAAATTTGAATTTTCTCAAACTTCAGGTTTGATATGCTGATACTTTTTCAGGAGTTCTAGACTTGTTTTTAGTCTTAAACGATAGCTAATGGACGGTAACGTAAAAAACCACGCAGTTCCTGGCTCTGCGCTGCGTTTTTTATTACGAAAAAATTTACTCTGAAATTTAGATTTTCTCAAACATCAGGTGTTATATGCTGATATATTTTCAGGAGTTCTTGGCTTGTTATTGGTCTCAAATGATAGCTCAAGCTTGGTTTCGTCCAAAACCGCGGAGTTCCTGGCTCTGAGTTTACTTATGTTCTGCGAAAAAATAAGTTTGATATATCGATTTTCTCAAATTTCAGGTGTGATATGCTGATATATTTTCAGGAGTTGTAGGCTTGATTTTGGTCTTAAACGATAGCTAATGCTCGGTTACGTACAAAACCATGAAGTTCCTGGCTCTGCGCTGCCTTTTTTGTACGAAAAAATTTACTCTGAAATTTAGATTTTCTCAAACATCAGGTGTGATATGCTGATATATTTTCAAAAGTTCTAGGCTTTTTTTTGGGCTTAAATGATAGCTCATGCTTAGCTTAGTGCAAAACCCCGGAGTTCACGTCTCAGTGCTGCCTTTTTTATTACGAAAAACTTTTACTCTGAAAATTTCAATTTTCTCAAATTGCAGGTGTGATATGCTGAGATATTTTAGGAGTTCTAGGCTTGCTTTTAGTCTTAAATGATAGCTCATGCTTAGATTAGTTCAAAACCGCGGAGTTCCCGTCCCTGTGCAGCCCTTTTTGTAACGAAAAAAATTAACTCTGAAATTTAGATTTTCTCAAATTTTAGGTGTGGTATGCTGATATATTAACAGGAGTTCTTGTCTTGTGATTGGTCTCAAATGATAGGTCAAGCTTGGTTTCGTCCAAATCCGCGGAGTTCCCGTCTCTGTGCTTCCTTTTTTATTACGAAAAAATTTTAAACTGAAAATTAAAATTTTCTCAAACTTCAAGTGTGATATGCTGATATATTTTCAGGAGTTCTTGGCTTGTTATTGGTGTCAAATGATAGCTCAAGCTTGGTTTCGTACAAAACCTTGGAATTCCCGTCTCTGTGCTGCCTTTTTTATTACGAAAAAATTTTAATCTGAAAATTTAAATTTTCTCAAACTTCAAGTGTGATATGCTGATATATTTTCAGGAGTTCTAGGCTTGCTTTTAGTCTTAAATGATAGCTCTTGCTTAGATTAGTTCAAAACTGCGGATTTCCCGTCTCTGTGCTGCCTTTTTTGTAACGAAAAAAATTAACTCTGAAATTTCGATTTTCTCAAACTTTAGGTGTGATATGCTGACATATTTTCAGGAGTTCTTGGCTTGCTATTGGTCTCAAATGTTAGCTCAAACTTGGTTTCGTCCAACACCGCGGAGTTCCCGTCTTTGTGCTGCCTTTTTTATTTCGAAAAAATTTTACTCTGAAAATTTCAATTTTCTTAAACTTCAGGTGTGATATGCTGATATATTTTCAGGAGTTTTAGGCTTGTTTTTAGTCTTAAATGATAGCTCATGCTTAGATTAGTTCAAAACCGCGGAGTTCTTGTCTCTGTGCCGCCTTTTTTGTAAAGAAAAAAATTAAATCTGAAATTTTGATTTTCTCAAACTTTAGGTGTGATATGCTGATATATTTTCAGGAGTTCTTGGCTTGTTATTGGTCTCATATGATAGCTCAAGCTTAGTTTCGTACAAAACCGCAGAGTTCCCGTCTCTGTGCTGCCTTTTTGTAACAAAAAATATTTACTCTAAAATTTGAATTTTCTCAAACTTCAGGTTTGATATGCTGATACTTTTTCAGGAGTTCTAGACTTGTTTTTGGTCTTAATTGATAAGCTTATGTTCATACAAAGCTACGTCGTAGTCGGCTCTGCGCTGATTTTTTTGATAAGAAAAAATTAACTCCGAAAATTCATTATTCTCAAATTTCAGGTGTGATATGCTAATATATTTTCAGGAGTTCTAGGCTTATTTTTGGTCTTAAACGATAGCTAATGCACGGTAACGTAAAAAACCACGCAGTTTCTGGCTCTGCGCTGCCTTTTTTATTACGAAAAAATTTACTCTGAAATTTAGATTTTCTCAAACATCAGGTGTGATATGCTGATATATTTTCAAAAGTTCTAGGCTTATTTTTGGGCTGAAATGATAGCTCAAGCTTAGCTTAGTGCAAAACTGTGATGCTTCCATCTCTGTGCTGCCTTTTTTGTAACGAAAAAAATTAAATCTGAAATTTCGATTTTCTCAAATTTTAGGTGTGATATGCTGATATACTGTATCATATGTTTGTATGTAAATTTTTATGTTATATTGTGTACATCGTGAATAAATATCTTGAATCTTTGAATCTTTGAATATATTTTCAGGAGTTCTTGGCTTGTTATTGGTCTCAAATGATAGCTCCAGCTTGGTTTCGTCCAAAACCGCGGAGTTCCCGTCTCTGTGCTGCCGTTTTTATTACGAACAAATTTTACTCTGAAAATTTAAGTTTTCTAAAATTTCAGGTGTGATATGCTGATATATTTTCAGGAGTTCTTGGCTTGCTATTGGTCTCAAATGATAGCTCAAGCTTAGATCAGTTCAAAACTGCGGATTTCCTGTCTCTGTGCTGCCTTTTTTGTATCGAAAAAAATTAACTCTGAAATTTCGATTTTCTCAATCTTTAGGTGTGATATGCTGATACTTTTTCAGGAGTTCTAGACTTGTTTTTGGTCTTAATTGATATGCTTATGTCCATACAAAGCTACGTCGTAGTCGGCTCTGCGCTGACTTTTTTTTGATAAGAAAAAATTAACTCCGAAAATTCAATATTCTCAAATTTCAGGTGTGATATGCTAATATATTTTCAGGAGTTCTAGGCTTATTTTTGGTCTGAAACGATAGCTAATGCACGGTAACGTAAAAAACCGCGCAGTTCCTGGCTCTGCGCTACCTTTTTTATTACGAAAATATTTACTCTGAAATTTAGATTTTCTCAAACATCAGGTGTGATATGCTGATATATTTTCAAAAGTTCTAGGCTTATTTTTGGGCTTAAATGATAGCTCATGCTTAGCTTAGTGCAAAAACCTGGAGTTCCCGTCTCTGTGCTGCCTTTTTTATTACGAAAAATTTTTAATCTGAAAATTTAAATTTTCTCAAATTTCAGGTGTGATATGCTGATATATTTTCAGGAGTTCTTGGCTTGTTATTGGTCTCTAATGATAGCTCAAGCTTGGTTTCGTCCAAAACCGCGGAGTTCCCGTCTCTGTGCTGCCTTTTTTTTACGAAAAAATTTTACTCTTAAAATTTAAATTTTCTCAAATTTCAAGTGTGATATGCTGATATATTTTCAGGAGTTCTTGGCTTGTTATTGGTCTCAAATGATAGCTCGAGCTTAGTTTCGTCCAAAACCGCGTAGTTCCTGGCTCTGAGTGTACTTATTTTCTATGAAAAAAATAAGTCTGTTATTTAGATTTTCTCAAATTTAAGTTGTGATATGCTGATAGGTTTTCAGGAATTTGGGGCCTGTTTTTGGTCTCCAACGATAGCTTATGCTCAGTTACGTACAAAAGCACGCAGTTCCTGGCTCTGCGCTGCCTTTTATTATTACGAAAATATTACTCTGTAATTTAGATTTTCTCAAATTTCAGGTGTGATATGCTGATATATTTTCAGGAGTTCTAGGCTTGTTTTTAATCTTCAATGATAGCTCTTGCATATTTTCAGGAGTTCTTGGCTTGCTATTGGTCTCAAATGATAGCTCAAGCTTGGTTTCGTCCAAAACCGCGGAGTTCCCGTCTTTGTGCTGCCTTTTTTATTTCGAAAAAATTTTACTCTGAAAATTTCAATTTTCTTAAACTTCAGGTGTGATATGCTGATATATTTTCAGGAGTTTTAGGCTTGTTTTTAGTCTTAAATGATAGCTCATGCTTAGATTAGTTCAAAACCGCGGAGTTCTTGTCTCTGTGCCGCCTTTTTTGTAAAGAAAAAAATTAAATCTGAAATTTTGATTTTCTCAAATTTAGGTGTGATATGCTGATATATTTTCAGGAGTTCTTGGCTTGTTATTGGTCTCATATGATAGCTCAAGCTTAGTTTCGTACAAAACCGCAGAGTTCCCGTCTCTGTGCTGCCTTTTTGTAACAAAAAATATTTACTCTAAAATTTGAATTTTCTCAAACTTCAGGTTTGATATGCTGATACTTTTTCAGGAGTTCTAGACTTGTTTTTGGTCTTAATTGATATGCTTATGTTCATACAAAGCTACGTCGTAGTCGGCTCTGCGCTGATTTTTTTGATAAGAAAAAATTAACTCCGAAAATTCATTATTCTCAAATTTCAGGTGTGATATGCTAATATATTTTCAGGAGTTCTAGGCTTATTTTTGGTCTTAAACGATAGCTAATGCACGGTAACGTAAAAAACCACGCAGTTTCTGGCTCTGCGCTGCCTTTTTTATTACGAAAAAATTTACTCTGAAATTTAGATTTTCTCAAACATCAGGTGTGATATGCTGATATATTTTCAAAAGTTCTAGGCTTATTTTTGGGCTTAAATGATAGCTCAAGCTTAGCTTAGTGCAAAACTGCGAAGTTTCCATCTCTGTGCTGCCTTTTTTGTAACGAAAAAAATTAACTCTGAAATTTCGATTTTCTCAAACTTTAGGTGTGGTATGCTGATATATTAACAGGAGTTCTTGTCTTGTGATTGGTCTCAAATGATAGCTCAAGCTTGGTTTCGTCCAAAACCGCGGAGTTCCCGTCTCTGTGCTGCCGTTTTTATTACGAACAAATTTTACTCTGAAAATTTAAGTTTTCTCAAATTTCAGGTGTGATATGCTGATATATTTTCAGGAGTTCTTGGCTTGCTATTGGTCTCAAATGATAGCTCAAGCTTAGATCAGTTCAAAACTGCGGATTTCCCGTCTCTGTGCTGCCTTTTTTGTATCGAAAAAAATTTACTCTGAAATTTCGATTTTCTCAAACTTTAGGTGTGATATGCTGATACTTTTTCAGGAGTTCTAGACTTGTTTTTGGTCTTAATTGATATGCTTATGTCCATACAAAGCTACGTCGTAGTCGGCTCTGCGCTGACTTTTTTGATAAGAAAAAATTAACTCCGAAAATTCAATATTCTCAAATTTCAGGTGTGATATGCTAATATATTTTCAGGAGTTCTAGGCTTATTTTTGGTCTTAAACGATAGCTAATGCACGGTAACGTAAAAAACCGCGCAGTTCCTAGCTCTGCGCTCCCTTTTTTATTACGAAAATATTTACTCTGAAATTTAGATTTTCTCAAACGTCAGGTGTGATATGCTGATATATTTTCAAAAGTTCTAGGCTTATTTTTGGGCTTAATTGATAGCTCATGCTTAGCTTAGTGCAAAAACCCGGAGTTCCCGTCTCTGTGCTGCCTTTTTTATTACGAAAAAATTTTAATCTGAAAATTTAAATTTTCTCAAATTTCAGGTGTGATATGCTGATATATTTTCAGGAGTTCTAGGCTTGTTATTGGTCTCAAATGATAGCTCAAGCTTAGTTTCGAAAAAAATTGCAGAGTTCCCGTCTCTGTGCTGCCTTTTTGTAACGAAAAAAAATTACTCTAAAATTTGAATTTTCTCAAACTTCAGGTTTGATATGCTGATACTTTTTCAGGAGTTCTAGACTTGTTTTTAGTCTTAAACGATAGCTAATGGACGGTAAAGTAAAAAACCACGCAGTTCCTGGCTCTGCGCTGCGTTTTTTATTACGAAAAAATTTACTCTGAAATTTAGATTTTCTCAAACATCAGGTGTTATATGCTGATATATTTTCAAAAGTTCTAGGCTTATTTTTGGGCCTAAATGATAGCTCATGCTTAGCTTAGTGCAAAACTGCGAAGTTCTCATCTCTGTGCTGCCTTTTTTGTAACGAAAAAAATTAACTCTAAAATTTCGATTTTCTCAAATTTTAGGTGTGATATGCTGATATATTTTCAGGAGTTCTAGGCTTGATTTTGGTCTTAAAGGATAGCTAATGCTCGGTTACGTACAAAACCATGCAGTTCCTGGCTCTGCGCTGCCTTTTTTGTACGAAAAAATTTACTCTGTGATTTAGATTTTCTCAAACATCAGGTGTGATATGCTGATATATTTTCAAAAGTTCTAGGCTTTTTTTTGGGCTTAAATGATAGCTCAAGCTTAGCTTAGTGCAAAAACCCGGAGTTCACGTCTCAGTGCTGCCTTTTTTATTACGAAAAACTTTTACTCTGAAAATTTCAATTTTCTCAAATTGCAGGTGTGATATGCTGAGATATTTTCAGGAGTTCTAGGCTTGCTTTTAGTCTTAAATGATAGCTCATGCTTAGATTAGTTCAAAACCGCGGAGTTCCCGTCCCTGTGCAGCCCTTTTTGTAACGAAAAAAATTAACTCTGAAATTTCGATTTTCTCAAATTTTAGGTGTGGTATGCTGATATATTAACAGGAGTTCTTGTCTTGTGATTGGTCTCAAATGATAGGTCAAGCTTGGTTTCGTCCAAATCCGCGGAGTTCCCGTCTCTGTGCTGCCTTTTTTATTACGAAAAAATTTTAATCTGAAAATTAAAATTTTCTCAAATTTCAAGTGTGATATGCTGATATATTTTCAGGAGTTCTTGGCTTGTTATTGGTGTCAAATGATAGGTCAAGCTTGGTTTCGTACAAAACCTTGGAATTCCCGTCTCTGTGCTGCCTTTTTTGTAACGAAAAAAATTAAGTCTGAAATTTCGATTTTCTCAAATTTTAGGTGTGATATGCTGACATATTTTCAGGAGTTCTTGGCTTGCTATTGGTCTCAAATGTTAGCTCAAACTTGGTTTCGTCCAACACCGCGGAGTTCCCGTCGTTGTGCTGCCTTTTTTATTTCGAAAAAATTTTACTCTGAAAATTTCAATTTTCTTAAACTTCAGGTGTGATATGCTGATATGTTTTCAGGAGTTTTAGGCTTGTTTTTAGTCTTAAATGATAGCTCATGCTTAGATTAGTTCAAAACCGCGGAGTTCTTGTCTCTGTGCCGCCTTTTTTGTAAAGAAAAAAATTAAATCTGAAATTTTGATTTTCTCAAACTTTAGGTGTGATATGCTGATATATTTTCAGGAGTTCTTGGCTTGTTATTGGTCTCACATGATAGGTCAAGCTTAGTTTCGTACAAAACCGCAGAGTTCCCGTCTCTGTGCTGCCTTTTTGTAACAAAAAATATTTACTCTAAAATTTGAATTTTCTCAAACTTCAGGTTTGATATGCTGATACTTTTTCAGGAGTACTAGACTTGTTTTTGGTCTTAATTGATATGCTTATGTTCATACAAAGCTACGTCGTAGTCGGCTCTGCGCTGATTTTTTTTAATAAGAAAAAATTAACTCCGAAAATTCATTATTCTCAAATTTCAGGTGTGATATGCTAATATATTTACAGGAGTTCTAGGCTTATTTTTGGTCTTTAACGATATCTAATGCACGGTGACGTAAAAAACCACGCAGTTTCTGGCTATGCGCTGCCTTTTTTATTACGAAAAAATTTACTCTGAAATTTAGATTTTCTCAAACATCAGGTGTGATATGCTGATATATTTTCAAAAGTTCTAGGCTTATTTTTGGGCTTAAATGATAGATCAAGCTTAGCTTAGTGCAAAACTGTGAAGTTTCCATCTCTGTGCTGCCTTTTTTGTAACGAAAAAAATTAAATCTGAAATTTCGATTTTCTCAAATTTTAGGTGTGATATGCTGATATATTTTCAGGAGTTCTTGGCTTGTTATTGGTCTCAAATGATAGCTCCAGCTTGGTTTCGTCCAAAACCGCGGAGATTCCGTCTCTGTGCTGCCGTTTTTATTACGAACAAATTTTACTCTGAAAATTTAAGTTTTCTCAAATTTCAGGTGTGATATGCTGATATATTTTCAGGAGTTCTTGGCTTGCTATTGGTCTCAAATGATAGCTCAAGCTTAGATCAGTTCAAAACTGCGGATTTCCCGTCTCTGTGCTGCCTTTTTTGTATCGAAAAAAATTTACTCTGAAATTTAGATTTTCTCAAACTTTAGGTGTGATATGCTGATACTTTTTCAGGAGTTCTAGACTTGTTTTTGGTCTTAATTGATATGCTTATGTCCAAAAAAGCTACGTCGTAGTCGGCTCTGCGCTGACTTTTTTGATAAGAAAAAATTAACTCCGAAAATTCAATATTCTCAAATTTCAGGTGTGATATGCTAATATATTTTCAGGAGTTCTAGGCTTATTTTTGGTCTTAAACGATAGCTAATGCACGGTAACGTAAAAAACCGCGCAGTTCCTGGCTCTGCGCTACCTTTTTTATTACGAAAATATTTACTCTGAAATTTAGATTTTCTCAAACATCAGGTGTGATATGCTGATATATTTTCAAAAGTTCTAGGCTTATTTTTGGGCTTAAATGATAGCTCATGCTTAGCTTAGTGCAAAAACCTGGAGTTCCCGTCTCTGTGCTGCCTTTTTTATTACGAAAAAATTTTAATCTGAAAATTTAAATTTTCTCAAACTTCAGGTGTGATATGCTGATATATTTTCAGGAGTTATTGGCTTGTTATTGGTCTCTAATGATAGCTGAAGCTTGGTTTCGTCCAAAACCGCGGAGTTCCCGTCTCTGTGCTGCCTTTTTTTTACGAAAAAATTTTACTCTGAAAATTTCAATTTTCTTAAACTTCAGGTGTGATATGCTGATATATTTTCAGGAGTTTCAGGCTTGTTTTTAGTCTTAAATGATAGCTCATGCTTAGATTAGTTCAAAAGCGCGGAGTTCTTGTCTCTGTGCCGCCTTTTTTGTAAAGAAAAAAATTAAATCTGAAATTTTGATTTTCTCAAACTTTAGGTGTGAGATGCTGATATATTTCAGAAGTTCTTGGCTTGTTATTGGTCTCTAATGATAGCTCAAGCTTGGTTTCCTCCAAAACCGCGGAGTTCCCGTCTCTGTGCTGCCTTTTTTTTACGAAAAAATTTTACTCTTAAAATTTAAATTTTCTCAAACTTCAGGTGTGATATGCTGATATATTTTCAGGAGTTCTAGGCTTGTTATTGGTCTCAAATGATAGCTCAAGCTTAGTTTCGAAAAAAATTGCAGAGTTCCCGTCTCTGTGCTTCCTTTTTGTAACGAAAAAAAATTACTCTAAAATTTGAATTTGCTCAAACTTCAGGTTTGATATGCTGATACTTTTTCAGGAGTTCTAGACTTGTTTTTAGTCTTAAACGATAGCTAATGGACGGTAACGTAAAAAACCACGCAGTTCCTGGCTCTGCGCTGCGTTTTTTATTACGAAAAAATTTACTCGGAAATTTAGATTTTCTCAAACATCAGGTGTTATATGCTGATATATTTTCAAAAGTTCTAGGCTTATTTTTGGGCTTAAATGATAGCTCATGCTTAGCTTAGTGCAAAACTGCGAAGTTCTCATCTCTGTGCTGCCTTTTTTGTAACGAAAAAAATTAACTCTAAAATTTCGATTTTCTCAAATTTTAGGTGTGATATGCTGATATATTTTCAGGAGTTCTTGGCTTGTTATTGGTCTCAAATGATAGCTCAAGCTTGGTTTCGTCCAAAACCGCGGAGTTCCTGGCTCTGAGTTTACTTATGTTCTGCGAAAAAATAAGTTTGATATATCGATTTTCTCATATTTCAGGTGTGATATGCTGATATAATTTCAGGAGTTCTAGGCTTGCTTTTGGTCTCAAACGATAGCTCATGCTTGGTTTTGTACAAAACCGCGTAGTTCCTGGCTCTGAGTGTACTTATGTTCTATGAAAAAAATAAGTCTTAAATTTCGATTTTCTCAAATTTAAGATGTGATACTCGTATGCTGATATATTTTTCGGAATTTAGGGCTTGGTTTTAGTCTCAAACGATAGCTTATGCTAGGTTACGTACAAAACCACGCAGTTCCTAGCCCTGCGCTGCCTTTTTTTATTACGAAAAAAATTACTCTCTAATTTAGATTTTCTCAAATTTCAGGTGTGATATGCTGATATATTTTCAGGAGTTCTAGGCTTGATTTTGGTCTTAAACGATAGCTAATGCTCGGTTACGTACAAAACCATGCAGTTCCTGGCTCTGCGCTGCCTTTTTTGTACGAAAAAATTTACTTTGAGATTTAGATTTTCTCAAACATCAGGTGTGATATGCTGATATATTTTCAAAAGTTCTAGGCTTTTTTTTGGGCTTAAATGATAGCTCATGCTTAGCTTAGTGCAAAACCCCGGAGTTCACGTCTCAGTGCTGCCTTTTTTATTACGAAAAACTTTTACTCTGAAAATTTCAATTTTCTCAAATTGCAGGTGTGATATGCTGAGATATTTTCAGGAGTTCTAGGCTTGCTTTTATACTTAAATGATAGCTCATGCTGAGATTAGTTCAAAACCGCGGAGTTCCCGTCCCTGTGCAGCCCTTTTTGTAACGAAAAAAATTAACTCTGAAATTTCGAATTTCTCAAATTTTAGGTGTGGTATGCTGATATATTAACAGGAGTTCTTGTCTTGTGATTGGTCTCAAATGATAGGTCAAGCTTGGTTTCGTCCAAATCCGCGGAGTTCTCGTCTCTGTGCTGCCTTTTTTATTACGAAAAAATTTTAATCTGAAAATTAAAATTTTCTCAAACTTCAAGTGTGATATGCTGATATATTTTCAGGAGTTCTTGGCTTGTTATTGGTGTCAAATGATAGCTTAAGCTTGGTTTCGTACAAAACCTTGGAATTCCCGTCTCTGTGCTGCCTTTTTTATTACGAAAAAATTTTACTCTGAAAATTTAAATTTTCTCAAACTTCAGGTGCGATATGCTGATATATTTTCAGGAGTTCTAGGCTTGCTTTTAGTCTTAAATGATAGGTCTTGCTTAGATTAGTTCAAAACTGCGGATTTCCCGTCTCTGTGCTGCCTTTTTTGTAACGAAAAAAATTAACTCTGAAATTTCGATTTTCTCAAACTTTAGGTGTGATATGCTGACATATTTTCAGGAGTTCTTGGCTTGCTATTGGTCTCAAATGTTAGCTCAAACTTGGTTTCGTCCAACACCACGGAGTTCCCGTCGTTGTGCTGCCTTTTTTATTTCGAAAAAATTTTACTCTGAAAATTTAAATTTTCTTAAACTTCAGGTGTGATATGCTGATATATTTTCAGGAGATTTAGGCTTGTTTTTAGTCTTAAATGATAGCTTATGCTTAGATTAGTTCAAAACCGCGGAGTTCTTGTCTCTGTGCCGCCTTTTTTGTAAAGAAAAAAATTAAATCTGAAATTTTGATTTTCTCAAACTTTAGGTGTGAGATGCTGATATATTTCAGAAGTTCTTGGCTTGTTATTGGTCTCTAATGATAGCTCAAGCTTGGTTTCCTCCAAAACCGCGGAGTTCCCGTCTCTGTGCTGCCTTTTTTTTACGAAAAAATTTTACTCTTAAAATTTAAATTTTCTCAAACTTCAGGTGTGATATGCTGATATATTTTCAGGAGTTCTAGGCTTGTTATTGGTCTCAAATGATAGCTCAAGCTTAGTTTCGAAAAAAATTGCAGAGTTCCCGTCTCTGTGCTTCCTTTTTGTAACGAAAAAAAATTACTCTAAAATTTGAATTTTCTCAAATTTCAGGTTTGATATGCTGATACTTTTTCAGGAGTTCTAGACTTGTTTTTAGTCTTAAACGATAGCTAATGGACGGTAACGTAAAAAACCACGCAGTTCCTGGCTCTGCGCTGCGTTTTTTTTTACGAAAAAATTTACTCGGAAATTTAGATTTTCTCAAACATCAGGTGTTATATGCTGATATATTTTCAAAAGTTCTAGGCTTATTTTTGGGCTTAAATGATAGCTCATGCTTAGCTTAGTGCAAAACTGCGAAGTTCTCATCTCTGTGCTGCCTTTTTTGTAACGAAAAAAATTAACTCTAAAATTTCGATTTTCTCAAATTTTAGGTGTGATATGCTGATATATTTTCAGGAGTTCTTGGCTTGTTATTGGTCTCAAATGATAGCTCAAGCTTGGTTTCGTCCAAAACCGCGGAGTTCCTGGCTCTGAGTTTACTTATGTTCTGCGAAAAAATAAGTTTGATATATCGATTTTCTCATATTTCAGGTGTGATATGCTGATATAATTTCAGGAGTTCTAGGCTTGCTTTTGGTCTCAAACGATAGCTCATGCTTGGTTATGTACAAAACCGCGTAGTTCCTGGCTCTGAGTGTACTTATGTTCTATGAAAAAAATAAGTCTTAAATTTCGATTTTCTCAAATTTAAGATGTGATACTCGTATGCTGATATATTTTTCGGAATTTAGGGCTTGGTTTTAGTCTCAAACGATAGCTTATGCTAGGTTACGTACAAAACCACGCAGTTCCTAGCCCTGCGCTGCCTTTTTTTATTACGAAAAAAATTACTCTCTAATTTAGATTTTCTCAAATTTCAGGTGTGATATGCTGATATATTTTCAGGAGTTCTAGGCTTGATTTTGATCTTAAACGATAGCTAATGCTCGGTTACGTACAAAACCATGCAGTTCCTGGCTCTGCGCTCCATTTTTTGTACGAAAAAATTTACTTTGAGATTTAGATTTTCTCAAACATCAGGTGTGATATGCTGATATATTTTCAAAAGTTCTAGGCTTTTTTTTGGGCTTAAATGATAGCTCATGCTTAGCTTAGTGCAAAACCCCGGAGTTCACGTCTCAGTGCTGCCTTTTTTATTACGAAAAACTTTTACTCTGAAAATTTCAATTTTCTCAAATTGCAGGTGTGATATGCTGAGATATTTTCAGGAGTTCTAGGCTTGCTTTTAGTCTTAAATGATAGCTCATGCTGAGATTAGTTCAAAACCGCGGAGTTCCCGTCCCTGTGCAGCCCTTTTTGTAACGAAAAAAATTAACTCTGAAATTTCGATTTTCTCAAATTTTAGGTGTGGTATGCTGATATATTAACAGGAGTTCTTGTCTTGTGATTGGTCTCAAATGATAGGTCAAGCTTGGTTTCGTCCAAATCCGCGGAGTTCTCGTCTCTGTGCTGCCTTTTTTATTACGAAAAAATTTTAATCTGAATATTAAAATTTTCTCAAACTTCAAGTGTGATATGCTGATATATTTTCAGGAGTTCTTGGCTTGTTATTGGTGTCAAATGATAGCTTAAGCTTGGTTTCGTACAAAACCTTGGAATTCCCGTCTCTGTGCTGCCTTATTTATTACGAAAAAATTTTACTCTGAAAATTTAAATTTTCTCAAACTTCAGGTGCGATATGCTGATATATTTTCAGGAGTTCTAGGCTTGCTTTTAGTCTTAAATGATAGGTCTTGCTTAGATTAGTTCAAAACTGTGGATTTCCCGTCTCTGTGCTGCCTTTTTTGTAACGAAAAAAATTAACTCTGAAATTTCGATTTTCTCAAACTTTAGGTGTGATATGCTGACATATTTTCAGGAGTTCTTGGCTTGCTATTGGTCTCAAATGTTAGCTCAAACTTGGTTTCGTCCAACACCGCGGAGTTCCCGTCGTTGTGCTGCCTTTTTTATTTCGAAAAAATTTTACTCTGAAAATTTAAATTTTCTTAAACTTCAGGTGTGATATGCTGATATATTTTCAGGAGATTTAGGCTTGTTTTTAGTCTTAAATGATAGCTCATGCTTAGATTAGTTCAAAACCGCGGAGTTCTTGTCTCTGTGCCGCCTTTTTTGTAAAGAAAAAAATTAAATCTGAAATTTTGATTTTCTCAAACTTTAGGTGTGAGATGCTGATATATTTCAGAAGTTCTTGGCTTGTTATTGGTCTCTAATGATAGCTCAAGCTTGGTTTCCTCCAAAACCGCGGAGTTCCCGTCTCTGTGCTGCCTTTTTTTTACGAAAAAATTTTACTCTTAAAATTTAAATTTTCTCAAACTTCAGGTGTGATATGCTGATATATTTTCAGGAGTTCTAGGCTTGTTATTGGTCTCAAATGATAGCTCAAGCTTAGTTTCGAAAAAAATTGCAGAGTTCCCGTCTCTGTGCTTCCTTTTTGTAACGAAAAAAAATTACTCTAAAATTTGAATTTTCTCAAATTTCAGGTTTGATATGCTGATACTTTTTCAGGAGTTCTAGACTTGTTTTTAGTCTTAAACGATAGCTAATGGACGGTAACGTAAAAAACCACGCAGTTCCTGGCTCTGCGCTGCGTTTTTTTTTACGAAAAAATTTACTCGGAAATTTAGATTTTCTCAAACATCAGGTGTTATATGCTGATATATTTTCAAAAGTTCTAGGCTTATTTTTGGGCTTAAATGATAGCTCATGCTTAGCTTAGTGCAAAACTGCGAAGTTCTCATCTCTGTGCTGCCTTTTTTGTAACGAAAAAAATTAACTCTAAAATTTCGATTTTCTCAAATTTTAGGTGTGATATGCTGATATATTTTCAGGAGTTCTTGGCTTGTTATTGGTCTCAAATGATAGCTCAAGCTTGGTTTCGTCCAAAACCGCGGAGTTCCTGGCTCTGAGTTTACTTATGTTCTGCGAAAAAATAAGTTTGATATATCGATTTTCTCATATTTCAGGTGTGATATGCTGATATAATTTCAGGAGTTCTAGGCTTGCTTTTGGTCTCAAACGATAGCTCATGCTTGGTTATGTACAAAACCGCGTAGTTCCTGGCTCTGAGTGTACTTATGTTCTATGAAAAAAATAAGTCTTAAATTTCGATTTTCTCAAATTTAAGATGTGATACTCGTATGCTGATATATTTTTCGGAATTTAGGGCTTGGTTTTAGTCTCAAACGATAGCTTATGCTAGGTTACGTACAAAACCACGCAGTTCCTAGCCCTGCGCTGCCTTTTTTTATTACGAAAAAAATTACTCTCTAATTTAGATTTTCTCAAATTTCAGGTGTGATATGCTGATATATTTTCAGGAGTTCTAGGCTTGATTTTGATCTTAAACGATAGCTAATGCTCGGTTACGTACAAAACCATGCAGTTCCTGGCTCTGCGCTCCATTTTTTGTACGAAAAAATTTACTTTGAGATTTAGATTTTCTCAAACATCAGGTGTGATATGCTGATATATTTTCAAAAGTTCTAGGCTTTTTTTTGGGCTTAAATGATAGCTCATGCTTAGCTTAGTGCAAAACCCCGGAGTTCACGTCTCAGTGCTGCCTTTTTTATTACGAAAAACTTTTACTCTGAAAATTTCAATTTTCTCAAATTGCAGGTGTGATATGCTGAGATATTTTCAGGAGTTCTAGGCTTGCTTTTAGTCTTAAATGATAGCTCATGCTGAGATTAGTTCAAAACCGCGGAGTTCCCGTCCCTGTGCAGCCCTTTTTGTAACGAAAAAAATTAACTCTGAAATTTCGATTTTCTCAAATTTTAGGTGTGGTATGCTGATATATTAACAGGAGTTCTTGTCTTGTGATTGGTCTCAAATGATAGGTCAAGCTTGGTTTCGTCCAAATCCGCGGAGTTCTCGTCTCTGTGCTGCCTTTTTTATTACGAAAAAATTTTAATCTGAAAATTAAAATTTTCTCAAACTTCAAGTGTGATATGCTGATATATTTTCAGGAGTTCTTGGCTTGTTATTGGTGTCAAATGATAGCTTAAGCTTGGTTTCGTACAAAACCTTGGAATTCCCGTCTCTGTGCTGCCTTATTTATTACGAAAAAATTTTACTCTGAAAATTTAAATTTTCTCAAACTTCAGGTGCGATATGCTGATATATTTTCAGGAGTTCTAGGCTTGCTTTTAGTCTTAAATGATAGGTCTTGCTTAGATTAGTTCAAAACTGTGGATTTCCCGTCTCTGTGCTGCCTTTTTTGTAACGAAAAAAATTAACTCTGAAATTTCGATTTTCTCAAACTTTAGGTGTGATATGCTGACATATTTTCAGGAGTTCTTGGCTTGCTATTGGTCTCAAATGTTAGCTCAAACTTGGTTTCGTCCAACACCGCGGAGTTCCCGTCGTTGTGCTGCCTTTTTTATTTCGAAAAAATTTTACTCTGAAAATTTAAATTTTCTTAAACTTCAGGTGTGATATGCTGATATATTTTCAGGAGATTTAGGCTTGTTTTTAGTCTTAAATGATAGCTCATGCTTAGATTAGTTCAAAACCGCGGAGTTCTTGTCTCTGTGCCGCCTTTTTTGTAAAGAAAAAAATTAAATCTGAAATTTTGATTTTCTCAAACTTTAGGTGTGAGATGCTGATATATTTCAGAAGTTCTTGGCTTGTTATTGGTCTCTAATGATAGCTCAAGCTTGGTTTCCTCCAAAACCGCGGAGTTCCCGTCTCTGTGCTGCCTTTTTTTTACGAAAAAATTTTACTCTTAAAATTTAAATTTTCTCAAACTTCAGGTGTGATATGCTGATATATTTTCAGGAGTTCTAGGCTTGTTATTGGTCTCAAATGATAGCTCAAGCTTAGTTTCGAAAAAAATTGCAGAGTTCCCGTCTCTGTGCTTCCTTTTTGTAACGAAAAAAAATTACTCTAAAATTTGAATTTTCTCAAATTTCAGGTTTGATATGCTGATACTTTTTCAGGAGTTCTAGACTTGTTTTTAGTCTTAAACGATAGCTAATGGACGGTAACGTAAAAAACCACGCAGTTCCTGGCTCTGCGCTGCGTTTTTTTTACGAAAAAATTTACTCGGAAATTTAGATTTTCTCAAACATCAGGTGTTATATGCTGATATATTTTCAAAAGTTCTAGGCTTATTTTTGGGCTTAAATGATAGCTCATGCTTAGCTTAGTGCAAAACTGCGAAGTTCTCATCTCTGTGCTGCCTTTTTTGTAACGAAAAAAATTAACTCTAAAATTTCGATTTTCTCAAATTTTAGGTGTGATATGCTGATATATTTTCAGGAGTTCTTGGCTTGTTATTGGTCTCAAATGATAGCTCAAGCTTGGTTTCGTCCAAAACCGCGGAGTTCCTGGCTCTGAGTTTACTTATGTTCTGCGAAAAAATAAGTTTGATATATCGATTTTCTCATATTTCAGGTGTGATATGCTGATATAATTTCAGGAGTTCTAGGCTTGCTTTTGGTCTCAAACGATAGCTCATGCTTGGTTATGTACAAAACCGCGTAGTTCCTGGCTCTGAGTGTACTTATGTTCTATGAAAAAAATAAGTCTTAAATTTCGATTTTCTCAAATTTAAGATGTGATACTCGTATGCTGATATATTTTTCGGAATTTAGGGCTTGGTTTTAGTCTCAAACGATAGCTTATGCTAGGTTACGTACAAAACCACGCAGTTCCTAGCCCTGCGCTGCCTTTTTTTATTACGAAAAAAATTACTCTGTAATTTAGATTTTCTCAAATTTCAGGTGTGATATGCTGATATATTTTCAGGAGTTCTAGGCTTGATTTTGGTCTTAAACGATAGCTAATGCTCGGTTACGTACAAAACCATGCAGTTCCTGGCTCTGCGCTGCCTTTTTTGTACGAAAAAATTTACTTTGAGATTTAGATTTTCTCAAACATCAGGTGTGATATGCTGATATATTTTCAAAAGTTCTAGGCTTTTTTTTGGGCTTAAATGATAGCTCATGCTTAGCTTAGTGCAAAACCCCGGAGTTCACGTCTCAGTGCTGCCTTTTTTATTACGAAAAACTTTTACTCTGAAAATTTCAATTTTCTCAAATTGCAGGTGTGATATGCTGAGATATTTTCAGGAGTTCTAGGCTTGCTTTTAGTCTTAAATGATAGCTCATGCTGAGATTAGTTCAAAACCGCGGAGTTCCCGTCCCTGTGCAGCCCTTTTTGTAACGAAAAAAATTAACTCTGAAATTTCGATTTTCTCAAATTTTAGGTGTGGTATGCTGATATATTAACAGGAGTTCTTGTCTTGTGATTGGTCTCAAATGATAGGTCAAGCTTGGTTTCGTCCAAATCCGCGGAGTTCTCGTCTCTGTGCTGCCTTTTTTATTACGAAAAAATTTTAATCTGAAAATTAAAATTTTCTCAAACTTCAAGTGTGATATGCTGATATATTTTCAGGAGTTCTTGGCTTGTTATTGGTGTCAAATGATAGCTTAAGCTTGGTTTCGTACAAAACCTTGGAATTCCCGTCTCTGTGCTGCCTTTTTTATTACGAAAAAATTTTACTCTGAAAATTTAAATTTTCTCAAACTTCAGGTGCGATATGCTGATATATTTTCAGGAGTTCTAGGCTTGCTTTTAGTCTTAAATGATAGGTCTTGCTTATATTAATTCAAAACTGCGGATTTCCCGTCTCTGTGCTGCCTTTTTTGTAACGAAAAAAATTAACTCTGAAATTTCGATTTTCTCAAATTTTAGGTGTGATATGCTGACATATTTTCAGGAGTTCTTGGCTTGCTATTGGTCTCAAATGTTAGCTCAAACTTGGATTCGTCCAACACCGCGGAGTTCCCGTCGTTGTGCTGCCTTTTTTATTTCGAAAAAATTTTACTCTGAAAATTTAAATTTTCTTAAACTTCAGGTGTGATATGCTGATATATTTTCAGGAGTTTTAGGCTTGTTTTTAGTCTTAAATGATAGCTCATGCTTAGGTTAGTTCAAAACCGAGGAGTTCTTGTCTCTGTGCCGCCTTTTTTGTAAAGAAAAAAATTAAATCTGAAATTTTGATTTTCTCAAACTTTAGGTGTGATATGCTGATATATTTTCAGGAGTTCTTGGCTTGTTTTTGGTCTCATATGATAGCTCAAGCTTAGTTTCGTACAAAACCGCAGAGTTCCCGTCTCTGTGCTGCCTTTTTGTAACAAAAAATATTTACTCTAAAATTTTAATTTTCTCAAACTTCAGGTTTGATATGCTGATACTTTTTCAGGAGTTCTAGACTTGTTTTTGGTCTTAATTGATATGCTTATGTTCATACAAAGCTACGTCGTAGTCGGCTCTGCGCTGATTTTTTTGATAAGAAAAAATTAACTCCGAAAATTCATTATTCTCAAATTTCAGGTGTGATATGCTAATATATTTTCAGGAGTTCTAGGCTTATTTTTGGTCTTTAACGATAGCTAATGCACGGTAACGTAAAAAACCACGCAGTTTCTGGCTATGCGCTGCCTTTTTTATTACGAAAAAATTTACTCTGAAATTTAGATTTTCTCAAACATCAGGTGTGATATGCTGATATATTTTCAAAAGTTCTAGGCTTATTTTTGGGCTTAAATGATAGCTCAAGCTTAGCTTAGTGCAAAACTGTGAAGTTTCCATCTCTGTGCTGCCTTTTTTGTAACGAAAAAAATTAAATCTGAAATTTCGATTTTCTCAAATTTTTGGTGTGATATGCTGATATATTTTCAGGAGTTATTGGCTTGTTATTGGTCTCTAATGATAGCTGAAGCTTGGTTTCGTCCAAAACCGCGGAGTTCCCGTCTCTGTGCTGCCTTTTTTTTACGAAAAAATTTTACTCTGAAAATTTCAATTTTCTTAAACTTCAGGTGTGATATGCTGATATATTTTCAGGAGTTTTAGGCTTGTTTTTAGTCTTAAATGATAGCTCATGCTTAGATTAGTTCAAAACTGCGGAGTTCTTGTCTCTGTGCCGCCTTTTTTGTAAAGAAAAAAATTAAATCTGAAATTTTGATTTTCTAAAACTTTAGGTGTGATATGCTGATATATTTTCAGGAGTTCTTGGCTTTATATTGGTCTCTAATGATAGCTCAAGCTTGGTTTCGTCCATAACCGCGGAGTTCCCGTCTCTGTGCTGCCTTTTTTTTACGAAAAATTTTACTCTTAAAATTTAAATTTTCTCAAATTTCAGGTGTGATATGCTGATATATTTTCAGGAGTTCTAGGCTTGTTATTGGTCTCAAATGATAGCTAAAGCTTGGTTTCGTACAAAACCTTGGAATTCCCGTCTCTGTGCTGCCTTTTTTATTACGAAAAAATTTTACTCTGAAAATTTAAATTTTCTCAAACTTCAGGTGCGATATGCTGATATATTTTCAGGAGTTCTAGGCTTGCTTTTAGTCTTAAATGATAGCTCTTGCTTAGATTAGTTCAAAACTGCGGATTTCCCGTCTCTGTGCTGCCTTTTTTGTAACGAAAAAAATTAAGTCTGAAATTTCGATTTTCTCAAATTTTAGGTGTGATATGCTGACATATTTTCAGGAGTTCTTGGCTTGCTATTGGTCTCAAATGTTAGCTCAAACTTGGTTTCGTCCAACACCGCGGAGTTCCCGTCGTTGTGCTGCCTTTTTTATTTCGAAAAAATTTTACTCTGAAAATTTCAATTTTCTTAAATTTCAGGTGTGATATGCTGATATATTTTCAGGAGTTTTAGGCTTGTTTTTAGTCTTAAATGATAGCTCATGCTTAGATTAGTTCTAAACCGCAGAGTTCTTGTCTCTGTGCCGCCTTTTTTGTAAAGAAAAAAATTAAATCTGAAATTTTGATTTTCTCAAACTTTAGGTGTGATATGCTGATATATTTTCAGGAGTTCTTGGCTTGTTATTGGTCTCATATGATAGCTCAAGCTTAGTTTCGTACAAAACCGCAGAGTTCCCGTCTCTGTGCTGCCTTTTTGTAACAAAAAATATTTACTCTAAAATTTGAATTTTCTCAAACTTCAGGTTTGATATGCTGATACTTTTTCAGGAGTTCTAGACTTGTTTTTGGTCTTAATTGATATGCTTATGTTCATACAAAGCTACGTCGTAGTCGGCTCTGCGCTGATTTTTTTGATAAGAAAAAATTAACTCCGAAAATTCATTATTCTCAAATTTCAGGTGTGATATGCTAATATATTTTCAGGAGTTCTAGGCTTATTTTTGGTCTTAAACGATAGCTAATGCACGGTAACGTAAAAAACCACGCAGTTTCTGGCTCTGCGCTGCCTTTTTTATTACGAAAAAATTTACTCTGAAATTTAGATTTTCTCAAATATCAGGTGTGATATGCTGATATATTTTCAAAAGTTCTAGGCTTATTTTTGGGCTTAAATGATAGCTCAAGCTTAGCTTAGTGCAAAACTGCGAAGTTTCCATCTCTGTGCTGCCTTTTTTGTAACGAAAAAAATTAACTCTGAAATTTCGATTTTCTCAAACTTTAGGTGTGGTATGCTGATATATTAACAGGAGTTCTTGTCTTGTGATTGGTCTCAAATGATAGGTCAAGCTTGGTTTCGTCCAAATCCGCGGAGTTCTCGTCTCTGTGCTGCCTTTTTTATTACGAAAAAATTTTAATCTGAAAATTAAAATTTTCTCAAACTTCAAGTGTGATATGCTGATATATTTTCAGGAGTTCTTGGCTTGTTATTGGTGTCAAATGATAGCTTAAGCTTGGTTTCGTACAAAACCTTGGAATTCCCGTCTCTGTGCTGCCTTTTTTATTACGAAAAAATTTTACTCTGAAAATTTAAATTTTCTCAAACTTCAGGTGCGATATGCTGATATATTTTCAGGAGTTCTAGGCTTGCTTTTAGTCTTAAATGATAGGTCTTGCTTATATTAATTCAAAACTGCGGATTTCCCGTCTCTGTGCTGCCTTTTTTGTAACGAAAAAAATTAACTCTGAAATTTCGATTTTCTCAAATTTTAGGTGTGATATGCTGACATATTTTCAGGAGTTCTTGGCTTGCTATTGGTCTCAAATGTTAGCTCAAACTTGGATTCGTCCAACACCGCGGAGTTCCCGTCGTTGTGCTGCCTTTTTTATTTCGAAAAAATTTTACTCTGAAAATTTAAATTTTCTTAAACTTCAGGTGTGATATGCTGATATATTTTCAGGAGTTTTAGGCTTGTTTTTAGTCTTAAATGATAGCTCATGCTTAGATTAGTTCAAAACCGAGGAGTTCTTGTCTCTGTGCCGCCTTTTTTGTAAAGAAAAAAATTAAATCTGAAATTTTGATTTTCTCAAACTTTAGGTGTGATATGCTGATATATTTTCAGGAGTTCTTGGCTTGTTTTTGGTCTCATATGATAGCTCAAGCTTAGTTTCGTACAAAACCGCAGAGTTCCCGTCTCTGTGCTGCCTTTTTGTAACAAAAAATATTTACTCTAAAATTTTAATTTTCTCAAACTTCAGGTTTGATATGCTGATACTTTTTCAGGAGTTCTAGACTTGTTTTTGGTCTTAATTGATATGCTTATGTTCATACAAAGCTACGTCGTAGTCGGCTCTGCGCTGATTTTTTTGATAAGAAAAAATTAACTCCGAAAATTCATTATTCTCAAATTTCAGGTGTGATATGCTAATATATTTTCAGGAGTTCTAGGCTTATTTTTGGTCTTTAACGATAGCTAATGCACGGTAACGTAAAAAACCACGCAGTTTCTGGCTATGCGCTGCCTTTTTTATTACGAAAAAATTTACTCTGAAATTTAGATTTTCTCAAACATCAGGTGTGATATGCTGATATATTTTCAAAAGTTCTAGGCTTATTTTTGGGCTTAAATGATAGCTCAAGCTTAGCTTAGTGCAAAACTGTGAAGTTTCCATCTCTGTGCTGCCTTTTTTGTAACGAAAAAAATTAAATCTGAAATTTCGATTTTCTCAAATTTTAGGTGTGATATGCTGATATATTTTCAGGAGTTATTGGCTTGTTATTGGTCTCTAATGATAGCTGAAGCTTGGTTTCGTCCAAAACCGCGGAGTTCCCGTCTCTGTGCTGCCTTTTTTTTACGAAAAAATTTTACTCTGAAAATTTCAATTTTCTTAAACTTCAGGTGTGATATGCTGATATATTTTCAGGAGTTTTAGGCTTGTTTTTAGTCTTAAATGATAGCTCATGCTTAGATTAGTTCAAAACTGCGGAGTTCTTGTCTCTGTGCCGCCTTTTTTGTAAAGAAAAAAATTAAATCTGAAATTTTGATTTTCTAAAACTTTAGGTGTGATATGCTGATATATTTTCAGGAGTTCTTGGCTTTATATTGGTCTCTAATGATAGCTCAAGCTTGGTTTCGTCCAAAACCGCGGAGTTCCCGTCTCTGTGCTGCCTTTTTTTTACGAAAAATTTTACTCTTAAAATTTAAATTTTCTCAAATTTTAGGTGTGATATGCTGATATATTTTCAGGAGTTCTAGGCTTGTTATTGGTCTCAAATGATAGCTAAAGCTTGGTTTCGTACAAAACCTTGGAATTCCCGTCTCTGTGCTGCCTTTTTTATTACGAAAAAATTTTACTCTGAAAATTTCAATTTTCTTAAACTTCAGGTGTGATATGCTGATATATTTTCAGGAGTTTTAGGCTTGTTTTTAGTCTTAAATGATAGCTCATGCTTAGATTAGTTCTAAACCGCAGAGTTCTTGTCTCTGTGCCGCCTTTTTTGTAAAGAAAAAAATTAAATCTGAAATTTTGATTTTCTCAAACTTTAGGTGTGATATGCTGATATATTTTCAGGAGTTCTTGGCTTGTTATTGGTCTCATATGATAGCTCAAGCTTAGTTTCGTACAAAACCGCAGAGTTCCCGTCTCTGTGCTGCCTTTTTGTAACAAAAAATATTTACTCTAAAATTTGAATTTTCTCAAACTTCAGGTTTGATATGCTGATACTTTTTCAGGAGTTCTAGACTTGTTTTTGGTCTTAATTGATATGCTTATGTTCATACAAAGCTACGTCGTAATCGGCTCTGCGCTGATTTTTTTGATAAGAAAAAATTAACTCCGAAAATTCATTATTCTCAAATTTCAGGTGTGATATGCTAATATATTTTCAGGAGTTCTAGGCTTATTTTTGGTCTTAAACGATAGCTAATGCACGGTAACGTAAAAAACCACGCAGTTTCTGGCTCTGCGCTGCCTTTTTTATTACGAAAAAATTTACTCTGAAATTTAGATTTTCTCAAATATCAGGTGTGATATGCTGATATATTTTCAAAAGTTCTAGGCTTATTTTTGGGCTTAAATGATAGCTCAAGCTTAGCTTAGTGCAAAACTGCGAAGTTTCCATCTCTGTGCTGCCTTTTTTGTAACGAAAAAAATTAACTCTGAAATTTCGATTTTCTCAAACTTTAGGTGTGGTATGCTGATATATTAACAGGAGTTCTTGTCTTGTGATTGGTCTCAAATGATAGCTCAAGCTTGGTTTCGTCCAAAACCGCGGAGTTCCCGTCTCTGTGCTGCCTTTTTTATTACGAAAAAATTTTAATCTGAAAATTAAAATTTTCTCAAACTTCAAGTGTGATATGCTGATATATTTTCAGGAGTTCTTGGCTTGTTATTGGTGTCAAATGATAGCTCAAGCTTAGTTTCGTACAAAACCTTGGAATTCCCGTCTCTGTGCTGCCTTTTTTCTTACGAAAAAATTTTACTCTGAAAATTTAAATTTTCTCAAACTTCAAGTGTGATATGCTGATATATTTTCAGGAGTTCTTGGCTTGTTATTGGTGTCAAATGATAGCTCAAGCTTGGTTTCGTACAAAACCTTGGAATTCCCGTCTCTGTGCGGACTTTTTTCTTACGAAAAAATTTTACTCTGAAAATTTAAATTTTCTCAAACTTCAGGTGTGATATGCTGATATATTTTCAGGAGTTCCTGGCTTGCTATTGGTCTCAAATGATAGCTCAAGCTTAGATCAGTTCAAAACTGCGGATTTCCCGTCTCTGTGCTGCCTTTTTTGTATCGAAAAAAATTTACTCTGAAATTTCGATTTTCTCAAACTTTAGGTGTGATATGCTGATACTTTTTCAGGAGTTCTAGACTTGTTTTTGGTCTTAATTGATATGCTTATGTCCATACAAAGCTACGTCGTAGTCGGCTCTGCGCTGACTTTTTTGATAAGAAAAAATTAACTCCGAAAATTCAATATTCTCAAATTTCAGGTGTGATATGCTAATATATTTTCAGGAGTTCTAGGCTTATTTTTGGTCTTAAACGATAGCTAATGCACGGTAACGTAAAAAACCGCGCAGTTCCTGGCTCTGCGCTCCCTTTTTTATTACGAAAATATTTACTCTGAAATTTAGATTTTCTCAAACGTCAGGTGTGATATGCTGATATATTTTCAAAAGTTCTAGGCTTATTTTTGGGCTTAATTGATAGCTCATGCTTAGCTTAGTGCAAAAACCCGGAGTTCCCGTCTCTGTGCTGCCTTTTTTATTACGAAAAAAATTTAATCTGAAAATTTAAATTTTCTCAAATTTCAGGTGTGATATGCTGATATCTTTTCAGGAGTTCTAGGCTTGTTATTGGTCTCAAATGATAGCTCAAGCTTAGTTTCGAAAAAAATTGCAGAGTTCCCGTCTCTGTGCTGCCTTTTTGTAACGAAAAAAAATTACTCTAAAATTTGAATTTTCTCAAACTTCAGGTTTGATATGCTGATACTTTTTCAGGAGTTCTAGACTTGTTTTTAGTCTTAAACGATAGCTAATGGACGGTAACGTAAACAACCACGCAGTTCCTGGCTCTGCGCTGCGTTTTTTATTACGAAAAAATTTACTCTGAAATTTAGATTTTCTCAAACATCAGGTGTTATATGCTGATATATTTTCAAAAGTTCTAGGCTTATTTTTGGGCCTAAATGATAGCTTATGCTTAGCTTAGTACAAAACTGCGAAGTTCTCATCTCTGTGCTGCCTTTTTTGTAACGAAAAAAATTAACTCTAAAATTTCGATTTTCTCAAATTTTAGGTGTGATATGCTGATATATTTTCAGGAGTTCTAGGCTTGATTTTGGTCTTAAACGATAGCTAATGCTCGGTTACGTACAAAACCATGCAGTTCCTGGCTCTGCGCTGCCTTTTTTGTACGAAAAAATTTACTCTGAGATTTAGATTTTCTCAAACATCAGGTGTGATATGCTGATATATTTTCAAAAGTTCTAGGCTTTTTTTTGGGCTTAAATGATAGCTCAAGCTTAGCTTAGTGCAAAAACCCGGAGTTCACGTCTCAGTGCTGCCTTTTTTATTACGAAAAACTTTTACTCTGAAAATTTCAATTTTCTCAAATTGCAGGTGTGATATGCTGAGATATTTTCAGGAGTTCTAGGCTTGCTTTTAGTCTTAAATGATAGCTCATGCTTAGATTAGTTCAAAACCGCGGAGTTCCCGTCCCTGTGCAGCCCTTTTTGTAACGAAAAAAATTAACTCTGAAATTTCGATTTTCTCAAATTTTAGGTGTGGTATGCTGATATATTAACAGGAGTTCTTGTCTTGTGATTGGTCTCAAATGATAGGTCAAGCTTGGTTTCGTCCAAATCCGCGGAGTTCCCGTCTCTGTGCTGCCTTTTTTATTACGAAAAAATTTTAATCTGAAAATTAAAATTTTCTCAAATTTCAAGTGTGATATGCTGATATATTTTCAGGAGTTCTTGGCTTGTTATTGGTGTCAAATGATAGGTCAAGCTTGGTTTCGTACAAAACCTTGGAATTCCCGTCTCTGTGCTGCCTTTTTTATTACGAAAAAATTTTACTCTGAAAATTTAAATTTTCTCAAACTTCAGGTGCGATATGCTGATATATTTTCAGGAGTTCTAGGCTTGCTTTTAGTCTTAAATGATAGCTCTTGCTTAGATTAGTTCAAAACTGCGGATTTCCCGTCTCTGTGCTGCCTTTTTTGTAACGAAAAAAATTAAGTCTGAAATTTCGATTTTCTCAAATTTTAGGTGTGATATGCTGACATATTTTCAGGAGTTCTTGGCTTGCTATTGGTCTCAAATGTTAGCTCAAACTTGGTTTCGTCCAACACCGCGGAGTTCCCGTCGTTGTGCTGCCTTTTTTATTTCGAAAAAATTTTACTCTGAAAATTTCAATTTTCTTAAACTTCAGGTGTGATATGCTGATATGTTTTCAGGAGTTTTAGGCTTGTTTTTAGTCTTAAATGATAGCTCATGCTTAGATTAGTTCAAAACCGCGGAGTTCTTGTCTCTGTGCCGCCTTTTTTGTAAAGAAAAAAATTAAATCTGAAATTTTGATTTTCTCAAACTTTAGGTGTGATATGCTGATATATTTTCAGGAGTTCTTGGCTTGTTATTGGTCTCACATGATAGGTCAAGCTTAGTTTCGTACAAAACCGCAGAGTTCCCGTCTCTGTGCTGCCTTTTTGTAACAAAAAATATTTACTCTAAAATTTGAATTTTCTCAAATTTCAGGTTTGATATGCTGATACTTTTTCAGGAGTACTAGACTTGTTTTTGGTCTTAATTGATATGCTTATGTTCATACAAAGCTACGTCGTAGTCGGCTCTGCGCTGATTTTTTTTAATAAGAAAAAATTAACTCCGAAAATTCATTATTCTCAAATTTCAGGTGTGATATGCTAATATATTTACAGGAGTTCTAGGCTTATTTTTGGTCTTTAACGATAGCTAATGCACGGTGACGTAAAAAACCACGCAGTTTCTGGCTATGCGCTGCCTTTTTTATTACGAAAAAATTTACTCTGAAATTTAGATTTTCTCAAACATCAGGTGTGATATGCTGATATATTTTCAAAAGTTCTAGGCTTATTTTTGGGCTTAAATGATAGATCAAGCTTAGCTTAGTGCAAAACTGTGAAGTTTCCATCTCTGTGCTGCCTTTTTTGTAACGAAAAAAATTAAATCTGAAATTTCGATTTTCTCAAATTTTAGGTGTGATATGCTGATATATTTTCAGGAGTTCTTGGCTTGTTATTGGTCTCAAATGATAGCTCCAGCTTCGTTTCGTCCAAAACCGCGGAGATCCCGTCTCTGTGCTGCCGTTTTTATTACGAACAAATTTTACTCTGAAAATTTAAGTTTTCTCAAATTTCAGGTGTGATATGCTGATATATTTTCAGGAGTTCTTGGCTTGCTATTGGTCTCAAATGATAGCTCAAGCTTAGATCAGTTCAAAACTGCGGATTTCCCGTCTCTGTGCTGCCTTTTTTGTATCGAAAAAAATTTACTCTGAAATTTAGATTTTCTCAAACTTTAGGTGTGATATGCTGATACTTTTTCAGGAGTTCTAGACTTGTTTTTGGTCTTAATTGATATGCTTATGTCCAAAAAAGCTACGTCGTAGTCGGCTCTGCGCTGACTTTTTTGATAAGAAAAAATTAACTCCGAAAATTCAATATTCTCAAATTTCAGGTGTGATATGCTAATATATTTTCAGGAGTTCTAGGCTTATTTTTGGTCTTAAACGATAGCTAATGCACGGTAACGTAAAAAACCGCGCAGTTCCTGGCTCTGCGCTACCTTTTTTATTACGAAAATATTTACTCTGAAATTTAGATTTTCTCAAACATCAGGTGTGATATGCTGATATATTTTCAAAAGTTCTAGGCTTATTTTTGGGCTTAAATGATAGCTCATGCTTAGCATAGTGCAAAAACCTGGAGTTCCCGTCTCTGTGCTGCCTTTTTTATTACGAAAAAATTTTAATCTGAAAATTTAAATTTTCTCAAACTTCAGGTGTGATATGCTGATATATTTTCATTAGTTATTGGCTTGTTATTGGTCTCTAATGATAGCTGAAGCTTGGTTTCGTCCAAAACCGCGGAGTTCCCGTCTCTGTGCTGCCTTTTTTTTACGAAAAAATTTTACTCTGAAAATTTCAATTTTCTTAAACTTCAGGTGTGATATGCTGATATATTTTCAGGAGTTTCAGGCTTGTTTTTAGTCTTAAATGATAGCTCATGCTTAGATTAGTTCAAAACCGCGGAGTTCTTGTCTCTGTGCCGCCTTTTTTGTAAAGAAAAAAATTAAATCTGAAATTTTGATTTTCTCAAACTTTAGGTGTGAGATGCTGATATATTTCAGAAGTTCTTGGCTTGTTATTGGTCTCTAATGATAGCTCAAGCTTGGTTTCCTCCAAAACCGCGGAGTTCCCGTCTCTGTGCTGCCTTTTTTTTACGAAAAAATTTTACTCTTAAAATTTAAATTTTCTCAAACTTCAGGTGTGATATGCTGATATATTTTCAGGAGTTCTAGGCTTGTTATTGGTCTCAAATGATAGCTCAAGCTTAGTTTCGAAAAAAATTGCAGAGTTCCCGTCTCTGTGCTTCCTTTTTGTAACGAAAAAAAATTACTCTAAAATTTGAATTTGCTCAAACTTCAGGTTTGATATGCTGATACTTTTTCAGGAGTTCTAGACTTGTTTTTAGTCTTAAACGATAGCTAATGGACGGTAACGTAAAAAACCACGCAGTTCCTGGCTCTGCGCTGCGTTTTTTATTACGAAAAAATTTACTCGGAAATTTAGATTTTCTCAAACATCAGGTGTTATATGCTGATATATTTTCAAAAGTTCTAGGCTTATTTTTGGGCTTAAATGATAGCTCATGCTTAGCTTAGTGCAAAACTGCGAAGTTCTCATCTCTGTGCTGCCTTTTTTGTAACGAAAAAAATTAACTCTAAAATTTCGATTTTCTCAAATTTTAGGTGTGATATGCTGATATATTTTCAGGAGTTCTAGGCTTGATTTTGGTCTTAAAGGATAGCTAATGCTCGGTTACGTACAAAACCATGCAGTTCCTGGCTCTGCGCTGCCTTTTTTGTACGAAAAAATTTACTCTGTGATTTAGATTTTCTCAAACATCAGGTGTGATATGCTGATATATTTTCAAAAGTTCTAGGCTTTTTTTTGGGCTTAAATGATAGCTCAAGCTTAGCTTAGTGCAAAAACCCGGAGTTCACGTCTCAGTGCTGCCTTTTTTATTACGAAAAACTTTTACTCTGAAAATTTCAATTTTCTCAAATTGCAGGTGTGATATGCTGAGATATTTTCAGGAGTTCTAGGCTTGCTTTTAGTCTTAAATGATAGCTCATGCTTAGATTAGTTCAAAACCGCGGAGTTCCCGTCCCTGTGCAGCCCTTTTTGTAACGAAAAAAATTAACTCTGAAATTTCGATTTTCTCAAATTTTAGGTGTGGTATGCTGATATATTAACAGGAGTTCTTGTCTTGTGATTGGTCTCAAATGATAGGTCAAGCTTGGTTTCGTCCAAATCCGCGGAGTTCCCGTCTCTGTGCTGCCTTTTTTATTACGAAAAAATTTTAATCTGAAAATTAAAATTTTCTCAAATTTCAAGTGTGATATGCTGATATATTTTCAGGAGTTCTTGGCTTGTTATTGGTGTCAAATGATAGGTCAAGCTTGGTTTCGTACAAAACCTTGGAATTCCCGTCTCTGTGCTGCCTTTTTTGTAACGAAAAAAATTAAGTCTGAAATTTCGATTTTCTCAAATTTTAGGTGTGATATGCTGACATATTTTCAGGAGTTCTTGGCTTGCTATTGGTCTCAAATGTTAGCTCAAACTTGGTTTCGTCCAACACCGCGGAGTTCCCGTCGTTGTGCTGCCTTTTTTATTTCGAAAAAATTTTACTCTGAAAATTTCAATTTTCTTAAACTTCAGGTGTGATATGCTGATATGTTTTCAGGAGTTTTAGGCTTGTTTTTAGTCTTAAATGATAGCTCATGCTTAGATTAGTTCAAAACCGCGGAGTTCTTGTCTCTGTGCCGCCTTTTTTGTAAAGAAAAAAATTAAATCTGAAATTTTGATTTTCTCAAACTTTAGGTGTGATATGCTGATATATTTTCAGGAGTTCTTGGCTTGTTATTGGTCTCACATGATAGGTCAAGCTTAGTTTCGTACAAAACCGCAGAGTTCCCGTCTCTGTGCTGCCTTTTTGTAACAAAAAATATTTACTCTAAAATTTGAATTTTCTCAAACTTCAGGTTTGATATGCTGATACTTTTTCAGGAGTACTAGACTTGTTTTTGGTCTTAATTGATATGCTTATGTTCATACAAAGCTACGTCGTAGTCGGCTCTGCGCTGATTTTTTTTAATAAGAAAAAATTAACTCCGAAAATTCATTATTCTCAAATTTCAGGTGTGATATGCTAATATATTTACAGGAGTTCTAGGCTTATTTTTGGTCTTTAACGATATCTAATGCACGGTGACGTAAAAAACCACGCAGTTTCTGGCTATGCGCTGCCTTTTTTATTACGAAAAAATTTACTCTGAAATTTAGATTTTCTCAAACATCAGGTGTGATATGCTGATATATTTTCAAAAGTTCTAGGCTTATTTTTGGGCTTAAATGATAGATCAAGCTTAGCTTAGTGCAAAACTGTGAAGTTTCCATCTCTGTGCTGCCTTTTTTGTAACGAAAAAAATTAAATCTGAAATTTCGATTTTCTCAAATTTTAGGTGTGATATGCTGATATATTTTCAGGAGTTCTTGGCTTGTTATTGGTCTCAAATGATAGCTCCAGCTTGGTTTCGTCCAAAACCGCGGAGATTCCGTCTCTGTGCTGCCGTTTTTATTACGAACAAATTTTACTCTGAAAATTTAAGTTTTCTCAAATTTCAGGTGTGATATGCTGATATATTTTCAGGAGTTCTTGGCTTGCTATTGGTCTCAAATGATAGCTCAAGCTTAGATCAGTTCAAAACTGCGGATTTCCCGTCTCTGTGCTGCCTTTTTTGTATCGAAAAAAATTTACTCTGAAATTTAGATTTTCTCAAACTTTAGGTGTGATATGCTGATACTTTTTCAGGAGTTCTAGACTTGTTTTTGGTCTTAATTGATATGCTTATGTCCAAAAAAGCTACGTCGTAGTCGGCTCTGCGCTGACTTTTTTGATAAGAAAAAATTAACTCCGAAAATTCAATATTCTCAAATTTCAGGTGTGATATGCTAATATATTTTCAGGAGTTCTAGGCTTATTTTTGGTCTTAAACGATAGCTAATGCACGGTAACGTAAAAAACCGCGCAGTTCCTGGCTCTGCGCTACCTTTTTTATTACGAAAATATTTACTCTGAAATTTAGATTTTCTCAAACATCAGGTGTGATATGCTGATATATTTTCAAAAGTTCTAGGCTTATTTTTGGGCTTAAATGATAGCTCATGCTTAGCTTAGTGCAAAAACCTGGAGTTCCCGTCTCTGTGCTGCCTTTTTTATTACGAAAAAATTTTAATCTGAAAATTTAAATTTTCTCAAACTTCAGGTGTGATATGCTGATATATTTTCAGGAGTTATTGGCTTGTTATTGGTCTCTAATGATAGCTGAAGCTTGGTTTCGTCCAAAACCGCGGAGTTCCCGTCTCTGTGCTGCCTTTTTTTTACGAAAAAATTTTACTCTGAAAATTTCAATTTTCTTAAACTTCAGGTGTGATATGCTGATATATTTTCAGGAGTTTCAGGCTTGTTTTTAGTCTTAAATGATAGCTCATGCTTAGATTAGTTCAAAAGCGCGGAGTTCTTGTCTCTGTGCCGCCTTTTTTGTAAAGAAAAAAATTAAATCTGAAATTTTGATTTTCTCAAACTTTAGGTGTGAGATGCTGATATATTTCAGAAGTTCTTGGCTTGTTATTGGTCTCTAATGATAGCTCAAGCTTGGTTTCCTCCAAAACCGCGGAGTTCCCGTCTCTGTGCTGCCTTTTTTTTACGAAAAAATTTTACTCTTAAAATTTAAATTTTCTCAAACTTCAGGTGTGATATGCTGATATATTTTCAGGAGTTCTAGGCTTGTTATTGGTCTCAAATGATAGCTCAAGCTTAGTTTCGAAAAAAATTGCAGAGTTCCCGTCTCTGTGCTTCCTTTTTGTAACGAAAAAAAATTACTCTAAAATTTGAATTTGCTCAAACTTCAGGTTTGATATGCTGATACTTTTTCAGGAGTTCTAGACTTGTTTTTAGTCTTAAACGATAGCTAATGGACGGTAACGTAAAAAACCACGCAGTTCCTGGCTCTGCGCTGCGTTTTTTATTACGAAAAAATTTACTCGGAAATTTAGATTTTCTCAAACATCAGGTGTTATATGCTGATATATTTTCAAAAGTTCTAGGCTTATTTTTGGGCTTAAATGATAGCTCATGCTTAGCTTAGTGCAAAACTGCGAAGTTCTCATCTCTGTGCTGCCTTTTTTGTAACGAAAAAAATTAACTCTAAAATTTCGATTTTCTCAAATTTTAGGTGTGATATGCTGATATATTTTCAGGAGTTCTTGGCTTGTTATTGGTCTCAAATGATAGCTCAAGCTTGGTTTCGTCCAAAACCGCGGAGTTCCTGGCTCTGAGTTTACTTATGTTCTGCGAAAAAATAAGTTTGATATATCGATTTTCTCATATTTCAGGTGTGATATGCTGATATAATTTCAGGAGTTCTAGGCTTGCTTTTGGTCTCAAACGATAGCTCATGCTTGGTTTTGTACAAAACCGCGTAGTTCCTGGCTCTGAGTGTACTTATGTTCTATGAAAAAAATAAGTCTTAAATTTCGATTTTCTCAAATTTAAGATGTGATACTCGTATGCTGATATATTTTTCGGAATTTAGGGCTTGGTTTTAGTCTCAAACGATAGCTTATGCTAGGTTACGTACAAAACCACGCAGTTCCTAGCCCTGCGCTGCCTTTTTTTATTACGAAAAAAATTACTCTCTAATTTAGATTTTCTCAAATTTCAGGTGTGATATGCTGATATATTTTCAGGAGTTCTAGGCTTGATTTTGGTCTTAAACGATAGCTAATGCTCGGTTACGTACAAAACCATGCAGTTCCTGGCTCTGCGCTGCCTTTTTTGTACGAAAAAATTTACTTTGAGATTTAGATTTTCTCAAACATCAGGTGTGATATGCTGATATATTTTCAAAAGTTCTAGGCTTTTTTTTGGGCTTAAATGATAGCTCATGCTTAGCTTAGTGCAAAA
Organism: Pammene aurita; assembly: GCA_947086415.1. Classification (NCBI taxonomy): domain Eukaryota; kingdom Metazoa; phylum Arthropoda; class Insecta; order Lepidoptera; family Tortricidae; genus Pammene; species Pammene aurita. The sequence goes on along the minus strand of OX352315.1, from coordinate 4,613,543 downwards.
CCCCGGAGTTCACGTCTCAGTGCTGCCTTTTTTATTACGAAAAACTTTTACTCTGAAAATTTCAATTTTCTCAAATTGCAGGTGTGATATGCTGAGATATTTTCAGGAGTTCTAGGCTTGCTTTTATACTTAAATGATAGCTCATGCTGAGATTAGTTCAAAACCGCGGAGTTCCCGTCCCTGTGCAGCCCTTTTTGTAACGAAAAAAATTAACTCTGAAATTTCGAATTTCTCAAATTTTAGGTGTGGTATGCTGATATATTAACAGGAGTTCTTGTCTTGTGATTGGTCTCAAATGATAGGTCAAGCTTGGTTTCGTCCAAATCCGCGGAGTTCTCGTCTCTGTGCTGCCTTTTTTATTACGAAAAAATTTTAATCTGAAAATTAAAATTTTCTCAAACTTCAAGTGTGATATGCTGATATATTTTCAGGAGTTCTTGGCTTGTTATTGGTGTCAAATGATAGCTTAAGCTTGGTTTCGTACAAAACCTTGGAATTCCCGTCTCTGTGCTGCCTTTTTTATTACGAAAAAATTTTACTCTGAAAATTTAAATTTTCTCAAACTTCAGGTGCGATATGCTGATATATTTTCAGGAGTTCTAGGCTTGCTTTTAGTCTTAAATGATAGGTCTTGCTTAGATTAGTTCAAAACTGCGGATTTCCCGTCTCTGTGCTGCCTTTTTTGTAACGAAAAAAATTAACTCTGAAATTTCGATTTTCTCAAACTTTAGGTGTGATATGCTGACATATTTTCAGGAGTTCTTGGCTTGCTATTGGTCTCAAATGTTAGCTCAAACTTGGTTTCGTCCAACACCACGGAGTTCCCGTCGTTGTGCTGCCTTTTTTATTTCGAAAAAATTTTACTCTGAAAATTTAAATTTTCTTAAACTTCAGGTGTGATATGCTGATATATTTTCAGGAGATTTAGGCTTGTTTTTAGTCTTAAATGATAGCTTATGCTTAGATTAGTTCAAAACCGCGGAGTTCTTGTCTCTGTGCCGCCTTTTTTGTAAAGAAAAAAATTAAATCTGAAATTTTGATTTTCTCAAACTTTAGGTGTGAGATGCTGATATATTTCAGAAGTTCTTGGCTTGTTATTGGTCTCTAATGATAGCTCAAGCTTGGTTTCCTCCAAAACCGCGGAGTTCCCGTCTCTGTGCTGCCTTTTTTTTACGAAAAAATTTTACTCTTAAAATTTAAATTTTCTCAAACTTCAGGTGTGATATGCTGATATATTTTCAGGAGTTCTAGGCTTGTTATTGGTCTCAAATGATAGCTCAAGCTTAGTTTCGAAAAAAATTGCAGAGTTCCCGTCTCTGTGCTTCCTTTTTGTAACGAAAAAAAATTACTCTAAAATTTGAATTTTCTCAAATTTCAGGTTTGATATGCTGATACTTTTTCAGGAGTTCTAGACTTGTTTTTAGTCTTAAACGATAGCTAATGGACGGTAACGTAAAAAACCACGCAGTTCCTGGCTCTGCGCTGCGTTTTTTTTTACGAAAAAATTTACTCGGAAATTTAGATTTTCTCAAACATCAGGTGTTATATGCTGATATATTTTCAAAAGTTCTAGGCTTATTTTTGGGCTTAAATGATAGCTCATGCTTAGCTTAGTGCAAAACTGCGAAGTTCTCATCTCTGTGCTGCCTTTTTTGTAACGAAAAAAATTAACTCTAAAATTTCGATTTTCTCAAATTTTAGGTGTGATATGCTGATATATTTTCAGGAGTTCTTGGCTTGTTATTGGTCTCAAATGATAGCTCAAGCTTGGTTTCGTCCAAAACCGCGGAGTTCCTGGCTCTGAGTTTACTTATGTTCTGCGAAAAAATAAGTTTGATATATCGATTTTCTCATATTTCAGGTGTGATATGCTGATATAATTTCAGGAGTTCTAGGCTTGCTTTTGGTCTCAAACGATAGCTCATGCTTGGTTATGTACAAAACCGCGTAGTTCCTGGCTCTGAGTGTACTTATGTTCTATGAAAAAAATAAGTCTTAAATTTCGATTTTCTCAAATTTAAGATGTGATACTCGTATGCTGATATATTTTTCGGAATTTAGGGCTTGGTTTTAGTCTCAAACGATAGCTTATGCTAGGTTACGTACAAAACCACGCAGTTCCTAGCCCTGCGCTGCCTTTTTTTATTACGAAAAAAATTACTCTCTAATTTAGATTTTCTCAAATTTCAGGTGTGATATGCTGATATATTTTCAGGAGTTCTAGGCTTGATTTTGATCTTAAACGATAGCTAATGCTCGGTTACGTACAAAACCATGCAGTTCCTGGCTCTGCGCTCCATTTTTTGTACGAAAAAATTTACTTTGAGATTTAGATTTTCTCAAACATCAGGTGTGATATGCTGATATATTTTCAAAAGTTCTAGGCTTTTTTTTGGGCTTAAATGATAGCTCATGCTTAGCTTAGTGCAAAACCCCGGAGTTCACGTCTCAGTGCTGCCTTTTTTATTACGAAAAACTTTTACTCTGAAAATTTCAATTTTCTCAAATTGCAGGTGTGATATGCTGAGATATTTTCAGGAGTTCTAGGCTTGCTTTTAGTCTTAAATGATAGCTCATGCTGAGATTAGTTCAAAACCGCGGAGTTCCCGTCCCTGTGCAGCCCTTTTTGTAACGAAAAAAATTAACTCTGAAATTTCGATTTTCTCAAATTTTAGGTGTGGTATGCTGATATATTAACAGGAGTTCTTGTCTTGTGATTGGTCTCAAATGATAGGTCAAGCTTGGTTTCGTCCAAATCCGCGGAGTTCTCGTCTCTGTGCTGCCTTTTTTATTACGAAAAAATTTTAATCTGAATATTAAAATTTTCTCAAACTTCAAGTGTGATATGCTGATATATTTTCAGGAGTTCTTGGCTTGTTATTGGTGTCAAATGATAGCTTAAGCTTGGTTTCGTACAAAACCTTGGAATTCCCGTCTCTGTGCTGCCTTATTTATTACGAAAAAATTTTACTCTGAAAATTTAAATTTTCTCAAACTTCAGGTGCGATATGCTGATATATTTTCAGGAGTTCTAGGCTTGCTTTTAGTCTTAAATGATAGGTCTTGCTTAGATTAGTTCAAAACTGTGGATTTCCCGTCTCTGTGCTGCCTTTTTTGTAACGAAAAAAATTAACTCTGAAATTTCGATTTTCTCAAACTTTAGGTGTGATATGCTGACATATTTTCAGGAGTTCTTGGCTTGCTATTGGTCTCAAATGTTAGCTCAAACTTGGTTTCGTCCAACACCGCGGAGTTCCCGTCGTTGTGCTGCCTTTTTTATTTCGAAAAAATTTTACTCTGAAAATTTAAATTTTCTTAAACTTCAGGTGTGATATGCTGATATATTTTCAGGAGATTTAGGCTTGTTTTTAGTCTTAAATGATAGCTCATGCTTAGATTAGTTCAAAACCGCGGAGTTCTTGTCTCTGTGCCGCCTTTTTTGTAAAGAAAAAAATTAAATCTGAAATTTTGATTTTCTCAAACTTTAGGTGTGAGATGCTGATATATTTCAGAAGTTCTTGGCTTGTTATTGGTCTCTAATGATAGCTCAAGCTTGGTTTCCTCCAAAACCGCGGAGTTCCCGTCTCTGTGCTGCCTTTTTTTTACGAAAAAATTTTACTCTTAAAATTTAAATTTTCTCAAACTTCAGGTGTGATATGCTGATATATTTTCAGGAGTTCTAGGCTTGTTATTGGTCTCAAATGATAGCTCAAGCTTAGTTTCGAAAAAAATTGCAGAGTTCCCGTCTCTGTGCTTCCTTTTTGTAACGAAAAAAAATTACTCTAAAATTTGAATTTTCTCAAATTTCAGGTTTGATATGCTGATACTTTTTCAGGAGTTCTAGACTTGTTTTTAGTCTTAAACGATAGCTAATGGACGGTAACGTAAAAAACCACGCAGTTCCTGGCTCTGCGCTGCGTTTTTTTTTACGAAAAAATTTACTCGGAAATTTAGATTTTCTCAAACATCAGGTGTTATATGCTGATATATTTTCAAAAGTTCTAGGCTTATTTTTGGGCTTAAATGATAGCTCATGCTTAGCTTAGTGCAAAACTGCGAAGTTCTCATCTCTGTGCTGCCTTTTTTGTAACGAAAAAAATTAACTCTAAAATTTCGATTTTCTCAAATTTTAGGTGTGATATGCTGATATATTTTCAGGAGTTCTTGGCTTGTTATTGGTCTCAAATGATAGCTCAAGCTTGGTTTCGTCCAAAACCGCGGAGTTCCTGGCTCTGAGTTTACTTATGTTCTGCGAAAAAATAAGTTTGATATATCGATTTTCTCATATTTCAGGTGTGATATGCTGATATAATTTCAGGAGTTCTAGGCTTGCTTTTGGTCTCAAACGATAGCTCATGCTTGGTTATGTACAAAACCGCGTAGTTCCTGGCTCTGAGTGTACTTATGTTCTATGAAAAAAATAAGTCTTAAATTTCGATTTTCTCAAATTTAAGATGTGATACTCGTATGCTGATATATTTTTCGGAATTTAGGGCTTGGTTTTAGTCTCAAACGATAGCTTATGCTAGGTTACGTACAAAACCACGCAGTTCCTAGCCCTGCGCTGCCTTTTTTTATTACGAAAAAAATTACTCTCTAATTTAGATTTTCTCAAATTTCAGGTGTGATATGCTGATATATTTTCAGGAGTTCTAGGCTTGATTTTGATCTTAAACGATAGCTAATGCTCGGTTACGTACAAAACCATGCAGTTCCTGGCTCTGCGCTCCATTTTTTGTACGAAAAAATTTACTTTGAGATTTAGATTTTCTCAAACATCAGGTGTGATATGCTGATATATTTTCAAAAGTTCTAGGCTTTTTTTTGGGCTTAAATGATAGCTCATGCTTAGCTTAGTGCAAAACCCCGGAGTTCACGTCTCAGTGCTGCCTTTTTTATTACGAAAAACTTTTACTCTGAAAATTTCAATTTTCTCAAATTGCAGGTGTGATATGCTGAGATATTTTCAGGAGTTCTAGGCTTGCTTTTAGTCTTAAATGATAGCTCATGCTGAGATTAGTTCAAAACCGCGGAGTTCCCGTCCCTGTGCAGCCCTTTTTGTAACGAAAAAAATTAACTCTGAAATTTCGATTTTCTCAAATTTTAGGTGTGGTATGCTGATATATTAACAGGAGTTCTTGTCTTGTGATTGGTCTCAAATGATAGGTCAAGCTTGGTTTCGTCCAAATCCGCGGAGTTCTCGTCTCTGTGCTGCCTTTTTTATTACGAAAAAATTTTAATCTGAAAATTAAAATTTTCTCAAACTTCAAGTGTGATATGCTGATATATTTTCAGGAGTTCTTGGCTTGTTATTGGTGTCAAATGATAGCTTAAGCTTGGTTTCGTACAAAACCTTGGAATTCCCGTCTCTGTGCTGCCTTATTTATTACGAAAAAATTTTACTCTGAAAATTTAAATTTTCTCAAACTTCAGGTGCGATATGCTGATATATTTTCAGGAGTTCTAGGCTTGCTTTTAGTCTTAAATGATAGGTCTTGCTTAGATTAGTTCAAAACTGTGGATTTCCCGTCTCTGTGCTGCCTTTTTTGTAACGAAAAAAATTAACTCTGAAATTTCGATTTTCTCAAACTTTAGGTGTGATATGCTGACATATTTTCAGGAGTTCTTGGCTTGCTATTGGTCTCAAATGTTAGCTCAAACTTGGTTTCGTCCAACACCGCGGAGTTCCCGTCGTTGTGCTGCCTTTTTTATTTCGAAAAAATTTTACTCTGAAAATTTAAATTTTCTTAAACTTCAGGTGTGATATGCTGATATATTTTCAGGAGATTTAGGCTTGTTTTTAGTCTTAAATGATAGCTCATGCTTAGATTAGTTCAAAACCGCGGAGTTCTTGTCTCTGTGCCGCCTTTTTTGTAAAGAAAAAAATTAAATCTGAAATTTTGATTTTCTCAAACTTTAGGTGTGAGATGCTGATATATTTCAGAAGTTCTTGGCTTGTTATTGGTCTCTAATGATAGCTCAAGCTTGGTTTCCTCCAAAACCGCGGAGTTCCCGTCTCTGTGCTGCCTTTTTTTTACGAAAAAATTTTACTCTTAAAATTTAAATTTTCTCAAACTTCAGGTGTGATATGCTGATATATTTTCAGGAGTTCTAGGCTTGTTATTGGTCTCAAATGATAGCTCAAGCTTAGTTTCGAAAAAAATTGCAGAGTTCCCGTCTCTGTGCTTCCTTTTTGTAACGAAAAAAAATTACTCTAAAATTTGAATTTTCTCAAATTTCAGGTTTGATATGCTGATACTTTTTCAGGAGTTCTAGACTTGTTTTTAGTCTTAAACGATAGCTAATGGACGGTAACGTAAAAAACCACGCAGTTCCTGGCTCTGCGCTGCGTTTTTTTTACGAAAAAATTTACTCGGAAATTTAGATTTTCTCAAACATCAGGTGTTATATGCTGATATATTTTCAAAAGTTCTAGGCTTATTTTTGGGCTTAAATGATAGCTCATGCTTAGCTTAGTGCAAAACTGCGAAGTTCTCATCTCTGTGCTGCCTTTTTTGTAACGAAAAAAATTAACTCTAAAATTTCGATTTTCTCAAATTTTAGGTGTGATATGCTGATATATTTTCAGGAGTTCTTGGCTTGTTATTGGTCTCAAATGATAGCTCAAGCTTGGTTTCGTCCAAAACCGCGGAGTTCCTGGCTCTGAGTTTACTTATGTTCTGCGAAAAAATAAGTTTGATATATCGATTTTCTCATATTTCAGGTGTGATATGCTGATATAATTTCAGGAGTTCTAGGCTTGCTTTTGGTCTCAAACGATAGCTCATGCTTGGTTATGTACAAAACCGCGTAGTTCCTGGCTCTGAGTGTACTTATGTTCTATGAAAAAAATAAGTCTTAAATTTCGATTTTCTCAAATTTAAGATGTGATACTCGTATGCTGATATATTTTTCGGAATTTAGGGCTTGGTTTTAGTCTCAAACGATAGCTTATGCTAGGTTACGTACAAAACCACGCAGTTCCTAGCCCTGCGCTGCCTTTTTTTATTACGAAAAAAATTACTCTGTAATTTAGATTTTCTCAAATTTCAGGTGTGATATGCTGATATATTTTCAGGAGTTCTAGGCTTGATTTTGGTCTTAAACGATAGCTAATGCTCGGTTACGTACAAAACCATGCAGTTCCTGGCTCTGCGCTGCCTTTTTTGTACGAAAAAATTTACTTTGAGATTTAGATTTTCTCAAACATCAGGTGTGATATGCTGATATATTTTCAAAAGTTCTAGGCTTTTTTTTGGGCTTAAATGATAGCTCATGCTTAGCTTAGTGCAAAACCCCGGAGTTCACGTCTCAGTGCTGCCTTTTTTATTACGAAAAACTTTTACTCTGAAAATTTCAATTTTCTCAAATTGCAGGTGTGATATGCTGAGATATTTTCAGGAGTTCTAGGCTTGCTTTTAGTCTTAAATGATAGCTCATGCTGAGATTAGTTCAAAACCGCGGAGTTCCCGTCCCTGTGCAGCCCTTTTTGTAACGAAAAAAATTAACTCTGAAATTTCGATTTTCTCAAATTTTAGGTGTGGTATGCTGATATATTAACAGGAGTTCTTGTCTTGTGATTGGTCTCAAATGATAGGTCAAGCTTGGTTTCGTCCAAATCCGCGGAGTTCTCGTCTCTGTGCTGCCTTTTTTATTACGAAAAAATTTTAATCTGAAAATTAAAATTTTCTCAAACTTCAAGTGTGATATGCTGATATATTTTCAGGAGTTCTTGGCTTGTTATTGGTGTCAAATGATAGCTTAAGCTTGGTTTCGTACAAAACCTTGGAATTCCCGTCTCTGTGCTGCCTTTTTTATTACGAAAAAATTTTACTCTGAAAATTTAAATTTTCTCAAACTTCAGGTGCGATATGCTGATATATTTTCAGGAGTTCTAGGCTTGCTTTTAGTCTTAAATGATAGGTCTTGCTTATATTAATTCAAAACTGCGGATTTCCCGTCTCTGTGCTGCCTTTTTTGTAACGAAAAAAATTAACTCTGAAATTTCGATTTTCTCAAATTTTAGGTGTGATATGCTGACATATTTTCAGGAGTTCTTGGCTTGCTATTGGTCTCAAATGTTAGCTCAAACTTGGATTCGTCCAACACCGCGGAGTTCCCGTCGTTGTGCTGCCTTTTTTATTTCGAAAAAATTTTACTCTGAAAATTTAAATTTTCTTAAACTTCAGGTGTGATATGCTGATATATTTTCAGGAGTTTTAGGCTTGTTTTTAGTCTTAAATGATAGCTCATGCTTAGGTTAGTTCAAAACCGAGGAGTTCTTGTCTCTGTGCCGCCTTTTTTGTAAAGAAAAAAATTAAATCTGAAATTTTGATTTTCTCAAACTTTAGGTGTGATATGCTGATATATTTTCAGGAGTTCTTGGCTTGTTTTTGGTCTCATATGATAGCTCAAGCTTAGTTTCGTACAAAACCGCAGAGTTCCCGTCTCTGTGCTGCCTTTTTGTAACAAAAAATATTTACTCTAAAATTTTAATTTTCTCAAACTTCAGGTTTGATATGCTGATACTTTTTCAGGAGTTCTAGACTTGTTTTTGGTCTTAATTGATATGCTTATGTTCATACAAAGCTACGTCGTAGTCGGCTCTGCGCTGATTTTTTTGATAAGAAAAAATTAACTCCGAAAATTCATTATTCTCAAATTTCAGGTGTGATATGCTAATATATTTTCAGGAGTTCTAGGCTTATTTTTGGTCTTTAACGATAGCTAATGCACGGTAACGTAAAAAACCACGCAGTTTCTGGCTATGCGCTGCCTTTTTTATTACGAAAAAATTTACTCTGAAATTTAGATTTTCTCAAACATCAGGTGTGATATGCTGATATATTTTCAAAAGTTCTAGGCTTATTTTTGGGCTTAAATGATAGCTCAAGCTTAGCTTAGTGCAAAACTGTGAAGTTTCCATCTCTGTGCTGCCTTTTTTGTAACGAAAAAAATTAAATCTGAAATTTCGATTTTCTCAAATTTTTGGTGTGATATGCTGATATATTTTCAGGAGTTATTGGCTTGTTATTGGTCTCTAATGATAGCTGAAGCTTGGTTTCGTCCAAAACCGCGGAGTTCCCGTCTCTGTGCTGCCTTTTTTTTACGAAAAAATTTTACTCTGAAAATTTCAATTTTCTTAAACTTCAGGTGTGATATGCTGATATATTTTCAGGAGTTTTAGGCTTGTTTTTAGTCTTAAATGATAGCTCATGCTTAGATTAGTTCAAAACTGCGGAGTTCTTGTCTCTGTGCCGCCTTTTTTGTAAAGAAAAAAATTAAATCTGAAATTTTGATTTTCTAAAACTTTAGGTGTGATATGCTGATATATTTTCAGGAGTTCTTGGCTTTATATTGGTCTCTAATGATAGCTCAAGCTTGGTTTCGTCCATAACCGCGGAGTTCCCGTCTCTGTGCTGCCTTTTTTTTACGAAAAATTTTACTCTTAAAATTTAAATTTTCTCAAATTTCAGGTGTGATATGCTGATATATTTTCAGGAGTTCTAGGCTTGTTATTGGTCTCAAATGATAGCTAAAGCTTGGTTTCGTACAAAACCTTGGAATTCCCGTCTCTGTGCTGCCTTTTTTATTACGAAAAAATTTTACTCTGAAAATTTAAATTTTCTCAAACTTCAGGTGCGATATGCTGATATATTTTCAGGAGTTCTAGGCTTGCTTTTAGTCTTAAATGATAGCTCTTGCTTAGATTAGTTCAAAACTGCGGATTTCCCGTCTCTGTGCTGCCTTTTTTGTAACGAAAAAAATTAAGTCTGAAATTTCGATTTTCTCAAATTTTAGGTGTGATATGCTGACATATTTTCAGGAGTTCTTGGCTTGCTATTGGTCTCAAATGTTAGCTCAAACTTGGTTTCGTCCAACACCGCGGAGTTCCCGTCGTTGTGCTGCCTTTTTTATTTCGAAAAAATTTTACTCTGAAAATTTCAATTTTCTTAAATTTCAGGTGTGATATGCTGATATATTTTCAGGAGTTTTAGGCTTGTTTTTAGTCTTAAATGATAGCTCATGCTTAGATTAGTTCTAAACCGCAGAGTTCTTGTCTCTGTGCCGCCTTTTTTGTAAAGAAAAAAATTAAATCTGAAATTTTGATTTTCTCAAACTTTAGGTGTGATATGCTGATATATTTTCAGGAGTTCTTGGCTTGTTATTGGTCTCATATGATAGCTCAAGCTTAGTTTCGTACAAAACCGCAGAGTTCCCGTCTCTGTGCTGCCTTTTTGTAACAAAAAATATTTACTCTAAAATTTGAATTTTCTCAAACTTCAGGTTTGATATGCTGATACTTTTTCAGGAGTTCTAGACTTGTTTTTGGTCTTAATTGATATGCTTATGTTCATACAAAGCTACGTCGTAGTCGGCTCTGCGCTGATTTTTTTGATAAGAAAAAATTAACTCCGAAAATTCATTATTCTCAAATTTCAGGTGTGATATGCTAATATATTTTCAGGAGTTCTAGGCTTATTTTTGGTCTTAAACGATAGCTAATGCACGGTAACGTAAAAAACCACGCAGTTTCTGGCTCTGCGCTGCCTTTTTTATTACGAAAAAATTTACTCTGAAATTTAGATTTTCTCAAATATCAGGTGTGATATGCTGATATATTTTCAAAAGTTCTAGGCTTATTTTTGGGCTTAAATGATAGCTCAAGCTTAGCTTAGTGCAAAACTGCGAAGTTTCCATCTCTGTGCTGCCTTTTTTGTAACGAAAAAAATTAACTCTGAAATTTCGATTTTCTCAAACTTTAGGTGTGGTATGCTGATATATTAACAGGAGTTCTTGTCTTGTGATTGGTCTCAAATGATAGGTCAAGCTTGGTTTCGTCCAAATCCGCGGAGTTCTCGTCTCTGTGCTGCCTTTTTTATTACGAAAAAATTTTAATCTGAAAATTAAAATTTTCTCAAACTTCAAGTGTGATATGCTGATATATTTTCAGGAGTTCTTGGCTTGTTATTGGTGTCAAATGATAGCTTAAGCTTGGTTTCGTACAAAACCTTGGAATTCCCGTCTCTGTGCTGCCTTTTTTATTACGAAAAAATTTTACTCTGAAAATTTAAATTTTCTCAAACTTCAGGTGCGATATGCTGATATATTTTCAGGAGTTCTAGGCTTGCTTTTAGTCTTAAATGATAGGTCTTGCTTATATTAATTCAAAACTGCGGATTTCCCGTCTCTGTGCTGCCTTTTTTGTAACGAAAAAAATTAACTCTGAAATTTCGATTTTCTCAAATTTTAGGTGTGATATGCTGACATATTTTCAGGAGTTCTTGGCTTGCTATTGGTCTCAAATGTTAGCTCAAACTTGGATTCGTCCAACACCGCGGAGTTCCCGTCGTTGTGCTGCCTTTTTTATTTCGAAAAAATTTTACTCTGAAAATTTAAATTTTCTTAAACTTCAGGTGTGATATGCTGATATATTTTCAGGAGTTTTAGGCTTGTTTTTAGTCTTAAATGATAGCTCATGCTTAGATTAGTTCAAAACCGAGGAGTTCTTGTCTCTGTGCCGCCTTTTTTGTAAAGAAAAAAATTAAATCTGAAATTTTGATTTTCTCAAACTTTAGGTGTGATATGCTGATATATTTTCAGGAGTTCTTGGCTTGTTTTTGGTCTCATATGATAGCTCAAGCTTAGTTTCGTACAAAACCGCAGAGTTCCCGTCTCTGTGCTGCCTTTTTGTAACAAAAAATATTTACTCTAAAATTTTAATTTTCTCAAACTTCAGGTTTGATATGCTGATACTTTTTCAGGAGTTCTAGACTTGTTTTTGGTCTTAATTGATATGCTTATGTTCATACAAAGCTACGTCGTAGTCGGCTCTGCGCTGATTTTTTTGATAAGAAAAAATTAACTCCGAAAATTCATTATTCTCAAATTTCAGGTGTGATATGCTAATATATTTTCAGGAGTTCTAGGCTTATTTTTGGTCTTTAACGATAGCTAATGCACGGTAACGTAAAAAACCACGCAGTTTCTGGCTATGCGCTGCCTTTTTTATTACGAAAAAATTTACTCTGAAATTTAGATTTTCTCAAACATCAGGTGTGATATGCTGATATATTTTCAAAAGTTCTAGGCTTATTTTTGGGCTTAAATGATAGCTCAAGCTTAGCTTAGTGCAAAACTGTGAAGTTTCCATCTCTGTGCTGCCTTTTTTGTAACGAAAAAAATTAAATCTGAAATTTCGATTTTCTCAAATTTTAGGTGTGATATGCTGATATATTTTCAGGAGTTATTGGCTTGTTATTGGTCTCTAATGATAGCTGAAGCTTGGTTTCGTCCAAAACCGCGGAGTTCCCGTCTCTGTGCTGCCTTTTTTTTACGAAAAAATTTTACTCTGAAAATTTCAATTTTCTTAAACTTCAGGTGTGATATGCTGATATATTTTCAGGAGTTTTAGGCTTGTTTTTAGTCTTAAATGATAGCTCATGCTTAGATTAGTTCAAAACTGCGGAGTTCTTGTCTCTGTGCCGCCTTTTTTGTAAAGAAAAAAATTAAATCTGAAATTTTGATTTTCTAAAACTTTAGGTGTGATATGCTGATATATTTTCAGGAGTTCTTGGCTTTATATTGGTCTCTAATGATAGCTCAAGCTTGGTTTCGTCCAAAACCGCGGAGTTCCCGTCTCTGTGCTGCCTTTTTTTTACGAAAAATTTTACTCTTAAAATTTAAATTTTCTCAAATTTTAGGTGTGATATGCTGATATATTTTCAGGAGTTCTAGGCTTGTTATTGGTCTCAAATGATAGCTAAAGCTTGGTTTCGTACAAAACCTTGGAATTCCCGTCTCTGTGCTGCCTTTTTTATTACGAAAAAATTTTACTCTGAAAATTTCAATTTTCTTAAACTTCAGGTGTGATATGCTGATATATTTTCAGGAGTTTTAGGCTTGTTTTTAGTCTTAAATGATAGCTCATGCTTAGATTAGTTCTAAACCGCAGAGTTCTTGTCTCTGTGCCGCCTTTTTTGTAAAGAAAAAAATTAAATCTGAAATTTTGATTTTCTCAAACTTTAGGTGTGATATGCTGATATATTTTCAGGAGTTCTTGGCTTGTTATTGGTCTCATATGATAGCTCAAGCTTAGTTTCGTACAAAACCGCAGAGTTCCCGTCTCTGTGCTGCCTTTTTGTAACAAAAAATATTTACTCTAAAATTTGAATTTTCTCAAACTTCAGGTTTGATATGCTGATACTTTTTCAGGAGTTCTAGACTTGTTTTTGGTCTTAATTGATATGCTTATGTTCATACAAAGCTACGTCGTAATCGGCTCTGCGCTGATTTTTTTGATAAGAAAAAATTAACTCCGAAAATTCATTATTCTCAAATTTCAGGTGTGATATGCTAATATATTTTCAGGAGTTCTAGGCTTATTTTTGGTCTTAAACGATAGCTAATGCACGGTAACGTAAAAAACCACGCAGTTTCTGGCTCTGCGCTGCCTTTTTTATTACGAAAAAATTTACTCTGAAATTTAGATTTTCTCAAATATCAGGTGTGATATGCTGATATATTTTCAAAAGTTCTAGGCTTATTTTTGGGCTTAAATGATAGCTCAAGCTTAGCTTAGTGCAAAACTGCGAAGTTTCCATCTCTGTGCTGCCTTTTTTGTAACGAAAAAAATTAACTCTGAAATTTCGATTTTCTCAAACTTTAGGTGTGGTATGCTGATATATTAACAGGAGTTCTTGTCTTGTGATTGGTCTCAAATGATAGCTCAAGCTTGGTTTCGTCCAAAACCGCGGAGTTCCCGTCTCTGTGCTGCCTTTTTTATTACGAAAAAATTTTAATCTGAAAATTAAAATTTTCTCAAACTTCAAGTGTGATATGCTGATATATTTTCAGGAGTTCTTGGCTTGTTATTGGTGTCAAATGATAGCTCAAGCTTAGTTTCGTACAAAACCTTGGAATTCCCGTCTCTGTGCTGCCTTTTTTCTTACGAAAAAATTTTACTCTGAAAATTTAAATTTTCTCAAACTTCAAGTGTGATATGCTGATATATTTTCAGGAGTTCTTGGCTTGTTATTGGTGTCAAATGATAGCTCAAGCTTGGTTTCGTACAAAACCTTGGAATTCCCGTCTCTGTGCGGACTTTTTTCTTACGAAAAAATTTTACTCTGAAAATTTAAATTTTCTCAAACTTCAGGTGTGATATGCTGATATATTTTCAGGAGTTCCTGGCTTGCTATTGGTCTCAAATGATAGCTCAAGCTTAGATCAGTTCAAAACTGCGGATTTCCCGTCTCTGTGCTGCCTTTTTTGTATCGAAAAAAATTTACTCTGAAATTTCGATTTTCTCAAACTTTAGGTGTGATATGCTGATACTTTTTCAGGAGTTCTAGACTTGTTTTTGGTCTTAATTGATATGCTTATGTCCATACAAAGCTACGTCGTAGTCGGCTCTGCGCTGACTTTTTTGATAAGAAAAAATTAACTCCGAAAATTCAATATTCTCAAATTTCAGGTGTGATATGCTAATATATTTTCAGGAGTTCTAGGCTTATTTTTGGTCTTAAACGATAGCTAATGCACGGTAACGTAAAAAACCGCGCAGTTCCTGGCTCTGCGCTCCCTTTTTTATTACGAAAATATTTACTCTGAAATTTAGATTTTCTCAAACGTCAGGTGTGATATGCTGATATATTTTCAAAAGTTCTAGGCTTATTTTTGGGCTTAATTGATAGCTCATGCTTAGCTTAGTGCAAAAACCCGGAGTTCCCGTCTCTGTGCTGCCTTTTTTATTACGAAAAAAATTTAATCTGAAAATTTAAATTTTCTCAAATTTCAGGTGTGATATGCTGATATCTTTTCAGGAGTTCTAGGCTTGTTATTGGTCTCAAATGATAGCTCAAGCTTAGTTTCGAAAAAAATTGCAGAGTTCCCGTCTCTGTGCTGCCTTTTTGTAACGAAAAAAAATTACTCTAAAATTTGAATTTTCTCAAACTTCAGGTTTGATATGCTGATACTTTTTCAGGAGTTCTAGACTTGTTTTTAGTCTTAAACGATAGCTAATGGACGGTAACGTAAACAACCACGCAGTTCCTGGCTCTGCGCTGCGTTTTTTATTACGAAAAAATTTACTCTGAAATTTAGATTTTCTCAAACATCAGGTGTTATATGCTGATATATTTTCAAAAGTTCTAGGCTTATTTTTGGGCCTAAATGATAGCTTATGCTTAGCTTAGTACAAAACTGCGAAGTTCTCATCTCTGTGCTGCCTTTTTTGTAACGAAAAAAATTAACTCTAAAATTTCGATTTTCTCAAATTTTAGGTGTGATATGCTGATATATTTTCAGGAGTTCTAGGCTTGATTTTGGTCTTAAACGATAGCTAATGCTCGGTTACGTACAAAACCATGCAGTTCCTGGCTCTGCGCTGCCTTTTTTGTACGAAAAAATTTACTCTGAGATTTAGATTTTCTCAAACATCAGGTGTGATATGCTGATATATTTTCAAAAGTTCTAGGCTTTTTTTTGGGCTTAAATGATAGCTCAAGCTTAGCTTAGTGCAAAAACCCGGAGTTCACGTCTCAGTGCTGCCTTTTTTATTACGAAAAACTTTTACTCTGAAAATTTCAATTTTCTCAAATTGCAGGTGTGATATGCTGAGATATTTTCAGGAGTTCTAGGCTTGCTTTTAGTCTTAAATGATAGCTCATGCTTAGATTAGTTCAAAACCGCGGAGTTCCCGTCCCTGTGCAGCCCTTTTTGTAACGAAAAAAATTAACTCTGAAATTTCGATTTTCTCAAATTTTAGGTGTGGTATGCTGATATATTAACAGGAGTTCTTGTCTTGTGATTGGTCTCAAATGATAGGTCAAGCTTGGTTTCGTCCAAATCCGCGGAGTTCCCGTCTCTGTGCTGCCTTTTTTATTACGAAAAAATTTTAATCTGAAAATTAAAATTTTCTCAAATTTCAAGTGTGATATGCTGATATATTTTCAGGAGTTCTTGGCTTGTTATTGGTGTCAAATGATAGGTCAAGCTTGGTTTCGTACAAAACCTTGGAATTCCCGTCTCTGTGCTGCCTTTTTTATTACGAAAAAATTTTACTCTGAAAATTTAAATTTTCTCAAACTTCAGGTGCGATATGCTGATATATTTTCAGGAGTTCTAGGCTTGCTTTTAGTCTTAAATGATAGCTCTTGCTTAGATTAGTTCAAAACTGCGGATTTCCCGTCTCTGTGCTGCCTTTTTTGTAACGAAAAAAATTAAGTCTGAAATTTCGATTTTCTCAAATTTTAGGTGTGATATGCTGACATATTTTCAGGAGTTCTTGGCTTGCTATTGGTCTCAAATGTTAGCTCAAACTTGGTTTCGTCCAACACCGCGGAGTTCCCGTCGTTGTGCTGCCTTTTTTATTTCGAAAAAATTTTACTCTGAAAATTTCAATTTTCTTAAACTTCAGGTGTGATATGCTGATATGTTTTCAGGAGTTTTAGGCTTGTTTTTAGTCTTAAATGATAGCTCATGCTTAGATTAGTTCAAAACCGCGGAGTTCTTGTCTCTGTGCCGCCTTTTTTGTAAAGAAAAAAATTAAATCTGAAATTTTGATTTTCTCAAACTTTAGGTGTGATATGCTGATATATTTTCAGGAGTTCTTGGCTTGTTATTGGTCTCACATGATAGGTCAAGCTTAGTTTCGTACAAAACCGCAGAGTTCCCGTCTCTGTGCTGCCTTTTTGTAACAAAAAATATTTACTCTAAAATTTGAATTTTCTCAAATTTCAGGTTTGATATGCTGATACTTTTTCAGGAGTACTAGACTTGTTTTTGGTCTTAATTGATATGCTTATGTTCATACAAAGCTACGTCGTAGTCGGCTCTGCGCTGATTTTTTTTAATAAGAAAAAATTAACTCCGAAAATTCATTATTCTCAAATTTCAGGTGTGATATGCTAATATATTTACAGGAGTTCTAGGCTTATTTTTGGTCTTTAACGATAGCTAATGCACGGTGACGTAAAAAACCACGCAGTTTCTGGCTATGCGCTGCCTTTTTTATTACGAAAAAATTTACTCTGAAATTTAGATTTTCTCAAACATCAGGTGTGATATGCTGATATATTTTCAAAAGTTCTAGGCTTATTTTTGGGCTTAAATGATAGATCAAGCTTAGCTTAGTGCAAAACTGTGAAGTTTCCATCTCTGTGCTGCCTTTTTTGTAACGAAAAAAATTAAATCTGAAATTTCGATTTTCTCAAATTTTAGGTGTGATATGCTGATATATTTTCAGGAGTTCTTGGCTTGTTATTGGTCTCAAATGATAGCTCCAGCTTCGTTTCGTCCAAAACCGCGGAGATCCCGTCTCTGTGCTGCCGTTTTTATTACGAACAAATTTTACTCTGAAAATTTAAGTTTTCTCAAATTTCAGGTGTGATATGCTGATATATTTTCAGGAGTTCTTGGCTTGCTATTGGTCTCAAATGATAGCTCAAGCTTAGATCAGTTCAAAACTGCGGATTTCCCGTCTCTGTGCTGCCTTTTTTGTATCGAAAAAAATTTACTCTGAAATTTAGATTTTCTCAAACTTTAGGTGTGATATGCTGATACTTTTTCAGGAGTTCTAGACTTGTTTTTGGTCTTAATTGATATGCTTATGTCCAAAAAAGCTACGTCGTAGTCGGCTCTGCGCTGACTTTTTTGATAAGAAAAAATTAACTCCGAAAATTCAATATTCTCAAATTTCAGGTGTGATATGCTAATATATTTTCAGGAGTTCTAGGCTTATTTTTGGTCTTAAACGATAGCTAATGCACGGTAACGTAAAAAACCGCGCAGTTCCTGGCTCTGCGCTACCTTTTTTATTACGAAAATATTTACTCTGAAATTTAGATTTTCTCAAACATCAGGTGTGATATGCTGATATATTTTCAAAAGTTCTAGGCTTATTTTTGGGCTTAAATGATAGCTCATGCTTAGCATAGTGCAAAAACCTGGAGTTCCCGTCTCTGTGCTGCCTTTTTTATTACGAAAAAATTTTAATCTGAAAATTTAAATTTTCTCAAACTTCAGGTGTGATATGCTGATATATTTTCATTAGTTATTGGCTTGTTATTGGTCTCTAATGATAGCTGAAGCTTGGTTTCGTCCAAAACCGCGGAGTTCCCGTCTCTGTGCTGCCTTTTTTTTACGAAAAAATTTTACTCTGAAAATTTCAATTTTCTTAAACTTCAGGTGTGATATGCTGATATATTTTCAGGAGTTTCAGGCTTGTTTTTAGTCTTAAATGATAGCTCATGCTTAGATTAGTTCAAAACCGCGGAGTTCTTGTCTCTGTGCCGCCTTTTTTGTAAAGAAAAAAATTAAATCTGAAATTTTGATTTTCTCAAACTTTAGGTGTGAGATGCTGATATATTTCAGAAGTTCTTGGCTTGTTATTGGTCTCTAATGATAGCTCAAGCTTGGTTTCCTCCAAAACCGCGGAGTTCCCGTCTCTGTGCTGCCTTTTTTTTACGAAAAAATTTTACTCTTAAAATTTAAATTTTCTCAAACTTCAGGTGTGATATGCTGATATATTTTCAGGAGTTCTAGGCTTGTTATTGGTCTCAAATGATAGCTCAAGCTTAGTTTCGAAAAAAATTGCAGAGTTCCCGTCTCTGTGCTTCCTTTTTGTAACGAAAAAAAATTACTCTAAAATTTGAATTTGCTCAAACTTCAGGTTTGATATGCTGATACTTTTTCAGGAGTTCTAGACTTGTTTTTAGTCTTAAACGATAGCTAATGGACGGTAACGTAAAAAACCACGCAGTTCCTGGCTCTGCGCTGCGTTTTTTATTACGAAAAAATTTACTCGGAAATTTAGATTTTCTCAAACATCAGGTGTTATATGCTGATATATTTTCAAAAGTTCTAGGCTTATTTTTGGGCTTAAATGATAGCTCATGCTTAGCTTAGTGCAAAACTGCGAAGTTCTCATCTCTGTGCTGCCTTTTTTGTAACGAAAAAAATTAACTCTAAAATTTCGATTTTCTCAAATTTTAGGTGTGATATGCTGATATATTTTCAGGAGTTCTTGGCTTGTTATTGGTCTCAAATGATAGCTCAAGCTTGGTTTCGTCCAAAACCGCGGAGTTCCTGGCTCTGAGTTTACTTATGTTCTGCGAAAAAATAAGTTTGATATATCGATTTTCTCATATTTCAGGTGTGATATGCTGATATAATTTCAGGAGTTCTAGGCTTGCTTTTGGTCTCAAACGATAGCTCATGCTTGGTTATGTACAAAACCGCGTAGTTCCTGGCTCTGAGTGTACTTATGTTCTATGAAAAAAATAAGTCTTAAATTTCGATTTTCTCAAATTTAAGATGTGATACTCGTATGCTGATATATTTTTCGGAATTTAGGGCTTGGTTTTAGTCTCAAACGATAGCTTATGCTAGGTTACGTACAAAACCACGCAGTTCCTAGCCCTGCGCTGCCTTTTTTTATTACGAAAAAAATTACTCTCTAATTTAGATTTTCTCAAATTTCAGGTGTGATATGCTGATATATTTTCAGGAGTTCTAGGCTTGATTTTGGTCTTAAACGATAGCTAATGCTCGGTTACGTACAAAACCATGCAGTTCCTGGCTCTGCGCTGCCTTTTTTGTACGAAAAAATTTACTTTGAGATTTAGATTTTCTCAAACATCAGGTGTGATATGCTGATATATTTTCAAAAGTTCTAGGCTTTTTTTTGGGCTTAAATGATAGCTCATGCTTAGCTTAGTGCAAAACCCCGGAGTTCACGTCTCAGTGCTGCCTTTTTTATTACGAAAAACTTTTACTCTGAAAATTTCAATTTTCTCAAATTGCAGGTGTGATATGCTGAGATATTTTCAGGAGTTCTAGGCTTGCTTTTAGTCTTAAATGATAGCTCATGCTGAGATTAGTTCAAAACCGCGGAGTTCCCGTCCCTGTGCAGCCCTTTTTGTAACGAAAAAAATTAACTCTGAAATTTCGAATTTCTCAAATTTTAGGTGTGGTATGCTGATATATTAACAGGAGTTCTTGTCTTGTGATTGGTCTCAAATGATAGGTCAAGCTTGGTTTCGTCCAAATCCGCGGAGTTCTCGTCTCTGTGCTGCCTTTTTTATTACGAAAAAATTTTAATCTGAAAATTAAAATTTTCTCAAACTTCAAGTGTGATATGCTGATATATTTTCAGGAGTTCTTGGCTTGTTATTTGTGTCAAATGATAGCTTAAGCTTGGTTTCGTACAAAACCTTGGAATTCCCGTCTCTGTGCTGCCTTTTTTATTACGAAAAAATTTTACTCTGAAAATTTAAATTTTCTCAAACTTCAGGTGCGATATGCTGATATATTTTCAGGAGTTCTAGGCTTGCTTTTAGTCTTAAATGATAGGTCTTGCTTAGATTAGTTCAAAACTGCGGATTTCTCGTCTCTGTGCTGCCTTTTTTGTAACGAAAAAAATTAACTCTGAAATTTCGATTTTCTCAAACTTTAGGTGTGATATGCTGACATATTTTCAGGAGTTCTTGGCTTGCTATTGGTCTCAAATGTTAGCTCAAACTTGGTTTCGTCCAACACCGCGGAGTTCCCGTCGTTGTGCTGCCTTTTTTATTTCGAAAAAATTTTACTCTGAAAATTTAAATTTTCTCAAACTTCAGGTGTGATATGCTGATATATTTTCAGGAGTTCTAGGCTTGTTATTGGTCTCAAATGATAGCTCAAGCTTAGTTTCGAAAAAAATTGCAGAGTTCCCGTCTCTGTGCTTCCTTTTTGTAACGAAAAAAAATTACTCTAAAATTTGAATTTTCTCAAATTTCAGGTTTGATATGCTGATACTTTTTCAGGAGTTCTAGACTTGTTTTTAGTCTTAAACGATAGCTAATGGACGGTAACGTAAAAAACCACGCAGTTCCTGGCTCTGCGCTGCGTTTTTTATTACGAAAAAATTTACTCGGAAATTTAGATTTTCTCAAACATCAGGTGTTATATGCTGATATATTTTCAAAAGTTCTAGGCTTATTTTTGGGCTTAAATGATAGCTCATGCTTAGCTTAGTGCAAAACTGCGAAGTTCTCATCTCTGTGCTGCCTTTTTTGTAACGAAAAAAATTAACTCTAAAATTTCGATTTTCTCAAATTTTAGGTGTGATATGCTGATATATTTTCAGGAGTTCTTGGCTTGTTATTGGTCTCAAATGATAGCTCAAGCTTGGTTTCGTCCAAAACCGCGGAGTTCCTGGCTCTGAGTTTACTTATGTTCTGCGAAAAAATAAGTTTGATATATCGATTTTCTCATATTTCAGGTGTGATATGCTGATATAATTTCAGGAGTTCTAGGCTTGCTTTTGGTCTCAAACGATAGCTCATGCTTGGTTATGTACAAAACCGCGTAGTTCCTGGCTCTGAGTGTACTTATGTTCTATGAAAAAAATAAGTATTAAATTTCGATTTTCTCAAATTTAAGATGTGATACTCGTATGCTGATATATTTTTCGGAATTTAGGGCTTGGTTTTAGTCTCAAACGATAGCTTATGCTAGGTTACGTACAAAACCACGCAGTTCCTAGCCCTGCGCTGCCTTTTTTTATTACGAAAAAAATTACTCTCTAATTTAGATTTTCTCAAATTTCAGGTGTGATATGCTGATATATTTTCAGGAGTTCTAGGCTTGATTTTGGTCTTAAACGATAGCTAATGCTCGGTTACGTACAAAACCATGCAGTTCCTGGCTCTGCGCTCCATTTTTTGTACGAAAAAATTTACTTTGAGATTTAGATTTTCTCAAACATCAGGTGTGATATGCTGATATATTTTCAAAAGTTCTAGGCTTTTTTTTGGGCTTAAATGATAGCTCATGCTTAGCTTAGTGCAAAACCCCGGAGTTCACGTCTCAGTGCTGCCTTTTTTAATACGAAAAACTTTTACTCTGAAAATTTCAATTTTCTCAAATTGCAGGTGTGATATGCTGAGATATTTTCAGGAGTTCTAGGCTTGCTTTTCGTCTTAAATGATAGCTCATGCTGAGATTAGTTCAAAACCGCGGAGTTCCCGTCCCTGTGCAGCCCTTTTTGTAACGAAAAAAATTAACTCTGAAATTTCGATTTTCTCAAATTTTAGGTGTGGTATGCTGATATATTAACAGGAGTTCTTGTCTTGTGATTGGTCTCAAATGATAGGTCAAGCTTGGTTTCGTCCAAATCCGCGGAGTTCTCGTCTCTGTGCTGCCTTTTTTATTACGAAAAAATTTTAATCTGAAAATTAAAATTTTCTCAAACTTCAAGTGTGATATGCTGATATATTTTCAGGAGTTCTTGGCTTGTTATTGGTGTCAAATGATAGCTTAAGCTTGGTTTCGTACAAAACCTTGGAATTCCCGTCTCTGTGCTGCCTTTTTTATTACGAAAAAATTTTACTCTGAAAATTTAAATTTTCTCAAACTTCAGGTGCGATATGCTGATATATTTTCAGGAGTTCTAGGCTTGCTTTTAGTCTTAAATGATAGGTCTTGCTTAGATTAGTTCAAAACTGCGGATTTCCCGTCTCTGTGCTGCCTTTTTTGTAACGAAAAAAATTAACTCTGAAATTTCGATTTTCTCAAACTTTAGGTGTGATATGCTGACATATTTTCAGGAGTTCTTGGCTTGCTATTGGTCTCAAATGTTAGCTCAAACTTGGTTTCGTCCAACACCGCGGAGTTCCCGTCTTTGTGCTGCCTTTTTTATTTCGAAAAAATTTTACTCTGAAAATTTCAATTTTCTTAAACTTCAGGTGTGATATGCTGATATATTTTCAGGAGTTTTAGGCTTGTTTTTAGTCTTAAATGATAGCTCATGCTTAGATTAGTTCAAAACCGCGGAGTTCTTGTCTCTGTGCCGCCTTTTTTGTAAAGAAAAAAATTAAATCTGAAATTTTGATTTTCTCAAACTTTAGGTGTGATATGCTGATATATTTTCAGGAGTTCTTGGCTTGTTATTGGTCTCATATGATAGCTCAAGCTTAGTTTCGTACAAAACCGCAGAGTTCCCGTCTCTGTGCTGCCTTTTTGTAACAAAAAATATTTACTCTAAAATTTGAATTTTCTCAAACTTCAGGTTTGATATGCTGATACTTTTTCAGGAGTTCTAGACTTGTTTTTGGTCTTAATTGATATGCTTATGTTCATACAAAGCTACGTCGTAGTCGGCTCTGCGCTGATTTTTTTGATAAGAAAAAATTAACTCCGAAAATTCATTATTCTCAAATTTCAGGTGTGATATGCTAATATATTTTCAGGAGTTCTAGGCTTATTTTTGGTCTTAAACGATAGCTAATGCACGGTAACGTAAAAAACCACGCAGTTTCTGGCTCTGCGCTGCCTTTTTTATTACGAAAAAATTTACTCTGAAATTTAGGTTTTCTCAAACATCAGGTGTGATATGCTGATATATTTTCAAAAGTTCTAGGCTTATTTTTGGGCTGAAATGATAGCTCAAGCTTAGCTTAGTGCAAAACTGTGATGTTTCCATCTCTGTGCTGCCTTTTTTGTAACGAAAAAAATTAAATCTGAAATTTCGATTTTCTCAAATTTTAGGTGTGATATGCTGATATACTGTATCATATGTTTGTATGTAAATTTTTATGTTATATTGTGTACATCGTGAATAAATATCTTGAATCTTTGAATCTTTGAATATATTTTCAGGAGTTCTTGGCTTGTTATTGGTCTCAAATGATAGCTCCAGCTTGGTTTCGTCCAAAACCGCGGAGTTCCCGTCTCTGTGCTGCCGTTTTTATTACGAACAAATTTTACTCTGAAAATTTAAGTTTTCTAAAATTTCAGGTGTGATATGCTGATATATTTTCAGGAGTTCTTGGCTTGCTATTGGTCTCAAATGATAGCTCAAGCTTAGATCAGTTCAAAACTGCGGATTTCCTGTCTCTGTGCTGCCTTTTTTGTATCGAAAAAAATTAACTCTGAAATTTCGATTTTCTCAATCTTTAGGTGTGATATGCTGATACTTTTTCAGGAGTTCTAGACTTGTTTTTGGTCTTAATTGATATGCTTATGTCCATACAAAGCTACGTCGTAGTCGGCTCTGCGCTGACTTTTTTGATAAGAAAAAATTAACTCCGAAAATTCAATATTCTCAAATTTCAGGTGTGATATGCTAATATATTTTCAGGAGTTCTAGGCTTATTTTTGGTCTGAAACGATAGCTAATGCACGGTAACGTAAAAACCCGCGCAGTTCCGGGTTCTGCGCTACCTTTTTTATTACGAAAATATTTACTCTGAAATTTAGATTTTCTCAAACATCAGGTGTGATATGCTGATATATTTTCAAAAGTTCTAGGCTTATTTTTGGGCTTAAATGATAGCTCATGCTTAGCTTAGTGCAAAAACCTGGAGTTCCCGTCTCTGTGCTGCCTTTTTTATTACGAAAAATTTTTAATCTGAAAATTTAAATTTTCTCAAACTTCAGGTGTGATATGCTGATATATTTTCAGGAGTTCTTGGCTTGTTATTGGTCTCTAATGATAGCTCAAGCTTGGTTTCGTCCAAAACCGCGGAGTTCCCGTCTCTGTGCTGCCTTTTTTTTACGAAAAAATTTTACTCTTAAAATTTAAATTTTCTCAAATTTCAAGTGTGATATGCTGATATATTTTCAGGAGTTCTTGGCTTGTTATTGGTCTCAAATGATAGCTCGAGCTTAGTTTCGTCCAAAACCGCGTAGTTCCTGGCTCTGAGTGTACTTATTTTCTATGAAAAAAATAAGTCTGTTATTTAGATTTTCTCAAATTTAAGTTGTGATATGCTGATAGGTTTTCAGGAATTTGGGGCCTGTTTTTGGTCTCCAACGATAGCTTATGCTCAGTTACGTACAAAAGCACGCAGTTCCTGGCTCTGCGCTGCCTTTTATTATTACGAAAATATTACTCTGTAATTTAGATTTTCTCAAATTTCAGGTGTGATATGCTGATATATTTTCAGGAGTTCTAGGCTTGTTTTTAATCTTCAATGATAGCTCTTGCATATTTTCAGGAGTTCTTGGCTTGCTATTGGTCTCAAATGATAGCTCAAGCTTGGTTTCGTACAAAACCTTGGAATTCCCGTCTCTGTGCTGCCTTTTTTATTTCGAAAAAATTTTACTCTGAAAATTTCAATTTTCTTAAACTTCAGGTGTGATATGCTGATATATTTTCAGGAGTTTTAGGCTTGTTTTTAGTCTTAAATGATAGCTCATGCTTAGATTAGTTCAAAACCGCGGAGTTCTTGTCTCTGTGCCGCCTTTTTTGTAAAGAAAAAAATTAAATCTGAAATTTTGATTTTCTCAAACTTTAGGTGTGATATGCTGATATATTTTCAGGAGTTCTTGGCTTGTTATTGGTCTCATATGATAGCTCAAGCTTAGTTTCGTACAAAACCGCAGAGTTCCCGTCTCTGTGCTGCCTTTTTGTAACAAAAAATATTTACTCTAAAATTTGAATTTTCTCAAACTTCAGGTTTGATATGCTGATACTTTTTCAGGAGTTCTAGACTTGTTTTTGGTCTTAATTGATATGCTTATGTTCATACAAAGCTACGTCGTAGTCGGCTCTGCGCTGATTTTTTTGATAAGAAAAAATTAACTCCGAAAATTCATTATTCTCAAATTTCAGGTGTGATATGCTAATATATTTTCAGGAGTTCTAGGCTTATTTTTGGTCTTAAACGATAGCTAATGCACGGTAACGTAAAAAACCACGCAGTTTCTGGCTCTGCGCTGCCTTTTTTATTACGAAAAAATTTACTCTGAAATTTAGATTTTCTCAAACATCAGGTGTGATATGCTGATATATTTTCAAAAGTTCTAGGCTTATTTTTGGGCTTAAATGATAGCTCAAGCTTAGCTTAGTGCAAAACTGCGAAGTTTCCATCTCTGTGCTGCCTTTTTTGTAACGAAAAAAATTAACTCTGAAATTTCGATTTTCTCAAACTTTAGGTGTGGTATGCTGATATATTAACAGGAGTTCTTGTCTTGTGATTGGTCTCAAATGATAGCTCCAGCTTGGTTTCGTCCAAAACCGCGGAGTTCCCGTCTCTGTGCTGCCGTTTTTATTACGAACAAATTTTACTCTGAAAATTTAAGTTTTCTCAAATTTCAGGTGTGATATGCTGATATATTTTCAGGAGTTCTTGGCTTGCTATTGGTCTCAAATGATAGCTCAAGCTTAGATCAAATCAAAACTGCGGATTTCCCGTCTCTGTGCTGCCTTTTTTGTATCGAAAAAAATTTACTCTGAAATTTCGATTTTCTCAAACTTTAGGTGTGATATGCTGATACTTTTTCAGGAGTTCTAGACTTGTTTTTGGTCTTAATTGATATGCTTATGTCCATACAAAGCTACGTCGTAGTCGGCTCTGCGCTGACTTTTTTGATAAGAAAAAATTAACTCCGAAAATTCAATATTCTCAAATTTCAGGTGTGATATGCTAATATATTTTCAGGAGTTCTAGGCTTATTTTTGGTCTTAAACGATAGCTAATGCACGGTAACGTAAAAACCCGCGCAGTTCCTGGCTCTGCGCTCCCTTTTTTATTACGAAAATATTTACTCTGAAATTTAGATTTTCTCAAACGTCAGGTGTGATATGCTGATATATTTTCAAAAGTTCTAGGCTTATTTTTGGGCTTAATTGATAGCTCATGCTTAGCTTAGTGCAAAAACCCGGAGTTCCCGTCTCTGTGCTGCCTTTTTTATTACGAAAAAATTTTAATCTGAAAATTTAAATTTTCTCAAATTTCAGGTGTGATATGCTGATATATTTTCAGGAGTTCTAGGCTTGTTATTGGTCTCAAATGATAGCTCAAGCTTAGTTTCGAAAAAAAATGCAGAGTTCCCGTCTCTGTGCTGCCTTTTTGTAACGAAAAAAAATTACTCTAAAATTTGAATTTTCTCAAACTTCAGGTTTGATATGCTGATACTTTTTCAGGAGTTCTAGACTTGTTTTTAGTCTTAAACGATAGCTAATGGACGGTAACGTAAAAAACCACGCAGTTCCTGGCTCTGCGCTGCGTTTTTTATTACGAAAAAATTTACTCTGAAATTTAGATTTTCTCAAACATCAGGTGTTATATGCTGATATATTTTCAAAAGTTCTAGGCTTATTTTTGGGCCTAAATGATAGCTCATGCTTAGCTTAGTGCAAAACTGCGAAGTTCTCATCTCTGTGCTGCCTTTTTTGTAACGAAAAAAATTAACTCTAAAATTTCGATTTTCTCAAATTTTAGGTGTGATATGCTGATATATTTTCAGGAGTTCTAGGCTTGATTTTGGTCTTAAACGATAGCTAATGCTCGGTTACGTACAAAACCATGCAGTTCCTGGCTCTGCGCTGCCTTTTTTGTACGAAAAAATTTACTCTGAGATTTAGATTTTCTCAAACATCAGGTGTGATATGCTGATATATTTTCAAAAGTTCTAGGCTTTTTTTTGGGCTTAAATGATAGCTCAAGCTTAGCTTAGTGCAAAAACCCGGAGTTCACGTCTCAGTGCTGCCTTTTTTATTACGAAAAACTTTTACTCTGAAAATTTCAATTTTCTCAAATTGCAGGTGTGATATGCTGAGATATTTTCAGGAGTTCTAGGCTTGCTTTTAGTCTTAAATGATAGCTCATGCCTAGATTAGTTCATAACCGCGGAGTTCCCGTCCCTGTGCAGCCCTTTTTGTAACGAAAAAAATTAACTCTGAAATTTCGATTTTCTCAAATTTTAGGTGTGGTATGCTGATATATTAACAGGAGTTCTTGTCTTGTGATTGGTCTCAAATGATAGGTCAAGCTTGGTTTCGTCCAAATCCGCGGAGTTCCCGTCTCTGTGCTGCCTTTTTTATTACGAAAAAAATTTAATCTGAAAATTAAAATTTTCTCAAATTTCAAGTGTGATATGCTGATATATTTTCAGGAGTTCTTGGCTTGTTATTGGTGTCAAATGATAGGTCAAGCTTGGTTTCGTACAAAACCTTGGAATTCCCGTCTCTGTGCTGCCTTTTTTATTACGAAAAAATTTTACTCTGAAAATTTAAATTTTCTCAAACTTCAGGTGCGATATGCTGATATATTTTCAGGAGTTCTAGGCTTGCTTTTAGTCTTAAATGATAGCTCTTGCTTAGATTAGTTCAAAACTGCGGATTTCCCGTCTCTGTGCTGCCTTTTTTGTAACGAAAAAAATTAAGTCTGAAATTTCGATTTTCTCAAATTTTAGGTGTGATATGCTGACATATTTTCAGGAGTTCTTGGCTTGCTATTGGTCTCAAATGTTAGCTCAAACTTGGTTTCGTCCAACACCGCGGAGTTCCCGTCGTTGTGCTGCCTTTTTTATTTCGAAAAAATTTTACTCTGAAAATTTCAATTTTCTTAAACTTCAGGTGTGATATGCTGATATGTTTTCAGGAGTTTTAGGCTTGTTTTTAGTCTTAAATGATAGCTCATGCTTAGATTAGTTCAAAACCGCGGAGTTCTTGTCTCTGTGCCGCCTTTTTTGTAAAGAAAAAAATTAAATCTGAAATTTTGATTTTCTCAAACTTTAGGTGTGATATGCTGATATATTTTCAGGAGTTCTTGGCTTGTTATTGGTCTCACATGATAGGTCAAGCTTAGTTTCGTACAAAACCGCAGAGTTCCCGTCTCTGTGCTGCCTTTTTGTAACATAAAATATTTACTCTAAAATTTGAATTTTCTCAAACTTCAGGTTTGATATGCTGATACTTTTTCAGGAGTACTAGACTTGTTTTTGGTCTTAATTGATATGCTTATGTTCATACAAAGCTACGTCGTAGTCGGCTCTGCGCTGATTTTTTTTAATAAGAAAAAATTAACTCCGAAAATTCATTATTCTCAAATTTCAGGTGTGATATGCTAATATATTTACAGGAGTTCTAGGCTTATTTTTGGTCTTTAACGATAGCTAATGCACGGTGACGTAAAAAACCACGCAGTTTCTGGCTATGCGCTGCCTTTTTTATTACGAAAAAATTTACTCTGAAATTTAGATTTTCTCAAACATCAGGTGTGATATGCTGATATATTTTCAAAATTTCTAGGCTTATTTTTGGGCTTAAATGATAGATCAAGCTTAGCTTAGTGCAAAACTGTGAAGTTTCCATCTCTGTGCTGCCTTTTTTGTAACGAAAAAAATTAAATCTGAAATTTCGATTTTCTCAAATTTTAGGTGTGATATGCTGATATATTTTCAGGAGTTCTTGGCTTGTTATTGGTCTCAAATGATAGCTCCAGCTTGGTTTCGTCCAAAACCGCGGAGATCCCGTCTCTGTGCTGCCGTTTTTATTACGAACAAATTTTACTCTGAAAATTTAAGTTTTCTCAAATTTCAGGTGTGATATGCTGATATATTTTCAGGAGTTCTTGGCTTGCTATTGGTCTCAAATGATAGCTCAAGCTTAGATCAGTTCAAAACTGCGGATTTCCCGTCTCTGTGCTGCCTTTTTTGTATCGAAAAAAATTTACTCTGAAATTTAGATTTTCTCAAATTTTAGGTGTGGTATGCTGATATATTAACAGGAGTTCTTGTCTTGTGATTGGTCTCAAATGATAGGTCAAGCTTGGTTTCGTCCAAATCCGCGGAGTTCTCGTCTCTGTGCTGCCTTTTTTATTACGAAAAAATTTTAATCTGAAAATTAAAATTTTCTCAAACTTCAAGTGTGATATGCTGATATATTTTCAGGAGTTCTTGGCTTGTTATTGGTGTCAAATGATAGCTTAAGCTTGGTTTCGTACAAAACCTTGGAATTCCCGTCTCTGTGCTGCCTTTTTTATTACGAAAAAATTTTACTCTGAAAATTTAAATTTTCTCAAACTTCAGGTGCGATATGCTGATATATTTTCAGGAGTTCTAGGCTTGCTTTTAGTCTTAAATGATAGGTCTTGCTTAGATTAGTTCAAAACTGCGGATTTCCCGTCTCTGTGCTGCCTTTTTTGTAACGAAAAAAATTAACTCTGAAATTTCGATTTTCTCAAACTTTAGGTGTGATATGCTGACATATTTTCAGGAGTTCTTGGCTTGCTATTGGTCTCAAATGTTAGCTCAAACTTGGTTTCGTCCAACACCACGGAGTTCCCGTCGTTGTGCTGCCTTTTTTATTTCGAAAAAATTTTACTCTGAAAATTTAAATTTTCTTAAACTTCAGGTGTGATATGCTGATATATTTTCAGGAGATTTAGGCTTGTTTTTAGTCTTAAATGATAGCTCATGCTTAGATTAGTTCAAAACCGCGGAGTTCTTGTCTCTGTGCCGCCTTTTTTGTAAAGAAAAAAATTAAATCTGAAATTTTGATTTTCTCAAACTTTAGGTGTGAGATGCTGATATATTTCAGAAGTTCTTGGCTTGTTATTGGTCTCTAATGATAGCTCAAGCTTGGTTTCCTCCAAAACCGCGGAGTTCCCGTCTCTGTGCTGCCTTTTTTTTACGAAAAAATTTTACTCTTAAAATTTAAATTTTCTCAAACTTCAGGTGTGATATGCTGATATATTTTCAGGAGTTCTAGGCTTGTTATTGGTCTCAAATGATAGCTCAAGCTTAGTTTCGAAAAAAATTGCAGAGTTCCCGTCTCTGTGCTTCCTTTTTGTAACGAAAAAAAATTACTCTAAAATTTGAATTTTCTCAAATTTCAGGTTTGATATGCTGATACTTTTTCAGGAGTTCTAGACTTGTTTTTAGTCTTAAACGATAGCTAATGGACGGTAACGTAAAAAACCACGCAGTTCCTGGCTCTGCGCTGCGTTTTTTTTTACGAAAAAATTTACTCGGAAATTTAGATTTTCTCAAACATCAGGTGTTATATGCTGATATATTTTCAAAAGTTCTAGGCTTATTTTTGGGCTTAAATGATAGCTCATGCTTAGCTTAGTGCAAAACTGCGAAGTTCTCATCTCTGTGCTGCCTTTTTTGTAACGAAAAAAATTAACTCTAAAATTTCGATTTTCTCAAATTTTAGGTGTGATATGCTGATATATTTTCAGGAGTTCTTGGCTTGTTATTGGTCTCAAATGATAGCTCAAGCTTGGTTTCGTCCAAAACCGCGGAGTTCCTGGCTCTGAGTTTACTTATGTTCTGCGAAAAAATAAGTTTGATATATCGATTTTCTCATATTTCAGGTGTGATATGCTGATATAATTTCAGGAGTTCTAGGCTTGCTTTTGGTCTCAAACGATAGCTCATGCTTGGTTATGTACAAAACCGCGTAGTTCCTGGCTCTGAGTGTACTTATGTTCTATGAAAAAAATAAGTCTTAAATTTCGATTTTCTCAAATTTAAGATGTGATACTCGTATGCTGATATATTTTTCGGAATTTAGGGCTTGGTTTTAGTCTCAAACGATAGCTTATGCTAGGTTACGTACAAAACCACGCAGTTCCTAGCCCTGCGCTGCCTTTTTTTATTACGAAAAAAATTACTCTCTAATTTAGATTTTCTCAAATTTCAGGTGTGATATGCTGATATATTTTCAGGAGTTCTAGGCTTGATTTTGATCTTAAACGATAGCTAATGCTCGGTTACGTACAAAACCATGCAGTTCCTGGCTCTGCGCTCCATTTTTTGTACGAAAAAATTTACTTTGAGATTTAGATTTTCTCAAACATCAGGTGTGATATGCTGATATATTTTCAAAAGTTCTAGGCTTTTTTTTGGGCTTAAATGATAGCTCATGCTTAGCTTAGTGCAAAACCCCGGAGTTCACGTCTCAGTGCTGCCTTTTTTATTACGAAAAACTTTTACTCTGAAAATTTCAATTTTCTCAAATTGCAGGTGTGATATGCTGAGATATTTTCAGGAGTTCTAGGCTTGCTTTTAGTCTTAAATGATAGCTCATGCTGAGATTAGTTCAAAACCGCGGAGTTCCCGTCCCTGTGCAGCCCTTTTTGTAACGAAAAAAATTAACTCTGAAATTTCGATTTTCTCAAATTTTAGGTGTGGTATGCTGATATATTAACAGGAGTTCTTGTCTTGTGATTGGTCTCAAATGATAGGTCAAGCTTGGTTTCGTCCAAATCCGCGGAGTTCTCGTCTCTGTGCTGCCTTTTTTATTACGAAAAAATTTTAATCTGAAAATTAAAATTTTCTCAAACTTCAAGTGTGATATGCTGATATATTTTCAGGAGTTCTTGGCTTGTTATTGGTGTCAAATGATAGCTTAAGCTTGGTTTCGTACAAAACCTTGGAATTCCCGTCTCTGTGCTGCCTTATTTATTACGAAAAAATTTTACTCTGAAAATTTAAATTTTCTCAAACTTCAGGTGCGATATGCTGATATATTTTCAGGAGTTCTAGGCTTGCTTTTAGTCTTAAATGATAGGTCTTGCTTAGATTAGTTCAAAACTGTGGATTTCCCGTCTCTGTGCTGCCTTTTTTGTAACGAAAAAAATTAACTCTGAAATTTCGATTTTCTCAAACTTTAGGTGTGATATGCTGACATATTTTCAGGAGTTCTTGGCTTGCTATTGGTCTCAAATGTTAGCTCAAACTTGGTTTCGTCCAACACCGCGGAGTTCCCGTCGTTGTGCTGCCTTTTTTATTTCGAAAAAATTTTACTCTGAAAATTTAAATTTTCTTAAACTTCAGGTGTGATATGCTGATATATTTTCAGGAGATTTAGGCTTGTTTTTAGTCTTAAATGATAGCTCATGCTTAGATTAGTTCAAAACCGCGGAGTTCTTGTCTCTGTGCCGCCTTTTTTGTAAAGAAAAAAATTAAATCTGAAATTTTGATTTTCTCAAACTTTAGGTGTGAGATGCTGATATATTTCAGAAGTTCTTGGCTTGTTATTGGTCTCTAATGATAGCTCAAGCTTGGTTTCCTCCAAAACCGCGGAGTTCCCGTCTCTGTGCTGCCTTTTTTTTACGAAAAAATTTTACTCTTAAAATTTAAATTTTCTCAAACTTCAGGTGTGATATGCTGATATATTTTCAGGAGTTCTAGGCTTGTTATTGGTCTCAAATGATAGCTCAAGCTTAGTTTCGAAAAAAATTGCAGAGTACCCGTCTCTGTGCTTCCTTTTTGTAACGAAAAAAAATTACTCTAAAATTTGAATTTTCTCAAATTTCAGGTTTGATATGCTGATACTTTTTCAGGAGTTCTAGACTTGTTTTTAGTCTTAAACGATAGCTAATGGACGGTAACGTAAAAAACCACGCAGTTCCTGGCTCTGCGCTGCGTTTTTTTTTACGAAAAAATTTACTCGGAAATTTAGATTTTCTCAAACATCAGGTGTTATATGCTGATATATTTTCAAAAGTTCTAGGCTTATTTTTGGGCTTAAATGATAGCTCATGCTTAGCTTAGTGCAAAACTGCGAAGTTCTCATCTCTGTGCTGCCTTTTTTGTAACGAAAAAAATTAACTCTAAAATTTCGATTTTCTCAAATTTTAGGTGTGATATGCTGATATATTTTCAGGAGTTCTTGGCTTGTTATTGGTCTCAAATGATAGCTCAAGCTTGGTTTCGTCCAAAACCGCGGAGTTCCTGGCTCTGAGTTTACTTATGTTCTGCGAAAAAATAAGTTTGATATATCGATTTTCTCATATTTCAGGTGTGATATGCTGATATAATTTCAGGAGTTCTAGGCTTGCTTTTGGTCTCAAACGATAGCTCATGCTTGGTTATGTACAAAACCGCGTAGTTCCTGGCTCTGAGTGTACTTATGTTCTATGAAAAAAATAAGTCTTAAATTTCGATTTTCTCAAATTTAAGATGTGATACTCGTATGCTGATATATTTTTCGGAATTTAGGGCTTGGTTTTAGTCTCAAACGATAGCTTATGCTAGGTTACGTACAAAACCACGCAGTTCCTAGCCCTGCGCTGCCTTTTTTTATTACGAAAAAAATTACTCTCTAATTTAGATTTTCTCAAATTTCAGGTGTGATATGCTGATATATTTTCAGGAGTTCTAGGCTTGATTTTGATCTTAAACGATAGCTAATGCTCGGTTACGTACAAAACCATGCAGTTCCTGGCTCTGCGCTCCATTTTTTGTACGAAAAAATTTACTTTGAGATTTAGATTTTCTCAAACATCAGGTGTGATATGCTGATATATTTTCAAAAGTTCTAGGCTTTTTTTTGGGCTTAAATGATAGCTCATGCTTAGCTTAGTGCAAAACCCCGGAGTTCACGTCTCAGTGCTGCCTTTTTTATTACGAAAAACTTTTACTCTGAAAATTTCAATTTTCTCAAATTGCAGGTGTGATATGCTGAGATATTTTCAGGAGTTCTAGGCTTGCTTTTAGTCTTAAATGATAGCTCATGCTGAGATTAGTTCAAAACCGCGGAGTTCCCGTCCCTGTGCAGCCCTTTTTGTAACGAAAAAAATTAACTCTGAAATTTCGATTTTCTCAAATTTTAGGTGTGGTATGCTGATATATTAACAGGAGTTCTTGTCTTGTGATTGGTCTCAAATGATAGGTCAAGCTTGGTTTCGTCCAAATCCGCGGAGTTCTCGTCTCTGTGCTGCCTTTTTTATTACGAAAAAATTTTAATCTGAAAATTAAAATTTTCTCAAACTTCAAGTGTGATATGCTGATATATTTTCAGGAGTTCTTGGCTTGTTATTGGTGTCAAATGATAGCTTAAGCTTGGTTTCGTACAAAACCTTGGAATTCCCGTCTCTGTGCTGCCTTATTTATTACGAAAAAATTTTACTCTGAAAATTTAAATTTTCTCAAACTTCAGGTGCGATATGCTGATATATTTTCAGGAGTTCTAGGCTTGCTTTTAGTCTTAAATGATAGGTCTTGCTTAGATTAGTTCAAAACTGTGGATTTCCCGTCTCTGTGCTGCCTTTTTTGTAACGAAAAAAATTAACTCTGAAATTTCGATTTTCTCAAACTTTAGGTGTGATATGCTGACATATTTTCAGGAGTTCTTGGCTTGCTATTGGTCTCAAATGTTAGCTCAAACTTGGTTTCGTCCAACACCGCGGAGTTCCCGTCGTTGTGCTGCCTTTTTTATTTCGAAAAAATTTTACTCTGAAAATTTAAATTTTCTTAAACTTCAGGTGTGATATGCTGATATATTTTCAGGAGATTTAGGCTTGTTTTTAGTCTTAAATGATAGCTCATGCTTAGATTAGTTCAAAACCGCGGAGTTCTTGTCTCTGTGCCGCCTTTTTTGTAAAGAAAAAAATTAAATCTGAAATTTTGATTTTCTCAAACTTTAGGTGTGAGATGCTGATATATTTCAGAAGTTCTTGGCTTGTTATTGGTCTCTAATGATAGCTCAAGCTTGGTTTCCTCCAAAACCGCGGAGTTCCCGTCTCTGTGCTGCCTTTTTTTTACGAAAAAATTTTACTCTTAAAATTTAAATTTTCTCAAACTTCAGGTGTGATATGCTGATATATTTTCAGGAGTTCTAGGCTTGTTATTGGTCTCAAATGATAGCTCAAGCTTAGTTTCGAAAAAAATTGCAGAGTTCCCGTCTCTGTGCTTCCTTTTTGTAACGAAAAAAAATTACTCTAAAATTTGAATTTTCTCAAATTTCAGGTTTGATATGCTGATACTTTTTCAGGAGTTCTAGACTTGTTTTTAGTCTTAAACGATAGCTAATGGACGGTAACGTAAAAAACCACGCAGTTCCTGGCTCTGCGCTGCGTTTTTTTTACGAAAAAATTTACTCGGAAATTTAGATTTTCTCAAACATCAGGTGTTATATGCTGATATATTTTCAAAAGTTCTAGGCTTATTTTTGGGCTTAAATGATAGCTCATGCTTAGCTTAGTGCAAAACTGCGAAGTTCTCATCTCTGTGCTGCCTTTTTTGTAACGAAAAAAATTAACTCTAAAATTTCGATTTTCTCAAATTTTAGGTGTGATATGCTGATATATTTTCAGGAGTTCTTGGCTTGTTATTGGTCTCAAATGATAGCTCAAGCTTGGTTTCGTCCAAAACCGCGGAGTTCCTGGCTCTGAGTTTACTTATGTTCTGCGAAAAAATAAGTTTGATATATCGATTTTCTCATATTTCAGGTGTGATATGCTGATATAATTTCAGGAGTTCTAGGCTTGCTTTTGGTCTCAAACGATAGCTCATGCTTGGTTATGTACAAAACCGCGTAGTTCCTGGCTCTGAGTGTACTTATGTTCTATGAAAAAAATAAGTCTTAAATTTCGATTTTCTCAAATTTAAGATGTGATACTCGTATGCTGATATATTTTTCGGAATTTAGGGCTTGGTTTTAGTCTCAAACGATAGCTTATGCTAGGTTACGTACAAAACCACGCAGTTCCTAGCCCTGCGCTGCCTTTTTTTATTACGAAAAAAATTACTCTGTAATTTAGATTTTCTCAAATTTCAGGTGTGATATGCTGATATATTTTCAGGAGTTCTAGGCTTGATTTTGGTCTTAAATCATAGCTAATGCTCGGTTACGTACAAAACCATGCAGTTCCTGGCTCTGCGCTGCCTTTTTTGTACGAAAAAATTTACTTTGAGATTTAGATTTTCTCAAACATCAGGTGTGATATGCTGATATATTTTCAAAAGTTCTAGGCTTTTTTTTGGGCTTAAATGATAGCTCATGCTTAGCTTAGTGCAAAACCCCGGAGTTCACGTCTCAGTGCTGCCTTTTTTATTACGAAAAACTTTTACTCTGAAAATTTCAATTTTCTCAAATTGCAGGTGTGATATGCTGAGATATTTTCAGGAGTTCTAGGCTTGCTTTTAGTCTTAAATGATAGCTCATGCTGAGATTAGTTCAAAACCGCGGAGTTCCCGTCCCTGTGCAGCCCTTTTTGTAACGAAAAAAATTAACTCTGAAATTTCGATTTTCTCAAATTTTAGGTGTGGTATGCTGATATATTAACAGGAGTTCTTGTCTTGTGATTGGTCTCAAATGATAGGTCAAGCTTGGTTTCGTCCAAATCCGCGGAGTTCTCGTCTCTGTGCTGCCTTTTTTATTACGAAAAAATTTTAATCTGAAAATTAAAATTTTCTCAAACTTCAAGTGTGATATGCTGATATATTTTCAGGAGTTCTTGGCTTGTTATTGGTGTCAAATGATAGCTTAAGCTTGGTTTCGTACAAAACCTTGGAATTCCCGTCTCTGTGCTGCCTTTTTTATTACGAAAAAATTTTACTCTGAAAATTTAAATTTTCTCAAACTTCAGGTGCGATATGCTGATATATTTTCAGGAGTTCTAGGCTTGCTTTTAGTCTTAAATGATAGGTCTTGCTTATATTAATTCAAAACTGCGGATTTCCCGTCTCTGTGCTGCCTTTTTTGTAACGAAAAAAATTAACTCTGAAATTTCGATTTTCTCAAATTTTAGGTGTGATATGCTGACATATTTTCAGGAGTTCTTGGCTTGCTATTGGTCTCAAATGTTAGCTCAAACTTGGATTCGTCCAACACCGCGGAGTTCCCGTCGTTGTGCTGCCTTTTTTATTTCGAAAAAATTTTACTCTGAAAATTTAAATTTTCTTAAACTTCAGGTGTGATATGCTGATATATTTTCAGGAGTTTTAGGCTTGTTTTTAGTCTTAAATGATAGCTCATGCTTAGGTTAGTTCAAAACCGAGGAGTTCTTGTCTCTGTGCCGCCTTTTTTGTAAAGAAAAAAATTAAATCTGAAATTTTGATTTTCTCAAACTTTAGGTGTGATATGCTGATATATTTTCAGGAGTTCTTGGCTTGTTTTTGGTCTCATATGATAGCTCAAGCTTAGTTTCGTACAAAACCGCAGAGTTCCCGTCTCTGTGCTGCCTTTTTGTAACAAAAAATATTTACTCTAAAATTTTAATTTTCTCAAACTTCAGGTTTGATATGCTGATACTTTTTCAGGAGTTCTAGACTTGTTTTTGGTCTTAATTGATATGCTTATGTTCATACAAAGCTACGTCGTAGTCGGCTCTGCGCTGATTTTTTTGATAAGAAAAAATTAACTCCGAAAATTCATTATTCTCAAATTTCAGGTGTGATATGCTAATATATTTTCAGGAGTTCTAGGCTTATTTTTGGTCTTTAACGATAGCTAATGCACGGTAACGTAAAAAACCACGCAGTTTCTGGCTATGCGCTGCCTTTTTTATTACGAAAAAATTTACTCTGAAATTTAGATTTTCTCAAACATCAGGTGTGATATGCTGATATATTTTCAAAAGTTCTAGGCTTATTTTTGGGCTTAAATGATAGCTCAAGCTTAGCTTAGTGCAAAACTGTGAAGTTTCCATCTCTGTGCTGCCTTTTTTGTAACGAAAAAAATTAAATCTGAAATTTCGATTTTCTCAAATTTTTGGTGTGATATGCTGATATATTTTCAGGAGTTATTGGCTTGTTATTGGTCTCTAATGATAGCTGAAGCTTGGTTTCGTCCAAAACCGCGGAGTTCCCGTCTCTGTGCTGCCTTTTTTTTACGAAAAAATTTTACTCTGAAAATTTCAATTTTCTTAAACTTCAGGTGTGATATGCTGATATATTTTCAGGAGTTTTAGGCTTGTTTTTAGTCTTAAATGATAGCTCATGCTTAGATTAGTTCAAAACTGCGGAGTTCTTGTCTCTGTGCCGCCTTTTTTGTAAAGAAAAAAATTAAATCTGAAATTTTGATTTTCTAAAACTTTAGGTGTGATATGCTGATATATTTTCAGGAGTTCTTGGCTTTATATTGGTCTCTAATGATAGCTCAAGCTTGGTTTCGTCCATAACCGCGGAGTTCCCGTCTCTGTGCTGCCTTTTTTTTACGAAAAATTTTACTCTTAAAATTTAAATTTTCTCAAATTTCAGGTGTGATATGCTGATATATTTTCAGGAGTTCTAGGCTTGTTATTGGTCTCAAATGATAGCTAAAGCTTGGTTTCGTACAAAACCTTGGAATTCCCGTCTCTGTGCTGCCTTTTTTATTACGAAAAAATTTTACTCTGAAAATTTAAATTTTCTCAAACTTCAGGTGCGATATGCTGATATATTTTCAGGAGTTCTAGGCTTGCTTTTAGTCTTAAATGATAGCTCTTGCTTAGATTAGTTCAAAACTGCGGATTTCCCGTCTCTGTGCTGCCTTTTTTGTAACGAAAAAAATTAAGTCTGAAATTTCGATTTTCTCAAATTTTAGGTGTGATATGCTGACATATTTTCAGGAGTTCTTGGCTTGCTATTGGTCTCAAATGTTAGCTCAAACTTGGTTTCGTCCAACACCGCGGAGTTCCCGTCGTTGTGCTGCCTTTTTTATTTCGAAAAAATTTTACTCTGAAAATTTCAATTTTCTTAAATTTCAGGTGTGATATGCTGATATATTTTCAGGAGTTTTAGGCTTGTTTTTAGTCCTAAATGATAGCTCATGCTTAGATTAGTTCTAAACCGCAGAGTTCTTGTCTCTGTGCCGCCTTTTTTGTAAAGAAAAAAATTAAATCTGAAATTTTGATTTTCTCAAACTTTAGGTGTGATATGCTGATATATTTTCAGGAGTTCTTGGCTTGTTATTGGTCTCATATGATAGCTCAAGCTTAGTTTCGTACAAAACCGCAGAGTTCCCGTCTCTGTGCTGCCTTTTTGTAACAAAAAATATTTACTCTAAAATTTGAATTTTCTCAAACTTCAGGTTTGATATGCTGATACTTTTTCAGGAGTTCTAGACTTGTTTTTGGTCTTAATTGATATGCTTATGTTCATACAAAGCTACGTCGTAGTCGGCTCTGCGCTGATTTTTTTGATAAGAAAAAATTAACTCCGAAAATTCATTATTCTCAAATTTCAGGTGTGATATGCTAATATATTTTCAGGAGTTCTAGACTTATTTTTGGTCTTAAACGATAGCTAATGCACGGTAACGTAAAAAACCACGCAGTTTCTGGCTCTGCGCTGCCTTTTTTATTACGAAAAAATTTACTCTGAAATTTAGATTTTCTCAAATATCAGGTGTGATATGCTGATATATTTTCAAAAGTTCTAGGCTTATTTTTGGGCTTAAATGATAGCTCAAGCTTAGCTTAGTGCAAAACTGCGAAGTTTCCAACTCTGTGCTGCCTTTTTTGTAACGAAAAAAATTAACTCTGAAATTTCGATTTTCTCAAACTTTAGGTGTGGTATGCTGATATATTAACAGGAGTTCTTGTCTTGTGATTGGTCTCAAATGATAGGTCAAGCTTGGTTTCGTCCAAATCCGCGGAGTTCTCGTCTCTGTGCTGCCTTTTTTATTACGAAAAAATTTTAATCTGAAAATTAAAATTTTCTCAAACTTCAAGTGTGATATGCTGATATATTTTCAGGAGTTCTTGGCTTGTTATTGGTGTCAAATGATAGCTTAAGCTTGGTTTCGTACAAAACCTTGGAATTCCCGTCTCTGTGCTGCCTTTTTTATTACGAAAAAATTTTACTCTGAAAATTTAAATTTTCTCAAACTTCAGGTGCGATATGCTGATATATTTTCAGGAGTTCTAGGCTTGCTTTTAGTCTTAAATGATAGGTCTTGCTTATATTAATTCAAAACTGCGGATTTCCCGTCTCTGTGCTGCCTTTTTTGTAACGAAAAAAATTAACTCTGAAATTTCGATTTTCTCAAATTTTAGGTGTGATATGCTGACATATTTTCAGGAGTTCTTGGCTTGCTATTGGTCTCAAATGTTAGCTCAAACTTGGATTCGTCCAACACCGCGGAGTTCCCGTCGTTGTGCTGCCTTTTTTATTTCGAAAAAATTTTACTCTGAAAATTTAAATTTTCTTAAACTTCAGGTGTGATATGCTGATATATTTTCAGGAGTTTTAGGCTTGTTTTTAGTCTTAAATGATAGCTCATGCTTAGATTAGTTCAAAACCGAGGAGTTCTTGTCTCTGTGCCGCCTTTTTTGTAAAGAAAAAAATTAAATCTGAAATTTTGATTTTCTCAAACTTTAGGTGTGATATGCTGATATATTTTCAGGAGTTCTTGGCTTGTTTTTGGTCTCATATGATAGCTCAAGCTTAGTTTCGTACAAAACCGCAGAGTTCCCGTCTCTGTGCTGCCTTTTTGTAACAAAAAATATTTACTCTAAAATTTTAATTTTCTCAAACTTCAGGTTTGATATGCTGATACTTTTTCAGGAGTTCTAGACTTGTTTTTGGTCTTAATTGATATGCTTATGTTCATACAAAGCTACGTCGTAGTCGGCTCTGCGCTGATTTTTTTGATAAGAAAAAATTAACTCCGAAAATTCATTATTCTCAAATTTCAGGTGTGATATGCTAATATATTTTCAGGAGTTCTAGGCTTATTTTTGGTCTTTAACGATAGCTAATGCACGGTAACGTAAAAAACCACGCAGTTTCTGGCTATGCGCTGCCTTTTTTATTACGAAAAAATTTACTCTGAAATTTAGATTTTCTCAAACATCAGGTGTGATATGCTGATATATTTTCAAAAGTTCTAGGCTTATTTTTGGGCTTAAATGATAGCTCAAGCTTAGCTTAGTGCAAAACTGTGAAGTTTCCATCTCTGTGCTGCCTTTTTTGTAACGAAAAAAATTAAATCTGA
The DNA here is from genome assembly GCA_947086415.1 of Pammene aurita. NCBI lineage: Eukaryota > Metazoa > Arthropoda > Insecta > Lepidoptera > Tortricidae > Pammene > Pammene aurita. The sequence continues at coordinate 4,572,115 of OX352315.1, read as the reverse complement.
AATTTCGATTTTCTCAAATTTTAGGTGTGATATGCTGATATATTTTCAGGAGTTATTGGCTTGTTATTGGTCTCTAATGATAGCTGAAGCTTGGTTTCGTCCAAAACCGCGGAGTTCCCGTCTCTGTGCTGCCTTTTTTTTACGAAAAAATTTTACTCTGAAAATTTCAATTTTCTTAAACTTCAGGTGTGATATGCTGATATATTTTCAGGAGTTTTAGGCTTGTTTTTAGTCTTAAATGATAGCTCATGCTTAGATTAGTTCAAAACTGCGGAGTTCTTGTCTCTGTGCCGCCTTTTTTGTAAAGAAAAAAATTAAATCTGAAATTTTGATTTTCTAAAACTTTAGGTGTGATATGCTGATATATTTTCAGGAGTTCTTGGCTTTATATTGGTCTCTAATGATAGCTCAAGCTTGGTTTCGTCCAAAACCGCGGAGTTCCCGTCTCTGTGCTGCCTTTTTTTTACGAAAAATTTTACTCTTAAAATTTAAATTTTCTCAAATTTTAGGTGTGATATGCTGATATATTTTCAGGAGTTCTAGGCTTGTTATTGGTCTCAAATGATAGCTAAAGCTTGGTTTCGTACAAAACCTTGGAATTCCCGTCTCTGTGCTGCCTTTTTTATTACGAAAAAATTTTACTCTGAAAATTTCAATTTTCTTAAACTTCAGGTGTGATATGCTGATATATTTTCAGGAGTTTTAGGCTTGTTTTTAGTCTTAAATGATAGCTCATGCTTAGATTAGTTCTAAACCGCAGAGTTCTTGTCTCTGTGCCGCCTTTTTTGTAAAGAAAAAAATTAAATCTGAAATTTTGATTTTCTCAAACTTTAGGTGTGATATGCTGATATATTTTCAGGAGTTCTTGGCTTGTTATTGGTCTCATATGATAGCTCAAGCTTAGTTTCGTACAAAACCGCAGAGTTCCCGTCTCTGTGCTGCCTTTTTGTAACAAAAAATATTTACTCTAAAATTTGAATTTTCTCAAACTTCAGGTTTGATATGCTGATACTTTTTCAGGAGTTCTAGACTTGTTTTTGGTCTTAATTGATATGCTTATGTTCATACAAAGCTACGTCGTAATCGGCTCTGCGCTGATTTTTTTGATAAGAAAAAATTAACTCCGAAAATTCATTATTCTCAAATTTCAGGTGTGATATGCTAATATATTTTCAGGAGTTCTAGGCTTATTTTTGGTCTTAAACGATAGCTAATGCACGGTAACGTAAAAAACCACGCAGTTTCTGGCTCTGCGCTGCCTTTTTTATTACGAAAAAATTTACTCTGAAATTTAGATTTTCTCAAATATCAGGTGTGATATGCTGATATATTTTCAAAAGTTCTAGGCTTATTTTTGGGCTTAAATGATAGCTCAAGCTTAGCTTAGTGCAAAACTGCGAAGTTTCCATCTCTGTGCTGCCTTTTTTGTAACGAAAAAAATTAACTCTGAAATTTCGATTTTCTCAAACTTTAGGTGTGGTATGCTGATATATTAACAGGAGTTCTTGTCTTGTGATTGGTCTCAAATGATAGCTCAAGCTTGGTTTCGTCCAAAACCGCGGAGTTCCCGTCTCTGTGCTGCCTTTTTTATTACGAAAAAATTTTAATCTGAAAATTAAAATTTTCTCAAACTTCAAGTGTGATATGCTGATATATTTTCAGGAGTTCTTGGCTTGTTATTGGTGTCAAATGATAGCTCAAGCTTAGTTTCGTACAAAACCTTGGAATTCCCGTCTCTGTGCTGCCTTTTTTCTTACGAAAAAATTTTACTCTGAAAATTTAAATTTTCTCAAACTTCAAGTGTGATATGCTGATATATTTTCAGGAGTTCTTGGCTTGTTATTGGTGTCAAATGATAGCTCAAGCTTGGTTTCGTACAAAACCTTGGAATTCCCGTCTCTGTGCGGACTTTTTTCTTACGAAAAAATTTTACTCTGAAAATTTAAATTTTCTCAAACTTCAGGTGTGATATGCTGATATATTTTCAGGAGTTCCTGGCTTGCTATTGGTCTCAAATGATAGCTCAAGCTTAGATCAGTTCAAAACTGCGGATTTCCCGTCTCTGTGCTGCCTTTTTTGTATCGAAAAAAATTTACTCTGAAATTTCGATTTTCTCAAACTTTAGGTGTGATATGCTGATACTTTTTCAGGAGTTCTAGACTTGTTTTTGGTCTTAATTGATATGCTTATGTCCATACAAAGCTACGTCGTAGTCGGCTCTGCGCTGACTTTTTTGATAAGAAAAAATTAACTCCGAAAATTCAATATTCTCAAATTTCAGGTGTGATATGCTAATATATTTTCAGGAGTTCTAGGCTTATTTTTGGTCTTAAACGATAGCTAATGCACGGTAACGTAAAAAACCGCGCAGTTCCTGGCTCTGCGCTCCCTTTTTTATTACGAAAATATTTACTCTGAAATTTAGATTTTCTCAAACGTCAGGTGTGATATGCTGATATATTTTCAAAAGTTCTAGGCTTATTTTTGGGCTTAATTGATAGCTCATGCTTAGCTTAGTGCAAAAACCCGGAGTTCCCGTCTCTGTGCTGCCTTTTTTATTACGAAAAAAATTTAATCTGAAAATTTAAATTTTCTCAAATTTCAGGTGTGATATGCTGATATCTTTTCAGGAGTTCTAGGCTTGTTATTGGTCTCAAATGATAGCTCAAGCTTAGTTTCGAAAAAAATTGCAGAGTTCCCGTCTCTGTGCTGCCTTTTTGTAACGAAAAAAAATTACTCTAAAATTTGAATTTTCTCAAACTTCAGGTTTGATATGCTGATACTTTTTCAGGAGTTCTAGACTTGTTTTTAGTCTTAAACGATAGCTAATGGACGGTAACGTAAACAACCACGCAGTTCCTGGCTCTGCGCTGCGTTTTTTATTACGAAAAAATTTACTCTGAAATTTAGATTTTCTCAAACATCAGGTGTTATATGCTGATATATTTTCAAAAGTTCTAGGCTTATTTTTGGGCCTAAATGATAGCTTATGCTTAGCTTAGTACAAAACTGCGAAGTTCTCATCTCTGTGCTGCCTTTTTTGTAACGAAAAAAATTAACTCTAAAATTTCGATTTTCTCAAATTTTAGGTGTGATATGCTGATATATTTTCAGGAGTTCTAGGCTTGATTTTGGTCTTAAACGATAGCTAATGCTCGGTTACGTACAAAACCATGCAGTTCCTGGCTCTGCGCTGCCTTTTTTGTACGAAAAAATTTACTCTGAGATTTAGATTTTCTCAAACATCAGGTGTGATATGCTGATATATTTTCAAAAGTTCTAGGCTTTTTTTTGGGCTTAAATGATAGCTCAAGCTTAGCTTAGTGCAAAAACCCGGAGTTCACGTCTCAGTGCTGCCTTTTTTATTACGAAAAACTTTTACTCTGAAAATTTCAATTTTCTCAAATTGCAGGTGTGATATGCTGAGATATTTTCAGGAGTTCTAGGCTTGCTTTTAGTCTTAAATGATAGCTCATGCTTAGATTAGTTCAAAACCGCGGAGTTCCCGTCCCTGTGCAGCCCTTTTTGTAACGAAAAAAATTAACTCTGAAATTTCGATTTTCTCAAATTTTAGGTGTGGTATGCTGATATATTAACAGGAGTTCTTGTCTTGTGATTGGTCTCAAATGATAGGTCAAGCTTGGTTTCGTCCAAATCCGCGGAGTTCCCGTCTCTGTGCTGCCTTTTTTATTACGAAAAAATTTTAATCTGAAAATTAAAATTTTCTCAAATTTCAAGTGTGATATGCTGATATATTTTCAGGAGTTCTTGGCTTGTTATTGGTGTCAAATGATAGGTCAAGCTTGGTTTCGTACAAAACCTTGGAATTCCCGTCTCTGTGCTGCCTTTTTTATTACGAAAAAATTTTACTCTGAAAATTTAAATTTTCTCAAACTTCAGGTGCGATATGCTGATATATTTTCAGGAGTTCTAGGCTTGCTTTTAGTCTTAAATGATAGCTCTTGCTTAGATTAGTTCAAAACTGCGGATTTCCCGTCTCTGTGCTGCCTTTTTTGTAACGAAAAAAATTAAGTCTGAAATTTCGATTTTCTCAAATTTTAGGTGTGATATGCTGACATATTTTCAGGAGTTCTTGGCTTGCTATTGGTCTCAAATGTTAGCTCAAACTTGGTTTCGTCCAACACCGCGGAGTTCCCGTCGTTGTGCTGCCTTTTTTATTTCGAAAAAATTTTACTCTGAAAATTTCAATTTTCTTAAACTTCAGGTGTGATATGCTGATATGTTTTCAGGAGTTTTAGGCTTGTTTTTAGTCTTAAATGATAGCTCATGCTTAGATTAGTTCAAAACCGCGGAGTTCTTGTCTCTGTGCCGCCTTTTTTGTAAAGAAAAAAATTAAATCTGAAATTTTGATTTTCTCAAACTTTAGGTGTGATATGCTGATATATTTTCAGGAGTTCTTGGCTTGTTATTGGTCTCACATGATAGGTCAAGCTTAGTTTCGTACAAAACCGCAGAGTTCCCGTCTCTGTGCTGCCTTTTTGTAACAAAAAATATTTACTCTAAAATTTGAATTTTCTCAAACTTCAGGTTTGATATGCTGATACTTTTTCAGGAGTACTAGACTTGTTTTTGGTCTTAATTGATATGCTTATGTTCATACAAAGCTACGTCGTAGTCGGCTCTGCGCTGATTTTTTTTAATAAGAAAAAATTAACTCCGAAAATTCATTATTCTCAAATTTCAGGTGTGATATGCTAATATATTTACAGGAGTTCTAGGCTTATTTTTGGTCTTTAACGATAGCTAATGCACGGTGACGTAAAAAACCACGCAGTTTCTGGCTATGCGCTGCCTTTTTTATTACGAAAAAATTTACTCTGAAATTTAGATTTTCTCAAACATCAGGTGTGATATGCTGATATATTTTCAAAAGTTCTAGGCTTATTTTTGGGCTTAAATGATAGATCAAGCTTAGCTTAGTGCAAAACTGTGAAGTTTCCATCTCTGTGCTGCCTTTTTTGTAACGAAAAAAATTAAATCTGAAATTTCGATTTTCTCAAATTTTAGGTGTGATATGCTGATATATTTTCAGGAGTTCTTGGCTTGTTATTGGTCTCAAATGATAGCTCCAGCTTCGTTTCGTCCAAAACCGCGGAGATCCCGTCTCTGTGCTGCCGTTTTTATTACGAACAAATTTTACTCTGAAAATTTAAGTTTTCTCAAATTTCAGGTGTGATATGCTGATATATTTTCAGGAGTTCTTGGCTTGCTATTGGTCTCAAATGATAGCTCAAGCTTAGATCAGTTCAAAACTGCGGATTTCCCGTCTCTGTGCTGCCTTTTTTGTATCGAAAAAAATTTACTCTGAAATTTAGATTTTCTCAAACTTTAGGTGTGATATGCTGATACTTTTTCAGGAGTTCTAGACTTGTTTTTGGTCTTAATTGATATGCTTATGTCCAAAAAAGCTACGTCGTAGTCGGCTCTGCGCTGACTTTTTTGATAAGAAAAAATTAACTCCGAAAATTCAATATTCTCAAATTTCAGGTGTGATATGCTAATATATTTTCAGGAGTTCTAGGCTTATTTTTGGTCTTAAACGATAGCTAATGCACGGTAACGTAAAAAACCGCGCAGTTCCTGGCTCTGCGCTACCTTTTTTATTACGAAAATATTTACTCTGAAATTTAGATTTTCTCAAACATCAGGTGTGATATGCTGATATATTTTCAAAAGTTCTAGGCTTATTTTTGGGCTTAAATGATAGCTCATGCTTAGCATAGTGCAAAAACCTGGAGTTCCCGTCTCTGTGCTGCCTTTTTTATTACGAAAAAATTTTAATCTGAAAATTTAAATTTTCTCAAACTTCAGGTGTGATATGCTGATATATTTTCATTAGTTATTGGCTTGTTATTGGTCTCTAATGATAGCTGAAGCTTGGTTTCGTCCAAAACCGCGGAGTTCCCGTCTCTGTGCTGCCTTTTTTTTACGAAAAAATTTTACTCTGAAAATTTCAATTTTCTTAAACTTCAGGTGTGATATGCTGATATATTTTCAGGAGTTTCAGGCTTGTTTTTAGTCTTAAATGATAGCTCATGCTTAGATTAGTTCAAAACCGCGGAGTTCTTGTCTCTGTGCCGCCTTTTTTGTAAAGAAAAAAATTAAATCTGAAATTTTGATTTTCTCAAACTTTAGGTGTGAGATGCTGATATATTTCAGAAGTTCTTGGCTTGTTATTGGTCTCTAATGATAGCTCAAGCTTGGTTTCCTCCAAAACCGCGGAGTTCCCGTCTCTGTGCTGCCTTTTTTTTACGAAAAAATTTTACTCTTAAAATTTAAATTTTCTCAAACTTCAGGTGTGATATGCTGATATATTTTCAGGAGTTCTAGGCTTGTTATTGGTCTCAAATGATAGCTCAAGCTTAGTTTCGAAAAAAATTGCAGAGTTCCCGTCTCTGTGCTTCCTTTTTGTAACGAAAAAAAATTACTCTAAAATTTGAATTTGCTCAAACTTCAGGTTTGATATGCTGATACTTTTTCAGGAGTTCTAGACTTGTTTTTAGTCTTAAACGATAGCTAATGGACGGTAACGTAAAAAACCACGCAGTTCCTGGCTCTGCGCTGCGTTTTTTATTACGAAAAAATTTACTCGGAAATTTAGATTTTCTCAAACATCAGGTGTTATATGCTGATATATTTTCAAAAGTTCTAGGCTTATTTTTGGGCTTAAATGATAGCTCATGCTTAGCTTAGTGCAAAACTGCGAAGTTCTCATCTCTGTGCTGCCTTTTTTGTAACGAAAAAAATTAACTCTAAAATTTCGATTTTCTCAAATTTTAGGTGTGATATGCTGATATATTTTCAGGAGTTCTTGGCTTGTTATTGGTCTCAAATGATAGCTCAAGCTTGGTTTCGTCCAAAACCGCGGAGTTCCTGGCTCTGAGTTTACTTATGTTCTGCGAAAAAATAAGTTTGATATATCGATTTTCTCATATTTCAGGTGTGATATGCTGATATAATTTCAGGAGTTCTAGGCTTGCTTTTGGTCTCAAACGATAGCTCATGCTTGGTTATGTACAAAACCGCGTAGTTCCTGGCTCTGAGTGTACTTATGTTCTATGAAAAAAATAAGTCTTAAATTTCGATTTTCTCAAATTTAAGATGTGATACTCGTATGCTGATATATTTTTCGGAATTTAGGGCTTGGTTTTAGTCTCAAACGATAGCTTATGCTAGGTTACGTACAAAACCACGCAGTTCCTAGCCCTGCGCTGCCTTTTTTTATTACGAAAAAAATTACTCTCTAATTTAGATTTTCTCAAATTTCAGGTGTGATATGCTGATATATTTTCAGGAGTTCTAGGCTTGATTTTGGTCTTAAACGATAGCTAATGCTCGGTTACGTACAAAACCATGCAGTTCCTGGCTCTGCGCTGCCTTTTTTGTACGAAAAAATTTACTTTGAGATTTAGATTTTCTCAAACATCAGGTGTGATATGCTGATATATTTTCAAAAGTTCTAGGCTTTTTTTTGGGCTTAAATGATAGCTCATGCTTAGCTTAGTGCAAAACCCCGGAGTTCACGTCTCAGTGCTGCCTTTTTTATTACGAAAAACTTTTACTCTGAAAATTTCAATTTTCTCAAATTGCAGGTGTGATATGCTGAGATATTTTCAGGAGTTCTAGGCTTGCTTTTAGTCTTAAATGATAGCTCATGCTGAGATTAGTTCAAAACCGCGGAGTTCCCGTCCCTGTGCAGCCCTTTTTGTAACGAAAAAAATTAACTCTGAAATTTCGAATTTCTCAAATTTTAGGTGTGGTATGCTGATATATTAACAGGAGTTCTTGTCTTGTGATTGGTCTCAAATGATAGGTCAAGCTTGGTTTCGTCCAAATCCGCGGAGTTCTCGTCTCTGTGCTGCCTTTTTTATTACGAAAAAATTTTAATCTGAAAATTAAAATTTTCTCAAACTTCAAGTGTGATATGCTGATATATTTTCAGGAGTTCTTGGCTTGTTATTTGTGTCAAATGATAGCTTAAGCTTGGTTTCGTACAAAACCTTGGAATTCCCGTCTCTGTGCTGCCTTTTTTATTACGAAAAAATTTTACTCTGAAAATTTAAATTTTCTCAAACTTCAGGTGCGATATGCTGATATATTTTCAGGAGTTCTAGGCTTGCTTTTAGTCTTAAATGATAGGTCTTGCTTAGATTAGTTCAAAACTGCGGATTTCTCGTCTCTGTGCTGCCTTTTTTGTAACGAAAAAAATTAACTCTGAAATTTCGATTTTCTCAAACTTTAGGTGTGATATGCTGACATATTTTCAGGAGTTCTTGGCTTGCTATTGGTCTCAAATGTTAGCTCAAACTTGGTTTCGTCCAACACCGCGGAGTTCCCGTCGTTGTGCTGCCTTTTTTATTTCGAAAAAATTTTACTCTGAAAATTTAAATTTTCTCAAACTTCAGGTGTGATATGCTGATATATTTTCAGGAGTTCTAGGCTTGTTATTGGTCTCAAATGATAGCTCAAGCTTAGTTTCGAAAAAAATTGCAGAGTTCCCGTCTCTGTGCTTCCTTTTTGTAACGAAAAAAAATTACTCTAAAATTTGAATTTTCTCAAATTTCAGGTTTGATATGCTGATACTTTTTCAGGAGTTCTAGACTTGTTTTTAGTCTTAAACGATAGCTAATGGACGGTAACGTAAAAAACCACGCAGTTTCTGGCTCTGCGCTGCGTTTTTTATTACGAAAAAATTTACTCGGAAATTTAGATTTTCTCAAACATCAGGTGTTATATGCTGATATATTTTCAAAAGTTCTAGGCTTATTTTTGGGCTTAAATGATAGCTCATGCTTAGCTTAGTGCAAAACTGCGAAGTTCTCATCTCTGTGCTGCCTTTTTTGTAACGAAAAAAATTAACTCTAAAATTTCGATTTTCTCAAATTTTAGGTGTGATATGCTGATATATTTTCAGGAGTTCTTGGCTTGTTATTGGTCTCAAATGATAGCTCAAGCTTGGTTTCGTCCAAAACCGCGGAGTTCCTGGCTCTGAGTTTACTTATGTTCTGCGAAAAAATAAGTTTGATATATCGATTTTCTCATATTTCAGGTGTGATATGCTGATATAATTTCAGGAGTTCTAGGCTTGCTTTTGGTCTCAAACGATAGCTCATGCTTGGTTATGTACAAAACCGCGTAGTTCCTGGCTCTGAGTGTACTTATGTTCTATGAAAAAAATAAGTCTTAAATTTCGATTTTCTCAAATTTAAGATGTGATACTCGTATGCTGATATATTTTTCGGAATTTAGGGCTTGGTTTTAGTCTCAAACGATAGCTTATGCTAGGTTACGTACAAAACCACGCAGTTCCTAGCCCTGCGCTGCCTTTTTTTATTACGAAAAAAATTACTCTCTAATTTAGATTTTCTCAAATTTCAGGTGTGATATGCTGATATATTTTCAGGAGTTCTAGGCTTGATTTTGGTCTTAAACGATAGCTAATGCTCGGTTACGTACAAAACCATGCAGTTCCTGGCTCTGCGCTCCATTTTTTGTACGAAAAAATTTACTTTGAGATTTAGATTTTCTCAAACATCAGGTGTGATATGCTGATATATTTTCAAAAGTTCTAGGCTTTTTTTTGGGCTTAAATGATAGCTCATGCTTAGCTTAGTGCAAAACCCCGGAGTTCACGTCTCAGTGCTGCCTTTTTTAATACGAAAAACTTTTACTCTGAAAATTTCAATTTTCTCAAATTGCAGGTGTGATATGCTGAGATATTTTCAGGAGTTCTAGGCTTGCTTTTCGTCTTAAATGATAGCTCATGCTGAGATTAGTTCAAAACCGCGGAGTTCCCGTCCCTGTGCAGCCCTTTTTGTAACGAAAAAAATTAACTCTGAAATTTCGATTTTCTCAAATTTTAGGTGTGGTATGCTGATATATTAACAGGAGTTCTTGTCTTGTGATTGGTCTCAAATGATAGGTCAAGCTTGGTTTCGTCCAAATCCGCGGAGTTCTCGTCTCTGTGCTGCCTTTTTTATTACGAAAAAATTTTAATCTGAAAATTAAAATTTTCTCAAACTTCAAGTGTGATATGCTGATATATTTTCAGGAGTTCTTGGCTTGTTATTGGTGTCAAATGATAGCTTAAGCTTGGTTTCGTACAAAACCTTGGAATTCCCGTCTCTGTGCTGCCTTTTTTATTACGAAAAAATTTTACTCTGAAAATTTAAATTTTCTCAAACTTCAGGTGCGATATGCTGATATATTTTCAGGAGTTCTAGGCTTGCTTTTAGTCTTAAATGATAGCTCTTGCTTAGATTAGTTCAAAACTGCGGATTTCCCGTCTCTGTGCTGCCTTTTTTGTAACGAAAAAAATTAACTCTGAAATTTCGATTTTCTCAAACTTTAGGTGTGATATGCTGACATATTTTCAGGAGTTCTTGGCTTGCTATTGGTCTCAAATGTTAGCTCAAACTTGGTTTCGTCCAACACCGCGGAGTTCCCGTCTTTGTGCTGCCTTTTTTATTTCGAAAAAATTTTACTCTGAAAATTTCAATTTTCTTAAACTTCAGGTGTGATATGCTGATATATTTTCAGGAGTTTTAGGCTTGTTTTTAGTCTTAAATGATAGCTCATGCTTAGATTAGTTCAAAACCGCGGAGTTCTTGTCTCTGTGCCGCCTTTTTTGTAAAGAAAAAAATTAAATCTGAAATTTTGATTTTCTCAAACTTTAGGTGTGATATGCTGATATATTTTCAGGAGTTCTTGGCTTGTTATTGGTCTCATATGATAGCTCAAGCTTAGTTTCGTACAAAACCGCAGAGTTCCCGTCTCTGTGCTGCCTTTTTGTAACAAAAAATATTTACTCTAAAATTTGAATTTTCTCAAACTTCAGGTTTGATATGCTGATACTTTTTCAGGAGTTCTAGACTTGTTTTTGGTCTTTATTGATATGCTTATGTTCATACAAAGCTACGTCGTAGTCGGCTCTGCGCTGATTTTTTTGATAAGAAAAAATTAACTCCGAAAATTCATTATTCTCAAATTTCAGGTGTGATATGCTAATATATTTTCAGGAGTTCTAGGCTTATTTTTGGTCTTAAACGATAGCTAATGCACGGTAACGTAAAAAACCACGCAGTTTCTGGCTCTGCGCTGCCTTTTTTATTACGAAAAAATTTACTCTGAAATTTAGATTTTCTCAAACATCAGGTGTGATATGCTGATATATTTTCAAAAGTTCTAGGCTTATTTTTGGGCTGAAATGATAGCTCAAGCTTAGCTTAGTGCAAAACTGTGATGTTTCCATCTCTGTGCTGCCTTTTTTGTAACGAAAAAAATTAAATCTGAAATTTCGATTTTCTCAAATTTTAGGTGTGATATGCTGATATACTGTATCATATGTTTGTATGTAAATTTTTATGTTATATTGTGTACATCGTGAATAAATATCTTGAATCTTTGAATCTTTGAATATATTTTCAGGAGTTCTTGGCTTGTTATTGGTCTCAAATGATAGCTCCAGCTTGGTTTCGTCCAAAACCGCGGAGTTCCCGTCTCTGTGCTGCCGTTTTTATTACGAACAAATTTTACTCTGAAAATTTAAGTTTTCTAAAATTTCAGGTGTGATATGCTGATATATTTTCAGGAGTTCTTGGCTTGCTATTGGTCTCAAATGATAGCTCAAGCTTAGATCAGTTCAAAACTGCGGATTTCCTGTCTCTGTGCTGCCTTTTTTGTATCGAAAAAAATTAACTCTGAAATTTCGATTTTCTCAATCTTTAGGTGTGATATGCTGATACTTTTTCAGGAGTTCTAGACTTGTTTTTGGTCTTAATTGATATGCTTATGTCCATACAAAGCTACGTCGTAGTCGGCTCTGCGCTGACTTTTTTGATAAGAAAAAATTAACTCCGAAAATTCAATATTCTCAAATTTCAGGTGTGATATGCTAATATATTTTCAGGAGTTCTAGGCTTATTTTTGGTCTGAAACGATAGCTAATGCACGGTAACGTAAAAACCCGCGCAGTTCCGGGTTCTGCGCTACCTTTTTTATTACGAAAATATTTACTCTGAAATTTAGATTTTCTCAAACATCAGGTGTGATATGCTGATATATTTTCAAAAGTTCTAGGCTTATTTTTGGGCTTAAATGATAGCTCATGCTTAGCTTAGTGCAAAAACCTGGAGTTCCCGTCTCTGTGCTGCCTTTTTTATAACGAAAAATTTTTAATCTGAAAATTTAAATTTTCTCAAACTTCAGGTGTGATATGCTGATATATTTTCAGGAGTTCTTGGCTTGTTATTGGTCTCTAATGATAGCTCAAGCTTGGTTTCGTCCAAAACCGCGGAGTTCCCGTCTCTGTGCTGCCTTTTTTTTACGAAAAAATTTTACTCTTAAAATTTAAATTTTCTCAAATTTCAAGTGTGATATGCTGATATATTTTCAGGAGTTCTTGGCTTGTTATTGGTCTCAAATGATAGCTCGAGCTTAGTTTCGTCCAAAACCGCGTAGTTCCTGGCTCTGAGTGTACTTATTTTCTATGAAAAAAATAAGTCTGTTATTTAGATTTTCTCAAATTTAAGTTGTGATATGCTGATAGGTTTTCAGGAATTTGGGGCCTGTTTTTGGTCTCCAACGATAGCTTATGCTCAGTTACGTACAAAAGCACGCAGTTCCTGGCTCTGCGCTGCCTTTTATTATTACGAAAATATTACTCTGTAATTTAGATTTTCTCAAATTTCAGGTGTGATATGCTGATATATTTTCAGGAGTTCTAGGCTTGTTTTTAATCTTCAATGATAGCTCTTGCATATTTTCAGGAGTTCTTGGCTTGCTATTGGTCTCAAATGATAGCTCAAGCTTGGTTTCGTACAAAACCTTGGAATTCCCGTCTCTGTGCTGCCTTTTTTATTTCGAAAAAATTTTACTCTGAAAATTTCAATTTTCTTAAACTTCAGGTGTGATATGCTGATATATTTTCAGGAGTTTTAGGCTTGTTTTTAGTCTTAAATGATAGCTCATGCTTAGATTAGTTCAAAACCGCGGAGTTCTTGTCTCTGTGCCGCCTTTTTTGTAAAGAAAAAAATTAAATCTGAAATTTTGATTTTCTCAAACTTTAGGTGTGATATGCTGATATATTTTCAGGAGTTCTTGGCTTGTTATTGGTCTCATATGATAGCTCAAGCTTAGTTTCGTACAAAACCGCAGAGTTCCCGTCTCTGTGCTGCCTTTTTGTAACAAAAAATATTTACTCTAAAATTTGAATTTTCTCAAACTTCAGGTTTGATATGCTGATACTTTTTCAGGAGTTCTAGACTTGTTTTTGGTCTTAATTGATATGCTTATGTTCATACAAAGCTACGTCGTAGTCGGCTCTGCGCTGATTTTTTTGATAAGAAAAAATTAACTCCGAAAATTCATTATTCTCAAATTTCAGGTGTGATATGCTAATATATTTTCAGGAGTTCTAGGCTTATTTTTGGTCTTAAACGATAGCTAATGCACGGTAACGTAAAAAACCACGCAGTTTCTGGCTCTGCGCTGCCTTTTTTATTACGAAAAAATTTACTCTGAAATTTAGATTTTCTCAAACATCAGGTGTGATATGCTGATATATTTTCAAAAGTTCTAGGCTTATTTTTGGGCTTAAATGATAGCTCAAGCTTAGCTTAGTGCAAAACTGCGAAGTTTCCATCTCTGTGCTGCCTTTTTTGTAACGAAAAAAATTAACTCTGAAATTTCGATTTTCTCAAACTTTAGGTGTGGTATGCTGATATATTAACAGGAGTTCTTGTCTTGTGATTGGTCTCAAATGATAGCTCCAGCTTGGTTTCGTCCAAAACCGCGGAGTTCCCGTCTCTGTGCTGCCGTTTTTATTACGAACAAATTTTACTCTGAAAATTTAAGTTTTCTCAAATTTCAGGTGTGATATGCTGATATATTTTCAGGAGTTCTTGGCTTGCTATTGGTCTCAAATGATAGCTCAAGCTTAGATCAAATCAAAACTGCGGATTTCCCGTCTCTGTGCTGCCTTTTTTGTATCGAAAAAAATTTACTCTGAAATTTCGATTTTCTCAAACTTTAGGTGTGATATGCTGATACTTTTTCAGGAGTTCTAGACTTGTTTTTGGTCTTAATTGATATGCTTATGTCCATACAAAGCTACGTCGTAGTCGGCTCTGCGCTGACTTTTTTGATAAGAAAAAATTAACTCCGAAAATTCAATATTCTCAAATTTCAGGTGTGATATGCTAATATATTTTCAGGAGTTCTAGGCTTATTTTTGGTCTTAAACGATAGCTAATGCACGGTAACGTAAAAACCCGCGCAGTTCCTGGCTCTGCGCTCCCTTTTTTATTACGAAAATATTTACTCTGAAATTTAGATTTTCTCAAACGTCAGGTGTGATATGCTGATATATTTTCAAAAGTTCTAGGCTTATTTTTGGGCTTAATTGATAGCTCATGCTTAGCTTAGTGCAAAAACCCGGAGTTCCCGTCTCTGTGCTGCCTTTTTTATTACGAAAAAATTTTAATCTGAAAATTTAAATTTTCTCAAATTTCAGGTGTGATATGCTGATATATTTTCAGGAGTTCTAGGCTTGTTATTGGTCTCAAATGATAGCTCAAGCTTAGTTTCGAAAAAAAATGCAGAGTTCCCGTCTCTGTGCTGCCTTTTTGTAACGAAAAAAAATTACTCTAAAATTTGAATTTTCTCAAACTTCAGGTTTGATATGCTGATACTTTTTCAGGAGTTCTAGACTTGTTTTTAGTCTTAAACGATAGCTAATGGACGGTAACGTAAAAAACCACGCAGTTCCTGGCTCTGCGCTGCGTTTTTTATTACGAAAAAATTTACTCTGAAATTTAGATTTTCTCAAACATCAGGTGTTATATGCTGATATATTTTCAAAAGTTCTAGGCTTATTTTTGGGCCTAAATGATAGCTCATGCTTAGCTTAGTGCAAAACTGCGAAGTTCTCATCTCTGTGCTGCCTTTTTTGTAACGAAAAAAATTAACTCTAAAATTTCGATTTTCTCAAATTTTAGGTGTGATATGCTGATATATTTTCAGGAGTTCTAGGCTTGATTTTGGTCTTAAACGATAGCTAATGCTCGGTTACGTACAAAACCATGCAGTTCCTGGCTCTGCGCTGCCTTTTTTGTACGAAAAAATTTACTCTGAGATTTAGATTTTCTCAAACATCAGGTGTGATATGCTGATATATTTTCAAAAGTTCTAGGCTTTTTTTTGGGCTTAAATGATAGCTCAAGCTTAGCTTAGTGCAAAAACCCGGAGTTCACGTCTCAGTGCTGCCTTTTTTATTACGAAAAACTTTTACTCTGAAAATTTCAATTTTCTCAAATTGCAGGTGTGATATGCTGAGATATTTTCAGGAGTTCTAGGCTTGCTTTTAGTCTTAAATGATAGCTCATGCCTAGATTAGTTCATAACCGCGGAGTTCCCGTCCCTGTGCAGCCCTTTTTGTAACGAAAAAAATTAACTCTGAAATTTCGATTTTCTCAAATTTTAGGTGTGGTATGCTGATATATTAACAGGAGTTCTTGTCTTGTGATTGGTCTCAAATGATAGGTCAAGCTTGGTTTCGTCCAAATCCGCGGAGTTCCCGTCTCTGTGCTGCCTTTTTTATTACGAAAAAAATTTAATCTGAAAATTAAAATTTTCTCAAATTTCAAGTGTGATATGCTGATATATTTTCAGGAGTTCTTGGCTTGTTATTGGTGTCAAATGATAGGTCAAGCTTGGTTTCGTACAAAACCTTGGAATTCCCGTCTCTGTGCTGCCTTTTTTATTACGAAAAAATTTTACTCTGAAAATTTAAATTTTCTCAAACTTCAGGTGCGATATGCTGATATATTTTCAGGAGTTCTAGGCTTGCTTTTAGTCTTAAATGATAGCTCTTGCTTAGATTAGTTCAAAACTGCGGATTTCCCGTCTCTGTGCTGCCTTTTTTGTAACGAAAAAAATTAAGTCTGAAATTTCGATTTTCTCAAATTTTAGGTGTGATATGCTGACATATTTTCAGGAGTTCTTGGCTTGCTATTGGTCTCAAATGTTAGCTCAAACTTGGTTTCGTCCAACACCGCGGAGTTCCCGTCGTTGTGCTGCCTTTTTTATTTCGAAAAAATTTTACTCTGAAAATTTCAATTTTCTTAAACTTCAGGTGTGATATGCTGATATGTTTTCAGGAGTTTTAGGCTTGTTTTTAGTCTTAAATGATAGCTCATGCTTAGATTAGTTCAAAACCGCGGAGTTCTTGTCTCTGTGCCGCCTTTTTTGTAAAGAAAAAAATTAAATCTGAAATTTTGATTTTCTCAAACTTTAGGTGTGATATGCTGATATATTTTCAGGAGTTCTTGGCTTGTTATTGGTCTCACATGATAGGTCAAGCTTAGTTTCGTACAAAACCGCAGAGTTCCCGTCTCTGTGCTGCCTTTTTGTAACATAAAATATTTACTCTAAAATTTGAATTTTCTCAAACTTCAGGTTTGATATGCTGATACTTTTTCAGGAGTACTAGACTTGTTTTTGGTCTTAATTGATATGCTTATGTTCATACAAAGCTACGTCGTAGTCGGCTCTGCGCTGATTTTTTTTAATAAGAAAAAATTAACTCCGAAAATTCATTATTCTCAAATTTCAGGTGTGATATGCTAATATATTTACAGGAGTTCTAGGCTTATTTTTGGTCTTTAACGATAGCTAATGCACGGTGACGTAAAAAACCACGCAGTTTCTGGCTATGCGCTGCCTTTTTTATTACGAAAAAATTTACTCTGAAATTTAGATTTTCTCAAACATCAGGTGTGATATGCTGATATATTTTCAAAAGTTCTAGGCTTATTTTTGGGCTTAAATGATAGATCAAGCTTAGCTTAGTGCAAAACTGTGAAGTTTCCATCTCTGTGCTGCCTTTTTTGTAACGAAAAAAATTAAATCTGAAATTTCGATTTTCTCAAATTTTAGGTGTGATATGCTGATATATTTTCAGGAGTTCTTGGCTTGTTATTGGTCTCAAATGATAGCTCCAGCTTGGTTTCGTCCAAAACCGCGGAGATCCCGTCTCTGTGCTGCCGTTTTTATTACGAACAAATTTTACTCTGAAAATTTAAGTTTTCTCAAATTTCAGGTGTGATATGCTGATATATTTTCAGGAGTTCTTGGCTTGCTATTGGTCTCAAATGATAGCTCAAGCTTAGATCAGTTCAAAACTGCGGATTTCCCGTCTCTGTGCTGCCTTTTTTGTATCGAAAAAAATTTACTCTGAAATTTAGATTTTCTCAAACTTTAGGTGTGATATGCTGATACTTTTTCAGGAGTTCTAGACTTGTTTTTGGTCTTAATTGATATGCTTATGTCCAAAAAAGCTACGTCGTAGTCGGCTCTGCGCTGACTTTTTTGATAAGAAAAAATTAACTCCGAAAATTCAATATTCTCAAATTTCAGGTGTGATATGCTAATATATTTTCAGGAGTTCTAGGCTTATTTTTGGTCTTAAACGATAGCTAATGCACGGTAACGTAAGAAACCGCGCAGTTCCTGGCTCTGCGCTACCTTTTTTATTACGAAAATATTTACTCTGAAATTTAGATTTTCTCAAACATCAGGTGTGATATGCTGATATATTTTCAAAAGTTCTAGGCTTATTTTTGGGCTTAAATGATAGCTCATGCTTAGCTTAGTGCAAAAACCTGGAGTTCCCGTCTCTGTGCTGCCTTTTTTATTACGAAAAAATTTTAATCTGAAAATTTAAATTTTCTCAAACTTCAGGTGTGATATGCTGATATATTTTCAGGAGTTATTGGCTTGTTATTGGTCTCTAATGATAGCTGAAGCTTGGTTTCGTCCAAAACCGCGGAGTTCCCGTCTCTGTGCTGCCTTTTTTTTACGAAAAAATTTTACTCTGAAAATTTCAATTTTCTTAAACTTCAGGTGTGATATGCTGATATATTTTCAGGAGTTTCAGGCTTGTTTTTAGTCTTAAATGATAGCTCATGCTTAGATTAGTTCAAAACCGCGGAGTTCTTGTCTCTGTGCCGCCTTTTTTGTAAAGAAAAAAATTAAATCTGAAATTTTGATTTTCTCAAACTTTAGGTGTGAGATGCTGATATATTTCAGAAGTTCTTGGCTTGTTATTGGTCTCTAATGATAGCTCAAGCTTGGTTTCCTCCAAAACCGCGGAGTTCCCGTCTCTGTGCTGCCTTTTTTTTACGAAAAAATTTTACTCTTAAAATTTAAATTTTCTCAAACTTCAGGTGTGATATGCTGATATATTTTCAGGAGTTCTAGGCTTGTTGTTGGTCTCAAATGATAGCTCAAGCTTAGTTTCGAAAAAAATTGCAGAGTTCCCGTCTCTGTGCTTCCTTTTTGTAACGAAAAAAAATTACTCTAAAATTTGAATTTGCTCAAACTTCAGGTTTGATATGCTGATACTTTTTCAGGAGTTCTAGACTTGTTTTTAGTCTTAAACGATAGCTAATGGACGGTAACGTAAAAAACCACGCAGTTCCTGGCTCTGCGCTGCGTTTTTTATTACGAAAAAATTTACTCGGAAATTTAGATTTTCTCAAACATCAGGTGTTATATGCTGATATATTTTCAAAAGTTCTAGGCTTATTTTTGGGCTTAAATGATAGCTCATGCTTAGCTTAGTGCAAAACTGCGAAGTTCTCATCTCTGTGCTGCCTTTTTTGTAACGAAAAAAATTAACTCTAAAATTTCGATTTTCTCAAATTTTAGGTGTGATATGCTGATATATTTTCAGGAGTTCTTGGCTTGTTATTGGTCTCAAATGATAGCTCAAGCTTGGTTTCGTCCAAAACCGCGGAGTTCCTGGCTCTGAGTTTACTTATGTTCTGCGAAAAAATAAGTTTGATATATCGATTTTCTCATATTTCAGGTGTGATATGCTGATATAATTTCAGGAGTTCTAGGCTTACTTTTGGTCTCAAACGATAGCTCATGCTTGGTTATGTACAAAACCGCGTAGTTCCTGGCTCTGAGTGTACTTATGTTCTATGAAAAAAATAAGTCTTAAATTTCGATTTTCTCAAATTTAAGATGTGATACTCGTATGCTGATATATTTTTCGGAATTTAGGGCTTGGTTTTAGTCTCAAACGATAGCTTATGCTAGGTTACGTACAAAACCACGCAGTTCCTAGCCCTGCGCTGCCTTTTTTTATTACGAAAAAAATTACTCTCTAATTTAGATTTTCTCAAATTTCAGGTGTGATATGCTGATATATTTTCAAAAGTTCTAGGCTTATTTTTGGGCTTAAATGATAGCTCAAGCTTAGCTTAGTGCAAAACTGCGAAGTTTCCATCTCTGTGCTGCCTTTTTTGTAACGAAAAAAATTAACTCTGAAATTTCGATTTTCTCAAAATTTAGGTGTGGTATGCTGATATATTAACAGGAGTTCTTGTCTTGTGATTGGTCTCAAATGATAGCTCAAGCTTGGTTTCGTCCAAAACCGCGGAGTTCCCGTCTCTGTGCTGCCTTTTTTATTACGAAAAAATTTTAATCTGAAAATTAAAATTTTCTCAAACTTCAAGTGTGATATGCTGATATATTTTCAGGAGTTCTTGGCTTGTTATTGGTGTCAAATGATAGCTCAAGCTTAGTTTCGTACAAAACCTTGGAATTCCCGTCTTTTAGCTGCCTTTTTTATTTCGAAAAAAATTTACTCTGAAAATTTCAATTTTCTTAAACTTCAGGTGTGATATGCTGATATATTTTCAGGAGTTTTAGACTTGTTTTTAGTCTTAAATGATAGCTCATGCTTAGATTAGTTCTAAACCGCAGAGTTCTTGTCTCTGTGC
The DNA here is from genome assembly GCA_947086415.1 of Pammene aurita. Classification (NCBI taxonomy): domain Eukaryota; kingdom Metazoa; phylum Arthropoda; class Insecta; order Lepidoptera; family Tortricidae; genus Pammene; species Pammene aurita. The sequence goes on along the minus strand of OX352315.1, from coordinate 4,552,304 downwards.
CGCCTTTTTTGTAAAGAAAAAAATTCAATCTGAAATTTTGATTTTCTCAAACTTTAGGTGTGATATGCTGATATATTTTCAGGAGTTCTTGGCTTGTTATTGGTCTCATATGATAGCTCAAGCTTAGTTTCGTACAAAACCGCAGAGTTCCCGTCTCTGTGCTGCCTTTTTGTAACAAAAAATATTTACTCTAAAATTTGAATTTTCTCAAATTTCAGGTTTGATATGCTGATACTTTTTCAGGAGTTCTAGACTTGTTTTTGGTCTTAATTGATATGCTTATGTTCATACAAAGCTACGTCGTAGTCGGCTCTGCGCTGATTTTTTTGATAAGAAAAAATTAACTCCGAAAATTCATTATTCTCAAATTTCAGGTGTGATATGCTAATATATTTTCAGGAGTTCTAGGCTTATTTTTGGTCTTAAACGATAGCTAATGCACGGTAACGTAAATAACCACGCAGTTTCTGGCTCTGCGCTGCCTTTTTTATTACGAAAAAATTTACTCTGAAATTTAGATTTTCTCAAACATCAGGTGTGATATGCTGATATATTTTCAAAAGTTCTAGGCTTATTTTTGGGCTTAAATGATAGCTCAAGCTTAGCTTAGTGCAAAACTGCGAAGTTTCCATCTCTGTGCTGCCTTTTTTGTAACGAAAAAAATTAAATCCGAAATTTCGATTTTCTCAAATTTTAGGTGTGATATGCTGATATATTTTCAGGAGTTCTTGGCTTGTTATTGGTCTCAAATGATAGCTCCAGCTTGGTTTCGTCCAAAATTGCGGAGTTCCCGTCTCTGTGCTGCGGTTTTTATTACGAACAAATTTTACTCTGAAAATTTAAGTTTTCTCAAATTTCAGGTGTGATATGATGATATATTTTCAGGAGTTCTTGGCTTGCTATTGGTCTCAAATGATAGCTCAAGCTTAGATCAGTTCAAAACTGCGGATTTCCCGTCTCTGTGCTGCCTTTTTTGTAACGAAAAAAATTAACTCTGAAATTTCGATTTTCTCAAATTTTAGGTGTGATATGCTGATACTTTTTCAGGAGTTCTAGACTTGTTTTTGGTCTTAATTGATATGCTTATGTCCATACAAAGCTACGTCGTAGTCGGCTCTGCGCTGACTTTTTTGATAAGAAAAAATTAACTCCGAAAATTCAATATTCTCAAATTTCAGGTGTGATATGCTAATATATTTTCAGGAGTTCTAGGCTTATTTTTGGTCTTAAACGATAGCTAATGCACGGTAACGTAAAAAAACGCGCAGTTCCTGACTCTGCGCTACCTTTTTTATTACGAAAATATTTACTCTGAAATTTAGATTTTCTCAAACATCAGGTGTGATATGCTGATATATTTTCAAAAGTTCTAGGCTTATTTTTGGGCTTAAATGATAGCTTATGCTTAGCTTAATGCAAAAACCCGGAGATCCCGTCTCTGTGCTGATTTTTTATTACGAAAAAATTTTAATCTGAAAATTTAAATTTTCTCAAATTTCAGGTGTGATATGCTGATATATTTTCAGGAGTTCTTGGCTTGGTATTGGTCTCTAATGATAGCTTAAGCTTGGTTTCGTCCAAAACCGCGGAGTTCCCGTCTCTGTGCTGCCTTTTTTTTACGAAAAAAATTTACTCTTAAAATTTAAATTTTCTCAAATTTCAAGTGTGATATGCTGATATCTTTTCAGGAGTTCTTGGCTTGTTATTGGTCTCAAATGATAGCTCAAGCTTAGTTTCGTCCAAAACCGCGTAGTTCCTGGCTCTGAGTGTACTTATTTTCTATGAAAAAAATAAGTCTGTTATTTAGATTTTCTCAAATATAAGTTGTGATATGCTGATATGTTTTCAGGAATTTGGGGCCTGTTTTTGGTCTCCAACGATAGCTTATGCTCAGTTACGTACAAAAGCATGCAGTTCCTGGCTCTGCGCTGCCTTTTATTATTACGAAAATATTACTCTGTAATTTTGATTTTCTCAAATTTCAGGTGTGATATGCTGATATATTTTTAGGAGTTCTAGGCTTGTTTTTAGCCTTAATTGATAGCTCATGCTTAGTTTAGTACATAAACGCGGAGTTCCCATCTCTGTGCTGCCTTTTTTATTACAAAAAAAATTTTCTCTGAAAATTTTAATTTTCTCAAACTTCAGGTGTGATAAGCTGATATATTCTCAGGAGTTCTAGGCTTGTTTTTAATCTTCAATGACTGCTCTTGCTTAGATTAGTTCAAAACCACGGAGTTCCCGTCTCTGTGCTGCATTTTTTGTAAACAAAAAAATTAACTCTGAAATTTCGATTTTCTCAAATTTTAGGTTTGATATGCTGATATATTTTCAGGAGTTCTAGGCTTGTTATTGGTCTCAAATGATAGCTCAAGCTTAGTTTCGAAAAAAATTGCAGAGTTCCCGTCTCTGTGCTGCCTTTTTGTAACGAAAAAAAATTACTCTAAAATTTGAATTTTCTCAAACTTCAGGTTTGATATGCTGATACTTTTTCAGGAGTTCTAGACTTGTTTTTAGTCTTAAACGATAGCTAATGGACGGTAACGTAAAAAACCACGCAGTTCCTGGCTCTGCGCTGCGTTTTTTATTACGAAAAAATTTACTCTGAAATTTAGATTTTCTCAAACATCAGGTGTTATATGCTGATATATTTTCAAAAGTTCTAGGCTTATTTTTGGGCTTAAATGATAGCTCATGCTTAGCTTAGTGCAAAACTGCGAAGTTCCCATCTCTGTGCTGCCTTTTTTGTAACGAAAAGAATTAACTCTAAAATTTCGATTTTCTCAAATTTTAGGTGTGATATGCTGATATATTTTCAGGAGTTCTTGGCTTGTTATTGGTCTCAAATGATAGCTCAAGCTTGGTTTCGTCCAAAACCGCGGAGTTCCTGGCTCTGAGTTTACTTATGTTCTGCGAAAAAATAAGTTTGATATATCGATTTTCTCATATTTCAGGTGTGATATGCTGATATAATTTCAGGAGTTCTAGGCTTGCTTTTGGTCTCAAACGATAGCTCATGCTTGGTTATGTACAAAACCGCGTAGTTCCTGGCTCTGAGTGTACTTATGTTCTATGAAAAAAATAAGTCTTAAATTTCGATTTTCTCAAATTTAAGATGTGATACTCGTATGCTGATATATTTTTCGGAATTTAGGGCTTGTTTTTAGTCTCAAACGATAGCTTATGCTAGGTTACGTACAAAACCACGCAGTTCCTAGCCCTGCGCTGCCTTTTTTTATTACGAAAAAAATTAATCTGTAATTTAGATTTTCTCAAATTTCAGGTGTGATATGCTGATATATTTTCAGGAGTTGTAGGCTTGATTTTGGTCTTAAACGATAGCTAATGCTCGGTTACGTACAAAACCATGCAGTTCCTGGCTCTGCGCTGCCTTTTTTGTACGAAAAAATTTACTCTGAAATTTAGATTTTCTCAAACATCAGGTGTGATATGCTGATATATTTTCAAAAGTTCTAGGCTTTTTTTTGGGCTTAAATGATAGCTCATGCTTAGTTTAGTGCAAAACCCCGGAGTTCACGTCTCAGTGCTGCCTTTTTTATTACGAAAAACTTTTACTCTGAAAATTTCAATTTTCTCAAATTGCAGGTGTGATATGCTGAGATATTTTAGGAGTTCTAGGCTTGCTTTTAGTCTTAAATGATAGCTCATGCTTAGATTAGTTCAAAACCGCGGAGTTCCCGTCCCTGTGCAGCCCTTTTTGTAACGAAAAAAATTAACTCTGAAATTTAGATTTTCTCAAATTTTAGGTGTGGTATGCTGATATATTAACAGGAGTTCTTGTCTTGTGATTGGTCTCAAATGATAGGTCAAGCTTGGTTTCGTCCAAATCCGCGGAGTTCCCGTCTCTGTGCTTCCTTTTTTATTACGAAAAAATTTTAATCTGAAAATTAAAATTTTCTCAAACTTCAAGTGTGATATGCTGAGATATTTTCAGGAGTTCTTGGCTTGTTATTGGTGTCAAATGATAGCTCAAGCTTGGTTTCGTACAAAACCTTGGAATTCCCGTCTCTGTGCTGCCTTTTTTATTACGAAAAAATTTTAATCTGAAAATTTAAATTTTCTCAAACTTCAGGTGCGATATGCTGATATATTTTCAGGAGTTCTAGGCTTGCTTTTAGTCTTAAATGATAGCTCTTGCTTAGATTAGTTCAAAACTGCGGATTTCCCGTCTCTGTGCTGCCTTTTTTGTAACGAAAAAAATTAACTCTGTAATTTCGATTTTCTCAAACTTTAGGTGTGATATGCTGACATATTTTCAGGAGTTCTTGGCTTGCTATTGGTCTCAAATGTTAGCTCAAACTTGGTTTCGTCCAACACCGCGGAGTTCCCGTCTTTGTGCTGCCTTTTTTATTTCGAAAAAATTTTACTCTGAAAATTTCAATTTTCTTAAACTTCAGGTGTGATATGCTGATATATTTTCAGGAGTTTTAGGCTTGTTTTTAGTCTTAAATGATAGCTCATGCTTAGATTAGTTCAAAACCGCGGAGTTCTTGTCTCTGTGCCGCCTTTTTTGTAAAGAAAAAAATTTAATCTGAAATTTTGATTTTCTCAAACTTTAGGTGTGATATGCTGATATATTTTCAGGAGTTCTTGGCTTGTTATTGGTCTCATATGATAGCTCAAGCTTAGTTTCGTACAAAACCGCAGAGTTCCCGTCTCTGTGCTGCCTTTTTGTAACAAAAAATATTTACTCTAAAATTTGAATTATCTCAAACTTCAGGTTTGATATGCTGATACTTTTTCAGGAGTTCTAGACTTGTTTTTGGTCTTAATTGATATGCTTATGTCCATACAAAGCTACGTCGTAGTCGGCTCTGCGCTGACTTTTTTGATAAGAAAAAATTAACTCCGAAAATTCAATATTCTCAAATTTCAGGTGTGATATGCTAATATATTTTCAGGAGTTCTAGGCTTATTTTTGGTCTGAAACGATAGCTAATGCACGGTAACGTAAAAACCCGCGCAGTTCCTGGCTCTGCGCTACCTTTTTTATTACGAAAATATTTACTCTGAAATTTAGATTTTCTCAAACATCAGGTGTGATATGCTGATATATTTTCAAAAGTTCTAGGCTTATTTTTGGGCTTAAATGATAGCTCATGCTTAGCTTAGTGCAAAAACCTGGAGTTCCCGTCTCTGTGCTGCCTTTTTTATTACGAAAAATTTTTAATCTGAAAATTTAAATTTTCTCAAACTTCAGGTGTGATATGCTGATATATTTTCAGGAGTTCTTGGCTTGTTATTGGTCTCTAATGATAGCTCAAGCTTGGTTTCGTCCAAAACCGCGGAGTTCCCGTCTCTGTGCTGCCTTTTTTTTACGAAAAAATTTTACTCTTAAAATTTAAATTTTCTCAAATTTCAAGTGTGATATGCTGATATATTTTCAGGAGTTCTTGGCTTGTTATTGGTCTCAAATGATAGCTCGAGCTTAGTTTCGTCCAAAACCGCGTAGTTCCTGGCTCTGAGTGTACTTATTTTCTATGAAAAAAATAAGTCTGTTATTTAGATTTTCTCAAATTTAAGTTGTGATATGCTGATAGGTTTTCAGGAATTTGGGGCCTGTTTTTGGTCTCCAACGATAGCTTATGCTCAGTTACGTACAAAAGCACGCAGTTCCTGGCTCTGCGCTGCCTTTTATTATTACGAAAATATTACTCTGTAATTTAGATTTTCTCAAATTTCAGGTGTGATATGCTGATATATTTTCAGGAGTTCTAGGCTTGTTTTTAAGCTTCAATGATAGCTCTTGCATATTTTCAGGAGTTCTTGGCTTGCTATTGGTCTCAAATGATAGCTCAAGCTTGGTTTCGTACAAAACCTTGGAATTCCCGTCTCTGTGCTGCCTTTTTTATTTCGAAAAAATTTTACTCTGAAAATTTCAATTTTCTTAAACTTCAGGTGTGATATGCTGATATATTTTCAGGAGTTTTAGGCTTGTTTTTAGTCTTAAATGATAGCTCATGCTTAGATTAGTTCAAAACCGCGGAGTTCTTGTCTCTGTGCCGCCTTTTTTGTAAAGAAAAAAATTAAATCTGAAATTTTGATTTTCTCAAACTTTAGGTGTGATATGCTGATATATTTTCAGGAGTTCTTGGCTTGTTATTGGTCTCATATGATAGCTCAAGCTTAGTTTCGTACAAAACCGCAGAGTTCCCGTCTCTGTGCTGCCTTTTTGTAACAAAAAATATTTACTCTAAAATTTGAATTTTCTCAAACTTCAGGTTTGATATGCTGATACTTTTTCAGGAGTTCTAGACTTGTTTTTGGTCTTAATTGATATGCTTATGTTCATACAAAGCTACGTCGTAGTCGGCTCTGCGCTGATTTTTTTGATAAGAAAAAATTAACTCCGAAAATTCATTATTCTCAAATTTCAGGTGTGATATGCTAATATATTTTCAGGAGTTCTAGGCTTATTTTTGGTCTTAAACGATAGCTAATGCACGGTAACGTAAAAAACCACGCAGTTTCTGGCTCTGCGCTGCCTTTTTTATTACGAAAAAATTTACTCTGAAATTTAGATTTTCTCAAACATCAGGTGTGATATGCTGATATATTTTCAAAAGTTCTAGGCTTATTTTTGGGCTTAAATGATAGCTCAAGCTTAGCTTAGTGCAAAACTGCGAAGTTTCCATCTCTGTGCTGCCTTTTTTGTAACGAAAAAAATTAACTCTGAAATTTCGATTTTCTCAAACTTTAGGTGTGGTATGCTGATATATTAACAGGAGTTCTTGTCTTGTGATTGGTCTCAAATGATAGCTCAAGCTTGGTTTCGTCCAAAACCGCGGAGTTCCCGTCTCTGTGCTGCCGTTTTTATTACGAACAAATTTTACTCTGAAAATTTAAGTTTTCTCAAATTTCAGGTGTGATATGCTGATATATTTTCAGGAGTTCTTGGCTTGCTATTGGTCTCAAATGATAGCTCAAGCTTAGATCAAATCAAAACTGCGGATTTCCCGTCTCTGTGCTGCCTTTTTTGTATCGAAAAAAATTTACTCTGAAATTTCGATTTTCTCAAACTTTAGGTGTGATATGCTGATACTTTTTCAGGAGTTCTAGACTTGTTTTTGGTCTTAATTGATATGCTTATGTCCATACAAAGCTACGTCGTAGTCGGCTCTGCGCTGACTTTTTTGATAAGAAAAAATTAACTCCGAAAATTCAATATTCTCAAATTTCAGGTGTGATATGCTAATATATTTTCAGGAGTTCTAGGCTTATTTTTGGTCTTAAACGATAGCTAATGCACGGTAACGTAAAAAACCGCGCAGTTCCTGGCTCTGCGCTCCCTTTTTTATTACGAAAATATTTACTCTGAAATTTAGATTTTCTCAAACGTCAGGTGTGATATGCTGATATATTTTCAAAAGTTCTAGGCTTATTTTTGGGCTTAATTGATAGCTCATGCTTAGCTTAGTGCAAAAACCCGGAGTTCCCGTCTCTGTGCTGCCTTTTTTATTACGAAAAAATTTTAATCTGAAAATTTAAATTTTCTCAAATTTCAGGTGTGATATGCTGATATATTTTCAGGAGTTCTAGGCTTGTTATTGGTCTCAAATGATAGCTCAAGCTTAGTTTCGAAAAAAATTGCAGAGTTCCCGTCTCTGTGCTGCCTTTTTGTAACGAAAAAAAATTACTCTAAAATTTGAATTTTCTCAAACTTCAGGTTTGATATGCTGATACTTTTTCAGGAGTTCTAGACTTGTTTTTAGTCTTAAACGATAGCTAATGGACGGTAACGTAAAAAACCACGCAGTTCCTGGCTCTGCGCTGCGTTTTTTATTACGAAAAAATTTACTCTGAAATTTAGATTTTCTCAAACATCAGGTGTTATATGCTGATATATTTTCAAAAGTTCTAGGCTTATTTTTGGGCCTAAATGATAGCTCATGCTTAGCTTAGTGCAAAACTGCGAAGTTCTCATCTCTGTGCTGCCTTTTTTGTAACGAAAAAAATTAACTCTAAAATTTCGATTTTCTCAAATTTTAGGTGTGATATGCTGATATATTTTCAGGAGTTCTAGGCTTGATTTTGGTCTTAAACGATAGCTAATGCTCGGTTACGTACAAAACCATGCAGTTCCTGGCTCTGCGCTGCCTTTTTTGTACGAAAAAATTTACTCTGAGATTTAGATTTTCTCAAACATCAGGTGTGATATGCTGATATATTTTCAAAAGTTCTAGGCTTTTTTTTGGGCTTAAATGATAGCTCAAGCTTAGCTTAGTGCAAAAACCCGGAGTTCACGTCTCAGTGCTGCCTTTTTTATTACGAAAAACTTTTACTCTGAAAATTTCAATTTTCTCAAATTGCAGGTGTGATATGCTGAGATATTTTCAGGAGTTCTAGGCTTGCTTTTAGTCTTAAATGATAGCTCATGCTTAGATTAGTTCATAACCGCGGAGTTCCCGTCCCTGTGCAGCCCTTTTTGTAACGAAAAAAATTAACTCTGAAATTTCGATTTTCTCAAATTTTAGGTGTGGTATGCTGATATATTAACAGGAGTTCTTGTCTTGTGATTGGTCTCAAATGATAGGTCAAGCTTGGTTTCGTCCAAATCCGTGGAGTTCCCGTCTCTGTGCTGCCTTTTTTATTACGAAAAAAATTTAATCTGAAAATTAAAATTTTCTCAAATTTCAAGTGTGATATGCTGATATATTTTCAGGAGTTCTTGGCTTGTTATTGGTGTCAAATGATAGGTCAAGCTTGGTTTCGTACAAAACCTTGGAATTCCCGTCTCTGTGCTGCCTTTTTTATTACGAAAAAATTTTACTCTGAAAATTTAAATTTTCTCAAACTTCAGGTGCGATATGCTGATATATTTTCAGGAGTTCTAGGCTTGCTTTTAGTCTTAAATGATAGCTCTTGCTTAGATTAGTTCAAAACTGCGGATTTCCCGTCTCTGTGCTGCCTTTTTTGTAACGAAAAAAATTAAGTCTGAAATTTCGATTTTCTCAAATTTTAGGTGTGATATGCTGACATATTTTCAGGAGTTCTTGGCTTGCTATTGGTCTCAAATGTTAGCTCAAACTTGGTTTCGTCCAACACCGCGGAGTTCCCGTCGTTGTGCTGCCTTTTTTATTTCGAAAAAAATTTTACTCTGAAAATTTCAATTTTCTTAAACTTCAGGTGTGATATGCTGATATGTTTTCAGGAGTTTTAGGCTTGTTTTTAGTCTTAAATGATAGCTCATGCTTAGATTAGTTCAAAACCGCGGAGTTCTTGTCTCTGTGCCGCCTTTTTTGTAAAGAAAAAAATTAAATCTGAAATTTTGATTTTCTCAAACTTTAGGTGTGATATGCTGATATATTTTCAGGAGTTCTTGGCTTGTTATTGGTCTCACATGATAGGTCAAGCTTAGTTTCGTACAAAACCGCAGAGTTCCCGTCTCTGTGCTGCCTTTTTGTAACAAAAAATATTTACTCTAAAATTTGAATTTTCTCAAACTTCAGGTTTGATATGCTGATACTTTTTCAGGAGTACTAGACTTGTTTTTGGTCTTAATTGATATGCTTATGTTCATACAAAGCTACGTCGTAGTCGGCTCTGCGCTGATTTTTTTTAATAAGAAAAAATTAACTCCGAAAATTCATTATTCTCAAATTTCAGGTGTGATATGCTAATATATTTACAGGAGTTCTAGGCTTATTTTTGGTCTTTAACGATAGCTAATGCACGGTGACGTAAAAAACCACGCAGTTTCTGGCTATGCGCTGCCTTTTTTATTACGAAAAAATTTACTCTGAAATTTAGATTTTCTCAAACATCAGGTGTGATATGCTGATATATTTTCAAAAGTTCTAGGCTTATTTTTGGGCTTAAATGATAGATCAAGCTTAGCTTAGTGCAAAACTGTGAAGTTTCCATCTCTGTGCTGCCTTTTTTGTAACGAAAAAAATTAAATCTGAAATTTCGATTTTCTCAAATTTTAGGTGTGATATGCTGATATATTTTCAGGAGTTCTTGGCTTGTTATTGGTCTCAAATGATAGCTCCAGCTTGGTTTCGTCCAAAACCGCGGAGATCCCGTCTCTGTGCTGCCGTTTTTATTACGAACAAATTTTACTCTGAAAATTTAAGTTTTCTCAAATTTCAGGTGTGATATGCTGATATATTTTCAGGAGTTCTTGGCTTGCTATTGGTCTCAAATGATAGCTCAAGCTTAGATCAGTTCAAAACTGCGGATTTCCCGTCTCTGTGCTGCCTTTTTTGTATCGAAAAAAATTTACTCTGAAATTTAGATTTTCTCAAACTTTAGGTGTGATATGCTGATACTTTTTCAGGAGTTCTAGACTTGTTTTTGGTCTTAATTGATATGCTTATGTCCAAAAAAGCTACGTCGTAGTCGGCTCTGCGCTGACTTTTTTGATAAGAAAAAATTAACTCCGAAAATTCAATATTCTCAAATTTCAGGTGTGATATGCTAATATATTTTCAGGAGTTCTAGGCTTATTTTTGGTCTTAAAAGATAGCTAATGCACGGTAACGTAAGAAACCGCGCAGTTCCTGGCTCTGCGCTACCTTTTTTATTACGAAAATATTTACTCTGAAATTTAGATTTTCTCAAACATCAGGTGTGATATGCTGATATATTTTCAAAAGTTCTAGGCTTATTTTTGGGCTTAAATGATAGCTCATGCTTAGCTTAGTGCAAAAACCTGGAGTTCCCGTCTCTGTGCTGCCTTTTTTATTACGAAAAAATTTTAATCTGAAAATTTAAATTTTCTCAAACTTCAGGTGTGATATGCTGATATATTTTCAGGAGTTATTGGCTTGTTATTGGTCTCTAATGATAGCTGAAGCTTGGTTTCGTCCAAAACCGCGGAGTTCCCGTCTCTGTGCTGCCTTTTTTTTACGAAAAAATTTTACTCTGAAAATTTCAATTTTCTTAAACTTCAGGTGTGATATGCTGATATATTTTCAGGAGTTTCAGGCTTGTTTTTAGTCTTAAATGATAGCTCATGCTTAGATTAGTTCAAAACCGCGGAGTTCTTGTCTCTGTGCCGCCTTTTTTGTAAAGAAAAAAATTAAATCTGAAATTTTGATTTTCTCAAACTTTAGGTGTGAGATGCTGATATATTTCAGAAGTTCTTGGCTTGTTATTGGTCTCTAATGATAGCTCAAGCTTGGTTTCCTCCAAAACCGCGGAGTTCCCGTCTCTGTGCTGCCTTTTTTTTACGAAAAAATTTTACTCTTAAAATTTAAATTTTCTCAAACTTCAGGTGTGATATGCTGATATATTTTCAGGAGTTCTAGGCTTGTCATTGGTCTCAAATGATAGCTCAAGCTTAGTTTCGAAAAAAATTGCAGAGTTCCCGTCTCTGTGCTTCCTTTTTGTAACGAAAAAAAATTACTCTAAAATTTGAATTTGCTCAAACTTCAGGTTTGATATGCTGATACTTTTTCAGGAGTTCTAGACTTGTTTTTAGTCTTAAACGATAGCTAATGGACGGTAACGTAAAAAACCACGCAGTTCCTGGCTCTGCGCTGCGTTTTTTATTACGAAAAAATTTACTCGGAAATTTAGATTTTCTCAAACATCAGGTGTTATATGCTGATATATTTTCAAAAGTTCTAGGCTTATTTTTGGGCTTAAATGATAGCTCATGCTTAGCTTAGTGCAAAACTGCGAAGTTCTCATCTCTGTGCTGCCTTTTTTGTAACGAAAAAAATTAACTCTAAAATTTCGATTTTCTCAAATTTTAGGTGTGATATGCTGATATATTTTCAGGAGTTCTTGGCTTGTTATTGGTCTCAAATGATAGCTCAAGCTTGGTTTCGTCCAAAACCGCGGAGTTCCTGGCTCTGAGTTTACTTATGTTCTGCGAAAAAATAAGTTTGATATATCGATTTTCTCATATTTCAGGTGTGATATGCTGATATAATTTCAGGAGTTCTAGGCTTACTTTTGGTCTCAAACGATAGCTCATGCTTGGTTATGTACAAAACCGCGTAGTTCCTGGCTCTGAGTGTACTTATGTTCTATGAAAAAAATAAGTCTTAAATTTCGATTTTCTCAAATTTAAGATGTGATACTCGTATGCTGATATATTTTTCGGAATTTAGGGCTTGGTTTTAGTCTCAAACGATAGCTTATGCTAGGTTACGTACAAAACCACGCAGTTCCTAGCCCTGCGCTGCCTTTTTTTATTACGAAAAAAATTACTCTCTAATTTAGATTTTCTCAAATTTCAGGTGTGATATGCTGATATATTTTCAAAAGTTCTAGGCTTATTTTTGGGCTTAAATGATAGCTCAAGCTTAGCTTAGTGCAAAACTGCGAAGTTTCCATCTCTGTGCTGCCTTTTTTGTAACGAAAAAAATTAACTCTGAAATTTCGATTTTCTCAAAATTTAGGTGTGGTATGCTGATATATTAACAGGAGTTCTTGTCTTGTGATTGGTCTCAAATGATAGCTCAAGCTTGGTTTCGTCCAAAACCGCGGAGTTCCCGTCTCTGTGCTGCCTTTTTTATTACGAAAAAATTTTAATCTGAAAATTAAAATTTTCTCAAACTTCAAGTGTGATATGCTGATATATTTTCAGGAGTTCTTGGCTTGTTATTGGTGTCAAATGATAGCTCAAGCTTAGTTTCGTACAAAACCTTGGAATTCCCGTCTCTGTGCTGCCTTTTTTCTTACGAAAAAATTTTACTCTGAAAATTTAAATTTTCTCAAACTTCAAGTGTGATATGCTGATTTATTTTCAGGAGTTCTTGGCTTGCTATTGGTGTCAAATGATAGCTCAAGCTTGGTTTCGTACAAAACCTTGGAATTCCCGTCTCTGTGCTGCCTTTTTTATTACGAAAAAATTTTACTCCGAAAATTTAAATTTTCTCAAATTTCAGGTGCGATATGCTGATATATTTTCAGGAGTTCTAGGCTTGCTTTTAGTCTTTAATGATAGCTCTTGCTTAGATTAGTTCAAAACTGCGGATTTCCCGTCTCTGTGCTGCCTTTTTTGTAACGAAAAAAATTAACTCTGAAATTTCGATTTTCTCAAATTTTAGGTGTGATATGCTGACATATTTTCAGGAGTTCTTGGCTTGCTATTGGTCTCAAATGATAGCTCAAGCTTGGTTTCGTCCAAAACCGCGGAGTTCCCGTCTTTTAGCTGCCTTTTTTATTTCGAAAAAATTTTACTCTGAAAATTTCAATTTTCTTAAACTTCAGGTGTGATATGCTGATATATTTTCAGGAGTTTTAGACTTGTTTTTAGTCTTAAATGATAGCTCATGCTTAGATTAGTTCTAAACCGCAGAGTTCTTGTCTCTGTGCCGCCTTTTTTGTAAAGAAAAAAATTCAATCTGAAATTTTGATTTTCTCAAACTTTAGGTGTGATATGCTGATATATTTTCAGGAGTTCTTGGCTTGTTATTGGTCTCATATGATAGCTCAAGCTTAGTTTCGTACAAAACCGCAGAGTTCCCGTCTCTGTGCTGCCTTTTTGTAACAAAAAATATTTACTCTAAAATTTGAATTTTCTCAAATTTCAGGTTTGATATGCTGATACTTTTTCAGGAGTTCTAGACTTGTTTTTGGTCTTAATTGATATGCTTATGTTCATACAAAGCTACGTCGTAGTCGGCTCTGCGCTGATTTTTTTGATAAGAAAAAATTAACTCCGAAAATTCATTATTCTCAAATTTCAGGTGTGATATGCTAATATATTTTCAGGAGTTCTAGGCTTATTTTTGGTCTTAAACGATAGCTAATGCACGGTAACGTAAATAACCACGCAGTTTCTGGCTCTGCGCTGCCTTTTTTATTACGAAAAAATTTACTCTGAAATTTAGATTTTCTCAAACATCAGGTGTGATATGCTGATATATTTTCAAAAGTTCTAGGCTTATTTTTGGGCTTAAATGATAGCTCAAGCTTAGCTTAGTGCAAAACTGCGAAGTTTCCATCTCTGTGCTGCCTTTTTTGTAACGAAAAAAATTAAATCCGAAATTTCGATTTTCTCAAATTTTAGGTGTGATATGCTGATATATTTTCAGGAGTTCTTGGCTTGTTATTGGTCTCAAATGATAGCTCCAGCTTGGTTTCGTCCAAAATTGCGGAGTTCCCGTCTCTGTGCTGCGGTTTTTATTACGAACAAATTTTACTCTGAAAATTTAAGTTTTCTCAAATTTCAGGTGTGATATGATGATATATTTTCAGGAGTTCTTGGCTTGCTATTGGTCTCAAATGATAGCTCAAGCTTAGATCAGTTCAAAACTGCGGATTTCCCGTCTCTGTGCTGCCTTTTTTGTAACGAAAAAAATTAACTCTGAAATTTCGATTTTCTCAAATTTTAGGTGTGATATGCTGATACTTTTTCAGGAGTTCTAGACTTGTTTTTGGTCTTAATTGATATGCTTATGTCCATACAAAGCTACGTCGTAGTCGGCTCTGCGCTGACTTTTTTGATAAGAAAAAATTAACTCCGAAAATTCAATATTCTCAAATTTCAGGTGTGATATGCTAATATATTTTCAGGAGTTCTAGGCTTATTTTTGGTCTTAAACGATAGCTAATGCACGGTAACGTAAAAAAACGCGCAGTTCCTGGCTCTGCGCTACCTTTTTTATTACGAAAATATTTACTCTGAAATTTAGATTTTCTCAAACATCAGGTGTGATATGCTGATATATTTTCAAAAGTTCTAGGCTTATTTTTGGGCTTAAATGATAGCTTATGCTTAGCTTAATGCAAAAACCCGGAGATCCCGTCTCTGTGCTGATTTTTTATTACGAAAAAATTTTAATCTGAAAATTTAAATTTTCTCAAATTTCAGGTGTGATATGCTGATATATTTTCAGGAGTTCTTGGCTTGGTATTGGTCTCTAATGATAGCTTAAGCTTGGTTTCGTCCAAAACCGCGGAGTTCCTGTCTCTGTGCTGCCTTTTTTTTACGAAAAAAATTTACTCTTAAAATTTAAATTTTCTCAAATTTCAAGTGTGATATGCTGATATCTTTTCAGGAGTTCTTGGCTTGTTATTGGTCTCAAATGATAGCTCAAGCTTAGTTTCGTCCAAAACCGCGTAGTTCCTGGCTCTGAGTGTACTTATTTTCTATGAAAAAAATAAGTCTGTTATTTAGATTTTCTCAAATATAAGTTGTGATATGCTGATATGTTTTCAGGAATTTGGGGCCTGTTTTTGGTCTCCAACGATAGCTTATGCTCAGTTACGTACAAACGCATGCAGTTCCTGGCTCTGCGCTGCCTTTTATTATTACGAAAATATTACTCTGTAATTTTGATTTTCTCAAATTTCAGGTGTGATATGCTGATATATTTTTAGGAGTTCTAGGCTTGTTTTTAGCCTTAATTGATAGCTCATGCTTAGTTTAGTACATAAACGCGGAGTTTCCATCTCTGTGCTGCCTTTTTTATTACAAAAAAAATTTTCTCTGAAAATTTTAATTTTCTCAAACTTCAGGTGTGATAAGCTGATATATTCTCAGGAGTTCTAGGCTTGTTTTTAATCTTCAATGACTGCTCTTGCTTAGATTAGTTCAAAACCACGGAGTTCCCGTCTCTGTGCTGCATTTTTTGTAAACAAAAAAATTAACTCTGAAATTTCGATTTTCTCAAATTTTAGGTTTGATATGCTGATATATTTTCAGGAGTTCTAGGCTTGTTATTGGTCTCAAATGATAGCTCAAGCTTAGTTTCGAAAAAAATTGCAGAGTTCCCGTCTCTGTGCTGCCTTTTTGTAACGAAAAAAAATTACTCTAAAATTTGAATTTTCTCAAACTTCAGGTTTGATATGCTGATACTTTTTCAGGAGTTCTAGACTTGTTTTTAGTCTTAAACGATAGCTAATGGACGGTAACGTAAAAAACCACGCAGTTCCTGGCTCTGCGCTGCGTTTTTTATTACGAAAAAATTTACTCTGAAATTTAGATTTTCTCAAACATCAGGTGTTATATGCTGATATATTTTCAAAAGTTCTAGGCTTATTTTTGGGCTTAAATGATAGCTCATGCTTAGCTTAGTGCAAAACTGCGAAGTTCCCATCTCTGTGCTGCCTTTTTTGTAACGAAAAGAATTAACTCTAAAATTTCGATTTTCTCAAATTTTAGGTGTGATATGCTGATATATTTTCAGGAGTTCTTGGCTTGTTATTGGTCTCAAATGATAGCTCAAGCTTGGTTTCGTCCAAAACCGCGGAGTTCCTGGCTCTGAGTTTACTTATGTTCTGCGAAAAAATAAGTTTGATATATCGATTTTCTCATATTTCAGGTGTGATATGCTGATATAATTTCAGGAGTTCTAGGCTTGCTTTTGGTCTCAAACGATAGCTCATGCTTGGTTATGTACAAAACCGCGTAGTTCCTGGCTCTGAGTGTACTTATGTTCTATGAAAAAAATAAGTCTTAAATTTCGATTTTCTCAAATTTAAGATGTGATACTCGTATGCTGATATATTTTTCGGAATTTAGGGCTTGTTTTTAGTCTCAAACGATAGCTTATGCTAGGTTACGTACATAACCACGCAGTTCCTAGCCCTGCGCTGCCTTTTTTTATTACGAAAAAAATTAATCTGTAATTTAGATTTTCTCAAATTTCAGGTGTGATATGCTGATATATTTTCAGGAGTTGTAGGCTTGATTTTGGTCTTAAACGATAGCTAATGCTCGGTTACGTACAAAACCATGCAGTTCCTGGCTCTGCGCTGCCTTTTTTGTACGAAAAATTTTACTCTGAAATTTAGATTTTCTCAAACATCAGGTGTGATATGCTGATATATTTTCAAAAGTTCTAGGCTTTTTTTTGGGCTTAAATGATAGCTCATGCTTAGTTTAGTGCAAAACCCCGGAGTTCACGTCTCAGTGCTGCCTTTTTTATTACGAAAAACTTTTACTCTGAAAATTTCAATTTTCTCAAATTGCAGGTGTGATATGCTGAGATATTTTAGGAGCTCTAGGCTTGCTTTTAGTCTTAAATGATAGCTCATGCTTAGATTAGTTCAAAACCGCGGAGTTCCCGTCCCTGTGCAGCCCTTTTTGTAACGAAAAAAATTAACTCTGAAATTTAGATTTTCTCAAATTTTAGGTGTGGTATGCTGATATATTAACAGGAGTTCTTGTCTTGTGATTGGTCTCAAATGATAGGTCAAGCTTGGTTTCGTCCAAATCCGCGGAGTTCCCGTCTCTGTGCTTCCTTTTTTATTACGAAAAAATTTTAATCTGAAAATTAAAATTTTCTCAAACTTCAAGTGTGATATGCTGAGATATTTTCAGGAGTTCTTGGCTTGTTATTGGTGTCAAATGATAGCTCAAGCTTGGTTTCGTACAAAACCTTGGAATTCCCGTCTCTGTGCTGCCTTTTTTATTACGAAAAAATTTTAATCTGAAAATTTAAATTTTCTCAAACTTCAGGTGCGATATGCTGATATATTTTCAGGAGTTCTAGGCTTGCTTTTAGTCTTAAATGATAGCTCTTGCTTAGATTAGTTCAAAACTGCGGATTTCCCGTCTCTGTGCTGCCTTTTTTGTAACGAAAAAAATTAACTCTGAAATTTCGATTTTCTCAAACTTTAGGTGTGATATGCTGACATATTTTCAGGAGTTCTTGGCTTGTTATTGGTCTCTAATGATAGCTGAAGCTTGGTTTCGTCCAAAACCGCGGAGTTCCCGTCTCTGTGCTGCCTTTTTTTTACGAAAAAATTTTACTCTGAAAATTTCAATTTTCTTAAACTTCAGGTGTGATATGCTGATATATTTTCAGGAGTTTCAGGCTTGTTTTTAGTCTTAAATGATAGCTCATGCTTAGATTAGTTCAAAACCGCGGAGTTCTTGTCTCTGTGCCGCCTTTTTTGTAAAGAAAAAAATTAAATCTGAAATTTTGATTTTCTCAAACTTTAGGTGTGAGATGCTGATATATTTCAGAAGTTCTTGGCTTGTTATTGGTCTCTAATGATAGCTCAAGCTTGGTTTTCTCCAAAACCGCGGAGTTCCCGTCTCTGTGCTGCCTTTTTTTTACGAAAAAATTTTACTCTTAAAATTTAAATTTTCTCAAACTTCAGGTGTGATATGCTGATATATTTTCAGGAGTTCTAGGCTTGTTATTGGTCTCAAATGATAGCTCAAGCTTAGTTTCGAAAAAAATTGCAGAGTTCCCGCCTCTGTGCTTCCTTTTTGTAACGAAAAAAAATTACTCTAAAATTTGAATTTGCTCAAACTTCAGGTTTGATATGCTGATACTTTTTCAGGAGTTCTAGACTTGTTTTTAGTCTTAAACGATAGCTAATGGACGGTAACGTAAAAAACCACGCAGTTCCTGGCTCTGCGCTGCGTTTTTTATTACGAAAAAATTTACTCGGAAATTTAGATTTTCTCAAACATCAGGTGTTATATGCTGATATATTTTCAAAAGTTCTAGGCTTATTTTTGGGCTTAAATGATAGCTCATGCTTGGCTTAGTGCAAAACTGCGAAGTTCTCATCTCTGTGCTGCCTTTTTTGTAACGAAAAAAATTAACTCTAAAATTTCGATTTTCTCTAATTTTAGGTGTGATATGCTGATATATTTTCAGGAGTTCTTGGCTTGTTATTGGTCTCAAATGATAGCTCAAGCTTGGTTTCGTCCAAAACCGCGGAGTTCCTGGCTCTGAGTTTACTTATGTTCTGCGAAAAAATAAGTTTGATATATCGATTTTCTCATATTTCAGGTGTGATATGCTGATATAATTTCAGGAGTTCTAGGCTTACTTTTGGTCTCAAACGATAGCTCATGCTTGGTTATGTACAAAACCGCGTAGTTCCTGGCTCTGAGTGTACTTATGTTCTATGATAAAAATAAGTCTTAAATTTCGATTTTCTCAAATTTAAGATGTGATACTCGTATGCTGATATATTTTTCGGAATTTAGGGCTTGGTTTTAGTCTCAAACGATAGCTTATGCTAGGTTACGTACAAAACCACGCAGTTCCTAGCCCTGCGCTGCCTTTTTTTATTACGAAAAAAATTACTCTCTAATTTAGATTTTCTCAAATTTCAGGTGTGATATGCTGATATATTTTCAGGAGTTCTAGGCTTGATTTTGGTCTTAAACGATAGCTAATGCTCGGTTACGTACAAAACCATGCAGTTCCTGGCTCTGCGCTGCCTTTTTTGTACGAAAAAATTTACTTTGAGATTTAGATTTTCTCAAACATCAGGTGTGATATGCTGATATATTTTCAAAAGTTCTAGGCTTTTTTTTGGGCTTAAATGATAGCTCATGCTTAGCTTAGTGCAAAACCCCAGAGTTCACGTCTCAGTGCTGCCTTTTTTATTACGAAAAACTTTTACTCTGAAAATTTCAATTTTCTCAAATTGCAGGTGTGATATGCTGAGATATTTTCAGGAGTTCTAGGCTTGCTTTTAGTCTTAAATGATAGCTCATGCTGAGATTAGTTCAAAACCGCGGAGTTCCCGTCCCTGTGCAGCCCTTTTTGTAACGAAAAAAATTAACTCTGAAATTTCGATTTTCTCAAATTTTAGGTGTGGTATGCTGATATATTAACAGGAGTTCTTGTCTTGTGATTGGTCTCAAATGATAGGTCAAGCTTGGTTTCGTCCAAATCCGCGGAGTTCTCGTCTCTGTGCTGCCTTTTTTATTACGAAAAAATTTTAATCTGTAAATTAAAATTTTCTCAAATTTCAAGTGTGATATGCTGATATATTTTCAGGAGTTCTTGGCTTGTTATTGGTGTCAAATGATAGCTTAAGCTTGGTTTCGTACAAAACCTTGGAATTCCCGTCTCTGTGCTGCCTTTTTTATTACGAAAAAATTTTACTCTGAAAATTTAAATTTTCTCAAACTTCAGGTGCGATATGCTGATATATTTTCAGGAGTTCTAGGCTTGCTTTTAGTCTTAAATGATAGGTCTTGCTTATATTAGTTCAAAACTGCGGATTTCCCGTCTCTGTGCTGCCTTTTTTGTAACGAAAAAAATTAACTCTGAAATTTCGATTTGCTCAAATTTTAGGTGTGATATGCTGACATATTTTCAGGAGTTCTTGGCTTGCTATTGGTCTCAAATGTTAGCTCAAACTTGGTTTCGTCCAACACCGCGGAGTTCCCGTCGTTGTGCTGCCTTTTTTATTTCGAAAAAATTTTACTCTGAAAATTTAAATTTTCTTAAACTTCAGGTGTGATATGCTGATATATTTTCAGGAGTTTTAGGCTTGTTTTTAGTCTTAAATGATAGCTCATGCTTAGATTAGTTCAAAACCGCGGAGTTCTTGTCTCTGTGCCGCCTTTTTTGTAAAGAAAAAAATTAAATCTGAAATTTTGATTTTCTCAAACTTTAGGTGTGATATGCTGATATATTTTCAGGAGTTCTTGGCTTGTTATTGGTCTCATATGATAGCTCAAGCTTAGTTTCGTACAAAACCGCAGAGTTCCCGTCTCTGTGCTGCCTTTTTGTAACAAAAAATATTTACTCTAAAATTTGAATTTTCTCAAACTTCAGGTTTGATATGCTGATACTTTTTCAGGAGTTCTAGACTTGTTTTTGGTCTTAATTGATATGCTTATGTTCATACAAAGCTACGTCGTAGTCGGCTCTGCGCTGATTTTTTTGATAAGAAAAAATTAACTCCGAAAATTCATTATTCTCAAATTTCAGGTGTGATATGCTAATATATTTTCAGGAGTTCTAGGCTTATTTTTGGTCTTTAACGATAGCTAATGCACGGTAACGTAAAAAACCACGCAGTTTCTGGCTATGCGCTGCCTTTTTTATTACGAAAAAATTTACTCTGAAATTTAGATTTTCTCAAACATCAGGTGTGATATGCTGATATATTTTCAAAAGTTCTAGGCTTATTTTTGGGCTTAAATGATAGCTCAAGCTTAGCTTAGTGCAAAACTGTGAAGTTTCCATCTCTGTGCTGCCTTTTTTGTAACGAAAAAAATTAAATCTGAAATTTCGATTTTCTCAAATTTTAGGTGTGATATGCTGATATATTTTCAGGAGTTATTGGCTTGTTATTGGTCTCTAATGATAGCTGAAGATTGGTTTCGTCCAAAACCGCGGAGTTCCCGTCTCTGTGCTGCCTTTTTTTTACGAAAAAATTTTACTCTGAAAATTTCAATTTTCTTAAACTTCAGGTGTGATATGCTGATATATTTTCAGGAGTTTTAGGCTTGTTTTTAGTCTTAAATGATAGCTCATGCTTAGATTAGTTCAAAACCGCGGAGTTCTTGTCTCTGTGCCGCCTTTTTTGTAAAGAAAAAAATTAAATCTGAAATTTTGATTTTCTAAAACTTTAGGTGTGATATGCTGATATATTTTCAGGAGTTCTTGGCTTTTTATTGGTCTCTAATGATAGCTCAAGCTTGGTTTCGTCCAAAACCGCGGAGTTCCCGTCTCTGTGCTGCCTTTTTTTTACGAAAAATTTTACTCTTAAAATTTAAATTTTCTCAAATTTCAGGTGTGATATGCTGATATATTTTCAGGAGTTCAAGGCTTGTTATTGGTCTCAAATGATAGCTCAAGCTTAGTTTCGAAAAAAATTGCAGAGTTCCCGTCTCTGTGCTGCCTTTTTGTAACGAAAAAAAATTACTCTAAAATTTGAATTTTCTCAAACTTCAGGTTTGATATGCCGATACTTTTTCAGGAGTTCTAGACTTGTTTTTAGTCTTAAACGATAGCTAATGCTCGGTTACGTACAAAACCATGCAGTTCCTGGCTCTGCGCTGCCTTTTTTGTACGAAAAAATTTACTCTGGGATTTAGATTTTCTCAAACATCAGGTGTGATATGCTGATATATTTTCAAAAGTTCTGGGCTTTTTTTTGGGCTTAAATGATAGCTCATGCTTAGCTTAGTGCAAAACCCCGGAGTTCACGTCTCAGTGCTGCCTTTTTTATTACGAAAAACTTTTACTCTGAAAATTTCAATTTTCTCAAATTGCAGGTGTGATATGCTGAGATATTTTCAGGAGTTCTAGGCTTGCTTTTAGTCTTAAATGATAGCTCATGCTTAGATTAGTTCAAAACCGCGGAGTTCCCGTCCGTGTGCAGCCCTTTTTGTAACGAAAAAAATTAACTCTGAAATTTCGATTTTCTCAAATTTTAGGTGTGGTATGCTGATATATTAACAGGAGTTCTTGTCTTGTGATTGGTCTCAAATGATAGGTCAAGCTTGGTTTCGTCCAAATCCGCGGAGTTCTCGTCTCTGTGCTGCCTTTTTTATTACGAAAAAATTTTAATCTGAAAATTAAAATTTTCTCAAACTTCAAGTGTGATATGCTGATATATTTTCGGGAGTTCTTGGCTTGTTATTGGTGTCAAATGATAGCTCAAGCTTGGTTTCGTACAAAACCTTGGAATTTCCGTCTCTGTGCCGCCTTTTTTATTACGAAAAAATTTTACTCTGAAAATTTAAACTTACTCAAACTTCAGGTGCGATATGCTGATATATTTTCAGGAGTTCTAGGCTTGCTATTGGTCTCAAATGTTAGCTCAAACTTGGTTTCGTCCAACACCGCGGAGTTCCCGTCGTTGTGCTGCCTTTTTTATTTCGAAAAAATTTTACTCTGAAAATTTCAATTTTCTTAAACTTCAGGTGTGATATGCTGATATATTTTCAGGAGTTTTAGGCTTGTTTTTAGTCTTAAATGATAGCTCATGCTTAGATTAGTTCAAAACCGCGGAGTTCTTGTCTCTGTGCCGCCTTTTTTGTAATGAAAAAAATTAAATCTGAAATTTTGATTTTCTCAAACTTTAGGTGTGATATGCTGATATATTTTCAGGAGTTCTTGGCTTGTTATTGGTCTCATATGATAGCTCAAGCTTAGTTTCGTACAAAACCGCAGAGTTCCCGTCTCTGTGCTGCCTTTTTGTAACAAAAAATATTTACTCTAAAATTTTAATTTTCTCAAACTTCAGGTTTGATATGCTGATACTTTTTCAGGAGTTCTAGACTTGTTTTTGGTCTTAATTGATATGTTTATGTTCATACAAAGCTACGTCGTAGTCGGCTCTGCGCTGATTTTTTTGATAAGAAAAAAATAACTATGAAAATTCATTATTCTCAAATTTCAGGTGTGATATGCTAATATATTTTCAGGAGTTCTAGGCTTATTTTTGGTCTTAAACGATACCTAATGCACGGTAACGTAAAAAACCACGCAGTTTCTGGCTATGCGCTGCCTTTTTTATTACGAAAAAATTTACTCTGAAATTTAGATTTTCTCAAACATCAGGTGTGATATGCTGATATATTTTCAAAAGTTCTAGGCTTATTTTTGGGCTTAAATGATAGCTCAAGCTTAGCGTAGTGCAAAACTGTGAAGTTTCCATCTCTGTGCTGCCTTTTTTGTAACGAAAAAAATTAAATCTGAAATTTCGATTTTCTCAAATTTTAGGTGTGATATGCTGATATATTTTCAGGAGTTCTTGGCTTGTTATTGGTCTCAAATGATAGCTCCAGCTTGGTTTCGTCCAAAACCGCGGAGTTCCCGTCTCTGTGCTGCCGTTTTTATTACGAACAAATTTTACTCTGAAAATTTAAGTTTTCTCAAACTTCAAGTGTGATATGCTGATATATTTTCAGGAGTTCTTGGCTTGTTATTGGTGTCAAATGATAGCTCAAGCTTAGATCAGTTCAAAACTGCGGATTTCCCGTCTCTGTGCTGCCTTTTTTGTATCGAAAAAAATTAACTCTGAAATTTCGATTTTCTCAAACTTTAGGTGTGATATGCTGATATTTTTTCAGGAGTTCTAGACTTGTTTTTGGTCTTAATTGATATGCTTATGTTCATACAAAGCTACGTCGTAGTCGGCTCTGCGCTGATTTTTTTGATAAGAAAAAATTAACTCCGAAAATTCATTATTCTCAAATTTCAGGTGTGATATGCTAATATATTTTCAGGAGTTCTAGGCTTATTTTTGGTCTTAAACGATAGCTAATGCACGGTAACGTAAAAAACCACGCAGTTTCTGGCTCTGCGCTGCCTTTTTTATTACGAAAAAATTTACTCTGAAATTTAGATTTTCTCAAACATCAGGTGTGATATGCTGATATATTTTCAAAAGTTCTAGGCTTATTTTTGGGCTTAAATGATAGCTCAAGCTTAGCTTAGTGCAAAACTGCGAAGTTTCCATCTCTGTGCTGCCTTTTTTGTAACGAAAAAAATTAACTCTGAAATTTCGATTTTCTCAAACTTTAGGTGTATTATGCTGATATATTAACAGGAGTTCTTGTCTTGTGATTGGTCTCAAATGATAGGTCAAGCTTGGTTTCGTCCAAATCCGCGGAGTTCCCGTCTCTGTGCTGCCTTTTTTATTACGAAAAAATTTTAATCTGAAAATTAAAATTTTCTCAAACTTCAAGTGTGATATGCTGATATATTTTCAGGAGTTCTTGGCTTGTTATTGGTGTCAAATGATAGCTCAAGCTTGGTTTCGTACAAAACCTTGGAATTCCCGTCTCTGTGCTGCCTTTTTTATTACGAAAAAATTTTACTCTGAAAATTTAAATTTTCTCAAACTTCAGGTGCGATATGCTGATATATTTTCAGGAGTTCTAGGCTTGCTTTTAGTCTTAAATGATAGCTCTTGCTTAGATTAGTTCAAAACTGCGGATTTCCCGTCTCTGTGCTGCCTTTTTTGTAACGAAAAAAATTAAGTCTGAAATTTCGATTTTCTCAAACTTTAGGTGTGATATGCTGACATATTTTCAGGAGTTCTTGGCTTGCTATTGGTCTCAAATGTTAGCTCAAACTTGGTTCCGTCCAACACCGCGGAGTTCCCGTCGTTGTGCTGCCTTTTTTATTTCGAAAAAATTTTAATCTGAAAATTTCAATTTTCTTAAACTTCAGGTGTGATATGCTGATATATTTTCAGGAGTTTTAGGCTTGTTTTTAGTCTTGAATGATAGCTCATGCTTAGTTTCGTACAAAACCGCAGAGTTCCCGTCTCTGTGCTGCCTTTTTGTAACAAAAAATATTTACTCTAAAATTTGAATTTTCTCAAACTTCAGGTTTGATATGCTGATACTTTTTCAGGAGTTCTAGACTTGTTTTTGGTCTTAATTGATATGCTTATGTTCATACAAAGCTACGTCGTAGTCGGCTCTGCGCTGATTTTTTTGATAAGAAAAAATTAACTCCGAAAATTCATTATTCTCAAATTTCAGGTGTGATATGCTAATATATTTTCAGGAGTTCTAGGCTTATTTTTGGTCTTAAACGATAGCTAATGCACGGTAACGTAAAAAACCACGCAGTTTCTGGCTATGCGCTGCCTTTTTTATTACGAAAAAATTTACTCTGAAATTTAGATTTTCTCAAATATCAGGTGTGATATGCTGATATATTTTCAAAAGTTCTAGGCTTATTTTTGGGCTTAAATGATAGCTCAAGCTTAGCTTAGTGCAAAACTGCGAAGTTTCCATCTCTGTGCTGCCTTTTTTGTAACGAAAAAAATTAAATCTGAAATTTCGATTTTCTCAAATTTTAGGTGTGATATGCTGATATTGTTTCAAGAGTTCTTGGCTTGTTATTGGTCTCAATCGATAGCTCCAGCTTGGTTTTGTCCAAAACCGCGAAGTTCCTGTCTCTGTGCTGCCGTTTTTATTACGAACAAATTTTACTCTGAAAATTTAAGTTTTCTCAAATTTCAGGTGTGATATGCTGATATATTTTCAGGAGTTCTTGGCTTGCTATTGGTCTCAAATGATAGCTCAAGCTTAGATCAGTTCAAAACTGCGGATTTCCCGTCTCTGTGCTGCCTTTTTTGTATCGAAAAAAATTTACTCTGAAATTTCGATTTTCTCAAACTTTAGGTGTGATATGCTGATACTTTTTCAGGAGTTCTAGACTTGTTTTTGGTCTTAATTGATATGCTTATGTTCATACAAAGCTACGTTGTAGTCGGCTCTGCGCTGATTTTTTTGATAAGAAAAAATTAACTCCGAAAATTCATTATTCTCAAATTTCAGGTGTGATATGCTAATATATTTTCAGGAGTTCTAGGCTTATTTTTGGTCTTAAACGATAGCTAATGCACGGTAACGTAAAAAACCACGCAGTTTCTGGCTCTGCGCTGCCTTTTTTATTACGAAAAAATTTACTCTGAAATTTAGATTTTCTCAAACATCAGGTGTGATATGCTGATATATTTTCAAAAGTTCTAGGCTTATTTTTAGGCTTAAATGATAGCTTAAGCTTAGCTTAGTGCAAAATTGCGAAGTTTCCATCTCTGTGCAGCCTTTTTTGTAACGAAAAAAATTAACTCTGAAATTTCGATTTTCTCAAACTTTAGGTGTGGTATGCTGATATATTAACAGGAGTTCTTGTCTTGTGATTGGTCTTAAATGATAGCTCAAGCTTGGTTTCGTCCAAAACCGCGGAGTTCCCGTCCCTGTGCTGCCTTTTTTATTACGAAAAAATTTTAATCTGAAAATTAAAATTTTCTCAAACTTCAAGTGTGATATGCTGATATATTTTCAGGAGTTCTTGGCTTGTTATTGGTGTCAAATGATAGCTCAAGCTTAGTTTCGTACAAAACCTTGGAATTCCCGTCTCTGTGCTGCCTTTTTTATTACGAAAAAATTTTACTCTGAAAATTTAAATTTTCTCAAACTTCAAGTGTGATATGCTGATATATTTTCAGGAGTTCTTGGCTTGTTATTGGTGTCAAATGATAGCTCAAGCTTGGTTTCGTACAAAACCTTGGAATTCCCGTCTCTGTGCTGCCTTTTTTATTTCGAAAAAATTTTACTCTGAAAATTTCAATTTTCTTAAATTTCAGGTGTGATATGCTGATATATTTTCAGGAGTTTTAGGCTTGTTTTTAGTCTTAAATGATAGCTCATGCTTAGATTAGTTCAAAACCGCGGAGTTCTTGTCTCTGTGCCGCCTTTTTTGTAAAGAAAAAAAATTAAATCTGAAATTTTGATTTTCTCAAACTTTAGGTGTGATATGCTGATATATTTTCAGGAGTTCTTGGCTTGTTATTGGTCTCATATGATAGCTCAAGCTTAGTTTCGTACAAAACCGCAGAGTTCCGGTCTCTGTGCTGCCTTTTTGTAACAAAAAATATTTACTCTAAAATTTGAATTTTCTCAAACTTCAGGTTTGATATGCTGATACTTTTTCAGGAGTTCTAGACTTGTTTTTGGTCTTAATTGATATGCTTATGTTCATACAAAGCTACGTCGTAGTCGGCTCTGCGCTGATTTTTTTGATAAGAAAAAATTAACTCCGAAAATTCATTATTCTCAAATTTCAAGTGTGATATGCTAATATATTTTCAGGAGTTCTAGGCTTATTTTTGGTCTTAAACGATACCTAATGCACGGTAACGTAAAAAACCACGCAGTTTCTGGCTCTGCGCTGCCTTTTTTATTACGAAAAAATTTACTCTGAAATTTAGATTTTCTCAAACATCAGGTGTGATATGCTGATATATTTTCAAAAGTTCTAGGCTTATTTTTGGGCTTAAATGATAGCTAAAGCTTAGCGTAGTGCAAAACTGTGAAGTTTCCATCTCTGTGCTGCCTTTTTTGTAACGAAAAAAATTAAATCTGAAATTTCGATTTTCTCAAATTTTAGGTGTGATATGCTGATATATTTTCAGGAGTTCTTGGCTTGTTATTGGTCTCAAATGATAGCTCCAGCTTGGTTTCGTCCAAAACCGCGGAGTTCCCGTCTCTGTGCTGCCGTTTTTATTACGAACAAATTTTACTCTGAAAATTTAAGTTTTCTCAAACTTCAAGTGTGATATGCTGATATATTTTCAGGAGTTTTTGGCTTGTTATTGGTGTCAAATGATAGCTCAAGCTTAGATCAGTTCAAAACTGCGGATTTCCCGTCTCTGTGCTGCCTTTTTTGTATCGAAAAAAATTAACTCTGAAATTTCGATATTCTCAAACTTTAGGTGTGATATGCTGATATTTTTTCAGGAGTTCTAGACTTGTTTTTGGTCTTAAACGATAGCTAATGCACGGTAACGTAAAAAACCACGCAGTTTCTGGCTCTGCGCTGCCTTTTTTATTACGAAAAAATTTACTCTGAAATTTAGATTTTCTCAAACATCAGGTGTGATATGCTGATATATTTTCAAAAGTTCTAGGCTTATTTTTGGGCTTAAATGATAGCTCAAGCTTAGCTTAGTGCAAAACTGCGAAGTTTCCATCTCTGTGCTGCCTTTTTTGTAACGAAAAAAAATAACTCTGAAATTTCGATTTTCTCAAACTTTAGGTGTGGTATGCTGATATATTAACAGGAGTTCTTGTCTTGTGATTGGTCTCAAATGATAGGTCAAGCTTGGTTTCGTCCAAATCCGCGGAGTTCCCGTCTCTGTGCTGCCTTTTTTATTACGAAAAAATTTTAATCTGAAAATTAAAATTTTCTCAAACTTCAAGTGTGATATGCTGATATATTTTCAGGAGTTCTTGGCTTGTTATTGGTGTCAAATGATAGCTCAAGCTTGGTTTCGTACAAAACCTTGGAATTCCCGTCTCTGTGCTGCCTTTTTTATTACGAAAAAATTTTACTCTGAAAATTTAAATTTTCTCAAACTTCAGGTGCGATATGCTGATATATTTTCAGGAGTTCTAGGCTTGCTTTTAGTCTTAAATGATAGCTCTTGCTTAGATTAGTTCAAAACTGCGGATTTCCCGTCTCTGTGCTGCCTTTTTTGTAACGAAAAAAATTAAGTCTGAAATTTCGATTTTCTCAAACTTTAGGTGTGATATGCTGACATATTTTCAGGAGTTCTTGGCTTGCTATTGGTCTCAAATGTTAGCTCAAACTTGGTTTCGTCCAACACCGCGGAGTTCCCGTCGTTGTGCTGCCTTTTTTATTTCGAAAAAATTTTAATCTGAAAATTTCAATTTTCTTAAACTTCAGGTGTGATATGCTGATATATTTTCAGGAGTTTTAGGCTTGTTTTTAGTCTTAAATGATAGCTCATGCTTAGTTTCGTACAAAACCGCAGAGTTCCGGTCTCTGTGCTGCCTTTTTGTAACAAAAAATATTTACTCTAAAATTTGAATTTTCTCAAACTTCAGGTTTGATATGCTGATACTTTTTCAGGAGTTCTAGACTTGTTTTTGGTCTTAATTGATATGCTTATGTTCATACAAAGCTACGTCGTAGTCGGCTCTGCGCTGATTTTTTTGATAAGAAAAAATTAACTCCGAAAATTCATTATTCTCAAATTTCAAGTGTGATATGCTAATATATTTTCAGGAGTTCTAGGCTTATTTTTGGTCTTAAACGATACCTAATGCACGGTAACGTAAAAAACCACGCAGGTTCTGGCTCTGCGCTGCCTTTTTTATTACGAAAAAATTTACTCTGAAATTTAGATTTTCTCAAACATCAGGTGTGATATGCTGATATATTTTCAAAAGTTCTAGGCTTATTTTTGGGCTTAAATGATAGCTAAAGCTTAGCGTAGTGCAAAACTGTGAAGTTTCCATCTCTGTGCTGCCTTTTTTGTAACGAAAAAAATTAAATCTGAAATTTCGATTTTCTCAAATTTTAGGTGTGATATGCTGATATATTTTCAGGAGTTCTTGGCTTGTTATTGGTCTCAAATGATAGCTCCAGCTTGGTTTCGTCCAAAACCGCGGAGTTCCCGTCTCTGTGCTGCCGTTTTTATTACGAACAAATTTTACTCTGAAAATTTAAGTTTTCTCAAACTTCAAGTGTGATATGCTGATATATTTTCAGGAGTTTTTGGCTTGTTATTGGTGTCAAATGATAGCTCAAGCTTAGATCAGTTCAAAACTGCGGATTTCCCGTCTCTGTGCTGCCTTTTTTGTATCGAAAAAAATTAACTCTGAAATTTCGATTTTCTCAAACTTTAGGTGTGATATGCTGATATTTTTTCAGGAGTTCTAGACTTGTTTTTGGTCTTAATTGATATGCTTATGTTCATACAAAGCTACGTCGTAGTCGGCTCTGCGCTGATTTTTTTGATAAGAAAAAATTAACTCCGAAAATTCATTATTCTCAAATTTCAGGTGTGATATGCTAATATATTTTCAGGAGTTCTAGGCTTATTTTTGGTCTTAAACGATAGCTAATGCACGGTAACGTAAAAAACCACGCAGTTTCTGGCTCTGCGCTGCCTTTTTTATTACGAAAAAATTTACTCTGAAATTTAGATTTTCTCAAACATCAGGTGTGATATGCTGATATATTTTCAAAAGTTCTAGGCTTATTTTTGGGCTTAAATGATAGCTCAAGCTTAGCTTAGTGCAAAACTGCGAAGTTTCCATCTCTGTGCTGCCTTTTTTGTAACGAAAAAAAATAACTCTGAAATTTCGATTTTCTCAAACTTTAGGTGTGGTATGCTGATATATTAACAGGAGTTCTTGTCTTGTGATTGGTCTCAAATGATAGGTCAAGCTTGGTTTCGTCCAAATCCGCGGAGTTCCCGTCTCTGTGCTGCCTTTTTTATTACGAAAAAATTTTAATCTGAAAATTAAAATTTTCTCAAACTTCAAGTGTGATATGCTGATATATTTTCAGGAGTTCTTGGCTTGTTATTGGTGTCAAATGATAGCTCAAGCTTGGTTTCGTACAAAACCTTGGAATTCCCGTCTCTGTGCTGCCTTTTTTATTACGAAAAAATTTTACTCTGAAAATTTAAATTTTCTCAAACTTCAGGTGCGATATGCTGATATATTTTCAGGAGTTCTAGGCTTGCTTTTAGTCTTAAATGATAGCTCTTGCTTAGATTAGTTCAAAACTGCGGATTTCCCGTCTCTGTGCTGCCTTTTTTGTAACGAAAAAAATTAAGTCTGAAATTTCGATTTTCTCAAACTTTAGGTGTGATATGCTGACATATTTTCAGGAGTTCTTGGCTTGCTATTGGTCTCAAATGTTAGCTCAAACTTGGTTTCGTCCAACACCGCGGAGTTCCCGTCGTTGTGCTGCCTTTTTTATTTCGAAAAAATTTTAATCTGAAAATTTCAATTTTCTTAAACTTCAGGTGTGATATGCTGATATATTTTCAGGAGTTTTAGGCTTGTTTTTAGTCTTACATGATAGCTCATGCTTAGTTTCGTACAAAACCGCAGAGTTCCCGTCTCTGTGCTGCCTTTTTGTAACAAAAAATATTTACTCTAAAATTTGAATTTTCTCAAACTTCAGGTTTGATATGCTGATACTTTTTCAGGAGTTCTAGACTTGTTTTTGGTCTTAATTGATATGCTTATGTTCATACAAAGCTACGTCGTAGTCGGCTCTGCGCTGATTTTTTTGATAAGAAAAAATTAACTCCGAAAATTCATTATTCTCAAATTTCAGGTGTGATATGCTAATATATTTTCAGGAGTTCTAGGCTTATTTTTGGTCTTAAACGATAGCTAATGCACGGTAACGTAAAAAACCACGCAGTTTCTGGCTATGCGCTGCCTTTTTTATTACGAAAAAATTTACTCTGAAATTTAGATTTTCTCAAACATCAGGTGTGATATGCTGATATATTTTCAAAAGTTCTAGGCTTATTTTTGGGCTTAAATGATAGCTCAAGCTTAGCTTAGTGCAAAACTGTGAATTTTCCATCTCTGTGCTGCCTTTTTTGTAACGAAAAAAATTAAATCTGAAATTTCGATTTTCTCAAATTTTAGGTGTGTTATGCTGATATATTTTCAAGAGTTCTTGGCTTGTTATTGGTCTCAATCGATAGCTCCAGCTTGGTTTTGTCCAAAACCGCGAAGTTCCTGTCTCTGTGCTGCCGTTTTTATTACGAACAAATTTTACTCTGAAAATTTAAGTTTTCTCAAATTTCAGGTGTGATATGCTGATATATTTTCAGGAGTTCTTGGCTTGCTATTGGTCTCAAATGATAGCTCAAGCTTAGATCAGTTCAAAACTGCGGATTTCCCGTCTCTGTGCTGCCTTTTTTGTATCGAAAAAAATTTACTCTGAAATTTCGATTTTCTCAAACTTTAGGTGTGATATGCTGATACTTTTTCAGGAGTTCTAGACTTGTTTTTGGTCTTAATTGATATGCTTATGTTCATACAAAGCTACGTTGTAGTCGGCTCTGCGCTGATTTTTTTGATAAGAAAAAATTAACTCCGAAAATTCATTATTCTCAAATTTCAGGTGTGATATGCTAATATATTTTCAGGAGTTCTAGGCTTATTTTTGGTCTTAAACGATAGCTAATGCACGGTAACGTAAAAAACCACGCAGTTTCTGGCTCTGCGCTGCCTTTTTATTACGAAAAAATTTACTCTGAAATTTAGATTTTCTCAAACATCAGGTGTGATATGCTGATATATTTTCAAAAGTTCTAGGCTTATTTTTAGGCTTAAATGATAGGTTAAGCTTAGCTTAGTGCAAAACTGCGAAGTTTCCATCTCTGTGCAGCCTTTTTTGTAACGAAAAAAATTAACTCTGAAATTTCGATTTTCTCAAACTTTAGGTGTGGTATGCTGATATATTAACAGGAGTTCTTGTCTTGTGATTGGTCTTAAATGATAGCTCAAGCTTAGTTTCGTCCAAAACCGCGGAGTTCCCGTCCCTGTGCTGCCTTTTTTATTACGAAAAAATTTTAATCTGAAAATTAAAATTTTCTCAAACTTCAAGTGTGATATGCTGATATATTTTCAGGAGTTCTTGGCTTGTTATTGGTGTCAAATGATAGCTCAAGCTTAGTTTCGTACAAAACCGCAGAGTTCCCGTCTCTGTGCTGCCTTTTTGTAACAAAGATATTTACTCTAAAATTTGAATTTTCTCAAACTTCAGGTTTGATATGCTGATACTTTTTCAGGAGTTCTAGACTTGTTTTTGGTCTTAATTGATATGCTTATGTTCATACAAAGCTACGTCGTAGTCGGCTCTGCGCTGATTTTTTTGATAAGAAAAAATTAACTCCGAAAATTCATTATTCTCAAATTTCAGGTTTGATATGCTAATATATTTTCAGGAGTTCTAGGCTTATTTTTGGTCTTAAACGATAGCTAATGCACGGTAACGTAAAAAACCACGCAGTTTCTGGCTCTGCGCTGCCTTTTTTATTACGAAAAAATTTACTCTGAAATTTAGATTTTCTCAAACATCAGGTGTGATATGCTGATATATTTTCAAAAGTTCTAGGCTTATTTTTGGGCTTAAATGATAGCTCAAGCTTAGCTTAGTGCAAAACTGCGAAGTTTCCATCTCTGTGCTGCCTTTTTTGTAACGAAAATAATTAACTCTGAAATTTCGATTTTCTCAAACTTTAGGTGTGGTATGCTGATATATTAACAGGAGTTCTTGTCTTGTGATTGGTCTCAAATGATAGCTCAAGCTTGGTTTCGTCCAAAACCGCGGAGTTCCCGTCTCTGTGCTGCCGTTTTTATTACGAACAAATTTTACTCTGAAAATTTAAGTTTTCTCAAATTTCAGGTGTGATATGCTGATATATTTTCAGGAGTTCTTGGCTTGCTATTGGTCTCAAATGATAGCTCAAGCTTAGATCAGTTCAAAACTGCGGATTTCCCGTCTCTGTGCTGCCTTTTTTGTATCGAAAAAAATTTACTCTGAAATTTCGATTTTCTCAAACTTTAGGTGTGATATGCTGATACTTTTTCAGGAGTTCTAGACTTGTTTTTGGTCTTAATTGATATGCTTATGTTCATACAAAGCTACGTTGTAGTCGGCTCTGCGCTGATTTTTTTGATAAGAAAAAATTAACTCCGAAAATTCATTATTCTCAAATTTCAGGTGTGATATGCTAATATATTTTCAGGAGTTCTAGGCTTATTTTTGGTCTTAAACGATAGCTAATGCACGGTAACGTAAAAAACCACGCAGTTTCTGGCTCTGCGCTGCCTTTTTTATTACGAAAAAATTTACTCTGAAATTTAGATTTTCTCAAATATCAGGTGTGATATGCTGATATATTTTCAAAAGTTCTAGGCTTATTTTTAGGCTTAAATGATAGCTTAAGCTTAGCTTAGTGCAAAACTGCGAAGTTTCCATCTCTGTGCAGCCTTTTTTGTAACGAAAAAAATTAACTCTGAAATTTCGATTTTCTCAAACTTTAGGTGTGGTATGCTGATATATTAACAGGAGTTCTTGTCTTGTGATTGGTCTTAAATGATAGCTCAAGCTTGGTTTCGTCCAAAACCGCGGAGTTCCCGTCCCTGTGCTGCCTTTTTTATTACGAAAAAATTTTAATCTGAAAATTAAAATTTTCTCAAACTTCAAGTGTGATATGCTGATATATTTTCAGGAGTTCTTGGCTTGTTATTGGTGTCAAATGATAGCTCAAGCTTAGTTTCGTACAAAACCTTGGAATTCCCGTCTCTGTGCTGCCTTTTTTATTACGAAAAAATTTTACTCTGAAAATTTAAATTTTCTCAAACTTCAAGTGTGATATGCTGATATATTTTCAGGAGTTCTTGGCAAGTTATTGGTGTCAAATGATAGCTCAAGCTTGGTTTCGTACAAAACCTTGGAATTCCCGTCTCTGTGCTGCCTTTTTTATTTCGAAAAAATTTTACTCTGAAAATTTCAATTTTCTTAAACTTCAGGTGTGATATGCTGATATATTTTCAAAAGTTCTAGGCTTATTTTTGGGCTTAAATGATAGCTCAAGCTTAGCTTAGTGCAAAACTGCGAAGTTTCCATCTCTGTGCTGCCTTTTTTGTAACGAAAAAAATTAACTCTGAAATTTCGATTTTCTCAAATTTTAGGTGTGGTATGCTGATATATTAACAGGAGTTCTTGTCTTGTGATTGGTCTCAAATGATAGCTCAAGCTTGGTTTCGTCCAAAACCGCGGAGTTCCCGTCTCTGTGCTGCCGTTTTTATTACGAACAAATTTTACTCTGA
This sequence comes from Pammene aurita, assembly GCA_947086415.1. Classification (NCBI taxonomy): domain Eukaryota; kingdom Metazoa; phylum Arthropoda; class Insecta; order Lepidoptera; family Tortricidae; genus Pammene; species Pammene aurita. Next base: position 4,517,515 of record OX352315.1, on the reverse strand, counting down.
AAATTTAAGTTTTCTCAAATTTCAGGTGTGATATGCTGATATATTTTCAGGAGTTCTTGGCTTGCTATTGGTCTCAAATGATAGCTCAAGCTTATATCAGTTCAAAACTGCGGATTTCCCGTCTCTGTGCTGCCTTTTTTGTATCGAAAAAAATTTACTCTGAAATTTCGATTTTCTCAAACTTTAGGTGTGATATGCTGATACTTTTTCAGGAGTTCTAGACTTGTTTTTGGTCTTAATTGATATGCTTATGTCCATACAAAGCTACGTCGTAGTCGGCTCTGCGCTGACTTTTTTGATAAGAAAAATTAACTCCGAAAATTCAATATTCTCAAATTTCAGGTGTGATATGCTAATATATTTTCAGGAGTTCTAGGCTTATTTTTGGTCTTAAACGATAGCTAATGCACGGTAACGTAAAAAACCGCGCAGTTCCTGGCTCTGCGCTCCCTTTTTTATTACGAAAATATTTACTCTGAAATTTAGATTTTCTCAAACGTCAGGTGTGATATGCTGATATATTTTCAAAAGTTCTAGGCTTATTTTTGGGCTTAATTGATAGCTCATGCTTAGCTTAGTGCAAAAACCCGGAGTTCCCGTCTCTGTGCTGCCTTTTTTATTACGAAAAAATTTTAATCTGAAAATTTAAATTTTCTCAAATTTCAGGTGTGATATGCTGATATATTTTCAGGAGTTCTAGGCTTGTTATTGGTCTCAAATGATAGCTCAAGCTTAGTTTCGAAAAAAATTGCAGAGTTCCCGTCTCTGTGCTGCCTTTTTGTAACGAAAAAAAATTACTCTAAAATTTGAATTTTCTCAAATTTCAGGTTTGATATGCTGATACTTTTTCAGGAGTTCTAGACTTGTTTTTAGTCTTAAACGATAGCTAATGGACGGTAACGTAAAAAACCACGCAGTTCCTGGCTCTGCGCTGCGTTTTTTATTACGAAAAAATTTACTCTGAAATTTAGATTTTCTCAAACATCAGGTGTTATATGCTGATATATTTTCAAAAGTTCTAGGCTTATTTTTGGGCCTAAATGATAGCTCATGCTTAGCTTAGTGCAAAACTGCGAAGTTCTCATCTCTGTGCTGCCTTTTTTGTAACGAAAAAAATTAACTCTAAAATTTCGATTTTCTCAAATTTTAGGTGTGATATGCTGATATATTTTCAGGAGTTCTAGGCTTGATTTTGGTCTTAAACGATAGCTAATGCTCGGTTACGTACAAAACCATGCAGTTCCTGGCTCTGCGCTGCCTTTTTTGTACGAAAAAATTTACTCTGAGATTTAGATTTTCTCAAACATCAGGTGTGATATGCTGATATATTTTCAAAAGTTCTAGGCTTTTTTTTGGGCTTAAATGATAGCTCATGCTTAGCTTAGTGCAAAACCCCGGAGTTCACGTCTCAGTGCTGCCTTTTTTATTACGAAAAACTTTTACTCTGAAAATTTCAATTTTCTCAAATTGCAGGTGTGATATGCTGAGATATTTTCAGGAGTTCTAGGCTTGCTTTTAGTCTTAAATGATAGCTCATGCTTAGATTAGTTCAAAACCGCGGAGTTCCCGTCCCTGTGCAGCCCTTTTTGTAACGAAAAAAATTAACTCTGAAATTTCGATTTTCTCAAATTTTAGGTGTGGTATGCTGATATATTAACAGGAGTTCTTGTCTTGTGATTGGTCTCAAATGATAGGTCAAGCTTGGTTTCGTCCAAATCCGCGGAGTTCCCGTCTCTGTGCTGCCTTTTTTATTACGAAAAAATTTTAATCTGAACATTAAAATTTTCTCAAACTTCAAGTGTGATATGCTGATATATTTTCAGGAGTTCTTGGCTTGTTATTGGTGTCAAATGATAGGTCAAGCTTGGTTTCGTACAAAACCTTGGAATTCCCGTCTCTGTGCTGCCTTTTTTATTACGAAAAAATTTTACTCTGAAAATTTAAATTTTCTCAAACTTCAGGTGCGATATGCTGATATATTTTCAGGAGTTCTAGGCTTGCTTTTAGTCTTAAATGATAGCTCTTGCTTAGATTAGTTCAAAACTGCGGATTTCCCGTCTCTGTGCTGCCTTTTTTGTAACGAAAAAAATTAAGTCTGAAATTTCGATTTTCTCAAATTTTAGGTGTGATATGCTGACATATTTTCAGGAGTTCTTGGCTTGCTATTGGTCTCAAATGTTAGCTCAAACTTGGTTTCGTCCAACACCGCGGAGTTCCCGTCGTTGTGCTGCCTTTTTTATTTCGAAAAAATTTTACTCTGAAAATTTCAATTTTCTTAAATTTCAGGTGTGATATGCTGATATGTTTTCAGGAGTTTTAGGCTTGTTTTTAGTCTTAAATGATAGCTCATGCTTAGATTAGTTCAAAACCGCGGAGTTCTTGTCTCTGTGCCGCCTTTTTTGTAAAGAAAAAAATTAAATCTGAAATTTTGATTTTCTCAAACTTTAGGTGTGATATGCTGATATATTTTCAGGAGTTCTTGGCTTGTTATTGGTCTCACATGATAGGTCAAGCTTAGTTTCGTACAAAACCGCAGAGTTCCCGTCTCTGTGCTGCCTTTTTGTAACAAAAAATATTTACTCTAAAATTTGAATTTTCTCAAACTTCAGGTTTGATATGCTGATACTTTTTCAGGAGTACTAGACTTGTTTTTGGTCTTAATTGATATGCTTATGTTCATACAAAGCTACGTCGTAGTCGGCTCTGCGCTGATTTTTTTTAATAAGAAAAAATTAACTCCGAAAATTCATTATTCTCAAATTTCAGGTGTGATATGCTAATATATTTACAGGAGTTCTAGGCTTATTTTTGGTCTTTAACGATAGCTAATGCACGGTGACGTAAAAAACCACGCAGTTTCTGGCTATGCGCTGCCTTTTTTATTACGAAAAAATTTACTCTGAAATTTAGATTTTCTCAAACATCAGGTGTGATATGCTGATATATTTTCAAAAGTTCTAGGCTTATTTTTGGGCTTAAATGATAGATCAAGCTTAGCTTAGTGCAAAACTGTGAAGTTTCCATCTCTGTGCTGCCTTTTTTGTAACGAAAAAAATTAAATCTGAAATTTCGATTTTCTCAAATTTTAGGTGTGATATGCTGATATATTTTCAGGAGTTCTTGGCTTGTTATTGGTCTCAAATGATAGCTCCAGCTTGGTTTCGTCCAAAACCGCGGAGATCCCGTCTCTGTGCTGCCGTTTTTATTACGAACAAATTTTACTCTGAAAATTTAAGTTTTCTCAAATTTCAGGTGTGATATGCTGATATATTTTCAAAAGTTCTAGGCTTATTTTTGGGCTTAAATGATAGCTCATGCTTAGCTTAGTGCAAAAACCTGGAGTTCCCGTCTCTGTGCTGCCTTTTTTATTACGAAAAAATTTTAATCTGAAAATTTAAATTTTCTCAAACTTCAGGTGTGATATGCTGATATATTTTCAGGAGTTCTTGGCTTGTTATTGGTCTCATATGATAGCTCAAGCTTAGTTTCGTACAAAACCGCAGAGTTCCCGTCTCTGTGCTGCCTTTTTGTAACAAAAAATATTTACTCTAAAATTTGAATTTTCTCAAACTTCAGGTTTGATATGCTGATACTTTTTCAGGAGTTCTAGACTTGTTTTTGGTCTTAATTGATATGCTTATGTTCATACAAAGCTACGTCGTAGTCGGCTCTGCGCTGATTTTTTTGATAAGAAAAAATTAACTCCGAAAATTCATTATTCTCAAATTTCAAGTGTGATATGCTAATATATTTTCAGGAGTTCTAGGCTTATTTTTGGTCTTAAACGATACCTAATGCACGGTAACGTAAAAAACCACGCAGGTTCTGGCTCTGCGCTGCCTTTTTTATTACGAAAAAATTTACTCTGAAATTTAGATTTTCTCAAACATCAGGTGTGATATGCTGATATATTTTCAAAAGTTCTAGGCTTATTTTTGGGCTTAAATGATAGCTAAAGCTTAGCGTAGTGCAAAACTGTGAAGTTTCCATCTCTGTGCTGCCTTTTTTGTAACGAAAAAAATTAAATCTGAAATTTCGATTTTCTCAAATTTTAGGTGTGATATGCTGATATATTTTCAGGAGTTCTTGGCTTGTTATTGGTCTCAAATGATAGCTCCAGCTTGGTTTCGTCCAAAACCGCGGAGTTCCCGTCTCTGTGCTGCCGTTTTTATTACGAACAAATTTTACTCTGAAAATTTAAGTTTTCTCAAACTTCAAGTGTGATATGCTGATATATTTTCAGGAGTTTTTGGCTTGTTATTGGTGTCAAATGATAGCTCAAGCTTAGATCAGTTCAAAACTGCGGATTTCCCGTCTCTGTGCTGCCTTTTTTGTATCGAAAAAAATTAACTCTGAAATTTCGATTTTCTCAAACTTTAGGTGTGATATGCTGATATTTTTTCAGGAGTTCTAGACTTGTTTTTGGTCTTAATTGATATGCTTATGTTCATACAAAGCTACGTCGTAGTCGGCTCTGCGCTGATTTTTTTGATAAGAAAAAATTAACTCCGAAAATTCATTATTCTCAAATTTCAGGTGTGATATGCTAATATATTTTCAGGAGTTCTAGGCTTATTTTTGGTCTTAAACGATAGCTAATGCACGGTAACGTAAAAAACCACGCAGTTTCTGGCTCTGCGCTGCCTTTTTTATTACGAAAAAATTTACTCTGAAATTTAGATTTTCTCAAACATCAGGTGTGATATGCTGATATATTTTCAAAAGTTCTAGGCTTATTTTTGGGCTTAAATGATAGCTCAAGCTTAGCTTAGTGCAAAACTGCGAAGTTTCCATCTCTGTGCTGCCTTTTTTGTAACGAAAAAAAATAACTCTGAAATTTCGATTTTCTCAAACTTTAGGTGTGGTATGCTGATATATTAACAGGAGTTCTTGTCTTGTGATTGGTCTCAAATGATAGGTCAAGCTTGGTTTCGTCCAAATCCGCGGAGTTCCCGTCTCTGTGCTGCCTTTTTTATTACGAAAAAATTTTAATCTGAAAATTAAAATTTTCTCAAACTTCAAGTGTGATATGCTGATATATTTTCAGGAGTTCTTGGCTTGTTATTGGTGTCAAATGATAGCTCAAGCTTGGTTTCGTACAAAACCTTGGAATTCCCGTCTCTGTGCTGCCTTTTTTATTACGAAAAAATTTTACTCTGAAAATTTAAATTTTCTCAAACTTCAGGTGCGATATGCTGATATATTTTCAGGAGTTCTAGGCTTGCTTTTAGTCTTAAATGATAGCTCTTGCTTAGATTAGTTCAAAACTGCGGATTTCCCGTCTCTGTGCTGCCTTTTTTGTAACGAAAAAAATTAAGTCTGAAATTTCGATTTTCTCAAACTTTAGGTGTGATATGCTGACATATTTTCAGGAGTTCTTGGCTTGCTATTGGTCTCAAATGTTAGCTCAAACTTGGTTTCGTCCAACACCGCGGAGTTCCCGTCGTTGTGCTGCCTTTTTTATTTCGAAAAAATTTTAATCTGAAAATTTCAATTTTCTTAAACTTCAGGTGTGATATGCTGATATATTTTCAGGAGTTTTAGGCTTGTTTTTAGTCTTACATGATAGCTCATGCTTAGTTTCGTACAAAACCGCAGAGTTCCCGTCTCTGTGCTGCCTTTTTGTAACAAAAAATATTTACTCTAAAATTTGAATTTTCTCAAACTTCAGGTTTGATATGCTGATACTTTTTCAGGAGTTCTAGACTTGTTTTTGGTCTTAATTGATATGCTTATGTTCATACAAAGCTACGTCGTAGTCGGCTCTGCGCTGATTTTTTTGATAAGAAAAAATTAACTCCGAAAATTCATTATTCTCAAATTTCAGGTGTGATATGCTAATATATTTTCAGGAGTTCTAGGCTTATTTTTGGTCTTAAACGATAGCTAATGCACGGTAACGTAAAAAACCACGCAGTTTCTGGCTATGCGCTGCCTTTTTTATTACGAAAAAATTTACTCTGAAATTTAGATTTTCTCAAACATCAGGTGTGATATGCTGATATATTTTCAAAAGTTCTAGGCTTATTTTTGGGCTTAAATGATAGCTCAAGCTTAGCTTAGTGCAAAACTGTGAATTTTCCATCTCTGTGCTGCCTTTTTTGTAACGAAAAAAATTAAATCTGAAATTTCGATTTTCTCAAATTTTAGGTGTGTTATGCTGATATATTTTCAAGAGTTCTTGGCTTGTTATTGGTCTCAATCGATAGCTCCAGCTTGGTTTTGTCCAAAACCGCGAAGTTCCTGTCTCTGTGCTGCCGTTTTTATTACGAACAAATTTTACTCTGAAAATTTAAGTTTTCTCAAATTTCAGGTGTGATATGCTGATATATTTTCAGGAGTTCTTGGCTTGCTATTGGTCTCAAATGATAGCTCAAGCTTAGATCAGTTCAAAACTGCGGATTTCCCGTCTCTGTGCTGCCTTTTTTGTATCGAAAAAAATTTACTCTGAAATTTCGATTTTCTCAAACTTTAGGTGTGATATGCTGATACTTTTTCAGGAGTTCTAGACTTGTTTTTGGTCTTAATTGATATGCTTATGTTCATACAAAGCTACGTTGTAGTCGGCTCTGCGCTGATTTTTTTGATAAGAAAAAATTAACTCCGAAAATTCATTATTCTCAAATTTCAGGTGTGATATGCTAATATATTTTCAGGAGTTCTAGGCTTATTTTTGGTCTTAAACGATAGCTAATGCACGGTAACGTAAAAAACCACGCAGTTTCTGGCTCTGCGCTGCCTTTTTATTACGAAAAAATTTACTCTGAAATTTAGATTTTCTCAAACATCAGGTGTGATATGCTGATATATTTTCAAAAGTTCTAGGCTTATTTTTAGGCTTAAATGATAGGTTAAGCTTAGCTTAGTGCAAAACTGCGAAGTTTCCATCTCTGTGCAGCCTTTTTTGTAACGAAAAAAATTAACTCTGAAATTTCGATTTTCTCAAACTTTAGGTGTGGTATGCTGATATATTAACAGGAGTTCTTGTCTTGTGATTGGTCTTAAATGATAGCTCAAGCTTAGTTTCGTCCAAAACCGCGGAGTTCCCGTCCCTGTGCTGCCTTTTTTATTACGAAAAAATTTTAATCTGAAAATTAAAATTTTCTCAAACTTCAAGTGTGATATGCTGATATATTTTCAGGAGTTCTTGGCTTGTTATTGGTGTCAAATGATAGCTCAAGCTTAGTTTCGTACAAAACCGCAGAGTTCCCGTCTCTGTGCTGCCTTTTTGTAACAAAGATATTTACTCTAAAATTTGAATTTTCTCAAACTTCAGGTTTGATATGCTGATACTTTTTCAGGAGTTCTAGACTTGTTTTTGGTCTTAATTGATATGCTTATGTTCATACAAAGCTACGTCGTAGTCGGCTCTGCGCTGATTTTTTTGATAAGAAAAAATTAACTCCGAAAATTCATTATTCTCAAATTTCAGGTTTGATATGCTAATATATTTTCAGGAGTTCTAGGCTTATTTTTGGTCTTAAACGATAGCTAATGCACGGTAACGTAAAAAACCACGCAGTTTCTGGCTCTGCGCTGCCTTTTTTATTACGAAAAAATTTACTCTGAAATTTAGATTTTCTCAAACATCAGGTGTGATATGCTGATATATTTTCAAAAGTTCTAGGCTTATTTTTGGGCTTAAATGATAGCTCAAGCTTAGCTTAGTGCAAAACTGCGAAGTTTCCATCTCTGTGCTGCCTTTTTTGTAACGAAAATAATTAACTCTGAAATTTCGATTTTCTCAAACTTTAGGTGTGGTATGCTGATATATTAACAGGAGTTCTTGTCTTGTGATTGGTCTCAAATGATAGCTCAAGCTTGGTTTCGTCCAAAACCGCGGAGTTCCCGTCTCTGTGCTGCCGTTTTTATTACGAACAAATTTTACTCTGAAAATTTAAGTTTTCTCAAATTTCAGGTGTGATATGCTGATATATTTTCAGGAGTTCTTGGCTTGCTATTGGTCTCAAATGATAGCTCAAGCTTAGATCAGTTCAAAACTGCGGATTTCCCGTCTCTGTGCTGCCTTTTTTGTATCGAAAAAAATTTACTCTGAAATTTCGATTTTCTCAAACTTTAGGTGTGATATGCTGATACTTTTTCAGGAGTTCTAGACTTGTTTTTGGTCTTAATTGATATGCTTATGTTCATACAAAGCTACGTTGTAGTCGGCTCTGCGCTGATTTTTTTGATAAGAAAAAATTAACTCCGAAAATTCATTATTCTCAAATTTCAGGTGTGATATGCTAATATATTTTCAGGAGTTCTAGGCTTATTTTTGGTCTTAAACGATAGCTAATGCACGGTAACGTAAAAAACCACGCAGTTTCTGGCTCTGCGCTGCCTTTTTTATTACGAAAAAATTTACTCTGAAATTTAGATTTTCTCAAATATCAGGTGTGATATGCTGATATATTTTCAAAAGTTCTAGGCTTATTTTTAGGCTTAAATGATAGCTTAAGCTTAGCTTAGTGCAAAACTGCGAAGTTTCCATCTCTGTGCAGCCTTTTTTGTAACGAAAAAAATTAACTCTGAAATTTCGATTTTCTCAAACTTTAGGTGTGGTATGCTGATATATTAACAGGAGTTCTTGTCTTGTGATTGGTCTTAAATGATAGCTCAAGCTTGGTTTCGTCCAAAACCGCGGAGTTCCCGTCCCTGTGCTGCCTTTTTTATTACGAAAAAATTTTAATCTGAAAATTAAAATTTTCTCAAACTTCAAGTGTGATATGCTGATATATTTTCAGGAGTTCTTGGCTTGTTATTGGTGTCAAATGATAGCTCAAGCTTAGTTTCGTACAAAACCTTGGAATTCCCGTCTCTGTGCTGCCTTTTTTATTACGAAAAAATTTTACTCTGAAAATTTAAATTTTCTCAAACTTCAAGTGTGATATGCTGATATATTTTCAGGAGTTCTTGGCAAGTTATTGGTGTCAAATGATAGCTCAAGCTTGGTTTCGTACAAAACCTTGGAATTCCCGTCTCTGTGCTGCCTTTTTTATTTCGAAAAAATTTTACTCTGAAAATTTCAATTTTCTTAAACTTCAGGTGTGATATGCTGATATATTTTCAAAAGTTCTAGGCTTATTTTTGGGCTTAAATGATAGCTCAAGCTTAGCTTAGTGCAAAACTGCGAAGTTTCCATCTCTGTGCTGCCTTTTTTGTAACGAAAAAAATTAACTCTGAAATTTCGATTTTCTCAAATTTTAGGTGTGGTATGCTGATATATTAACAGGAGTTCTTGTCTTGTGATTGGTCTCAAATGATAGCTCAAGCTTGGTTTCGTCCAAAACCGCGGAGTTCCCGTCTCTGTGCTGCCGTTTTTATTACGAACAAATTTTACTCTGAAAATTTAAGTTTTCTCAAATTTCAGGTGTGATATGCTGATATATTTTCAGGAGTTCTTGGCTTGCTATTGGTCTCAAATGATAGCTCAAGCTTATATCAGTTCAAAACTGCGGATTTCCCGTCTCTGTGCTGCCTTTTTTGTATCGAAAAAAATTTACTCTGAAATTTCGATTTTCTCAAACTTTAGGTGTGATATGCTGATACTTTTTCAGGAGTTCTAGACTTGTTTTTGGTCTTAATTGATATGCTTATGTCCATACAAAGCTACGTCGTAGTCGGCTCTGCGCTGACTTTTTTGATAAGAAAAATTAACTCCGAAAATTCAATATTCTCAAATTTCAGGTGTGATATGCTAATATATTTTCAGGAGTTCTAGGCTTATTTTTGGTCTTAAACGATAGCTAATGCACGGTAACGTAAAAAACCGCGCAGTTCCTGGCTCTGCGCTCCCTTTTTTATTACGAAAATATTTACTCTGAAATTTAGATTTTCTCAAACGTCAGGTGTGATATGCTGATATATTTTCAAAAGTTCTAGGCTTATTTTTGGGCTTAATTGATAGCTCATGCTTAGCTTAGTGCAAAAACCCGGAGTTCCCGTCTCTGTGCTGCCTTTTTTATTACGAAAAAATTTTAATCTGAAAATTTAAATTTTCTCAAATTTCAGGTGTGATATGCTGATATATTTTCAGGAGTTCTAGGCTTGTTATTGGTCTCAAATGATAGCTCAAGCTTAGTTTCGAAAAAAATTGCAGAGTTCCCGTCTCTGTGCTGCCTTTTTGTAACGAAAAAAAATTACTCTAAAATTTGAATTTTCTCAAATTTCAGGTTTGATATGCTGATACTTTTTCAGGAGTTCTAGACTTGTTTTTAGTCTTAAACGATAGCTAATGGACGGTAACGTAAAAAACCACGCAGTTCCTGGCTCTGCGCTGCGTTTTTTATTACGAAAAAATTTACTCTGAAATTTAGATTTTCTCAAACATCAGGTGTTATATGCTGATATATTTTCAAAAGTTCTAGGCTTATTTTTGGGCCTAAATGATAGCTCATGCTTAGCTTAGTGCAAAACTGCGAAGTTCTCATCTCTGTGCTGCCTTTTTTGTAACGAAAAAAATTAACTCTAAAATTTCGATTTTCTCAAATTTTAGGTGTGATATGCTGATATATTTTCAGGAGTTCTAGGCTTGATTTTGGTCTTAAACGATAGCTAATGCTCGGTTACGTACAAAACCATGCAGTTCCTGGCTCTGCGCTGCCTTTTTTGTACGAAAAAATTTACTCTGAGATTTAGATTTTCTCAAACATCAGGTGTGATATGCTGATATATTTTCAAAAGTTCTAGGCTTTTTTTTGGGCTTAAATGATAGCTCATGCTTAGCTTAGTGCAAAACCCCGGAGTTCACGTCTCAGTGCTGCCTTTTTTATTACGAAAAACTTTTACTCTGAAAATTTCAATTTTCTCAAATTGCAGGTGTGATATGCTGAGATATTTTCAGGAGTTCTAGGCTTGCTTTTAGTCTTAAATGATAGCTCATGCTTAGATTAGTTCAAAACCGCGGAGTTCCCGTCCCTGTGCAGCCCTTTTTGTAACGAAAAAAATTAACTCTGAAATTTCGATTTTCTCAAATTTTAGGTGTGGTATGCTGATATATTAACAGGAGTTCTTGTCTTGTGATTGGTCTCAAATGATAGGTCAAGCTTGGTTTCGTCCAAATCCGCGGAGTTCCCGTCTCTGTGCTGCCTTTTTTATTACGAAAAAATTTTAATCTGAACATTAAAATTTTCTCAAACTTCAAGTGTGATATGCTGATATATTTTCAGGAGTTCTTGGCTTGTTATTGGTGTCAAATGATAGGTCAAGCTTGGTTTCGTACAAAACCTTGGAATTCCCGTCTCTGTGCTGCCTTTTTTATTACGAAAAAATTTTACTCTGAAAATTTAAATTTTCTCAAACTTCAGGTGCGATATGCTGATATATTTTCAGGAGTTCTAGGCTTGCTTTTAGTCTTAAATGATAGCTCTTGCTTAGATTAGTTCAAAACTGCGGATTTCCCGTCTCTGTGCTGCCTTTTTTGTAACGAAAAAAATTAAGTCTGAAATTTCGATTTTCTCAAATTTTAGGTGTGATATGCTGACATATTTTCAGGAGTTCTTGGCTTGCTATTGGTCTCAAATGTTAGCTCAAACTTGGTTTCGTCCAACACCGCGGAGTTCCCGTCGTTGTGCTGCCTTTTTTATTTCGAAAAAATTTTACTCTGAAAATTTCAATTTTCTTAAATTTCAGGTGTGATATGCTGATATGTTTTCAGGAGTTTTAGGCTTGTTTTTAGTCTTAAATGATAGCTCATGCTTAGATTAGTTCAAAACCGCGGAGTTCTTGTCTCTGTGCCGCCTTTTTTGTAAAGAAAAAAATTAAATCTGAAATTTTGATTTTCTCAAACTTTAGGTGTGATATGCTGATATATTTTCAGGAGTTCTTGGCTTGTTATTGGTCTCACATGATAGGTCAAGCTTAGTTTCGTACAAAACCGCAGAGTTCCCGTCTCTGTGCTGCCTTTTTGTAACAAAAAATATTTACTCTAAAATTTGAATTTTCTCAAACTTCAGGTTTGATATGCTGATACTTTTTCAGGAGTACTAGACTTGTTTTTGGTCTTAATTGATATGCTTATGTTCATACAAAGCTACGTCGTAGTCGGCTCTGCGCTGATTTTTTTTAATAAGAAAAAATTAACTCCGAAAATTCATTATTCTCAAATTTCAGGTGTGATATGCTAATATATTTACAGGAGTTCTAGGCTTATTTTTGGTCTTTAACGATAGCTAATGCACGGTGACGTAAAAAACCACGCAGTTTCTGGCTATGCGCTGCCTTTTTTATTACGAAAAAATTTACTCTGAAATTTAGATTTTCTCAAACATCAGGTGTGATATGCTGATATATTTTCAAAAGTTCTAGGCTTATTTTTGGGCTTAAATGATAGATCAAGCTTAGCTTAGTGCAAAACTGTGAAGTTTCCATCTCTGTGCTGCCTTTTTTGTAACGAAAAAAATTAAATCTGAAATTTCGATTTTCTCAAATTTTAGGTGTGATATGCTGATATATTTTCAGGAGTTCTTGGCTTGTTATTGGTCTCAAATGATAGCTCCAGCTTGGTTTCGTCCAAAACCGCGGAGATCCCGTCTCTGTGCTGCCGTTTTTATTACGAACAAATTTTACTCTGAAAATTTAAGTTTTCTCAAATTTCAGGTGTGATATGCTGATATATTTTCAAAAGTTCTAGGCTTATTTTTGGGCTTAAATGATAGCTCATGCTTAGCTTAGTGCAAAAACCTGGAGTTCCCGTCTCTGTGCTGCCTTTTTTATTACGAAAAAATTTTAATCTGAAAATTTAAATTTTCTCAAACTTCAGGTGTGATATGCTGATATATTTTCAGGAGTTATTGGCTTGTTATTGGTCTCTAATGATAGCTGAAGCTTGGTTTCGTCCAAAACCGCGGAGTTCCCGTCTCTGTGCTGCCTTTTTTTTACGAAAAAATTTTACCCTGAATATTTCAATTTTCTTAAACTTCAGGTGTGATATGCTGATATATTTTCAGGAGTTTTAGGCTTGTTTTTAGTCTTAAATGATAGCTCATGCTTAGATTAGTTCAAAACCGCGGAGTTCTTGTCTCTGTGCCGCCTTTTTTGTAAAGAAAAAAATTAAATCTGAAATTTTGATTTTCTCAAACTTTAGGTGTGATATGCTGATATATTTTCAGGAGTTCTTGGCTTGTTATTGGTCTCATATGATAGCTCAAGCTTAGTTTCGTACAAAACCGCAGAGTTCCCGTCTCTGTGCTGCCTTTTTGTAACAAAAAATATTTACTCTAAAATTTGAATTTTCTCAAACTTCAGGTTTGATATGCTGATACTTTTTCAGGAGTTCTAGACTTGTTTTTGGTCTTAATTGATATGCTTATGTTCATACAAAGCTACGTCGTAGTCGGCTCTGCGCTGATTTCTTTGATAAGAAAAAATTAACTCCGAAAATTCATTATTCTCAAATTTCAGGTGTGATATGCTAATATATTTTCAGGAGTTCTAGGCTTATTTTTGGTCTTAAACGATAGCTAATGCACGGTAACGTAAAAAACCACGCAGTTTATGGCTCTGCGCTGCCTTTTTTATTACGGAAAAATTTACTCTGAAATTTATATTTTCTCAAACATTAGGTGTGATATGCTGATATATTTTCAAAAGTTCTAGGCTTATTTTTGGGCTTAAATGATAGCTCAAGCTTAGCTTAGTGCAAAACTGTGAAGTTTCCATCTCTGTGCTGCCTTTTTTGTAACGAAAAAAATTAAATCTGAAATTTCGATTTTCTCAAACTTTAGGTGTGATATGCTGATATATTTTCAGGAGTTCTTGGCTTGTTATTGGTCTCAAATGATAGCTCCAGCTTGGTTTTGTCCAAAACCGCGGAGTTCCCGTCTCTGTGCTGCCGTTTTTATTACGAACAAATTTTACTCTGAAAATTTAAGTTTTCTCAAATTTCAGGTGTGATATGCTGATATATTTTCAGGAGTTCTTTGCTTGCTATTGGTCTCAAATGATAGCTCAAGCTTAGATCAGTTCAAAACTGCGGATTTCCCGTCTCTGTGCTGCCTTTTTTGTATCGAAAAAAATTAACTCTGAAATTTCGATTTTCTCAAACTTTAGGTGTGATATGCTGATACTTTTTCAGGAGTTCTAGACTTGTTTTTGGTCTTAATTGATATGCTTATGTCCATACAAAGCTACGTCGTAGTCGGCTCTGCGCTGACTTTTTTGATAAGAAAAATTAACTCCGAAAATTCAATATTCTCAAATTTCAGGTGTGATATGCTAATATATTTTCAGGAGTTCTAGGCTTATTTTTGGTCTTAAACGATAGCTAATGCACGGTAACGTAAAAAACCGCGCAGTTCCTGGCTCTGCGCTACCTTTTTTATTACGAAAATATTTACTCTGAAATTTAGATTTTCTCAAACATCAGGTGTGATATGCTGATATATTTTCAAAAGTTCTAGGCTTATTTTTGGGCTTAAATGATAGCTCATGCTTAGCTTAGTGCAAAAACCTGGAGTTCCCGTCTCTGTGCTGCCTTTTTTATTACGAAAAAATTTTAATCTGAAAATTTAAATTTTCTCAAACTTCAGGTGTGATATGCTGATATATTTTCAGGAGTTATTGGCTTGTTATTGGTCTCTAATGATAGCTGAAGCTTGGTTTCGTCCAAAACCGCGGAGTTCCCGTCTCTGTGCTGCCTTTTTTTTACGAAAAAATTTTACTCTGAAAATTTCAATTTTCTTAAAATTCAGGTGTGATATGCTGATATATTTTCAAGAGTTTCAGGCTTGTTTTTAGTCTTAAATGATAGCTCATGCTTAGATTAGTTCAAAACCGCGGAGTTCTTGTCTCTGTGCCGCCTTTTTTGTAAAGAAAAAAATTAAATCTGAAATTTTGATTTTCTCAAACTTTAGGTGTGAGATGCTGATATATTTCAGAAGTTCTTGGCTTGTTATTGGTCTCTAATGATAGCTCAAGCTTGGTTTCCTCCAAAACCGCGGAGTTCCCGTCTCTGTGCTGCCTTTTTTTTACGAAAAAATTTTACTCTTAAAATTTAAATTTTCTCAAACTTCAGGTGTGATATGCTGATATATTTTCAGGAGTTCTAGGCTTGTTATTGGTCTCAAATGATAGCTCAAGCTTAGTTTCGAAAAAAATTGCAGAGTTCCCGTCTCTGTGCTTCCTTTTTGTAACGAAAAAAAATTACTCTAAAATTTGAATTTGCTCAAACTTCAGGTTTGATATGCTGATACTTTTTCAGGAGTTCTAGACTTGTTTTTAGTCTTAAACGATAGCTAATGGACGGTAACGTAAAAAACCACGCAGTTCCTGGCTCTGCGCTGCGTTTTTTATTACGAAAAAATTTACTCGGAAATTTAGATTTTCTCAAACATCAGGTGTTATATGCTGATATATTTTCAAAAGTTCTAGGCTTATTTTTGGGCTTAAATGATAGCTCATGCTTAGCTTAGTGCAAAACTGCGAAGTTCCCATCTCTGTGCTGCCTTTTTTGTAACGAAAAAAATTAACTCTAAAATTTCGATTTTCTCAAATTTTAGGTGTGATATGCTGATATATTTTCAGGAGTTCTTGGCTTGTTATTGGTCTCAAATGATAGCTCAAGCTTGGTTTCGTCCAAAACCGCGGAGTTCCTGGCTCTGAGTTTACTTATGTTCTGCGAAAAAATAAGTTTGATATATCGATTTTCTCATATTTCAGGTGTGATATGCTGATATAATTTCAGGAGTTCTAGGCTTGCTTTTGGTCTCAAACGATAGCTCATGCTTGGTTATGTACAAAACCGCGTAGTTCCTGGCTCTGAGTGTACTTATGTTCTATGAAAAAAATAAGTCTTAAATTTCGATTTTCTCAAATTTAAGATGTGATACTCGTATGCTGATATATTTTTCGGAATTTAGGGCTTGGTTTTAGTCTCAAACGATAGCTTATGCTAGGTTTCGTACAAAACCACGCAGTTCCTAGCCCTGCGCTGCCTTTTTTTATTACGAAAAAAATTACTCTGTAATTTAGATTTTCTCAAATTTCAGGTGTGATATGCTGATATATTTTCAGGAGTTCTAGGCTTGATTTTGGTCTTAAACGATAGCTAATGCTCGGTTACGTACAAAACCATGCAGTTCCTGGCTCTGCGCTGCCTTTTTTGTACGAAAAAATTTACTTTGAGATTTAGATTTTCTCAAACATCAGGTGTGATATGCTGATATATTTTCAAAAGTTCTAGGCTTTTTTTTGGGCTTAAATGATAGCTCATGCTTAGCTTAGTGCAAAACCCCGGAGTTCACGTCTCAGTGCTGCCTTTTTTATTACGAAAAACTTTTACTCTGAAAATTTCAATTTTCTCAAATTGCAGGTGTGATATGCTGAGATATTTTCAGGAGTTCTAGGCTTGCTTTTAGTCTTAAATGATAGCTCATGCTGAGATTAGTTCAAAACCGCGGAGTTCCCGTCCCTGTGCAGCCCTTTTTGTAACGAAAAAAATTAACTCTGAAATTTCGATTTTCTCAAATTTTAGGTGTGGTATGCTGATATATTAACAGGAGTTCTTGTCTTGTGATTGGTCTCAAATGATAGGTCAAGCTTGGTTTCGTCCAAATCCGCGGAGTTCTCGTCTCTGTGCTGCCTTTTTTATTACGAAAAAATTTTAATCTGAAAATTAAAATTTTCTCAAACTTCAAGTGTGATATGCTGATATATTTTCAGGAGTTCTTGGCTTGTTATTGGTGTCAAATGATAGCTTAAGCTTGGTTTCGTACAAAACCTTGGAATTCCCGTCTCTGTGCTGCCTTTTTTATTACGAAAAAATTTTACTCTGAAAATTTAAATTTTCTCAAACTTCAGGTGCGATATGCTGATATATTTTCAGGAGTTCTAGGCTTGCTTTTAGTCTTAAATGATAGGTCTTGCTTATATTAGTTCAAAACTGCGGATTTCCCGTCTCTGTGCTGCCTTTTTTGTAACGAAAAAAATTAACTCTGAAATTTCGATTTTCTCAAACTTTAGGTGTGATATGCTGACATATTTTCAGGAGTTCTTGGCTTGCTATTGGTCTCAAATGTTAGCTCAAACTTGGTTTCGTCCAACACCGCGGAGTTCCCGTCGTTGTGCTGCCTTTTTTATTTCGAAAAAATTTTACTCTGAAAATTTAAATTTTCTTAAACTTCAGGTGTGATATGCTGATATATTTTCAGGAGTTTTAGGCTTGTTTTTAGTCTTAAATGATAGCTCATGCTTAGATTAGTTCAAAACCGCGGAGTTCTTGTCTCTGTGCCGCCTTTTTTGTAAAGAAAAAAATTAAATCTGAAATTTTGATTTTCTCAAACTTTAGGTGTGATATGCTGATATATTTTCAGGAGTTCTTGGCTTGTTATTGGTCTCATATGATAGCTCAAGCTTAGTTTCGTACAAAACCGCAGAGTTCCCGTCTCTGTGCTGCCTTTTTGTAACAAAAAATATTTACTCTAAAATTTGAATTTTCTCAAACTTCAGGTTTGATATGCTGATACTTTTTCAGGAGTTCTAGACTTGTTTTTGGTCTTAATTGATATGCTTATGTTCATACAAAGCTACGTCGTAGTCGGCTCTGCGCTGATTTTTTTGATAAGAAAAAATTTACTCCGAAAATTCATTATTCTCAAATTTCAGGTGTGATATGCTAATATATTTTCAGGAGTTCTAGGCTTATTTTTGGTCTTTAACGATAGCTAATGCACGGTAACGTAAAAAACCACGCAGTTTCTGGCTATGCGCTGCCTTTTTTATTACGAAAAAATTTACTCTGAAATTTAGATTGTGATATGCTGATATATTTTCAAAAGTTCTAGGCTTATTTTTGGGCTTAAATGATAGCTCAAGCTTAGCTTAGTGCAAAACTGTGAAGTTTCCATCTCTGTGCTGCCTTTTTTGTAACGAAAAAAATTAAATCTGAAATTTCGATTTTCTCAAACTTTAGGTGTGATATGCTGATATATTTTCAGGAGTTATTGGCTTGTTATTGGTCTCTAATGATAGCTGAAGCTTAGTTTCGTACAAAACCTTGGAATTCCCGTCTCTGTGCTGCCTTTTTTATTACGAAAAAATTTTACTCTGAAAATTTAAATTTTCTCAAACTTCAAGTGTGATATGCTGATATATTTTCAGGAGTTCTTGGCTTGTTATTGGTGTCAAATGATAGCTCAAGCTTGGTTTCGTACAAAACCTTGGAATTCCCGTCTCTGTGCTGCCTTTTTTATTACGAAAAAATTTTACTCTGAAAATTTAAATTTTCTCAAACTTCAGGTGCGATATGCTGATATATTTTCAGGAGTTCTAGGCTTGCTTTTAGTCTTTAATGATAGCTCTTGCTTAGATTAGTTCAAAACTGCGGATTTCCCGTCTCTGTGCTGCCTTTTTTGTAACGAAAAAAATTAACTCTGAAATTTCGATTTTCTCAAACTTTAGGTGTGATATGCTGACATATTTTCAGGAGTTCTTGGCTTGCTATTGGTCTCAAATGATAGCTCAAGCTTAGTTTCGTACAAAACCGCAGAGTTTCCGTCTCTGTGCTGCCTTTTTGTAACAAAAAATATTTACTCTAAAATTTGAATTTTCTCAAACTTCAGGTTTGATATGCTGATACTTTTTCAGGAGTTCTAGACTTGTTTTTGGTCTTAATTGATATGCTTATGTTCATACAAAGCTACGTCGTAGTCGGCTCTGCGCTGATTTTTTTGATAAGAAAAAATTAACTCCGAAAATTCATTATTCTCAAATTTCAGGTGTGATATGCTAATATATTTTCAGGAGTTCTAGGCTTATTTTTGGTCTTAAACGATAGCTAATGCACGGTAACGTAAAAAACCACGCAGTTTCTGGCTCTGCGCTGCCTTTTTTATTACGAAAAAATTTACTCTGAAATTTAGATTTTCTCAAACATCAGGTGTGATATGCTGATATATTTTCAAAAGTTCTAGGCTTATTTTTGGGCTTAAATGATAGCTCAAGCTTAGCTTAGTGCAAAACTGCGAAGTTTCCATCTCTGTGCTGCCTTTTTTGTAACGAAAAAAATTAACTCTGATATTTCGATTTTCTCAAACTTTAGGTGTGGTATGCTGATTGGTCTCAAATGATAGCTCAAGCTTGGTTTCGTCCAAAACCGCGGAGTTCCCGTCTCTGTGCTGCCTTTTTTATTACGAAAAAATTTTAATCTGAAAATTAAAATTTTCTCAAACTTCAAGTGTGATATGCTAATATATTTTCAGGAGTTCTTGGCTTGTTATTGGTGTCAAATGATAGCTCAAGCTTAGTTTCGTACAAAACCTTGGAATTCCCGTCTCTGTGCTGCCTTTTTTATTACGAAAAAAATTTACTCTGAAAATTTAAATTTTCTCAAACTTCAAGTGTGATATGCTGATATATTTTCAGGAGTTCTTGGCTTGTTATTGGTGTCAAATGATAGCTCAAGCTTGGATTCGTACAAAACCTTGGAATTCCCGTCTCTGTGCTGCCTTTTTTATTACGAAAAAATTTTACTCTGAAAATTTAAATTTTCTCAAACTTCAGGTGCGATATGCTGATATATTTTCAGGAGTTCTAGGCTTGCTTTTAGTCTTTAATGATAGCTCTTGCTTAGATTAGTTCAAAACTGCGGATTTCCCGTCTCTGTGCTGCCTTTTTTGTAACGAAAAAAATTAACTCTGAAATTTCGATTTTCTCAAACTTTAGGTGTGATATGCTGACATATTTTCAGGAGTTCTTGGCTTGCTATTGGTCTCAAATGATAGCTCAAGCTTGGTTTCGTCCAAAACCGCGGAGTTCCCGTCTTTTAGCTGCCTTTTTTATTTCGAAAAAATTTTACTCTGAAAATTTCAATTTTCTTAAACTTCAGGTGTGATATGCTGATATATTTTCAGGAGTTTTAGGCTTGTTTTTAGTCTTAAATGATAGCTCATGCTTAGATTAGTTCTAAACCGCAGAGTTCTTGTCTCTGTGCCGCCTTTTTTGTAAAGAAAAAAATTAAATCTGAAATTTTGATTTTCTCAAATTTTAGGTGTGATATGCTGATATATTTTCAGGAGTTCTTGGCTTGTTATTGGTCTCATATGATAGCTCAAGCTTAGTTTCGTACAAAACCGCAGAGTTCCCGTCTCTGTGCTGCCTTTTTGTAACAAAAAATATTTACTCTAAAATTTGAATTTTCTCAAACTTCAGGTTTGATGTGCTGATACTTTTTCAGGAGTTCTATACTTGTTTTTGGTCTTAATTGATATGCTTATGTTCATACAAAGATACGTCGTAGTCGGCTCTGCGCTGATTTTTTTGATAAGAAAAAATTAACTCCGAAAATTCATTATTCTCAAATTTCAGGTGTGATATGCTAATATATTTTCAGGAGTTCTAGGCTTATTTTTGGTCTTAAACGATAGCTAATGCACGGTAACGTAAAAAACCACGCAGTTTCTGGCTCTGCGCTGCCTCTTTTATTACGAAAAAATTTACTCTGAAATTTAGAATTTCTCAAACATCAGGTGTGATATGCTGATATATTTTCAAAAGTTCTAGGCTTATTTTTGGGCTTAAATGATAGCTCAAGCTTAGCTTAGTGCAAAACTGCGAAGTTTCCATCTCTGTGCTGCCTTTTTTGTAACGAAAAAAATTAAATCCGAAATTTCGATTTTCTCAAATTTTAGGTGTGATATGCTGATATATTTTCAGGAGTTCTTGGCTTGTTATTGGTCTCAAATGATAGCTCCAGCTTGGTTTCGTCCAAAACCGCGGAGTTCCCGTCTCTGTGCTGCCGTTTTTATTACGAACAAATTTTACTCTGAAAATTTAAGTTTTCTCAAATTTCAGGTGTGATATGATGATATATTTTCAGGAGTTCTTGGCTTGCTATTGGTCTCAAATGATAGCTCAAGCTTAGATCAGTTCAAAACTGCGGATTTCCCGTCTCTGTGCTGCCTTTTTTGTAACGAAAAAAATTAACTCTGAAATTTCGATTTTCTCAAACTTTAGGTGTGATATGCTGATACTTTTTCAGGAGTTCTAGACTTGTTTTTGGTCTAAATTGATATGCTTATGTCCATACAAAGCTACGTCGTAGTCGGCTCTGCGCTGACTTTTTTGATAAGAAAAAATTAACTCCGAAAATTCAATATTCTCAAATTTCAGGTGTGATATGCTAATATATTTTCAGGAGTTCTAGGCTTATTTTTGGTCTTAAACGATAGCTAATGCACGGTAACGTAAAAAAACGCGCAGTTCCTGGCTCTGCGCTACCTTTTTTATTACGAAAATATTTACTCTGAAATTTAGATTTTCTCAAACATCAGGTGTGATATGCTGATATATTTTCAAAAGTTCTAGGCTTATTTTTGGACTTAAATGATAGCTTATGCTTAGCTTAGTGCAAAAACCCGTAGTTCCCGTCTCTGTGCTGCCTTCATTATCACGAAAAAATTTTAATCTGAAAATTTAAAATTTCTCAAACTTCAGGTGTGATATGCTGATATATTTTCAGGAGTTCTTGGCTTGTTATTGGTCTCTAATGATAGCTTAAGCTTGGTTTCGTCCAAAACCGCGGAGTTCCCGTCTCTGTGCTGCCTTTTTTTTACGAAAAAATTTTACTCTTAAAATTTAAATTTTCTCAAATTTCAAGTGTGATATGCTGATATCTTTTCAGGAGTTCTTGGCTTGTTATTGGTCTCAAATGATAGCTCAAGCTTAGTTTCGTCCAAAACCGCGTAGTTCCTGGCTCTGAGTGTACTTATTTTCTATGAAAAAAATAAGTCTGTTATTTAGATTTTCTCAAATATAAGTTGTGATATGCTGATATGTTTTCAGGAATTAGGGGCCTGTTTTTGGTCTCCAACGATAGCTTATGCTCAGTTACGTACAAAAGCATGCCGTTCCTGGCTCTGCGCTGCCTTTTATTATTACGAAAATATTACTCTGTAATTTTGATTTTCTCAAATTTCAGGTGTGATATGCTGATATATTTTTAGGAGTTCTTGGCTTGTTATTGGTCTCATATGATAGCTCAAGCTTAGTTTCGTACAAAACCGCAGAGTTCCCGTCTCTGTGCTGCCTTTTTGTAACAAAAAATATTTACTCTAAAATTTGAATTTTCTCAAACTTCAGGTTTGATATGCTGATACTTTTTCAGGAGTTCTAGACTTGTTTTTGGTCTTAATTGATATGCTTATGTTCATACAAAGCTACGTCGTAGTCGGCTCTGCGCTGATTTCTTTGATAAGAAAAAATTAACTCCGAAAATTCATTATTCTCAAATTTCAGGTGTGATATGCTAATATATTTTCAGGAGTTCTAGGCTTATTTTTGGTCTTAAACGATAGCTAATGCACGGTAACGTAAAAAACCACGCAGTTTATGGCTCTGCGCTGCCTTTTTTATTACGGAAAAATTTACTCTGAAATTTATATTTTCTCAAACATTAGGTGTGATATGCTGATATATTTTCAAAAGTTCTAGGCTTATTTTTGGGCTTAAATGATAGCTCAAGCTTAGCTTAGTGCAAAACTGTGAAGTTTCCATCTCTGTGCTGCCTTTTTTGTAACGAAAAAAATTAAATCTGAAATTTCGATTTTCTCAAACTTTAGGTGTGATATGCTGATATATTTTCAGGAGTTCTTGGCTTGTTATTGGTCTCAAATGATAGCTCCAGCTTGGTTTTGTCCAAAACCGCGGAGTTCCCGTCTCTGTGCTGCCGTTTTTATTACGAACAAATTTTACTCTGAAAATTTAAGTTTTCTCAAATTTCAGGTGTGATATGCTGATATATTTTCAGGAGTTCTTTGCTTGCTATTGGTCTCAAATGATAGCTCAAGCTTAGATCAGTTCAAAACTGCGGATTTCCCGTCTCTGTGCTGCCTTTTTTGTATCGAAAAAAATTAACTCTGAAATTTCGATTTTCTCAAACTTTAGGTGTGATATGCTGATACTTTTTCAGGAGTTCTAGACTTGTTTTTGGTCTTAATTGATATGCTTATGTCCATACAAAGCTACGTCGTAGTCGGCTCTGCGCTGACTTTTTTGATAAGAAAAATTAACTCCGAAAATTCAATATTCTCAAATTTCAGGTGTGATATGCTAATATATTTTCAGGAGTTCTAGGCTTATTTTTGGTCTTAAACGATAGCTAATGCACGGTAACGTAAAAAACCGCGCAGTTCCTGGCTCTGCGCTACCTTTTTTATTACGAAAATATTTACTCTGAAATTTAGATTTTCTCAAACATCAGGTGTGATATGCTGATATATTTTCAAAAGTTCTAGGCTTATTTTTGGGCTTAAATGATAGCTCATGCTTAGCTTAGTGCAAAAACCTGGAGTTCCCGTCTCTGTGCTGCCTTTTTTATTACGAAAAAATTTTAATCTGAAAATTTAAATTTTCTCAAACTTCAGGTGTGATATGCTGATATATTTTCAGGAGTTATTGGCTTGTTATTGGTCTCTAATGATAGCTGAAGCTTGGTTTCGTCCAAAACCGCGGAGTTCCCGTCTCTGTGCTGCCTTTTTTTTACGAAAAAATTTTACTCTGAAAATTTCAATTTTCTTAAAATTCAGGTGTGATATGCTGATATATTTTCAAGAGTTTCAGGCTTGTTTTTAGTCTTAAATGATAGCTCATGCTTAGATTAGTTCAAAACCGCGGAGTTCTTGTCTCTGTGCCGCCTTTTTTGTAAAGAAAAAAATTAAATCTGAAATTTTGATTTTCTCAAACTTTAGGTGTGAGATGCTGATATATTTCAGAAGTTCTTGGCTTGTTATTGGTCTCTAATGATAGCTCAAGCTTGGTTTCCTCCAAAACCGCGGAGTTCCCGTCTCTGTGCTGCCTTTTTTTTACGAAAAAATTTTACTCTTAAAATTTAAATTTTCTCAAACTTCAGGTGTGATATGCTGATATATTTTCAGGAGTTCTAGGCTTGTTATTGGTCTCAAATGATAGCTCAAGCTTAGTTTCGAAAAAAATTGCAGAGTTCCCGTCTCTGTGCTTCCTTTTTGTAACGAAAAAAAATTACTCTAAAATTTGAATTTGCTCAAACTTCAGGTTTGATATGCTGATACTTTTTCAGGAGTTCTAGACTTGTTTTTAGTCTTAAACGATAGCTAATGGACGGTAACGTAAAAAACCACGCAGTTCCTGGCTCTGCGCTGCGTTTTTTATTACGAAAAAATTTACTCGGAAATTTAGATTTTCTCAAACATCAGGTGTTATATGCTGATATATTTTCAAAAGTTCTAGGCTTATTTTTGGGCTTAAATGATAGCTCATGCTTAGCTTAGTGCAAAACTGCGAAGTTCCCATCTCTGTGCTGCCTTTTTTGTAACGAAAAAAATTAACTCTAAAATTTCGATTTTCTCAAATTTTAGGTGTGATATGCTGATATATTTTCAGGAGTTCTTGGCTTGTTATTGGTCTCAAATGATAGCTCAAGCTTGGTTTCGTCCAAAACCGCGGAGTTCCTGGCTCTGAGTTTACTTATGTTCTGCGAAAAAATAAGTTTGATATATCGATTTTCTCATATTTCAGGTGTGATATGCTGATATAATTTCAGGAGTTCTAGGCTTGCTTTTGGTCTCAAACGATAGCTCATGCTTGGTTATGTACAAAACCGCGTAGTTCCTGGCTCTGAGTGTACTTATGTTCTATGAAAAAAATAAGTCTTAAATTTCGATTTTCTCAAATTTAAGATGTGATACTCGTATGCTGATATATTTTTCGGAATTTAGGGCTTGGTTTTAGTCTCAAACGATAGCTTATGCTAGGTTTCGTACAAAACCACGCAGTTCCTAGCCCTGCGCTGCCTTTTTTTATTACGAAAAAAATTACTCTGTAATTTAGATTTTCTCAAATTTCAGGTGTGATATGCTGATATATTTTCAGGAGTTCTAGGCTTGATTTTGGTCTTAAACGATAGCTAATGCTCGGTTACGTACAAAACCATGCAGTTCCTGGCTCTGCGCTGCCTTTTTTGTACGAAAAAATTTACTTTGAGATTTAGATTTTCTCAAACATCAGGTGTGATATGCTGATATATTTTCAAAAGTTCTAGGCTTTTTTTTGGGCTTAAATGATAGCTCATGCTTAGCTTAGTGCAAAACCCCGGAGTTCACGTCTCAGTGCTGCCTTTTTTATTACGAAAAACTTTTACTCTGAAAATTTCAATTTTCTCAAATTGCAGGTGTGATATGCTGAGATATTTTCAGGAGTTCTAGGCTTGCTTTTAGTCTTAAATGATAGCTCATGCTGAGATTAGTTCAAAACCGCGGAGTTCCCGTCCCTGTGCAGCCCTTTTTGTAACGAAAAAAATTAACTCTGAAATTTCGATTTTCTCAAATTTTAGGTGTGGTATGCTGATATATTAACAGGAGTTCTTGTCTTGTGATTGGTCTCAAATGATAGGTCAAGCTTGGTTTCGTCCAAATCCGCGGAGTTCTCGTCTCTGTGCTGCCTTTTTTATTACGAAAAAATTTTAATCTGAAAATTAAAATTTTCTCAAACTTCAAGTGTAATATGCTGATATATTTTCAGGAGTTCTTGGCTTGTTATTGGTGTCAAATGATAGCTTAAGCTTGGTTTCGTACAAAACCTTGGAATTCCCGTCTCTGTGCTGCCTTTTTTATTACGAAAAAATTTTACTCTGAAAATTTAAATTTTCTCAAACTTCAGGTGCGATATGCTGATATATTTTCAGGAGTTCTAGGCTTGCTTTTAGTCTTAAATGATAGGTCTTGCTTATATTAGTTCAAAACTGCGGATTTCCCGTCTCTGTGCTGCCTTTTTTGTAACGAAAAAAATTAACTCTGAAATTTCGATTTTCTCAAACTTTAGGTGTGATATGCTGACATATTTTCAGGAGTTCTTGGCTTGCTATTGGTCTCAAATGTTAGCTCAAACTTGGTTTCGTCCAACACCGCGGAGTTCCCGTCGTTGTGCTGCCTTTTTTATTTCGAAAAAATTTTACTCTGAAAATTTAAATTTTCTTAAACTTCAGGTGTGATATGCTGATATATTTTCAGGAGTTTTAGGCTTGTTTTTAGTCTTAAATGATAGCTCATGCTTAGATTAGTTCAAAACCGCGGAGTTCTTGTCTCTGTGCCGCCTTTTTTGTAAAGAAAAAAATTAAATCTGAAATTTTGATTTTCTCAAACTTTAGGTGTGATATGCTGATATATTTTCAGGAGTTCTTGGCTTGTTATTGGTCTCATATGATAGCTCAAGCTTAGTTTCGTACAAAACCGCAGAGTTCCCGTCTCTGTGCTGCCTTTTTGTAACAAAAAATATTTACTCTAAAATTTGAATTTTCTCAAACTTCAGGTTTGATATGCTGATACTTTTTCAGGAGTTCTAGACTTGTTTTTGGTCTTAATTGATATGCTTATGTTCATACAAAGCTACGTCGTAGTCGGCTCTGCGCTGATTTTTTTGATAAGAAAAAATTTACTCCGAAAATTCATTATTCTCAAATTTCAGGTGTGATATGCTAATATATTTTCAGGAGTTCTAGGCTTATTTTTGGTCTTTAACGATAGCTAATGCACGGTAACGTAAAAAACCACGCAGTTTCTGGCTATGCGCTGCCTTTTTTATTACGAAAAAATTTACTCTGAAATTTAGATTGTGATATGCTGATATATTTTCAAAAGTTCTAGGCTTATTTTTGGGCTTAAATGATAGCTCAAGCTTAGCTTAGTGCAAAACTGTGAAGTTTCCATCTCTGTGCTGCCTTTTTTGTAACGAAAAAAATTAAATCTGAAATTTCGATTTTCTCAAACTTTAGGTGTGATATGCTGATATATTTTCAGGAGTTATTGGCTTGTTATTGGTCTCTAATGATAGCTGAAGCTTAGTTTCGTACAAAACCTTGGAATTCCCGTCTCTGTGCTGCCTTTTTTATTACGAAAAAATTTTACTCTGAAAATTTAAATTTTCTCAAACTTCAAGTGTGATATGCTGATATATTTTCAGGAGTTCTTGGCTTGTTATTGGTGTCAAATGATAGCTCAAGCTTGGTTTCGTACAAAACCTTGGAATTCCCGTCTCTGTGCTGCCTTTTTTATTACGAAAAAATTTTACTCTGAAAATTTAAATTTTCTCAAACTTCAGGTGCGATATGCTGATATATTTTCAGGAGTTCTAGGCTTGCTTTTAGTCTTTAATGATAGCTCTTGCTTAGATTAGTTCAAAACTGCGGATTTCCCGTCTCTGTGCTGCCTTTTTTGTAACGAAAAAAATTAACTCTGAAATTTCGATTTTCTCAAACTTTAGGTGTGATATGCTGACATATTTTCAGGAGTTCTTGGCTTGCTATTGGTCTCAAATGATAGCTCAAGCTTAGTTTCGTACAAAACCGCAGAGTTTCCGTCTCTGTGCTGCCTTTTTGTAACAAAAAATATTTACTCTAAAATTTGAATTTTCTCAAACTTCAGGTTTGATATGCTGATACTTTTTCAGGAGTTCTAGACTTGTTTTTGGTCTTAATTGATATGCTTATGTTCATACAAAGCTACGTCGTAGTCGGCTCTGCGCTGATTTTTTTGATAAGAAAAAATTAACTCCGAAAATTCATTATTCTCAAATTTCAGGTGTGATATGCTAATATATTTTCAGGAGTTCTAGGCTTATTTTTGGTCTTAAACGATAGCTAATGCACGGTAACGTAAAAAACCACGCAGTTTCTGGCTCTGCGCTGCCTTTTTTATTACGAAAAAATTTACTCTGAAATTTAGATTTTCTCAAACATCAGGTGTGATATGCTGATATATTTTCAAAAGTTCTAGGCTTATTTTTGGGCTTAAATGATAGCTCAAGCTTAGCTTAGTGCAAAACTGCGAAGTTTCCATCTCTGTGCTGCCTTTTTTGTAACGAAAAAAATTAACTCTGATATTTCGATTTTCTCAAACTTTAGGTGTGGTATGCTGATTGGTCTCAAATGATAGCTCAAGCTTGGTTTCGTCCAAAACCGCGGAGTTCCCGTCTCTGTGCTGCCTTTTTTATTACGAAAAAATTTTAATCTGAAAATTAAAATTTTCTCAAACTTCAAGTGTGATATGCTAATATATTTTCAGGAGTTCTTGGCTTGTTATTGGTGTCAAATGATAGCTCAAGCTTAGTTTCGTACAAAACCTTGGAATTCCCGTCTCTGTGCTGCCTTTTTTATTACGAAAAAAATTTACTCTGAAAATTTAAATTTTCTCAAACTTCAAGTGTGATATGCTGATATATTTTCAGGAGTTCTTGGCTTGTTATTGGTGTCAAATGATAGCTCAAGCTTGGATTCGTACAAAACCTTGGAATTCCCGTCTCTGTGCTGCCTTTTTTATTACGAAAAAATTTTACTCTGAAAATTTAAATTTTCTCAAACTTCAGGTGCGATATGCTGATATATTTTCAGGAGTTCTAGGCTTGCTTTTAGTCTTTAATGATAGCTCTTGCTTAGATTAGTTCAAAACTGCGGATTTCCCGTCTCTGTGCTGCCTTTTTTGTAACGAAAAAAATTAACTCTGAAATTTCGATTTTCTCAAACTTTAGGTGTGATATGCTGACATATTTTCAGGAGTTCTTGGCTTGCTATTGGTCTCAAATGATAGCTCAAGCTTGGTTTCGTCCAAAACCGCGGAGTTCCCGTCTTTTAGCTGCCTTTTTTATTTCGAAAAAATTTTACTCTGAAAATTTCAATTTTCTTAAACTTCAGGTGTGATATGCTGATATATTTTCAGGAGTTTTAGGCTTGTTTTTAGTCTTAAATGATAGCTCATGCTTAGATTAGTTCTAAACCGCAGAGTTCTTGTCTCTGTGCCGCCTTTTTTGTAAAGAAAAAAATTAAATCTGAAATTTTGATTTTCTCAAATTTTAGGTGTGATATGCTGATATATTTTCAGGAGTTCTTGGCTTGTTATTGGTCTCATATGATAGCTCAAGCTTAGTTTCGTACAAAACCGCAGAGTTCCCGTCTCTGTGCTGCCTTTTTGTAACAAAAAATATTTACTCTAAAATTTGAATTTTCTCAAACTTCAGGTTTGATGTGCTGATACTTTTTCAGGAGTTCTATACTTGTTTTTGGTCTTAATTGATATGCTTATGTTCATACAAAGATACGTCGTAGTCGGCTCTGCGCTGATTTTTTTGATAAGAAAAAATTAACTCCGAAAATTCATTATTCTCAAATTTCAGGTGTGATATGCTAATATATTTTCAGGAGTTCTAGGCTTATTTTTGGTCTTAAACGATAGCTAATGCACGGTAACGTAAAAAACCACGCAGTTTCTGGCTCTGCGCTGCCTCTTTTATTACGAAAAAATTTACTCTGAAATTTAGAATTTCTCAAACATCAGGTGTGATATGCTGATATATTTTCAAAAGTTCTAGGCTTATTTTTGGGCTTAAATGATAGCTCAAGCTTAGCTTAGTGCAAAACTGCGAAGTTTCCATCTCTGTGCTGCCTTTTTTGTAACGAAAAAAATTAAATCCGAAATT
Source organism: Pammene aurita (assembly GCA_947086415.1). NCBI lineage: Eukaryota > Metazoa > Arthropoda > Insecta > Lepidoptera > Tortricidae > Pammene > Pammene aurita. The sequence goes on along the minus strand of OX352315.1, from coordinate 4,488,079 downwards.
TCGATTTTCTCAAATTTTAGGTGTGATATGCTGATATATTTTCAGGAGTTCTTGGCTTGTTATTGGTCTCAAATGATAGCTCCAGCTTGGTTTCGTCCAAAACCGCGGAGTTCCCGTCTCTGTGCTGCCGTTTTTATTACGAACAAATTTTACTCTGAAAATTTAAGTTTTCTCAAATTTCAGGTGTGATATGATGATATATTTTCAGGAGTTCTTGGCTTGCTATTGGTCTCAAATGATAGCTCAAGCTTAGATCAGTTCAAAACTGCGGATTTCCCGTCTCTGTGCTGCCTTTTTTGTAACGAAAAAAATTAACTCTGAAATTTCGATTTTCTCAAACTTTAGGTGTGATATGCTGATACTTTTTCAGGAGTTCTAGACTTGTTTTTGGTCTAAATTGATATGCTTATGTCCATACAAAGCTACGTCGTAGTCGGCTCTGCGCTGACTTTTTTGATAAGAAAAAATTAACTCCGAAAATTCAATATTCTCAAATTTCAGGTGTGATATGCTAATATATTTTCAGGAGTTCTAGGCTTATTTTTGGTCTTAAACGATAGCTAATGCACGGTAACGTAAAAAAACGCGCAGTTCCTGGCTCTGCGCTACCTTTTTTATTACGAAAATATTTACTCTGAAATTTAGATTTTCTCAAACATCAGGTGTGATATGCTGATATATTTTCAAAAGTTCTAGGCTTATTTTTGGACTTAAATGATAGCTTATGCTTAGCTTAGTGCAAAAACCCGTAGTTCCCGTCTCTGTGCTGCCTTCATTATCACGAAAAAATTTTAATCTGAAAATTTAAAATTTCTCAAACTTCAGGTGTGATATGCTGATATATTTTCAGGAGTTCTTGGCTTGTTATTGGTCTCTAATGATAGCTTAAGCTTGGTTTCGTCCAAAACCGCGGAGTTCCCGTCTCTGTGCTGCCTTTTTTTTACGAAAAAATTTTACTCTTAAAATTTAAATTTTCTCAAATTTCAAGTGTGATATGCTGATATCTTTTCAGGAGTTCTTGGCTTGTTATTGGTCTCAAATGATAGCTCAAGCTTAGTTTCGTCCAAAACCGCGTAGTTCCTGGCTCTGAGTGTACTTATTTTCTATGAAAAAAATAAGTCTGTTATTTAGATTTTCTCAAATATAAGTTGTGATATGCTGATATGTTTTCAGGAATTAGGGGCCTGTTTTTGGTCTCCAACGATAGCTTATGCTCAGTTACGTACAAAAGCATGCAGTTCCTGGCTCTGCGCTGCCTTTTATTATTACGAAAATATTACTCTGTAATTTTGATTTTCTCAAATTTCAGGTGTGATATGCTGATTTATTTTTAGGAGTTCTAGGCTTGTTTTTAGTCTTAAATGATAGCTCAAGCTTAGTTTCGTACAAAACCGCAGAGTTCCCGTCTCTGTGCTGCCTTTTTGTAACAAAAAATATTTACTCTAAAATTTGAATTTTCTCAAACTTCAGGTTTGATATGCTGATACTTTTTCAGGAGTTCTAGACTTGTTTTAGGTCTTAATTGATATGCTTATGTTCATACAAAGCTACGTCGTAGTCGGCTCTGCGCTGATTTTTTTGATAAGAAAAAAATAACTCCGAAAATTCATTATTCTCAAATTTCAGGTGTGATATGCTAATATATTTTCAGGAGTTCTAGGCTTATTTTTGGTCTTAAACGATAGCTAATGCACGGTAACGTAAAAAACCACGCAGTTTCTGGCTCTGCGCTGCCTTTTTTATTACGAAAATATTTACTCTGAAATTTAGATTTTCTCAAACATCAGGTGTGATATGCTGATATATTTTCAAAAGTTCTAGGCTTATTTTTGGGCTTAAATGATAGCTCAAGCTAAGCTTAGTGCAAAACTGCGAAGTTTCCATCTCTGTGCTGCCTTTTTTGTAACGAAAAAAATTAAATCTGAAATTTCGATTTTCTCAAACTTTAGGTGTGGTATGCTGATATATTAACAGGAGTTCTTGTCTTGTGATTGGTCTCAAATGATAGCTCAAGCTTGGTTTCGTCCAAAACCGCGGAGTTCCCGTCTCTGTGCTGCCTTTTTTATTACGAAAAAATTTTAATCTGAAAATTTAAATTTTCTCAAATTTCAGGTGTGATATGCTGATATATTTTCAGGAGTTCTTGGCTTGTTATTGGTCTCAAACGATAGCTCATGCTTGGTTATGTACAAAACCGCGTAGTTCCTGGCTCTTAGTGTACTTATGTTCTATGAAAAAAATAAGTCTGAAATTTCGATTTTCTCAAATTTAAGATGTGATACTCGTATGCTGATATATTTTTCGGAATTTAGGGCTTGTTTTTAGTCTCAAACGATAGCTTATGCTAGGTTACGTACCAAACCATGCAGTTCCTAGCCCTGCGCTGCCTTTTTTTATTACGAAAAAAATTACTCTGTAATTTAGATTTTCTCAAATTTCAGGTGTGATATGCTGATATATTTTCAGGAGATCTAGGCTTGATTTTGGTCTTAAACGATAGCTAATGCTCGGTTACGTACAAAACCACGCAGTTCCTGGCTCTGCGCTGCCTTTTTTGTACGAAAAAATTTATTCTGAGATTTAGATTTTCTCAAACATCAGGTGTGATATGCTGATATATTTTCAGGAGTTCTAGGCTTGATTTTAGTCTTAAATGATAGCTCATGCTTAGATTAGTTCAAAACCGCGGAGTTCCCGTCCCTGTGCAGCCCTTTTTGTAACGAAAAAAATTAACTCTGAAATTTCGATTTTCTCAAACTTTAGGTGTGGTATGCTGATATATTAACAGGAGTTCTTGTCTTGTGATTGGTCTCAAATGATAGCTCAAGCTTGGTTTCGTCCAAAAACGCGGAGTTCCCGTCTCTGTGCTGCCTTTTTTATTACGAAAAAATTTTAGTCTGAAAATTAAAATTTTCTCAAATTTCAGGTGTGATATGCTGATATATTTTCAGGAGTTCTTGGCTTGTTATTGGTCTCAAATGATAGCTCAAGCTTCGTTTCGTCCAAAACCGCGGAGTTCCTGGCTCTGAGTTTACTTATATTCTGCGAAAAAATTAATCTGAAATTCCGATTTTCTCATATTTCAGGTGTGATATGCTGATATAATTTCAGGAGTTCTAGGCTTGCTTTTGGTCTCAAACGATAGCTCATGCTTGATTATGTACAAAACCGCGTAGTTCCTGGCTCTGAGTGTACTTATGTTCTATGAAAAAAATAAGTCTGAAATTTCGATTTTCTCAAATTTAAGATGTGATATTCGTATGCTGATATATTTTTCGGAATTTAGGGCTTGTTTTTAGTCTCAAACGATAGCTTATGCTAGGTTACGTACCAAACCACGCAGTTCCGAGCCCTGCGCTGCCTTTTTTTATTACGAAAAAAATTACTCTCTAATTTAGATTTTCTCAAATTTCAGGTGTGATATGCTGATATATTTTCAGGAGATCTAGGCTTGATTTTGGTCTTAAACGATAGCTAATGCTCGGTTACGTACAAAACCACGCAGTTCCTGGCTCTGCGCTGCCTTTTTTGTACGAAAAAATTTACTCTGAGATTTAGATTTTCTCAAACATCAGGTGTGATATGCTGATATATTTTCAGGAGTTCTAGGCTTGATTATAGTCTTAAATGATAGCTCATGCTTAGATTAGTTCAAAACCGCGGAGTTCCCGTCCCTGTGCAGCCCTTTTTGTAACGAAAAAAATTAACTCTGAAATTTCGATTTTCTCAAACTTTAGGTGTGGTATGCTGATATATTAACAGGAGTTCTTGTCTTGTGATTGGTCTCATATGATAGCTCAAGCTTGGTTTCGTCCAAAACCGCGGAGTTCCCGTCTCTGTGCTGCCTTGTTTATTACGAAAAAGTTTTAATCTGAAAATTAAAATTTTCTCAAACTTCAAGTGTGATATGCTGATATATTTTCAGGAGTTCTTGGCTTGTTATTGGTGTCAAATGATAGCTGTTTTGGCCAGATCTAGCCAGTTGCTAATACGCAAATTCAGTTATGGAATGGTACAACGCTAACAGGATAATGGTGGTACCCAAAATATGCAATCCGCCAAATAGTCCGGAACTGCGGCCTGTTGAAGAGTACTGGAGTATTATGAAAGGAATTCTAAAAAAGAAAGGCGGAGAAGTAAAATCGATCCCTGAGCTACAAAAAATATGGACCTGGGCGACAAAAATCTTTTCTAAAGAGATGGTGCAAAGTCTTATGAGCCGTGTGCGTAGAAAAGTTCGATCTATGGCTTACTGTGTAAACATTAATTAAAATTAAAAATGTGATTTTAGGATTCATTAAATTTGACATTAAATGTAGTATTCATAATGTAGTTATTTATTTTCAAACTGGTTTAAAAACAAATTTTGCGTGCCCAAGTTTTGGCGTGTTCAACCTTTATGCTGATATATTTTCAGGAGTTCTTGGCTTGTTATTGGTCTCAAATGATAGCTCAAGCTTAGTTTCGTCCAAAACCGCGTAGTTCCTGGCTCTGAGTGTACGTATTTTCTATGAAAAAAATAAGTCTGTTATTTAGATTTTCTCAAATTTAAGTTGTGATATGCTGATATGTTTTCAGGAATTTGGGGCCTGTTTTTGGTCTCCAACGATAGCTTATGCTCAGTTACGTACATAAGCACGCAGTTCCTGGCTCTGAGTGTACTTATGTTCTATGAAAAAAATAAGTCTGAAATTTCGATTTTCTCAAATTTAAGATGTGATACTCGTATGCTGATATATTTTTCGGAATTTAGGGCTTGTTTTTAGTCTCAACCGATAGCTTATGCTAGGTTACGTACAAAACCACGCAGTTCCTAGCCCTGCGCTGCCTTTTTTTATTACGAAAAAAATTACTCTGTAATTTAGATTTTCTCAAATTTCAGGTGTGATATGCTGATATATTTTCAGGAGTTCTAGGCTTGATTTTGGTCTTAAACGATAGCTAATGCTCGGTTACGTACAAAACCACGCAGTTCCTGGCTCTGCGCTGCCTTTTTTGTACGAAAAAATTTTCTCTGAGATTTAGATTTTCTCAAATATCAGGTGTGATATGATGATATATTTTCAAAAGTTCTAGGCTTATTTTTGGGCTTAAATGATAACTCATGCTTAGCTTAGTGCAAAAACCCGGAGTTCACGTCTCAGTGCTGCCTTTTTTATTACGAAAAACTTTTACTCTGAAAATTTCAATTTTCTCAAACTTCAGGTGTGATATGCTGATATATTTTCAGGAGTTCTTGGCTTGTTATTGGTCTCAAATGATAGCTCAAGCTTCGTTTCGTCCAAAACCGCGGAGTTCCTGGCTCTGAGTTTACTTATATTCTGCGAAAAAATTAATCTGAAATTCCGATTTTCTCATATTTCAGGTGTGATATGCTGATATAATTTCAGGAGTTCTAGGCTTGCTTTTGGTCTCAAACGATAGCTCATGCTTGGTTATGTACAAAACCGCATAGTTCCTGGCTCTGAGTGTACTTATGTTCTATGAAAAAAATAAGTCTGAAATTTCGATTTTCTCAAATTTAAGATGTGATACTCGTATGCTGATATATTTTTCGGAATTTAGGGCTTGTTTTTAGTCTCAAACGATAGCTTATGCTAGGCTACGTACAAAACCACGCAGTTCCTAGCCCTGCGCTGCCTTTTTTTATTACGAAAAAAATTACTCTGTAATTTAGATTTTCTCAAATTTCAGGTGTGATATGCTGATATATTTTCAGGAGTTCTAGGCTTGATTTTGGTCTTAAACGATAGCAAATGCTCGGGTACGTACAAAACCACGCAGTTTCTGGCTCTGCGCTGCCTTTTTTGTACGAAAAATTTACTCTGAGATTTAGATTTTCTCAAACATCAGGTGTGATATGATGATATATTTTCAAAAGTTCTAGGCTTAGTTTTGGGCTTAAATGATAGCTCATGCTTCGTTTCGTCCAAAACCGCGGAGTTCCTGGCTCTGAGTTTACTTATATTCTGCGAAAAAATTAATCTGAAATTCCGATTTTCTCATATTTCAGGTGTGATATGCTGATATAATTTCAGGAGTTCTAGGCTTGCTTTTGGTCTCAAACGATAGCTCATGCTTGGTTATGTACAAAACCGCGTAGTTCCTGGCTCTGAGTGTACTTATGTTCTATGAAAAAAATAAGTCTGAAATTTCGATTTTCTCAAATTTAAGATGTGATACTCGTATGCTGATATATTTTTCGGAATTTAGGGCTTGTTTTTAGTCTCAAACGATAGCTTATGCTAGGCTACGTACAAAACCGCGCAGTTCCTAGCCCTGCGCTGCCTTTTTTTATTACGAAAAAAATTACTCTGTAATTTAGATTTTCTCAAATTTCAGGTGTGATATGCTGATATATTTTCAGGAGTTCTAGGCTTGATTTTGGTCTTACACGATAGCAAATGCTCGGGTACGTACAAAACCACGCAGTTCCTGGCTCTGCGCTGCCTTTTTTGTACGAAAAAATTTACTCTGAGATTTAGACTTTCTCAAATATCACGTGTGATATGATGATATATTTTCAAAAGTTCTAGGCTTATTTTTGGGCTTAAATGATAGCTCATGCTTAGCTTAGTGCAAAAACCCGGAGTTCACGTCTCAGTGCTGCCTTTTTTATTACGAAAAACTTTTACTCTGAAAATTTCAATTTTCTCAAACTTCAGGTGTGATATGCTGAGATGTTTTCAGAAGTTCTAGGCTTGCTTTTAGTCTTAAATGATAGCTCATGCTTAGATTAGTTCAAACACGCGGAGTTACCGTCCCTGTGCAGCCCTTTTTGTAACGAAAAAAATTAACTCTGAAATTTCGATTTTCTCAAACTTTAGGTGTGGTATGCTGATATATTAACAGGAGTTCTTGTCTTGTGATTGGTCTCAAATGATAGCTCAAGCTTGGTTTCGTCCAAAACCGCGGAGTTCCCGTCTCTGTGCTGCCTTGTTTATTACGAAAAAATTTTAATCTGAAAATTAAAATTTTCTCAAACTTCAAGTGTGATATGCTGATATATTTTCAGGAGTTCTTGGCTTGTTATTGGTGTCAAATGATAGCTCAAGCTTGGTTTCGTACAAAACCTTGGAATTCCCGACTCTGTGCTGCCTTTTTTATTACAAAAAAACTTTATTCTGAAAATTAAAATTTTCTCAAATTTCAGGTGCGATTTGCTGATATATTTTCAGGAGTTCTAGGCTTGCTTTTAGTCTTAAATGATAGCTCTTGCTTAGGTTAGTTCAAAACTGCGGATTTCCCGTCTCTGTGCTGCCTTTTTTGTAACGAAAAAAATTAACTCTGAAATTTCGATTTTCTCAAACTTTAGGTGTGATATGCTGACATATTTTCAGGAGTTCTTGGCTTGCTATTGGTCTCAAATGATAGCTCAAGCTTGGTTTCGTCCAAAACCGCGGAGTTCCCGTCTTTGTGCTGCCTTTTTTATTTCGAAAAAATTTTACTCTGAAAATTTCAATTTTCTTAAATTTCAGGTGTGATATGCTGATATATTTTCAGGATTTTTAGGCTTGTTTTTAGTCTTAAATGATAGCTCATGCTTAAATTAGTTCAAAACCGCGGAGTTCTTGTCTCTGTGCCGCCTTTTTTGTAAAGAAAAAAATTAAATCTGAAATTTTGATTTTCTCAAAGTTTAGGTGTGATATGCTGATATATTTTCAGGAGTTCTTGGCTTGTTATTGATCTCATATGATAGCTCAAGCTTAGTTTCGTACAAAACCGCAGAGTTCCCGTCTCTGTGCTGCCTTTTTGTAACAAAAAATATTTACTCTAAAATTTGAATTTTCTCAAACTTCAGGTTTGATATGCTGATACTTTTTCAGGAGTTCTAGACTTGTTTTTGGTCTTAATTGATATGCTTATGTTCATACAAAGCTACGTCGTAGTCGGCTCTGCGCTGATTTTTTTGATAAGAAAAAATTAACTCCGAAAATTCATTATTACCAATTTCAGGTGTGATATGCTAATATATTTTCAGAAGTTCTAGGCTTATTTTTGGTCTTAAACGATAGCTAATGCACGGTAACGTAAAAAACCACGCAGTTTCTGGCTCTGCGCTGCCTTTTTTATTACGAAAAAATTTACTCTGAAATTTAGATTTTCTCAAATATCAGGTGTGATATGCTGATATATTTTCAAAAGTTCTAGGCTTATTTTTGGGCTTAAATGATAGCTCAAGCTTGGTTTCGTCCAAAACCGCGGAGTTCCCGTCTCTGTGCTGCCTTTTTTATTACGAAAAAATTTTAATCTGAAAATTTAAATTTTCTCAAATTTCAGGTGTGATATGCTGATATATTTTCAGGAGTTCTTGGCTTGTTATTGGTCTCAAACGATAGCTCATGCTTGGTTATGTACAAAACCGCGTAGTTCCTGGCTCTGAGTGTACTTATGTTCTATGAAAAAAATAAGTCTGAAATTTCGATTTTCTCAAATTTAAGATGTGATACTCGTATGCTGATATATTTTTCGGAATTTAGGGCTTGTTTTTAGTCTCAAACGATAGCTTATGCTAGGTTACGTACCAAACCACGCAGTTCCTAGCCCTGCGCTGCCTTTTTTTATTACGAATTATTATTACGAAAATTACGAAAAAAATTACTCTGTAATTTAGATTTTCTCAAATTTCAGGTGTGATATGCTGATATATTTTCAGGAGATCTAGGCTTGATTTTGGTCTTAAACGATAGCTAATGCTCGGTTACGTACAAAACCACGCAGTTCCTGGCTCTGCGCTGCCTTTTTTGTACGAAAAAATTTACTCTGAGATTTAGATTTTCTCAAACATCAGGTGTGATATGCTGATATATTTTCAGGAGTTCTAGGCTTGCTTTTAGTCTTAAATGATAGCTCATGCTTAGATTAGTTCAAAACCGCGGAGTTCCCGTCCCTGTGCAGCCCTTTTTGTAACGAAAAAAATTAACTCTGGAATTTCGATTTTCTCAAATTTTAGGTGTGGTATGCTGATATATTAACAGGAGTTCTTGTCTTGTGATTGGTCTCATATGATAGCTCAAGCTTGGTTTCGTCCAAAACCGCGGAGTTCCCGTCTCTGTGCTGCCTTGTTTATTACGAAAAAGTTTTAATCTGAAAATTAAAATTTTCTCAAACTTCAAGTGTGATATGCTGATATATTTTCAGGAGTTCTTGGCTTGTTATTGGTGTCAAATGATAGCTCAAGCTTGGTTTCGTCCAAAACCGCGCAGTTCCCGTCTTTGTGCTGCCTTTTTTATTTCGAAAAAATTTTACTCTGAAAATTTCAATTTTCTTAAATTTCAGGTGTGATATGCTGATATATTTTCAGGAGTTTTAGGCTTGTTTTTAGTCTTAAATGATAGCTCATGCTTAGATTAGTTCAAAACCGCGGAGTTCTTGTCTCTGTGCCGCCTTTTTTGTAAAGAAAAAAATTAAATCTGAAATTTTGATTTTCTCAAACTTTAGGTGTGATATGCTGATATATTTTCAGGAGTTCTTGGCTTGTTATTGGTCTCATATGATAGCTCAAGCTTAGTTTCGTACAAAACCGCAGAGTTCCCGTCTCTGTGCTGCCTTTTTGTAACAAAAAATATTTACTCTAAAATTTGAATTTTCTCAAACTTCAGGTTTGATATGCTGATACTTTTTCAGGAGTTCTAGACTTGTTTTTGGTCTTAATTGATATGCTTATGTTCATACAAAGCTACGTCGTAGTCGGCTCTGCGCTGATTTTTTTGATAAGAAAAAATTAACTCCGAAAATTCATTATTCTCAAATTTCAGGTGTGATATGCTAATATATTTTCAGGAGTTCGAAACTTATTTTTGGTCTTAAACGATAGCTAATGCACGGTAACGTAAAAAACTACGCAGTTTCTGGCTCTGCGCTGCCTTTTTTATTACGAAAAAATTTACTCTGAAATTTAGATTTTCTCAAACATCAGGTGTGATATGCTGATATATTTTCAGGAGTTCTAGGCTTGCTTTTAGTCTTAAATGATAGCTCATGCTTAGATTAGTTCAAAACCGCGGAGTTCCCGTCCCTGTGCAGCCCTTTTTGTAACGAAAAAAATTAACTCTGAAATTTCGATTTTCTCAAACTTTAGGTGTGGTATGCGTATATATTAACAGGAGTTCTTGTCTTGTGATTGGTCTCAAATGATAGCTCAAGCTTGGTTTCGTCCAAAACCGCGGAGTTCCCGTCTCTGTGCTGCCTTGTTTATTACGAAAAAATTTTAATCTGAAAATTAAAATTTTCTCAAACTTCAAGTGTGATATGCTGATATATTTTCAGGAGTTCTTGGCTTGTTATTGGTGTCAAATGATAGCTCAAGCTTGGTTTCGTACAAAACCTTGGAATTCCCGTCTCTGTGCTGCCTTTTTTATTACGAAAAAACTTTACTCTGAAAATTAAAATTTTCTCAAATTTCAGGTGCGATTTGCTGATATATTTTCAGGAGTTCTAGGCTTGCTTTTAGTCTTAAATGATAGCCCTTGCTTAGTTTAGTTCAAAACTGCGGATTTCCCTTCTCTGTGCTGCCTTTTTTGTAACGAAAAAAATTAACTCTGAAATTTTCGATTTTCTCAAACTTTAGGTGTGATATGCTGACATATTTTCAGGAGTTCTTGGCTTGCTATTGGTCTCAAATGATAGCTCAAGCTTGGTTTCGTCCAAAACCGCGGAGTTCCCGTCTTTGTGCTGCCTTTTTTATTTCGAAAAAATTTTACTCTGAAAATTTCAATTTTCTTAAACTTCAGGTGTGATATGCTGATATATTTTCAGGAGTTTTAGGCTTGTTTTTAGTCCTAAATGATAGCTCATGCTTAGATTAGTTCAAAACCGCGGAGTTCTTGTCTCTGTGCCGCCTTTTTTGTAAAGAAAAAAATTAAATCTGAAATTTTGATTTTCTCAAACTTTAGGAGTGATATGCTGATATATTTTCAGGAGTTCTTGGCTTGTTATTGGTCTCATATGATAGCTCAAGCTTAGTTTCGTACAAAACCGCAGAGTTCCCGTCTCTGTGCTGCCTTTTTGTAACAAAAAATATTTACTCTAAAATTTGAATTTTCTCAAACTTCAGGTTTGATATGCTGATACTTTTTCAGGAGTTCTAGACTTGTTTTTGGTCTTAATTGATATGCTTATGTTCATACAAAGCTACGTCGTAGTCGGCTCTGCGCTGATTTTTTTGATAAGAAAAAATTAACTCCGAAAATTCATTATTCTCAAATTTCAGGTGTGATATGCTAATGTATTTTCAGGAGTTCTAGGCTTATTTTTGGTCTTAAACGATAGCTAATGCACGGTAACGTAAAAAACCACGCAGTTTCTGGCTCTGCGCTGCCTTTTTTATTACGAAAAAATTTACTCTGAAATTTAGATTTTCTCAAACATCAGGTGTGATATGCTGATATATTTTCAAAAGTTCTAGGCTTATTTTTGGGCTTAAATGATAGCTCATGCTTAGCTTAGTGCAAAACTGCGAAGTTTCCATCTCTGTGCTGCCTTTTTTGTAACGAAAAAAATTAAATTGGAGTTACAACGGCAACACTGGCCGGGAATAAACGTCAAAATGACCTAGCGTATTTAATTAGTGAAAATAAATGTTTTAAAAGTGATTTATAACGAGTTACTGTGTAAAATGACAAGATCTCAATGAAATTAAAGTGTAACAGTGTTATCTCTAGTATTAGTTTACTTTAAGGAGCAAATTATTATGACGAAAAATTTTGAGCCAACTGTCAACGGCTTAACGTTCAAGATTTAAAATTACACCGAATTTACATGGAAATTGCCTTCATTTCATCGAAGACTTTTACAGGGGAGTATTGCTTTTCACATTTATATGCCTTACTTTTAGTCTGATTGTCCAAAATAACTTAATATTTTTAATATTCAGTACCTAACCTATGGGCAAGTAAGTTCTTGTTAAAAACAGTGGTTCATCTTACTAAACTAGCCAAAGTGAATGCTAATAAACTCAGAAATAGCACAGATGTATTCAACGAACATTATTATAAGTTGACGTTCAAAGTATAAAGTTTTTTTTTGTGTAAATTCCTGCTATAAAGCTTAATTTAAATACTAGAAAATTTGAATTTAAATACTTTTTTCTGTTAGTACCATTGTGAATCATACTTGCTAGGCTCAGATTTCTTACATTGTCAATATGTTTTCAGCACAACCCTCTAAAATGACTACTCGCAGGGATGTTTTGGTCGCTAAAGTCCAGCAACTACAAAGGGATCTTAAGACGGCGACTGAGCTGAATGACAGACTCCTACAAGAGCGGGAAGAAAGTGAACAGGAAATCGAGCGTGTTATCCGAGCAAACACTGTTCTCAAAACTCAGCTTGCCAACCAGGACATTGACTATGAAGATATCCAGGGTCAGCGGGATGAACTTCAAGCTACTGTAGACCGATTTGAACAATGCCAGGAAATATACGAACAGGCATTGCAACGCATCAAGGACCTGGAGCAGCAGCTGGGGGAGATGGACCTTAAAAAAAATTATACTTGCAAGTACTGCTCCGAGCACTCCGGGCCGCCAGACAACAATTTAAGTATTTTTGCTGAGCTAAATAGTTTTGAAGTAGATTTAGTAAATGACAGCATAGTGGACTCTCCTTTTATGGAAAATATAGAGTTTTCAAGTTCTGTGTGCATAGGGAACAGTGATGGGAAAATTTCATTGAACGGAAGAAAAAAGATAAAAAAATATTTAAAATTAAATAGATTCATAAAAAAATCTAAACTTTTGCTGAAATGCCACAAATTCTTATTTAAATCATTAAATTCCAAATGTAAACATGTAGCCTTGAGAGATGAACTCCTAAAGTGCCAATATCAATTAGACCAGACAGTAGAGGAGCTGAATCATCGCTCTGCTGAATTAAGCAAATTAGAGTCAAAGCTAAAAGCTCTTAATGATAAGCATGAATTATCTAGTAAAACGCTACAGGAATACATAGCCTTTATGAATAATGTTCTAGCACCGGGCAGCGGCTACCCTCTGCGCTTGGAATCGCCACGGCCGCCGAGTCGCCTGGCTGCGCCGGGCTCGCCCGCGCCCGCGCCGCGCGCCACGCTGCTGGCGCGCGTCTCCGGCGCGACCACTCCGCGTCGCCAGCCCGAGCCTGACCTTAGCCTGGACGTCCGGGAGTCGTCGCTGGGTCCTTCACAGTCATGCCCTGGATTGGATGTCGCACTGGATTTATCCCTGCCCTGCCCAGTGGAACCAACTCCACCGTTATCGTGCCCAGGCGAGGCGGGTCCACCGCCGCCATGCACTGTCGAGCCGGGCCCATCGCCGCCATGCACTATCGAGCGGGGCCCATCGCCGTCGTGCCCAGTGGCACTGGATCTATCGCCGTCGCGCTCAGTCCAACACACTCCATCGCTATCGTGCCCTGTCGAGCTGGTTCCGTCGCCGCCGTGCCCGGTGGAGGCGCCACTCTCGCGCGCGCGCCCCGCCCCGCTGGTCCCCGCGCTCGTGCCCGCGCCTGCGCCTGCGCCCGCACCCGCACCCGCGCCCGCACCCGCGCCCGCGCCCGCACCCGCGCCCGCGCCCGCACCCGCGCCCGCGCCCGCGCCTGCGCCCGGCCGCACCGTTCTATATACAGACGAGGTGGGCGCCGGGCTCGGCGCGCTGCTGGCGGAGCGCTTGTCGCGAGGCGTCCTTAACAACTGTCACCCGGGCGCCTCCTTCGATCGTCTGATCAAATGTATATCGGTCGGCGAGTATGACCGCGATTCCACGCTTGTAGTGTTTTTAGGAAATAGTATAGATTGCACTAAACGAGATATCTTGAGATTATCCGAGACCCTGTCAGATATTGGCCAGCGAGATTCTGTAAAAATAATTATCTGTGCCTTACCATACAGAATGTCGAGTCATATAAATAAGAGGGTATATTCTTACAACTCCGTATTTTATAATCTTTCTTTGTACAGTAGTACGATTTCGTATTTTGATACAAATAAATTTATTGAGAATATGTTTAATTTCCACAATCATAGTGTAGTAAGTAAATTTTTTAGAAAATCCTGCATTCGCGGCGGGTCATTAATAATGGTAAAACATGATATAAAAAGTAAGGAGCGGAAAGACATTGTTGAATTGTCTGTGGAACGCCATATTGAACTTTCTTGTGTCGAGTTAGAAGAATTTATAATTATATGCGTGTACAGGCCTCCATTGGCAAACTATAACACATTTGAGTCAGTGATAGATGAAGTTCTTACAAGTGTTTTTTGTAGTAATAAAAGTGTTATTGTGTGTGGTGATTTTAATATCAACTTACTTGAAGATTCATCCATGTGTGTAAGGTTACTTAGTACTTTCAAATCCTACAATTTAGTAAATTTATTTTGTGAGCCTACACGAATCACAGCAACCAGTGCTACATGTATAGATAACATTTTCAGTAACAAGGATGCGACTAGTAAATCTATAATAAACAACTTAAGTTCTGACCACTGTGGACAAAAAGCCTCTTTTAGCGGAAAAACTAAGGATATTCCACAAGTCACTATGTGCAGACCAATTTCCGAAAGACGATTAGATTTATTCAGTCGGAATATCACGAAACAATTATGTTATGTTCCATTTACCCAGGAAAACCCTAACCGTATGAGTATTGAGTTGTTTAACTGTATTAAAAGGGAATTTGATGCCTGTTTCATTCCGAAGAAGGTGCAAGGCAAGGTCAAGACGAAATTTAGCGACTGGGCTACGCCGGATATTCATGAGAAAAGACGACGGCTCTATGATTTATATGACTTGAGAAGAATTAATAAAAGTCCGGAATTCCTAGATTATGTCAGGAACTTTTCTAAATCTTTTAAGATGATGTGTGCCGCTGCTAAAGCTGATTATCTGTCCAGAAAGATCCAAAATTCCAAGGATAAAGTAAAAACTGTTTGGCAAGTAATCAACGATGAAACTGGGAAACGTAAAATCAAAGATCCGCACTACAACCTACGTATTAATAATAATTTAGTGAGTTCGGACCTTGAAGTTGCGGATCATTTTGAGCAGTTCTTCTCTAATATACCGGTAGAAACAACAAAGTCTCTTCATTCATCGCCTGACGTCGCTGAGGCAATACTGAAAACAAACATAGCAGAGTGTACAGATTTCTTTAAATTTTCATATGTTACTCCGAACTTAGTTATTAAAACATTTAAATCCCTAAATTTAAAGAAAACTGAAGATCTTTGGGGCCTATCTGTTAAAGTTCTACATTCCATTGTTGAATCGATTGCACCACATTTAGCTGATATATTTAACAAATGTATTGATACAGGAATATTTCCAGACATAATGAAGCACAGCAAAGTCATCCCCTTGTTCAAATCAGGATCGAGAACAGAACCAAGCAATTTCAGACCAATTTCAATACTGCCGGCACTGAGCAAAGTTTTCGAGAAACTAATTCTAAATCAACTTGTGTCACATTTTAACCGAAACGAATTGTTCGCCAGAAATCAATTTGGTTTTACCAGAGGTCGCTCGACTACTGACGCAGGTGCTGTTCTTCTTGAGCACATCTTTGCCGCTTGGGAAAAAAAACAAGATGCTGTTGGAATATTCTGTGACCTATCGAAGGCATTTGATTGCGTTGATCACGAAAATCTAAAGAGAAAACTAAGCCATTACGGGATCAAAGCTGGTGCCCTTAACCTCGTCTCATCATACCTATCGGATAGAACACAACGAGTGGTTATTAATGGAACTCAATCTTCTGGGTCCCCGGTGGCACTCGGAGTGCCTCAAGGCTCAATACTTGGTCCTTTCCTGTTTTTGGTGTACATTAATGACCTACCTAAAATTGTGCAAGATAAACATGATATAGTGTTATTTGCTGATGACACATCTCTGATATTTAAAGTGGACAGAAAAGAAAACAGCTTCGATAGTATTAACAGTGCACTCTCCAAAGTAGTAAATTGGTTTACGGCTAATAACCTACTTTTGAACGCCAAGAAAACGAAGTGCATCAAATTTACACTTCCCAACGTCAAGCAGATTAACAGCAGCAAGATTATAATAAATGATGAAATAATGGAATTCGAAAATCAAACTGTTTTCTTAGGAGTCACTTTAGACTCGAAATTACAATGGCATCCACATATAGCTACCCTAGCTGGGAAACTTAGCTCTGCAGCCTATGCCGTGAGGCGAATCAGCCATCTAACAAACAGTGAAACTGCCAGGCTGGTATACTTCAGTTACTTTCACAGTGTTATGTCGTATGGAATTCTGTTGTGGGGTAAAGCAGCTGATATTGGGACCATATTTGTGCTACAAAAACGAGCTGTACGTGGCATTTATAAAATGCGCGGTCGAGCATCCGTAAGAGGAAAATTTGAAGAGGCAAATATTCTTACCGTAGCATCTCAATACGTACTTGAAAACATTATGTATGTGCGGAAAAACATCCATAAATTCAAGCTCAACAGTGATATCCATAACTATAACACTAGAAATAAAGATAAGATTGCTGAGCCTGGCCACCGCCTCGGTAAGGTTCGTACGTCTTTTACTGGGAACTGTACACGTTTTTATAACAAAGTCCCCGCTGATGTAGTGAATTTGCCACTAAATAAATTCAAGTCTTATGTTAAGCGCTATTTGTTGAGGAGAGAGTACTATACTCTAAAGGAATTCATTGAGGATAACGATGCCTTTAAGCCTGTAGCTTGATATAGTTAGTACAATACAAATTGAGAAATTATTAGGTACATTACTCTATGAAGCAGCTTTACTAGTGTCCAGTATTACCTGTTTTTCATTTTTATTTTATTTTGTTTTTATTTAGTATTTGGACACTTAGAGACGTTATACATCTCTAAGTCTTGCATTCGCAAATATTTATATGTATAGATATATATTTAATGATCCTGACGCTTAGAGACATGTACATCTCTATGTCACTTTTATATTGTAATTTAGTTCACGCATGTAAAATACGAGCACAGAATATTGTTTCTCACCAGACTAAACATGGCTAGTTTTTATTAATTAATACTTTTTATTAATCATATTTAATTTTAGTTTAATTGGCTTTAGACACAACATTCGGTGCTTGATTATCCATATTTTTTATTATATAGAATATATAGATCAAGACACTTGGAGACCTTATACATCTCTAAGTATAATTTAGAAATAGTATGTTTATTGTATACTAGAATCACTTAAGTACTTTTTTTTATATTATTTAAATTCAAAGTTTATTTCTAACTGTTGATGATGGATTATTATAATTTGGAAATTTATGTAGAAGACACAGTTCAGGTAAGAAAGTATATCAAACTTGTATGTAATTTATTTTCAATAGTCAGATTTGGACTCATCTTTTTTCTTTGGTATTTTTCTTAAACTATAACCTATTGTTGGTTAATCTAACCTTGGTTTGATATGTTTTCTTATAGAACAACGCACTTATATGTATTGTTTAGTTTTGATGTACTGTTGTTTTGAAAAAATAAGTCCCGCCGAGTTTCTTGCCGGACATAATTCTTCTCGGGTCAGAGGTGTAGGGTTAGAACCGGTGTAGTTTGATTTTTTTCTCTCTCTTTTACTTTGACGTGTAAAAGTGCCCTTGTGGCCTACTTACTGAATAAATGTTTGAGTTTGAGTTTGAGTTTGAAATCTGAAATTTCGATTTTCTCAAATTTTAGGTGTGATATGCTGATATATTTTCAGGAGTTCTTGGCTTGTTATTGGTCTCAAATGATAGCTCCAGCTTGGTTTCGTCTAAAACCGCGGAGTTCCCGTCTCTGTGCTGCCGTTTTTATTACGAAAAAATTTTATTCTTAAAATTTAAGTTTTCTCAAATTTCAGGTGTGATATGCTGATATATTTTCAGGAGTTCTTGGCTTGCTATTGGTCTCAAATGATAGCTCAAGCTTAGATCAGTTCAAAACTGCGGATTTCCCGTCTCTGTGCTGCCTTTTTTGTAACGAAAAAAATTAACTCTGAAATTTCGATTTTCTCAAACTTTAGGTGTGATATGCTGATACTTTTTCAGGAGTTCTAGACTTGTTTTTGGTCTTAATTGATATGCTTATGTCCATACGAAGCTACATCGTAGTCGGCTCTTCGCTGACTTTTTTGATAAGAAAAAATTAACTCCGAAAATTCAATATTCTCAAATTTCAGGTGTGATATGCTAATATATTTTCAGGAGTTCTAGGCTTATTTTTGGTCTTAAACGATAGCTAATGCACGGTAACGTAAAAAACCGCGCAGTTCCTGGCTCTGCGCTACCTTTTTTATTACGAAAATATTTACTCTGAAATTTAGATTTTCTCAAACATCAGGTGTGATATGCTGATATATTTTCAAAAGTTCTAGGCTTATTTTTGGGCTTAAATGATAGGTCATGCTTAGCTTAGTGCAAAACTGCGAAGTTCCCATCTCTGTCCTGCCTGTTTTGTAACGAAAAAAATTAAATCTGAAATTTCGATTTTCTCAAATTTTAGGTGTGATATGCTGATATATTTTCAGGAGTTCTTGGCTTGTCATTGTTCTCAAATGATAGCTCCAGCTTGGTTTCGTCCAAACCCGTGGAGTTCCCGTCTCTGTGCTGCCGTTTTTATTACGAAAAATTTTACTCTGAAAATTTAAGTTTTCTCAAATTTCAGGTTTCATATGCTGATATATTTTCAGGAGTTCTTGGCTTGTTATTGGTCTCAAATGATAGCTCAAGCTTGGTTTCGACCAAAACCGCGGAGTTCCTGGCTCTGAGTTTACTTATGTTCTGCGAAAAAATAAGTTTGAAATATCGATTTTCTCATATTTCAGGTGTGATATGCTGATATAATTTCAGGAGTTCTAGGCTTGCTTTTGGTCTCAAACGATAGCTCATGCTTGGTTATGTACAAAACCGCGTAGTTCCTGGCTCTGAGTGTACTTATGTTCTATGAAAAAAATAAGTCTGAAATTTCGATTTTCTCAAATTTAAGATGTGATACTCGTATGCTGATATATTTTTCGGAATTTAGGGCTTGTTTTTAGTCTCAAACGATAGCTTATGCTAGGTTACGTACAAAACCACGCAGTTCCTAGCCCTGCGCTGCCTTTTTTTATTACGAAAAATATTACTCTGTAATTTAGATTTTCTCAAATTTCAGGTGTGATATGCTGATATATTTTCAGGAGTTCTAGGCTTGCTTTTGGTCTTAAACGATAGCTAATGCTCGGTTACGTACAAAACCACGCAGTTCCTGGCTCTGCGCTGCCTTTTTTGTACGAAAAAATTTACTCTGAGATTTAGATTTTCTCAAACATCAGGTGTGATATGCTGATATATTTTCAAAAGTTCTAGGCTTATTTTTGGGCTTAAATGATAGCTCATGCTTAGCTTAGTGCAAAAATCCGGAGTTAACGTCTCAGTGCTGCCTTTTTTATTACGAAAAACTTTTACTCTGAAAATTTCATTTTTCTCAAACTTCAGGTGTGATATGCTGAGATATTTTCAGGAGTTCTAGGCTTGCTTTTAGTCTTAAATGATAGCTCATGCTTAGATTAGTTCAAAACCGCGGAGTTCCCGTCCCTGTGCAGCCCTTTTTGTAACGAAAAAAATTAACTCTGAAATTTCGATTTTCTCAAACTTTAGGTGTGGTATGCTGATATATTAACAGGAGTTCTTGTCTTGTGATTGGTCTCAAATGATAGCTCAAGCTTGGTTTCGTCCAAAACCGCGGAGTTCCCGTCTCTGTGCTGCCTTTTTTATTACGAAAAAATTTTAATGTGAAAATTTAAATTTTCTCAAATTTCAGGTGTGATATGCTGATATATTTTCAGGAGTTCTTGGCTTGTTATTGGTCTCAAACGATAGCTCATGCTTGGTTATGTACAAAACCGCGTAGTTCCTGGCTCTGAGTGTACTTATGTTCTATGAAAAAAATAAGTCTGAAATTTCGATTTTCTCAAATTTAAGATGTGATACTCGTATGCTGATATATTTTTCGGAATTTAGGGCTTGTTTTTAGTCTCAAACGATAGCTTATGCTAGGTTACGTACCAAACCACGCAGTTCCTAGCCTTGCGCTGCCTTTTTTTATTACGAAAAAAATTACTCTGTAATTTAGATTTTCTCAAATTTCAGGTGTGATATGCTGATATATTTTCAGGAGATCTAGGCTTGATTTTCGTCTTAAACGATAGCTAATGCTCGGTTACGTACAAAACCACGCAGTTCCTGGCTCTGCGCTGCCTTTTTTGTACGAAAAAATTTACTCTGAGATTTAGATTTTCTCAAACATCAGGTGTGATATGCTGATATATTTTCAGGAGTTCTAGGCTTGATTTTAGTCTTAAATGATAGCTCATGCTTAGATTAGTTCAAAACCGCAGAGTTCCCGTCCCTGTGCAGCCCTTTTTGTAACGAAAAAAATTAACTCTGAACTTTCGATTTTCTCAAACTTTAGGTGTGGTATGCTGATATATTAACAGGAGTTCTTGTCTTGTGATTGGTCTCATATGATAGCTCAAGCTTGGTTTCGTCCAAAACCGCGGAGTTCCCGTCTCTGTGCTGCCTTGTTTATTACGAAAAAGTTTTAATCTGAAAATTAAAATTTTCTCAAACTTCAAGTGTGATATGCTGATATATTTTCAGGAGTTCTTGGCTTGTTATTGGTGTCAAATGATAGCTCAAGCTTGGTTTCGTCCAAAACCGCGGAGTTCCCGTCTTTGTGCTGCCTTTTTTATTTCGAAAAAATTTTACTCTGAAAATTTCAATTTTCTTAAATTTCAGGTGTGATATGCTGATATATTTTCAGGAGTTTTAGGCTTTTTTTTAGTCTTAAATGATAGCTCATGCTTAGATTAGTTCAAAACCGCGGAGTTCTTGTCTCTGTGCCGCCTTTTTTGTAAAGAAAAAAATTAAATCTGAAATTTTGATTTTCTCAAACTTTAGGTGTGATATGCTGATATATTTTCAGGAGTTCTTGGCTTGTTATTGGTCTCATATGATAGCTCAAGCTTAGTTTCGTACAAAACCGCAGAGTTCTCGTCTCTGTGCTGCCTTTTTGTAACAAAAAATATTTACTCTAAAATTTGAATTTTCTCAAACTTCAGGTTTGATATGCTGATACTTTTTCAGGAGTTCTAGACTTGTTTTTGGTCTTAATTGATATGCTTAAGTTCATACAAAGCTACGTCGTAGTCGGCTCTGCGCTGATTTTTTTGATAAGAAAAAATTAACTCCGAAAATTCATTATTCTCAAATTTCAGGTGTGATATGCTAATATATTTTCAGGAGTTCTAGGCTTATTTTTGGTCTTAAACGATAGCTAATGCACGGTAACGTAAAAAACCACGCAGTTTCTGGCTCTGCGCTGCCTTTTTTATTACGAAAAAATTTACTCTGAAATTTAGATTCTCTCAAACATCAGGTGTGATATGCTGATATATTTTCAAAATTTCTAGGCTTATTTTTGGGCTTAAATGATAACTCAAGCTTAGCTTAGTGCAAAACTGCGAAGTTTCCATCTCTGTGCTGCCTTTTTTGTAACGAAAAAAATTAACTCTGAAATTTCGATTTTCTCAAACTTTAGGTGTGGTATGCTGATATATTAACGGGAGTTCTTGTCTTGTGATTGGTCTCAAATGATAGCTCCAGCTTGGTTTCGTCCAAAACCGCGGAGTTCCCGTCTCTGTGCTGCCTTGTTTATTACGAAAAAGTTTTAATCTGAAAATTAAAATTTTCTCAAACTTCAAGTGTGATATGCTGATATATTTTCAGGAGTTCTTGGCTTGTTATTGGTGTCAAATAATAGCTCAAGCTTGGTTTCGTCCAAAACCGCGGAGTTCCCGTCTTTGTGCTGCCTTTTTTATTTCGAAAAAATTTTACTCTGAAAATTTCAATTTTCTTAAATTTCAGGTGTGATATGCTGATATATTTTCAGGAGTTTTAGGCTTGTTTTTAGTCTTAAATGATAGGTCATGCTTAGATTAGTTCAAAACCGCGGAGTTCTTGTCTCTGTGCCGCCTTTTTTGTAAAGAAAAAAATTAAATCTGAAATTTTGATGTTCTCAAACTTTAGGTGTGATATGCTGATATATTTTCAGGAGTTCTTGGCTTGTTATTGGTCTCATATGATAGCTCAAGCTTAGTTTCGTACAAAACCGCAGAGTTCTCGTCTCTGTGCTGCCTTTTTGTAACAAAAAATATTTACTCTAAAATTTGAATTTTCTCAAACTTCAGGTTTGATATGCTGATACTTTTTCAGGAGTTCTAGACTTGTTTTTGGTCTTAATTGATATGCTTAAGTTCATACAAAGCAAAAAATTAACTCCGAAAATTCATTATTCTCAAATTTCAGGTGTGATATGCTAATATATTTTCAGGAGTTCTAGGCTTATTTTTGGTCTTAAACGATAGCTAATGCACGGTAACGTAAAAAACCACGCAGTTTCTGGCTCTGCGCTGCCTTTTTTATTACGAAAAAATTTACTCTGAAATTTAGATTTTCTCAAACATCAGGTGTGATATGCTGATATATTTTCAAAAGTTCTAGGCTTATTTTTGGGCTTAAATGATAGCTCAAGCTTAGCTTAGTGCAAAACTGCGAAGTTTCCATCTCTGTGCTGCCTTTTTTGTAACGAAAAAAATTAAATCTGAAATTTCGATTTTCTCAAATTTTAGGTGTGATATGCTGATATATTTTCAGGAGTTCTTGGCTTGTTATTGGTCTCAAATGATAGCTTCAGCTTGGTTTCGTCTAAAACCGCGGAGTTCCCGTCTCTGTGCTGCCGTTTTTATTACGAAAAAATTTTACTCTTAAAATTTAAGTTTTCTCAAATTTCAGGTCTGATATGCTGATATATTTTCAGGAGTTCTTGGCTTGCTATTGTTCTCAAATGATAGCTCAAGCTTAGATCAGTTCAAAACTGCGGATTTCCCGTCTCTGTGCTGCCTTTTTTGTAACGAAAAAAATTAACTCTGAAATTTCGATTTTCTCAAACTTTAGGTGTGATATGCTGATACTTTTTCAGGAGTTCTAGACTTGTTTTTGGTCTTAATTGATATGCTTATGTCCATACAAAGCTACGTCGTAGTCGGCTCTGCGCTGACTTTTTTGATAAGAAAAAATTAACTCCGAAAATTCAATATTCTCAAATTTCAGGTGTTATATGCTAATATATTTTCAGGAGTTCTAGGCTTATTTTTGGTCTTAAACGATAGCTAATGCACGGTAACGTAAAAAACCGCGCAGTTCCTGGCTCTGCGCTACCTTTTTTATTACGAAAATATTTACTCTGAAATTTAGATTTTCTCAAACATCAGGTGTGATATGCTGATATATTTTCAAAAGTTCTAGGCTTATTTTTGGGCTTAAATTATAGCTCTTGCTTAGCTTAGTGCAAAAACCCGGAGTTCCCGTCTCTGTGCTGCCTTTTTTATTACGAAAAAATTTTAATCTGAAAATTTAAATTTTCTCAAATTTCAGGTGTGATATGCTGATATATTTTCAGGAGTTCTTGGCTTGTTATTGGTCTCTAATGATAGCTCAAGCTTGGTTTCGTCCAAAACCGCGGAGTTCCCGTCTCTGTGCTGCCTTTTTTACTAAGAAAAAATTTTAATCTGAAAATTTAAATTTTCTCAAATTTCAGGTGTGATATGCTGATATATTTTCAGGAGTTCTTGGCTTGTTATTGGTCTCTAATGATAGCTCAAGCTTGGTTTCGTCCAAAACCGCGGAGTTCCCGTCTCTGTGCTGCCTTTTTTTTACGAAAAAATTTTACTCCCTAAAATTTAAATTTTCTCAAATTTCAAGTGTGATATGCTGATATATTTTCAGGAGTTCTTGGCTTGTTGATGGTCTCAAATGATAGCTCAAGCTTAGTTTCGTCCAAAACCGCGTAGTTCCTGGCTCTGAGTGTACGTATTTTCTATGAAAAAAATAAGTCTGTTATTTAGATTTTCTCAAATTTAAGTTGTGATATGCTGATATGTTTTCAGGACATTGGGGCCTGTTTTTGGTCTCCAACGATATCTTATGCTCAGTTACGTACATAAGCACGCAGTTCCTGGCTCTGAGTGTACTTATGTTCTATGAAAAAAATAAGTCGGAAATTTCGATTTTCTCAAATTTAAGATGTGATACTCGTATGCTGATATATTTTTCGGAATTTAGGGCTTGTTTTTAGTCTCAACCGATAGCTTATGCTAGGTTACGTACAAAACCACGCAGTTCCTAGCCCTGCGCTGCCTTTTTTTATTACGAAAAAAATTACTCTGTAATTTAGATTTTCTCAAATTTCAGGTGTGATATGCTGATATATTTTCAGGAGTTCTAGGCTTGATTTTGGTCTTAAACGATAGCTAATGCTCGGTTACGTACAAAACCACGCAGTTCCTGGCTCTGCGCTGCCTTTTTTGTACGAAAAAATTTACTCTGAGATTTAGATTTTCTCAAATATCAGGTGTGATATGATGATATATTTTCAAAAGTTCTAGGATTATTTTTGGGCTTAAATGATAGCTCATGCTTAGCTTAGTGCAAAAACCCGGAGTTCACGTCTCAGTGCTGCCTTTTTTATTACGAAAAACTTTTACTCTGAAAATTTCAATTTTCTCAAACTTCAGGTGTGATATGCTGATATATTTTCAGGAGTTCTTGGCTTGTTATTGGTGTCAAATGATAGCTCAAGCTTGGTTTCGTCCAAAACCGCGGAGTTCCCGTCTTTGTGCTGCCTTTTTTATTTCGAAAAAATTTTACTCTGAAAATTTCAATTTTCTTAAATTTCAGGTGTGATATGCTGATATATTTTCAGGAGTTTTAGGCTTGTTTTTAGTCTTAAATGATAGCTCATGCTTAGATTAGTTCAAAACCGCGGAGTTCTTGTCTCTGTGCCGCCTTTTTTGTAAAGAAAAAAATTAAATCTGAAATTTTGATGTTCTCAAACTTTAGGTGTGATATGCTGATATATTTTCAGGAGTTCTTGGCTTGTTATTGGTCTCATATGATAGCTCAAGCTTAGTTTCGTACAAAACCGCAGAGTTCTCGTCTCTGTGCTGCCTTTTTGTAACAAAAAATATTTACTCTAAAATTTGAATTTTCTCAAACTTCAGGTTTGATATGCTGATACTTTTTCAGGAGTTCTAGACTTGTTTTTGGTCTTAATTGATATGCTTAAGTTCATACAAAGCAAAAAATTAACTCCGAAAATTCATTATTCTCAAATTTCAGGTGTGATATGCTAATATATTTTCAGGAGTTCTAGGCTTATTTTTGGTCTTAAACGATAGCTAATGCACGGTAACGTAAAAAA
Organism: Pammene aurita; assembly: GCA_947086415.1. NCBI lineage: Eukaryota > Metazoa > Arthropoda > Insecta > Lepidoptera > Tortricidae > Pammene > Pammene aurita. The sequence goes on along the minus strand of OX352315.1, from coordinate 4,462,810 downwards.
CCGCGCAGTTCCTGGCTCTGCGCTACCTTTTTTATTACGAAAATATTTACTCTGAAATTTAGATTTTCTCAAACATCAGGTGTGATATGCTGATATATTTTCAAAAGTTCTAGGCTTATTTTTGGGCTTAAATTATAGCTCTTGCTTAGCTTAGTGCAAAAACCCGGAGTTCCCGTCTCTGTGCTGCCTTTTTTATTACGAAAAAATTTTAATCTGAAAATTTAAATTTTCTCAAATTTCAGGTGTGATATGCTGATATATTTTCAGGAGTTCTTGGCTTGTTATTGGTCTCTAATGATAGCTCAAGCTTGGTTTCGTCCAAAACCGCGGAGTTCCCGTCTCTGTGCTGCCTTTTTTACTAAGAAAAAATTTTAATCTGAAAATTTAAATTTTCTCAAATTTCAGGTGTGATATGCTGATATATTTTCAGGAGTTCTTGGCTTGTTATTGGTCTCTAATGATAGCTCAAGCTTGGTTTCGTCCAAAACCGCGGAGTTCCCGTCTCTGTGCTGCCTTTTTTTTTACGAAAAAATTTTACTCCCTAAAATTTAAATTTTCTCAAATTTCAAGTGTGATATGCTGATATATTTTCAGGAGTTCTTGGCTTGTTGTTGGTCTCAAATGATAGCTCAAGCTTAGTTTCGTCCAAAACCGCGTAGTTCCTGGCTCTGAGTGTACGTATTTTCTATGAAAAAAATAAGTCTGTTATTTAGATTTTCTCAAATTTAAGTTGTGATATGCTGATATGTTTTCAGGACATTGGGGCCTGTTTTTGGTCTCCAACGATAGCTTATGCTCAGTTACGTACATAAGCACGCAGTTCCTGGCTCTGAGTGTACTTATGTTCTATGAAAAAAATAAGTCTGAAATTTCGATTTTCTCAAATTTAAGATGTGATACTCGTATGCTGATATATTTTTCGGAATTTAGGGCTTGTTTTTAGTCTCAACCGATAGCTTATGCTAGGTTACGTACAAAACCACGCAGTTCCTAGCCCTGCGCTGCCTTTTTTTATTACGAAAAAAATTACTCTGTAATTTAGATTTTCTCAAATTTCAGGTGTGATATGCTGATATATTTTCAGGAGTTCTAGGCTTGATTTTGGTCTTAAACGATAGCTAATGCTCGGTTACGTACAAAACCACGCAGTTCCTGGCTCTGCGCTGCCTTTTTTGTACGAAAAAATTTACTCTGAGATTTAGATTTTCTCAAATATCAGGTGTGATATGATGATATATTTTCAAAAGTTCTAGGCTTATTTTTGGGCTTAAATGATAGCTCATGCTTAGCTTAGTGCAAAAACCCGGAGTTCACGTCTCAGTGCTGCCTTTTTTATTACGAAAAACTTTTACTCTGAAAATTTCAATATTCTCAAATTTCAGGTGTGATATGCTGATATATTTTCAGGAGTTCTTGGCTTGTTATTGGCCTCAAATGATAGCTCAAGCTTCGTTTCGTCCAAAACCGCGGAGTTCCTGGCTCTGAGTTTACTTATATTCTGCGAAAAAATTAATCTGAAATTCCGATTTTCTCATATTTCAGGTGTGATATGCTGATATAATTTCAGGAGTTCTAGGCTTGCTTTTGGTCTCAAACGATAGCTCATGCTTGGTTATGTACAAAACCGCGTAGTTCCTGGCTCTGAGTGTACTTATGTTCTATGAAAAAAATAAGTCTGAAATTTCGATTTTCTCAAATTTAAGATGTGATACTCGTATGCTGATATATTTTTCGGAATTTAGGGCTTGTTTTTAGTCTCAAACGATAGCTTATGCTAGGTTACGTACAAAACCACGCAGTTCCTAGCCCTGCGCTGCCTTTTTTTATTACGAAAAAAATTACTCTGTAATTTAGATTTTCTCAAATTTCAGGTGTGATATGCTGATATATTTTCAGGAGTTCTAGGCTTGATTTTGGTCTTAAACGATAGCTAATGCTCGGTTACGTACAAAACCACGCAGTTCCTGGCTCTGCGCTGCCTTTTTTGCACGAAAAAATTTACTCTGAGATTTAGACTTTCTCAAACATCAGGTGTGATATGATGATATATTTTCAAAAGTTCTAGGCTTATTTTTGGGCTTAAATGATAGCTCATGCTTAGCTTAGTGCAAAAACCCGGAGTTCACGTCTCAGTGCTGCCTTTTTTATTACGAAAATCTTTTACTCTGAAAATTTCAATTTTCTCAAACTTCAGGTGTGATATGCTGAGATGTTTTCAGAAGTTCTAGGCTTGCTTTTAGTCTTAAATGATAGCTCATGCTTAGATTAGTTCAAAACCGCGGAGTTCCCGTCCCTGTGCAGCCCTTTTTGTAACGAAAAAAATTAACTCTGAAATTTCGATTTTCTCAAATTTTAGGTGTGGTATGCTGATATATTAACAGGAGTTCTTGTCTTGTGATTGGTCTCAAATGATAGCTCAAGCTTGGTTTCGTCCAAAACCGAAGAGTTCCCGTCTCTGTGCTGCCTTGTTTATTACGAAAAAATTTTAATCTGAAACTTAAAATTTTCTCAAACTTCAAGTGTGATATGCTGATATATTTTCAGGAGTTCTTGGCTTGTTATTGATGTCAAATGATAGCTCAAGCTTGGTTTCGTACAAAACCTTGGAATTCCCGTCTCTGTGCTGCCTTTTTTATTACGAAAAAACTTTACTCTGAAAATTTAAATTTTCTCAAATTTCAAGTGTGATATGCTGATATATTTTCAGGAGTTCTAGGCTTGCTTTTAGTCTTAAATGATAGCTCTTGCTTAGATTAGTTCAAAACTGCGGGTTTCCCGTCTCTGTGCTGCCTTTTTTGTAACGAAAAAAATTAACTCTGAAATTTCGATTTTCTCAAACTTTAGGTGTGATATGCTGACATATTTTCAGGAGTTCTTGGCTTGCTATTGGTCTCAAATGATAGCTCAAGCTTGGTTTCGTCCAAAACCGCGGAGTTCCCGTCTTTGTGCTGCCTTTTTTATTTCGAAAAAATTTTAATCTGAAAATTTCAATTTTCTTAAACTTCAGGTGTGTTATGCTGATATATTTTCAGGAGTTTTAGGCTTGTTTTTAGTCTTAAATGATAGCTCATGCTTAGATTAGTTCAAAAAAGCGGAGTTCTTGTCTCTGTGCTGCCTTTTTTGTAAAGAAAAAAATTAAATCTGAAATTTTGATTTTCTCAAATTTTAGGTGTGATATGCTGATATATTTTCAGGAGTTCTTGGCTTGTTATTGGTCTCATATGATAGCTCAAGCTTAGTTTCGTACAAAACCGCAGAGTTCCCGTCTCTGTGCTGCCTTTTTGTAACAAAAAATATTTACTCTAAAATTTGAATTTTCTCAAACTTCAGGTTTGATATGCTGATACTTTTTCAGGAGTTCTAGACTTGTTTTTGGTCTTAATTGATATGCTTATGTTCATACAAAGCTACGTCGTAGTCGGCTCTGCGCTGATTTTTTTGATAAGAAAAAATTAACTCCGAAAATTCATTATTCTCAAATTTCAGGTGTGATATGCTAATATATTTTCAGGAGTTCTAGGCTTATTTTTGGTCTTAAACGATAGCTAATGCACGGTAACGTAAAAAACCACGCAGTTTCTGGCTCTGCGCTGCCTTTTTTATTACGAAAAAATTTACTCTGAAATTTAGATTTTCTCAAATATCAGGTGTGATATGCTGATATATTTTCAGGAGTTCTAGGCTTGCTTTTAGTCTTAAATGATAGCTCATGCTTAGATTAGTTCAAAACCGCTGAGTTCCCGTCCCTGTGCAGCCCTTTTTGTAACGAAAAAATTAACTCTGAAATTTCGATTTTCTCAAACTTTAGGTGTGGTATGCTGATATATTAACAGGAGTTCTTGTCTTGTGATTGGTCTCAAATGATAGCTCAAGCTTGGTTTCGTCCAAATCCGCGGAGTTCCCGTCTCTGTGCTGCCTTGTTTATTACGAAAAAATTTTAATCTGAAAATTAAAATTTTCTCAAACTTCAAGTGTGATATGCTGATATATTTTCAGGAGTTCTTGGCTTGTTATTGGTGTCAAATGATAGCTCAACCTTGGTTTCGTACAAAACCTTGGAATTCCCGTCTCTGTGCTGCCTTTTTTATTACGAAAAAACTTTACTCTGAAAATTAAAATTTTCTCAAATTTCAGGTGCGATTTGCTGATATATTTTCAGGAGTTCTAGGCTTGCTTTTAGTCTTAAATGATAGCTCTTGCTTAGATTAGTTCAAAACTGCGGATTTCCCTTCTCTGTGCTGCCTTTTTTGTAACGAAAAAAATTAACTCTGAAATTTCGATTTTCTCAAACTTTAGGTGTGATATGCTGACATATTTTCAGGAGTTCTTGGCTTGCTATTGGTCTCAAATGATAGCTCAAGCTTGGTTTCGTCCAAAACCGCGGAGTTCCCGTCTTTGTGCTGCCTTTTTTATTTCGAAAAAATTTTACTCTGAAAATTTCAATTTTCTTAAATTTCAGGTGTGATATGCTGATATATTTTCAGGAGTTTTAGGCTTGTTTTTAGTCTTAAATGATAGCTCATGCTTAGATTAGTTCAAAACCGCGGAGTTCTTGTCTCTGTGCCGCCTTTTTTGTAAAGAAAAAAATTAAATCTGAAATTTTGATTTTCTCAAACTTTAGGAGTGATATGCTGATATATTTTCAGGAGTTCTTGGCTTGTTATTGGTCTCATATGATAGCTCAAGCTTAGTTTCGTACAAAACCGTAGAGTTCCCGTCTCTGTGCTGCCTTTTTGTAACAAAAAATATTTACTCTAAAATTTGAATTTTCTCAAACTTCAGGTTTGATATGCTGATACTTTTTCAGGAGTTCTAGACTTGTTTTTGGTCTTAATTGATATGCTTATGTTCATACAAAGCTACGTCGTAGTCGGCTCTGCGCTGATTTTTTTGATAAGAAAAAATTAACTCCGAAAATTCATTATTCTCAAATTTCAGGTGTGATATGCTAATGTATTTTCAGGAGTTCTAGGCTTATTTTTGGTCTTAAACGATAGCTAATGCACGGTAACGTAAAAAACCACGCAGTTTCTGGCTCTGCGCTGCCTTTTTTATTACGAAAAAATTTACTCTGAAATTTAGATTTTCTCAAACATCAGGTGTGATATGCTTATATATTTTCAAAAGTTCTAGGCTTATTTTTGGGCTTAAATGATAGCTCATGCTTAGCTTAGTGCAAAACTGCGAAGTTTCCATCTCTGTGCTGCCTTTTTTGTAACGAAAAGAATTAAATCTGAAATTTCGATTTTCTCAAATTTTAGGTGTGATATGCTGATATATTTTCAGGAGTTCTTGGCTTGTTATTGGTCTCAAATGATAGCTCCAGCTTAGTTTCGTCTAAAACCGCGGAGTTCCCGTCTCTGTGCTGCCGTTTTTATTACGAAAAAATTTTATTCTTAAAATTTAAGTTTTCTCAAATTTCAGGTGTGATATGCTGATATATTTTCAGGAGTTCTTGGCTTGCTATTGGTCTCAAATGATAGCTCAAGCTTAGATCAGTTCAAAACTGCGGATTTCCCGTCTCTGTGCTGCCTTTTTTGTAACGAAAAAAATTAATTCTGAAATTTCGATTTTCTCAAATTTTAGGTGTGATATGCTGATACTTTTTCAGGAGTTCTAGACTTGTTTTTGGTCTTAATTGATATGCTTATGTCCATACGAAGCTACGTCGTAGTCGGCTCTTCGCTGACTTTTTTGATAAGAAAAAATTAACTCCGAAAATTCAATATTCTCAAATTTCAGGTGTGATATGCTAATATATTTTCAGGAGTTCTAGGCTTATTTTTGGTCTTAAACGATAGCTAACGCACGGTAACGTAAAAAACCGCGCAGTTCCTGGCTCTGCGCTACCTTTTTTATTACGAAAATATTTACTCTGAAATTTAGATTTTCTCAAACATCAGGTGTGATATGCTGATATATTTTCAAAAGTTCTAGGCTTACTTTTGGTCTTAAATGATAGGTCATGCTTAGCTTAGTGCAAAACTGCGAAGTTCACATCTCTGCGCTGCCTGTTTTGTAACGAAAAAAATTAAATCTGAAATTTCGATTTTCTCAAATTTTAGGTGTGATATGCTGATATATTTTCAGGAGTTCTTGGCTTGTCATTGTTCTCAAATGATAGCTCCAGCTTGGCTTCGTCTAAACCCGTGGAGTTCCCGTCTCTGTGCTGCCGTTATTATTACGAAAAATTTTACTCTGAAAATTTAAGTTTTCTCAAATTTCAGGTTTGATATGCTGATATATTTTCAGGAGTTCTTGGCTTGTTATTGGTCTCAAATGATAGCTCAAGCTTGGTTTCGACCAAAACCGCGGAGTTCCTGGCTCTGAGTTTACTTATGTTCTGCGAAAAAATAAGTTTGAAATATCGATTTTCTCATATTTCAGGTGTGATATGCTGATATAATTTCAGGAGTTCTAGGCTTGCTTTTGGTCTCAAACGATAGCTCATGCTTGGTTATGTACAAAACCGCGTAGTTCCTGGCTCTGAGTGTACTTATGTTCTATGGAAAAAATAAGTCTGAAATTTCGATTTTCTCAAATTTAAGATGTGATACTCGTATGCTGATATATTTTTCGGAATTTAGGGCTTGTTTTTAGTCTCAAACGATAGCTTATGCTAGGTTACGTACAAAACCACGCAGTTCCTAGCCCTGCGCTGCCTTTTTTTATTACGAAAAATATTACTCTGTAATTTAGATTTTCTCAAATTTCAGGTGTGATATGCTGATATATTTTCAGGAGTTCTAGGCTTGATTTTGGTCTTAAACGATAGCTAATGCTCGGTTACGTACAAAACCACGCAGTTCCTGGCTCTGCGCTGCCTTTTTTGTACGAAAAATTTACTCTGAGATTTAGATTTTCTCAAACATCAGGTGTGATATGCTGATATATTTTCAAAAGTTCTAGGCTTATTTTTGGGCTTAAATGATAGCTCATGCTTAGCTTAGTGCAAAAACCCGGAGTTAACGTCTCAGTGCTGCCTTTTTTATTACGAAAAACTTTTACTCTGAAAATTTCATTTTTCTCAAACTTCAGGTGTGATATGCTGAGATATTTGCAGGAGTTCTAGGCTTGCTTTTAGTCCTTAATGATAGCTCATGCTTAGATTAGTTCAAAACCGCGGAGTTCCCGTCCCTGTGCAGCCCTTTTTGTAACGAAAAAAATTAACTCTGAAATTTCGATTTTCTCAAACTTTAGGTGTGGTATGCTGATATATTAACAGGAGTTCTTGTCTTGTGATTGGTCTCAAATGATAGCTCAAGCTTGGTTTCGTCCAAAACCGCGGAGTTCCCGTCTCTGTGCTGCCTTTTTTATTACGAAAAAATTTTAATCTGAAAATTTAAATTTTCTCAAATTTCAGGTGTGATATGCTGATATATTTTCAGGAGTTCTTGGCTTGTTATTGGTCTCAAACGATAGCTCATGCTTGGTTATGTACAAAACCGCGTAGTTCCTGGCTCTTAGTGTACTTATGTTCTATGAAAAAAATAAGTCTGAAATTTCGATTTTCTCAAATTTAAGATGTGATACTCGTATGCTGATATATTTTTCGGAATTTAGGGCTTGTTTTTAGTCTCAACCGATAGCTTATGCTAGGTTACGTACAAAACCACGCAGTTCCTAGCCCTGCGCTGCCTTTTTTTATTACGAAAAAAATTACTCTGTAATTTAGATTTTCTCAAATTTCAGGTGTGGTATGCTGATATATTAACAGGAGTTCTTGTCTTGTGATTGGTCTCATATGATAGCTCAAGCTTGGTTTCGTCCAAAACCGCGGAGTTCCCGTCTCTGTGCTGCCTTGTTTATTACGAAAAAGTTTTAATCTGAAAATTAAAATTTTCTCAAATTTCAAGTGTGATATGCTGATATATTTTCAGGAGTTCTTGGCGTGTTATTGGTGTCAAATTATAGCTCAAGCTTGGTTTCGTCCAAAACCGCGGAGTTCCCGTCTTTGTGCTGCCTTTTTTATTTCGAAAAAATTTTACTCTGAAAATTTCAATTTTCTTAAATTTCAGGTGTGATATGCTGATATATTTTCAGGAGTTTTAGGCTTGTTTTTAGTCTTAAATGATAGCTCATGCTTAGATTAGTTCAAAACCGCGGAGTTCTTGTCTCTGTGCCGCCTTTTTTGTAAAGAAAAAAATTAAATCTGAAATTTTGATTTTCTCAAACTTTAGGTGTGATATGCTGATATATTTTCAGGAGTTCTTGGCTTGTTATTGGTCTCATATGATAGCTCAAGCTTAGTTTCGTACAAAACCGCAGAGTTCTCGTCTCTGTGCTGCCTTTTTGTAACAAATAATATTTACTCTAAAATTTGAATTTTCTCAAACTTCAGGTTTGATATGCTGATACTTTTTCAGGAGTTCTAGACTTGTTTTTGGTCTTAATTGATATGCTTAAGTTCATACAAAGCTACGTCGTAGTCGGCTCTGCGCTGATTTTTTTGATAAGAAAAAATTAACTCCGAAAATTCATTATTCTCAAATTTCAGGTGTGATATGCTAATATATTTTCAGGAGTTCTAGGCTTATTTTTGGTCTTAAACGATAGCTAATGCACGGTAACGTAAAAAACCACGCAGTTTCTGGCTCTGCGCTGCCTTTTTTATTACGAAAAAATTTACTCTGAAATTTAGATTTTCTCAAACATCAGGTGTGATATGCTGATATATTTTCAAAAGTTCTAGGCTTATTTTTGGGCTTAAATGATAGCTCAAGCTTAGCTTAGTGCAAAACTGCGAAGTTTCCATCTCTGTGCTGCCTTTTTTGTAACGAAAAAAATTAAATCTGAAATTTCGATTTTCTCAAACTTTAGGTGTGATATGCTGACATATTTTCAGGAGTTCTTGGCTTGCTATTGGTCTCAAATGATAGCTCAAGCTTGGTTTCGTCCAAAACCGCGGAGTTCCCGTCTTTGTGCTGCCTTTTTTATTTCGAAAAAATTTTAATCTGAAAATTTCAATTTTCTTAAACTTCAGGTGTGTTATGCTGATATATTTTCAGGAGTTTTAGGCTTGTTTTTAGTCTTAAATGATAGCTCATGCTTAGATTAGTTCAAAAAAGCGGAGTTCTTGTCTCTGTGCTGCCTTTTTTGTAAAGAAAAAAATTAAATCTGAAATTTTGATTTTCTCAAATTTTAGGTGTGATATGCTGATATATTTTCAGGAGTTCTTGGCTTGTTATTGGTCTCATATGATAGCTCAAGCTTAGTTTCGTACAAAACCGCAGAGTTCCCGTCTCTGTGCTGCCTTTTTGTAACAAAAAATATTTACTCTAAAATTTGAATTTTCTCAAACTTCAGGTTTGATATGCTGATACTTTTTCAGGAGTTCTAGACTTGTTTTTGGTCTTAATTGATATGCTTATGTTCATACAAAGCTACGTCGTAGTCGGCTCTGCGCTGATTTTTTTGATAAGAAAAAATTAACTCCGAAAATTCATTATTCTCAAATTTCAGGTGTGATATGCTAATATATTTTCAGGAGTTCTAGGCTTATTTTTGGTCTTAAACGATAGCTAATGCACGGTAACGTAAAAAACCACGCAGTTTCTGGCTCTGCGCTGCCTTTTTTATTACGAAAAAATTTACTCTGAAATTTAGATTTTCTCAAACATCAGGTGTGATATGCTGATATATTTTCAGGAGTTCTAGGCTTGCTTTTAGTCTTAAATGATAGCTCATGCTTAGATTAGTTCAAAACCGCTGAGTTCCCGTCCCTGTGCAGCCCTTTTTGTAACGAAAAAATTAACTCTGAAATTTCGATTTTCTCAAACTTTAGGTGTGGTATGCTGATATATTAACAGGAGTTCTTGTCTTGTGATTGGTCTCAAATGATAGCTCAAGCTTGGTTTCGTCCAAAACCGCGGAGTTCCCGTCTCTGTGCTGCCTTGTTTATTACGAAAAAATTTTAATCTGAAAATTAAAATTTTCTCAAACTTCAAGTGTGATATGCTGATATATTTTCAGGAGTTCTTGGCTTGTTATTGGTGTCAAATGATAGCTCAACCTTGGTTTCGTACAAAACTTTGGAATTCCCGTCTCTGTGCTGCCTTTTTTATTACGAAAAAACTTTACTCTGAAAATTAAAATTTTCTCAAATTTCAGGTGCGATTTGCTGATATATTTTCAGGAGTTCTAGGCTTGCTTTTAGTCTTAAATGATAGCTCTTGCTTAGATTAGTTCAAATCTGCGGATTTCCCTTCTCTGTGCTGCCTTTTTTGTAACGAAAAAAATTAACTCTGAAATTTCGATTTTCTCAAACTTAAGGTGTGATATGCTGACATATTTTCAGGAGTTCTTGGCTTGCTATTGGTCTCAAATGATAGCTCAAGCTTGGTTTCGTCCAAAACCGCGGAGTTCCCGTCTTTGTGCTGCCTTTTTTATTTCGAAAAAATTTTACTCTGAAAATTTCAATTTTCTTAAATTTCAGGTGTGATATGCTGATATATTTTCAGGAGTTTTAGGCTTGTTTTTAGTCTTAAATGATAGCTCATGCTTAGATTAGTTCAAAACCGCGGAGTTCTTGTCTCTGTGCCGCCTTTTTTGTAAAGAAAAAAATTAAATCTGAAATTTTGATTTTCTCAAACTTTAGGAGTGATATGCTGATATATTTTCAGGAGTTCTTGGCTTGTTATTGGTCTCATATGATAGCTCAAGCTTAGTTTCGTACAAAACCGTAGAGTTCCCGTCTCTGTGCTGCCTTTTTGTAACAAAAAATATTTACTCTAAAATTTGAATTTTCTCAAACTTCAGGTTTGATATGCTGATACTTTTTCAGGAGTTCTAGACTTGTTTTTGGTCTTAATTGATATGCTTATGTTCATACAAAGCTACGTCGTAGTCGGCTCTGCGCTGATTTTTTTGATAAGAAAAAATTAACTCCGAAAATTAATTATTCTCAAATTTCAGGTGTGATATGCTAATGTATTTTCAGGAGTTTTAGGCTTATTTTTGGTCTTAAACGATAGCTCATGCTTAGCTTAGTGCAAAAACCCGGAGTTCACGTCTCAGTGCTGCCTTTTTTATTACGAAAATCTTTTACTCTGAAAATTTCAATTTTCTCAAACTTCAGGTGTGATATGCTGAGATGTTTTCAGAAGTTCTAGGCTTGCTTTTAGTCTTAAATGATAGCTCATGCTTAGATTAGTTCAAAACCGCGGAGTTCCCGTCCCTGTGCAGCCCTTTTTGTAACGAAAAAAATTAACTCTGAAATTTCGATTTTCTCAAATTTTAGGTGTGGTATGCTGATATATTAACAGGAGTTCTTGTCTTGTGATTGGTCTCAAATGATAGCTCAAGCTTGGTTTCGTCCAAAACCGAAGAGTTCCCGTCTCTGTGCTGCCTTGTTTATTACGAAAAAATTTTAATCTGAAACTTAAAATTTTCTCAAACTTCAAGTGTGATATGCTGATATATTTTCAGGAGTTCTTGGCTTGTTATTGGTGTCAAATGATAGCTCAAGCTTGGTTTCGTACAAAACCTTGGAATTCCCGTCTCTGTGCTGCCTTTTTTATTACGAAAAAACTTTACTCTGAAAATTTAAATTTTCTCAAATTTCAAGTGTGATATGCTGATATATTTTCAGGAGTTCTAGGCTTGCTTTTAGTCTTAAATGATAGCTCTTGCTTAGATTAGTTCAAAACTGCGGGTTTCCCGTCTCTGTGCTGCCTTTTTTGTAACGAAAAAAATTAACTCTGAAATTTCGATTTTCTCAAACTTTAGGTGTGATATGCTGACATATTTTCAGGAGTTCTTGGCTTGCTATTGGTCTCAAATGATAGCTCAAGCTTGGTTTCGTCCAAAACCGCGGAGTTCCCGTCTTTGTGCTGCCTTTTTTATTTCGAAAAAATTTTAATCTGAAAATTTCAATTTTCTTAAACTTCAGGTGTGTTATGCTGATATATTTTCAGGAGTTTTAGGCTTGTTTTTAGTCTTAAATGATAGCTCATGCTTAGATTAGTTCAAAAAAGCGGAGTTCTTGTCTCTGTGCTGCCTTTTTTGTAAAGAAAAAAATTAAATCTGAAATTTTGATTTTCTCAAATTTTAGGTGTGATATGCTGATATATTTTCAGGAGTTCTTGGCTTGTTATTGGTCTCATATGATAGCTCAAGCTTAGTTTCGTACAAAACCGCAGAGTTCCCGTCTCTGTGCTGCCTTTTTGTAACAAAAAATATTTACTCTAAAATTTGAATTTTCTCAAACTTCAGGTTTGATATGCTGATACTTTTTCAGGAGTTCTAGACTTGTTTTTGGTCTTAATTGATATGCTTATGTTCATACAAAGCTACGTCGTAGTCGGCTCTGCGCTGATTTTTTTGATAAGAAAAAATTAACTCCGAAAATTCATTATTCTCAAATTTCAGGTGTGATATGCTAATATATTTTCAGGAGTTCTAGGCTTATTTTTGGTCTTAAACGATAGCTAATGCACGGTAACGTAAAAAACCACGCAGTTTCTGGCTCTGCGCTGCCTTTTTTATTACGAAAAAATTTACTCTGAAATTTAGATTTTCTCAAACATCAGGTGTGATATGCTGATATATTTTCAGGAGTTCTAGGCTTGCTTTTAGTCTTAAATGATAGCTCATGCTTAGATTAGTTCAAAACCGCTGAGTTCCCGTCCCTGTGCAGCCCTTTTTGTAACGAAAAAATTAACTCTGAAATTTCGATTTTCTCAAACTTTAGGTGTGGTATGCTGATATATTAACAGGAGTTCTTGTCTTGTGATTGGTCTCAAATGATAGCTCAAGCTTGGTTTCGTCCAAATCCGCGGAGTTCCCGTCTCTGTGCTGCCTTGTTTATTACGAAAAAATTTTAATCTGAAAATTAAAATTTTCTCAAACTTCAAGTGTGATATGCTGATATATTTTCAGGAGTTCTTGGCTTGTTATTGGTGTCAAATGATAGCTCAACCTTGGTTTCGTACAAAACCTTGGAATTCCCGTCTCTGTGCTGCCTTTTTTATTACGAAAAAACTTTACTCTGAAAATTAAAATTTTCTCAAATTTCAGGTGCGATTTGCTGATATATTTTCAGGAGTTCTAGGCTTGCTTTTAGTCTTAAATGATAGCTCTTGCTTAGATTAGTTCAAAACTGCGGATTTCCCTTCTCTGTGCTGCCTTTTTTGTAACGAAAAAAATTAACTCTGAAATTTCGATTTTCTCAAACTTTAGGTGTGATATGCTGACATATTTTCAGGAGTTCTTGGCTTGCTATTGGTCTCAAATGATAGCTCAAGCTTGGTTTCGTCCAAAACCGCGGAGTTCCCGTCTTTGTGCTGCCTTTTTTATTTCGAAAAAATTTTACTCTGAAAATTTCAATTTTCTTAAATTTCAGGTGTGATATGCTGATATATTTTCAGGAGTTTTAGGCTTGTTTTTAGTCTTAAATGATAGCTCATGCTTAGATTAGTTCAAAACCGCGGAGTTCTTGTCTCTGTGCCGCCTTTTTTGTAAAGAAAAAAATTAAATCTGAAATTTTGATTTTCTCAAACTTTAGGAGTGATATGCTGATATATTTTCAGGAGTTCTTGGCTTGTTATTGGTCTCATATGATAGCTCAAGCTTAGTTTCGTACAAAACCGTAGAGTTCCCGTCTCTGTGCTGCCTTTTTGTAACAAAAAATATTTACTCTAAAATTTGAATTTTCTCAAACTTCAGGTTTGATATGCTGATACTTTTTCAGGAGTTCTAGACTTGTTTTTGGTCTTAATTGATATGCTTATGTTCATACAAAGCTACGTCGTAGTCGGCTCTGCGCTGATTTTTTTGATAAGAAAAAATTAACTCCGAAAATTCATTATTCTCAAATTTCAGGTGTGATATGCTAATGTATTTTCAGGAGTTCTAGGCTTATTTTTGGTCTTAAACGATAGCTAATGCACGGTAACGTAAAAAAACCACGCAGTTTCTGGCTCTGCGCTGCCTTTTTTATTACGAAAAAATTTACTCTGAAATTTAGATTTTCTCAAACATCAGGTGTGATATGCTTATATATTTTCAAAAGTTCTAGGCTTATTTTTGGGCTTAAATGATAGCTCATGCTTAGCTTAGTGCAAAACTGCGAAGTTTCCATCTCTGTGCTGCCTTTTTTGTAACGAAAAGAATTAAATCTGAAATTTCGATTTTCTCAAATTTTAGGTGTGATATGCTGATATATTTTCAGGAGTTCTTGGCTTGTTATTGGTCTCAAATGATAGCTCCAGCTTAGTTTCGTCTAAAACCGCGGAGTTCCCGTCTCTGTGCTGCCGTTTTTATTACGAAAAAATTTTATTCTTAAAATTTAAGTTTTCTCAAATTTCAGGTGTGATATGCTGATATATTTTCAGGAGTTCTTGGCTTGCTATTGGTCTCAAATGATAGCTCAAGCTTAGATCAGTTCAAAACTGCGGATTTCCCGTCTCTGTGCTGCCTTTTTTGTAACGAAAAAAATTAATTCTGAAATTTCGATTTTCTCAAATTTTAGGTGTGATATGCTGATACTTTTTCAGGAGTTCTAGACTTGTTTTTGGTCTTAATTGATATGCTTATGTCCATACGAAGCTACGTCGTAGTCGGCTCTTCGCTGACTTTTTTGATAAGAAAAAATTAACTCCGAAAATTCAATATTCTCAAATTTCAGGTGTGATATGCTAATATATTTTCAGGAGTTCTAGGCTTATTTTTGGTCTTAAACGATAGCTAACGCACGGTAACGTAAAAAACCGCGCAGTTCCTGGCTCTGCGCTACCTTTTTTATTACGAAAATATTTACTCTGAAATTTAGATTTTCTCAAACATCAGGTGTGATATGCTGATATATTTTCAAAAGTTCTAGGCTTACTTTTGGTCTTAAATGATAGGTCATGCTTAGCTTAGTGCAAAACTGCGAAGTTCACATCTCTGCGCTGCCTGTTTTGTAACGAAAAAAATTAAATCTGAAATTTCGATTTTCTCAAATTTTAGGTGTGATATGCTGATATATTTTCAGGAGTTCTTGGCTTGTCATTGTTCTCAAATGATAGCTCCAGCTTGGCTTCGTCTAAACCCGTGGAGTTCCCGTCTCTGTGCTGCCGTTATTATTACGAAAAATTTTACTCTGAAAATTTAAGTTTTCTCAAATTTCAGGTTTGATATGCTGATATATTTTCAGGAGTTCTTGGCTTGTTATTGGTCTCAAATGATAGCTCAAGCTTGGTTTCGACCAAAACCGCGGAGTTCCTGGCTCTGAGTTTACTTATGTTCTGCGAAAAAATAAGTTTGAAATATCGATTTTCTCATATTTCAGGTGTGATATGCTGATATAATTTCAGGAGTTCTAGGCTTGCTTTTGGTCTCAAACGATAGCTCATGCTTGGTTATGTACAAAACCGCGTAGTTCCTGGCTCTGAGTGTACTTATGTTCTATGGAAAAAATAAGTCTGAAATTTCGATTTTCTCAAATTTAAGATGTGATACTCGTATGCTGATATATTTTTCGGAATTTAGGGCTTGTTTTTAGTCTCAAACGATAGCTTATGCTAGGTTACGTACAAAACCACGCAGTTCCTAGCCCTGCGCTGCCTTTTTTTATTACGAAAAATATTACTCTGTAATTTAGATTTTCTCAAATTTCAGGTGTGATATGCTGATATATTTTCAGGAGTTCTAGGCTTGATTTTGGTCTTAAACGATAGCTAATGCTCGGTTACGTACAAAACCACGCAGTTCCTGGCTCTGCGCTGCCTTTTTTGTACGAAAAAATTTACTCTGAGATTTAGATTTTCTCAAACATCAGGTGTGATATGCTGATATATTTTCAAAAGTTCTAGGCTTATTTTTGGGCTTAAATGATAGCTCATGCTTAGCTTAGTGCAAAAACCCGGAGTTAACGTCTCAGTGCTGCCTTTTTTATTACGAAAAACTTTTACTCTGAAAATTTCATTTTTCTCAAACTTCAGGTGTGATATGCTGAGATATTTGCAGGAGTTCTAGGCTTGCTTTTAGTCCTTAATGATAGCTCATGCTTAGATTAGTTCAAAACCGCGGAGTTCCCGTCCCTGTGCAGCCCTTTTTGTAACGAAAAAAATTAACTCTGAAATTTCGATTTTCTCAAACTTTAGGTGTGGTATGCTGATATATTAACAGGAGTTCTTGTCTTGTGATTGGTCTCAAATGATAGCTCAAGCTTGGTTTCGTCCAAAACCGCGGAGTTCCCGTCTCTGTGCTGCCTTTTTTATTACGAAAAAATTTTAATCTGAAAATTTAAATTTTCTCAAATTTCAGGTGTGATATGCTGATATATTTTCAGGAGTTCTTGGCTTGTTATTGGTCTCAAACGATAGCTCATGCTTGGTTATGTACAAAACCGCGTAGTTCCTGGCTCTTAGTGTACTTATGTTCTATGAAAAAAATAAGTCTGAAATTTCGATTTTCTCAAATTTAAGATGTGATACTCGTATGCTGATATATTTTTCGGAATTTAGGGCTTGTTTTTAGTCTCAACCGATAGCTTATGCTAGGTTACGTACAAAACCACGCAGTTCCTAGCCCTGCGCTGCCTTTTTTTATTACGAAAAAAATTACTCTGTAATTTAGATTTTCTCAAATTTCAGGTGTGGTATGCTGATATATTAACAGGAGTTCTTGTCTTGTGATTGGTCTCATATGATAGCTCAAGCTTGGTTTCGTCCAAAACCGCGGAGTTCCCGTCTCTGTGCTGCCTTGTTTATTACGAAAAAGTTTTAATCTGAAAATTAAAATTTTCTCAAATTTCAAGTGTGATATGCTGATATATTTTCAGGAGTTCTTGGCGTGTTATTGGTGTCAAATTATAGCTCAAGCTTGGTTTCGTCCAAAACCGCGGAGTTCCCGTCTTTGTGCTGCCTTTTTTATTTCGAAAAAATTTTACTCTGAAAATTTCAATTTTCTTAAATTTCAGGTGTGATATGCTGATATATTTTCAGGAGTTTTAGGCTTGTTTTTAGTCTTAAATGATAGCTCATGCTTAGATTAGTTCAAAACCGCGGAGTTCTTGTCTCTGTGCCGCCTTTTTTGTAAAGAAAAAAATTAAATCTGAAATTTTGATTTTCTCAAACTTTAGGTGTGATATGCTGATATATTTTCAGGAGTTCTTGGCTTGTTATTGGTCTCATATGATAGCTCAAGCTTAGTTTCGTACAAAACCGCAGAGTTCTCGTCTCTGTGCTGCCTTTTTGTAACAAATAATATTTACTCTAAAATTTGAATTTTCTCAAACTTCAGGTTTGATATGCTGATACTTTTTCAGGAGTTCTAGACTTGTTTTTGGTCTTAATTGATATGCTTAAGTTCATACAAAGCTACGTCGTAGTCGGCTCTGCGCTGATTTTTTTGATAAGAAAAAATTAACTCCGAAAATTCATTATTCTCAAATTTCAGGTGTGATATGCTAATATATTTTCAGGAGTTCTAGGCTTATTTTTGGTCTTAAACGATAGCTAATGCACGGTAACGTAAAAAACCACGCAGTTTCTGGCTCTGCGCTGCCTTTTTTATTACGAAAAAATTTACTCTGAAATTTAGATTTTCTCAAACATCAGGTGTGATATGCTGATATATTTTCAAAAGTTCTAGGCTTATTTTTGGGCTTAAATGATAGCTCAAGCTTAGCTTAGTGCAAAACTGCGAAGTTTCCATCTCTGTGCTGCCTTTTTTGTAACGAAAAAAATTAAATCTGAAATTTCGATTTTCTCAAACTTTAGGTGTGATATGCTGACATATTTTCAGGAGTTCTTGGCTTGCTATTGGTCTCAAATGATAGCTCAAGCTTGGTTTCGTCCAAAACCGCGGAGTTCCCGTCTTTGTGCTGCCTTTTTTATTTCGAAAAAATTTTAATCTGAAAATTTCAATTTTCTTAAACTTCAGGTGTGTTATGCTGATATATTTTCAGGAGTTTTAGGCTTGTTTTTAGTCTTAAATGATAGCTCATGCTTAGATTAGTTCAAAAAAGCGGAGTTCTTGTCTCTGTGCTGCCTTTTTTGTAAAGAAAAAAATTAAATCTGAAATTTTGATTTTCTCAAATTTTAGGTGTGATATGCTGATATATTTTCAGGAGTTCTTGGCTTGTTATTGGTCTCATATGATAGCTCAAGCTTAGTTTCGTACAAAACCGCAGAGTTCCCGTCTCTGTGCTGCCTTTTTGTAACAAAAAATATTTACTCTAAAATTTGAATTTTCTCAAACTTCAGGTTTGATATGCTGATACTTTTTCAGGAGTTCTAGACTTGTTTTTGGTCTTAATTGATATGCTTATGTTCATACAAAGCTACGTCGTAGTCGGCTCTGCGCTGATTTTTTTGATAAGAAAAAATTAACTCCGAAAATTCATTATTCTCAAATTTCAGGTGTGATATGCTAATATATTTTCAGGAGTTCTAGGCTTATTTTTGGTCTTAAACGATAGCTAATGCACGGTAACGTAAAAAACCACGCAGTTTCTGGCTCTGCGCTGCCTTTTTTATTACGAAAAAAATTACTCTGAAATTTAGATTTTCTCAAACATCAGGTGTGATATGCTGATATATTTTCAGGAGTTCTAGGCTTGCTTTTAGTCTTAAATGATAGCTCATGCTTAGATTAGTTCAAAACCGCTGAGTTCCCGTCCCTGTGCAGCCCTTTTTGTAACGAAAAAATTAACTCTGAAATTTCGATTTTCTCAAACTTTAGGTGTGGTATGCTGATATATTAACAGGAGTTCTTGTCTTGTGATTGGTCTCAAATGATAGCTCAAGCTTGGTTTCGTCCAAAACCGCGGAGTTCCCGTCTCTGTGCTGCCTTGTTTATTACGAAAAAATTTTAATCTGAAAATTAAAATTTTCTCAAACTTCAAGTGTGATATGCTGATATATTTTCAGGAGTTCTTGGCTTGTTATTGGTGTCAAATGATAGCTCAACCTTGGTTTCGTACAAAACTTTGGAATTCCCGTCTCTGTGCTGCCTTTTTTATTACGAAAAAACTTTACTCTGAAAATTAAAATTTTCTCAAATTTCAGGTGCGATTTGCTGATATATTTTCAGGAGTTCTAGGCTTGCTTTTAGTCTTAAATGATAGCTCTTGCTTAGATTAGTTCAAATCTGCGGATTTCCCTTCTCTGTGCTGCCTTTTTTGTAACGAAAAAAATTAACTCTGAAATTTCGATTTTCTCAAACTTTAGGTGTGATATGCTGACATATTTTCAGGAGTTCTTGGCTTGCTATTGGTCTCAAATGATAGCTCAAGCTTGGTTTCGTCCAAAACCGCGGAGTTCCCGTCTTTGTGCTGCCTTTTTTATTTCGAAAAAATTTTACTCTGAAAATTTCAATTTTCTTAAATTTCAGGTGTGATATGCTGATATATTTTCAGGAGTTTTAGGCTTGTTTTTAGTCTTAAATGATAGCTCATGCTTAGATTAGTTCAAAACCGCGGAGTTCTTGTCTCTGTGCCGCCTTTTTTGTAAAGAAAAAAATTAAATCTGAAATTTTGATTTTCTCAAACTTTAGGAGTGATATGCTGATATATTTTCAGGAGTTCTTGGCTTGTTATTGGTCTCATATGATAGCTCAAGCTTAGTTTCGTACAAAACCGTAGAGTTCCCGTCTCTGTGCTGCCTTTTTGTAACAAAAAATATTTACTCTAAAATTTGAATTTTCTCAAACTTCAGGTTTGATATGCTGATACTTTTTCAGGAGTTCTAGACTTGTTTTTGGTCTTAATTGATATGCTTATGTTCATACAAAGCTACGTCGTAGTCGGCTCTGCGCTGATTTTTTTGATAAGAAAAAATTAACTCCGAAAATTAATTATTCTCAAATTTCAGGTGTGATATGCTAATGTATTTTCAGGAGTTTTAGGCTTATTTTTGGTCTTAAACGATAGCTAATGCACGGTAACGTAAAAAACCACGCAGTTTCTGGCTCTGCGCTGCCTTTTTTATTACGAAAAAATTTACTCTGAAATTTAGATTTTCTCAAACATCAGGTGTGATATGCTGATATATTTTCAAAAGTTCTAGGCTTATTTTTGGGCTTAAATGATAGCTCATGCTTAGCTTAGTGCAAAACTGCGAAGTTTCCATCTCTGTGCTGCCTTTTTTGTAACGAAAAGAATTAAATCTGAAATTTCGATTTTCTCAAATTTTAGGTGTGATATGCTGATATATTTTCAGGAGTTCTTGGCTTGTTATTGGTCTCAAATGATAGCTCCAGCTTAGTTTCGTCTAAAACCGCGGAGTTCCCGTCTCTGTGCTGCCGTTTTTATTACGAAAAAATTTTATTCTTAAAATTTAAGTTTTCTCAAATTTCAGGTGTGATATGCTGATATATTTTCAGGAGTTCTTGGCTTGCTATTGGTCTCAAATGATAGCTCAAGCTTAGATCAGTTCAAAACTGCGGATTTCCCGTCTCTGTGCTGCCTTTTTTGTAACGAAAAAAATTAATTCTGAAATTTCGATTTTCTCAAATTTTAGGTGTGATATGCTGATACTTTTTCAGGAGTTCTAGACTTGTTTTTGGTCTTAATTGATATGCTTATGTCCATACGAAGCTACGTCGTAGTCGGCTCTTCGCTGACTTTTTTGATAAGAAAAAATTAACTCCGAAAATTCAATATTCTCAAATTTCAGGTGTGATATGCTAATATATTTTCAGGAGTTCTAGGCTTATTTTTGGTCTTAAACGATAGCTAACGCACGGTAACGTAAAAAACCGCGCAGTTCCTGGCTCTGCGCTACCTTTTTTATTACGAAAATATTTACTCTGAAATTTAGATTTTCTCAAACATCAGGTGTGATATGCTGATATATTTTCAAAAGTTCTAGGCTTATTTTTGGGCTTAAATGATAGGTCATGCTTAGCTTAGTGCAAAACTGCGAAGTTCCCATCTCTGCGCTGCCTGTTTTGTAACGAAAAAAATTAAATCTGAAATTTCGATTTTCTCAAATTTTAGGTGTGATATGCTGATATATTTTCAGGAGTTCTTGGCTTGTCATTGTTCTCAAATGATAGCTCCAGCTTGGCTTCGTCTAAACCCGTGGAGTTCCCGTCTCTGTGCTGCCGTTTTTATTACGAAAAATTTTACTCTGAAAATTTAAGTTTTCTCAAATTTCAGGTTTGATATGCTGATATATTTTCAGGAGTTCTTGGCTTGTTATTGGTCTCAAATGATAGCTCAAGCTTGGTTTCGACCAAAACCGCGGAGTTCCTGGCTCTGAGTTTACTTATGTTCTGCGAAAAAATAAGTTTGAAATATCGATTTTCTCATATTTCAGGTGTGATATGCTGATATAATTTCAGGAGTTCTAGGCTTGCTTTTGGTCTCAAACGATAGCTCATGCTTGGTTATGTACAAAACCGCGTAGTTCCTGGCTCTGAGTGTACTTATGTTCTATGAAAAAAATAAGTCTGAAATTTCGATTTTCTCAAATTTAAGATGTGATACTCGTATGCTGATATATTTTTCGGAATTTAGGGCTTGTTTTTAGTCTCAAACGATAGCTTATGCTAGGTTACGTACAAAACCACGCAGTTCCTAGCCCTGCGCTGCCTTTTTTTATTACGAAAAATATTACTCTGTAATTTAGATTTTCTCAAATTTCAGGTGTGATATGCTGATATATTTTCAAAAGTTCTAGGCTTATTTTTGGGCTTAAATGATAGCTCATGCTTAGCTTAGTGCAAAAACCCGGAGTTCACGTCTCAGTGCTGCCTTTTTTATTACGAAAAACTTTTACTCTGAAAATTTCATTTTTCTCAAACTTCAGGTGTGATATGCTGAGATATTTGCAGGAGTTCTAGGCTTGCTTTTAGTCCTTAATGATAGCTCATGCTTAGATTAGTTCAAAACCGCGGAGTTCCCGTCCCTGTGCAGCCCTTTTTGTAACGAAAAAAATTAACTCTGAAATTTCGATTTTCTCAAACTTTAGGTGTGGTATGCTGATATATTAACAGGAGTTCTTGTCTTGTGATTGATCTCAAATGATAGCTCAAGCTTGGTTTCGTCCAAAACCGCGGAGTTCCCGTCTCTGTGCTGCCTTTTTTATTACGAAAAAATTTTAATCTGAAAATTTAAATTTTCTCAAATTTCAGGTGTGATATGCTGATATATTTTCAGGAGTTCTTGGCTTGTTATTGGTCTCAAACGATAGCTCATGCTTGGTTATGTACAAAACCGCGTAGTTCCTGGCTCTGAGTGTACTTATGTTCTATGAAAAAAATAAGTCTGAAATTTCGATTTTCTCAAATTTAAGATGTGATACTCGTATGCTGATATATTTTTCGGAATTTAGGGCTTGTTTTTAGTCTCAAACGATAGCTTATGCTAGGTTACGTACCAAACCACGCAGTTCCTAGCCCTGCGCTGCCTTTTTTTATTACGAAAAAAATTACTCTGTAATTTAGATTTTCTCAAATTTCAGGTGTGATATGCTGATATATTTTCAGGAGATCTAGGCTTGATTTTCGTCTTAAACGATAGCTAATGCTCGGTTACGTACAAAACCACGCAGTTCCTGGCTCTGCGCTGCCTTTTTTGTACGAAAAAATTTACTCTGAGATTTAGATTTTCTCAAACATCAGGTGTGATATGCTGATATATTTTCAGGAGTTCTAGGCTTGATTTTAGTCTTAAATGATAGCTCATGCTTAGATTAGTTCAAAACCGCAGAGTTCCCGTCCCTGTGCAGCCCTTTTTGTAACGAAAAAAATTAACTCTGAAATTTCGATTTTCTCAAACTTTAGGTGTGGTATGCTGATATATTAACAGGAGTTCTTGTCTTGTGATTGGTCTCATATGATAGCTCAAGCTTGGTTTCGTCCAAAACCGCGGAGTTCCCGTCTCTGTGCTGCCTTGTTTATTACGAAAAAGTTTTAATCTGAAAATTAAAATTTTCTCAAATTTCAAGTGTGATATGCTGATATATTTTCAGGAGTTCTTGGCGTGTTATTGGTGTCAAATTATAGCTCAAGCTTGGTTTCGTCCAAAACCGCGGAGTTCCCGTCTTTGTGCTGCCTTTTTTATTTCGAAAAAATTTTACTCTGAAAATTTCAATTTTCTTAAATTTCAGGTGTGATATGCTGATATATTTTCAGGAGTTTTAGGCTTGTTTTTAGTCTTAAATGATAGCTCATGCTTAGATTAGTTCAAAACCGCGGAGTTCTTGTCTCTGTGCCGCCTTTTTTGTAAAGAAAAAAATTAAATCTGAAATTTTGATTTTCTCAAACTTTAGGTGTGATATGCTGATATATTTTCAGGAGTTCTTGGCTTGTTATTGGTCTCATATGATAGCTCAAGCTTAGTTTCGTACAAAACCGCAGAGTTCTCGTCTCTGTGCTGCCTTTTTGTAACAAAAAATATTTACTCTAAAATTTGAATTTTCTCAAACTTCAGGTTTGATATGCTGATACTTTTTCAGGAGTTCTAGACTTGTTTTTGGTCTTAATTGATATGCTTAAGTTCATACAAAGCTACGTCGTAGTCGGCTCTGCGCTGATTTTTTTGATAAGAAAAAATTAACTCCGAAAATTCATTATTCTCAAATTTCAGGTGTGATATGCTAATATATTTTCAGTAGTTCTTGGCTTGTTATTGGTCTCAAATGATAGCTCCAGCTTGGTTTCGTCTAAAACCGCGGAGTTCCCGTCTCTGTGCTGCCGTTTTTATTACGAAAAAATTTTACTCTTAAAATTTAAGTTTTCTCAAATTTCAGGTGTGATATGCTGATATATTTTCAGGAGTTCTTGGCTTGTTATTGGTCTCAAATGATAGCTCCAGCTTGGTTTCGTCTAAAACCGCGGAGTTCCCGTCTCTGTGCTGCCGTTTTTATTACGAAAAAATTTTATTCTTAAAATTTAAGTTTTCTCAAATTTCAGGTGTGATATGCTGATATATTTTCAGGAGTTCTTGGCTTGCTATTGGTCTCAAATGATAGCTCAAGCTTAGATCAGTTCAAAACTGCGGATTTCCCGTCTCTGTGCTGCCTTTTTTGTAACGAAAAAAATTAACTCTGAAATTTCGATTTTCTCAAACTTTAGGTGTGATATGCTGATACTTTTTCAGGAGTTCTAGACTTGTTTTTGGTCTTAATTGATATGCTTATGTCCATACAAAGCTACGTCGTAGTCGTCTCTGCGCTGACTTTTTTGATAAGAAAAAATTAACTCCGAAAATTCAATATTCTCAAATTTCAGGTGTGATATGCTAATATATTTTCAGGAGTTCTAGGCTTATTTTTGGTCTTAAACGATAGCTAATGCACGATAACGTAAAAAACCGCGCAGTTCCTGGCTCTGCGCTACCTTTTTTATTACGAAAATATTTACTCTGAAATTTAGATTTTCTCAAACATCAGGTGTGATATGCTGATATATTTTCAAAAGTTCTAGGCTTATTTTGGGGCTTAAATGATAGCTCATGCTTAGCTTAGTGCAAAAACCCGGAGTTCCCGTCTCTGTGCTGCCTTTTTTATTACGAAAAAATTTTAATCTGAAAATTTAAATTTTCTCAAATTTCAGGTGTGATATGCTGATATATTTTCAGGAGTTCTTGGCTTGTTATTGGTCTCTAATGATAGCTCAAGCTTGGTTTCGTCCAAAACCGCGGAGTTCCCGTCTCTGTGCTGCCTTTTTTATTAAGAAAAAATTTTAATCTGAAAATTTAAATTTTCTCAAATTTCAGGTGTGATATGCTGATATATTTTCAGGAGTTCTTGGCTTGTTATTGGTCTCTAATGATAGCTCAAGCTTGGTTTCGTCCAAAACCGCGGAGTTTCCGTCTCTGTGCTGCCTTTTTTTTTACGAAAAAATTTTACTCTTAAAACTTAAATTTTCTCAAATTTCAAGTGTGATATGCTGATATATTTTCAGGAGTTCTTGGCTTGTTGTTGGTCTCAAATGATAGCTCAAGCTTATTTTCGTCCAAAACCGCGTAGTTCCTGGCTCTGAGTGTACGTATTTTCTATGAAAAAAATAAGTCTGTTATTTAGATTTTCTCAAATTTAAGTTGTGATATGCTGATATGTTTTCAGGACATTGGGGCCTGTTTTTGGTCTCCAACGATAGCTTATGCTCAGTTACGTACATAAGCACGCAGTTCCTGGCTCTGAGTGTACTTATGTTCTATGAAAAAAATAAGTCTGAAATTTCGATTTTCTCAAATTTACGATGTGATACTCGTATGCTGATATATTTTTCGGAATTTAGGGCTTGTTTTTAGTCTCAACCGATAGCTTATGCTAGGTTACGTACAAAACCACGCAGTTCCTAGCCCTGCGCTGCCTTTTTTTATTGCGAAAATTATTACTCTGTAATTTAGATTTCCTCAAATTTCAGGTGTGATATGCTGATATATTTTCAGGAGTTCTAGGCTTGATTTTGGTCTTAAACGATAGCTAATGCTCGGTTACGTACAAAACCACGCAGTTCCTGGCTCTGCGCTGCCTTTTTTGTACGAAAAATTTTACTCTGAGATTTAGATTTTCCCAAATATCAGGTGTGATATGATGATATATTTTCAAAAGTTCTAGGCTTATTTTTGGGCTTAAATGATAGCTCATGCTTAGCTTAGTGCAAAAACCCGGAGTTCACGTCTCAGTGCTGCCTTTTTTATTACGAAAAACTTTTACTCTGAAAATTTCAATTTTCTCAAACTTCAGGTGTGATATGCTGATATATTTTCAGGAGTTCTTGGCTTGTTATTGGTCTCAAATGATAGCTCAAGCTTCGTTTCGTCCAAAACCGCGGAGTTCCTGGCTCTGAGTTTACTTATATTCTGCGAAAAAATTAATCTGAAATTCCGATTTTCTCATATTTCAGGTGTGATATGCTGATATAATTTCAGGAGTTCTAGGCTTGCTTTTGGTCTCAAACGATAGCTCATGCTTGGTTATGTACAAAACCGCGTAGTTCCTGGCTCTGAGTGTACTTATGTTCTATGAAAAAAATAAGTCTGAAATTTCGATTTTCTCAAATTTAAGATGTGATACTCGTATGCTGATATATTTTTCGGAATTTAGGGCTTGTTTTTAGTCTCAAACGATAGCTCATAAGCTAGGTTACGTACAAAACCACGCAGTTCCTAGCCCTGCGCTGCCTTTTTTTATTACGAAAAAAATTACTCTGTAATTTAGATTTTCTCAAATTTCAGGTGTGATATGCTGATATATTTTCAGGAGTTCTAGGCTTGATTTTGGTCTTAAACGATAGCTAATGCTCGGTTACGTACAAAACCACGCAGTTCCTGGCTCTGCGCTGCCTTTTTTGTACGAAAAAATTTACTCTGAGATTTAGACTTTCTCAAACATCAGGTGTGATATGATGATATATTTTCAAAAGTTCTAGGCTTATTTTTGGGCTTAAATGATAGCTCATGCTTAGCTTAGTGCAAAAACCCGGAGTTCACGTCTCAGTGCTGCCTTTTATATTACGAAAAACTTTTACTCTGAAAATTTCAATTTTCTCAAACTTCAGGTGTGATATGCTGAGATGTTTTCAGAAGTTCTAGGCTTGCTTTTAGTCTTAAATGATAGCTCATGCTTAGATTAGTTCAAAACCGCGGAGTTCTCGTCCCTGTGCAGCCCTTTTTGTAACGAAAAAAATTAACTCTGAAATTTCGATTTTCTCAAATTTTAGGTGTGGTATGCTGATATATTAACAGGAGTTCTTGTCTTGTGATTGGTCTCAAATGATAGCTCAAGCTTGGTTTCGTCCAAAACCGCGGAGTTCCCGTCTCTGTGCTGCCTTGTTTATTACGAAAAAATTTTAATCTGAAAATTAAAATTTTCTCAAACTTCAAGTGTGATATGCTGATATATTTTCAGGAGTTCTTGGCTTGTTATTGGTGTCAAATGATAGCTCAAGCTTGGTTTCGTACAAAACCTTGGAATTCCCGTCTCTGTGCTGCCTTTTTTATTACGAAAAAACTTTATCTGAAAATTAAAATTTTCTCAAATTTCAGGTGCGATTTGCTGATATATTTTCAGGAGTTCTAGGCTTGCTTTTAGTCTTAAATGATAGCTCTTGCTTAGATTAGTTCAAAACTGCGGATTTCCCGTCTCTGTGCTGCCTTTTTTGTAACGAAAAAAATTAACTCTGAAATTTCGATTTTCTCAAACTTTAGGTGTGATATGCTGACATATTTTCAGGAGTTCTTGGCTTGCTATTGGTCTCAAATGATAGCTCAAGCTTGGTTTCGTCCAAAACCGCGGAGTTTCCGTCTTTGTGCTGCCTTTTTTATTTCGAAAAAATTTTACTCTGAAAATTTCAATTTTCTTAAACTTCAGGTGTGATATGCTGATATATTTTCAGGAGTTTTAGGCTTGTTTTTAGTCTTAAATGATAGCTCATGCTTAGATTAGTTCAAAAAAGCGGAGTTCTTGTCTCTGTGCCGCCTTTTTTGTAAAGAAAAAAATTAAATCTGAAATTTTGATTTTCTCAAACTTTAGGTGTGATATGCTGATATATTTTCAGGAGTTCTTGGCTTGTTATTGGTCTCATATGATAGCTCAAGCTTAGTTTCGTACAAAACCGCAGAGTTCCCGTCTCTGTGCTGCCTTTTTGTAACAAAAAATATTTACTCTAAAATTTGAATTTTCTCAAACTTCAGGTTTGATATGCTGATACTTTTTCAGGAGTTCTAGACTTGTTTTTGGTCTTAATTGATATGCTTATGTTCATACAAAGCTACGTCGTAGTCGGCTCTGCGCTGATTTTTTTGATAAGAAAAAATTAACTCCGAAAATTCATTATTCTCAAATTTCAGTTGTGATATGCTAATATATTTTCAGGAGTTCTAGGCTTATTTTTGGTCTTAAACGATAGCTAATGCACGGTAACGTAAAAAACCACGCAGTTTCTGGCTCTGCGCTGCCTTTTTTATTACGAAAAAATTTACTCTGAAATTTAGATTTTCTCAAACATCAGGTGTGATATGCTGATTGTTTACTTTTAGGAGTCCCGACTTTTTACAGTATTTTCACTTTTATCACATTGTCACTTCTCACTTTAACTTTTCACTACACTTCAATTCCCTTCACTTTATTCTATTTTATATATTTTTTATTTCATTCCATTTTACATGTTTCTCAATCGTATGGGTGTCGCGTTTTCGTGACGTGACGCTTTTTCGTGACTTTTTTTCGCCTAGCCTCCCATCCGCGAACCGTCCGATAAGGAACTTCGTTCCAAAACTACCACCGGTTCTAACCCTACAAACACCTCTGGCCCAAGAAGTATTATGACATTTATGACCGAAAAGAAACTCGACGGGACTTATCTTTTTCAAAACAGTAAGTAATACATTATTAGATCTTAAAGATACAAAATAATGCGTAGTTCTTCAAGAAGACATATCAAAACAGCTTGAGAGACAGATAATGTACCCATTGTTTAATTATAAAGAAAAATCAATCCTAATCTGACTGCTTCACAAAACGTTTGATATGTTTTCCTACCTCAACGGTGTCCTATAAATGTTAGATGATTTTGTAGTAGTTTTTTGGTTTGGGCCATGCATCTTTGTCCGTCATATATAATCCTCGAACCTGCAACATCCCTTTGACATTCATGACATTTTAAAATATTTCTTAAGAGCGGGTAAAGGTAAATTTAAAGCATCGACGGGTAACATGTTATAAATATGAACACCTTGACCAAAAAATTACAAATTATTTCAATACCAAATTTCATCTAAATACGTACAGCGGTTATTGGTTGTTTCTTCCCCGTGGAAACTTCCACCCCTTTTGCATCCGCTTAAGGGATAATTTCCGAGATAAAACTATTTTATTTCCTTTTCCAGTGCTGAAATTATCTCCATACCAAATTTTATCTAAATCGATTCTGCGGTTAATAATTTCCTATACAAATCTCCTACTCCCTTTTCACCCCTTTAGAGTTGATTTTCGGGGTGAAAACTATCCTTTGTCCTTTCTTGAGACCCATACTATACCAAATTTCATCTTTATCAGTTCAGCGGTAAAAAAATCCTTATACCAACTTCCAACCCCCTTTTCACCCCCACAAGGGTTTGAAAACTATCGTATGACGTTTCTCGAGACTCAAATTATCTTCATACTCATTTCTATCTAAATCGTTTCAGCGGTTAAAAATTCTTCATACAAACTTTCAACCCCATTTTCACCCCTACCAGGGTTGATTTTCGGGATTAAAACTATATATTATCCTTTACCAGGACTCAAACTATCTCTATACAAAAGTTCATCAAAATCCGTTCAGCCGTTTTCACGTGATGCGCGGTCAAATAAACAGACAAACAGATAAACAGATAAACAGATAAACAGATAAACAGACAAACAGACAAACAGACAAAAAATCTAAAAATTGTTGTAACGTGTTCTGTTATCGATTCTAAGTATCCCCAGCCAACTTTTTTTCGATTATCTTCCATGTACAGACTTTCGACCCTCTTCAGCTTTATTATATGTATAGATATTGAATCTGCACTATACAACATAAGACGCAAGCGCCAACCGCCAAATGATACCTTTAGAAATATTGTCACAAATTGCCATTTATCCTAAATGTATATTATACTCACCTAGGTACCGTACCGTAACGTTCTCATTTTTAACTTTAGTTTCAATCACGTTAATTTTTTTCCCCAACTCTGGTTCACAGGCGTTCTGTCGAGGATACTTATGTTAATCTAAGAATAAAATAATTATCATTCAACGTCGTAGTTTTTTTATAACCTTTTCCTTATCCCGACTTTCTCGTCGCTCAGCGACAATATTTTTTCGAATTCCGTAGATTAATTTCCAATGTGCTCGATAGTCGTGTGAGGCATGAAATCTGTGAATTCTTTTTTTTTCGTGATGATGTTGTTCCGAGTTCCGAGTAGCGTCGCGCGCGGGACTCAGAGAAATAAACCAATGGAGTGGTAATTGTCAGGCGTCCCCCTCTGCCAAAAGTACAAGACCACTGGTCGTAGCGGTTATATAAAAGTAGTTGTCGCGCGTCAAACGCCATTCAATGAATGTCAGTCAGCCCGGAACGATCTGAGGTAAAAATGCCGAATTGCTGCGTGTTTTCATGTAAGAAAAGATCTTAATTATCTAGTTTACATAAGGATAACGTTTCTTTTCATCTGTAAGTATAATTACGTCTAAATATCATCAAATAGTGCATGAAATTAGCAAAAAAACTAAAAAATATTGTCAATCAAAAAGTGTTGCCACTTAATGGTACTACATCTGCTTTAGGGTAATTTTAAACTTGACCCTTTATAGTACATTGTACCATGGGGTTCATAATTGCATACCTAATTTATCAATGAATTCATTCATAAATTGGGTATGCAATTATGAACATGATTACATCGAGGGATGTAAGTGAAATATTGCAAACAAGAGTAATCGACTCCAGTGCGGCAGAAATACGTCCACCATTATGTCATTCAATGTCATTGTTATGACAGGTTAGGCAATACACTTAAAAGATACTCCGTGGGTTAGGCAGAGACCCATTCGGCATACAGCCATAATTGTAAAGCATTGCTCTGTTAAAAATTATTCAAGTTACATATTATTTTTAATCATTAACAAAAATGAAAAGATTAAC
This sequence comes from Pammene aurita, assembly GCA_947086415.1. NCBI lineage: Eukaryota > Metazoa > Arthropoda > Insecta > Lepidoptera > Tortricidae > Pammene > Pammene aurita. The sequence goes on along the minus strand of OX352315.1, from coordinate 4,432,258 downwards.
GGCAGTACTTCAAAGGTAAAACTCATTCACACTCATAGCTTTTTAAATTATATATGTCGTCGAGGACCGCCGAGGGCAGGGCTGTAAGGTGGTTTGGAACTCAAAAAACTGACACTATCAGGATAAACTAGCCTATAGCACATTACGCACGGTAATGAAATAAAACAAACACTGCACTGGTTTAACAACTGTATTGAAATCAAATCTTTTAAAACCGTATTATGGGAAGGGCAATAAACTACTACTGGTTCGGAAAGGAGCCCCAACTGAGAAGAACCAGCGTAAGAAACGCAGCGTATGTGTGCTTGTAGTACGGCACAATAGCTGAAATTTGTCTATGGTCTCAAAAATACAGCTACAATAAACAAATTTCCATTTTAATAGACAAATTTCAGCTAGTGTGCTGAATTCCGCACTGAATTCCGCTCTAATATGTGGCGCCCCTTAAGTGAAATATACTTGTAGATGCTTGAAATAACGATATTCCTGTTTAGAATTAATTCGTTCCTTTATTTTCACCATACATTTATGTAGCATTTTATTTTGTATAGATTATACTTTATTTATTATAAGGTACGGTATACACACTTATCCCCTTAAATAGGCACTTTTAATTTCTGACTCTGGTATCACTGTACCTTACAGGTACGTTTTAGTGATGGGACAGCACAAAAATAAATGTCGATATTAACATTAGCAGTATGTTATACTTTTTATTTATAATAGAAAGTGAAGAAGAGATAATAGAAACACAAATTGGAAACAGATGCCCATTACAATCAAAATATCAACTGCGAAGGACTCTGGAACATCACGATGTCGCTAGTGACTGATTCATCATTGTTCATTACAGTGAAAAATTCACTGAGGTGGATAGAGGAACGTCTAGTGTAATTGGAAGCACATTGGAACGGTAATCTAACCACGTGGGTTCGAATCCCGTGATGTTCCAGAGTTCTTTGTAGTTCAATGTTTCATTGTAATAGTTATTTGTTTTTAATTTGTAGTATTTTCCACTAAATTTAAAAGCAAATACACATCAAAATATTAAATTGATAATATAAAAGTTATTTTAAATCAGCTTGCAAGATTTGTCCTGAACAAATAGACAAACTAACTTACGTAGAATACTAATATTGGAAGTAATATGCTGGTAGAAAAACTTGATATTTAATCACAACTTAACATTATAATTATATCAATAGCTAAACCTTACAAAAATATATAACTAACCTACGATCAATGTTTCTCTGCGATAATACAACCCTACACGTAATCTCTGGGTGGTGCTAAAAGAGTTACAAACTTGGCAGCTCTACTGTCCTACCTGTACCTCGCAGCACTCACTGGATTTTCTTCATCATCTGCTTTCCCACTACCCTAGGGAAGAAATGCCTATCTATATCCAGTGACATGTAGGCATACGATAAATAAATCTACGATAAGATGTGACATTTTCAAGTCAAAGGTACATCATTATCGGTTGTCAATAAGGCGTTACCATAAAAAAATCATTTAGAAATTAACTCTATTAACAACCGACAATGATGTACCTTTGACTTGAAAACGTCACAAATATCGATACTTAAGTATATTATTATCGACGCGTTCCTCGCACTGGGTACGTTTACTTAAAGATGACATTATCTCGTTCACGGACAGGTTGTCTGTGTCTGTGTTTATACTTGTGTGAGTATACTTTATGCTAGTGTTTGATAATTTTATCGTGTGCGTGTGTAGCGACGTCAATGAAAAATGCATTAGTGTTAACAGTATTTGTGTGCGTTTCCTCGTCCCCCGCGCCGAAATTGGCAGACTTTTTCTGATAGAAATTAGTGCGCGTCTCGCATCCGGTTGGTTTAACAATCAAAGGCGCGGTACGAAGTGCGTTCAGTGAGCGCGTTGGTAGCCCACTGACTTTAGCTCCCTCGGCGAAGGCGCAAAACGTAGGTATATAACTCGCTCGCGCGGGCATGATTCATAGGCCTGCTAATACCAAAAGGTCGTATCTGATGCCTATGGAAGAAGTTTTTTTGGAGATAACTCAAAAATGGCTGAACCGATAATGTTCAAAACAACTTTCGTAGAAAGTAAAAGAAAAGGCGCATCTCTTCAAATTTTTTCATATTTTTTGAACTTACGGTTCAAAAGTTACGGGGGGGGGGCTACACAACTTTTCTGACTTTCGAAGCGATTATTTCAGAAAATATTCACTTAATCACAAAATAGTCAAAGAAACCTCAATGTTATTTTAAAAGACCTATCCATTGATGTATCACATGTTGATATTTGGTTAATTTTTTTTATTTTTTATTTAGTTACCTGTATGGAGCGCCCCCTTAAAACTATTTTTTTTTTTCAAATTTAACTACATAACTAAGTAGCTGCATACAAAATACACCTTATGTGTAAATTTTATTTAGATACGTCGTATAGTTTCTGAGTAAAATGCCTGTGACATACGGACGGACAGACATGACGAATCCATAAGGGTTCCGTTTTTTGCCATTTGGCTACGGAACCCTAAAAACACATTTGTTCCAATTATAACGATTAATACTTAGTAAGGAAATATGTGTTTTTTAATTCTTTTTTATTTTCATTTTGTAGAAGGTATTCTGAGCAAAATTTACTAATAATAAGCAATACATACATTTTAAGGTCAATTCGCTACGGATGTTCACGTTCCTTATTGATTTTCCATACTTTTTATGGAGAAAACCACCACGACGCAAATAATTTTTTTTCGCGAAGTTTTTGTATAATGAAACTTTAAAATTGTATATATTTAAAAACTGCATTAAATATGTTTCGTTATGATTTTTTTTTGTATTTAAAAATAAATGATGTTTATTAGTTATATAACGTTCTAAAAAATAATATATTTTTGAGTGTTTTTCCTCCTTTTTTTTATTTTATGATTTTTACTTTTTTATTATCAAAAATGAATGCTGCATTTTTTTTTTTTTTTTTTATACTACGACGGTGGCAAACAAGCATACGGCCCGCCTGATGGTAAGCAGCTACCGTAACCTATGGACGCCTGCATCTCCAAAGGAGTCACATGCGCTTGCCGACCCTTTACAAAAAGGAGGATTCACTGTGTTGACGGCTAAAGGAACAAGAAGGTCCCTCATCGTCAACACACTGGGTCCTCTTTGAGCTCTTTGGCAACCTTACTCACCAGCAGGAACACAACACTATGAGTAGGGTCTAGTGCTATTTGGCTGTGGTTTTCTGTAAGGTGGAGGTACTTCCCCAGTCGGGCTCTGCTCCAGATTTGAGCGATGACATTCGCTGAACGTGCCCTACCACACTTAGCGAGATGCCATTCGCAGTGCCCATACCTCTCTTTTTGGCGTAGTTTAAGGACATACCCAAGTCCGGACGTAGTTTAAGGACATACCCCGGGTCCAAAAATATGTCTGTCTGTTTTATACGGAAATGATACCACACAACCCCTAGCAGCCTTAACCAGAAAGTTATAACATATGGCAAGGGACCCCTGATTATGACGTGAAGGTCGGAAAATTTTACAGTCCTCCGATACTAAAAAATATTCATCGTGGGGCACTCTATCCATGGTCAAAAATTCATAACTATTTCTCGATGCGCACAATTTTTGAAATTTCAAGCTCTGCTATTACTTATCAAAAAACTTGCCGAAAATCATTTCATTTTCACGTTTCTGCCTAAATCGTCGCGTTAAACCAGTCTTATTGACTATAATTATGTAATAATTGCAGGTACCGTTCCCGGCTGTGACGATCTGCCCGCAAACAAAACAGAAATCTTTCAATTTTACCGAACAATATATCGGCATCAGGAAACACTTCCGAGAATCCAAATATCCACAAACGTATCTAATGGGGCTTCAGGAGCCCGAACGTAAATTACTAATGAAGAGGTAAAAAATGTACCGAATGAGTTTTGAAAACGTCCAAATGCAAACTGGTATATTTGATATATTCAATGTAAGTTTAAGTATGCTGCCCTTGCCAGTAGTTATATGTTTGTGGCGTTTGGGGTCGAAACCCTGAGGCCATGGGGAGCAATTGCGCGTCGCCTCTACAAAGAGATTTCGGCGGTCTTATTGAGGCCTCTGGTGACCAGAGGGTTGGCCACTATTTTGGTCAACGGATCAGCGTAGCTATCCAGCGCGGAAATGCGGCCAGCCTTCTGGGCACCCTACCTAGTGACAGAGACCTAGGGCAGATTTTTTATTTACAAATTTTCAGTTAGAGTTACATATTATGTTTTTTTATAGATATTCTAGTTAAAACATCTGGTTAACTAGTAAAATTTAGATAAATTTTGAATAGGCAAAGTTATCTTTAACTTTAGAGCGTAAGTCATAAGTTTAAGGGAAGTTTGCTCAAACAACGCCCATTTTTCCGCGCTGCGGATGAAACGTTGCGAAATGCGCCAAGTACCATGCCCTAGGCGCGTCCTGCGGGGGCGGCGAGACTACTTTTTCCGCGTAACCTTTGTCTAACAGGTTATTTATGTGCTTAGTATACTCGATTTTCAGAATAGGGTCGCGATCTAACTTGTTTTCCAGGCTGTACAGCCGCCGTAACGCGTGCGTTATTTGGCAATTCTTCGTTATCGGTACGCCATAACAAACCCGCTCGGTACCTATCTTCCCCGGGGATTTTTTCACATGTCGCTTCTAGTAAATCTATTGCTCTTTGATCGGGATCGGCCCGAGGTAACTTCTTAACTACCCCTAGTGACTCGATATCGAAATGTTCCTTCATGAGAGCTAAAGCTTCATCGTCGGCCGTTCGTGGCCCCATGTGGCCTACAAACGCTACGGTTGCCTCCGATGACCTATGTGGTCCGTGCAGTGACCATCCTAGCCGCGTCAAACTAGCTACCGGGAGGTGCGATTTACCGCTGATAATTTGGCGCGTCACTATCAAATGCCAATTATCTTGACCTATGATTATTGAAGGCGCGGCAGAATCGTAACACAGCTCATCGGCTATGTCGGCTAAGTGGTCGCACTGCGCGACTATGTTTTTGGAGACGCCTTGCGCTCCTACGTTCAATCGATTGATGGTAAGCGCTTCCATCATTTCTAGATGCCTACTGCAAAAGCCGCGGATGGCGAATCGCACGTTACAAGAGTCCGGATCGCTCACGCTCCCACCTATACCTTCTATGTCGAGCGTTTCTCCCCGCTCTCGGGGCATTATACGATCGGCTGTTTCGTGTGAAATCAAACTAAGGGCCGCCCCTTCATCTAACAGGGCTAAGGCTTGCGTGGTACCCAGTGGTCCCGTAACCTCTACGGGCATCATTTTCAAAAACGTGGGCGCTGTTCTAATTGCGTGAACGATACTGACTTTATTGTCTTCCACGGGCGCTTTAGATGCGTTCAAACCGTGTAGTAACCTGTGATGCCCGGCTTCGCACTGTTGCACTCCGCAAGCCACATACCTGCACTTGAAGCGACCACGGTGCGCCGCGCCTAGACATTTATAGCACAGCTTTTCGTTTTTCGCCCAATCCCAACGTTCGGTTACCGATGCATTCAAAAATTTAGTACACGCTTCCACTTTGTGTTCATGATTATGACATATCAAACACTTATTACGTGACGTAAATTGTGCTGGTACCGAATGTTGTTTGGGCTTGGTCCCCGTATACGCGGGCCTTTTAGCCTCGCGGGGCTTCGTTTGAGCTACCGTCGGCGACCTATACTCCCCCGTGTGAGCTCTATCTACTCTACTTTGCGGGCGAGGGCTCTGGTAGCTATTATTGGAATCGCTCGAATAGTCGCGGGAGAACATGGGGGCGGGAGTACGGGCGGGGGCGGTATGACGCCCTGACCTATTTTCCAGCTCAAAGGAAACCGGCATTTTTCGGCTTCGGACCTCGATGACGACTCGTTCTTTTAGCCGCGGAACTAATTTCTAGCAGAAATTCTGATATCGCGACTAAATCGGGCGAGTTCAAATTAGCTTGTTTGAACTTGCCCCATTCGTACCTAAAAATTAGGTTCAACTTATCGACGATCTTGTTGACTAGCTCTGGCGCGTACAAATATTTTTCTTGTTTTAATGATTTTATCGTCGCTACTGCATTTGCGACGTGCGCGGCAAAAGACACGATATCACTGTTATCTTCGGCTAGGCGCGGCATGCGTTTAACATTATGTAGCTCAGTCAACACGATCTCTTCCGGGTCCCCGAACTGCCTCTCTAAGGCCTCCATTATCTCGTATGGATCCTGGACGGTATACATGATGGATTTCACCACGGTACGCGCTTCACCTTTCAACGCGCGCCTAATCCGACTGAGGTTATTTACGTAACTAAACATGGGCGCGGTATCGTCAAATTCGGCACGGAATGCGATCCATTCTGTGATATTACCGTCGAAAGCGGGTAATTCGGGTGGCCTATGCATAATGGGCGCATAATGACTAGACACATCTCGCGGCGGGCGATGAGTACTCATATGCGGCACGCGGGGCGCGGGGGCGCTGGGCGCCGGCGCGCTAGGGGCGAAATTGCGTATTGTGGGTAACGCGGACGCTTCATTTTTAGTTACGTAATTGCTCTGGTCTAGCTGGGACTGTCGTTCTACCCAATTCCTCACGCGTTGCTCGTCTTTTTCGACAAGAGGTTCGAACTTACCGCTAACAGATTGCGCCTTATGCTGGGCAATCTGTAGCCTTAACTTGGCAGTTTCCGTCTCTTTATTAGCAACGGCGAGGGCGGCTTTATGAACCTCGAGTTCCGCTAGCAACAGAGCTAACTTTTCGTCGCACTTTTCACTATACACACTTTGATTTTCGCGTACTATTTTACTACCGCGGTCGCCGCACTGAGAAAAGCGGTCTTTTTCCCCGGCGGACGTGTTAGGTTCACACAATGTCCCCGGTGGACTTTTAACTAACGTCTTTTCCGCGTCGTCTTCCGATATTTCCGAATAAGCGGGCGCCGGCCCTTTTGCCGGCGCCCAATAGAACGGGTATACGTGCAGATATATTAAAGGTAATGGATTCATGAAATATGATCTCTATAAACAGTCACTACATATTTTAACTAGATTTTCAGTAAATGTTGCATAATTTGGTTTTACGAAACAAATAATTACATTATTTGTTTGCTGCCCCAAGGTTGTCTGGAAGAGATCGCTCTCTAGCGATAAAACCGCCTGTTGACTACCTCTACTTTTAATCTGTGTACACAGATTGTGTACTGTTCTAGTTTATTGAGGTGTGCAATAAAGAATATTTGTATTGTATTGTATTATTTGTATTTTATTCAACTCAAACTCAAACATTTATTCAGTAAGTAGGCCACAAGGGCACTTTTATACGTCAGATAGTTTATCAAAGTAAAATATAATAAAAAAAACTACACCGGTTCTAACCCTACATCTCTGACCCGAGAAGAATTATGATCGGCAAGAAACTCGGCGGGACTTATTTTTTCAAAATTATTCTTTATATTATTAGTAGTAGTAGTAAAACACTTTATTGCACAAAACAAATACATGACCAACAAAAGTATAGTGAGCATGTACAAAGGCGAACTCATCCCTTTAAGGGATCTCTTCCAGCTAACCTTTAAGCAACTGAGAGAAATCGGTCAGACATGGTAGACAAAGATTTGTACATTACTTGTACATGACGGCAAAACTACGGAGAAGTTACTATTATTCTTAAAGGACATGTACCGAATCCCTTTCATTCGTTTGTTAATACTTAGTCTTCTCGCTGGATGAGTCAGGTCTTATATTAGCTCTACATACACATAGGAGGAAGTTGTTTCATTATTTCATTTACCACGTTCTATCACTAATAAGTTAGTTAAGCTTTAGATCAACTTGACGTACTTTATTTATCCCATATAGAAGTTATTACTTAGCTTGGTTGATGACATGCAATAAATAATATTTAAACCAGGGGGGGTGATTTCTCTTGAATCTGACATTTAAAACTCTGTTTTAAACGATAAAATGGTGTTTTAAAAATTGCAGCGGTAGGAATTTAAGATCATGATTATTTCAACTATTAATTTCATGCGAAAATAATGGCGACAAACTTTTGTGTACGATTATTTTCGAGCTTAATATTTGAACGAGCCCGAGCCCCGATGCACATGGTTTCGTCTACTCAGAGCATTTTCTTAGGCTCTTCCATTTGTTAAAAGAATAGGTTTAGGTCAAAATTCAACACCGTTTTAAAATAATATTTTAATATTTAGATTTTTCATGAAAATATCCTACACTATAAATGCAAAAAATACGAGTCATTCTGAAAATGATTTCAAAAATATGATTTTGGCCAAATATTTTTATTACAAAACAAAGGGTGAGTGATATATGAGGGTTATTCTTAGGGAAAGCGACTCGGCATAGCTATATGTATGTAATGACGGTAACCGTTTAATTTTGAGTCTACGAGGTGAGATGTGCAATAGGAGAGCACAATTTTACTTGGACAATAGTTTTGGAAATCCTTTGTCTCAGCAACAAAAGTCCTTTTGTGTTTCCATTATACAAAATTAACTACATTAAAAATTACTACTATTGGCCCTATTTAGTAATCTTTAGAAGTAAACGTGTGATATTATTAAAATAAATGTAAAAATTGCTTTGTACTAGACGAATTCTGTTCCATTGGGGCTCGTAGATATATAGATAACCTAAGTTGTCAGTCATTGTAAGCCTTCACACCATCTATACGCTCACCGTCAGGCCTTTAGTCATTACGTAACTCTTTTTTAAGAGTAGGTACGAGTATTTTCTTTAGTTGAAATTATAACTTCGGTTAAGGTAAGAAGTACTTCTGCAACATAAAGATTTGAGGATCGAAAGTTTAAAACTATTATTCATCGTTGTCATGGATACCAAATACACACGTTAAGTATTTTCAAAATCGTCAAGTAAAAGTAATTGAAAAGTCAATTACAAGATTTTAATCAATAATACAATGGAGTAAGGGCATATTAATGCCCTTACAAAACATACGAAGAAAACATATAAAGCGAAAATGTATTTAAAAAAGCATCACACATGAAACATTTCGCTTTCGCTTTATATATACAGGGTGTCTCATTCAAATCGGTCAGTATGGGAAAGTCTGAAACTATAAGACATACGAAGATCTGTTCTGAGGAACCATGTCATCGATTTTAATAACAAGAAAAACTGCATTCATACATTTTAAAAAACATCTGTACTCCGTTCGGGAATCCTTACACCCGTAAGTGACATTTATGACAAATTGTTTTTTATCTATTCAAGTATTTTTGGTATCAAAAACGTTTAGTAACTTAATGTTGACTTCCAACTCCTCACTCCTGATCACTGAAGAGGTATTAGGTAGAGGTAGTTTTATATACCAAGACGGTGGTAAACAATTATACCTGAAGCCTGCCTTATGATGCTTGCCGGTTACCAAAGCGGTCACCTTAGCCTATAGCTCCAATGTTACATGCGCGTGCCCTTTAAAAACCTTTACATTACTTTTAAAACTGCCGTAAATATGCCGTATTTACGGGCGAGTATATTATGTGTATAGATAAATCTTCATAAATACTCGTAAACGTCAATTCTGGACGTTATGAAATCCGTTTTTACATTTTTAATTTCACATTCCGAAAGGTTCTCTGCGCTTTAGTTTTGGCTCCTTCATGAACAGTTCCTAGTGATAGGCACGTTTTCGAAAGTTTCCGCTTTGTATGGGGAATGTTTCCATTTGGTAATATTCCCCATACAAAACGAGGAAACCTTCGGAACTATGCCCATTACTAATTGTTCCTTTTAAATAGAAATTGTTTGACAACTTTACCGCACGCATGATTAAAAGACGTCGTGCCATCTACTGTAGAGTTTTTACTAATGCTAAATAACACGTGGTGTAGAGAGTGTGAAAACTTAATATGCTATGCGTTCGGAAGAAACAATATTTTTATGAAAAGGTTAATTATTTTCGTTGGTAATTGAGACGCCACTGACGTTACTGCTATAATGATATTAATGATGGATATTTAATCATTCTAGGTAGGTAGGTTAGAGAGGCTAGGTAGGATGTGATCGTATATCGACCACATGACCAGCACGGCAGTAGCAGCTGAGGGTTGCGCCGGGTTACGCAGCAGTCTAAATACCTCACCATCACCTTAACCTTAATATCCCGTTTATTTTTGTTTAATTTTTTTGCAATACTCTTACACTGTTTGTAGCTGTATTTTTCCGGATGTGTATGGAATTTTTGTAACTCATTGTAAATTGAGTTCCAAATGATAAATATTAAAAATAAAATAAATAAGTCAACTTGTGGAGAGTGGCGAGATGTGTGAGAGTAGCAACTCAACGTACATTAGCGCCCCTGAGGCAGCCTTGTTGGATAAGCCCACTGCCTCTGGCTTGCCTTAGCCGGCCGTCCGGAGTGAAAACGCTGGAGCTGCGTTCTTGAGGGTGTAAGTGAACACTTTAATGAGAGTTGGCTATATGTTTAAAGTATAGATAGTGTGACAGTCTACCGACAGTTGTCTGCACTTTAATTGCTAGTCTATAAAATGTTGATGTTCATAAAACCTGGATTTTATACATAAGTGACAGTGCAAGATAAAAGGTCGCACTTTGTCGATACGGAGTTATTATTACTTCCTAAAACTCTAAATAAATAAATAAATACTGTTGGACAATATTACATAAACCAACCTAGTTCCCAGTAAGCTTATATATTAAGGCTTTTGTTGTGAGTTCTAGATGACGATATATATTTTTATTTAATTAAATAATCTTACAACTATCATTTACTGTTGCCCAATGCGAACAATAAAATAACTCGATCGTCGTTCGATCGTCAACTAGGTTACCTAAGTGTACGCAGGGCCCACGTTCAAACGTTCGCGTCCTCGTATAGAGAAATATAGATAAAGAGAAATACTTAAATACATAGAAAACATCTCTATCTCGGAAAAATATCTGAGGTAAACGCACAAATATATTAGTGAAAAAATAAAGCGTCCTTGTAAATCGACAAAGTCGCCCCTTCACTAAACTCTTCGACATTAAAAGCTTAAGAACTTAATTTTGATTTATTACTGTTTAGAGCACTAATTTAATGGTTTTTGTACATACCTATACATACCTTGCTACAGGTGACCAGAGGGCTGGCTCTTTCCTTGCCCAGCGCATATGAATCGCTATTCAGCGTGGCAACTCCGCCAGCCTTCTGGGCACCCTTCCGTCGGGCTCAGAACTTGAGCTTTTTTTTTACTTGTAGATATGTTATTTACATATTTTATGATTAATTTATTGAGTATATGTGTTGTTTTTACCTATGAATAATAGACCCTTTTAATTACTGATATAAAAATAAAACTGTTGGCCGAGTTTATTGTTTATACGTTTAGTGATAAGTTTTTGATTGTTTGTGTCTACTTTAATATACTATAGGATTGTTAATTATTTATATCAGTCAATAATTTTAAAAACTTTTCGAATTAATGTAAGAAGAGACAACGTTCCCTAATAAGATGTATGAGAACCTGATACAGACCCAGCCTGAATTATAATGGACCGGAATGAGGTGTTTATGATGTTCATCATCTATAGTCGAATGATATACTTGTAGATAGTACAGACCTGTAGGCCTAGCACATGAGTGTAGCGACAGTATCTCGCGGTCGAGATAGACATCTGTCACTTTCTGTTAAATACAGTTAGACAGTGACAGATGTCTATCTCGACCGCGAGATACTGTCGCTATACTCATGTGCTAGGCCTACTGGGGTCGTTATACCAAAACGAAGTTAATTTTAGTAGAGTTTGAAATGAATACAAAAGATTACGTCTTTCTCTTACCATTTATAATAAAACAGTATTAACATTTAGTTAAATGAAAATGACACGTTGCATCTAATACCACCATATATTATTGTCGTATTTTCTACCTGTGAAAACGTTTAATTGGCTCACTGTTTTTACATTACTGCCTTTCTTGTTACTCTAGCTGTAAGTTTTCCTATGAAATAAAAATAAAAATAAAATAATTAGTTATTGGAGAGACTGCTGTTGCTGAAAAAAAAGGGAATTTCCCAAACCACTGTCCAAATTAAATTGCACTCTCCTGTTGCACTTCTGACCTCGGAGGCTCAAGAATTTACTGTCGGTATGGATAAGTCGTGTCGCTTACACTAGGTGGAACCATTTTCTCAGCCTTTGAATAGGTAACAATTATATTTTGAAAACAATAATTATATTTTTTCTATAGTTATCAGGCTGGTATTACTTGTATTTATATTGTATAAGAGTTAGGATAGTTTCATTTATAATGCAAAATATACAATAGTATTACTAAACGATGCAGAATGAGATCTAAAACTATTTTCCCTTAAAAACGGGAAAGCCTAAGAAAATGCTCTGACTAGACGAAATATTTACGAGTATGCATCGGGGCTTGTACATAGGTTAAGGATTTTCTTCCTGTTTAAAAAACAAAAATTAATAAGATAATATAAATGTAGAGTTCTAAAAAAAATAATAAAAATTACAAATCTCGCTTGAATACCCTTGTTGTTGAGGCGTGTTGAGGATTTTTTAAATACATACTTATGAAAAAAATTGCATTTGTCTTGGCAAGTTTAGATATGTGGGCAGCTAGACTAAACAGAGTCAACCTTTTTTGTTAATGTTCAGTTGGTCGGTGCAATTGCGTTACTTGATTATTATTTCAATTAATATTAATCTGACAACCAAACATGCTATGACTAAACGTTATATTTTGATTACAAAAAATATTTATTTTGAAGTGAAACAAGTAATTATATTTATGTGCAATCTTTTCTCTGCATTCTGGTTCGACATTCTGGTTTTAGTAATTATGTTTTTGGTAAATTGTCCCACGAAATTCACAACTTACTGTATAACACACACAGACCGAAATAATAATAAAAATCATCATTTAGGTTACTACGTCTCCGGATACATAATTTTAGGTTATCTTTTAAAAACTTGCCTAATATTTCAAGAGTTGAGGCGCTTAAATATTTTTTTATCTGTATCCTTTAATCCTACAACTGAGGTGATTGAATATTTCATAGCCGTCCTTCATTGTACATAACCATTGTTCAGCAGTTGGCTAAAAAAGGAATAGTTTTATATATACCTACCTACATTACATTCCATTACCTAATATCGTATAAAGATTAAGTAAGCAATTCCTGGTAAGAATCTTTATTGCAAAAAATACGTTAGATATTAATTGCATTATTAAGTAATTTATTATTTCAAATGTAACAACAATACATGACCTGGTTTAATTATTTGCGTACCGAACGATCCAGTTTTAAGAGTCTGCGTATGTCGAAGATGGTGGGTGCATTCAGTTGAAAAACTCATCGATGTAGTAAGTGTAGTAACGCATCAATAAAAAATTCAAATCTACAAAACTTCTCACTTGACACGTAGCATTTTATGGTCTAACTAGCTTTTTCCCGCGGCTTCGCCCGCGTACTAAAAGTACTAAAAAAGGAGGTTCTCAGTTAGACTCGTATGTTTGTATGTAGGAATGTATGTTTGTCCGCGATCATCTTGCGTTTCGCTGAACTGATTTAGAAGCGGTTTTCGGAAAAGTATTCGTTACATTCTGGAGGTTTCGGTATACCACGTTTTGAAGACGGCGGTTCCCTCATTTTTTATTTTAAAGAAATTATTGCAATAATTGTTTAATTGTTACGCCATCAACAACTTACTACCGAGAGATTATGATTAATACAGATTTCTACTCTTGAATAGAAGCTTTTCCCCGCGACTTCATTTGCGTGGAATTAGTAATCCACCCTCCTTTTTACCCGCTTAAGGTATGACTTCTGGGATAACAACTATTATATATCCTTCTCCAGAACGCAACATATCTCCATACCAAATCATCTAAATAGGTTCAACGGTTATTAATTTCCCATACAAACTTTCAACCCCCGTTTCACCCCCTAGAGGGTTGATTTTCGAGATATAAACTATCCTATATTGTTTACCGAGACTCAATCTATATAATATGTACCAAGTTTCATTTCAATCGTTTGTTAATAATTCGCCATACAAACTACCAACATGTTTTCTACCCCTCTAAGATTGATTTTCGGCTTAAAAAATATTCTATATTGTTTCCTGGGACTCAAACTATATCCACAACAAAATTATCTAAAACGGTTCGCGGTAAAAAAATCTTCATACAAACCTCCAACCCCCATTTCACCCCCTTAAAGATTGATTTTCGAGATAAAAACTGTCCCATGTCGTTTCTCGGTACACAAACTATCTCTATACCAAGTTTCATCTAAATTGGTTCAACGTTTAAAAATTCCCCATAAAAACTATCAACCCCCATTTCACCCCCTTAAGTGTTGATTTCGTAATCAGCGACCCGATAAACCATAGAAACAATACCCATGTTGATATTTAAATTTTGTCACCACATTTCCCCCTTATGAGTTGAATTCTCAAAAAAGCTGAAACACTTGTTTTCTCATAATATTGTCTTCGGCTGCCGCGATAGTTATTCATGAAATAAAACAATTAAAAACGGATTTTATCGCGTGTACTGAGCTTAAATTACTTGTTTTCTCATTTATCGTTAGGAATACTCCTGTAAAGTTTCGAATAAAATAGTTGAACTAATCTCGTTTCCCATACAAACTTTGAACCCCATTTCCCCCCTTAGGAGGTCAATTTTTAAAAATTATTTCTAAGTGCATCCTTATGCCTTATAAAGAGCCTACGTACCACATTTGGAATCTCTAGAACCAGCGGTTTGGGCTGTGCGTTGATATGTCAGTCAGTTTCTTCTTTTATATATTTAGAAGATTGCAATTTGTCACAAATACTTTCAAGAATTTTCATGTCCACAATATTAAATTTCAAAATCGATGCCATTTTCTTAATTAACGTCCCAAAAAATCACAAAAACGACACCCATATGGATATTTAGATATTTCAACCCCATTGTACCCTAACAGGGGAGATGGTATTTCACGTCCGCCACGTCGGATTTTAAAATCGTTGTTGTTTTCGTAATCAACGACCCGATAAACCATAGAAACAATACCCATGTTGATTTTCAGACTTTTTGACCACATTTCCCCCTTTTAGGGGTTGAATTCTCAAAAAACCTGCAACACGTATTTACTCATTTTTTGTTAGGAATACTTCTGTGAAGTTTCGAATAAAATAGACTAACTAATCTTGTTTCCCCATACAAACTTTGGACCCCCATTTCACCCCCTTAGGGGATGAGTTTTGAAAAATCCTTTCTTAGCGCACCTCTAGACCTTATAAGGAACCTACTTGCCAAATTTGGAATCTCTAGAACCAGCGGTTTGGACTGTGCGTTGATAGATCACTATGTCAGTCAGTCAGTCAGTCAGTCAGTCACCTTTGAGTTATATATATAGATGTTATCTTATCGTATTGTACTTATAATTATCTTGGGACATATTGGACGGTAACAATTCGCTCTAACGGTTCAAACCAAAAAGTTCACCCGGCCCCTGTTTCACGACGCTATCAAATGTTACCATTCCGGAAGTACATAATTAAATTACCTAGGTACTGACATTAAAGCCGTAGGTTGCTTTAACCACTAACCACCGATCAACCTGTTCTTGTTTACCACCAACGTTATACGTTTAATAAGAACAATAAACATATGGTCAATAAATAACTGGTGCAGTTCTTACGACAATATTTTGATGATAATTCGATATTTTTAGATATGCAATTAGTCATTTTGTTAGAATTGTGCGACAATTGTCGTGTGTCTCGTGACAAGTGTCAAAAGCTCTTCACAAAAGCTTTTTAAATTAGTATCACATTCGTGGTAAACAAGCATACAGCCCGACCAACGGTAAGCTGTTCCCGTGTCCTGTGGACGCCTTCAATATCTGTAGATACCTACCTAACAATGACGCAGACATATGTTAAACGCATGGTGAAACGGGGGCCATAATACTAGTGTTAGCTCTATAGGTACTATAGAGTCAAATGCGTTCTTATTTTAATTTTAAGTATATAATACCTTGATTAAAAAATATATTTACTTAGTACTTGTAACAACAAAACATAAAAATGTTATAGGTAGAACATAACCCTTTTGATTGATTATGATAACCATAATGATTTATTCTTGATGGTTTCCAAGTTCTCCAAATTGTTTAAGCGTCTGCCTAGTTTAAAATTCTAGAAAAACGAGTCAAATTATTTTTCAACCAACTTCAAGATTTCGAAAGAGTCGGGATCTTCGCTTGTTTTTTTTACCTTTTTTATGTATGTTTACCGATTTTTCAAAGACGGCTAGACTGATTTAGAAAATTATTTTTTCGTTTGAAAGAGTATACTTGACAGTTGGACCAACTGTTGGTCCTATTGTCATCAAGTCAGGATCTGATGATGGGATCCTGGAGAAATCGTGGGATCTCTTCCAATAATATAGGCACACCCATAGTACATTGTATGTCACTCAAGCTGTTTTGATATGTCTTCTTATAAAACTACGCATTATTGTGTACCTTTAAGATATATTATTACTGTATTACTGTTATGAAAAAATATGTCCGGCCGAGTTTCTTGCCGGTCATAATACTTCTCGGGTCAGAGGTGTAGGGTTAGAACCGGTGGTATTTTTTTTCTGTGACGTTCATAAGTGCATTGTAATGTGCCTAAATTGAAGAATAAATATCTTTTATCTTTTAATTTGAGTATTTTTTACAGTAGCTAGGGCGTTTGCTCTTTGAAAGGTGTAGTAGGTTAAGTGAAGTCGGTTCTTTTTGTATAAAATTATTTAAAGGTTATGTGTTGTAAATGCGGCGCGCGACGTGGTAATGGCAACGCGCGTGCTCTAGCGCATCTGTAAGGCCCACGGCGGTTTTCTGCGAACTCGTTTTTGACAAAGCTATCACGATTTATTATTTTGGCGGATTTTAATACCATGACGGTGGCAAACAAGCATATGGCCCGCCTGATGTTAAGCAGCTACCGTAGGCTCACAGATGCGCGTTGCCACCCTTTAATATCAAGGATCCATTGTGTTGACGGCTAAAGGGACAAGAACCCTCTTTGAGCTTATAACTTATAAAACAATAGCATCGTTTTTAAGCAACTATGAACCGACGGTCCCAATTAATAAATTCGGATCTGTAAAATGATTACTTTTGGGGAAATGCTGTCAAAGTTTTTCAAAAAAATGTATTGGTTAATAAATAAAATATAATTTTCAAACTAGCCTTAAGTATGTATCATTACGTTGTGTATTGTTAGCCGCTGTCTGAATATACACTTTTATAGCAATTTGGTAAAAAAAAATAGAAAAAATGAATATACGACATTTTTAACCGAAATATTTCTGAAAAATATGTCGGAAGTGACACATACGACATTTTTGTTCTTAAAATAAATCGGTTTTACAACATTCGACGTCGAAGTTACTACTTATTCCTTTAATAATGTTGTAACTGACACGTACAAGAAAACTGTAAATAAAAAAATTAAAACATAACATAAAATCTTTTTACATAACGGTATCCTAGCCTAGTCGAATCGGGTTCGAATCCTGGTCAGGGCATTTATTTGTGTGATTATCATATATGTTTGTTCGTGAGTTACGGATGTTTTCTATGTATTTAAGTATTTATCTATCTATTATATAAATATCCTCGTCTGTGGGTACACAACACAAAACTTAATTGGGCTTACTGTGGGACTAGATCGATTTGTGTAAGATGGTCCGATAATATTTATTATTATTTTCACTTTATTTATTTTTTCTTTTAGGTTAGGCTATTTACAATATTTTTATAAAAGTAAAATACAAAAATACATCTTAAACATACAAAAACAATAAAAACATTATAAAAAAACCTAACCTAGGGTGCCGTCGGCAAAGAAGCAGGGCCCAGGCTGCCGGTGGTTAGGGCCGCAGAGTGACGAACCATCGGACTATGCGCGCCATGTCCAGGATTACCGCCTTCTGGCCCGTAGCGAAAGTCTCTCAAGATGTTGGTCGAGACTCTTCGCTAAGAGACCGTTCGCAGAAACAACTATCGGCACAATGATCGCCGAATCAACCTCCCACATGGCGGTCCTTCTTAGCCTTCATGAGGTTCTCGTCAAATGGGACGGCGATGTCGATACCACGATACCAGGCTTATTGGCTCCGGTAGTTATTCGTCATGATTATTATTATTATATTATAAAGTAGGATTTGGCATATACGAGGCTTTGTACTTCTTCCGTGTCCCGTCAAAAAAATCGGTACTGTCACAACCGAAATTTTTAATTGGTATCTCTTTTTAGATCCGACTTTTTTGTTTTGGTTTTTCCGGAAAATAATATAAATATTGAAAATCTGAAACGTTTTCAGATTTAAAAGTTAAAGGATTTTCTCATGCTTTGACGTAGAAAACCAAAAATATTACATCTTTTTTGGACCGAATTTGTTAATGGGGGCCGTCGCAACAGTGTGTCCAAAATGAAAATTAGCCTTGAAAACATGGCCAATTCTCTCTAGGTAAAAAAAATGAGGAATCCTATAATGCGCTCATCAATAAGCACATAACTACAACAGCATTTATCGATCCAGAGCCCGAAATTCCTACATCTAAAATCCGAACAGAACTAAATACCGCTATGTAAAAATGAATATTACAAATCGCCGAATCTTTCTCTATTTTTAAGGATAGGCCTAGGCAGCTTTGTGCAATAGAGACAATAGAGTTAGCAAACTAATATTTGAGTCTTCAAAAAACTCCCAATGATCGCGGAATAATATTTATAAAGCAAATTTTTTTTTGTAATAAGGAGTGGTCCGGGAAAAAAGTTCAGATTTTTCTTTTTATTTTGTGCCGATTTAGAAGCAGTGTTTATATTTAAATAACCTGTAGATACAATTATACAAAACATAAATACAATCATATTAAAATGAAACAGTGTTTGGAAGTTTTCGCCTTTTGTATTCCATCATACACATAGTTTTTTGAACAGCGTCTTCTGACAGAATTTTTGAGGTGATTCTCAAAAACATTGTATTTTCTGATAGTTTGATTTGATGAGTTATTTTATACCTTAATAAATTGTCTTTCTTCGATAGTAAACTTTTTTATCTGGCTTCATTTTAAGGTAGTAACATTTATTTTTATTTAAATGTATTTGCCTTTTTTTACAGAAAATTGTCTCCCGTAGAAAAATCTTTGTCAGGGGTTAGATTAGAGAGTCTTCCTGACTATACTAGGATTAGGATTAGGATTTATAATTACATTAACATTTATTATTTTAATTAAGTTGACATAACACTAATATATTGATTTTAATTTTTATTTCTTTAGTTCTACTCTACATCTGCGGTACCTACCATTAATTTGTACATCGTCAGTTTGTTTCGATTGTATTTATATAAGTTTTTTCCTTGTTATTTTATTTCAAATGTTACTATGTTCAACACAATATCTATTGTTTAGAACAAATAAAAAAAAAACTAGCTAAAATACAGTTAATTAATGTAGCTTCTTGGTAAGATGAAATTTTGAAAAGTATAAAACGGGTTGTGAAAATGGAAATACAATTGTGGCATTGTAGCGGATGTCGATTGAAGATTGTCAAATTATGTTGTTAAAAAAGTTTTATGTATGTTGAAATAAAAACGCGAAAACTTATATATGCTCACATATTTTATTATGATTGTATTTTTATTTATTAGTATTGTATCTACAGATTAATAAAATAAATATACTGCTTCAAAATTAGCACTAAATTAAAAAATACACTAGATTAGACACGGCTACTTTATTTCAGGAGCACTCCTTATGTCAATCAATACTATCTTTCTGCATTTCCTCATGAAATGGTTTAGTTAAAACCATTTTTTTACCGACTTCAAGATTCCGAAGGAGGGGGCTATCAATTCGTTTTTGCTTTTTTATGTATATTCACTGATTATTCGAAAACGGGTGAGCCGATTTGGAAAATTCTTTTTTGATTTGAAAGAGTATACTTCATAGTTAGTCCTATTGTCACCATGTCAGGATCTGATGATGGGATCCTGAAGATTTAGAGGAAACTCTTGCAACATATATTTGAGTATTTTTTTACAGTAGCTCGGTCATTTGACTTTGGAAAGGTTCGTTTTTTGTTTAAAATTATCTTTTATCATCTCTACATCTAGCCCAGGAGCTTTTATAAAAGTAATTTTGTTTTTACAATATAAAACATATTTCTGGATATGTATATCATTTATTCATTCATATATTATTACTAGCTGACTCGGCGAACATTGTACCGCCAACTTCCACCGACTCCCGTCGACCTCTAGTTCACTCCTACGCCACGCGCCAGTGCTACCGTCTCCCACCACTCTCCCACTATATTCTATATTCTAACTATATTCCAACAACCACACTTATAAATATTTTTAGGTTTTGTTGTACTGTTGTTTTAAAAAAATGTGTCCCGCTGAGTTTTGTGCCGGTCATAATTCTTCTCGGGTCAAAGGTGTCGGGTTAGAACCGGTGTAGTTTATTTACCCTCTTTTACTTTGATAAACTATCTGACGTT
This sequence comes from Pammene aurita, assembly GCA_947086415.1. Classification (NCBI taxonomy): domain Eukaryota; kingdom Metazoa; phylum Arthropoda; class Insecta; order Lepidoptera; family Tortricidae; genus Pammene; species Pammene aurita. The sequence continues at coordinate 4,411,684 of OX352315.1, read as the reverse complement.
TAGGTTTTATGTTAGGTTTAGATTTCTTAGCATAGCTTAGTTAAGTTTTCTATGTAATGTAACATACTATTTTAAATATATTCTTTAATAAATGTTTGAGTTTGCTATTGTCGTTTAAAGTCTAGTATGTTCATTTGTTTTTGCACCCGAAGCTTTCAGCTGTATGCGATTAGTTTTTCGCTACTACTCAAAACGTTGTTTGGTTGTTTATAAACTCTTTATTGTAAAAAAAACAAGTCAAATACAATATATCAAACACATACAGCCATATTCATAAAAAGTTAGGAGCTCACTGATCGGTCGATCAGAGGTAGGTACCAAAATTCTTGATGCATAAACGCGTATTAACGTTAATCTGTCTCCGATCGACCTCCTATAAAAGCCAAAAGTTACGAGCCCGTGGACCCTCCTTTATCCGCATATTAAGTCACAAGATGGCCGACACAACATTGAACAGCTGATTTTGAATTTTGATAGGGGCTACACAGTACAGAAATCGGAGAGATTTCTAACAGATGGAGACTTCTGTTTATAAGTTTCTGTGTTTCGATTTAATTGTTAAGTAAATAATTGTAATATCAATAAATAGTACAGCGACATCGGAAATGGGTAGGAAACAAATATCTAGATTTTCGACGAGTAAACATCGTAATTAAATGCAAGTAATGTCAGTAGGTAATTCAGGCTATCAAACAAGTGAATCGCCGGCGTCTGAAGTTTCAAGTTTCAGTGCGTGTGTCTTAAAATAATCTGCCCTATCCTATGAGGACCTCGTCACTTACAGAAATCAAGTAGAAGAAGCGCTGCAATAAAAGTAGTAAGTACCTACCTATAAGCATATTAGCTATCTACTTATCGTTCGAGGCGGTACCCTATCTTAGGTTACCTACGTATTTTTTTTACCTACTTGTGTTAATAACCATATAGGTACACACACACACATTAAATAGTCGAATATTGCTCGACATGTTTCGCTCCATAACGAGAGCGTATTCATGTGTCATGAGCCATTCGCGTGGCCCTCCGCGGCCGAGCGCTCGGCGCGGCGGCCGAGGAGGCGAGAAATACACTAATTTTCAGCATCATTGTCAAATGTAGTTGGTGTAATGGCTCATGAATAAGCTTCTCGTTATGGAGCAAAACATGTCGAGCAATATTCGACTTAAAAAACCTGTGTTACCCATTATTTAATATACTTATCTGAGTCTCACGAAAGTTTCGTGTTAAAAATTATATTAAATAGTATATTTGGCCAGACGAGGGAAGTAGATATAGGTGACCTACTATTATCGAAATGAAAGTTTTGCATAATATTGCAATCAATTAAACAACTTTAGGTACTTGATTCCAAGTAAAAGACTGTAGTAACATTTGACAAGTCATATGTTTAGATTGCAATAAGAATCATATAAAATAATTGTAGAATGGTGATTTTTTGGGAATTAGCTCATATTGAACCAGTCTGAATATAAGATTATGATCATACTCAATTACTTTTTACACACCGTCTTAGGGCCTCAGGGGTAGATCTCTACACCTGCAGTATCTATGTATGTATACTTACTAACTTTCAATCCTTAAAACTAAACATAAGTTTATTTATTCTAAAATAATAATGTGACCTATCTCACCTATGTGGTCAGACATAGACCCCTTATAGCAAAAAACCCAGTACAACACTATACTATTATATCCAGATGCTGAAAAGATTATGCAGTAGTGACGGATGAAGAAGTGGTTGCAGCATTAGTCAACATGGCAGTAAACAATGCACATCTTCAAGGTTTTATCCAACGCCACTCACAAGGAAGGTAACTATTTCCACTAACTGATCAACTCAAACCTATAGCATACGTCACTCAAAGTGTCAAACAAAGATTGCCCGGCTTGCACCTAATGCAGCTATGGTGAAAAATGTAATAGTAACAATATATGATATTGAACTTTGTCGCAGCATTTGTATACATTTTTCATGTCTTACAAAAAGGTATAGGTACTATCGGGTTCATAATTGCATACCCAAATAATGAATGAATTCATTGATAAATTGGGTATCCAATTATGAACCCGATGGTACATATAAGATATGTCAACACTTTCACTGCTATTTCATTGTAATCGGTTAAATTCAAACCTAACACCTTACCGGCTTAGTTAATTATTCTGCTGACTGTACACATCTTTAACACCAACGTTACAGTCATGATCTCTGAGTAGTCATAACATGTTCTGATTTCTGATATACAATTTATGTCAATGATCACAAACAGCTGCTGAAGTTTCCAGTAAAAGGAGAATAAAACATCAATACAAAATTTTTATTGAGATAAAATAAGATAATTTATTCAGTAAAATCAAATGTCCCGTTTAATAAGAAAACACAAAGCACAAAGGGTTTCTCTGTCTCATTTCCTTTTGTTTCAGTGTGATTGCTGAGGTGGCCAGGCTGGCTGCTGGGGCATGCTGGCCCATAGTGACAGTTCCTTGAAGGAAGGTGGTGGTGCTTGTCCATGAGTAACTTGGCCTTTCAGAATCTGGAAATAAAATAACAATTTTGATTAAAGATATTTTCAAATATTTTGTGTAATTTAATTTTAGTGTACTGCGGTGACCATATAAGTTATTATAATTTTGTTCATTGTCTATCTACCTACCTTTGCAAATAGAGAGTATTAACCGACACCAATATTCATAAGGCTGTACAAATTGAAAAAGAGCAGATCTGAAAACCACATTTAAATCTGGTTGTATCTAAATGCTGGTAGACAGAGCTAAAGACCCAACTATGGTTATTCTGACAGGCAGTTGTAGGCCTTTCATACAATAATAATGTATATTTTGCACTTATAAAACTATGGTTTTGGCACTATTAAAATATTTACATAATGTATAGGTAACCAATGTACAGGTATGTTGTAATAGGCATCAATTTCAAATACTACCTACCTTTACTAGACTACAACTTGTGGCAGCAGCTGTCACGCTTCAATTGATCAGTGACCACTCTTATTTCTTCTCGTTTCTGTTTCTTGAGCTATACAACCATTCTCTGAACGCCGGTATGCATGACATCGACACTAAGCAGTAAGAAATGGGTAAGCACGCTAAGTAATATTCAGTTCTTCAAGTTCTCAATTAACATTTGTTTATAAGTTTTATACTGAGAAATATGTCTGACATGGGCAGATACTTTTGTAAATGGTCCGAACCTAGTTATAAATCAATTAATTAATTGATTTTCTTACCTTATTTTGATTACTAGTCCAGTGATTCATCGTAGGTAACAACACATTCCTACTATTACATTTCAATTGTTTACTGTCTCTCTTCTTCACTATAGGTAGGTACATTAATTTTATTCATGTTTCTCGACACATTACACAGTCATTAATCTAAAATTAGTTACAAAAGTATTTATCCAAACCGTAGTAACATGCAAAATACGTAATAAAATTTAACGCATTTCCCGCTACTACCGCTGTCATGTGTCATGTTCTGTCAAACTTTTTTTTTAATTGCGATGAAACCGGGTTTTTGTCTATGATTTTGCCAAAAGTGCCAACATAACGCGTCTAATCTTTCAATAAGCGGTGGATCAGATATGAGCAGGATAATATGTGTTTATAAATCAAGCATTTTTAAAAACCTCAATTAAGGCTAATCGGCGTATCACCGGGTTCGACGATCAGACGCCGATTAAGGTTTTTTTATGAATATGGCCGTTATAATATAGTTAAATATAATGGGTATGTGTGTTATCTTATCTGAAAAAGATCTTTAACGATAAGACTGCCAGTTTTCTGCCTCTATACTTCAATCTATGCTGTGTACTGTTGTTATTGGTATTGAGTGAGGTGTGCAATCAGTAATTGTGTAAGAATTGTGCGACAATTGTCGTGTGTCTCGTGACAAAAGCTCACAAAAGCTTTTTAAAATAAGTATCACAACGGTGGTAAACATGCATACAGCGTGACCAATGGTAAGCTGTTCCCGTATTCTGTGGACGCCTACAATTTCTAACCTAACCTAACTATGACGCAGACATACGTCAAACGCGTGGTAAAACTCGGGTCATAATACTAGAGTGTTAGCTTTACTGCCAAGAGTCAAACGAGTTTTTATTTTTAATTAACTGAATACCTTGAGAAATACTGGTGGCTTGACGGTGAGACGTCAGACTTTCAATCCAAAGGTCTCGGGTTCAAACCCCGGCTCGTACCACTGAGTTTTTCGGAAACTTATGTACGAAATATCATTTGATATTTACCGGTCGCTTTTCAGTGAAGGAAAACATCGTGAGGAAACCGCATCTAATCCCAAAAAGGCCTAGTTTTCCCTCTGGGTTGGAAGGTCAGATGGCAGCCGCTTTCGTAAGAACTAGTGCCTACGCCAATTCATGGGATTAGGTTGCCGAGCGGACCCCAGGCTCAATAGAGCTAAAAGCTGGGACAAACGCGAGGAGGAAGATATAATACCTTGATTCAAAATAAAAATACTTAATACTTGTAACAACAAAACTTATGGATTTTCTAGGTTCATAATAGAATAACCCTTTTCTGCTAGCTAGTGTCAGAATCACTAGGTATTACATAATCTCATGATACCTCGATTTAAACTCTACAAAAGTGGCACAGTTAAAACGGTCGAGCGGTCAATTATTCTTGAAGGAGCAAGGCGAGTTGAACCAAGTAGTATGAAATATTCGCAAGGAAGACAGACTAATACGGCTTTAATTTGCTCTATGGCCCGACGTTAGGTCAGTTACTAGTAAAAATACTATTAAAATTTTAACAGAGCGAGAATAACTATTAATCATACATGCTACAGCCGGTATACTATCCAACCACGCGCAACATCATAAGAGCCGTAACAGCCATTATAAAACTCATTGAATTGTATATCATAGGTACTCCTCATAATATTACTCGACAGTATTTTAAAAAGGTAGGCTAGCGCACATCTGTAAGGCCGCGGTGATTTTCTGCGTCCTCGTTTTTGACAAAGCTGTCACGACTTAGTATTTAGGCGGATTTTTAATACCTCGACGGTGGCAAACAAGCATATGGCCCACTTGATGGTAAGCAGCTACCGTAGACTCACACATGCGCATTGCCACCCTTTAATATCAAACGACTAAAAGGGACAATAACCCTCTTTGACCTCTTGGTTATAAAACAGTAGCATCGTTTTTAAGCAACTATAAACCGACGGTCCCAATTAACAAAGTCGGATTTGTAAAATGACTACTTTTGGGGAAAGGCTGTCAAAATTTTTCGAAAAAATATATTGTATTGGGTTCAAACTATACTTGATTATTTATTATTACGTTGTTTATTGTTAGCCGCTGTCTAAATAAACATTTTATAGCAATTTTGTTAAAAAAATTGCAAAAACGAATTATACGATATTTTGAACTGAAATATTTCTGAGAAATATGACTAAAGTATCATATACGATATTTTAATCTGGACTTCGTTATCAAAATAAATCGGTTGTACAACATCCGATGTCGACATTAGTATAATAAAATAAAACTGTAATTACAATAAAATACAAAACGTAACATAAAGTCTTTTTGCATGTTAAAAAGTAGGATGTGGCATAATTATACGAAGCTTTGTACTTTCTCCGTATCCAATGAAACAGTGTTTCCGAAATGCAAATTCCAACCTGGAAAATATGACTGATTCTCTCAATCGTTTCATGTGCTGATCAATGATGTCACAACAGCATAAATCGATCTAGTGTCCGAAAGTCTTATGTAGACCTAAAGTCCGAACGGAATTAAATACCGCTATGTAAAGATTAGTATCATAAATCGCTGGATCTCTCTCTTCTAAGTATAGGCTTAGACAGCTTTGTGCAATAGAGACAATAGAGTTCGCAAACTAACATTTGTGTGATCGTGGAAAAATATTTATAAAGCAAGTTTTTTTGTGATATATCAATCAATACAATCTTTCTGCATTTCCTCATGAAATATCTAGTTTAGTTAAAACCATCTAGCCCAGGAGCTTTTACAAAAGCATTATTTTTTTACGATATATAAATCATATTTCTGTATATCAATTATTTAATATTATGTTATTGGCGTTTAAAGTACGTTCAATTGTTTTTGCACCCAAAGCTTTCAGTTGTATGTGATTAGTTTTTCCCTACTCAAATGTTGTATGTTTATTTGTTAACTCTTTATTGTAAAAAAACAAGTCAAATGCAATTTATGAAACACGCGTATTATTATAATTAAATATAATATGTGTGTTATCTGAAAAAGGTCGCTCTTTAACGATAAGACCGCTGATTTCTGCCTCTACTTTAATTTATGCTCTATGTACTGTTATGGTTATTGGTACTAAGGTGTGTAAAAACAATAGTTAGTTTTAGTTTTACCAGGCGGTTTTCGTATTGGATACAGATCTTCATAAGTGTGACAAGCGGGTTTAACTGTATTTTAGTTTTTCAATATTTCATTAAAATAAGATTGTAAGTTGTTAACAGATGCGGAACGATTTGTATGCTTTCCTTAGCACCTGGCCGGAAAAGGCACAAGACGGAGAATTGTGGAGATCAAAGGGAGGGGTATTTGCCCAGCATCAGCAGTGGGACGCTATTATAGGCTAATATATTTTATTTTGTAAGTAATTATGTGTATGTGTCATCTGAAATAAAGGGAATCGAAATTATATTTAAGTTAGAAAAGAAAAAAGTTTTTTTTTTCTTTTCCATTTTTGCTTTTTGTAGAAGTTATTAGGAGCAGAATTGAATAATAATATACAATACATACATTTTAATGTCGCTACACTACGGAAGCTGACGTTCACATTGAGTTTCGATACTTACTATGGAGAATACATATTCACCACGAGGCGAAAGATATTTTTACGTAGTTGTAAAATTATATATATTTAAAAACTGCATTCATTAATCATGATTTCTCATGATGTTTTTTTATTTTATTTCAATAGACTTTAGTTATATAACGTTCTAAAACAAATATTATTCTGAGTGATTTTCCTCTCCGCAGACCTTTAAAAAAATATGGAATTTTACATTTTTAGTATCAAAAATGATTTGTGTTTTTTTTTTTGTTGTGTGTTATTGACCAATTTTTATAAGAGATTTACGGCCGTGGTATAGTTTTGAGTGAATGACTTTGTGGATGTAGAGTCCGGAGTTGCAGCAAGCTTGCAAAATATGTATTACGGTTGTACCAGTAGCTACATTTACCATTTTTTTTATATGTAGGATTGACGGAAACTGCAGATTGCATATTAAATAATTTTCTACCTGAAAGAAGGTCACGTTATATTATACACGACCTTGATTAGAACATGTTGAGATCGTATACTTTAAAGGTTTGTGCCCACTAAGCTGTTCAAACCATGACCGTTTTAGGACCGTACTAAGCACGGAAAAAGTGTCGCACGCTGGGAAAACGTAGCAACGTATAATCAGCTATTTATACCTGTACAAAACGCGTATGAAGCGCATATGCAACGGGTTTGTATCCCGTATCATATACACTTGTAACGCGTGTGATGCCTTTTAAAAATTACGTAGAAAAACAAAATCTCCACGTAGCAAACGTGATTACAACCGGTTCCCGTTGCAAACGCATAACAAATGGGGTTTGATCGGAATTGAGCCCCGTTCAGACACCGGTCTATGAACGTACCGTACCATGCAGAGATTGGCTCGGTACCTGAAAATTATTCTCGACAAGAATATTGGACGGCCTGGTCATGGCACGTTATGTTGTTGGTCTGTGCCGGAACGGTCTAATGGGCAAAGCATCATAGTTATTCCTACAAAAAATGTTTTTTCTATATATCGGTGTAGGCACAGTCATGGCACGGTAATGGTTTGGACGGAATTGTGAGCATGGTCACAGACCTTAAATGAAACTCCTTTTGACTGCAACGAATTCTTCTTTAAAAGAGTCGGATGCGCATATAACACCTCTGAAGAAAAGGAGGGTTAAGGCGCCACTAGGCGCTTCACATTAGGCCGGCCGTTGTTTGCCACCATCTTGATACAGGTAAAATAATCAAAGATTTTATCTTCCAATACAAACGGGAAAGAAAAGAAGTTATTTTATATTTCGAATGTTTGATAGATTTTACTGTAAGTAGAAGGTATCATTACTCAAGTTCTTATTTCTATTAATTTAACAACAGTAAGTGGAGACAGCAAGCGGTTACCGTAGCCTATGAACGTCAGCTTCATTTCACGAAAATATGCAAATATTTAGCTGACTCTAGAGTTGCCATGTTCATCATACCTACCATGCCACGTAATATCATTAGCCCGCAAGTTCGTGCTACGACATAGAAGCGAGGTGTCACGAGATTAACTACATAACATAAGTATTGCGACCTTAGGTTTACCTGCTGCGATTTTTTAACACAAAATATTTTTTTTTAACGAATACACACTGTTCCTTAATATTTATCTCATGCTTTCTTAGAAACCTATTACTATATGTGGAGTTTCGCGAAAGGGCCCACTTTATCGATTTACAATGAAACTTAATTCATTCACTTCACATTCACTAAATAGATAGCGTATATTGTGTAGTTTTAAAAAGTACTAATAACGCCATATCGACAAAGTGGGACCTTTTTACCCTGGACTGTCACATATGTTTAATTGTTCATTGCTAACTACTGCTACTTTTGCATTTACAATATATACAATTGTACAGGTAGTCATAGCTTAAAAATAACAATTAACAAAGAAAAATGCTTTTCATATTTTTAGAACATGCATGTTATTCGTAAACTTTTTATTTATTTTGAATAAGTTAATTATTTTACGTATCTATGTGGCAGACAAGTACTAGATCTCGAGATCAAACTATTAGGTAAAGCCAAGCCTACTTGCATATGTTTACCACTTACACGTATGAAGTTATGATCGTAAGTCGTACCAATCTCAATAAAGAAACTGAGTCGCCCCTAACGTTAGACTTTGCGTTAATACTTGTCGTTAAGAGGTTCCATTGGTTCTGGTCATCATCAGAACTTCTACCTACCCGAATATTAATTTATAATATCTAAATCGAAGTCATGTATACGTGCGCCTTTTATATCCAACGAGTTCCATTTGCTCCTCCTTGTTTCCATCATCAGAATTTCCCTTTGATAGTGGTAGTATATCAATTTAGTAATACATTCCTTAATAATTAATTTTTTTTCTCAATTAGGTATCGTAATGGCGACTATCCGAGTTGCCAGACATATTTAAAAAATCGCATAAATTGACACCGCCCCCTTAATTAAAAGTAGGTTAAAAGTATTTTTTTTTCACTTTATTTATATTTAACACTTTTATTACGTACAAATCGTGTCATATTTTAAAGAAACAAAAAAAAATGAAGGAAACGTTTAACGCAAAGTGAGCCGTTTTAGTGCTCGCTAGTGTAGTCAACCCCATATTACTCCCTTCCCACAGCAAATCGAGACTGGCGACCCAGTAATCATTAATCTACACAAAATTACCTTTCCAATGATATATGACACATGGACATTGGACCGGGTACCAGGCTCCATACATTTCTGCCCCTTCTCCTTTGAATTTATTTAGAACTAGCTGTGCCCGCGGCTCCGCCCGCGTGGAATTCGGTCTGTGTCAGTAAGCGGCTAATTCACCCCTAATTTCTCTCCCGCTACCCTGGAGGCGGAACTTGAAGTAAAGTTGACAGATGACGCTAGAGGACAGTAGTCCTAATAAAATATTTTACAATTACCACTAAATGAAAGTACACTCAAAACTGATTACGTTTTTTATCACATTATTTTTTTGTCATGATTTAAACGACATAGAGTAGTAGGTGTATATCGGACGATATACACCTTATACGTTCATGTCCACGGCAAATATCATCCAAATCGATCCTCCCGTCAAATCAGTCTAAGCATAAGGCGCGGTTGAAATTGGGGGGGGGGGGGGGGGGGTCACAAATGCAGAAATGATTTTTTTCTATTTGAGGTGCACTTGGAGCGGGAAGGGGGTCCATGACCCATGCAAATTTAACTCAATCGAGTGTAGAGGCTACCCCCCCCCCCCCTTTTAGACGTTGAATTTGAGCAGGATGAGATGAGAACCGGCCAAGAGCATGTCGGGCGATGCTCAGTGTAGAGCTTCGTAGAGGCCGCCCGGTTACAAAACATCCGTTCAAAAGGTCGTTTATTAAGGGATATTTGGCGGCGCTTACGTCATTTTACTATTCGGCACTTCCTTTCACTATGCGTTTTTGACTGATAATTCAAAAACGGCTGAACCGATTTTATTCAATATAGTTTTTATTGATTCTATTGAGGCCTGATAAGGCCTCACCAAATTTCAGCTTTCTAGTGCGAACGGTAACTGAGCTAGACCGCGGACAGACGGACGGACATGGCGAAACTATAAGGGTTCCTAGTTGACTACGGAACCCTAAAAAGAGATAAATAGTAGTTATGTAACTGTTACGTAAGAAGGCCTAATTATGTACAGAAGCATACACTGCTTTACCTACACACATATTAAAAAACCAGGGGGGGGGCGGGCGTGCCGGCGGTCGGGGGTAATGAATTTTCATACGTTTTTACCACACTGTCACAGATAAATCAAAATATTTATTTATCAATGTAAGCACATTACACTGCACTAATTAACGTCAGAGAAAAATAAAATACGTGAGTGTCGTGTTATTTAATTATTTTTTTTTTGAATTTTTTTTTTTGTATTTTTTTGAAATTTTTGAAATAGTTGAAATTTTTGAAATTTATAAAAGTATTGAAATTTTTAAAATTTTGGAAATTATTTGAAATTTTTGAAATTATTGAAATCTTTGAAATCTTTGAAATTTTTGAAATTTTTGAAATTTTTGAAATTTTTGAAGTTTTTGAAATTTTTGAAATTTATGAAATTTTTCGAAAATTTTGCCATTGTTTACTTTTAGGAGTCCCGACTTTTTACAGTATTTTCACTTTTATCACATTGTCACTTCTCACTTTAACTTTTCACTACACTTCAATTCCCTTCACTTTATTCTATTTTATATATTTTTTATTTCATTCCATTTTACATGTTTCTCAATCGTATGGGTGTCGCGTTTTCGTGACGTGACGCTTTTTCGTGACTTTTTTTCGCCTAGCCTCCCATCCGCGAACCGTCCGATAAGGAACTTCGTTCCAAAACTACCACCGGTTCTAACCCTACAAACACCTCTGGCCCTAGAAGTATTATGACATTTATGACCGAAAAGAAACTCGACGGGACTTATCTTTTTCAAAACAGTAAGTAATACATTATTAGATCTTAAAGATACAAAATAATGCGTAGTTCTTCAAGAAGACATATCAAAACAGCTTGAGAGACAGATAATGTACCCAATGTTTAATTATAAAGAAAAATAAATCCTAATCTGACTGCTTCACAAAACGTTTGATATGTTTTCCTACCTCAACGGTGTCCTATAAATGTTAGATGATTTTGTAGTAGTTTTTTGGTTTGGGCCATGCATCTTTGTCCGTCATATATAATCCTCGAACCTGCAACATCCCTTTGACATTCATGACATTTTAAAATATTTCTTAAGAGCGGGTAAAGGTAAATTTAAAGCATCGACGGGTAACATGTTATAAATATGAACACCTTGACCAAAAAATTACAAATTATTTCAATACCAAATTTCATCTAAATACGTACAGCGGTTATTGGTTGTTTCTTCCCCGTGGAAACTTCCACCCCTTTTGCATCCGCTTAAGGGATAATTTCCGAGATAAAACTATTTTATTTCCTTTTCCAGTGCTGAAATAATCTCCATACCAAATTTTATCTAAATCGATTCTGCGGTTAATAATTTCCTATACAAATCTCCTACTCCCTTTTCACCCCTTTAGAGTTGATTTTCAGGGTGAAAACTATCCTTTGTCCTTTCTTGAGACCCATACTATACCAAATTTCATCTTTATCAGTTCAGCGGTAAAAAAATCCTCATAACAACTTCCAACCCCCTTTTCACCCCCACAAGGGTTTGAAAACTATCGTATGACGTTTCTCGAGACTCAAATTATCTTCATACTCATTTCTATCTAAATCGTTTCAGCGGTTAAAAATTCTTCATACAAACTTTCAACCCCATTTTCACCCCCACCAGGGTTGATTTTCGGGATTAAAATTTCATCAAAATCCGTTCAGCCGTTTTCACGTGATGCGCGGTCAAATAAACAGACAAACAGATAAACAGATAAACAGATAAACAGATAAACAGATAAACAGACAAACAGACAAACAGACAAAAAATCTAAAAATTATTGTAACGTGTTCTGTTATCGATTCTAAGTATCCCCAGCCAACTTTTTTTCGATTATCTTCCATGTACAGACTTTCGACCCTCTTCAGCTTTATTATATGTATAGATTGCGAGGTGACAAGGAAAGTCAAATCGGTTCAGAGTCAGTTTACGCCCTGCTCTCCACCGCAACGGTTCGCTAAATAAGCTGTTTAAATTGATAATTTATAATCGACTTAGCTTCAGAACTATCAGTTATGGATTTGTAATAAACTTGCTATCTTCGCGATCGTAGGAAATTCAAAGTGCACACCGCTGATCTCCTAAGGAATACCGGGATGCCTGGAGCTGGAAAATGGGATCTACTGAGACTCTAGAGGTCGACTATCAGTGATTCCAGGGACTGGCTCCGGTAGACCGTTCATAACTTGGGAAAATCGGAAATAGTGACATTAGTTATTTGGTGTTGTGCTATGAATGACCTCTGAGTAGAAAAAGTGACGTTTACTCTGAGCCCTCCTAGGGTCCAATGGGGCGTGGCCCTTACCCTCTGAATTTGGAAAAGGATCTTCGGGACCTATTCTTTGTGTATTGGGACCCTGTGGACTTTAGGGAGCTTTTATAATTGTGTAGGCGGGACTTAGTTCAGATATTCTAAATCCCTTGATACCAAAGTGATATACGTTTGCCAGTTATAATTTCGCGGCTTTCTATATCGACCTGGTTGAAAGATATTTTGAAGTAATCTCTCTAAGTCATAACCGGAGTGATAGCGACATGACTATTGGAGTGCCAAGGGTCCTCCTTGGCTCCTTGGTTCTCTGATAGGTGGAGTGCGCGGTGATATGATGGGCAGGGATTGGGGACAGTTTGAATCATACTCTGGTTTAAACCTACCCGTTTCTGCCATTTTTGTAGCCCAGGAGTCTTAGGGATTCACCCAAACATCGGAGTCAGACTTCGCCCCATTTAGTCCGCTAGCATAGGGCCACACCACACGATTAGTTTAAATGTGAGAGTCTCCTCTCTAGTTTGCCTTTAGAATAGCCTGATAGATTTCTCACTTTCCCCACGGAACAGGTTTGAGTCAATTTAACTCAATAAATACCTCAAGCTTCACCGTATTTCTAAAATATTATATAGTAGCGAGACTCAAGTCAACTCAACTCAATACCTTGAGTCTAGCTACTTCTGTAGGATAGGTAGGATAGGGATAGTAGGATAGTCTGAGATCGGGTCCACTACATTCAACTCTCTGATCCTCTCACTATTAGATTTATTAGGTTGTAGGTAGGCATAACAGATACCCTATGGTTAAGTCCACTCTATTTTACTCCTTAACCACTGGATTCTCGAATATTTTACCTTAGGCAGGGACGTTTGGGCTAGGTTCTGACTATAGCGTCAGGATCTCGCCTGAGTTTGTTGGAGTTTGGCGTTTCACTTCACGAACTGCGCGATTCCGGAACGTTGGTAGATTCAGTAGGGATTTGCATTCACATTGTATTAGAAATTCTACAGTTCCCGAGGTTTCCTATGGGTTAAGGAACTCTAACCTCTCAATCTATATGGTCCTAAAAGCTTTACATTATGGAAGCTCTTACTGTTCTATCTGACTAAGCAAAGCACAGTCAGTCACTTCCTGATACCAGAATGGGTCAGACCTTAATTATTTATTTAGAATCACTAAAATAGGATTCTTTATATCTATACTTAAGGGAGTAGATTCCTAAACTCCATAAGGATTGAGATGTAACAGTTCCCTTTGACTCTGCAGAAAACTCCTTGACTAAAATAGCAAGTAGCTTCATTTGTTGAGAAATATGTCCCTGGTGAAAAACACCTCTACTCCGCACAGTACAAAAAAGATTGGAGGGGCCCTGACCAGTCTGGGACGAGGGGCACTGTCTTCTGGTAGGCCAGAGAGAGATAGCAATCTCTTAGGCGGAAGGAGGAGCCTAGACTTTACCAATCAAAAATAATATTTTTGTAGAATTTAGACTATGTGAATGTAATATCGACTGACTAGGCTTTCTTCACAATACTGGTTAAACTACTCGTATCTTAAGTTACTTTATCCTATTCTTTCAGAGTTTGCTTCATTTCTATCTTGTAAAAAGAACCTGAGTCATACTACCACACGACGTAGGTCCCCACTAGAATCGCGTGCCAATGTAGACCCTTCGAGACAAACACATTATGGTTAATTTAGGTTAAACTAGGCGGGGCTTCACAGGTCTGAGGGAACATTACAGTATGGTTAAAAAAGTGGTATCTTGAGCGTTGCGGGGGGCGCTAGAAGCAAACAAACTGCTGCCGAGAGTATTACAACATTTTTCACCACGCCACGGCAAAAAAAATACAAGCTTAGGTAAATACATAAAACAAAACAAATTAATTCTGCCAAATATTTATGGTTCAAAATCATCGTTCTATAACGTAAAGTAATTACTGTTCTCCCTTGTGAAAAAAAAATACAATTTTACTGACGCTTTAAAAAAATCAAGACAAGCGGTGGTGCTGATGTGGTGAAAAAGCATTCATACACAAGAAAATAATTTTAATAAGAAAACCTAACTACTAATAATATAATTATTTAATTTTGCAATGTTTCTGTCTGTTTTAATACCTACTTATAGTGCTGCAGTCTTTGTTACGTCAACGTCTATGGAGAGTTTGAGGCATTTGAAAAACATCAGAAAAGAAATTAAATTCGAGAAATAAATGAATCTTACACAAATCGAACTAGGCCCACAGTAAGCTCAGTAAGGCTTGTGTTATGGGTACTAGACGATATATATATATATATTAGATAAATATGGATAAATACTTAAATACATAGAAAACATCCATAACTCAGGAACAAATATCTGTGATAAACACACAAACAAAGTCCCTGACCAGGATTCGAACCCGGGACCTCCTGCTTCGTGGGCAGGGTCACTACCGACTGGACTAGGAGGCCGTTATTTCTATCGGTAGCCTGGTAGTCAGTGCCTTAAAGGATTGTTTGACATTTGATACTTCACGCAGATAAACATAGTAGAAAAATGGAGCAACAGTATAGTAATTATCAAAACAAACTCTGGTAGCCTGGCGGCCAGACGCCCGACATACGCTCTAAGGATCGCGAGTTCAAACTTGGCTCCTACTACTGCCTCCTAACTTAACTAAGGTTTTAGACACTTCAAACAATTTTACACATATTCTTCATAGATTCTAATCTAATGTAAGACTCTTATATTACAAAGGTATTCCTAATCCTGAAAGTTGAGAATATTATGCAAATATAAACATATCAGGTAAATAAATACAGTGCACAGTAGTACTAGTCATAATCCTCATGATTGTAACTAATTGCCACTAACAAGACCCAAGTTTTGAATTACTATTTAGGAGACTCGGGATATGAAAACCAATGGGTCTTCATTTCAAAAAAGAAGTTGACGTTTACTGCAAGTAAATGTAATTGTGTATCTGACTGACTTACGTGTAAGTTATATTCCAATATTATATCATATTATATTTCTTATATAATGGTTACACATGGCACTTTAAACTATACATACTTGTTTCTTTAAACATCGATTTTTTTTAAGGGTGTTCAGTTTTTCAGCTGCTTTCGCCACCGCATCTGTATGTTTATTGGATCCGGTGAGGTGAGAAGCCGCCAGTGTGTCTACGCATGTAGTATCCCATGTGCACATGTACATGGGGAATGGCTATACAGCCGCATACAGTCAAGGCGTTGTAGGAGATTTATTGCTAGTGGCTTGCTTAATCTGAGGAAATCTACTCTAACATAGCATCCAAATTACACAAAATAATGCAGAGCACAGTGAATGCAGGGTACTGTAGAGATATTCCCAACAGCAGGGTGGAAGAACACCTACAACTCGTCGCAATTTTTGATGTTTATCCATTCGCTCCTCGGCCAGATATCGACATTTCTTTTATGGCATGTTAATTGAACTTTAGGTTAAATAGGTAATGCCAATCATATTATATTTTAACAGTTATATATTTTTAATAAATACCTACAATTAATAATCATAAAAATTATAAATATTAATGTGCTCTCAGTGAAAATGTCTTAAAATCATATCAATTTTATAATTAATTCTAGAGGTATCTTACCTAGTTTGAATAGTCAGAAATCAACTTCGCGCAAAAGTTTCGTGGGGGCAATTACTAGAGGTCGCCTCCATCATTACTATCGGTAGTCTGGTAGTCAGTGCCTTAAAGGATTGTTTGACATCTGATACTTCACTACTTAAACATTATAGATACTGGTGCCGGCTATACTGTAAATTTATCAAAAATCTAAAATTACCGGTCGGCTTCCATATAGAGTTGACAGCGTTGTAGAGCCCATCACGGAGATATTGAAAACATAAGTCTTAAAGGTCGTAAATGGGCGCTAGTATGTGTGGCGTCAAGTTGAAAATACAAAAAAATACGTTAATTTATCGTTACCCTTAAATTTTGACACACGGCGAAGCCCACTTACTTAACCACCCACAAAATCTACATACTTACCAAATTTAAGACCATTACGGTGGGCGTATAAGGTTTTAAGACCAGTTGAAATCGCAATTTGTTGAGCCTTAATTTATTTTTGAGCTTACTGCTCGAAATTTTTACAGAAGCTATAAGACCCGTTTAGTAAGAAAATACCAAATTTAAGACCATACCGGTGGGCACATAAGGATTTAAGACCATTTTAAGAAATAGTCGGCTTCATAACATCAACTGTAAGACACTCCTCCGTCTACAGCTCAGCCAGCCTCGTAGGTAAAGTCACTAAAATCTTACAGGACCCCCAAACCATGGAACTGTGGGCTTAGAGGAGGCCAAAAAAGCTTGGTGAAGTGGTTGGCGGGTCAGGATGTTTTTACCCATCCAAATTGCCATTGGAGCTGGGACGACGTATTGTGCCAAATTTCTTATGAGTCCCCGTCCAAACAGGAGGTTTGGTGACGGGAGGACAGCTTTTCCAGACACTGTCAGTAATAATGACATTATTTCTCTACTCATCTTGCTCATCCTTGATTCATATACATAGAAAAGGATGGGTACAGAAATATTGACATTATTCCTGGATAGAAATAAGTCAAATAATAATAACATTAAATAATTAAAATACTTTAAAAAAGAAAAAGAAAAAATATATAAATGTACAAAAATGTATAACATAAAAAAGTTAAAAACTAAAATAAAAACGTCTTCTAAGGCTTTTCCACAAAATATGCACTTAATGAATACACACAAATCATATGTAAGTTAACCAGTGAACGCACCGGGTAGTTCGGTTTAACTGGTCCCTATGCACAACATTACATTGTTGCATTGCGCTTGGTGTTACCGAGCGCCTTTGTTCTTAGCTCGTCCACCAGTTTTTGCATTCTACCCTCTCCCATTTAGCTTTAAGATAAATATTGTTTTCTCAGTAAGTGATTTATGTAAATCTTTTTGAGAAATAAATGTCTTAAATCGTATAGTATCTGGACCGGCACCTGATTGATTGAAATCTGATTCCGGCTTTGAGTCCGTGTTTGTGCTCCACACAGTTGTTCTTGCGGTACTTAAGTAAATGCCACATGCGTGCCTGTGGGATGCTATATGCGTAGACACACTGGCGGCTTCTCACTTCACCGGAACCAATAAACAAGCAGGTGCGGTGGCCAAAGAAGCTGAAAAACTGAAGACCCATAAAACATTTTTATACCTTTCGTAGTCGAGACCCTTGGCGCGTGGGGACCCAGTGCTCAGTAACTTTTTAAAGAACGCAAAAAGAGGCTCGTCGACTCAATTGGTGACCAAAGAGCTGGCAGCTTCCTCGCTCAACTCATAAGTTTTGCGATACAGCGGAGAAATGCTGCCACCATCCTCGTTTGTTAGTTTCTAACATGTCGATACATATAATATATCGGAACCTCGACCAAACAAATACCCATGGTAAATACCCCGTTTTAAATAGTTTTTGTCACTTCCATAAAAAAAATTGCGTTCTACGACGTTAAAAAAAATTTGTTTTATTTAGAACGTCATATAAATATTGAATACCATTTTTTTTTTTAATAAAAAAATATAAGGATGAACATTTCAAGCATTCTTTTAGAATCATGAATGAATGAATTAAAGATTTATTACAACCCGAAACATTAATTGCCACGAAATCGTCGCAACTCAGCGTTAAATGCCGGCAGGGCCAGCGCTGGTCTTCCGTTGCAACCATTTGCCGACACGGCGCATTGACGCCACGATCACATCCCCAAAGTAAGAATATCTTAATCAAAACAAGAGAAAAAAAAACAATAAAAAACAGGAAAAAAAACATATACCTGTTATACACTTTATAACGGCATGTTAAACTATAAGCCACTTAAACATGGATATCCAGTTATGCGTGTGCCAATTAAGTAAATTTTTGAAAGTATTTAAAGTATTTTTTTCAAAACTGTCCCGCAAGGTTAACTTTTACGGTTTAAAATAAGGCGGTGAAGTGCCTAGTTTATGGTCAAAAAATTTGGAATGGTTAGCTCAAAAATAATACAAATGCAAAAATTGCGATTAGATTCGAATCTTAAAATAGGCATGATGACACATATTGATTTATGCAATCAAATTTAGTTGATAGGATGCAAAATGATCAATATATCCAACTAAAGTGAAAATTTATAAATTCTTTTGAAGTGGCTCAAAGATATCAAGCTGCAAAATTTTACGATTTTTGAAAGTGTGAATTGAAATGATTGTTAACATTGTACTGTAAAATAAATTGTATGGCAACCATACACATAAACGCAACGTTTCACTGTATAAATAGCAATTTCATATTTTTTCCATACTTTAAACAGGGCAACTATGTGATCGTGACGTCACTTTTGCACGTAATTTTGTTAGGAGCGTTTTGAGAAACAAATGCAAATCTCGGACTTTAAGTCTCATTTCTGACTTTTCTGTTGCTTTAACGCAATTAGCCCCATATAGACATTTGATCCTCACAACAAAACGAATCGATTGATACCATCATTGATGTATATATTTAATCTAAGGATACCATACATGAAAAAAATTCACCATGCCTATTGTATGCTCCCACCGGAATTTGGTATGTAGGTTATTTGAAGTACCGTGAGTACAAATTTGGAGCGGTAAAACCACTGATTAATTAACGTTATTTTCTTGTATTTTCAACTTGACGCCATATGATATGATATTATATTTATTCAAGAACAATTTACATTTTATACATACTGCCCATTTAAGACCTAGTAAGACTTATTTTTTCATGATCTCGAAGATGGGCTCTATATGGAAGCCAACCGATAAGATTTTTGATAAATTTACAGTGGGGCGGGCTAACAAGGTGTAATCTGTGTTCGTATCACGGATTTATATGAAGTGGATCTTTTTCTTAAACCTTGTCCCTAACCAAGGATGTGCATTTCTGTCATTGAATTTGACAACTAGTATCCGATACGTTTGCCTAAGTGAGAAAGAGAACTTGCCATGCGTGAAGAAGGGACAACATGATTCGTAACGTCAAAGAGGGACCTCTGTATAGTACTATTGTTTACTCGGTGCCCTAGCCACAGTTGAAAATTATTACCGAGTAAAAGAGTCGTTCATAGGCGACTAGCATAAAACCGGCCAAGTGCGTGTCGGACCACGCATAATAGAGGGTTCCGTACCTTCAATGGAATAAGAACCAAACTAATACCAGATGTGATTTTTAAACACCTATCCACCTATTGATGTGCAACATGTTGATATTAGGGGAAAAATTGTTTTTTGTAATTTAGTTACATGGAGCGCCCCCATAAAAATATTTTCTCCTTCAATTTAACTACATATAGTCTGGCCAGCCAGCGAACGCAGTAGCAATGTACAGCGACCAAAAGTATGACAACACTAAGAATCAGTGAAAAAAGCAGCAATGATCATCAAATTCTATGTTTTTAATTTTAGTTGGTATTTCCACCTCTTTCATTACGTGACATTCACGGTGTGTAAAAAGGAGACGGATATATTTCGTCTGATCTGTCATCAACTGTAACAAATAATCTGGTTGAGGCAATTGACATATGCCATAAAAACGAATTTAAATTCAATGTAGAACGTTGCAGGAGTTCTATCTCACTCGCGCTTAAGACGAGAGAGTGAAATGCACTAGAAACAAATTCAATGTTAAAGAAATGTGAATTGAAATGTTCGTCACGAACACGGTGTCTAATCACAAAGGGTTGGCACATGTACGTATTTTGAATTTGCCGCGCTTTTCTACTGAAAAAATGGTTTCCCAGACTATAATTAAATAGCGGCATGACAAATACATGTCTAAATTTTATTTTATTCGTCTTATAGTTTCCGAGTAAAATGGCTGTGACATACGGACAGACGGACTGACGGACAGACAGACGGACATGACGAAACTATAAGGGTACCGTTTATGCCATTTTGGCTACGGAACCCTTAAAAGTACTAAAAACGGTCCGATAGAGAGCATAATAGTGGGGGGCGGTGCCTCACTCGCACTCGTTACAAAATTGTCACATTTGACACATATTCACATTTTGATTGTCTGATGCCGTCATTACCTCCTTAGTCAAAACGAGACACTCCCTTAGATAAGCTTCTCTGTCGGCCTCACTTTGTGACCGAAGAATGAGATCCACTTCATATACATCCATGGTTCGATACCTACGTATACCTACTAAAAAAAAAACACCAAACTCTCTGCCCTGGGATTCCCAATGTCCTGTCAACATATCTAAAATGGTGGCCATAGCCATAGACAAAACGCTCTAGCGAGACCTACTGACAGCTTGACAGTTAGGTGTATCACTCTATCACCTAGTGAGACAAGTGTGAGAGCAACGTCTCGCAGTTTGGCATCTCGAATCAGGCCCTGATCGTGGTTATTTCGACTCTGGAAAAAACATTCGAAAAACGAACCTACATTAGGGTGTCCCGTTCATGTATGGGCAAAAAAAAATTTTGAGCTATACTAACGCAAGAGGTATCAAAATTTGTGTAATTCTATACACATTACGAAAAATAAAAAATAAATAGAATTTCATGTTATCTTGAGGGTTCTACCGCGCTTTATAGTTTTGTTAATTTTACTACTTTACAGTCTTAAGTCATTACATTACCTTAAATAATACAAAAGAAAGGTGAAACTGTATTTATTAGCAAAAATAGTAAAAATAAAAGTACAAGAAACTAAATAGGGACCCCCTAAAGTCACAGGTAATTGTGATGGGTAGCGCTAAACAAATCTCCAAAATTGACTTTCTCAGGCTCCCTCCGATAGTCTTCGATGGTATCCAAATTCCTTTTTCCAACCAAGTGAAAAATCTTGGCGTAATCATGGATCGTTGTCTATCATGGGTGCCTCAGGTGAGTGAAGTGAGCAGGAAGATGTTTGCTGCCATAGGGTCTCTCAGACGGCTCCGGAATTTCCTGCCAATTGCTACTAAAATTGCGCTTGCTCAGTCGTTACTTCTCCCCATTCTTGATTATGCAGATATCTCCTATTTAAACCTAACCGAGGAGCAACTTAATAAGCTTGAGCGTATTCAAAATGCCTGCATTCGGTTCACTTTCGGATTACGCAAATTCGACCATGTTTCTAGTTTTCGTTCTCAACTCAAATGGCTCCCTATCCGTCACCGCCGTAACTCTCACATACTTTCTTTACTCTTTTCTATACTTTTTAACCCTGCAACTCCCCGCTACCTCAAAGAGCGTTTCTCTTATCTTAATTCTATTAGATCCTCTCAAAAATTGCTCCTAAAAGTGCCATCTTCATCTTCCAAATTTTATAATTGCTCATTTACGTTCCAGGCCGTTCGTTTGTGGAATTCTCTCCCTCTCAACATAAAACGCGCGCAATCTATTGGTAGCTTTAAATCGCAACTTAAGAAATACTATTTATCTCTTCCTTAGGTTTTTAAGTTGACACTGTTGTTTCTTATTGTGTGTATTATATATGTATATATGTACGTATATGTATGTTTTTTTTGTATTTATTTAAGTATGTATATTCATATGAATGTGCTGTGTTATCTATTTCGTCTCTTTTGTTTCTATGCACCACCTACTGCTTATTGTTTTTCTCTAGTCTCCACTACCCAAAGGTTGTCTGGAAGAAATCGCTCATTAGCGATAAGACCGCCTGTTGTTACCTCTACCTAAATTTATCTAATTGTAAAATTTGTGCTTGTAACTGTATGAGGTGTGCAATAAAGAGTATTTATTATTATTATTATTTATTATTAATAGGGATTTAAATCAATGACAAATCCTTAGAATTTGAACTTATTTTTGTGTCCAAAATGTGGCATTTCTGCTCGAGATTGTAACTTGTTTCTGATTAAACCATCTCTAGAAACAGAGTCGGTTACACTTTGTGAGGCTTCTGTTACCAGTTTAATACATCTTTCCACAGATTGTGTATGACAAGGAAAGTCAACGATTACGAAGCTCTTGTCTTTCGCCATGATTTCAAGGTCTTCATTTGAAATATGTCGAAGAACCGGTGGCGATGTAACGCTGCACGCTTGCCATACAATAATGTCGGTGTAATCTGTAGCAGAGAAGTTTATTTTTGGTGGTCTAAATACCTTGCGTTTTGTGCCATTTTCAGCTTCTCTGGCTTTTATTATTCGTTGCAATGCAATCTCTTGGATGTCGTCTCTGTCATCATATAACATGGTGACAAGAAGGTTTTCTGGGTGTGCAAAAAAAGAGTTTCTTTCGATGACAGAATGTTTGAAGCTTCCGTCCGGGCTTTAGATACAGCTCTGTGTATCTTGTTTTTGTCAATAACCAGAGTTAAGTCATCATTATCAACCAATCCGAAGTCAGCCAAAACTGCAGATGCAACAGCAGCAGCAGATCGGGTGGATAACCGTATCTATCACAGACCTTAGCGACTGTCGGCAATGGCAATTTATTAAAGTGCTTAGTCGTCGAAATTGAGGTAGTCCTTGCCGGAGTATTTATCAACGGTGTCTGTGTTTCTGGAGAAGTTTCACGCTCCGAATCCTTATCACAACTTGTTAAGGTAGAATGGTTTCCTTCAGTTGAAGCATATTGATAGCTTATTGACGCATCAATTTGTATTTTTTGTCGTTTCTGCAGTTTAGCCGTATATTTTTGATCAATACTGCTTATTGCCATTTTCCTGCTACTTCTGTGATCCAATAAAAAACTTCTCTCTTTAAATGGAACTTTCTTAGGATTTAAACATAAACAAAATTCAAATGATGTACATTTACAAGCAGCAACGTCAAAGAGCTTCTCAGATGATTCTAAAAAACACTTTAGTTTGTTATTAAAACCATCATTTTGTTTCCTCTTGGGGTATCTTCTCAAATTTAAGTACTTCCTGAAGTAACATTTCAGTAACTGAATAACTCGTTCCTTACTGACTATTGGAATCGAAGCTTTAGTCCAAATATTGTAGATCTTTTCATAAACAATTGCATAGACATCTGAATTAGATAGATCTTTTCCATTATGGTTCGATTTCAGGTCGTTTTTCACAAACAGAATAAATTTAATAACGTCCCTTACAGTTGGTAGCTGCCGAGCGTCAACTTCTTTATATGGTCCCAATATAGCACAAGTATTATCACTACGTCTTGAACTCATAGTTAAAATAGCAAGTAATGGTTACAATTATACTTGTATGCCACGAAATTGCTTCGGCTACAAACAAAACACTCGCGAGTCGAGATGATAAATTCCTCGAAACAAGTTGAAATTTGAGGGTCGTTTAAGATTGAAACATAACGAATTCGAATAGGGTAGTGTCGCTTCTTTTCACAAAAATTTTAAATAATACCAAAGGTTAATATTAATGAATATTTAGTTCAAAAAGTAAAAATAAAAATGACACTAAAAAAAACATTTTTTCGAAACTTTGAACGCCGGTAGAACCCTAAAGACATACTTTTATTTTATTTTTAATAGTATTCTTGTAATTTACGATCAATTTTGCAAATTCTGAGATGTCTTGCATTAAGAATATAAAAAAAAAATATTCGGGACGCCCTAACCTACATGCTGATGAATTGTATCCTAGGAGTGGCGAGGTACTTTTTTTAAAGTGGATAACTACTTACTTTCTTTTTTTATAAAATATAGAATTCAGTACTTGTTAATGTAATGAATTACTGTATGCAATGTGCTATTATTTATCATTCTTAAGCATAGACATATGTATATGTATAAAATAGGAAGACGTGGTCCCACGAAGATAGAACTGTGATTCCATAATAAGCCGCGGTCTCGTGCACACCCACTCACTTTTGACGTTTGAACCAATCACCGCTCGTCCACGAGTTGTACGAGTATATGTGTGCGTGTCGCGCACAAGAAAATCGGTTTATTATGGAATCACAATTTTTTCTTCACTGTGGTCTTCACGGCATCGCGTCTTATTATCAACCGACTTCAAGATTTCGAAGGAGGAGGTTATCAATTCGTCGGGATCTTTGTTTTTTTTTTTATGTATGTTCACCGATTTTTGAAGACAGCTGGACCGATTTGGAAAGATCTTTTTTTGTTTGAAAGAGTATACTTCACAGTCCCATTGTAACCAGGTCAGGATCTGATGATGGGATCCTGGAGAAATCGAGGGAACTCTTCAACTATTATAGGCACACCTATAGTGATTTGAATATTTTTTACAGCAGCTCAAACATTTCTTTTTGGAAAGTTGGAGGCTAAGTGAAGTCGGTTCTTTTTTGTTTCAAATTATTTTATATATCTAAGTTTTTAAGTATATTTTTTTCAGGAACGAAACGCGTATGAAACAGACTTGCGTTTGGTATTGGCAGACCCTTTTGCCCATGACTGGCAATGCTCCAGTGCATCCTTTCAAGGTTTCAAGGTCAGTATTATACATACTTACTATATCTATGTCTGCAGTTTATTGGGCTTATTTCTGTCCTTAATTTTATTGTATGTTAAAATCATACACCATAGCCGAAAAGTATGTAAACTTGTATTATGACTATCGAAATCTGCGGGTTAAGGAGCTCTGACGAGCCCTAACATGATGTGTTGTAGCATTGCTATCCAAACTAAACGTTTGATGTACAATTATAGCTCATTTGGTTGGTATTATCAAAGAGATCTCACTCCATAAATAATCAAAATATCGTAGGTAATAAGTACATGACCATTTTATTTTTATACATCCGTTAAGATGTCCTGTTCAATGTGTCAACATAGTAATACCGACGTTTTCCGTTCAATTTGCTTCTACCATTGGTCGCGAAAAAGTAGTCCAACTAATTAGTCGATTACAAAATTTAGTTGTCCGAAATCAATCTGCAACTAAACTAGTTGCACTCTATACAACTAAGATTGATCAGTCGTCGTTTTCAACCGTCAGTCGCAATTAATTTTGTTAATCTCAATCGTTAATCGTTAGTCGATTACATTTTGCCCATCTCTGGTACTAGTGTTGCTACTTTAAAAAAAACTGCAAATCAAAAAACATTCAACAAAACAATTAGAATTGCTTCAAGATTAATTTGAGTGCTGTTTTTTTCGGATGTTAACCGTGGTACCACGGCTTTTGTACCACAGGGGACCACGGGTAATTTTTTTCCCCTTAGACCCACTGCACCAAAATGGGTTTATCTTTACGTCAGCAATGTCGACGGAGCCCCGCTGCCGCGGGGCTCCTGTTTCTGTGCGGTTTGGCCTTCGGCCATTAGAAGATAACTAACGAACCTAACCTACCTATAACAGTTCTAGACCTTACTGGGAAAATAGGGGTGGGTCCACGGGGAAAATAATTACCCGTGGTCCCCCTGTGGTACAAAAGCTGTGGTACCACGGTTAATAACCTGTTTTTTTTATCGAGTCTTGTTGTGGAGATGGTCCTTAATAATTTTGATGGAAATAAAAGCAGCCGTCCCCATGATATGTAGCTTAAATCGTAAGTGGTGACTGGATCCCAGTACTGAAGTCACGAGCTCAGAGTTTTGGCTATTTACATGTATATTTTTAGTAGCATTTTCGGTATATACATACCTATACCACATACCAAAAGAGACGATATATAACGGCCTCCTAGTCCAGTCGGCAGTGAGTGACACTGCCTACGAAGCAGGAGGTCCCGGGAAATCTTGGTAAGAGCATTTGTGTGTTTATCAAGTCACAACTTTTTAAGTGGAGATGTTAAATGCCTTAGAGGGTTTTAATTTTAATTTAGACTTGTATATTCCCGCATTTAGTAGGATAAACTTTGCAGTCGCCAGTGCTACTTACCTTCAGAAAAGACATTGAAGTACTTCAAAGTATACACGGCGAGCAACTGCGAGCTGGAATGCCTCACCAACTTCACACTAGACCGTTGCAACTGCGTCTGGTTCCATATGCCACGTGAGGATTTATAATAGACGGAGAGCTAGCCACGTCAGATATGACACAATAATGAGAGCGACGAAACCCATCTCGTTAGTTTGCTATACTATGCTTATTTCTAGATCCAGACATCTGACAGCTATGAAGTGGTGGAGGTCAAAGAATGCAAACCACTTTAAGAGTACAAATCCTAGAGTTCTGGTTTTGGTGCAGTAATATGAGAATTTATATAAATAATTAGATAATATCGTAGCCAAAACTTTCTGATGGGGAAAGTAGTCCAAAACGACGTATAATGTAATTCATAGTTTGTCGCCTACTATTTCTGTTTCCGAAATAATACGAAATATTTTTTGTTCTAATGTTAAAATATAGGCCCTGTCCTTTATACCTGTGATAACTTCGGCAGTTTTTACCTATTTTGGTATTACTATTTTCCAATTCAAATATTTTGCTAGTCTGTTACTCTGACCTCCACCCATTAAAAGCTGCCAGGTGCCTGGATCTAGAAATAAGGATAGTATAGCAATATAACCAGAAGGGTTTTGTTGTTCTCATTATTGTGTCATATCTGACGTGACCAGCTCTTAGTCCATAACGCATCTTTTTAAATAATTTATTTATCGAATGGCTACATTTCACTGGATATATGTAGGCATTTCTTCCCTGGGGTAGTAGTAGTCATATTCATATTATTATAGTAGTGGGAAAGCAAATGATAAAGAGAATCCAGTGAGTGCTGCGAGGTCCAGATGGGACAGTGCAACTGCCAAGTTTGCTACTCTTTTAGAACCACCCAGGGATCACGTGTAGGATTGTTTAAGGTGTTTCCTACGGACGCAGAGTAACATAGATTCCCAAATTTTTAGAATGTAGGATCTTATCACTTTTGGGAAATGTTATACAGTCGGAGCGGGATAGCTATATCGCAGCGCATGTTTTTAGACCTTTAGGGGCTCTAGGTAGTCTTGTACCAACGCGTCAATGTACAGTCGCCATCAGATATATGGTAGCGGTCGAGGTACTCAAATATTTCGAAGCAGCATTAAATTTCAATATGTTGATTACGCCATAAATTTAAGAGCAGCGACTTTTCAATAAAATCGTGACATACAATCTGGTAAAGATATCGTAACGAACATATCGTCAAAGGTATCTAAGCAGTCAGGCTGATCATAAAGATCGGAACATTTATGGAAAATATACCGTAAGTCTGTGTCACATAGTTTAAATTTAAATTCGTTACTATATTGACTCTAAGTTGTCATAATTAATTTTGACGACTATTCTGAATGATATACTCGTATGGTTTAAGAGCTGGCCATCTCAGATATGACACAATAATGAGAGCAATTAAACCCGTCTTGTTAGACTGCTTTTCCATCCTTATTGCTATATGCGAAAATCTGGCAGCTTTTAATGGGTGGAGGTCAGAGTGACAGAGCAACAAAATTTTTAAGTTAGAAAAAAATAATACCAAAATAGGTAAAAACTGCCAAAGTTGTGTCATTTATACAGGAGAGGGCCCATATTTTAACATTAGATTAAAAACGATTGCCTATTATTGCGGAAACAAAAACAGTAAGCGACTAACTAAAAATTGCATTATACATCATTTGGCACTACTTGCTCCGAACAACATAAACTTCTGGATATGATATAATCTAATTAATTACATAATTTCCCATAATATTATTATTATAGGATTTGTTTTCTTCGAGTTATTTGCATTCTTTGACATCCACCACTTTACAGCTGCCAGATGTCCGGGTCTAGAAATCATCATAGTATAGAAAACTAACTAGAGGGGTTTCGTTGCTCTCATTATTGTGTCATCTCTCGTGGCCAGCTCTCCGTCTAGTAGCAAGCATGTGAGGGTGAGTTAGATAGGTCTAACTACAGTCGCCATCAAATATATCGGAGCGGCCAAGGTACTCAAAATTATCTTAGCATGCACTTCGCCTTGACAATAGACGCGTTGTTTAGATATTTGTGACTACCTTGGCCGCTCCGATATATCTGATGGTGACTGTATACTACTACTACTGTTCAAGCAGTATACTCGAAAACTGCATAAATTCAACCTGCCAGATTCTATTTTTATTGATAGGTAAGTATTCATATTAATACGAGGTAAGGTGAATAAAAACGTGTAATAAAGCAGAAAATGGTTTTTATTTTAAGATTTGAATACAAACACTTTATTAACTTAATCATCAAAATACTTATTTGTTTTACATGGCGACAAAATGTGCTTAACCCTCGTGCCTTGAATAGAAACCCTCGCGACGCTCAAGATACCGAAATTGAACCACGAGCGTAGCGTAAACAAATTTTGGCCCCGTGTGAAACACAAAAGTTTTCACCACACCATTGCGCGGAAAATACTAACTGTAAAAAAAAAGACTAAATCAAATCCAAATAAACGTAGTTAAATATTTCGTTTTCGAACAAGCAAGAAGGTCTTTACCCGGTGGTGTGGTGAATAAACTTCTTAATAGCTACTTCACTACTCGTAAACTAATTAAAAATTCTAATTTTCTTCAGTCTGTGAAAACGTTAGTACTTCGTATAACTTCCTGCGGCTCTTAATACATTATACAACCGTCTTCGCATAGAGCTAACCAGGTTTTCACATACGTTTCGCCCTCGAAAAGACTGCCAGACGTTGATAGCGTGGCGTCTTAAAGCATCTTTGGTGCGACACTGGTTTCCGTCCCACTCTTGCACCATTTTACCCCACAGATTTTCTATGGGGTTAAGATCGGGGCTTTTAATAGCAGGCATTTTTATACGAGTCAGCACATCTCTGTGGTCATGAATCCATCTCTGTACCAAGCGAGCATTATGCACCGAGCTGTTGTCTTGCATGAAAGTTATGTGCTCATTTGGGTAAAAAATGTTGGCAGTTGGCAAAAACGATTCCTCAAGTATTTCTTTGTAATCAACCGCATTCATACGACCTGTAATTTCTACTAACTCGCCTGGTCCATCTTTACACATCCAGCCCCAAAACCCAATCGTAATACGCCCACTCTGGCGATTAGGCACTACATTTTGCTCCAGATATCGCGTATTGTCTGGTCTCCATAAACTCATTCGCCCATTATCCGATGAACAGAATAGCTTTTCGTCCATAAAAATCACTTTATTAAAATTGTGATTTAAATACCTAGCTGCAAATTCCAACCTGTCATCTTTGTGTCTATCAGTTAGTGCTGGTTTCCTTGCTGGAACTCTATTTTGTAAACCACCCTCTCTTAGACGCCGTCGTATGGTACTGCTCGATACTTGGTATTTATTTGCAAACTGAGTGGTATTTATGAATCTTTCTTCTTGGGCTTCATTTATTATATTCGTGTCTTGACGCCTTGTCGTAGAACGCGGACGTCCAAATGATACATGATTCGATAAGGTACCTTCTTGCTGCCATCTCTCCAGCCATCGATACACAGTGTTTCTCTGAAATCAATTTATAGTAAATTGTATTATCAATTTATCGGCTCAACTGTACAATATGTGACATCGAGTTCAGGCTTCATATTTTTTTTGTAGCTTCTACTCGCCAAAAGACAACTCCTCACCAAATTTTAAGTTGCGGAAACGCTTGGTATGCGAGATAAAAAATAATCAAAGTTCCATATAAAATCCCAATTTTACACCGCCATGACACAATAATTTGCGTTTCGTTAAACGTGTTGAGAAAAACTAAAACGTGATGATTTGTTTTATGTTCAGTTTTTACATAAATACAGTTTTTTCGACTTATTTGTGTACAATAATAGTTACATGATATTTATTCAACGATTCTTTTAATTTATAAGCATTATTTTGTGGAAATTTGTTGATTAATAATTATCAAAAATGGTACGATTTTACTAAAACGCGTAAAACAAAACGCAAATAGAATTGGCGGGGTCTGTGGGCGGGGGATAAGACATGACACTTTGTAGGAACTTTTTAGGTTAGTTCAAAGTAGTTTCAGACAGACTCTAAGGCAGGTCGGTGTAGGTACGACGACGAGCGAAGCGAGGAGGAGTGTTAGGTAGAACTGCGACCCTACAGCGCGCGAGCCGAGCGAGCGAAGCGAGCGTGCCGCGGCAGCGGCCGGCGAAGTGCCAGAACCTAACACTATCACACTCCCCCCCTCTCCTCTGCAAAATATTGTGTCATGGCGGTGTAAAATCGGGATTTTATATGGAACTTTGATTATTTTTTATTTCGCAAACCAAGCGTTTCCGCAACTTAAAATTTGGTGAGGAGTTGTCTTTTGGCGAGTAGAAGCTACAAAAAAAATATGAAGCCTG
Organism: Pammene aurita; assembly: GCA_947086415.1. Lineage (NCBI taxonomy): Eukaryota > Metazoa > Arthropoda > Insecta > Lepidoptera > Tortricidae > Pammene > Pammene aurita. Next base: position 4,380,700 of record OX352315.1, on the reverse strand, counting down.
AACTCGAAGTCACATATTGTACAGTCCTTCCAATTTATCATCGTAAAAAAGCTATGCATTTAAATTATGTACGTCTAGTATTAAATATAGTAAACAATACTTACTGCAACTTCAACTTCATTAGCTACGTCTGTTATAGGCAGGCCATCATTCCGTAATTGTATTATTTTTTTTTTATTTCAGTATCTACGCGATACGGAATCATGATGATAAGAAAAACTGTTAGATAGGAATAACAATTTTCATCAAAGTCAACTTTTGATGAAACAGTACGAGGATAACAATTGCAAGAAGTTGTCAACGTCAAGAATATAGAAACCAACAAAACTAAATATCGAACACAGTTTGAAGTACACTTACACTTGTTAAAAGAGTTCGCACGTGAAAGATAATTACGAAGTAGGTTCTCGATCGATAATCGACAATTAAAACGTGATGCACAAATCATCTTAAAGACTATCCTCACTTATAAAAACCTACCTGCTAATATTATTATTTGCCTACTAATATTATTAAGACAAATTTTATTCTGTCTGTTTGCTTGGTTTAAATAGTTATTATAATAATATTAATAATCCACTTCGAGGAAATTTGGCTTAGTAATAGTTTGAGTTCTGGAGAAAGACTTATTCTGAAAATTATCACTTACGCCTAGGTAGATTACAAACTATTTTTTACTCATCACTTGACTAATAGATAGGTATTATACATATATTTTTATTGCGAAATGTCTGTGTTGATTTCATTATTAAAACTGAATTAAAAAAATACGTGAGTGTCATGGAACACTTGGTAGGAACGAAGTTATGTTATTTAATTATATTTCATTTTTGACTTTTTCGTAATTTTTGTGGTTCCTTATCGAACGGTTCGCGGATCGGGCTAGGCGATAAAAAGTCACGTGACCGTCACCAAAAAGCGTCACGTCACGAAAACGCGACCCAATTGAGAAATTTCAAAAATGTCAAAAATGACAAAAATGTCAAAAATGACAAAATTGACAAAAGTGCAAAATGTCAAAAATTTCAAAATGTCAAACATGTCAAAAATGCCAAAAAAATCCAAAAATGTCAAAAATTTCAATGTCAAAAATGACAAAAATATCAAATATTTCAAAAAAAACCTAATTTCAAAAATTAATAAAAAAAATTAAAACCACAATTTTGTATTAAGCAGACCGTCTGCTAACGATACCACAATGCTTAGAAAAAATGGAAAAGTAGAAAAAAATCCACTGCCTCAGGCGAGACTCGAACTCGCGACTCTGGGATACATGCCCATCGCTCTGACCAACTGAGCTACTGAGACACACCTGATGGCTGCGAATTTCTCCACTATATCCCATATGCGTCTTAGAGGGAACGCCTAGCGACATCTGCCGAAGAAGTCTTACACTTCTCAACCGGCCATCGGAGTCCCAAGTTGTATTGAGAATTCACCGATAACAATGCGCTACCCCATATTACAATTAATTTTGTATTAAGCAGACCGTCTGCTAACGATACCACAATGCTTAGAAAAAATGGAAAAGTAGAAAAATCCACTGCCTCAGGCGAGACTCGAACTCGCGACTCTGGGATACATGCCCATCGCTCTGACCAACTGAGCTACTGAGACACACCTGATGGCTGCGAATTTCTCCACTATATCCCATATGCGTCTTAGGGGGAACGCCTAGCGACATCTGCCGAAGAAGTCTTACACTTCTCAACCGGCCATCGGAGTCCCAAGTTGTATTGAGAATTCACCGATAACAATGCGCTACCCCATATTACAATTAATTTTGTATTAAGCAGACCGTCTGCTAACGATACCACAATGCTTAGAAAAAATGGAAAAGTAGAAAAATCCACTGCCTCAGGCGAGACTCGAACTCGCGACTCTGGGATACATGCCCATCGCTCTGACCAACTGAGCTACTGAGACACACCTGATGGCTGCGAATTTCTCCACTATATCCCATATGCGTCTTAGGGGGAACGCCTAGCGACATCTGCCGAAGAAGTCTTACACTTCTCAACCGGCCATCGGAGTCCCAAGTTGTATTGAGAATTCACCGATAACAATGCGCTACCCCATATTACAATTAATTTTGTATTAAGCAGACCGTCTGCTAACGATACCACAATGCTTAGAAAAAATGGAAAAGTAGAAAAATCCACTGCCTCAGGCGAGACTCGAACTCGCGACTCTGGGATACATGCCCATCGCTCTGACCAACTGAGCTACTGAGACACACCTGATGGCTGCGAATTTCTCCACTATATTCCATATGCGTCTTAGGGGGAACGCCTAGCGACATCTGCCGAAGAAGTCTTACACTCGCAGCAAAAATTAAATAACATAACTTCGTTCCAACCAAGTGTTCCACATGACACTCATGTATTTTTTTTGTAATTTTAGAAATTTTGATTTTTTTTTAATATTTGTTTTTTTTTTAATTTTTGAAATTTTTGAAATTTATGAAATTTTTGAAATTTTTGAAGTTTTTGAAGTTTTTGAAATTTTTGAAATTTTTTGATTTTCTGAAATTTTTGTTAAATGAAATTTTAGAAAATTAAAAAAAAATTTAACTTGAAATTTTTGATATTTTTAGAATTGTTGAAATTTTTGAAATTCTGAAACTTGATTTTGACATTTTTGACTTTTGACTTTTAGGACTGTCTCGACTTTTTTGACTTTATTGACTTTTTTCACTTTTGTCACTTTTGTCACTTTTCTCACTTCACTTCACTTCACTTTATTCTATTTTTAATTTTTTTTATTTCATTCCATTTTACATGTTTCTCAATCGTGTCGCGTTTTCGTGACGTGTCGCTTTTTCGCCTTTCCAAAACGCCTTTCTAATGGCGTTGTTGCCACTATTAGACATAGTTTACACGTCCTTATTGACAGATATCAAAGTGACAAGGAAAACTTTGCAGAAACTACATTTTTACAAAAAAAATGTACCAATTTGTTTTAGGCACTAATTTTATTAATAACATTTGCTTTTCATGTGCAATAAACATTTAAAAAATGAAAAAAAAAAACGAAAAAAAAAATTTTTTTTTGGCGAAATTGACCTAAAGTCACATAATATTTTTTCCTTCTTTTGGTCTTAGAAATTCGTGGTTAAGATCTGTCGGGTTATTCCAGCCCACGGTGTATATGTATGTTACTGTTACGACCTATACTAAAAATACTTGAAAGTGACTGATTCTCTGGGTAGAATAAAATGGCTGGAGTTTATATCTGCCAGAAAAAATGCCGTCATATTATTATTAAATGTCAAATATTTACTTATATAGTCTGGCCAGCCAACGAACGCAGTAGCAATGTACAGCGAACAAAAGTATGACAACACTGAGAATCAGTGAAAAAAGCAGCAATGATCATCAAATTTTATGTTTTTAATTATAGGTGGTATTTCCGCCCCTTTCATTAGGTGACATTTACAGTGTGTAAAAAGGAGACTGATATATTTCGTCTGATCTGTCATCAACTGTAACAGATAATCTGGTTGAGGCAATTGACATATGGCTTAAAAATGAATTTAAATTGAATTGGGAACGTTGCAGGAGTTCTATCTCACTCGCGCTTAAGATGAGAGAGTGAAATAAACTAGAAACAAATTCAATGTGAATTGAAATATTCGTCATGAAATACGGTGTCTCATCACAAAGGGTTGCCACATGTACGTATTTTGAAATTGCCGCGCGTTTCTACTGACAGAAATGGTTTGCCAGACTATATTTTATCAATAAATGTTTGATTGATTGAAATGACGCTATTTTTGTTCATAGAAAGGCAAAAACGAACATGTCAGATTTGAACCCAAGACCTTGCACTTCAATATAGTTCAAAATCTGTAAGAATGAACTTTTGACACATCGCAACGCCCGTAGAACGTAAACGCGCAAGATACTTTGCAATTATAAACAAAATCCCATAACGATTTTAAAGCTTGTCATGTACGTAAACACAATATTTCACTTTTAATAAACATAACTTAATTAATGTTAAATTTTTTCATATCTTAGTTATTGAATATTTTACGATAACAATTTAGCATGCAAACAGTTACGGTCTACGCCTCCTTTTTTTTAAATTTAGTGTTGTGACCATGTCTGCTGTTCCGATTCATATAACATTTTCGTAAGTCGATAAAATCGATTATGTAATCAACAGACAATATAAGACTTTCTTATCATATTGTATTAATTATGGAATTATTATAAAATTATAATGCCATACATAATTAGTAGATAACAATGATTAAATGATCATTTCCTAAATAATTTTATTTTCTGCTTTGTTATAGTTAAGTTTTCCTTTTTAGGGTTCCGTAGTCAACTAGGAACCCTTATAGTTTCGCCATGTCTGCCCGTCCGTCCGTCCGTCCGTCCGCGGATAATCTCAGTGACCGTTAGCACTAGAAAGCTGAAATTTGGTACTAATATGTATATCAATCACGCCGACAAAGTGGTAAAATAAAAAGTGGAATTTTTTTTTTATTAGGGTACCTCCCCTATACGTAAAGTGGGGAGTGATTTTTTTTTTCATTTTAATCCTAACGTGTGATATATTGTTGGATAGGTATTTAAAAATGAATAGGGGTTTACTAAAATCATTTTTCGATAATGTAAATATTTTCGGAAATAATCGCTCCAGAAGTAAAAAAATATGCGTCCCCCCCCCCTCTAACTTTTGAACCATAAGTTTTAAAAATATGAAAAAAATCTCAAAAGTAGAACTTTATAAAAACTTTCTAGGAAAATTATTTTGAACTTGATAGGATGAATAGTTTTTGAAAAAAAATTACAAAATAATTTCTGAACTAAGTTTGTAATTTAACCGTATAAGCAGGTGTTTATTGTACCTGTAATTTCTACAAAATTACAATGCAATGACGTGCTTTCAAATAAAGTAAAAACGGTGAAAATCGGTTCACGCAATAAAGAATTATTCCATAAAAATCATCTTCCATACTTTAAGCTCGCGCGCAATAGTTTACTTAATTTGCCGATAGATGTCGCTGTACGTGGAACTCTCGTATCATATCCTACATGGCGGTGTTATTAACTCTTAAGTGGGGACACTTACTGTGACGGACGGAAAACTACGGAACCCTACACTGAGCGTGGCCCGACACGCTCTTGACCGGTTTTTTAATTTATTTTTGTATATTAGGCATAACTGCATACAACTCATCTCAACTCATATTCTCGATGGAATCACTGACTTCCGAGTCACAGGCATCCGCCTAGTTCGGGAGATAGAGGCTCAGTTACGGTGATACTGTTTCAAACCATAACATAAGTCTCTCTTAAGCTATTAGCGTACTGTGCAAATATTACTTACACTTGTATATAAGGTTTAAGTCAATAAACATTATTATTATTCTCTTATTCTTATTGTTATAATTTGAGAAGAAATGTGATACAAAATATATAGGCATATAACAAGAAAAAATCGGTCGTAGTAAAATCGATTCGAACAATTCATAAATAATCGCTAAATTTGACAAACGATACGTCTTAGCCTCATCACTAATGACGTCAATACTGAAGTGTCAAAAGTTCATTCTTACAGATTTTGAACTATAGTCAAGCAACTATCAATCACGCCACTATTTATCTCACGTCATCACATGAAATTAAGCTACTCATTCTACGCCCGTCAATTAATAATAATAATAATGGGGGCCCATCTAGTCGACGGCGAGTCACCGCCTGCCTCGATAACATGTTATAAAATTGTTATGGCAGGTGTCCGGACCTCTTTACAATAGCCTAATCTTAGACCAGCTAAACTTCAATACCATAGCCCATTACTCTGTCCATTTTATTTACAATAGCCACAACGCCTGCTGGAACCGGTTCACGGGTATCTATTAATGTACCCGTGAATGGGTTCTAGCAGGTGTATAAAATAGCAAATTTCTCCAACGGGCCTCTGCGTGTTGGATCTGTATCCCCACGCAAGCCTACCAAAAGACCGGGATATAAAGGCCCGTCATTCTCAAAGGAGATACAAATAATAATAATAATAATAAATACTCTTTATTGCACACCTCATACAGTTACAAGCACAAATTTTACAATTAGATAAATTTAGGTAGAGGTAACAACAGGCGGTCTTATCGCTAATGAGCGATTTCTTCCAGACAACCTTTGGGTAGTGGAGACTAGAGAAAAACAATAAGCAGTAGGTGGTGCATAGAAACAAAAGAGACGAAATAGATAACACAGCACATTCATATGAATATACATACTTTAATAAATACAAAGAAAAACATACATATACGTACATATATACATATATAATACACACAATAAGAAACAACAGTGTCAACTTAAAAACCTAAGGAAGAGATAAATAGTATTTCTTAAGTTGCGATTTAAAGCTACCAATAGATTGCGCGCGTTTTATGTTGAGAGGGAGAGAATTCCACAAACGAACGGCCTGGAACGTAAATGAGCAATTATAAAATTTGGAAGATGAAGATGGCACTTTTAGGAGCAATTTTTGAGAGGATCTAATAGAATTAAGATAAGAGAAACGCTCTTTGAGGTAGCGGGGAGTTGCAGGGTTAAAAAGTATAGAAAAGAGTAAAGAAAGTATGTGAGAGTTACGGCGGTGACGGATAGGGAGCCATTTGAGTTGAGAACGAAAACTAGAAACATGGTCGAATTTGCGTAATCCGAAAGTGAACCGAATGCAGGCATTTTGAATACGCTCAAGCTTATTAAGTTGCTCCTCGGTTAGGTCTAAATAGGAGATATCTGCATAATCAAGAATGGGGAGAAGTAACGACTGAGCAAGCGCAATTTTAGTAGCAATTGGCAGGAAATTCCGGAGCCGTCTGAGAGACCCTATGGCAGCAAACATCTTCCTGCTCACTTCACTCACCTGAGGCACCCATGATAGACAACGATCCATGATTACGCCAAGATTTTTCACTTGGTTGGAAAAAGGAATTTGGATACCATCGAAGACTATCGGAGGGAGCCTGAGAAAGTCAATTTTGGAGATTTGTTTAGCGCTACCCATCACAATTACCTGTGACTTTAGGGGGTTTACTTTTAAACCGTAATTTTGACTCCAATTTGATATGCGGAGCAGATCAAGATTCGTGGCTTCTATAACTGAATTGAGATCGCTATGCATACCCTGCGAATATATTTGAAGGTCGTCGGCATAGAGGTGATACGAAGAGGAGAGATCAAGAGTTATGGAATTAATGAAGATAGAAAATAAAAGAGGAGACAGCACACCACCCTGTGGAACACCAGCTGATGTGCTGCACCAGGAAGAACACGAAGAATCTAGTTTTATTCTTTGCCGACGACCAACCAAATAGCTGCGGAACCAGTCAATCGCTGCAGCCGATATGTTAATTTTGACATTGCATCGAAACATTTTTATAGAAATTTAGTTTTGTTAGGAATATCTGTCTAATTTACGAAAGAGACAGATATATTTGTCACGATGACAAATCCACACTGTTTTCGGAGAATGTCACAACAAACCACTTCGTTCTAAATTCAAATTGTTGACAACATATTAATGATGCGTGTCTGAAACCTTATTTTTACGGGCCCACAGTAACGTATTTTAAACTATATGACACAGACTTACGGTATATTTTCCATAAATGTTCCGATCTTTATGATCATCCTGACTGCTTAGATACCTTTGACGATATGTTCGTTCCGATATCTTTACCAGATTGTATGTCACGATTTTATTGAAAAGTCGCTGCTCTTAAATTTATGGCGAATTATATGGTCCGATATTATAGCCCTTATCTAGCGTAACCAACATATTGAAATTTAATGCTGCTTCGAAATATTTGAGTACCTCGACCGCTACCATATATTTGATGGCGACTGTACCTAGGCACTTATACCGCACGGTGCGAGAGCCAGTCTACGAGTATCACCAATTTACTATCATACGCGAGCAATGTCGCGTCCAGTACTTTTTGGTGTGATGTGGTCAAGTGATATCTCATTTGTTTATATAATTACCGCCTTATTCATAAACGTCTCTAATTACTCAATTACTTAACCCTTTATAAGGCAAAAGGGTGTCAGAAATTAGGCGAAATTGAACCCTATCACTTTGAAATAAAGTTCAAATACTGGTGGGAAATATATTCCCTCTGCCTTATAAATAAATAAATAAATAGATATTATGGGACAATCTTACACAAATCAACCTAGTCCCACAGTAAGCTCAATAAGGCTTGTGTTGTGGGTACTAGGCGACGATATATATAATAGATAAATACATAGAAATCGTCCATAACTCAGGAACAGATATCCGTGATGAACACACAAATAAATGCCCTGACCAGGATTCGAACCCGGGACCTCCTGCTTCATAGGCAGCGTCACTACCGACTGGGCTAGGAGGCCGTTAAAAAAAAAACAAAAAAAAAACAAAAAAAAAAAACAAAAAAAATGTATCTTGAAGCAAATCAAATATTTTTGTTCAATATTTTTTGATTTGCAATTTTTTAAGTAGTTACACTACTATATACCTATAAACTGAAAATAGATGTCATATACTTCAGAAAAACGGCGCCTAGCCGTTTCAAATTCAGAGATTGCATATACATGAGAAAATTTGTCAAGTTCCGCCGTGACCGGGTGGTCTAGTGGTCAGGACGTCAGCCGCGAAAGCTGAAGACGCCAGTTCGAATCTGGCCTCGGACACCGGAGGGTTTGGTCACTTTTTCTGAAGTATATGACATCGATTTTCAAAAAAAAATGTGTTATAAAGGTTATAATGTTTTGTCCTTATCTGTCACTTTGATAGTTGTATTTGTTAGAAACAAACAAAATAAAGTAACGAATGGAGGCTTGAGAGATGTCTATGAAGAAAGGGGTTAATTATTTATTCAGCACGCATTTACTTGGAAATATTAAAATCTTATCCATTTTTCAGATAACAGCACTACCAAAGTATGCACATCTTATTCTAATACAAAATGTTTTTCAACAGGGCCCCAATTCGACATGGCATAACTGACAGTAGCTAGCGAGACAACTATGAGATCACACTTTTGTGACAGTTGAAATTTTGGGGTGGAATCACTCAAGAGTGACATCTAAAATGGTGGCCATAGCCATAGACAAAACGCTCTAGCGAGACCTACTGACAGATTGACAGTTAGGTGTGGACACGTGTGGACAGATGGATTTCACTCTATTACCTAGCGAGACAAGTGTGAGAGCCACGTCTCGCAGTTTGGCATGTCGAATCTAGCCGCTGCTGTTGGTGAGTTTTATAAATTAAATTAAATTAATGTTTATTTAAGCCCATAAAATAAAACTACGTTAAATTACACTTAATAAAAAAATACATTTATTACATTCATTTATACTTTTTATACTTTTTGTTTCGTCCGGACATCGAACTTATATACTCGTAATACAAAGAATCACTGTCATTTGCTTGGTTCTCTTCAGAAGAGCAGAAGGGATCTTATTTATTTATTATTCAAAACAGTTACACGGCATTACAGTAAAAACCAAGGCACTGCGAAGTACAAAATAAACATATAAAAAAAACCGACCAAGAGCGTGTCGGGCTACGCTCAGTGTAGGGTTCCGTAGTTTTCCGTCCGTCACAGTAAGTGTCCCCATTTAAGAGTTAATAACACCGCCATGTAGGATATGATATGAGAGTTCCACGTACAGCGACATATATCGGCAAATTAAGTACCTAAACTATTGCGCGCGAGCTTAAAGTATGGAAGATGATTTTTATGGGATAATTCTTTATTGCGAGAACCGATTTTCACCGTTTTTACTTTATTTGAAAGCACGTCATTTAATTGTAATTTTGTATAAATTACAGGTACAATAAACACCTGCTTATACGGTTAAATTACAAACTTAGTTCAGAAATTATTTTGTAATTTTTTTTCAAAAACTATTCATCCTATCAAGTTCAAAATAATTTTTCTAGAAAGTTTTTATGAGAAATCTTAAAGCAAATCAAATTATTTTGTTCAATATTTTTTTTGATTTGCAATTTTTTTTTTTAAGTAGTTACACTACTATATATAAACTGAAAATAGATGTCATATACTTCAGAAAAAGTGACCAAACCCTCCGGTGTCCGAGGCCAGACCTGGCCTCGGACACCGGAGGGTTTGGTCACTTTTTCTGAAGTATATGACATCTAATTTCAAGTTTTTATGAAGTTCTACTTTTGAGATTTTTTTCATATTTTTAAAACTACATATTTTTTTACTTCTGGAGCGATTATTTCCGAAAATATTTACATTATCGAAAAATGATTTTAGTAAACCCCTATTCATTTTTAAATACCTATCCAACAATATATCACACGTTAGGGTTAAAATGAAAAAAAAATCACTCCTCACTTTACGTATAGGGGAGGTACCCTAATAATAAAAAAATCCACTTTTTATTTTACCACTTTGTCGGCGTGATTGATATACAAATTTCAGCTTTCTAGTGCTAACGGTCACTGAGATTATCCGCGGACGGACGGACGGACGGACGGACGGGCAGACATGGCGAAACTATAAGGGTTCCTAGTTGACTACGGAACCCTAAAAACATATAAAATGACTTAATACTTGGTTGATTTAGGGGATTTTAGTAGAACTTAGAGGAACGAAAGAGAAAGAATTTTAATATATTTAAAAAAAAGTTTAAAAAGCATTACATCTAACTTTATAGATATATTTAAAATTATATCAAAATAATATTGTTTATAAATGAAACTGCGGATCCCACAGTCCAACTGTTATTATAGTTTTGAAGGACAAGGTATAGTTTTAAGTTCAACATTGTAATTATTAAATAAACATATTGTATTCAAAACATCTATAAATAACCCATTTCCTGTGCCACTTTAGTATGCTGTCTGGTATTCCCAGTACTATAGTATTCTTAGTTCAATGCAACAAGACTTTTGAGCGGATTTGAATTGTAAAGAGTTTTTCAATAAAAAATGTTTAGCTGTTATCGATTCAAGCCCGTTCAGCGAAGCGAAGCGAGGCGTAGGCTGCCAGTGTCTACCATCGTGCCACAGCATCGAATACGAAGCTGACACCTCTAAAGCCTTCTACAAATATAAATCTGCAATTAACCATAAGATCAAGTCCTTCAATGAAATAAAACCGGAGGATGAGGAACTCAGTAACGAAACGCTACAGTTTGAGAATTACTCGTAAGTTTACTTTACATCTCACTTCTAAACGCATGTTTTTATCATTAAATAACGTAAGTTAGGCTCCTAAAAAAAGGTGTGATCCGTAAGAGCATTTTAAACCGGATCAGAACAGGCGTCGGAAATTGCGCATCTTTATGGTACAAATAGGGATGGTGTGAGTCTGCAGAATGCCAGTGTGGCTATCCAGATCAGACGGTAAGTACACCACATTATATTTGAATGTCCCATCACCAAATTTAGTGGGAAACCGGCGGATCTCAAATTACTTACGACGGATGCAATTGCATACCTAGATTCAAATATTTTAAAATTTTAAGTACAGAACATATTTATGCCATACGATAAATAAATAAATAATCCGTAAGAGCATCAGAGCAGGAGGGCGGTTTTTTTTGCACTCGTTACAACAGTATTATAGAATTCTTCTCTTAGAGAATTTAACCCGGATGGAGTAGCCATGTCTGTCATTTCCGATACAAAAAAAGTCTGCCGATTTTTGCGGGGGAAGGGAACGTTAAATGTATGGCTATTCGTACGTAACGTACAAATAGCTACGTCAGATAAACGTCAGTCCATACATGGGTATGACCACTGGTCATATGTTTTCGACAGAGGGGAACGCCTGTCAATGGCGACTCCGGTTGGTTGAATTCTCAAAGATTATACTCGTCGATTCGACTTATGAAGAATAATAATTCAAGTATGCAATCCCTTACATTGTTGACTCCTCTTTTCGTCCCTTCGAGCAATAATGTAAAGGAGATACAGATTTAAACAAGATTTACAGAAAATATGTCTCGTGAAAATTTGTAACTGGCCAGTCTTAAACTATTAAGACTGTCAGAGAAAGTACCGCTCGAGTCGTTCTTGCGGTAGAATTGTGGGGCCGTTATTTTCGGCTGACTGTGTATCCCTAGTGTTATTTTATCGGTGTTTGGGCCTCGATTTTTCACACACAGTCCGCATTAAAAACTGGTTGATGATTTTTAATTTCATTCAGTTCATTACATGTTTTGCTAACTAGGGTAGGTGCAGCAGCCCTTCTGCCGACTTGCCCCGGCTGACTATACAGGTTGTGGACTATAATCATCATCATCATCATCATCATCTCAGCCATAAGTCGTCCACTGCTGAACATAGGCCTCCCCCTTGGACCTCCACACGTACTGGTCGGAAGCGACCCGCATCCAGCGTCTTCCGGCGACCTTAACAAGATCGTCTGTCTATCTTGTGGGTGGACGTCCTAGGCTGCGCTTGCTAGTCCGTGGTCTCCACTCGAGCATATTTCGGCCCCATCGGCCATCTTCTCTGCGTGCAATGTGGCCTGCCCATTGCCACTTCAGCTTGCTAATCCGGTGGGCTATGTCGGTGACTTTAGTTCGTCTACGAATCTCCTCATTTCTGATTCGATCACGTAGAGAAACTCCGAGCATAGCCCTCTCCATAGCTCGTTGAGCGACTTTGAGTTTTGAGATGAGGCCGATAGTGAAAGACCACGTTTCAGAGCCGTAAGTCATCACCCTGTAATAAGAGCAATAAATTAAAACGTAGATTCTACTCTTCAAACAATAAAACTTTTATTCAACAACTTTTTAAAAATATGTTGTCTTTAGATTGTCTCTTTTTCATACAAACTAAATAGTATTTTCAATGTACGTTTAAATTCGTCTAATTGACAGTGCATGTCAGTCTTGTCACCCTACAGTTATAATCAATTTCGCAATACATTGCGTGTTCGAATAAACTTTAAAGTGTACTAAAAATCAAACCACAAGTTACTTTTTAAAGTCGCTGACGAAACGTTGTCTAGTTTGAGGAGTAGAATCAACGGCTAAATTTATTGCTCTCATTACAGGCCACACCCTATATACCTACTTTAATCACTTTTAAAGGTACACCGGAATCAATATGCACTTCAAGGAACCTCGGTTCTTAACGCTGCGCCGGTCGGAGCTGTTCGGGTCCACTGACTTCCTGGCCAATTGTGGTGGACTGCTGGGGCTGTTTCTCGGCTTCTCCATCCTCAGCCTCGTTGAGCTTGTCTACTTCTTCACATTAAGGTGAGCTTCTTTTTTTCTTTTTTTATACCACAACAGTGGCAACCAAGCATAACGCCTGCCTGATAGTAAGCGGCTACCGTAGCCTATGGATACCTGCAACTCCAAAAGTGTCAAATGCCGGTTGCCAACCCTTTAAAAAAGGAGGATTCACTGTGTTGACGGCTAAAGGGACAAGAGGGTTCCTCGTCGTCAACACACTGCATCCTCTTTGAGCTCTCTGGCGACCTTACTCACCAGCAGGAACACAACACGATAAGTAGGGTGTATTCTTGTGCTATTCGGCTGTGTGTTATTCGGCCATGCCTTACCCTACCATAAAAATCGAGATAACATTCGCAGTGCCCAACTGCCCATACCTTTCTTAGTAAATTATCTCTCCTGCTCTCTTCTTGATCTAAAGCTATACCCTTTACCTTTACCTTAACCTTACCTATACCTTTGCCTTAAAGTATATCCTTCATGTTCTCCGATCCTGTGCAACTTCTTTAGTGCTAGAATATAGTAAGGATTTTTCAGAATGTCCAAATGTTACTACTAGCTTTGCCTGCCATGGCACGCGGCCTTTTGGCACATTCCGGCCGCCCTTGAAGGATTCTTTATTTTATTTTATTTTATGTCTGGATTTATAAAGTTGGTAGTTCATTTAAGAATCCTTATCCCCTAAAATGTAGAAAATACGTAATCACAAAAACAATAACTACAGTTCTGTTTGATTTTCTTATGGCGCTCATACGGTTCGTGGTTTTGAATACAATAGAGACAGCATAAGAATCAAACTACCATCTTTAAAAAATCGACGATGTGCGACTTTAACCTAAAAATAACAAACGGTTTTTAAATTGTGATGATTTGAATCTTCATTTTCAGATCGTACTATATTTTTAGAAGACAAAACGATTCAGAGGACAAGAAGAATAGTAACAGGTTGCCACACACAAGTGAAGAGTTACAAAACGTAAACGAACCCCCACTTTACGCGACGCGATTGTAATCATTAGTTATCGTTATCAACTTCTCAGTGTTATCACTATTGTTGAATGCCTCTACCTTTAATTTGTGTACTTTATTTTATATATTTTTGGTGTAACTAACTGAACTATGGAATCTTTAAAATTCTGAAATATACGAATTTTATTTTTATTTTTATTTATTTATTTATATTATTGAGGTAAGCAAATAATAATAATTCTACTATTGTATTGTATTACAATCGCGTCAATTTTTACTCCATTACTTTTGCTATTACACATCAATGTAAATAGGAGTTTTCAGAATAAAGTTTACCATTTAGGAACTTTAAAAAAAAGATTTCTCACAAGAAATCGAAGAAGTGCTCCCAGTTTTTCATACAAAATGTATGAATCAGTTTTGTGACGTGACGGTTCATATGAAATTCTTAAGAAAATTAGGTAGACTAGAGGATGCACTGTTGGTTTTAGGCTTAACATGAATAATTACTTTATGGTTTAACCTGTAAGGATATTTACTACTTATTTTAAAATAGTAAATTAAATAAGTAAATTAAATGTTTTTTAAAGTGTCACAAAACGGACCGGTTTTAACGAACGTAAGTAATAAACTAATATTAATAGTTGTTAAGTAAATTATTAGTGGTTTACTATGTATTCATCCCGTTTTTAAACTTAACTATGTATCATTTTACTATACCCCGGTATCGGTATAGTACGCAACTATCCGGTTCTCGGCCAAGCAGTAAAATTGTGGCCGGATAGACCGGATACCGGATAGTGTCCGGATCTCGAATAAACTGTCATTTGTCCATCATTAAGAATTATTATGATCGGCAAATTACAGTTTCTTCGACATTGCTCATAACAAGATTTCAGGCGCTATGTTTATGTGAAAATTATTGTTCCCAGGCATGGGAACGAAATACGGTTTGGAAGGTTTGCGTATCAAAAGTATTTCGTATACGACACGTGTACGTTGCGTCTGCGTATTTCGAGCAGCGGTGCGGTAAAGTCGTGACGTTTACGGCACGTCATTGCGATTCCGTGCCGTCAGCGTATTTTGAGCAGCGGTGTGGAGGGCATGCGATAAAAACGGTACGGATACGATATTCCGTAACGTCGCCGTATTTTAAGCAGCGGTGTGGTCGCACCTTAAAATTACATGTACGAGATGACATTAATGACCTCACTGTGCAATAAGCAAAATTGAATTTAGCTTCTTTTTCTAGCAGTATGATTGAGTAAACTGCTCATGAAAGAGTACATATTTATTATGTAATGTAGGTACGAGTATGTACTGGTCTCTGACGTCAACCGTACCTACTTAACAAGGTCGTATTAAAGTTAGGTAGGGTAATTATGCCTGTTTTTCGTCCAGATTCAGTAACCCGTCCACCTGACTAAGCTGGTACAAATACATATATGGGAAACTCTTAAATATAAAAAAAATTACACATAACCCACTTTTGAAAAATATTTTGTATACAAAAGCCCGTTATGATCTATTATCGCGTAATATTAACCTAATAGGCCCTCGGGTGAGCGGGAATGTATGCGAAGGCCGGTTAATTCGATAAGTAGACGAAAACTGACATACCTACCCTACTAGGTCACGGACAACTGAAATGGTTATATAAAATCATAGATAACCTCAACCACTATTAGATAGATCATAAGTACAACCAGAGGACCAGTATCAGCGTTCCCGTACTAATTTAGTATGAGAGCGCGACCGCTTATTTCATTTGAGTTAACGTTTTTGATCATTAGTATCATTACTCATGTAAATTAAAAATATCCACAAAAATCAAGTTATAGGAACTAACCTGGATTGTTATACTACAAAATGGTGTAGAATAATATTGAAATGTGCTGTTCGAATCGTAGAAATTAACGAATAAAATTGCGCTTATCTGTGGTGACCCCGTGCTCCTTGTAATAGCTTAATGATGAGTAGTCTGAGTAGTCCGTGTATAAAATGCAAGTAATGATGGGCTAGCGTAGGATGAATAGGTGACGGCCGTTTGAGCATGAATGCGATTCAATACCTGCGCAAGCGCTGTTCCCACGACAACACTGTTTCGTTGTTTGCTCAACAAAACAGTGTTTATAGGCTAGCTTTTGTCCGTGACTTCGTCTATGTGACATTAGTAATCCACCCCCCTTTTCAAACGACTTCAAGCTTTCGAAGAAGGTTCTCAATTCGTCGGGTTTTTTGTTTATGCTTTTTTTTATGTATGTTCACCGATTATTCGACAACGGCTGGAACTATTAGGAAAATTATTTTTTTGTTTGAAAGACTATAGTTAATTCACAGTTGGTCCCATTATCATACTCAAACTCAAACATTTATTCAGTAAGTACGCCTCAAGGGCACTTTTACACGTCAAAGTAAAAGAGAGAAAAAAAAAATGAAACTATACCGGTTCTAACCCTACACCTCTGACCCGAGAAGAATTATGTCCGGCGAGAAACTCAGTGGGACTTATTTTTTCAAAACAACAGTACATCAAAACTAAACAATACATATAAGTGCGTTGTTCTATAAGAAAACATATCAAACCAAGGTTAGATTAACCAACAATAGGTTATAGTTTAAGAAAAATACCAAAGAAAAAAGATGAGTCCAAATCTGACTATTGAAAATGAATTCAAGTTTCAGTTCAGGTGAGAAAGAATACAAGTTTGATATACTTTCTTACCTGAACTGTGTCTTCTACATAAATTTCCAAATTATAATAATCCATCATCAACAGTTAGAAACAAATTTTGAATTTAAATAAAATTAAAAAAAAGTAAGTGATTCGATATCAATAAACATACTATTTCTAAATTATCCTTAGAGATGTATAAGGTCTCCAAGTGTCTTGATCTATATATTCTATATAATAAAAAAATATGGATAATCAAGCACCGAATGTTGTGTCTAAAGCCAATTAAACTAAAATTAAATATGGTTAATAAAAAGTTACGTAAATGTGTTACCCCAGTTCAGGATTTCATCAGGTCAGGATTTGATGATGGGATCCTGGAGAAATCGAGGGAACTCTTCAAATATTATAGGCACACCTATAGTGATTTGAGTATTTTTTACAGTAGCTCCGACATTTGCTTTTGGATAGGTGGACGCTAAGTGAAGTAATTTCTATTTTGTTCAAAATTATTATCGTAAGGGATGACATTGGACATGATAACTATTTTATATCCTTCCCCAAAACTCTAACTATCTCCATACCAAATTTTATCTAAATCGGTTCAGCGTTTCTTGAGCTATACAAACTTCCACACCCATTTTCACCAGCTTAAGTGATGATTTCTGGGATAAAAAAATATCCTTTGTTCCTACGTTCCTTACTCAAATATCTTCATACCTCATTTTAATCGGTTCAACGGTTAAAGCTGAAGAGGTAACGGACAGACAGACAAACACACTTTCACGTTTATAATATTATTATGGACAAGTGACAAGACTTACCTATAAGTACCTACGTACTTACTTATTATTGATGATGACATTTTAACCATTAAAAAAAGAGGATAACACGTTTAGTTGTCTGTAGTTTAATAATGAGTCACTGTACAGCCATTCTAAGTGCTCTAAGTACTGACTATAGTCTGGCTGGCCAAAAAGCGTGGCTAGCTCTCCGTCTATAAGTATAGTTTATTATTTCCACTATTACTACACTACATTAACAATACAATAAAAATACAACCTATCTCAAACATAACTCCAACACACAACAAACATTCAACCAATATTGAAGTTGTATTGGAGTTGCGTTGGAATATTTCTCAAGCAAATTCTGCTATTTCTGATTCAGATGTTTATGCCGTAGCTGTATTGTGTTGTTAATGCATTGGAGTTGTGTGGAAGTTGGATTGTGTTTATACGTGTTTTAAAGATAGAATACGGCCCCGGGAGGAGCTAGCTCTTAAGCAACGAAACCGTCTAGTAAGATTGCAATACTATCCTTATCCTAGCTAGCTGGCTAGATCCGGGCATCTGGCAGCTTTTAATGGGTGGAGGTCAGAGTGACAGACTAGCAACATTTTTCGGTTGGAAAAAAGTAACACCAAAAGAGGTAAAAACTGCCAAAGTTGTGTAATTTATAGAGGACAGGGCTTGTATTTTAACATTAGAACAAAAAACATTGTGGAAACAAAAACAGTGTTATCTGTCAAAATGCTGTCTAACATTTATTTTATAGGGAAGATGATCGTCTGTACGTATGACTACTAAATTATTATGTGATGCGACCTCGAGTTAATATGCATATCCTTGTGGCAAAGCGTGTGAAAATACCTTTCAATTGTGTGGTTGTTAGAATCTGACAAGTTTGTTGTGTGTCCCGACCGTCAGACATCCAGTTAACTCTATGATAGAAGCAGTTATCGTGTTGACAGCGTGATATAAGTTTGTGTAAAATGACAGTTGCCTTTATAGGGTTCTGTAGCCAATATGGCCAAAACGGAACCCTATAGTTTCGTCATATCCGTCTGTCCATTCGTCCGTATGTCACAGCCATTAATGTATCTTAATAAAATTTAGACATAAGATGTATTTTGTATGCCACTATTTAGTTATGCAGTTACTGCAGGAAAAGTATTTTTAGGGGGGCACTCCATGTATGTAACTATTTTTTTTTATTTACCGAATATCAACATGCACCATCAATCGATAGGTCTTTAAAAATGACATCGAGGTTTATTCAAGCATTTTGTGATTATGTAAATATATTCAGAAATAATCGGTTCAGTCATTTTTAAGTTATCTCCAAAAAACTTCTTCTGTAGGCATCAGAAAAGGTCGTCCTTTTGGTATTAGTTTGGTTCTTATTCCATAGTAGGTACGGAACCCTCCATTATACCGGTCCGACACGCACTTGGCCGGTTTTTATTTATTACTCGTTCATTTCAATTTCAGATAGTCACGTAATCTAAGGGTTCGGTTGCACCAAACGGTCTGTTAACGTCAACGTCATCGTTAAAAAAATCTTGTATGTAAAGTTTGACAGTTTTGTATGGGATGACAGCTCCGTCGCCATATTTAACGTTGATCAGTTCGTTAGTTACGCGTGGTTCAACCCACCCTGACTGTAAACAAGTAACAAATGTCATCGATTTTTATTTTTTCACAACTACATAGATGAAGAACGTTTGATTCACGCGCGGTAATATCCTTATTTCACTCATCTCGAGTATTGTTACCCGGTTTCAGCTAATAGTGGCATGATATCTCATCATTGTAATCCCGCCTTTGTATCAAAATGTACTAAGTAAATATTACTATAGTTTCTGATTGTCAAGATAAATAAATAAATAAATACTATGGGACAATCTTACACAAATCATTTAAGACGATTGTCGCCGGAGTGTCCTTGAGCGTTTGGGCGCTCTCTACCCGCGCCACCCGCTTACCCCTCTCATTGCAATCGTGCGTAAATCCGCCGCGATGCACCGCAATAATGTTCAAAGTATATGACTTTATAGATAAATTAACGAGAGCATGGAATTGCATATGTAGTAGTATTGGATGTTTACAGGCATTCTATATTTAAATTTTCTATTTTCTCGTACTATCAGCATAAAAAGAGGTTTGTTATATATTGAAGAAGTAAATACCAAAATAATGTCAGTGTCAAATTGTGAATATTATTTACGTTGTGCATATATTTTTACGTCTGATTTTATTGTATTCTCACAATTATCAGAATAATTTTGTGTCAGCCCGTACGACTAAGTGTAAGTTACATAATTTTCAAAAAATATGGCAGTGAGTAATTTTGGTCCGATTGAGAGTCAAAGTAAGCAAATTATTTTTAACTGTTATAAATATTTTGAACTTGAACTGAAGAAAACAGTTAGTTGAAAAAGCTACAGGTGTTTGTCTCTACTGTTTATAACATTGTGTCTGAGAGCAATAGTGAGAAATTCGCAACAACAAAGAAATTCACCTCCCCGAGAAATAAAAAGTTACGTACTTGTCCATCATCAGCAGTAGACGATTTTGATCAGGAAGTCATCCGATTTTGATCAGGAGAACTATATACAATTTTCATCTGTCCCAGAAGCAATTTCCAACCTTAAAGGCACTCCACTCTGTGTTAAAATCCGATATAGATTACAAATTTGGCATTTCCACCTTACGAAAACAAATACAAAAATTAGGATTTAAATGGAAAAAGACCGAGGACAACCGAAAAATATTAATGGAAAGACACAACATACGACTGCTAAGAATAAATTACCTTACCAAAATTGCGGAATATCGGTCTGAAGATAGACCACTAGTTCATACTGATGAAACCTACATCCACACTTCACATGTGTCCGGAGAGGCTTGGACCGATGGAACAGAATTTGGTGTAAAAAACAAATCAGTACAGGCCAGCGGTTAATAATAGTGCACGCAGGAGGAAAATATGGTTTTATTCCCAACGCTTTGTTAATGTTTAAGGCAAACCAAAAAACGGGAGATTACCATGACCAGATGAACTTTGTCAACTACGAAAAATGGTTAAAAGAAAAATTAATACCGAACCTTAAACCGAATAGCGTACTTATCTTAGATAATGCGTCCTATCACAACAAACTTTTGAATCGTGCTCCAACGTCAAATTCTCATAAACAAGAAATGATGGATTAGTTGACAGAACACAACATTTCGTATAGCCCGTTGATGTACAAAACCAGTTTGTATGATTTAATTAAACAAAATAAAGAGCGGTTTCGTGAGTACCACATAGATGCAATTTTAAAAGAACATGGCCACTCCGTTTTACGATTGCCACCGTATCACCCGACATTCAATCCGATCGAAAATATTTGGTTCATGGTAAAAGGATATGTAGCGAAAAGAAACGTTTCATTAAACATGCAAGGCATTATGAGTTTAGCAACTGAACGAATGAACACTATTACTGCTGAGGACTGGGAAAATATTTGTCGCCATGTCGAAAGTGAAGAAAATAAATATCGATGTCAGGAAGGGGAAATGGATCGAATTTCAATCAATCTTATTATCAATACTTGTGACAGCTCAGATGAAGAACATGATAGCGACTAAAAGCAAAAAACAGAGGACTACTACTTATTCCATTTCTTAAGGGTATGTAATTTTATTAAATTAAGAGAAAATTATTCTCCTTTTGTTGCAAACGGTACAACCACTACAAATGAAATTCCATGATCTCGATAATTCATCTATACTCAGAGGCGCGCGGGCAGCTTTATAATAATTATAATCCTTTTGCGGATGTTTTATGATTTGAATACTGTGATTAAGTTCTACGGCGACATTTTTAGGAATGCTGCTTACCTATTAAATAAGATAAGTAATAACGATCTCGATTAGTAGATTTTTATGTAAAAAAATAAAAACCTAGATTTTGAATTTGAAGTACAGTGAGCGGTAAAATATTTATGAATTTACGAAATATGGTTAAAAATATTCCGCATATCAAAAATACTGACTAGTACAGCAAAAAAAAACTGAATGCACATCAAAGCGGTGTTTTTATGTGAATTTGAGCATGTGCTGTGCAAGTGAGCTTAATACAAGGTTATTTTTTGTTGCGATTTTAAATATATTAACCGTAAAAATTCACTTAATTACGATAAATTAACAAAACTAAGCCCGTTGCGAGTTGCGAATAGTAAAAATGCACATGTAAGGAGCGGCATTTGTGCACGAAATCGTCATACAATTGTCATGAGAGCTGTAAGACCATTAAATTTAGATCTTTAAAATATAACACAGCGCAAACACTTCTTAGGGTTCCATACCAAAATGGCAAAAACGGAACCCTCAAAAGTTTTTTGAAACATGTCCGTCTGTCCGTCCGTATGTCACAGCCATTTTTATTATAAAACATATATTACTGAAATTTTATCCAGAGGTGTGTTTCATGTGCCGCTACTTAGTTTTCTGGCTAAATTGCTAAAAAAACTTTTAGGGGAGGCACTCCATACATACATATGCCAAACTAAATGTCAAAAATATTATTTTTTGTAAATATGAATATGTTGTACGATACGGCTTTAAAAATATCTTATATATATATATATACACGTTGCCCGTGAGCATTGCAAGAGACTTTAACAGTGTATTCATTATCATATTTAGAGAACAAAATGTCCTTTAAACTTTTTCGAAATTCGCCATAGTTTCAGAGTAAATACTACTTACAAAAAATTGCATTTTGAATTGTTTCTCAGTGTAAAATGATTTTTTGATGGCGATCTCACCGGTATGGGGCATAGTCTAGACATCTCTTATTGACTGATATCAAAGACCTAAGAAACACTTTGCATGGACTAGTTTTTACGAGAAAAAATGTAGCAATTTACGTTTTCCGTTACTTTTTTCTAATGACATTTACTTTTTATGTAGAACAGCATTCAAAAAAAGTAAAAAAAAAAGTTTAAAAAAAATTTTTTTTTGGCGTTTTACAACAAAAGTCATATAATGTTTTTTCATTCTTTTGACCTCAGAAATACGTGGTTAAAATCTCTCGCAATGCTCACGGGCACCGTGTATAGAGGATTTTTAAAACTTTTTTTATTAAGTCAATATTTTCAGAAATAATTGCATGAAAGAAACCAAGAAGGCTTAGTACTTAATTTCTACGAAAATTATTTCACATATTATCGGTTCATCCGTTTTTGAGTTATCTCCAAGAAAAGAAACTACTCTCTACGGAACCCTACATTATGCGTGGTCCGATACAAACTTGGCCGGTCTTTTAAAGATATTTGATAGGTAGTATTAACCCTAAGTAGTAATTTATTTATTTACTTGTGTTGATAATTAATATAAAATTTGTATTTATTTGCATTTCACCGACATAGTAATGTTTTTTTAGGGTAGTCAACGCGCATGTGAATCTTCTGGGGTTGCAGGTGCCATAGGCTTTATAACTGCTTTCCATCAGGCGGGTCGTATGCTTGTTTGCCAGCGTCGAGGTATAAAAAAAAGCTTTTTTTCCTTTATTCTTACATACATTGAACTCTTAAATATCAGCATTTTTTATCATAATGTCAATCAGGCTTTGCTCAGTGATAGTAGACTGAAATTTGGTATGAGTATGTGTTTAATTACGTCTACAAAGTCGTAAAACAATAAGTATCTGAAACACATTGTTGGATAGGTCTTTCAAAAAAAATAAGCCTTAAACAACTTTTGGATAAAACGAATACTTTCGTAAATAATAGCTCCGAAATTTTAAAATGCTCTTTGATTTTTGAACCGAGGATCCAAAAAATTTGGAAAAAATCCTGGATGTGAGGCCATTGAAATACTTATCACGTAATTTTCAATAAAAACTGTGTGGAATAAAATCGGTTGAGCCGTTTTTGAGTTATGCCTATAGTAGAATGACGTAAGTGCCACAAAATATCCCTTTATAAACTACCTTTTGAATGGATGTATTGTAACAGGCCGGGAACTACGGATCCCTACACTGAGCATAGCTCGACATTCTCTTGGCCAGTTTATATGCAATCCTTTGCAGTTTACTTCGCAATTTCTTGATTTGATAAATTAGTGTAAAGTATAAAATTAAAGATTGTGTTTAATTTTAAAATAAAACGCATATTACATTCGTTTAGAACACGGTATTCTTAAATAAATATGTTTAAATAAATTCGGTCCTTTGGAGTTTTTATTAAATTAATTATTAGTCTATTGTATTGCAGTACTAGCAGATTTCCGCAACTCGACGACTAACGCGTATTTTGCGTGATGCATTAGTCTACTAAAACATAATAATTGTAGTTTACTTACATGACCAAATTTGTTTTCAGAGCATTATGAGATTCATGATTTTTGTCTTTTCCTCCATTTTTATTTCATTTGTTTTTTTACTTGTATTATAATCTAAATAACAGATACAGTTTTTATACGAACGTACATGAACATGCATACGAATACATTATCTTAAAAGATAAAACGTCTAGACATTATTGATTCCGGGAAGACACGTTATGTCCGCACCGCATGAACCCTCTGCAGTTATTTAGTCTTTAGGCACAGTAAGTCCGATATTATTGCTCACGGGCCAAGCACAAGTATATGTACTACAAGGAAAGCACGGAGCGACGAGCGGCACAGCCTCCTCGTCTCAAAGCTAGCTCACGAATGCCAGCAACTCCGTTTTCGAGCTACCAACGCACGAAATATGGAATTATGATCAAGTTGTTTAAGAAAATTTAATCAATTTAAATATCCTACGTTGAGTTTGTAGTGTTCTGTAGTACACATTTTTTTGTTCAACAATATTTTAAATCGAATGAGCCGTTCAGTAGATATAAGCAAAATTAACCGTAAAACGACATATCGTTACATTTAAATGACGGAGAAACTATACGTTACACGAGTTATTCAAACGTTGACAATGTTTTACATGAAATGTTAATTAATATATATTTTTTCAAAATTTTTGAATGACCCGTTATTGAGATATATCCCTTAGAAAGTAACAGTTTTTGGCCACAATTAGCGCCTAGCGCCTTAACATAGCTATAAGTAGTATAAGTACAGTCACCACACGGGAATGTTGAGCCACTTACCACTGTTCGCAACTTGGTCGAATAATACAAATCGGGGTCCGAACTCTTACGAGACTGGTATCACGACTTCGGCCGAACTCTGCTGACCAATGAGGCGGTCGTTGCTACAGTTACGTAAAACCAAATACGGTTAGCCAATGACCGCCCGTGTTTTCTTCGGAAGGTGGCGTTACTATGGTTACGTAATAACAAAAATATTTAACCAATGATTGATAGCGATTTTTCCGGAAGCTGACGTTACTATGGTTACATTACAACATCCGCTTTAGTCCTAGAAACGTCTATTTGACTGCTAAGCTGCTATGTAGAAATTTTCGTTCACTTTCCTTTTAACGGCAGCCATTTCCATATAATTCATAAACTGAAACTCATTTAGATAACAGCTGTCATAAGGAAAGTGAATGAAAAATATAATTATAAATAAGCAGAAGTTCATTATTTTACGAATATTTTATTGTGTTCTTTTTATTGGAATTTAAAACATTTCTTTGTAATGTTGTCTAATACCCTCATTACTGTCTCGTAAAGATCTATGTCAAAATATCTATTATTATTTAAAAAATATTTACGTTTAACTCTACTATTTAAAATGTAAAAAACATAACAAATAGACCAAAATCTGTTTATTCGTATTAAAGCAAAGAGATATCTAAAAACTAATAACTTGTATATGACCCATCGTTATCAATGACAGCTTGGAGACGCGAAGGCATGGACTCCACAAATCGAGTGCAATAATCAGTTCCTCGCAAGTCTTCCCAAACTTCTTGGCAATGATTTTCCACAGCTTGTCTTGATCGTTCATTTCGATTTTCCCATCTTTGGACCATTAAACCCCATAGATTCTCTATGGGGTTTAGATCCGCAGACTTAGCAGGCCACGGTATGACCGTTATTTCCTGTCGACGTTGATGGAGCCAGTCTTTTAAAATCCTGGCCCTGTGTATCGTGCAGTTGTCGTGCACGAAATGAAAATGTGGCAATTCTTCCCGTGGATAAAATGCCCTTACGGTGGGAAGCATGCTTTCCTGTAACACGCTGAGATAACATTGAGCGTTGGTCCTGGGAGGTAAAGGAACCAGCTCACCTACACCGTCCGAACTCATCCACCCCCACAAGTTTGCACTGATGCGACCCGACTCCCTGTTTGGTATAACATGGTCTTCCGCATATCGCGTATTGTCATAATGCCAGAGATGTAAACGACCGTGGTCACTTGAATTAAACAACTTCTCATCGGAAAATATTGTCGAACCCTTATCAAAATTTCGGTACTGTTGAGCAAAATTGACTCGAGCGATTTTGTGATCTTCCGTCAAAGCAATTTTGTATGCGGGACGTCTATGGTGAAGATCCATAGAATGCAAATGCTTTCGGATGGTATTGGGGTGGCAATTGAAGCGGTCTGCGAAATAGTTGGTAGATATAAACCCATTTTCCATGTAGCTCTCTCGCATTTCATTGCGTTGTTCCATTGATAGTATCGAGACACCATGATTGCCTTGACGGTGATCATTTATATCTCCTTCTGCGGCATACCTATTTACCTACAAACTGACAGTATTTCGCTAGAAAGGAATGAATAGGTTAGATATTTTCTTAATAAAATCAAAGTGTTTGGAAATTATTATTTTGTAGAACCTTATACCTGCACATTTAACGCGTTTGCTATTGCACGCATGCTTAACCCTTGCTGGTGCAAAAATATAATTTCACGTCTAGTTTCGTCGTTTATTGCCGGTGGCATATTTGATTTTTTTACTAGATTTAGATAGCTACTTTTCCGCAATTAATGTTACAGCGAAAAAAAATTGACAATACCCATTGTCAGATATTTTTTCAAAGTTAGAATTTGAGTCAGAAACTATCAAGTCTCTATTAAACATTTCTATAGCTACTGACAGATTATAGGATTATATGTAGACTATCAAAGGTTATCTACCATATTTCCACAAAGGTTACATAAGTATTCAATTAACGTCAACTAGGAGCTGTGACACATTTAATGATAGTAAAGACAGCAATAGCATTTGTCCCTCTCAATGAAAAAATAATTTGAAATTGCCCGATAACATGGATATTTATATAAATATCTTGACTTGAAAAAAGATCTCGCCTATTAAATCATGGCATCCAATTTGAAAGAAATACTAGTAGATTACTAAACGGTTTTGGACGAATTCATGAAGAACTGTCGTTATCCAGTTTCCGCTAGGAACAACGACATCTAGCGTCTGATTCAAACGAGTAACTTCAAAATTTAATGGCCGTTGGCTAATCCTTTTCGTAGACGAAGGAATTTTTATTATGTCAACTAGTTTTGACATAGTGAAATTTTGACGCAACAAAGCAACCAAGATATCATCGGGTAACATCGGTCATATCGCGATCGTGCCTACTAACGAAAAATACCGAACCCATTATATTACAAGACTAAATTGCGTCCATTGCCAAGTGGCTCAACATTCCCATGTGGTGACTGTACATACTAACCAAAACTATGGGTCTAAAAGTTATCCGAAATAAATAAATGATTTGATTTGATTTGATTTGAAATCGACTTAGTCCCACGATAAACTCAATAAAAGGCTTGTGTGGTGGGTACTAGACGATATAATATATAGAAATAGAGAAATCTATACTTCTATACTAATATTATAAATGGGAAAGTGTGTGTGTTTGTTTGTTTGTCCGTCTTTCACGGCAAAACGGGGCGAGGAATTGACGTGATTTTTTAAGTGGAGATAGTTGAAGGGATGGAGAGTGACATAGGCTACTTTTTGTCTCTTTCTAACCCCCTACTTCCCTAAAATGGGGGGTGGAAGTTTGTATGGAGCATTACGGAGGGCAAAGGGAAACCGTGTTACCCCGAATTTAATGCGAGCGAAGCCGCGGGCAAAAGCTAGTACTTAAATAAATAACTAACTCAGAAACAAATATCTGTGATAAACACACAAATAAATGCCTTTACCAGGATTCGAACCCGGGACCTCTTGCTTCGTAGGCAGGGTCACTAATACCGACTGGGCTAGGTTCGAGGCCGTTAAGATAATAAAACAATAAATATATTAATAATTTTAATTCATTATAAAAAATCAAAAAAGTTTACAGGATTACAGTAGGTACATAATTCATATTACATAGGTACTATCATATAAAATGCCTAACATTTGAAGCATTCTGTGCACACTGCACACTATATTTGTATGCGCAGACGCGCGCACACTCTCGCTGACACGGATGTAAGAACGGAATACAATCCGAAACTATTTCACTAACATTGACAATGTATTCCGTAGCCATCCGCAGTAAGGCCAGTATGTAGAATTACGGCTCTAATTCGCAGACATATAACTTTTAGTGGCACAAATGAAAATGTATGTGTGTTATATCCCAAATCATAAATTAAACGGAAAAAAGTTATCCTTCACTCAGTCAAACACAACTTAACTAAAATCATTGCTACCGTTCGTTGTCGTTTCCGGTGCAAAAGTGCCCATAGCGGTTGCGGCATTACCACGCTGGATAGCCACGGGCAGTCTTTGCACCAGAAACGACTCGGGGGTCCTCTCCCTTTTGCCCAAGTCGATGGCCTTAGTCACGTACAAATTTTAAATCATAAATTTATATCCCAACAACATAAATTTAACGATACTAGACTAGATTCTAGTGATAATGGAAATTGAAGGGTATGTAGGTACACGGAAAGAACATGTCTTAACTCGGACAACATTTTGAAAGAAATAGATTTATTAATATTTCAGCCGTAGTTGTCAGATAAGTAAGTAGGTAATAATAATTGCGAGCTCACATCACACATTGCGAGTCACATTATCAAGTTTTTTAGGGTTCCGTAGCCAAAATGGCAAAAACGGAACCCTTATAGTTTCGTCATGTCCGTCTGTCCGTCCGTCCGTCCGTCCGTATGTCTCAGCCATTTTACTCGGAAACTATAAGACGTATCTTCATAAAATTTAGACATAAGGTGTATTTTGTATGCCGCTATTTAGGTATGTAATAATCGCTGAAAAAAAAATTAGAGGGGGCGCTCCATACATGTAAGTGATTAAAAATATTTTTTTTTACCAAATATCAACATGTTATGTTGTATATCAATCGATAGGTCTTTAAAAATAATATTGAGGATTTTTTGAAAATTTTGTGTTTAAGTGAATATTTTCAGAAATAATCGCTTCTAAAGTCAGAAAAATTGTGTGTCCCCCCCTGTAACTTTTGAACCGTAAGTTTGGACTTACGGTTCAAAAGTATGTATATATATGAAAAAAATTGAGAAGATGCGCCTTATCAAATACTTTCTACGAAGATTGTTTTGAACATTATCGATTTAGTAATTTTTGAGTTATCTCCAAAAAACTTCTTCCATAGGCATCAGATACGACCTTTTGATATTAGTTTGGTTCTTATTCCATTGAACCCTTGAAATATGCGTGGTCCGACACGCACTTGTTCGGTTTTTTAATTTTATCTACCTTAGCGTCACAAATGACGAGAACACGTGCCTATCACATAATTTTGCTTATCACATACCAACGTAAGCATTTTTAGGTATTCCGAAACATGCGAATGACGCACATGGATTTGCCAATTGTCTTTACGTATGTACGTACATTATTAGCCAATGATATTTTTATATTATATATCTGATAGGTGATATCGCATAAAGATGCTGACAAAGATTGAGTTTTTTATAGCTACTCAGTAACATTCGTATTACGGTGGGTCATTTTTAATTTATTTTTATTTTTTTAGGAAGCACAGTTAAAAAAGGTGCCATTTGATAATTAATGATTGTGATGGAGATGAATGTATTTTTATTATATTTTTAGCTTTAATTTAACTGCCTCCGGATTTAAGCTGAAGTTTCCAAAAATATAACGGATACAATTAGATATCGTGAAAATAAATGTCTGTTTTTGATTATTATTATTTTTCAATTTATTGGCTCTGAATCTCTACCATGCTATTTCGAGCCAAAAATGGTATATTTTTAAGGTAAAGTTTGAATAAAGTGACAATACATAAATATACTCCGCAGACCATAGAAAATGTAACAATATTTATATGAAACTTTAAAATGGATCTGGAGGCAGAAAATGAATTCCGTTTGCAGTATAATTTTAAATACTGGTTATTAAAACGGGCATTAAAACGAACCTCATTATTACTGTGCCCGAAGGATAACTAATACTTTTTTTTTCTCCATATATGAGTGACTCAGCCTTATTCGTATACGAGAGAAATGACATTCATGACATCCTTAGTATACACTCAAAAACAATGAAAATGTTGTCATTGTGTATGATGAAGATTTCTATACGAAATGACGCTTTTTAATTATCATTGAGTACAGGTACAAACATAACATTGTTGTCAGTACTACTCGTGTCACAACAACATGCCACAATAGTTTTCTCCACCACTGTACACATTTACAGTACACTGGCATGAAAGCCGTATGTACTGTAAAACCAGTTTGAATGTAGACTATTGCACTGGAATACGAAAAATAATTGAATGAGTTTTGCAATGGTGGTTGCGACCATTTGTATGGTGGGGCTGTGTTAGCATCGTTTGGAGGACAATGATAACCGCCGTCCACTCGTCAATAGTTTGTATTGACTATGAGCGGTATTGGTACTTCTATAATCCATTAATAAGCTATATTATAATATCCTTTTCAGACCACCTGCTCGACAATGCCAAATTATATAATGCAAACCTTATCGAAAGCAAATATTTATAGCCCTTGGCTTTAGCCGGGTCATAATATTGTACTGAATTTCATTAAAACCCGCTGGTTAATAATGTGATTTCACTTCCCATAGTTCTTATTGGTATGTCCTTAAAGTCTGCTTCCTACTAGTCCACTTATTTCCCAGAGGAAATGCCCAAGCTACGTCCCTCGATTTCTCCAGGATCCCATCATCAGATCCTGACCTGGTTACTATGGAACCAACTGTGAAGTATACTCTTTCAAACAAAAAAGAATTTTCCAAATCGGCCCAGCCGTCTTCGAATAATCGGTGAACATACATAAAAAAAAAAAATAAGGTCCCGACGAATTGATAACCTCCTCCTTCGAAATCTTGAAATCGGTTGAAAACACAACTATGTCCAACATAACTCCAACACACAACAAATAATCAATTAATATTGAAGTTGTATTGGAGTTGCATCGGGTTAATTTTCAAGCAAATTCTGATTCAGACGTTTAGGCGTTAGCTGTATTGCGTCGACATATAGGACTTGTATTGGAGTTGGACAGCGTCTCAACGTAACGTGTTTTAAAGTTAGAATACGGCCCCTAGATTCTACAAAAATATAATCATTTTAGGCGATAGTTTCAACAACAACATTAACTTTTATGTACAGCAATGCCCAAAAAGTAAAAAAAAAAAACAACAAAGACATTTTTTTGTTTGTCAAATTGACCTAAAGTCATATACTATTATTAACTTCTTTGTGGTTAAAATCTTTTGGTTTCCTCGAAAGAACAAATTCTAATCTCCTTGAATTGAAAATTACCATAGTGGTATTGAATCAGCAGGACGCGTCTGTCCCCCTCCCCTCGCCGTATCCCCCCGCCGCGTGTCAAGGTCGCGGCGCCTGCGCAGCCTCCGCGCGATCTCGTGTCTAATGTTCGCTTAGATGATGCATGTTATTACTCATCAGTCACTACAAGGTATTAATCTTTGTAATACTTACCTACTTAATTTTATATTTTCACTTGCTGACCCGGCGAACCTCGTACCGCCAACTACATTTTTTCTCCAATATTGAAATAGTTATTCTGCTAATCGGGACGGAAAAAAAAAATCAAACATCATTAAAATCGGTTCAGTCGTTCTTGAGTTATAAATGGTGTAACCGACACGACTTTGTTTTATATATATATATATGTATGTATATCCATATGTGTGTATCTATGTATTTGTCTTTTATTTATTATTAGTAGCACCGCCCACAATCTCTCTGCTTTGCCTTAAGGTTGACTGGTAGAGAATGCCTCATAGCATTAAGTCCGCCTTTTGTACTTTAAGTTTTTTTTTTTGTGCAATAAAGGTTAAATAAATAAATATAGATCATTTATAATATTAGTGGGATATACAGGGTGATTCATGAGACGTGAGCAGGCTTAATACTACGGATTCAGTTAATAATAAGCTATTGTTTGATATCAGTATTAGTGTGATAAGCCCAAAAAAATAATTTAAAGTAAAAATAAAAAGTTCAAAATTATATACGACACGCATGGTCACTCTACAGTTAGAATACTCCGTGGAGTACTGATATTCTCTTGTGTTTCTGTGATATGTGTCAAATTGATGTCTGGTTACTTTGGAAACATCGTATCTCACTTAATTTGACAATTATTTTTTTCATATTCAAAGTGCTGTCATGATTGTTAAAGAGGTTTTATCTTTATTGATTTGTTTATATAGGATGACCATGATTACAGAAAATAAAATTTCTACCAAACAAAATAGGTTTAAAAAATTGAAAGGCGTTATTGTTTCACTTAAACATGATGGCGGCCGATTCATTATCGTTAACTAAGTGTGTAGGGTTGTTCCTGCTCACGTCTCATGAATCATCCTGTATAGATGTGCCTAAGTAAGAAGACGCTAAATGCTTTCAATGTTTTTTTTTCTTTTTTAATTAATTTTAATTAAATTGGTGCTCGTAAAATACCAGTGGTGAGCCGTCCCTATGTAGAACTGGTGCTGTAGTACTTTAAAATACACAAACAATACATTAAAAACGCAATGTAGATACTTCAATTATATCCTTTCAAACAAATAAGAAGAATTCCAAATCGGTCCTGCCGTCTTCGAATAATCGGTGAATTGATATCAAACGTCGCGCCTGACAGGTTCAATCCTCTTTAGTATCAAATCAAACACAAATCTATTACAAAATGTTTTTTTTAATAGACCTCATGGTCATTTTAGTATGTTAGCTACGCCACGAGCTATCAAAAACAAAGTCAAATTGACCCCTACAGAAGTTCGGAAACCCGTTGATGTCTTGTCTTCCAGGAAAAGGTATTTTAAAGGAATCCCTAAGAATCGTTACATAATAATGACATAATGTCATAATAATAATTGATTTTCATTTGCATTTAAGTTCCAGTCATTTGTTTTATTACCGACATACATATGTATGTTATTATGCTTAATGAATCGTTACTATTTAATTGTGAAATATTATTAATTATATCTGTTATCATCACATAAAGTCCACATAAAGGCGGCGATCGTGTCACGCATTGATAAGAGTAATATATTGTTTGTGTAATGTGTTATTTGTCCTGTTATTTTGTTGTACAATAAAGTGTTTTACTACTACTACTATAATAAACTTTATTCACGTACCTAACTAAAACAATAGGCATGTTTAATACATAATCTTAACCAGAATAGATGTCATATATAAAGGTAAAAGTGAAGTAATAGTGTGAAATATTTATTAAAAATAATTTGATTTGTTCACTAGTTATGGTAATACATGTTGAATTTTATAACATAATAAATAATGTAGTTAAATCATCAAACTATAATAATAAATGAAATAAAAAATACAAGACCTACGAAAGTTTTTTTCATGTTATAATTATAACAAATGCCACGCTGGTTTAAATTTTTAAATGTTTTAATAATTGTACAATTTTTTTTTGTATATTTTTTTATTTGCATGTCGTTGCCCTCTCTCAGGTGGGTTTCCACGGAAGACCAGCGTCGATGTCCTGAAATATATACCTTTACATTAAGCTAAGTGGAAACCATTTCAGAGACGCTTAGTAACTAATAATATGCTTAAAACGTTTAAATAGTGTTTCAGAATAAAGTCTCTTCTATTCTATTAATCAGTTTCGATAAGTCACTCGATTATTTTCCACCTTTCAGGTTTTTAGACCATTGTCATTGAACTAAATATTTCGTGTGGTTTTGTATACACAATAATGAAGGGCCGATTTCCCGCGCTATTGTTCGCTCGGCAGGAAAACCGCAAGGACAACTAACAAAACACTACTGATCAAAAGTAAACCTTATCTCTTTGTAATAGGGTTGACGAATGAGCAGGTATTTGGCCAGTCATTAGCAAGCACTCAATGATGCCTATCGGACAGTTTATCTACAGGTCCTGTAAGTAGCACAAAATGTTGTCGTAAAATTATAAGTACGTTTTAGAAGAAAATATGTATGTTGGCAGTAGTTACATGTTTGCGGCGTTTGGGGTCGAAACCCTGGGGCCATGGGGACCAAATGCGCGTCGCTTCTACAAAGAGATTTTGGTGCGTCTCATTGAGGCCTCTGGTGACCTGAGGGCTGGCCACTATTTTGGCCAACGGATCAGCATTGCTATCCAGCGTGGAAATGCGGCCGGTCTTCTGGGCACTCTACGGTCAGGTTTTTTTATTTGCAAGTTTTTAGTTAGATATATTATGTTTATAGATATTCTAGTTTTGTATGTAATAATTTTTTAAGTACATATATCTAGTTACAAACAAGTTTCGTGACGACACAGTAATAACATTAGTATATTATTGCCTGAGCAAATAACAAAATACTGACAATATTATTTAAAAAATCTACGATAAAATTACGAGCCTTAACAATACTACAGATTTTAAGAATGGACTACGGAATGATATTTTTGGCCGTTGCCAGTCGCTGGGATAAGAACAGGTTTTTGTTCGAGATTATTTTAATATTCTAGCGTTGTATTTTTGAAATATTTACTTGTATTTAAAATGTAGTTAATATGATAAAGTTTGCTTACATCATTGTGAATTATGATGCTTATTGATAGTCAACAAAATGTTACATTTGCGAAAATATATTTACGAGTACTAAAAACTTATCGAAAGACGGCAAACTAAGAATGTTAAAGGGGCGTATTCAGGACTTCAATATAATATTAATTAGATTAATATCAGTGTTGCGCTATCATTTGAGTGTTTGCCCAAGCAACAGACTGATAATGAAATCAAATCGTTATCATTAGGTAAAATGCCCATTAAGCCAAATCATCACCACATTTTTTATATAGTTTTTAGGAAGATATTGTTATGAATACGATGTTAGGGCATTTCGCCTTGGTTTCTGAACAGGTACCTTTGCCCCTAGGTCATCTCTTGCGCAACGTTGCGTGCAATCAGTTTTGATTACCTGTTTGATTAATTCATGTTATCGCAACATACCGAATACCGACAAACATCAAATCCGGCGGCTTTCACTTTTACCCAATAAACCAGTAAAACCGCCAATACTTTACAATATTTATTTATCATTCAACAATAAATTGCACTTAAATAAATTACATTAACTACACATTTAGGTAATCAAGTCAAAAATCCAATATGCTCACCGCATCGTATAAAATAAAAAATAAGTACAACAAAAATCAAACTCTGCCGCTGCACCGGCACAGGAATTATACTAGAGGCTATATACATGCAACCTTATCATGACCATGGCAATTTGTGGAGGCGAGCTGGCAACGTCGCGCGGCGATGACACCATTGCGCTCATAGCTTTTTCACGAGGTCGAACTTGTCCTTTAAATCCATTGGCACTTTTTTAGGATCAAACTTTTTTTTATTGGCGAGGTGGGCGCGCATCTCGGCCGCTGTCATTTGGAGGTTTAGAGGCGCGGGCGCACTGTCGGCGGGTGTAGGGGAGGGGGTTTTAGCTGGAACTGTAGGGGGCGCATCTAAGTCTGGAAGCGCGTCACCGGGAGCTGGAGCTGCTACTAGGAGGTCAGCATCATCTGGGCGTTCCTTGATACGCTGGACGACTTGCTTGTGGCTCTCGCCCGCGATGCTGTTTCCATTGACTTCAAGGATCCTGTCGCCGCGGCGCAGCCCGGCCGCCTCCGCCGGCGAGCCTTCATCAACCTTCCCGATGTACTGTCCAGGTTTCCCTTTCTCGGCATGGAGATTGAATCCGTAGCCGTCGAAATCGGGGACTTTCCGCACGTGGCAGAGCCTAGGCTCCGGCGTTGCAGAGCCGTTCGCGGCCATGTTCGCGTGCAGGCAGGCGCGCGCGCTGGGGGCGACTGGCAAGCGCGGGGCGGGGCCGACGCGGGCGCGGCTCAGTCCAGTCGTCGCGCTCCGATCGACAGTCGACACGCAGCTCGTGAGTGTAGTTTTGAGTGAATGAGTGATTCGTGGCACTAAGCTTTAACTTCAGGATCACTGTCTACTTGGTAAGTGACAATTTCGGTGTTATACCCCCTCTTCAAGTGTTTCTTATATTAAAAGTGTTAACCTGGCCAGTTACCTGCATACCTGGAGATGCGCGCGGGTCGTTGCCCCACGGGTCGCATGGTAATGAATGGAACGCTAGAACACTTCGCACGGCACTGGCTACAAATGTGACCTGACTGCCACCTGTCCTGACCCCCAAATGTCAACAAGTCTAATAAGAACAAAAGTATCCTTTATTGCGTTGTAATAAGGCCTAACTGTGTCAATTGTGGTACAAGCAAAAAAGTGACGATAAGAGCTAGAAAAAAGTGACTTATTAGACAAGGTACCTCAAGCAAACCGGTGTATGATCTTCATTGTAGCGGTTAGCTAGCTCAATTTACTCCCAGATGTCATAAATTATGATAGTTTATGGCAAAATATGCCTCTATTTGTTGTGTCAGCAACATTCAGTAACGAATTTTATTGCGCCTTATACTTAACAATGTAAGTAGTACCTCTTCAATAAGCACAAATGTTTTTCCATTGTTCCGGTTGATTAAGTCAACTACTGACATCTGATGGTTTTTGGGCGAAAATATCACTTTGACATCCAACATTGGTACCATTTGGATGCTAACTCCACAGATGTATGATATAGGTGACCACATTCCATACACATGGGGCCCGGAAGCCATGTTCATCAACATGCGACTCGCGGTGCGAGCGACGACCCCACATGAGAAACATTACCTGTTGAATTGCGCCTAGTAACTTTATACGAAAGACACCAGTTATGTGGACCATAAACGTAATTTTTCCATACAAATTTGACGTATTTTGACACTTGCAAAGTTGGTTCGGAAACCTAATTTGGCTAGAGTACCTTTATGAAAACTACCCACCCTGAGAAGACTGTTATTATATCAGGGCCGTAGCTAGGTGTGGGGGGGGGGGGCATTATAGGCCCCTATCCTCTATCCCCTATCCCTATTATAGGCCCCTATCCTCTATCCCCTATCCCTATCTTAAAATACTAAATCCCTACCTTAAAAACCTTACCCTCGGCTCGAAAAACTATAAAAAAAAAGCAAATACCCTACCTTAAAATTGGCCATGCCCTACCTTACGGCCCTGGATTATATTAAATAAAATATAAAAAATATAACATTTTACTAGTTTACTACTTTTATACTTTTCCTATTGTATACACATGACACATGATTGCCTAGCTAAATACCAAATTACAATTTTCTAGGTCATCTGAAAGTATTCAAAGGTTTTGATGAGTCAGTCAGTCAGTGGTAAAATAGTGATTTTCAGAGATCAATATCTCGTGAATGGTTAGAGGTTTCAAGCCGAAATTCAGGATTCAGTAATTAGAAGATATTTATACACGACTCACAAAATTGGAAGTGTGAAGGTCAAGGGGGCCATTTTTCAACCCCCGATAACTCAAAACGTAGAGTTATTGGGGGTGGAAAAGTGGCCCCAAATGGTTCGTGTAAATATATCTTCGGCTGGTGTGTCGCTTCATTGTTCTGCGGACTTGGCTGAAACACTGCCGTGAGTCAGTAAGCGTCTTTATATAAGACGTATTAAAATGACAGCTTTGCTCCTTGCGATCGGTCCTCAACGGTCATGTCAGTCTGGCCCCTGTTGAGTTGTTCATTTTTTGCTCGAGAAGCTAATCCGTTTTTATTAGTAAACATTAAGAAAACTGAAAATAAACAATAAATAGATTGTTCATGAGGCCTATTCGAACAAATGCAATTCGTTATTGGTTTGATGTTTAATTTCAGAATTAGATATTGAATAGAGTGGACCTGTCAAAGGTAACGTGTGAGTCGTGTGACTTATTCAGATCATCACCGTTATTTATTAATAAGTGGTAAAAGAAAATCATGTCAAATATCGGAAGCAAAAAAAATATTTATTTAACAAAACTAACTAAACTAATTGCAGAATTAACGATATAAAAACGATAATTGAAACGATTTGGTGAGTTTGTTTGTCAGGATCAGACTTTAGATATAATTTTATTTTAAAAGTAAGTGCTGGAGCCCCTGGGTCTAAACAGAACGGATGGCAAGCGACCGGACGGGTTGACACTGGTTCCTTGGGCGAGGGGCAGGAGCTTAATAGCCCACACAGTACGTAAAGCTGGAGCTGCTGCCGAAAACGCAGCCAAGTTAAAGCACGTAAAATAATCGAACCTAGAACCAGTATACGACTTCGTTCCGGTCGCAGTGGAGACTAGTGGACCCTGCTCTGAGGCCAAAAAATTTATCATCAAACTAGGACAGCGCTTGAGGGAGAGAGGTGGCGATCCCCGGTCCGGCTCTTACCTCGTGCAACAAATATCCCTGGCGGTGCAGCGAGGCAATGCCGCGAGCATATTAGGTACATTTCCACGAAGTGCCTACCGGGGTGCCCGGGGATTAGATTTTAACCTTCCTTTTACGTGCAATTTGTAGTTAATTTTTAAAAGTATATGATTTGATAAAATATGTAAAAAGTAAGAGAACACCGCCCAAAATTTCTTAAGAATCATTTAAATTCTTCCTCCGCAACTGAAACCTACCCTAAGTACTGTCCATCCCGGACTTCAACTATTTATATACCTACCTAATTTCATCTAAATCAGTGGTATAGCGTGAAGAGCTAACAGATGCACAAACTGGAATACACATACTTACTACTGGAATAAACAGTACTTTTGCATTTAAATTAATTAAATACATTTTAATGCATTAAGTGCACAAATAAACAAATTATACAGTACCTACTATTTAATTTAGTTACAGTATTCATTTAACGTGGCAAGGTGCAGCCATAGGCTACATAATTTTAATAAACTTTAAATAAACAGAGTGACGCATCAGACATTAAACGTAATGCACAATGCAATCAGAGACTCCGGTCGTTAATGATAATGACGAATGAATGACACATTAATAACAAGAAATATTTATTTCCTGCAATAATAAATGTTCTTATTACAATCTAAGAAAATGATTCATAAAAGCACCTTTTAGTATTTTTTCTTACGCTTTGGATCAATAAAAGTCGATTGCAATGAATCAATGGCCGCTTATATACTTTGTTGTGGACGGCAAATTATCGTCACAATATTATAGTGCGTTCACATGTATGGTTTCGTTCTATGAGACAGATTCGTCCAGCTCACCAAACGTGACCATACATGTGAACGCACCAGAACATCGTGATGATAATTTGCTGTTAACGGCAAAGTATAAAAGCGACCAATTGTGTCTTTGTAAACATACATGTATGAAAAGTACTCATGTCCTTGCTATGTTTTGCCAATGGACATGCAAGCGCATTGTAAAATACTAAAACCATGTACTATTTCTTAAGTAGGTACTATCAGCTGCAGAATTGTACCCAATTTATGAATGAATTCTATCATAACTAAATAAAAAATATAACAGGTACTCGTACCATGTTGTAGTAATTACGTGTTGTGACTAGACATGTGCGCCGTGCCGCCGCCGCCGACAATTTTTCCACGCCGCCGCTGCCGATGATTTTGACCAGCGTAGAATCGGCGTGGCAATTTTTAAGTCTTTATCTTGTTTTAATGCCCCGAAATGGTAGTGAGTGGCCAGTATACTACTTCTTTGAATAAAATGCTTTTCCTTCTTCACTTATTTCTTGCCGGTGTACCAATTGACGTTATTTTTGCTGTCATTTCGATGCTATCGTAAGATTTACGTGGACGACTTATCGATAATTTATGACAACGTCTGCTTTTTAAATGACTGGCTTATATTTTTATATAATTTCCGGCTTTTGAATAGAAAGCATTTTGATTTACTTTAAATTTTCCCTAAAATAAGAGTGAAGTAATATTTTTTTTATTTTTTGACTGACTCCAAAAACCTGCAGGTTCTCAGTTGTTGTTTTCATTTCGCGAAGACGACTGGGTTAGTTTTTTTTTTGTTTAAATGGCCCATTTTCATTAGGTCAAGTTTGATTTTGAAATAGAAATAGGCTTTCATAGAAATAGAAATCGATTTCATAATTTGTACCTTTTTTTTCTTGAAATATCTTTGGCTAGGTATTAATATGTCCCAAAATGAGTCTGAGGTAATTTGGTTGGGAAAAAAAATAATTATAATAAAATAAAATAAAATATGTATGGAGCGAATGAGAAAAATCAAATTTTCTTCAAAAATAAAAACCAAACCGTTATATCCTCGCAGATGGTTATAGTGCCAATTATTCTTGATTTTTTGTCATACTCAATTTTTTTCTACCAGGTGCACTTTTTTTTTTAAATCAATTTAAAAAAACATTTTTTTAGAACTTTTATTGAGAAATAGCTTTTACTCATTACTTTGACCTTAATAAATAATTCTGAGTCCATTTGAGTCAAAAACTTAGGAGCAGTGAGCTTTTTTTCGAAATAGATGTATGGAGCGTATCGGACATATCAGATTTTCTTCAAACATAAAAAATAAACCGTTATATCCTCGCAGGTGGTTATAGTACTAATTATTCTTGATTTTTTGTCATACTCATTTTTTTTCTACCAGGTGCACTTTAAAAAAAATCGATTTTAAAAAATAAAATAAAAATTTCGAGTTTTTTTTAGAAATAGCTTTTACTCATTACTTTGACCTTAATAAATAATTCTGAGCCCATTTGAGTCAAAAACTTAGGATCAGTGAGCTTTTTTTCGAAATAGATGTATGGAGCGTATCGGACATATCGGATTTTCTTCAACCATAAAAAATTAACCATTATATCCTCGCAGATGGTTATAGTACCAATTATTTTTTGTCATACTCAATTTTTTTTTAGCAGGTGCACTTTTTTAAAAAATTGATTACAAAAAATTTTTTTTTTTTAAATAGATTTTACTCATTACTTATTACTACTTATTATATTTTTAACTTTATATATATTTTTCAGATGCCTTTCAGTGATAACAGTGACCAGTATTTATCTTTTTCCTCCTTAGATAGTGTAAGTGAAGACAGTTTCCATAGTTTGCCTCCTTCGCTTCACGACTTTCTGGAATCTCAGTTTAATGATGTACCTAAAAATTTTAACGTTGTGCATTTAAATGCGCAAAGTATTCCTGCACATTACAGCGATATGTTACTCTCTTTTGACATTAAGAACATTCATGCTATTTTAATTTCCGAATCGTGGCTCAGACCAGCTTTGCCTTCAACGTCTTACTCTTTACCTGGTTTCAATTTAATTCGGCACGACCGCCTTGGAAGAGGTGGCGGTGGAGTTGCGATTTACCTTCGTTCTTACATCCCCTATTCAATTGTTAATGTATCTGCCAGTTCTTCTACTTCTGATGCCGCAGAGTATATGTTTCTCGACGTTTCCCTCTCTCATTCCAAACTTTTACTTGGCGTTTTTTATTCCCCCTCCCTGCACGTTAATTACTTTGATTCTCTTGAGAAACTTCTCGAAGACCTTATGCCTTCTTATAATCATCACATTCTTATGGGAGATCTAAATACGTGTCTTCTGAAGGATGACAGTCGATCCCGGCGCCTTAAATCCGTGGTAGATGCATGCAATCTAACTATTCTCCCTTCAGACGCCACACACTATTTTCCAAATTGCTCGCCTTCTCTTCTTGATTTAACTTTAGTTTCTTCGACTTCTCATGTGTCTAAATTTGGACAATACTCCGCGGATGCCTTCTCATATCATGATCTGCTCTATCTCTCTTACAAAATTCGTCCTCCCAAATCTAAATCAAAAATTCTTTTGCAGCGCAATTTTAGTGGATTAAATGTGGAAAAGCTTCGAGATGACGCTTTAACAATCGATTGGAGCAGTATCGCTCGAGCGGGTTCGGTAGACGATCAAGTTTCTCTCTTTAATTCGCTCCTCATACAACTTTATGACGCTCATGCTCCTGTTCGTGCAATAAAAGTCAAGCATCTCCCTGCTCCTTGGCTCACTGAGGATATTAAAGCCCTCATAGAGAGAAAGAATCAATCTAAATCTAAGTATAAGGCTAACAACTCTGAGAAAAATAAACTTAAATATCATATCCTGCGCAATCGCTGTAGCACTATATGTCGAGATGCTCAGAGGCGTCATATTCACAGTTCTGTTGAAGATGGAAATCCAGCCAAAGTGTGGAAATTTTTGAAAGGTCTCGGAGTTGGCAAATCTCAACAGGCAACCAATTTAAACAATATTAGCGTTGACCAGCTTAACCAGCATTTTTCATCGTCCACCTGTTTCAGTGGTCCTAAGAAATCTAACTCACTTCATCATCTTTCATCACTTCCTGCCTTAGATTTCTCTTCTTTCTATTTTAGCCCTTTCTGTGAGAGTGATGTTAGGAAGGGTATATTGAATATCACTTCTAACGCCGTTGGTGTTGACTGTGTTAGCCGAAATATGATACTCCCTCTCCTTGATTTGTTTGTTCCTATTATCACCGGTATTCTGAATTTTTCCATTTCATCAAGTATAGGTGAACCAGGATCTATTGAGGGTGCGCCATGTTACGGAAATTTGTTGGTACTAATTTCTAGCAATAGCAACAATTTTAATAATAGATAACATCTACCCTCTATGATAGTTGTCAATATTGACAATGTAAACATTGCTTTGTCTAGTTTCGTGTGAATTATTATTAGACTGTAATAATCATGCCGAAAGTTTTAGATTTTACAGGGAAAAAAGTTGTAAACAGTGTATATAGTTATTTATTGGAAAAAAAACGTGCGGGAGAGAAATTTCTTCCATTAGAAAACATAACGAAATTAGCATCTGAATTGACGGGTAAGTTTCAAACTTATGGACAAATGTCACAATAGTCAGGTCGTCACGATTTGGTTCATGTCTTGTAATAATTTGATTTGTGTATTAGGTGTATCGCATGCATCGGTATCACGGATTGCTGCAAAGGGCGTAAGGGCGGAATTAAACGACCAAACCTAAAAAAAAGAAAACAAAAAAAGAAAATAGATTTGGATGATTTTGATTTATGTGTCATACGTCGTAAAATTCACGAATTTTATAGCGTAAAAAAAGAAATACCAACAATAAAAAAATTGTGGACTGTTTTAAAAGAAGACATAAATTACCCAGGGGGTAGAGAATCATTAAGACTGTTATTGCACAAGATGGGGTACAAATTCAAAAAATGCCGAA
This sequence comes from Pammene aurita, assembly GCA_947086415.1. Taxonomy (NCBI): domain Eukaryota; kingdom Metazoa; phylum Arthropoda; class Insecta; order Lepidoptera; family Tortricidae; genus Pammene; species Pammene aurita. The sequence continues at coordinate 4,337,519 of OX352315.1, read as the reverse complement.
GCCAGAGACAAATTTTAATAGAAAGTTTTGATATTGTTGCTTGGCGTGAAAAATACTTAACTGAAATTGACAGCATTCGACGAAAAAACCGACCTATAATATATTTAGATGAATCATTTATACATACGTCTATAAATTATAACAAATGCTGGCAAAGTAATGAGGAACCGGGTGTGGCAGAAACTGTATCGACAGGAAAAAGATTTATAATGGTACATGCTGGAGGAGCCACAGGTTTTGTTCCAAACGCATTGTTGTTATATAATGACAAAGAAAAAAAAAGTGACTACCACGAGTCCATGAATAAAGATAATTTTAAAAAGTGGGTCACAGAAAAACTTATTCCCAATCTCGACAAAAATTCCTGTGTTGTCATGGACAACGCAAGATATCATTCTTTTCAGGTCAATAAAGCACCTAACTTTCAATGGAAGTAGGGAACAATTGTCAAATGGCTCGATGACAATAATATTAGTTATCCGCGAAAAGCAACTATAGCCACTTTGCTAGTTATCGTGAGGAAAAATAAGCCCGATCCTAAATATGAAATTGACGAACTATTAAAGGCTCATGGCCATACTGTGATTCGATTACCACCGTATCATTGTGACTTCAACCCCATCGAAATGATATGGGGCATAGTCAAAAATAAAGTTGCATCGAAAAATGTCGCACACGGCGGAGAAGGTTTTTTAGATTTAGTGAAAAGCAGTTTTCAGGTACCACCACTTTCATTTCACATTAAATGTAGGCATTAAGTACTTACTATGCTAGCTTAGTAATCGGGAGATGATAGCTAGCCATACACGCACGGATTTGTCCGCCAGATGTGTCCGACAGATCTGTCCGGCGGACACATCCGTCCATGTGTGGCGAGAATTGAGCACGGATTTGTCTGCCAGACGTCCTTCCGCTGTCCGTACTCAATACTCCGACGCCCATCCGCCGCCGTTTGTGGGTGATCGCGGATCAGATCTGAGATGTGTCCGCCGGACAAATCCCTGCGTGTATGGCAGGCTAATCTTAGCATCCTAAACCAGAAATCGTGCCACACTTCGCTATTCTGATACTACTTACGCCAGCTGGTTAGACTTTTAATGGTTTCATCATATACGAGTATAACGGCATAAGTAGAGTAACACATCAAGCCATACGAAAATAAAAAAGAAAAACGGCGACCAATCCGTCGGTTTCTTTTAGACGCACCTAATGACTTTTTAACTGCACGATTGTTTCGCATCCTTAATAACGTTTAAAAGTGCTTTTCTTTTTAAGGAAATAACTGCTGAAATATGGAAAAAATGTTGCGATCATGTAATAAAAGTCGAAAATGACTACAGGAAGTCAGATCATGCAATTGATTCCTTTATAGAAAAATTTGTTATTTAGGTTGGGTCTGATTCTAGCAGCGAGTCTAGTCAGTCAGAGTCAGAATACGAGTCAGATTTCTTAATGACTGAAGAATATTTAGATCCCGATTTTGAGTATAATGTTGAGAACGAGTCAAATTCCTTGATGACTAAAGAATATTTAGATCCCGATTTCAACTATGCTGAATAGAACATATTTGGTACATTAAATAATTTTATTTGTAAAATTATCTATATAAATTCTTACTTATAACTCTTGCGTTACTTATTGACTTTACGCTATTCATTTAATCTAAATCGAGTCAGCCATTTAAGCGTAAAAACCGAAGAAACATCCAAACATCAAACTTCGCACTTATTAAAGTTGTCGGAATAAAACAAAAATCATCTGCCAATTTCCATTGTCCCCACTATACAAATTGTTGCTATATAAAATTCAAAACGAGCGCCCTCTTGACAATACTCCCAAAGTTCTGGTTTACCTATACTTTTCCCAGTCTGTGGAAGGATGCCAATATTATTCCTTTACCCAAAAAATCCAACCCCAGTTCCTTCTCTGACTATCGCCCCATCTCCATTCTTCCTTTCCTATCCAAAGTCCTCGAACGGCTAGTGCATCAGCAACTAACTTCCTTCCTGAATAGAAATGACCTCCTAAACCCATTTCAATCTGGTTTTCGTCCGGGCCACAGTACTACCTCGGCTCTTGTCAAGGTTACCGATGACATCCGTTTGGGTATGAATGACCGGAAGCTTACAGTTCTTGCACTTCTAGATTTCAGTAATGCCTTTAACACGGTCGATTTTGACATTTTGCTCGCGTTCTTACAGTCTCTTAACATATCGGCTGCAGCGATTGACTGGTTCCGCAGCTATTTGGTTGGTCGTCGGCAAAGAATAAAACTAGATTCTTCGTGTTCTTCCTGGTGCAGCACATCAGCTGGTGTTCCACAGGGTGGTGTGCTGTCTCCTCTTTTATTTTCTATCTTCATTAATTCCATAACTCTTGATCTCTCCTCTTCGTATCACCTCTATGCCGACGACCTTCAAATATATTCGCAGGGTATGCATAGCGATCTCAATTCAGTTATAGAAGCCACGAATCTTGATCTGCTCCGCATATCAAATTGGAGTTAAAATTACGGTTTAAAAGTAAACCCCCTAAAGTCACAGGTAATTGTGATGGGTAGCGCTAAACAAATCTCCAAAATTGACTTTCTCAGGCTCCCTCCGATAGTCTTCGATGGTATCCAAATTCCTTTTTCCAACCAAGTGAAAAATCTTGGCGTAATCATGGATCGTTGTCTATCATGGGTGCCTCAGGTGAGTGAAGTGAGCAGGAAGATGTTTGCTGCCATAGGGTCTCTCAGACGGCTCCGGAATTTCCTGCCAATTGCTACTAAAATTGCGCTTGCTCAGTCGTTACTTCTCCCCATTCTTGATTATGCAGATATCTCCTATTTAGACCTAACCGAGGAGCAACTTAATAAGCTTGAGCGTATTCAAAATGCCTGCATTCGGTTCATTTTCGGATTACGCAAATTCGACCATGTTTCTAGTTTTCGTTCTCAACTCAAATGGCTCCCTATCCGTCACCGCCGTAACTCTCACATACTTTCTTTACTCTTTTCTATACTTTTTAACCCTGCAACTCCCCGCTACCTCAAAGAGCGTTTCTCTTATCTTAATTCTATTAGATCCTCTCAAAAATTGCTCCTAAAAGTGCCATCTTCATCTTCCAAATTTTATAATTGCTCATTTACGTTCCAGGCCGTTCGTTTGTGGAATTCTCTCCCTCTCAACATAAAACGCGCGCAATCTATTGGTAGCTTTAAATCGCAACTTAAGGAACACTATTTATCTCTTCCTTAGGTTTTTAAGTTGACACTGTTGTTTCTTACTCTGTGTATTATATATGTATATATGTACGTATATGTATGTTTATTTTGTATTTATTTAAGTATGTATATTCATATGAATGTGCTGTGTTATCTATTTCGTCTCTTTTGTTTCTATGCACCACCTACTGCTTATTGTTTTTCTCTAGTCTCCACTACCCAAAGGTTGTCTGGAAGAAATCGCTCATTAGCGATAAGACCGCCTGTTGTTACCTCTACCTAAATTTATCTAATTGTAAAATTTGTGCTTGTAACTGTATGAGGTGTGCAATAAAGAGTATTTATTATTATTATTATTATTACTTTGACCTTATTGAATAAATCTGAGCCTATTTGAGTCAAAAACTTAGGAGCAGTGAGCTTTTTTTCGATATAGATGTATGGAGCGTTTCGGTTTATCAGATTTTCTTCGAACATGATAAATAAACCGTTATATCCTCGCAGATGGTTATAGCACCAATTATTGCTGATTTTATGATATAATCAAATTTTTTTTATCAGGTGCCCTTTTTTTAAGAAAAATACATTTATTTTTATTAAATTTGCTCGTTATGTGGATCATAAAAATTATTCTGAGCCTGTTTAAGTCAAAAACTTACGTGTAGTAAGTTTTTTTCTCAAAATTGATATTAGGATTTTCTTTAAAAATAAAGGCTAAAATGACGGATATTTATAATCTATTTATTTATGATATTTTTATCCTATATAATACAAGGAAACAAATCACTGACAAGTTAAATGATAAAATCAATAATAAGTGTATACAAAAACTATAAAGACGTGTAATTCTAACCTAATTACAATAATAACTTATTATACAAATAAAAACTCTTTAGAGATGTAAAAGTCTCCGAGTGTCAGTTCAGTTTTTTGTCTTTTATCTTGTCAGTGATTTGTTTCCTTAAGTAATATTATGATATTTCGAGTAAGACACTTGGAGACCTTATGCATCTCTAAGGATAACTATTTATTTTTTCTGAACTGACACTTAGAGACTTTTACAGCTCTAAAGAATTTTTATTTGTAGAATAAGTTACTATTGTAATTAGGTTAGAATTATATGTCTTTATAGTTTTTGTATACACTTATTACTGATTTTATTATTTAACTTGTCAGTGATTTGTTTCCTTGTATTATATAGGATCAAAAAATCATAAATAAATAAATTATAAATATCCGTCATTTTAGCCTTTATTTTTAAAGAAAATCCTAATATCAATTTCGAGCAAAAAACTTACTAATCGTAAGTTTTTGACTTAAACAGGCTCAGAATCGTTTTTATGGTCCACATAACGAGCAAATTTAATAAAAATAAATGGTTTTTTTTTTCTTAAAAAACAGGGCACCTGAAAGAAATATGAGTACTTATATCATAAAATCAGCAATAATTGGTGCTATAACCATCTGAGAGGATATAACGTTTTGTTTTTCATGTTTGAAGAAAATCTGATATTTCCAATACGCTCCATACATCTATTTCGAAAAAAAGCTCACTACTCCTAAGTTTTTGATTCAAATGGGCTCAGAATTATTTAATAAAGTCAAAGTAATGAGTAAAAGCTATTTCTAAAAAAAACTCGAAAAAATTATGTTTTTTGAAATAATCGATTTTTTTTAAAGTGCACCTGGTAGAAAAAAATTGAGTTAGACAAAAAATAAAGAATAATTGCTACTATAACCATCTGCGAGGATATAACGGTTTATTTTTTATGTTTGAAGAAAATCTGACATGACCATACGCTTCATACATCTATTTCGAAAAAAAGCTCACGTCTCCTAAGTTTTTGACTCAAATGGACTCAGATTTTTTTATTAAGGTCAAAGTAATGAGTAAAAGCTATTTCTAAAAAAAACTCGAAAAAAATATTTTTTTTGAAAAAATCGATTTAAAAAAAAAAACGTGCACCTGGTAGAAAAAAATTAAGTATGACAAAAAATAAAGAATAATTAGGACTATAACCGTCTGCGAGGATATAACGGTTTATTTTTTATGTTTGAAGAACATCTGATATGTCCGAAACGCTCCATACATCTCTGTCGAAAAATTGCTCTCTGCTCTTAATGTTTTTGACTCAAATGGACTCATATTTTTTCATTAAGGTCAAAGTAATGAGTAAAACCTATTTCTAAAAAAAAACTTGACAAAAATTTTTTTTTTTAATCGATTTTTTTTTTAAAGTGCACCTGGTCGAAAAAAATTGAGTATGACGAAAAATCAAGAATAATTGGCACTATAACCATCTGCGAGGATATAACGGTTTGGCTTTTATTTTTGAAGAAAATTTGATTTTTCTCATTCGCTCCATACATATTTTATTTTATTATAATATTGTCTTCGGTTGCCGCGATAGTTATTCATGAAATAAAACAATTAAAAACGGATTTTATCGCGTGTACTGAGCTTAAATTACATCCCGACGTTTCGAACACTTTACAGCGTTCGTGGTCAAAGGGTCGACCACGCTGGGCTGGGTGGGCTGGTCGGGGTTATTTTATTATAATTATTTTTTTTCCCAACCAAATTACCTCAGACTCATTTTGGGACATATTAATACCTAGCTAAAGCTATTTCAAGAAAAAAAAGGTACAAATTATGAAATCGATTTCTATTTCTATGAAAGCCGATTTTCAGCCCACAGTGCGCCGCCGCCGGTCAAAAAACGATCGGACGCCGCCGCCGATGATTTTTCCATCGGTGCACACCTCTAGTTGTGACATATTTTAAACAATCAATGTCAATTAACATTTAATTAGTCACAATAAAAATGTCAATAAAATCCTTTATTATCTATTGATAATAAAGGATTTTATATTTAACAGTCCCCGAAAGAAAACTCAAAAATCATTAATGGCGACAAATGTCTTTAATTTTTTGGGCGTAATACGTTTTGAAACATTTAACCATAGAATACATTGTATGGATTTAATATGTCCAAAGCATACCCAAAATGTTTTTATTTGATTGCAAAGCTCCATAAAATAGTAGTTATAACTACCAGGTCACAACCATGTCTAAACATATTCAATGTCGAAAGAAGTTTTGAGTACACACATGCATTCAAAACATCGATGGCGCGATAGGAATGCAGGCAGCGATGCGCGGCGCATTGAGGGGGGAAGGCAGGTGGGGGGGGTTGCGCAAGTGTGACGTCACGCGCGACATTTCCCGCGCGCGCGAGTTTTGCAAGCTGTGCGCCTGCGCAGGTTCCTGCTAACATTAACTAAGTTGATTCAAAATTAAACTGACAGCGTATTTAGGGCCATCATCATTGATTTATTGTGTATTCTACTAGATAGGCTATCTAGAACAAATTTTGTGTGACATCTATCACTGAATCAAAGAGTAGGTAGCTTAGACTATTAGTGATTTTTCACTACAACTTTTGGCGCAAATAATTTCTTAGGGATGTCATCTCCTGTTACTCAATGGACTTAATAGTTATTTTTCGTTAAAATATGAGTAGGAGTAAAACTATTATAAATGTAGGCGACTTTATTTAATTAATTAATATTTTAATAAGGAGGCCTTTGCCCAGCAATGCACACTAAGATAGGTTAATAATAAAAATGATACTTTATTGAAAGTATTTCTTTTCGAATTTGTAAACCATTTGTACAGCGCTGTGGTGCCTGTGGTACCGTAAAATAGGGTGAGTAGGGAAAAAAAACCGAAGTTCAAACCTGGATAAAAGTTTATTCCTATATGTGGCACGTTTTACCCCCGTTTTAGATTTAATATTTTATTTATTATCTATCGGTAATTTCATAATTTTAATGATGATCACAAAATAGTGGGAAATCCCACCTCGCCCCGTAGCTGAAGTTGGCAGGGATAGCAATAAGGTGAGTTAGGAAAATTGCTAGGACTGACATTTTTGAATTATGAACATTGCAATTGCTTGACTTGTTAATATAATATTTTATTTACGTAGCGATTTAACATCCTTGGGCTAAAAACCCCAACTCGCCCCTCTAGCACCTCTACTCTCCCCATTCATGACAATCATGACCCAACTGCCCACGTCATCCCTTCTTCGAGTTTTAGAGAAGTCGAGGAACTAGTATTTACAACATCTTTCTCTATAAATATATATAACTCAAAGGTGACTGACTGACTGACATAGTGATCTATCAACGCACAGTCCAAACCGCTGGTTCTAGAGATTCCAAATTTGGCACGTAGGTTCCTTATAAGGTTTAGGGGTGCACTAAGAAAGGATTTTTCAAAATTCACCCCCCAAGGGGATGAAATGGGGGTCCAAAGTTTGTATGGCGAAACAAGATTAGTTAGACTATCTTATTCGAAAATTCACAGGAGTATGCCTAACAATAAATGAGCAAATACGTGTTTCAGGTTTTTTGAAAATTCAACCCCTAAAAGGGGGAAATGTGGTCAAAAAGTCTGAAAATCAACATGGGTATTGTTTCTATGGTTTATCGGGTCGTTGATTACGAAAACAACAAAGATTTTACAATCCAACGTGGCGGACGTGAAATACCATCTCCCCTGTTGGGGTACAATGGGGTTGAAATGTGTAAATATCAATATAGGTGTAATTTTTGTGTTTTTTTAACGATAACTACAAAAATGGCATCGATTTTGAAATTCAATATTGTGGACATGAGAATTATTGACAGTATTTGTGCCAAATTGCAATCTTCTTCAAAATATATAAAAGAAAAAACTGACTGACATATCAATGCACAGCCCAAACCGCTGTTCTAAAAATTCCAAATGTGGCACGTAGGCTCATAAGGCCTAGGGATGCACTTAGAAAGAATTTTTAAAAATTCTCCTCACTGGCGGGGAGTTGGGGTTCAAAGTTTTTATGGGGAACAAGATTAGTTCGACTATTTTATTCGAAACTTTACAGGAGTATTCCAAACGATAAATGAGTAATCAAGTGTTTCAGCTTTTTTGAGAATTCAACCCATAAATATCAACATGAGTATTGTTTCTATGGTTTATCGGGTCACTGATTACGAAATCAACACTTAAGGGGGTGAAATGGGAGTTGTTAGTTTGTATGGGGAAATTTTTAACGTTGAACCAATTTAGATGAAACTTGGATATAGTTTGAGTCCTGGGATTCAATATAGAATATTGTTTATCCCGAAAATCAATCTTAGAGGGGTAGAAAAGATGTTGGTAGTTTGTATGGCGAATTATTAACCGCTGAACAGATTGAAATGAAACTTGGTACATATGATTGAGTCGCGGAAAACAATATAGAATAGGTTTTGTCTCGAAAATCAACCCTTTAGGGGGTGAAACGGGAGTTGTAAGTTTGTATGGGAAACGAATAACCGCTGAACCTATTGAGATGATTTGGTATGGAGATAGTTCGAGTTCTGGGGAAGGATATATAATTGTTGTTATCCCAGAAGTCATTCCTTAAGCGGGAAAAAGAAGGGTGGATTACTAATTCCACGCTATTGAAGTCGCGGGGAAAAGCTTCTATTCAAGAGTAGAAATCTGTATTAATCATAATCTCTCGGTAGTAAGTCGTTGATGGCGTAACAATTAAACAATTATTGCAATAATTTCTTTAAAATAAAAAAATGAGGGAACCGCCGTCTTCAAAACGTGGTATACCGCAACCTCCAGAATGTAACGAATACTTTTCCGAAAACCGCTTCTAAATCAGTTCAGCGAAACGCAAGATGATCGCGGACAAACATACATTCCTACATACAAACATACGAGTCTAACTGAGAACCTCCTTTTTTAGTACTTTTAGTAAGTCATTGCTGATGCTGGCGTAACAATTAAACAATTATTGCAATAATTTCTTTAAAAAAATAAGGGAACCGCCTTCACCAAAACGTGGTATACCGAAACCTCCAGAATGTAACGAATACCTTTCCGAAAACTGCATCTAAATCAGTTCAGCGAAACGCGAGATGATCGCGGACAAACATACATACCTACATACGTACATACAAACATACGAGTCTAACTGAGAACCTCCTTTTTTAGTACTTTTAGTACTCAGGCGAAGCCGCGGGAAAAAGCTAGTTTACTTATATAATTTCATTCATTGTATTATGTATTTACTTTAAATCATATTGAAGGTTTCGTAACATGCATATGTGATAGGTATGTTATACGTTACGTATACTCTTAAAACTAACATATTAGGGAGATCGTCAATTTTTGTTAGGCGATTTGCCCTGATCATAAAGATTCGTATAATTATGATACAGATATCAAAACATTCGCTTTAATTTCTAGATCAGGGTGGTCATAAAATAATCATGAAATGTAACGGGAAAATTGAGAAATCGGGATGTAAAAACATGAATGTGATAAGGACAATATTTTAAAGCGTACATGTTTATGATTTAAAGTATAGCACAAAATAAATACCTGTTTTATAAAGAATTTCTACAAAATCTGACATGATAATGAAACGGAAATCATAATAAAATAATAAAAAGTCATATTTTGATCCTGCCGCAGATTTTTTGTATTTGGGTAAACAATGATAATGGCTGTCAAACCATCATTGCTACTATTAACTAAACAATCGTAGCACTTATTACAAAGAGATAAGGTTTATCACTGTTAGTGCGCTCCTACTAGTATCCATGAAGTTATAATTTTAAACCGGAGCACACTCTTGGGCCAAAAAGCAAGGCCGAAAGAGAGAGTAATTTAGGGAGCCGCGTCCCGCGTTGACTTAGGGAGTTTTGACGTCATTAGACAATAATGCCAGCATAACAACAAGTCAAAATGTCAATGTATGTATGTCAATTTTGTAACGAGTTCGAGTGAAACACCGCCCCCCATATTATGCCCTCTATCGGACCGTTTTTTCTAGTCACCTATGAACGTCTATTTTACACGGTAATAAGGTTCATCAGATGAACCTTATAATCTGTGGTTAGGGCAAAAGTGCAACAATTACATCCACTTGTTAGAAATCCATGGTAGTATCAGACATTACATAATAGAAAAATAGTCAAAACGAGACGCATCCCCCCCATACCACCAACTCCTTCGGCCCCACCTTGTGGCCGAAGAGCACACTCCAGTTTCAAATTATAACTTCATGCGGCAGACATGGATGACGGTTACGTCATACATTAATAGTGTCAAACTATAATCATAAACAAGATTAGCAAAATAAACGTAACTCCTTACTGAAAATGTCCGTTTCGTCTCGGCCCAGGAGAAGTTAACCTTATGTCAATGCTGTAAAGACGTTAACAAGTTATTTAGCACTATTTGGATGGCGGAAGGATCAACGAAGTTACTTTTTATTTTTCATTTCTAATTCCCGTTTTATTTTCATGCAATATTTTGTCTAGTTTCGTAATAAAATGGGTATTTGCTTAAAATTAAAGACCAAACTTTATACGAGACCATATCGCAAGTGGGCCTAGAATTGACGATCTCCTTTATAAACTCATAAAAGTCATAAATCAATCAATTGTATATTTATTTTATAAGAAATTATTAATGAACTGTAAATTATAATTACCGTAACTGTAATATAGAGATAGTGAAGTTAAACATATTTTTTTACATTCCGTGCTTTTCTAAGTCCTGTGTACAGTCGCCATCAGATATATCGGAGTGGCCAAGGTGGTCACAAATATCTGGACAAAACCTCTATTGTCAAGGCGATAATGTGCATGTTCAGATATTTTTGAGTACCTAAAGTACGTAAAGTACCTGCTTACAATTGTTGATTTGTTATTGCAACACCGAAGAAGTCACAGAAAAATTCAATTCAATTCAATGTAGTGTCTAGAACGTGTCAACGTTTTTATTTTATCTTGATTTTTGTTTATTAGCAACAATGTATTTAAATATTTAATAATAATTGAGGTATATACAAAATTGGGCCCCATCGCCATGGTGCCGAGGATGCTTGCAGCATTTCCCCGTTGTATCGCAATACCTTTGCGTTGAGCGTTTTATCTTTGAACATATATGAAAGCAGATATCTTAGATACTGTTATTATTAACTGGACATTTGAGTTACCTAACCACTGTTACAGACACGAAAGATATTCGTTCAACGTATGCAAATTAAAATTAATATTAATTTATAATGATAAGCCGAATCGGCACTTGGAATTGACAAGCCAGTTGGCCAAACCGGAATCGAACACCGGTCGGTGTTGCTTTTTTACTCATCGTTAGTTGTTCCCTGAGAGCTGAGGATCGTGATATCATGTCATTCTGTTAAAGACCAGGTTCCTCCATAGGCTTCTATCCCTCGCTATGCGCATGGCTCCTAGCAGTTTTAATTGCATGGGTGCAGTGATGGGCACACCATCTTGCAGGGAGAGGGCCTCTTATATAGTCTTGTGCCTTCAACTTTTCCCGTCATGATGATTCTCTCCGGTCTATCCGAGGAGCGTCGAGAGAGGTGTCCAAGTAGTAGTAGTTTTTACTAAATTAAATATGTCATTTTTTATGTAAATAAGCAGCAAAATTAACTAAACGCACGACACCTTCAAAAAGATCTTCACGCGATATAAAATTCTTTCTGAAATAAAATCGTTTCTCCTGGTTGACGAAGAAATTTAAAATTATTTATATTCTTCTATTTAGGCACATTAAAATGTATTTATAAACGTCAGAAAAAAAACTACCACCGGATCCAACCCTACATATCTGAGCCGAGAAGAATTGTGACTGGTAAACTACTTACGAACGAAATGATACTGACAATTTACACGCGGTATTCTCTTTTTAACACGAAGGGTAAGTGAACTATCTCGACAAAAATGTATGGTTCAGTTGATGATATATTAGAGGTGATCTGTCCATCTATGCATTCGTTGGCTAGCCAGACTATAATCTGACCGGACGTCGTTTGTGCCAGAATACGGACCTGGCGATAACATTCCAATGCAGATAATCGACGCAAACACGATTGTCTGATAAGTGATAAGTGATAACTGACTCCTTATCAGTTCAAACTGTATATGACACTATGTTGTATGTTACATGTATGTACGACTACGTATTTTATGTAGCGCTGGTGGCTTAGCTGTATGACGTGCGATTGTCAATCCAAACGTCGTGGGTTCGAACCCTGGCTCGTACCAATTTTGTTGGAACTTATGTTCGACATATAATTTGATATTTATTTTACAGTCACTTTGGTGTCTGTGCCGAATTAGCAAATGCCGAGGTATGCAGACCGACTCGAGCTGCTGTAAAAAATACGCAAATCACTATAGATCTAAATATATATAACTCAAAGGTGACTGACTGACTGACATAGTGATCTATCAACGCACAGTCCAAACCGCTGGTTCTAGAGATTCCAAATTTGGCACGTAGGTTCCTTATAAGGTCTAGGGGTGCACTATAGAAGGATTTTTCAAAATTCATCCTCTAGGGGGGTGAAATGGGGGTCCAAAGTTTGTATGGGGAAACAAGATTAGTTAGTCTATTTTATTCGAAACTTCACAGAAGTATTCCTAACAATAAATGAGTAAATACGTGTTGCAGGTTTTTTGAGAATTCAACCCCTAAAAGGGCGAAATGTGGTCAAAAAGTCTGAAAATCAACATGGGTATTGTTTCTATGGTTTATCGGGTCGTTGATTACGAAAACAACAACGATTTTAAAATCCGACGTGGCGGACGTGAAATACCATCTCCCCCTGTTAGGGTACAATGGGGTTGAAATGTCTAAATATCCATATGGGTGTCGTGATTTTTTGGGACGTTAATTAAGAAAATGGCATCGATTTTGAAATTTAATATTGTGGACATGAAAATTCTTGAAAGTATTTGTGCCAAATTGCAATCTTCTTCTAAATATATAAAAGAAGAAACTGACTGACATATCAACGCACAGCCCAAACCGCTGGTTCTAGAGATTCCAAATGTGGTACGTAGGCTCCTTATAAGGCATAGGGATGCACTTGGAAATAATCTTCAAAAATTTACCTCCTAAGGGGGGAAATGGGGTTCAAAGTTTGTATGGGAAACGAGATTAGTTCAACTATTTTATTCGAAACTTTACAGGAGTATTCCTAACGATAGATGAGAAAACAAGTGTTTCAGCTTTTTTGAGAATTCAACCCATAAGGGGGAAATGTGGTGACAAAATTTAAATATCAACATGGGTATTGTTTCTATGGTTTATCGGGTCGCTGATTACGAAATCAACACTTAAGGGGGTGAAATGGGGATTGATAGTTTGTATGGGGAATTTTTAAACGTTGAACCAATTTAGATGAAACTTGGTATAGAGATAGTTTGTGTACCGGGAAACGACATAGGACAGTTTTTATCTCGAAATTCAATCTTTAAGGGGGTGAAATGGGGGTTGGAGGTTTGTATGGAGATTTTTTTACCGCGAACCGATTTAGATAATTTTATTGTGGATATAGTTTGAGTCCCAGGAAACAATATAGAATATTTTTTAAGCCGAAAATCAATCCTAGAGGGGTAGAAAACATGTTGGTAGTTTGTATGGCGAATTATTAACCGCTGAACAGACAATTGAAATGAAACATATTATATAGATTGAGTCGCGGTAAACAATATAGAATAGTTTTTATCTCGAAAATCAACCCTCTAGGGGGTGAAACGGGGGTTGAAAGTTTGTATGGGAAATTAATAACCGTTGAACCTATTTAGATGATTTGGTATGGAGATATTTTGCGTTCTGGGGAAGGATATATAGTTATTATCCCAGAAGTCATTCCTTAAGCGGGTAAAAAGGAGGGTGGATTACTAATTCCACGCAAATGAAGTCGCGGGGAAAAGCTTCTATTCAAGAGTAGAAATCTGTATTAATCATAATCTCTCGGTAGTAAGTCGTTGATGGCGTAACAATTAAACAATTATTGCAATAATTTCTTTAAAATAAAAAAATGAGGGAACCGCCGTCTTCAAAACGTGGTATACCGCAACCTCCAGAATGTAACGAATACTTTTCCGAAAACCGCTTCTAAATCAGTTCAGCGAAACGCAAGATGATCGCGGACAAACATACATTCCTACATACAAACATACGAGTCTAACTGAGAACCTCCTTTTTTAGTACTTTTAGTACGCGGGCATCATCCATCATCATCCTGACCTGGTGACAATTGACCAATTGTCAAGTATACTCTTTCAAACAAAAAAAGAATTTTCCTAATCGGCCAGCCGTTCGAATAATCGGTGAAAATACATTTTTTTTAATTAGCAGAATCAGAGGTCCCTAAGAATTTAGAACCTCCTCCTTCGAAATCTTGAAGTCGGTTGAAAATAAATGAGAGACCGTAGCCGTATTTTCATGGAAAAGCCACCAAATTTTACAAAAATGTTTTTTACTCACGAATACCATAAATAATATTGAATATTACCCAGAAAGTACTAGGTCAAATGTGGGAAATGAAACTTGCGCTGGCTTGTACCGTTTTCCGACATTAATGTACCTAACTTAAATATTGATGTGAATAGTTGTTGTTAAACGAGACACTTTAACAAGTTTAACAAGTATTTCAAGGTACAGGATTAAAAACTACTGATAACCGTATCAGTTCATATATACATTTGTAAATCGGTTCTCGAAAGCTACTGTAAAATATTTCAATGAAATTTATCGTAGGTAGATTGTACGTATATTACGAAGACAAAAAACCTGTTAACTATAAAGTTAACAGGTTTTTTGTCTAGTAGGCTATAAAGCCTAGCAGATAAATATTTCATAAAAAAGTAATTATTAATTACTACAAATGATATTAGGTACGCGGCTCCTTATCATGATATTTAATTACCTACATTAGTATTGTTAGTAATCGCTCGTTAGCTAAATATGATGATTAATTAAAAAATAAGGAGCAACACATTAGGCCAATCGTGTAATTCCACAGAATTTATAATAGTAGTGGAATGAACTCCCTGCCGAGGTTTTTCCCAGCGGGCTACAGTATGAGGTCCTTCAAAAAAGGAGTGTATAGGTTCTTAAAGGGTAGGCAACGCGCATGCAAATCCTCTGGAGTTGCAGGCGTCCATAGGCTACGGTAATTGCTTACCATCAGGCGGACCGTACTATTTTTTTTATACCACCGTCGTGTGCATATTTAGTAGAGAAACCTTAACCCCCTCATTTATAAAAGTCTTATGAGCCTCATTTCACTAATAGTGGAGTACGGGAACGCCTTTTTAACCTATAAAAATGACATAAATCACAAGTCCGATTTTATTTTGTGACCTGTTAGAATACGTTAAGCACTAATAATAAAAAATATTTTTTAACAATTGTTAGCATTGCGCTAGATATGATACATGTATTTGTTTGCTACACATAGAAAAGATAATGTAAGTTTTATTTTTCTCCACCTATCGCTAGGCTATCGTTTTTTACTATTGCAACATATCTTCACATTTTATAACGATTTTGTCAGGAACATATGTCGTCTTAGCCATTTGTAATTCGTTTATAATTTAAGGTCACTTATATTTTGACAAATGTTTTTCGATTATGCTCACATAATCTATTGACCAATCTGTTATAAAATGACAGATGATGTTGAAATAGTTGAATGCAATAGTATGGTAAAGGAAAATATATCTTGTATAATCTTTTCTTGTTGTTATTAACAAATATCTATATAATACCTAGCGACGTCAAAAACTGTTAGAAAATATTTTTTACTATAAGTAATCATATCATATTCTCCAACTAAAAAATAAAATCGCACTTGTGAGTTATCGAAGCTCAAAACTGTTCGCGCACTGTACTATAATAATCGTTTGTCTTTATTTATCACTTTGACACTTGTGTCTGTTAGAAACAGACAAAACATACATTAATCTATGCGAGGCTTGTAAGACTTTTATGAATAAAAGTTTACTTTTCGAACAAAAGCTAGGCATTTTTGTCTTCGGATATCTGGATGGTGCAATGTGGCTGAGGGACGTTTAAAATGTGATGAGTAGGTACTGAGATATTAACAAGCATCCGAGGTGTCCAGGATATAACAGACTCCCCTACATGTTACAGTTACAAAGACTTAGCACAGATAGTAGGTATTTTTGTTGGTGGCAAAAGTACACACGTACCTACAGACTCAGTTAAATGGTGGAAACAAGAAACCAGAAAAAAAACCTTTCAAGTATTAGAAGTTTGAACTATTTTTAATCATAAAGAAATACGAAATATAGATAATTATTAAGTTATGTTAATTGTAAATTACATATTAACATAGTACATAATAACTTTTCCTCCTTATTTCTTCTTGTAAAGCGTAAAAAATGAAGTGCCACCGACCTTAATCTATTATGATTGAATCGTTAAGGTAAATTTGTTAATCTTAGATATAATTTGATAGAATAAATTTCAATTTACCGCGGTTTCCGAAAGTATATCAGCCGCTCAGAGCAGCGGGCCGAGGGGATGTTTTTAAGCGGATTTAAAATTACTAAGTAAATTAAGTATTTAAAATCGTATAAACATTGTATGCTATCTTAAATAATAATCCTAATTATTATATATTTAAGACATGTATTGAATGATATGATTTATAGTATTACAAGAGGTTTGCATTTGCTTTGCAGTCGTTTAGTTTTAGTTTTTATTTAGAATAGTAGTTTTTTTTAACACGACGGTGGCAAACAAGCATACGGTCCGCCTTATGGTAAGCAGCTACCGTAGCCTATGGACTCCTGCAACTCCAGAACAGTCACATGCGCGTTACCGAACTTTTACAAAAAGGAGGATTCACTGTGTTGACGGCGAAAGAAACAAGAGGGTCCCTCATCATCAACACACTGGGTTATCTTTGAGCTCTTAGGCAACCTTACTCACCAGCAGGAACTCAATACTATGAGTAGGGTCTAGTGCTATTTGGCTGTGGTTTTCTGTAAGGTGGAGGTACTTCCCCAGTCGGGCTCTGCCCATTTGAACGAGATGACCTCCACTGTGCTGTGCCCTACCACACATAGCGAGATGACATTCGCAGTATGAGTAATGATCAAAAACGGTCACGCTCTCATACTAAATTAGTACGGGAGCGCCTATGTGTGGTAACCTCGTGTTGTGCTTATGATCTATCTAGTGTGAGGTCATCTGTGATGAGAGTCGACGTCCCACAGGATCGCACTAAGTATAGACATCAACGCGCCTCTCGTAAGGCCTAACTAACTATTTCTAATGAAATTACTAAGAACTCATTAAAATGCTAATTAAAAACGTGTTTGTGTGCGCGGAGGCGGGCAACATTCCAACCCAATTCCAAACACTTACAAACCCTTAAAAACCAGTATAAGTATGTCTCTGCTTAGGTATCGTTTTTACAGATATCCAGGTCAAGATATGTTGGTATATAGCTAAGTTTACAAAGTGCCTATAAACCAGTAAAAGTGTGTCTCTGCTTGGATATTGTTATTAGAGATGTATAGGTCAAGATATGTTGGCATACAGTTAATGTTTTATTATTTGTGTACAGGAAGGTCGACCGCTCCTTCCCTGCAAATATATTTAGGTAAAAACATATACATATTTGGTTTACATACATATATGCGTCAGTATATGCGTATGTTCTCTGATTTGTGAAGAAATGTTGTAAATATTATGTGTGTGTACAGCATATACAAGATATCTCTCACTGTAGAGTGAAATTACCTCAAGCCTGGCAGCGGGGGTCGCCCGGCTATGCGGGGTCTTGGGTAATTAGTCTATGGTACACAGTGTACATGTGATTTTATTAAAGCTAATTCGAAACATAGACATATGGTAATAGGTATTATAGACTGGGTAAGGTAATAAAATAATAGTATGGAGGAAAACGGCTTGTTTGGAAAAAGTCGTCGACATCTCTTCTAAATACCTAAAACTGATATGTAACCAGGAACACATTCCTGGTTGTCTCTAGTATACGAATTGACCAGTTTTAGTTTATGGAGGGGGGGATGAGTCTAAAAAATGGGGGGGAAAGATGGCGGCCGACCGTCATCGAAATTTGTTCACGTTTCTAGTTCTATGAGACCGATCGGTTCGTGTGAGATGTCATTTGAAAGATTATTAAACGTACTTGCTTGTTAGGACAAAAGTCCTCAAAATCTCTTCTAAATACCTAAAACTGGTATGGATGTGTTCCTCATGGTCTCTTGTATACGAATTAACCAGTTTTATTTTATAGAGGAGGGATTAATCGAAAAAAAGGGGGAGGGGAAAGATGGCGGCCGACCGTCATCGAAATTTGTTCATATCTCGAATCCTATGGAACAAATCGGCTCGTGTCAGATGCCATTTGAAAGATTATTAAACGTACTATGATTGTTTTTAACTAACCCTAGTCATCACTTTAGTGGTTTACAAAATATTTGAAAAAATATGAATTTTTACCGTGCATGATTACGTAAGTACTGATAAAACATGCTTATAACTCAATAAATTATCACTTAACCATAATAAATGTCATTATAAAATTTACAGAAAATTGGATGAGCTTTCCAAAAACGTAAGTTTTATTTGTATATAATATTAAATAACCAAGTAATGGCGAATTTTGTTCAGCATAGGTCACTGCTTATCGTCTCGTCATATGAATGGCGGTCATCCGTTGTTGTATTTTCATTATTTCTCAGAATCTATTATACGGATCAAATCGTGATAGGTATAATTTGAAAGCATTTTAAATGTACTGTAATTGGTTCTTAGAGGTCGGAGCTGCAAAATTAACCGATTATTTTTTTTAAAGAAAATGTAAGATTTTTTACCTAATAGACTGGAGGAAACCGGCTTGATTGGAGAAAAGTCCTCGACATCTCTTCTTAATACCTAAAACTGCTATGGATGTATTCCTGATTGTCTCCGGTATACGAATTTACCGGTTTTATTTTAAAGAGGGGGCGACGAGTCAAAAAAAGGGAGGGGAAAGATGGCGGCTAACCGTCATCGAAATTTGTTCATATCTCGAGTATATCTCGAGTCCTATGGAACCGATCAGTTCGTGTGAGATGTCATTTGAAAGATTATTAAACGTACTATAAGTGTTTTTATTAACCCTAGTCATCACTTTAGTCATTTACAAAATATTTGAAAAAATATGTTGTTTTTACCGGGCATGTTTGCATAAGTATATACTTATGAAACATGCTTATAGCTCAATAAATTATAACTTAACCGCAATCAATATTGTTATAAAATTTACGGAGATCCTTTGAGCTTTCCAAAAACATATATAATATATATGTCATTGCCAATTTTGTCAAGCAAGAATTCGACTGACTCGAGATTCGAACAAATTTCGATGACGGTCGGCCGCCATCTTTCCCTCCCGCTTTTTTTCGACTCGTCCACCCTGCATAAAATAAAACCAGTCAATTCGTATACTAGAGACAATCAGGAACACATCCATACCAGTTTTAGGTATTTAGAAGAGATTTTAAGGACTTTTCTCCTGACAAGCCAGTTTCCCCCAGTCTATTAGGAAAACATCTTACATTTTCTTTAAAAAAAAATACGGTTTATTTTGCAGCTCAGACTTCAAAGAACCGATTAAAGTACATTTAAAATGCTTTCAAATGATACCTATTACGATTTGATCCGTATCATAGATTTCGAGAAATAATGATAATACGACGACGGTCGGCCGCCATTAATATGACGATACGCAGTGACCCATGCTGAACTAAATTCATCATTACTTGGTTATATAATATTACATACAAATAAAACTTATGTTTTTGGAAAGCTCATTAAATTTTTCGTATATTTTATTCTAACATTGATCGCTCTCAAGTTATAATTTATTGAGTTATAAGCATGTTTTATCAGTAATTACGCAAACATGAACGGTTAAAATTCATATTTTTCCAAATATTTTGTAAACCACTAAAGTGATGACTAGGGTTATTTAGAAACATTTATAGTAGGTTTAATAATCTTTCAAATGACACCTCATGCGAACCGATCGGTGTTATAGGACTCGAGATGTGAAGAAGTTTCGATGACGGTCGGCCACCATCTTTCCCTTCCCTCATTTTTCAACTCCCCCCCCCCCCCCCCGCCCCTCTATAAAATAAAACCAGTCAATTCGTATATTGGAGACAATGCAAAATACATCCATACCAGGTTTAGGAATTTAGAAGAGATTTTGAGAACTTTTCGCCAAACAAGCCTGTTTCCTCCAGTCTAAATGTTAGGTATAAATCTTACATTTTCTTTAAAATAAAATTAACGGTTAATTTTGCAGCTCAGACTTTACAGAACCGATTAAAGTAGATTTAAAAGGCTTTCAAATGATACCTATTATGATTTGATCCGTAAAGTAGATTTCGAGAAATAATGATAATACGACACAGTCGGCGCCATTTATATGACGATGCGCAGCGACCCATGCTGAAAAAAAAACATCTTTACTTGGTTATATTATATACAAACAAAACTTATGTTTTTGGAAAGCTTATAAAATTTCCCGTATATTTTATAATAACATTATTTGGGGTAAAGTTATACATTATTGAGTTATAAGCATGTTTTATCAATACTTACGCAAACATACACGGTAAAAAAAACTGATTTTTTCAAATATTTTGTAAACGACTAAAGTGATGAGTATGGTTACTTAGAAACAATTATAGGACGTCTAATAATCTTTCGAATAACATATCATACAAACCGATCGGTCTCATAGGACTCGAGATGTGAACAAATTTCGATGACAGTCGGCCGCCATTTTTCCCCCCCTTTTTTCCGACCTGTCCCCCCTTCCAGAAACTAAAACCGGGCAATTCGTATTCTGGAGACAACGAGGAACACGTCCATACCAAAATCGTGAAGGAGACGACTTTTGTTTAATTTTCCTATAGTCTATAAGCCAAGAAAGACCGAACGGGATGGTCTTATAGAACTTTTAATAGGTATGACAGAGAAGGCGCTATTATCGTTGGCCCCTGTCATAGTCTCACATTGTGATTATTGCTTAATACTAAAAGGCCCTAGGTACAATAGAAACATTTGTTGCCCTCCACGGTGTTTTGAAGGGCAACAAAGAATCCGACTAAATGTTATAGACTATTTACGGTATGCAATCAGCCATATCGAAACGTGTTTTAAAAGTAGTCGCGTTGCTTCTACTCTCTCCTTCTTGCTTTAGCGAACGCGCACAAGCACAGCGAATGTCATTTTGCTCAAATCTGGAGCAGAGCCTGACTGGAGAAGTACTTCCACCTTACAGAAAACCACAGCCAAATAGCACTAGACCCTACTCATAGTGTTGTGTTCCTGCTGGTGAGTAAGGTTGCCAAAGAGCTCACAGAAGGAGAGGGTGGGGAGGGGGGGAGAGGGGGAGGGTGTGTTCACGATGAGGGACCCTCTTGTTCCTTTAGCCGTCAACACAGTGAATCCTCCTTTTTGTAAAGGGTCGGCAACGCGCATGGTATTAAAAAATACTTTTCTTTATTTTTGGTACCATCTAGCTGTTCTGATGATGATAAGACCGAAGGTGGTCATAGGCACTTTATGATAAAACAATGGAAGTTTATTATGATTGAGTTTGTTAGAGTCATCTCGTTAACAAGTAGATGCATTTTGCAAGAAAATACAGTCGGCAAAGCTTATATTAAAAAATTAAATAGAAAAAAGTTATATTAAAAACTTATTTCAAAAAAAATACTATTATTCTGGCTACATGTAAATTATTACTTGCTAAGCTTGTGCAGAGTTAGCCGGGTTGGACTACATAACAAAGTCTGTGTCTGTGACTCACTATACCATACAATACGGCTTGGGTGTTGTTACAATGACTCACCTAACAGGTTAACATTCAAGTTACATGGTTATCAGCAATTATCATACGCTAGCCGATTTATCCGCTGTTTCTGTCTGGTGGATCTGTCCAGCCATACTCTTATTCCCGCCATACAGCCGATCTGCCCGCCAAATAGATACGCCAGACAGATCCGTGCGTATATGGCTAGCTATCGGTTCTAATGCGAATCCGCAGGTCTCTCCGGTGTGTGAGCGAGAACGTGCTATGCTAATAAAGATGTCTGTCATCTATAGTTCCATTCCATCTCGCTCTGATCGGTTGATCAGTCGCTCCGTCTGTAGACACCTTTCATTCCGTAACACAGCTTTATTTTCCCAACATTGTCTCCTATCTCTTTCCTTAATATCGCAAATGAAAGTGACGCAGCCATACAAGATATGAACTGAAATCTTCGCCTCTTAGCTCTCTAAGCAATAACAATACTAGCCTTATCAGTGGAATGCGGTTTGCGTGATGTGTCACTAAAAGACAAAAGTCCATGCAAAATTAAACCTTATCTCATTTATTATAAGGTTTAATATACCGAAATATCTCACATATTCTACCTGCATGTATTTGTCCATGAAAAATTTAACTTTATCTCAATCTCATAGGGATTAATATGGTATGTTACTCATAAATTTTGTGATTATGACAATATTGTGTGCTCGCCGGAAACCTTGGATTTTAGAAATGTATGTTTTATTTGATGTGATTACTTGAACGTACGGATATGTGTGTCATAGATAAAATGATAACAAAGTATTACAAACACTTACGTAGACAAACAATACCTGCATCTCTTTAGGATTAAATCTAGCCCTTGGTAGCTAACCAGCCCCTGAACATAAACTTCTGCTAGACGGTCGCCAACAAGCCCCTCCGACAGAGCGACCTTGGTCTGGACGGACAGTTGTTTCCAGCAAAATTGTATGAAGCACCAACCAAATTCAAGGTGACCTTGGACCGTCGGCAGCCTTGTTGGCCACCGTCTAGCAGACCCTGTAGGGTCGGCAATAACTTTCTGTCACCGTTAAAACGTTCGCTAAATTTTATTGTATGGAAATATTCATATACCTACCTT
Source organism: Pammene aurita (assembly GCA_947086415.1). Taxonomy (NCBI): domain Eukaryota; kingdom Metazoa; phylum Arthropoda; class Insecta; order Lepidoptera; family Tortricidae; genus Pammene; species Pammene aurita. The sequence goes on along the minus strand of OX352315.1, from coordinate 4,314,442 downwards.
AGCGGGTGACGCTGATGAGTCCGTCAAAAGTGGTTTGTGCAACTGGCCCTTGATTGTAATGTTCTTAATTAAACTTAAAAAATAAAAACTAATTTTAAAAATATGTATTAAAAAAATAAACCTATCTTAATAAATCCCAACTAATATAACAATATATTTGATTGAATAACATCCCAACTATAAAAAAATACCCCGTCTAAAATGGTCCCCATTACGCTGGCGGCGTTACCTCTCTGGGTTTTCTGTACAGCTAAGAATATACGCTGGGAGAGGTACCCGCCAGCTCTATGGTCCCCTGTAGTTTGGACCAGCCGTGCCGCCAGGGCCCTCGTGGATCATCTAGTAGCTCTTGGATGGGTTCTTAACAAACACATTCTTCGCAACGTTTTCTCGCCCATCTCTGGTGGAAACGAAACCTTAAGCTAACGAAGCTACCATGTGAACACACTTGCAAAATACTAGGAGTATACGACACAGTAAATCCCGGTATATGGCACAACCGAAGTGTGTCGCAACACGATGCGAAGTCATTGAAACCTGCTAACACTCTTATCACTTCAAGTTGGGCAACCCGCGGGCCGCTCCTATATTTATTTATTTATGTTAAGGAGAACCAATAGTGAATCTTGTATTGAAGCAAATTTATTTTGTTGAATATTTTTGATTTGCGATTTTTAAGTAGTTAAACTACTATTTGTATATTTTAGAGACTGCATATCGGTTTAAATACATTTATTTCTTATAAGAAAACACAGTTCACTTATATAAGATTACAACAAAAAATTTATAACATTGGCTTATTCCAACACATCTTAGTAAATATTATCATAAATATAGTTCTTAAGCTTAGTTTTGAATATAGTTTTTCCTTGAGAGTCTTTAACATCTTTCGGTAGATTGTTAAACATTTGTGCACCTTCAGATATGATAGTTTTTTTCCCATATCCAGTTCTATGTCTAAACAATTTAATTTTGTTAGTATTTCTTAAGTTATGACTAAATTTTCTTTTAGTTAGTATTAGCAGAGAGTGTATATTATTTGTTAATAACTTATGTATAAGCATGCAAGTATAGTATGTGTATAGGTAGCTGTTTTAGGTTAAATAGTTTTGTTTTAGCATAGAGTGATTTGAATTATATACATGAGAAAATTTGTCAAGTTCCGCCGTGACCGGGTCTAGTGGTCAGGGAGTCAGCCGCGAAAGCTGAAGACGCCAGTTCAAATCTGGCCTCTGACACCGGAGGACTTGGTTACTTTTTCTCAAGTATATGGCATCCATTGCAGAGAACCAATAGCTTTTAACTTACAGTAATACAATAAATTATACACAGAAAGATAATTAAAGGAACTCACAGGTAAAATCTACTATTGATAATTATTATGTATTATGCAGAAAGGAGATCGTCAATTCTGGGCCACCTGATATAAACCGTATACAGTTTGTACAGTCGAGGACAAAGAGATGTATACACTTTTGGACCTTATTACAACGCAATAAGGTGTATACATCTCTTTGTCCTCGACTGTACTACAATGTAAAATAAATATACTCATTTTATTACTAAACTAGACAAAATATTGCGAAAATATGAAACGGGAATTAGAAATACTAAATAAATAAACATTATGTTGATTTTTCCGCGATTAAAATACAGCAAGACAAGTCGTTAACGTCCTTATGGCATTGACATAAAGTTTAACTTCACTCTGGCCTGAAACGAGATTGTTTTCTGGTTTGACACTGTCAATGTATACCGTTACATAATCTGCGTTTTGATACTGTTCGGTAAGATAGAACATTGTAATATTAAAATAGTATCTAAGCCTACGAATACGGAAGTTTAAATTAGAAATCGACTGTATTAAAACGCCTAAAGATTGAAAATGCGTAATTTTGCAGTTTTGATCGGAGTTTAAATATTAAAAGTGGATTTTATAATGGCATAATATCATGCTCCTTCGATAACGAAACGCATCTTTTTTTCAATTTTGCAATGTCAGATACTAGTGGTATCGCACTTAACGGTGGTAAACCTTATCCCTTCGCAATAGGTGTTAGGAATGTTCAGTTAATAGTATCAAAAATGGTTTGACAGCCGTCTTTGTTTACCGAAATACAGGAACTATAAATACGATCAAAATATGACTTTTTATTATTTCATCATGATTCCCGTTTTGTTTTCAAGTCCGCTTTTGTACATTATCTTTTAAAAATCGGTACTTTTTTTACATTAATATACAAATCATAGGCATGCACGCTTTCAAATATTGTCCTTACCAGATTCAAGTTTTAAATGCATGATTTCTCAATTTTCCCATTAGATTTCGCAATATTTTTACCACCGTCCTGATCTAGAAATTATGACGATTTTTTAAAGGTAAGAACCATTCCTAAACGGTCCTAAATAATCTGGGCCAGGTCACCTAACAAAAATTGGCGATCTCCTTTGTACGATTAGATATTTGAAAGTCTGGAAGTTAGTTCCTACTCGACGCAAAACCGGCGAAACTGAATTTAAAACAAAGATTTTTTTCGTATGAGTATTTTACGACATCCACAACTTCCACGCTAAGGGGCGCCACACGCTTAGTCTGAATTTATAGCTGAATTTAGCATACAGATATTTTTTTTTTATTAAAACTTGTCTATTGCTTCTGGTTTTGTATGAAGCCCATAGACAATTTTCAGCAGCTTTAGCGTTAAATTCTGCTCAAGCGTGTGGCACCCCTAAAATTAAATGAAAATGAAAAATGTTTATTTGGTATAAATTCAGTTTTACAAACAGTAAAGGTTGTAGTCTCCTATTAAGCAATAATATGCTTGTGTCAGGAGTCACCGCTCTTCCAAATACAGAAGTGGTTAATAAAAAGGGTAGTGAAACCTCGAAAAACGGACTCCTCGATCACAATTCCCACGCAGCTCTCTAGTATCTACCGATGAGCATGCGTCGCATTAACGCGAGAAAATGCACATTCGATTGTTTTTGTTAATACTTAATGGATTCTATGTATGTGACAATGCATTTTATGTCAGAGAAAATGTGCAGTAGGTATCACTTATCCGTTTCTAACAGTTTTTTTATTGTCATAATCATGATACCGCTTTAATACCCGATTATATTGCCTTTTAAAATGTTTGTTTGAGTAATTCTCTTACTAACCCGTATAGTTAGGCTAATAATACGGACTCGTAACTTTTGGCTTTTATAGGAAGGCGATCATAGACAGATTAACGTTAATACGCGTTTATGCATCAAGAATTTTGGTATCTACCTCTGATCGACCGATCAGCTCCTAACTTTTTATGAATATGCCAGTTAGTCGTTACTATACAGACACGAGTTCTTATTAAATAACTTGATTTTTTATTGACAAGTTTGCAAGGGTCAAGATACACTTTTTATTATCACTCAGCACAAAACGCCTTTGGTGCCACTATTGTTTGTGTACTTGGGGACTTTGTTTACAAGAGATGGTAAAAATGAAAAAGACATTGAAAGGAGAGTGAATGCTGGGAATAGAGTGAATGGGGCACTGAACGCTTTTATGAGCAGTCAGAAGGTGTCGCAAAAAGCACGCCTGGCTGTGCATGGAGGAGTGTTGGTGCCTACACTTATGTATGGTAGTGAAAGTTGGGTGTGGCAGAAAAGACATCAAAGTCAAGTGAACGCAGTGGAAATGAGAGCTCTAAGAAGCGTGTGTGGTGTGAAGTTAACAGACAGGATCAGAAATAGCGTAATAAGAATGAAATGCGGAGTGGATGAAGATGTAGTGACAAAAATTGAGATGGGTATGTTGAGATGGTTTGGACACGTAGAGAGGATGGATGAAAGAAGATTAACGAAGAGGGTGTACGAAGAAAGAGTGGAAGGGTCAGTTCGAAGGGGAAGACCTAGGCGAACTTTCCTCGATCAAATCGGGGAATTATTGCAAAAAGGCCAGGTCAGAAGTACTCTAAACCGACGAGCATGTATGAGGAATATTATGAAAGTGGGTGAAGCGAAAGTAGTTTGTCAGGATCGTAGTAAATGGAAATCCGTGATCTCTGCCTACCCCTCTGGGAAACAGGCGTGAATATATGTATGTATGTATGTATGTATTGTGCATAGTTTACACGTCCTCATTGACAGATATCAAAGTGACAAGGAAAACTATGCAGAAACTAAATTTTTCCAAAAAAATGTACCAATTTGGTTTAGGCGATAATTTTATTAATAACATTTACTTTTCATGTGCAATAAAAAAAAAATTTTTTTGGCGTAATTGGCCTAAAGTCACGTAGTATTTTTTCCTTCTTTTGGTCTCAGAAATTCGTGGTTAAGATCTGTCGGGTTATACGTGCCCACGGTGTATATCTAATAAACTAAGCACTTTTTGTGTACACGTTGCATTACAAAGTTAAAGAGCAATGAACTTCCTAACTTCTGTCAAACTAAATTTTCAGACCAAATATTACATACTCGAGGTCGAAAACTTATATGAGTCTTCGTAGCATAGCAGAGAGTAGGGAGTTCTATCCTATCTGGTTTTTTCTAACGCCAGTCTTTTTCTTTCCAGAAAAGCAAGAACTGGATTGCAGAAAGAGAAGTCATGTCTCGCTCATAAGCCAACAACGAGAGAGGGATGGCGTCGCGCGCTGGGACGCGCGGGTCGCGGGGCGAGGCGCAGCGTGCGCTAGACGAATTTGATGAGCTAGCAGGTATGTGAAAATTAACTATACATACGAGGAGGAACCAATGGCGCGTAGTTGCAGTATCTTAGATGCAGATTAGCATATAACGTTTTAGTTTGACATGAGATTTTTCTTGAATGACTGAATCACCTTTTATTTTTTCAAGATTCTAATTGTTTATAAGCTATGGATTTTTTCCTTGTGAAACAGGGAATTTCAAAACTATTTATTGTATAATTTTACATGTTTTTGCTTCAGAATGGTGTCAAAATTATACCATAAATGAATTCGGCATCCCCTATTTATACGAAAACGATACCAAACTTGGCCTAGTAGGTTAACTGATGTAGATATTAAGATAAAGTTGAGAGCCTCCTCCCCCCTCCCCCCCTAAAAATTTGCAACAAAAATCTTGGTGGGTCATTTCTCAAATCCATCCTTGGATCCTAAGGATAGGATAATCAGGCCGAAGGAAATCCTTTGTTCACGAAAAGCCATATTTGACCTTCTTATGGCTTGTGCACACGCAACTAGGATAAAAATACTAATATGAATTATATCACTGTTACTAATACCCGAAACCGGAGAATGAGTGACGTGATTTTTTTAACCTGAATTTTGCAGAGGTTACAGAGTATAGTTTAACTACGGCTAGGTCAATCTGTGTAAATCGAATCCTCAAATATTTACATATTTTATTCATTTTCCAGGTCTCCGGGGTGCAGGTGGAGCCAGCCAAGGAGGTGGTGGAGGAGCTTACACCCTGGAGCACCTAGCCACGTTCACAGTCACAAGAGAGACGGGGATAGTGTACCCTGCGGATGGAATGAGACGGCTGCTACAGCTGGAGAAGACTAACGGTAAGTACACCTGGAACACCTGGCTACGTTTACCGGGAGAGAGACGGGTATAGTGTACCCTGCGGATGGAATGAGATGGCTGCTGCAACTGGAGAAGACTAACGGTTTGTACACCTGGAACACCTGGCTACGTTTACCGGGAGAAAGACGGCAATAGTGTACCCTACGGATGGAATAAGACGGCTGCTGCAGCTGGAGAAGAAGCCGGTAAGTACACTTGGAACACCTGGCTACGTTTACAGTGAGAGAGACGGGGATAGTGTAACCTGCTGATGGAATGAGAGCCGTCTCATAGCAGCCGTGCTACAGCTGGAAAAGACTTATAGGATTATGTTTGATATATCAGCTGATCCAAGGTTCGTAGCCGTAGTAATCATTAATCGATAGCGCAATCGAAATTAATTAAATTTTCAATCATCTATTTTGCAAGTAGACCTCAAAGGTGCTTTCACATTTCAATAAAACATTAATAATAGGAATTTCAATAGGACATTATGAATATAAAAATACAGCTGTAGGGACAGATAAGTACCTTGTATTGACTATAATTTTAATACGATGATACAAATATACCATTTAGAAAAAAAACTAACATGATAAGACCGCCAATTGTTTTACCTCTACTTTTCTGTTTGTAACTTGTGTATACTTTGTTTCTTTAATTTGAGGTGTGCAATAAAGAGTATTTATGTTATGTTGTGTACTATAATAATTTAATGGAACATTAGGTACATTTATGTAAAGTGGGCACTTAAATAGTACTTTACCTGATTTATCTATAAGCTATTCCTTTTAAATAAACATTGTATACTTATACAACTCACAACTAATGCTCAGATAACATGCTGATAATGATAACAATTGATTAAATTAATAGAATATATACCTATAAAGTCGTAAATAATAAATGTAGTAACAGACACTTGCAATTAATAATTTCTTGTACATTGTAGCTTAGACTGTTCCGAATCAGGAAATCATAATTTCTTCGTAACCACTGCACTAATTATTAGGATACTTACTTTGTACTGTTTCTAAATATCTTATGCAATATGTACGTTTCGGCTTTGTACAATGGCTAAGGACATCCTGTATACTTGTATACCTACAGGCTGTTTTTCCAACTCTAAGTTGTATTGAACGAGAAGTTTGGGCAGACCATAGGGATAGGGATAAGTTCGCCTTTGTACTTACGTTTTCTTATTAATATATTATTTTTGACTTATTTTTGTACAATAAAGAGTTTTATCTACACTCACATTGTAAGTTCTCTAAAACATGTTCGAAAACGGTAGGCACTGGCTAGCATTACCACAACCGATTTTACTATGATAAGCTTTATCTGTGGCAGTAACGTAATTTTAACTTTAAATGCTCAAATATTGATAGGTTATGAGTTTTGATAACATAATGTACACCGGCACGCGCCCGCGCGACCGCCGGCACACAAGAGTTGGCCATGGCAGTGCAATAGCGGTCATTCTATGGTTTCCGAACACGGTATTTAGGATATATAATATGAGTGTAGATAAAGCAGTGTATGCAACTGTACGTAATTAGGCCTTATTACGTAACAGTTACATAAACTACTATTACATTACATTACCATGGTGAACTAGTTTTCCTAGGGACTAAATAACCCCTAAATTGAGGAAAAATGTCTCCATCCCATAGAAAACATACAGAGTGTCCTGGTGATCTGTTTAAGGGCATAATTGGTATCGTTTTGCGACAGAAAAATTAGGAGAAAATTTTTATTTGAAGTCGGCTGCGGCTAGACCTATTTGTAAAATTCTTTTTTTGTTTGAAAGACTTCACAGTTGGTCCCATTGTCATCAGGTCAGGATCTGATGATGGGTTCTTGGAGAAATCGTAGTAGCTCGAGCATTTGCTTTTCGCTGAAATGAAGTCGGTTCTTTTTTGTTTAAGATTATGAGTTTGTTCGGTGGGCGCTAGCGCCACTGCTATAACCCTCAAGGCTAGCACCCTTTTCAACTATAACCTACCTACCTCACTCCCCATTTGGCGTCCTGAGCGACCGGCACGCCCTCTACCCCTTTGCCGGCCCAGACACATGATTGATTGCTTGTTGTTGCATGTTACAGGAATATGGAGCCAGAAAATGCAGCTGTGCTTGGACGGCCAGTGGGTGCTGGTTATGGACTACGAAACCGGGGTAAGTGACGACACCTGGCGCGAATCCAGGATTCCGTTCAGGGGGGGCAATTTCCTTCACAAAAAGTCTTGCGGTCCGCACCTATGGCCCTCGTAGTATACGAAGCTTGCGTGTCAGTGTCAATTGCCCCTGTTGTCCATGGGGGGGGGGGGGGGGGGCTGTATCTGTGTGTGGACGACACCGTATTGAATCGAACAAGCGAGCGCAGAGAAGCGAAGTTCTTACAGATAATTTCGGACACAACAGAACTGTCAACAGCTCTGGGACTAGTTAGCCGGACATGATTGGCTTTTTACGGATGTGTCCGGCCAAATAATTCCTCGTCCGGCCTGTCCGGCTTTTGTTAGGCTTTTGTCTGACTTACGCTACGCGCCAGTCACGTCAGTGGCACGATTCGAATGACCAGCATGTCCGGCTTTTGGGATCAAATGTCCGGCTAAATTAAGCGCGGAGTCCGGCTTTTTCATTTTTGGGCCTGGTAACCCTATCTGGGACGTCCGTGCGTTTCAATGAGTTTTTGATTTTGATTGTTTGTTGCCATAACTTTAATAGTAACAGTTTTCTTATCTTCATTAACATTCCTGGCGTTGTAGCATAGATAAATATAATAAGAGAGTTCTTATACTCGTAGGATATATGAGCTGAATGAGGGTTTCCCCGATCGAGCATTTCACTAGATGGCAGCACCGTGGCGTGAGGTCAAGCTGTCATAATCCACCAATCATGTTTAATCTTTTTTTTATTGGTGGATTTTGACAGCTGCTGGTCAACTGATCTGGTGCTGCTATCTAGTGAAAAACTCGATCGAACAGGAGGTCAAACAGGAGGTGGAATCAGAAGGCCTAAAGGAGTTTTGTTAACGTATATTTTTATTTTTGTGGTTTAATTATATTAAAATTAATAAGAGTGTCGTTGGCGTATGTGTCGCCACTATGACCTAGTTTTAAGTTAGGTTAAGTAGGTCCCTACTGAAAACCAGCGCCACGGCTTGCCGCGGCATTACGCTGAGTAGGGATCCTATTTTAACGTCTGATTGTGCCTGTGTTAATGTTTCTAGGTTTAATAATGTTTAATTTTGCGGCGTTAAAATAAATGTGTTTTCTTTCTTTCTTTCTTAACGGGTTTTGTTATAATAGTCAACTCGTTTGCAAGAACCGCGAATTCTTAGTTCCAGGCGGACTACTAGTCACAAGCGTAAGGTACCTTTAGATAGTAGTAGTAGTAAAACACTTTATTGTACAAGAAAAACACAACGAAAAACATATAACACAACATATACGTACAAAGGCGAACTTATCCCTTTAAGGGATTTCTTCCAGTTAACCTTTGAGCAATTGAGAGAAAGTTGGATAGTAATTTACTTTAGTTCGTTTTAATTTTTTCTGTCTTTGGTTTGTGCTAAGAAATATATGTTCTTTCTTTCTTTTCTTCTTTCTCTGAATACTTAAAATGTGTTTAAAATAATTTTCGTGTTTATGCCTATTAATTAAAAATATTCTTATCTAATTGTACGTTTAAGGTTTATTCAGAGGTTAGGGACACATGGCATGGCATATTACAAGAATGTGCCATAGTTTAATGGTAGATTGTTGATTCTATACTAAAATTGAGTAGTCTCAATCTACCGGGGGATTGCGCCAGCGGTCGGGGAGGAGGACAACAGTGTTATAATATTGTATAAAAATCCCTAAGAATATCCTTATGCAATCATCTTATGGAATTTTCTTCTTTCTTTCTAAAAGTTCTAGTGCTCGACACACTTAAACATTGGAGATTGCTCGACACACTTAAACATTGGAGATTGCATTTAGAATATTAATATGCGGCAGGGAAACCTTAAGGACCTTGGAACATCTCCTACTTATTGTATTGTTTCCAAGCTTTCCCTTCAACTTTAAAGCCACTTGTTTAGTCATCAACTTGTAGTTGTTTACATAAGTATATGTAATAGGTACTGTGCTTTAATTCTGAGGTAGGTATGCAACTAAGAAAATTTTACTTTTACTTTATTTAAACAACAAACTAACAGGTTTACATTGCCCACAGTCCGTAATGGAGCGTTTCCCGGCCGCCTGGGTGCACACCCCCACCGCCTTCACCTCCCCCGAGCCCGCTGAGCTCTACAACAACGTGCTCGCTTTCGTCGTGGGCCCCCCCTCAACCCCATCTCCAGCTGCATCACCAGCACCCGGGGACGCTCCTAGGAAGGAGCTACACATCTTCCAGTGTCATGACGTTGGTGCGCAAGCGCTGGTGGAAGAACTGAATGCGCTCAAGTTAGTATACCAACGGAGCCCCACACTTTCAACCCAAATTTCACTCCCTTAAAGGATGAATATTGGGATAAAAAGTTCTCTATGTCATAATCTAAGTTATAAACTATATGTGTAAAAAATTTCATCCTTATCCGTTCAGCAGTTTTGGCATGACTAAGCAAAAAAGTAACAAACATCCCGCATCCTTATATCCTCTATCACAACAACTAGACGGAGAGCTAGCCACGTCAGATATGACTCAATAATGAGAGCAAGGAAACCCCCTATGCTTATTTCTAGATCTGGACATCTGGCAGCTGTAAAGTAGTGGATGTCAAAGAAAGAAGGGTGTTCCGATTCTTCAGAGTAAGTCAGTCCTTTGGGGAGCTGGTTCAAATCCCCGACGCTTAATGTTTCCATAAAACACCTGTCTTCCTGTATGTGTTCGAAATGTCAAGCACTTCATGAAAAAAATCCTAGAGTTCTGGGTTGGATGCAATATTATGAGAAATTACAAAAATAATAAGATTATATTATTGCCAAAAGTTTCTGTTTGGGGAAAGTACCAAACGACGTATAATGTAATTCATAGTTTGTCGTCTACTGTTTTTTGTTTCCATGATAATACGCAATGTTTTTTGTTCTAATGTTAAAATATAGGCCCTGTCCTTTGTAACTGAGACAGCTTCGGCAGTATTTATCTATTTTGGTAGTACTATTTTCCAATTCAAAAATTTTGCTAGGCTATGACTTCCACACTAGCTGCCAGATGCCCGATCTAGCAATCTAACCAGACGGGTTTTGTTGCTCTCATTATTTTGTCATATCTGACGTGGCCAGCTCTTAGTCCAAATGTCCTTGCATTCGTGGTACAAAATTTCTTTAAAAAATATCAGCATGTATAAAAATTTTATATCTTGCAAAATCATCGTGGATTCCTTATTATAAATTGCCGGACCCTGCAACAAATACAAATATTGATTTGCTCAAAATGTTACATAAAGTGTTACAAAGTTTGGTATAAGACCACAAAAACCAGTATTTGGCATGCAACCTACCTTACCTCAACGAGTATTTACCAGTCTTACATTCAGGCTTATCTACACGATCTGTTTATTTATCTGAAGGACCTCTATCTCACTATCAAAATAAGTATAAAAGAAGATTAGCCTAGGTCCTTCATTTGGGCTAAAAAATCCCAATCTCACTCTCATATAGGTATCTTGTGTATTGCAAATCGACTGACAATTCACGATTTCAATCTAATCTCCATGTCAGTTTTGAATAAAGTCTCAAAGATTATTGAGATACTTGATGCTACTAGTCGATAAGATACAGAGATGCGAGATGGGATGGGTGCAGTATTTGTCAGCCTCTCGCGAGATGTACAACCAAAGACCACTGCGTACGCGCCGCGCTCGATACCGGTACGAGGTTACAATTCCAAATCATCTATTTTTGGTGGGAATTAATGTCCAGGGTTGTACGAGATTTGTGGTTTGTAGCTTGCCGTCAACCTTACTTGTGGCCATATTCTTAGTTCAAGGTTATGGCAATATCATGGCTACCAGCTATTGAGGTCTTTTATAGTATGCCACTGTGATGGTTTTGGTGATAGCTTTGTGTTTATGTAAAAGTGTTGTACTTAGCTAAAAAAACTTGATATCTATATTGTGATATATTATACAGTATGTAAGGATATTATACTGTATGTAAGAATATTATACAGTATGTAAGAATAATACTGGTGATCCGTTTAAGGGCATAATGGAATCGTATTACGACTAAGAAAAAGTAAAAGAAATAGTAGTTTATGTAACTGTTACGTAATAAGGGTCCTTAAAACATGAGATCACACGAGTGTTTTAAGGCCTAATTACGTACAGTTGCATACACTGCTTTATCTACACTCATATTATTTATTCTAAATGCCTTATTTGGAAACCATAGAATGGCCGCCATTGCACCGCCACCATGGCCAACTCTCGTGTGCCGGCGGTCGCGCGGGCGCGTGTCGGGCTGTCGGCGGATCCCCGGGAGGGTGTACATTATGTTATCAAAACTCATAGCACATCAATAATTTAGCATGAAAAGTTAAAATTACGTTACTGCTACGGATAAAAAGCTTATCATAGTAAAATCGGTCGTGGTAATGCTAGCCATTGCCTACCGTTTTCGAACACGTTTAAGAGAACTTACAATATGAGTGTAGATAAAAAATTAAACGCGAAAGAACATTTTTTTTTGTATGGGGGACGTCGTTCCAGTTGGCCAACCCTCCTTACAATTTTTTTTCTTAGTTTGTCATAATTAGAATACGATACTAATTAAGCTCTTCAACGGATAACGAGCATTTTTGTTACACCTTGTATTGTCCTGACTTATACTTTGTTAATAATAGTACATTTAATTTCATTACATATAAAGCAAAAGTTGAAGTGACTAGTGTAGGAAAGTTAAGAGCTATTAAAAACGATTTTTTAAGCAAAAATGTGTACACACAGATAGAAAATACGGATAAGTCTTGATACCTACAAGGTCCCGAAGCAAGCTAGCTCAGGATACAACCGAACAGACGCTAATATGAGTGAGGACTAGTGTGTACGAAAAGGATTTAGATTGTAATAGTGTGTGTTGTTCCAGGGGCGGAGGAGGCGGGGCGGGGGACACAGGGAGAGACTTCGTGATCGAGAGAGAACGGGAGAGAGATGACATCGAGCGTCCTCGGAGGCAGGTGAGATCGTGGCAGAGAGGTGATAGATTATTGGTCATTCATTAGGTACACACTTTAGATGTTTTCTGGCTCAGGACGCATGCATGTTGCGTCAGAAGACAGCAACAATTCTATATAACACATGTTACTACACTCAAGATTCCCAAGAACTTTAAAAATGGATCGCCTATTATGCACATATTTATATGGATTGGCCCGTTTTCATTGTCTTTGAGTAAAGATTCCATAGGCGTCTTTCGGACACCAATGTCACTCTGCATGCTACAATGCGCTTATCTGGGGATCTTGGAGGGGATCTTTCCAACCGACATCAAGATTTAGAAGGAGGAGGTTCTCAAGTCATCGGGATCTTTGTTTTTGCTTTTTTATGTATGATCACCATATGTTCATTCGAAGACGGCTGTTTCTTTGAGATTAGGAAAATTCTTTTTTTGTTTGAAAGGGTATACTTCACTGTTGTTCGCATTGTGATCAGGACATAATCTGATGATGGGATCCTGGAGAAATCGAGGGAACTCTTCAAGTATTATAGGCATACCTATAGTGATTTGAGTATTTTTTACAGCAACTCGGACATTTACTGTTGGAAAGGTGGAGCCTAAGTGAAGTCGGTTTACTTATACTTTGCAGAGTGATTTAAGTAGTTCACCTAAAATATATACTTAACTTCACGTATATAAATAAATACCTACCCATGACAAAGCCAGCATTCGAAGCTTAGAAGGACCATTCTTTGTTCGGCTACGTTTGAAATCTAATAAATCTCTCAAAAAAATATTTTCATTGCCAACCTGTAGTGCCCAGTAGTGTGTGTCTGTAGTATAGTGTAGTGTGTAGTGTAGTTTAGTGTAGTATAGTGTGTAGTGTGGTGTGTGTATTGCCTACAATTTTCAATGACGTTAGCAATATTTGTAATGAAAGCTACCGTTTCGCATCCTATCAGCTCGATCATCGCGATCACGATAAAAATGCAAATTAGCAGCATACCGTTTGATGCGCCGTTGATTATTTCGTATGCTTCTGAATTCTCGAAACAATCGATACAATCAGCATCGATAAGTTATCGCGTTAATCTGACGCGATAACGTCGCCTCAGTCGCGGGAGCGAGGAGGGCGCGAACGCAAGTCACTAGAGATTATATCGTTAGCTGTCTCTAGTCTTAATGGTGAAATTGAATTTGTCGCTTGGTTTACCTCTGAAATCTAGGAGTGTTGATCATGTCGCGGATGTACCACACTTTGACTCGGCAGCAATGGGAGGCTGTAATGGTGGTAAGTGGTGTGTATTGTACATGTGTGGCAGCGACGGGCCATTTTTTGGGGAAAATGACATACGAGCTTAACTATATCGACTACTGCATTTAGTTGCGAGCTATTATTTAAGAAAATAAATTCTCAATGAGAAACCGAATTAAAGTGGGAAAGAACAGGTGTCATAAACGCATTGATCGTAATATTATTTTTAATCTGATATCACTATTCTGGTGTTTCAACAGACTCACTTATATTTACGAACTTTAGACAAGTTGACTACAGCTTTTAGTGATATTTCCATCATATAATTCAAAATACCACCAAAAACAGTTCATCCAGAAAAATATTCGATACAAGCGCCCAAATAATCATTCTTTGGATTTTAGAATATATCGCACTGTGTTTCTCAATAGCCGAAGATGTGTCTGCTCCACAGATACATCCGTGCCCAATTCACCTTATACATTGCCGGATTATCTCTGCGTCTCGTTCTCTCGTTATCCAGTAAGAATAAGATGCCAATACAATCTGATGATGCGTCCGTCGATGTGTTGATATCCGAAGTAACCGATCCGACGAGAAGATCTGTGCATGTATCCTAGGCTAATAAACACAGTTTCTTTTTCATTGTGTTGCAGCAAATGTCGGCACAACTGGGCCGTGAGCGAGAACGCGATGACGCATCCTCAACAGGCTCCGAACGTCTCTACGAACAAGACATCGCCATCCTCAACCGCTGCTTCGATGATATCGAGAAGTTTATCGCTAGATTACAACACGCTGCAGCCGCAGGTCTGATTCTACCGTATACAATGTTGTAGCAAATGTTGGCAGGCACCGATTGGTCCCGCCTCGTTGAGCATTGGCCAGCGCTAATAGACCATTAGTTATTCCGGGGACGTTTAATATTTTTCAATCAACTGTCTCAACAGGAAAGGAGTGTTTTCCTAATGTTTGTACCCAAAATTATTCCATTTTTCGAGGAACGGTGACGTTAAACTTGTCGACTGCGAAGTACTCAAAATAAACTCCATAAAAACTTCAAACCGCTTTGACTGTTACTTCACCCAAAATTTGACTTTTATTTAAACTTACAGGTCGAGAATTGGAAAGAAGAAGACGCGCAAGAGGCAAAAGACAAGCCGGAGCTGGCGATGGAATGCTAGCTTTACGCACACGACCGCCACATGAGAGAGACTTCGTCGACGTCCTACAGAAGTTCAAGCTCTCCTTCAATCTTTTGGCGCGTCTCCGTGCTCACATCCACGACCCAAACGCACCAGAACTGGTGCATTTCCTCTTTACACCATTGGCGCTGATAGTGGATGCGGCGCAGGATGCTGAAGGTGGTGCTGCGGGGCCGCTGCCAGCGAGGGTGGTGCAGCCCTTACTGACGAGAGATGCGCTGAATTTATTGGCAAACTGTGTCACTAGTAAAGAGACGGAGTTGTGGCACTCGCTTGGTGATGCTTGGCTTATACCCAGGTGAGTTATATACCCTTGTGAATTTCCTTTGGTAGAAAAGACAGCTACGTCAGTAACTTCTTCTGTCTCGCATAGGTAGCAAAGTAGCAAAAAATAATGTTGAAATCGTACCAGGGGTTTTCAAGCTGCGCCTGAAAACGGCCTCCTAGCCCAGTCGGTAGTGACCCTGCCTATGAAGCAGGAGGTCTCGGATTCGAATCCGAGGCAGGGCATTTATTTGTTCCTGAGTTATGGATGTTTTCTAAGTATTTATCCATATGTATCTATTATATATATCGTCGTTTAGTTCCCATAACACAAACCTTATTGAGCTTACTGTGAACCTAGGTCGTGTAAGATTGTCCTATAATATTTATTTATTATTATTTATTCCGAAATGTTCCAAAGCAATGCAAAAGCTTACTCTATCTGGATTACATGACTAATTTCGGAGATATGTTAGTAATTGATAGCAATTAAATACCTTCATTATGTATACGAATGAATTGCGGGCTTACATATATCACTACTGAGTGCAAAACTAACAGCTCAAATCGAAAAACAAGCCGACTCCGACGGCGGCGGTAGCGAAACCAGCTTGACTCCGAATTGAAAGAATGGTTTGAGGGAGGAATGGAAAACGTGGGGTAGGCTCCCACCCAGCAGTGGGATAGTATGGGCTCACTATACCTATAAAAAATACAGGATGAAATATGGGTCCTTATCCTGAACATTTTTTTCTGACTCTGTAACCGATCACCGTTATCCAAACCAAATGAATTTAATTATTTTTATTTTTCAATTAATATTAATAATCCTATACTAAGGAAATCATAGTCATCCTATATTCGTTTTGACATACGCTGTGTGGAAAACGACAAGATGTTACATTGAGACTGACCTTGACTTGAGTTGAAGCTGACCAAATTGTACGTCAAAATGTATTTTTCTACTTATCATCTGAAAATTGGTGTAAAAAAAATGTGATTAACACCATTATGTTCATCTTTTGATTCTATATCATGCGACCCGCCCCGGCTTCGCACGGGATAAAAAATGGTTATTGTGGGTTATCCCTAAGAGATAGACATACATATCGCGGACTTTTTGTAGACCTTTTTAAGGTGTACAATACTGTAGTACATTATTTTGATCTATCTCGTAGGGTTCAGCCATCGTTTGCAATGTTAGCGCAAAAAAATGTGTTTATTTACGACATCACATTAGAAACCTCTAAAATTATTACTGTTTCTTTACTATATTATGCATTTATTATACATATAAACATTTCTCTTGAATCACTCTATCTATTAAACAAAACCGCATTAAAATCCGTTCTGTAGTTTTAAAGATCAAAGCATACATAGGGACAGACAGCGGAAAGCGACTTTGTTTTATACTATGTAGTGATTTCCTGACACAGACCAAAATATTTCACAACAAACGATTAATATACTAACATACATACAGTGTAAAGTGATTATAGTTTAGGCACTCGCTAATGATTTTTTTGGCAATTGTTATTTATAGCGGTACTAATCCGTAGATAAACGTGGACAAATTACATTAGCATTAACATAGTGGTGCCAAAGATACTCAAAATACCGACGATAAGCTCCGGATATGCCGGATTATCTTTAACGCGGATTTGCGTTTAATAAACCAAAATATATTTAATTCTAACAAGTATATTTTCAATCAATTAATAGATGAAAAATAAACTAAAATAATAACCAATTATATAAGAAGTAGCAATAGATTAGCCTAGGATACACGCACAAATCAGCCGGATCCATCAACCTAGTCGGTAGTGAGCCTACCTATGAAGCACGAGGTCCCGGGATAAAATCCTGATGGTCAGGACTTTTTTTTGTGTTTATAACGGATATTTGTTTATTTCTTCCGGAGTTATGTTAGTGAATCCTCTTTTATAAAGGGTCGGCAACGCACATGTGACACCTCTGGAGTTGCATGCGTCCATACATTACGGTAGCTGCTTACCATCAGGCGGGCCGTATTGCCACCGTTAGGAGTATAAAAAAGTTATGATTTTAAGTATTTATCTATATCTATATAAACTTATATAGACTTATATACAAAGGAAAAAGTGACCTAGGCCTCCAGTGCCCAGGGTTGGGATCGAACCACCGTCTTCTGCATTCGCGGCACACGCCTTAACCACTTGGCCACCCGGGTCACAGCAGCACGGGTCGAATTTATTATTTTTTATTTCGCAGGGAGCAATGGAAGACAACCATTCCACCGTACCAGCCCGTGTTCATGGATGGATGGTCGCCAGACTACCAGGTCGACGACCAGCCACTACGCAGGTACCACCGTTCTATCTAACTTGTATTCTTCGTTTCGGTTTTTGTGTCATCTGTCGTGGCATCACCAAATCTATGGGAACCGCCCTACGGAAGACCAGCGCTAGCATCCTTGCTAGCATTATGCCGAGCAGGGTCCGTTTCGTGGTGTTACTCACGGAGGTGTCGACCCGAGGAGTCGGGCAGCTAGAGGCCCTCTCTATGTCCCGTATTCCACAAAAAAAGCTAGTTCGTCATTATTTTGTTTGTTAGTAAAGCCTGACCAGAAATATATGATTACGAGTATTGTCAAGAGGGCGCTATTATTCTCATTTATATGGCAATAGTTGAGTATAGCCATAGAGCGTATTATTCTCTATGGTCATCTTAATTTGTTTACCTGTCAGCTCTGATGTTAATTTGAAAATGTTTCACATCGAAATAGTTTCATTTGCCGAGCGTATTATTTACAGCAGTTTATTATATAAGTACACTTTACAAAGTTTCGCTCTTGACTATGAATAATTTTGGGATTTTTTTGTCGTTTATTATTTAATATTTAACACTTACTATTATTCAACTGTAACTTGTATACGGTAACTTGACAGCTGCACTGTTCCATCTGGACCCCGCAGCACTCACTGGATTTTCTTCACCATCTGCTTTCCCACTACTACTACCCCAGAGAAGAAATGCCCAGTGACAGCCTATACATTGCTAACCCCTTCAAAAATGCATTTCTGCATTAGTCAGGCTGTGACCGTGCACAGTGAGGTGCACAAACGCTTAAATTCTTCAGACTACATGCGTTGACCATTAGTTTGTTAAATCAGATAACCAGTTCTCCTTAGTAATCATTCATTCCCTCGGTGACTTTTTGTTCCTAATGATCTCCATCTCCAACCTATCACTCGCATTTTATTGTACCCGCTGACCGACAGGTAACAAAATAGACTTTCTACTATCATCATTCATCAAATCATCACTTTCAAGAGAGAACATTCGTGCGCAATAAAACCTCGTTTGTCTTTTTGTATACTGCATTTCGGTTTAAAAATTCATTCTTGATTTCATTTTGATTTGACATTGCTCTTATTAATTTTTCTTACGCTTGTACAATTTGGTGGAAGCAAAAAACTACACTCAAGTAAAATAAGATTTTACATTTTGAATGCCCCTCGATCGTTCATTGTCCGTTCCATTCATACCTGTGCAAATGTCCAATTATATCTGTGCTTATTGTGCCGTCCTGTGTGTGTGTTAGATCGTCCCCTCGACGTGTGTCTGCGGCGGGTGAACCAGCACCAGCGGAGCCCTACTACGAACGCGAGGAGCCCTCGTTGTACGGCGAGCGAGAACAGTACCCGCCGTACGACAGGTAACAGTGTGCAAGTGTACTCTGTGCTTATTATGCCGTCCTGTGTGTGTGTGTGTTAGATCGTCCCCTCGAAGTGGGTCGGCGGCGGGTGAACCAGCGCCAGCTGAACCCTACTACGAACGCGAGGAACCTTCGTTGTACGGCGAGCGAGAAGAGTACCTGCCGTACGACAGGTAACAGTGTGCAAGAGTGATCTATACTTATTATGGCGTCCTGTGTGTATGCTAGGTGGTCTCCTCGACGGGCACAGAGCCTTCTTTGTACGGCGTGCGAGAACAGTACCCGCCGTACGACAGGTAACAGTGTGCAAGTGTGCTCTGTACTTATTATGCCATCCTGTTTGTGTGCTAGGTCGTCTCCCCAACGGGCGAGATGGCGACAGCGGAGTTGTACTACAAACGCGAGGAGCCTTCTTCGTACAGCGAGTGGGAACATTACCCGCCGTACGACAGTTAACATAAAACGACAGGTAAGTCTGCTACTTTTACCATTGTGTGTACGCACACGCGTGCTAGATCGTCCCTGCGACGGGGAGGTGGTGCCAATGGAGCCCTACTACGAACGCGAGGAGCCCTCGTTGTACAGAGAGCGAGAACAGTACCCGTCGTACGACAGGTAACAATGTACAAGTGTGCTCTGTGCTTATTGTGCCGCCTTGTATGCAGAGGTCTGTAGCCCAATGTAGCGTCCGAGTGCAATCATTACCTCTAATAACCGGCGCTCGGCGAGTGGCGCCCGGCATAATTATGTAACTTTCAGCCTACCTAGTCAGTGTTCTGGCGATGATTTTGTTTATTCAATATTGTTTTCGCAGTAAATTGAAATTAGGAGTGGAATTCAGATTTGAAAAATATGTCACTATTTGATTTCATTTTGATACTGATAAGATGATGAATAAACGCGAGAAGGACGCATAGAGTAATATTAAAGCAATAAGAAAGAAGAAAGAAAGAAAGAAAGAAACATTTTATTCTAAAAAAGCACACATTACAGAACAAAAAAAGGAACACTAAACAGAACATTAAAAAGTTGAGAAGTAACACACATTAAATACAGAAAAACAAGAAGCTTAAATATAAACATGGGAAATGCTGTTGTTTCATTAAAGTTCCACAATGTGTACAATGAGAACAGGCAAAGACTCAGCATAATGTATGCAATAACAGATATTATAAATCTGATTGCCGCTCCATTGGACGCAATACTGATTTCTGGACTGTTTTCAGGTCGTCAGCGCCGCGTGCGCATGATTCCGGCTCGGCGGCCTCGTCGCCGGAGCGAGAGCCCCCCTACCGCCAGGACGATGAAGGTCAGTATACAACTACAGTGTATTCTTTGACCTGTAGACATATTTTGCGAGGCCTTTCCATAGAAAATGTCGACATCTGATCCACCGAAATGTATGAAACAGCCAAAAGCGTACCTAAAATCACCACGTACATACAACTACTGCAAAAAAACCGTTACCAAACAAATCTGGTACTATGACCTTCTTCGTGGTTGCGTATAAGGGTTCGTTGGACATATGTGATAGATCGGTAGGTGTGCAGTGAATGGGTCTGGCACGGGACCGAGGAGAGTGGCGTAACAAAGAAGAGGCCTATATACTCAGCAGTGGGTGGATACGGGCTGAATAGATAGATAGATAGATCGATGTGATAGATCAAATCAAAAGAAATTAAGTATTTGGCTGCCAACTTTTAAGCTTACATTGCTTGAATACATTGTTTTTTGACAAAAAGTGAGATACATTAATCAAATTCACCTACCTGCCAAACTGCATAGCAGTTTGTTGGCAGAAAACTTATTTTACCTCCACTCCGCTCCACCATTGTACTAATCATTTAGGTACGTACTTATGTGGCTGTAGGAGTGTCTGCTTACTCCATTTGCAATAACAGGTAGGTATTTGCAAGCAGAGCAAGCAGGGACTGTGTCGACTTGTCCCCACTGTTAGTCGTCTCAACCGAAAAGTGTCGTAACGGCGACCAAAAATGTTACTAGAATATTTTATAAGTGTCGACAAAATGTCGTAACTGCGACTAAAAATGGCTGTATGGGCAACAGGTCCCTTTTGATTTAGTTCATCATACATGGAAATAATAACGGGTGATAACAAAAAAATGATACTCATTTCCTTTAGACATAAAAATTAAACTATTTACGTAAACAAAATAGTTTGTTCATGAAGTTGTGGCGATGTCTTAGAGGTTCTTTAATTTTGTTTATATTATTTTTTCAAGTACTTGTATTTGTAAAAAATGGTGTCGAAACAAGAAACTATGCGAAAATCCCTTGTACTTTTTTATATTTCAAACTTAAACATGGACAAATACCACTGTGTATGTCATTTTAGTAAACGAAAATGTACCCGTATCTACTATTTGTAGAATTCTTACATCCCTGACTGTAGTTTACAGAAATGTTAGCGGGAGATTAGCAAACATAACGACCAAGGGAAGACTGAACAAACAGAATTGCATCTTTAATGATGATGATTCCACCAGCCAACGACTTGCCACGAAAAATTTCAAGTTTTCCAACGGTACCTACATTTGTTGATGTTTAAAAAGATAGGTCTAGAATGCCGCTAGCAGATAATATTACTATAATACATAGATCAGCAAAAAACATTTTTATATCACAGTGGCGCTGGACGATTCGAAATCACACATGAAAATCATTAATTTTAGACGTCGAGTGAAAATCCGATACCTCAAATTTTTTTCACAATGTGGCTGGATGCAAAATATTTTTAGTTATATAGTAATTTAGTATTTAAACAATCGGAGAGCTGAAAATTTTACCCACTAGGTAAAAGGGATCAAGGTCATATGTGCACAAAAGGGAAAAACATGCCGTCCAATGATCTTGTTCGGACATTGTGTCTAAACTTTGACTAACAGCTGACCACGGGTCCTATTCTTATGTGAATTGATGGTTTTGTAAATAACTATTATGTGTCAATTGCCTAAGAACATCCAAAAGTGAAAAAAGGTATAGGAGGTTTTTTTTTCGCCTCTGAAAGAATTCTCATTTTTTTGTTATCACCCTTAGATGCAACTGGATAACAAACAACGAAATTAATTACCGGTTTAGATACTTAACCTATCTAAAGCCTGACCAGAAATATACGATCATTGTCAAGAGGAACAAGAGGGCGATATTATTCTCATTTATATCTCAACAATTCAGTATAGTCATAGAGCGTATTATTCGCTATGGTATGGTGACATTTTGATTTGTTTACCTGTCAGCTCTGATGTTAATTTGAAGATATTTCACAGCGAAATAATTTCATTTCCTGAGGGTATTATTTACAGCAGTTTATTATATACACTATTTACAATGTTTCGCTCTTGACTATGGATAATTTTGGGATTTTTTGTCTTTTATTATTTAATATTCGACACTTTATTATTATTAAAGGAAACCGCCACAATGACACTGACAATAGTGACAGCCTATCACATGCACTCACACATGTGCATATCAGCCTGTCATTAAAATTATTGCCAGTGTAAGAAATTAGTTCCAATGAAATTCCGCAACATGGCGCATGATCATATATTCCTGGTCAGGCTTTACTTATTTTGAAATTGCCTGCTTGTGAGTCGGTCAAGCAGCGTACTCCGCGTAACTTCGACTGTGCAGTGTGCATTCCTAAATACCGAAAAATATAAAAATATCGCTAAATAGGTAAAAAAATAAATTTCCTTATCGATGCCGAAGCGAAAAACTGTATGGTATCGCACCATTTTAAGGCGTAATCTTTGTTATTCGGTTATGCAGTGTCAATGCCAAATCTGATATAGGTAAAATCGTATACACCTACATATTCACGGTTACCTGCACAAGCACTATATGATTGTGTCAACGACGAAAAATCACTGCAAGCAAATTTTGCTGCAGCTGCTAGCAGATAGGATAGGAATAGTAGTTTATGTAACTGTTACGTAATAAGGGTCCTTAAAATACGAATGTAGATGTCAACGATAAGATCACACGAGTGTTTTAAGGCCTAATTACGTACAGTTGCATACACTGCTTTATCTACACACATATTATAAATCCTAAATGACGAGTTCTGAAACCATTAGAATGACCGCCAATACACCGCCATGGCCAACTCGATTGTGCGTACGGTCGGGGAGTAGGATAACCACGGTCGGCGAGGAGGGCTGGATTTTCATTACGTTACCAAAATCGATGTTGTAATGAATTTTCGAACATTATTACGAAACTGGCACAGATAATACACTGTTACATTACTGGTTGCACTAATGGTGGTAATTAAATACGGTTTCCGAACGCAGAATAAAGGGTTTTTTGAGTGTAGATAAAATTATTTAGCTTATCGCCTTCACTCACTCTTGCACTTTCATACTTGGTAGAACGTGACAGCTATGGTGACAGACGATAAGCCCGACGTTTTCTCCGTAGCCTTGGACAGCAGACTTGATATAACTTGGACTTTGTTTTGCAGATGACCTGGGAGAAGCGTGGGCCCGCGGCGTGGCGGCTCGCGGCGGTCGTGTCGTACGCGTCACGTATCCGCGTACCGCCAACAACGACAAGGAGCTCAGTGTCGTCCGCGGAGAATACCTTGAGGTAAATATTCATTATTTTTTACCTAATTCCCGGCGGAAAACACTCACGTGTAAGGTTAAAGTGATGTTAATAGAACGTTTTGTTTAGAGATGATAACGCACTTGATGACGCTGTCAAACTGTACTGCGCAACGCCAAAATAAAGCGACCAAAGTCCAAAATCAAGTTTCAAAAGGCGAGCAATTAGTTTTTTCTTTTATTACTTTTATTTTATGTGGATTGATACTATTTAATTTTTTGGGCGTCCACACAGCTGTAATACCGATTAACTTGTAATTTTTAAAAGCCCCTTATTGATAAAAGTCTCTCAGGCCTAAATTAGTTAATTTATGTGTTGTCTGTTTCTACCAAACACAACTGTCAAAGTGACGGATAAGGAGAAAACATAAATTAACTAATTTTTTTTTTTTTTTTTTTTATACCACGACGGTGGCAAACAGGCATACGGCCCGCCTGATGGTAAGCAGCTACCGTAACCTATGGACGCCTGCAACTCCAAAGGCGTCACATGCGCGTTGCCGACCCTTTACAAAAAGGAGGATTCACTGTGTTGACGACTAAAGGAACAAGAAGGTCCCTCATCGTCAACACACTGGGTCCTCTTTGAGCTCTTTGGCAACCTTACTCACCAGCAGGAACACAACACTATGAGTAGGGTCTAGTGCTATTTGGCTGTGGTTTTCTGTAAGGTGGAGGTACTTCCCCAGTCGGGCTCTGCTCCAGATTTGAGCGATGACATTCGCTGAACGTGCCCTACCACACTTAGCGAGATGCCATTCGCAGTGCCCATACCTCTCTTTTTGGCGTAGTTTAAGGACATACCCAGGTCCGGACGTAGTTTAAGGACATACCCCGGGTCCGAAAAATTAAGGCCTAAGAGTCGTTTATGAATAAGGGAGCTAGTATTTAAAGCCACAACAAATAAATAGACATAACCGAACTGTTATACTGTCTTGCATAGAAAAAAATCCAAGTTCACATTAAAACATCGCTTTGATGTGCATTCAGATTATTTTATTGTGCAAGTCAGTATTTTTTGATTTGTGGAATGTTATAAAACTTATTGAAGTCAACCCCTTCATTTCCGCAGGTGCTAGACGATTCTCGCAAATGGTGGCGCGCGCGCAACCGACGCGGAGTAACCGCGCACGTGCCGCACACCATCGTGGCTCCTGCGGCGGAACCCGACCCCAACCTGTACCCTAACCCCATCTATACGCACTACCAGGTACGATCAGCTAACCTATAGTACTCCAACCCCAATAGATTGCTTTGTACCAGGTAAATATATATCTGTACGATCTACATCGCATCGCATTAAATATACCTAAAGGCTTTAGGCAAATCTATTGACATGCGTAACCTACATTATGGAATTAGAACAATTCAGTGCATTAAAGACAATCATTAGCACCGCACGAGTGTTAGTTATTTTGACATTATTCCTGACATATTGATACTGCTTCATCTGACATAGGGTTGACATACATCTGACATATAGACAGTGCAAACAGACCGGTTCGTACAATATCCTTTGTTTCAAAAACGTGGGTATGGATTTTTTTTCGTTGATTCTGAGTTGAAATTTAAAATTCTCAGAAAATAATACAGTCGCCATCAAATATCTGAACATGCACTTGACAATAGAGGCGTTGTTCAGATATTTGTGATCACCTTGTCCGCTCCGATATATCTGCTGGCGACTGTACAATATCTGAAAGTGGCAATTTTTAGAGAAACGCTCTAATAATGTAATCTTTATTATGTCCAAATTCCAAGGTCAATTTTATAATATCCAATGCTGAATTATACACGGTTAATCTGAGTAACCCGAAAGATTTTAACCATAAATTCCTGATCATAATTGGAGACTAAAATGTCGTATAAATAAATAAATAAATAAATAAATAAATAAATAAATATTTGGGGACAATCTTACACAAATCAACCTAGTCCCAAACTAAGCAAAGCTTGTACTATGGGTACTAGGCGACGATATACATACTTATATAGATAAATATATACTTAGATACATAGGAAACACCCATAACTCAGGAACAAATATTCGTGATAAACACACAAATAAATGCCCTTACCAGGATTTGAACCCGGGACCTCCTGCTTCATAGGCAGGGTCACTACCGACTGGGCTAGGAGGCCGTATAAAGTTTTCTGGAATTGGCCTAGTTTCAGAGTTACTACCAACTAAATAAAAAAACATTTTTTATTGTGACTCAGTACAAAACGCTTTTTTGATGGCGATTTCACCCTTTATGGGGTCTAGTCTAGCTAGACATTCTTATTGACAGATATCAAAATGCCAAGTATTACTTTACGTAAACTATTTTGTACGAAAAAAAATATACTAATTTATTTTAATCGACAGTTTTACCAATAAAATTTATGTTTTTATGTTCAAAAGCATTTAAAAAATCGAAAAAAAAGAAAAAAAAAATTTTTTTTGGTGAAATTGACTTAAATTTATATAACATTTATTACTCCTTATGACCTCAGGAATTTATAGTTAAAATCTTTCGGGTTACTCAGATTCACCGTGTATATATCACCTACGGTGGCAAAGAGACACACAGCCCAACTAGTGCTTAGTTACCGTAGCTTTTTAGATAGTTGCAACTGTTGCAGTTGCAACTCCAATGGTAACATATCATAACATATGAACGAACACATGGGCGACAGCGAAACTCCTAGTTCCTGTTCCATTTCCCTGACCTGACTGAATGCCCAAAAGTAGGTAATGTTTTTGGGTACCAAAAATTTTAAAAATCATAAAACCATCATAAGAATTTATAAGAACTGTCCAAGCTCTTTGTATGCCGAAAACTTCACCATTTCCGTAAATTTCTGTCAGCATATCAGATCTTCTGAGATATGTCTATAATCTTTAGTGTCTTGAGTGTCTGTTGGCGCGCTTCAACCCCACATCATCCATCCGGGACAGGCCGGAGCCTTTTCGCCGAATAACGTTTCTCAAACTGTTTCATTTGCCAACTCTGTCATTTGACATACTCCATTTTTTTTTAAACTGTAAACTTTTCAGGATTTGTTTTATAATCAACCTATAGAACCTATAGGTTAGGTTGGTTTTATAACAACCCTAAAATTCTTACAGTTTCAGAAAAAATGCAGTATGCAAAATGACACAGTATTTATTTACCGTATGGCGACTTGTTACTGGATATAGATAGGCATTTCTTCCCTAGGGTAGTAGTAGTGGGAAAGCAGATGATAAAGAAAATCCAGTGAGTGCTGCGAGGTCCACATGGGACAGTGCAGCCGCCAAGTTGACAAATGACACAGTTGGCAAATGAAACACTTTGGGAAACGTTATTCGGCGAAAAGGCAGAGAACCCATCCATCCTCTTCGTGTGCTAATGCCCTGGTGTGTTGCAGGAGACCGGCGGACGCGGGTCCGGCGGCAGCAGCCCTACAGGTGCGGGTAGGGCTCCGGCGGCGGCGCGCGACGCCAACGCCGACTGGGTGCGCCGCGAGCGCCTCGGCAAGAAGGGCGAGTTCCGATATTTCTAGCTGACGACTTACGTTCCACTTGTAAAATTTAATAGACGTTCAGAAAAAGTAGTCAATTTTTCCTGTGTCAGAGGCCGGACACAAAAAATTAAATTTACTTAGTTACATGTATGGAGCGCCCCCCTAAAAATATTTTTTCTGCAATTTAACTACATATCTAAGTAGCGGCATACAAAATACACCTTAGTGTATTTTGTATGCCGTGTCTAAAATTTATTAAGATACATCTTATACTTTCCGAGTAAAATGGCTGTGACATACGGACGGCCGGACGGACGGACGGATGGACGAAACTAAGAGGGTTCCGTTTTTGCCATTTTGGCTACGGAACCCTAAAAACATAAATAAAAATCCATGCTAAGAAATATTATTATAAATAGGAAAGTGTCGCTGAACTGATTTAAATGAAGTTTGGTGTGGAGATAGTTTGAGTCTTGGGGAAGGACATAAGATAGTTTTTATCCTAGAAATCATCCATTAACGTGTAAAAGGGGGTGGAAATTTGTATGGGAAATCACTAATTGCATGCAGACGAAATCGCGGGCAAAAGCTAGTATTTAACTAAATAAATTTTGCATACTTATTTGAGATAGTTTTACCGCTCCGCCATGTTAGGGCATCGGCCGCGAAAGCTGAAAACGCCGGCTCAAATCCGGCGTTGGAGACAAGAGGACTTGGTCGCTTTTTCTGAAGCATATTACATCCATTTCAATTTATAGGTTATGGAAATACTGGAGTCTCGAGTAGAATAAAACTATTAGGCTAGAATATATGACCTTGTTTGCTGTCACTTACTTACGAACGTAATTGTGTAGGGTGTCTTTGCGGCTACTTTTACCTTTACCATCCTACGGAAAGGCGTGACGATTCGAAGTCATATTTCTTCTTCTCGTATTTTGTTCAACGTGCAATCTCCAGTATTTTATAAACTTCTTAGTACCGCATCACTTTCAGAGATATATTATTGTTAAATACCAGCAGATTTTATGGCGTTTTTGGCTAACCCTAGAATTACAGGTTACCAAATGCCATACAAATCTTCTGTAAATTTTGCAAAAATGTATTTACAAAAACTAAGACGGTGGGAATCATTACGATTTCCATTCTTTCCTCGTATTCTTTTGAAAATAATATATTCCTTGCACCTATACCATTCTGAAGATTGAATGTTGAAGTTAACTTCAGCTTTATACAAGAAAATAAAAGTCCCAAAAATTTTATACAAGCTAAAAATCCTGACAAAGTTTCATAAGAAGGCATAGGTTTTGATTCAAAAAGATTGTACATCGCTATCAAGCGCTTCCGAACCAAAGTGGTCAACGCAGCGATCATATTTAATTTCTCATAAATTATAAATAACATCTGAAGAACAAATCAAATTATTTTTAATAAATATTTTGATTTGTTTATTTGAAAAAGTGTGTCTACTTAAAATAAATAAATCGAAATATTTATTAAAAATAATTCGATTTGTTCTTCAGTTGTACTGACGGCAGCGCCATCTCTCTCGCTTTCAATGAACTCCTAAGACTTCGGATTGGAGGTACGGACTCATAATGTTCTACCTTAGATGATTGGCTAAAATTCGCCTTAGCATTTACAAAGATTGCATATACACGGGAAAATTCGACCGGTGCTGCTGTGACCCTGGTGGCCAAGTGGTTAAGGCGTCTGCCGCGAATACAGAAGACGCTGGTTCGATCCCACCCCTGGGCACCAGAGGCCTATCTCTTTTTCCTTTGTTTATGACATCTATATAAGTTTATAAATAACATATCAGTAGTTTATCGTAAAAAGTCGTCAGCTAGCATCGGAGCCCATGTGTGTCTGCTTCTGTCCGTCTCTGTGTTGTATGTCCTTAGTTTCCTTACACATACATGTAGGTACCTCTAAACTTGAGATTTGACGCACTGGAAGCTTTACAGAATACTTATAGTTGCCAGGTTCCTGATTTATATCCATACAGGTACGGTTCTCTGCCTTTTCGCGGAATAGCGTTTCCCAAACCAACCAGCGTTTCATTTGCCAACTGTGTCATTTGGCATACTGCATTTTTTTCTGACATTTTAAGAATTTCAGGATTGTTATAAAACAAACCTAACCATATGGTTCTACACGATGATTATAAAACAAACCCTAAAAAGTTTACAGTTTTAGAAAAAAATGCAGTATACCAAATGACACAGTTGGCAAATGAAACAGTTTGGGAAACGTTATTCGGCGAAAAAGCAGAATCCCATACCGGTAGGTATATATACAATGGTTAGAGAATGAATCAGATTGGTCGTTATTGGTCTTATGCAAATCAAAATCCAAGTTCACTAGAAAAAAAATCTGGCAACTACGCTTGACATATCTGGTGATATCGCGAGACTAATGTCATTTTTCTAAGAGGCATCCAAGGTGGCAAAGCATATACATGCTTTGCCACCTCCCAAGACGTAGACTGATCCTAACCGCTAAAATGTTATGTTTGGATCTTTATACGACTTCGCCGCCAGCTCGCATTGATACAACAATGTTTTTCACGCAGCAACAAATGTTAGTGCAACAAAATTTCTAACCTGAGTATTCAAATTCAGGCTTTGATAATAGGTTATTGTCATGATCCGCGATCGAGTGTAACACTAGATGGCAGCACCGTGGCGAGAGTTCTAGCTGTCGTAATCCACCAATCATGTTTAATCTCTTTTTTATTGGTGGATTTTGACAGCTGCTGTCAAAAAGACCTCTCACCACGGTGCTGCCATCTAGTGGAAAACTCGATCGCGGAAACTCTCATTGTTCGATATCACTCCCTAACTTTTTGTCAGTTAGCAGATTAATTTAATACTTTTTTGCTAAACCGTTGTGTCGAAGCGAACCGAAGCTAAAGCGGTGTTTTCGATGTGCAGCTTTCAAATTCTACAAATTAGTATGCTTAGATTATTGTTTTTATACTTCGAGTCAGTTTATATAAGCTGCTATATATTTATTGTACGAGAAAATAGTAAGGCTATAGATGTTAATATATTGCCGGAGCTAGTTCCTGCTCTTGTTTGTATACATTTTATACATTAAATTTTTATTGAAACTTGTGTGTGTCTATTTGTGCTTCGCTCCTCCCCTTGTGTCCTTCCCTCCCTGATGCAACTCTGGTTAAGGCATAAAACATATACGTAATCATAAACGTTGTAATTATCTATTGAAGTCCGCCCAAGGAAACGATGCATGGTCTTTGCAGCCACGAAATGTCACAATGTTTGCATATTTGCCTATGTATGGTATAAGGAGGATGTCAATCTCTATGTTACAAAAGTGTCCGTCAAAAGGCGTTAAACTGATGGCGCAACAATAGCATGAGCATACATTTCTAGCCCGGTCGGTAGTGACCCTGCCTACGAAGCAGAGGGTCCCTGGTTCGAATCCCGGTTAGGGCGTTATTTTTTATTATTTTTTACGGATATTTGTTATTATGCATATTATGATTTTTATTTTTATTAAAAAAAATTAAAAGTCCGTACAAAATTGCCAAATAATTATTTGCGGAGAAGAAAAACCCTCTGAATATTAATTTTAATTACAACGTCATATAAGTATTAAATAACGATAATTTCAAATGAATAAAATGTCATAGGAAAGCGTATTTACTGCTTACCGCTGGACACTTTTTCGACCGTTTTCCTATAAGAGAGACCCATCCTCCTTATACCATCCATATATTTGCCTATGAATTTGACGTTTATGCTGGCTCATCGACACTGTCGCTTGCAAAGTCAGTGCATTGTTGGCGCGGTCGGACTTTAGTCATGCCTTTACGTGGGTGTCACGTTGCTTCGCCTAAAAGTGCGTTCGGAACAACTAACACTTCGCAAACGTTTCACTAGGAGTTTATCAGATATATCGGAGCGGCCAAGGCGGTCACAAATATCTGAACAACGCCTCTATTCTCAAGGCGATACAGTGCACGTTTAGACGAGTGCCGATATATATGATGGCGACTGTACTAACGCAGGAGCGATGCATTCGCCGGATTTAGATGCACTTTAATGCAGCTAACTAACGGCATATTATGGTTGACAATGTTGCATCCGTTGCCCTGACAAATATAGCGAAAACGATGCATTATACAGGGTGTAAAATAATGCTGGTGATCCGTTTAAGGAAGTAATTAGTATCCTATTCCAACAGGCAAGATGCAATATTTTTATTTATGCTTTAATTTGAAAGAATTGCACGTAGAATAGACCACGAGTGTATTAAAAAATGAAAATACTGTGATTTATAGTCAAAAATTGCTGTTACTACTTAACTGACAATTTAAGTTTTCGCGCGTAAACGGATCTACAGTTCCTGTGACGTCACTCATGTGTGTCACTCCATATTTGTTCGTTCACAGTGTCAAATTCTTGTTTTTTTTTTAATTTTTGACCTGGATAGCCTTTTAAGCCAAATCCCATAGAATGTTGTCAACCCCATTAGTTGTCATAACAGAACGCGTATCATAGTTGTCATTTTATCGTCTATCACGTTATGCATCACTTTCGCACTTACATACTTGTTAGAACGTGACAGCTATGGTGACAGGCGATAAAAATCCGACCTAATTAGACTAGCAGGAGTGATGTCACGAGACGCTGATTGGTGGATAAAAACACGTTCCGTTTCACATTACTTCAAATCCTAATTATTATTTGAAATTAGTATAAACTAAAGTAAAACCGTTTCAATAGCTATTATTTTATGTTTTTTCAACATTTCGATTACAAGATAATGGTAAATATGATATCTGCATCTTCCCTATTACAAAAACAAGAAAAAAAAATTGACGCGAAAATAAAATTGTTTCGTATGGAGGGTTGGCGGCTGGGACGTCGTATTTTTTGCGACAAAAAAATTTTCTCCTACTTTTTTTAGTTGTAACACGATACCAATTATGCCCTTAACGGATCACAAGTATTTTTGTTACATGTAACATGATGAAGACTACCATCATATGCCTGCCTATCGTGTGTCTACAGCAGGGTTAGCACAAGAGTGAAGCGACAGTATCTCGCGGTCGAGATAGACATCTGTCACTTTCTGCACGGCTAGCACGTCTTGCAAGAGCGACTTAAGCCGCGAGTAGGGAAAACCTTCCCGCGCCTGTCAAAAATCTCGCTTTCCGGTAGCATAACATCCACCCGCGGCTGCAACTGACGCGAAGAGAACTCAAAGTTGCGCTAAGGATTTTAGTTCAAAGTCGCGAGTCACTGTCATTTTATGACAGTGTCATTTTATCGCGAGTCTGTCGCTCCTTTCACGGGCAAGTTGTGCTGCCAACTAGCGACAACGCATGAAGTCGCGCAGATCTGTCTCTTGTCGAGCCAGTCGCGCGTAAGATGTGCTAGCCGTGCTGATGACTTCCTACAGTTAGACAGTGACAGATGTCTATCTCGACCGCGAGATACTGTGGCTTCACTCTTGTGCTAACCGTGAACTAAAAACAAAGTAGATCGACAGTATTGCCTTTGGCACGTTACGAGTATATGTTACCAAACAAAGAGTTAAAGTAATTAATGCTTTATTTAGAATAAAAATTCTTTGCAAATTACCAATTCCAAAAGGTTAAATTAGCAAGAAAATCGTGTAGACCCCTTGACCGCCACAGACGTCAAATCACGCGCACGCGAAGAGTGCTCTCAGCGCCAGTGCGTGATATCACGTCCAAAATATAACCGAGTGCGCTCGCGCACATTTTGCTCTGGCTTCAGTGGCACGGTTTTTCTGTCCGAGGGTTGGCGGTCAAAGGGTTAACAAGAGCTATTACAAAATAAAAATCAGAATTTAAATAAGTATTACTATTACTACGTGACATAAATAATGTACAACATATTAATTAGATTATAATCTTTAATGCATGCTCATTAAATTCAAATAAGTAAAAAGTGACATATTGAATTAGTATTTTATATCCATAATAATGTAAAGAATTAAATAAAGTTTTTTTATTTATTTTATTACATAATATAATTTCATGGCAGCTCTTGTAGCTCATTTACGCCAAAGTTAGACTTGCAAGTTTCGTAAGGGACGAAGCTATTTGCTAGAATGAGGTAATGATAATCACCTCTCATTTTGATCCACTTATACGTTAGTCCACCTCGAACTAAGAACTCGCGATCCTCGCAAGCAAGAAGACCAGTAAAAGAAGACCCCTGAACAAAACTCTTATAGGCCCTTTGATTCTAGAACACCCTTGGTCAATCCAGCTCATATAACAACTCTCTAATTATATCTGTAGTACAACTGTAGTAAATTTCTTGAAGTTCAGAAAAACGTAACTAAAATTATCGCGGGGCAAACATTCAAAATCAAATAGTATCGAAATGCACGGACTTAAGTAGCCATCTAACAGCTCTGGTATGTCCAAAGCTTCGCTTTACTGCGCTCGCTCGTTCGACAAGTGTATTACTGGCCTTAGCTACATTCAGTTGAATAAAAACAGACCAAAGCGCGCAGTAAAAAAGTCATAAAAGATTGTTTCAAGTAACTGTACTTACGTATATCCCAAGCCTACCCGAATTATTCCTTGCCGGTATTACACCTCTCTAAATCGGGCCCTAACGACAAGGATGCCGCAATACGTTAGACACGTTAAACAATATCCCCAAACGTGTCTAGCATATTGCAGCACCCTTGTCGTTAGTGTCCGATTTAGGGAGTTGTAATACCGGTATAAGAAACAACCTATTTCTATCTGTCCCTGGCGGGCATAGACGAGAATTGCAAACCTCTCGTGAGCTCTCTGTGTCGTTGCAAATTGTGCCTTGTGCTTTGTAAGTGATGTTATGTGTGAGTGTAGAGTTGTGCCGTTTTCGAGAACGTTCTTCGCTTTGCATGGAGAACGTTCTCGCTTGAGAATATTCCCCATACAAAGCGGAGAACGTTCTCGAGAAACTACAACTCTATGTAAGTGTAATTGTCGTGTATCGTGGTGAGTGTGTCATGCTTTGGTGGGTCAGAGTTGGTAGCAAGTACAAAAGTGTGTGATTGCAGAGAAACCGCCCCCGCCCCCGCCTCCGCCTCCGCCGCCGCCACCGCCGCCGCCAGCGCCTGTCACTACGGACACTATCAAGTGTGAGTACTCGAAACATTACTAAAAGCGAAGAGTATACAGGATGTGACAAAAATGCTGGTGATCCTTTATTCTAATTATGAAAAACAAAAAAAAAGTTGGTTTCGTATGTAGAATTATGTAGATGCCTGCAACGACTTGTCCTATCGAAAAAAAAATTTTTTTCGCGTCCCAAAAAAAATCTACTTTTTATTACTCGCGATACGATACTAATTATGCCCTTAAATCAGGGTTCGGCAAACCGTAGCTCTTTGAAGGGTCAATTGCGGCTCTTCGAGTTCCCCTCAATTTATTATTTAATCAAATATTACAGTAAAAAAACATAAAACAAAAATCTGCGGCTCTATGAGCTTCCGAAAATTCCATATTTTTTCGCCATCAGGCTCTTCGACCCCTGCCTTAAATGGATAACCAATACTTTTGTTACATTCTGTATATTTAATAAAGCGGCACAATCTAAGAACTTTCTTCCTGTCTTTGGTTTGTTCTCGTTCAGATGGCGCTTTAGGCTTGGAGCCTCGAAAAGTTTTTGGACTAACGATCTATTAAATACGAGTATATAGGTACTTTCTGCTAAGAGCATATTTATTTAATACATCACAATACCTGCATCAATTAAAATATGGTACAGATTTACGATAAGATAAGATAACATTGGTATCTAGATGTGATAGCCTTATAGTGATAAGTCCGCCTTTTTATCTGTCTATATCTACTTTAAACAATTGTATTAATATTATTATACAGTAAAACGATTATGAAGGGACAACCAAAAACGCGTCTTAAGCAAGAAAGTGGGACTGTTCTGCGGGACCTCAAAGTTGCAGAGACTGATGTAAAACGGCGTATTATTTATACGGGAAATCATATTATACGTGATGGTATTAAGCGGGTAATTTGGCTGTGGTTTTCCGTAAGGTAGAGGTTAGGGAATGGTCCCGGGAATTCCCGGTACCGAAAGTACCGGGAAATCCCGGGAATTTACAACTCAGTCAGAACGGGTACCGACAAATTAAAATCCCGGTTCTCGGTTCTTTTCGGTACTGGGGAGGAAGGATTTTTTTTACACGTAGTGTGAAATTTTCCAGTGATATTATTGTGTAATGAATGACCTTTGAAATTGTATGGATCATTATTTGTTGCAATTATTTGTGAAACATCAATGCGATTGACTAACTATATTGTTTTAAATCCGAAATCCTAACTATCATTTTACACACATTTCCTTCAGTTTTTATCTCATCACATTACTCTTCGTTCGGTTGCTTCTTATATATCAACGTGTATAGTGTTAGTGTCACGTCACATGTAACGTGACGGTATCTCTATGTGTATCTGTAGTACAACTGCAGTAAATAAAATTATATATTGTAGATATATAGTGTAGATATTGTTATGTCGATGTCTTTAAAGAACCAAAAAATAGTCAAAAGTCAGTTGTCTTTAAAGTCATTTGGTATTTATCAAAAACTTTTTATTTTAACTCAAGACCAGGAGTGCGATTTTTGAATCTCACCAAGAGACTAATTCTCACCGATGTGAGTGATTTCCGAAAGTAAATCACTCACATCGGTGAGAATTAGTCACTTGGTGAGATTCAAAAATCGCACTCCTGGTTTAAATTGATTACATGAATCAAGGCAGCTTTCGAATGTCAAAAATAGATTAAGATTTCGGAAAAGCCTTTGTTACGCTAAGGTGGGCTTGTATCTGGGGCCGTCTGTATGATATTGGTATTCCCTAAAAAAATTCCAACCTCATCAACGCAATCTAAGAAATATTCTTGTAGCGTGACCTCGTAGCCTTGTTTCAGAGGATATTCTAGTGAATGCGGTTGTGGGACAAGGGGTCTTCTCTCCCTCTTTTTCCTTTTTGGGAAGTCACAAAAGTCTCACGCAAGCTTCAAGTCTACATGAACCGCTTCCTCCACCGGATTTTCGGTACTACTATCTACGGTCCTATAAAAAAAACGCTGAGCTGTTGACATTCTTCAATGAGACTCCGATCTACCAACAGTAACTAAGGGATAAATTCGCCTTTAAACTTTCTTATTTGTTATATACTTACTTTCTACTTTCCCTATTTTTACTTACTTACGAATATAACAGGTTGTAAGTATAGTATTTTTATTCTTAAGGCTCCTTATTCCCTAAAAGGTCGAAAAACTCTATTAATGAAAAAAAGCCGCATAAAATGCTATTTATAAGATAGTTTGAAGTATTAGTAATACAAAAAAATACTTTAAAACCATCTTTATTATTATTAAGTACCCAAAAATACGATTCTTACAGAAAGTGTCCTGTGAAGTGAGATTTATAGGTCATTTTTTAAAATTCATACTAAATTCAAATTTACCACTATAGAGAAAATTATAAAAATGAAGTTGGTCAAAATTTTTATTATCGTGATAGAAATATACTTGAACATATCTATGGTAATATTTTTCAGGGCAAAATATTTATAGGGTTTTCGTGGAAAAAATGAAATATAACTGTGTTCATCAAAAAACTGGCATATAATCAGAAGGTATTTTGTCTATTATCCAAGATGAATGTTCGATTTTTATTTCCATGGCTGTCTCAGACATGATATACTCAATTGAATGTTATTCAAATTTAATCAAAATTGTAACCTTTTTTAAGCGTAATTTTGAAATGAACGGTACATCTAACTGGAAAATCCGGAAAGGTCATCCTAGAGACCCAATTTTTTTCATATTTTACTCGTTAAAATGTAATATTTGCTCCAATGGCCGTCTAGATAAAGAAATGAACAAAATATTATATGCATCAATAGTTGATTTAAAAAAGTATTTTCGCCTTAGTCTTTCGAAAATAACGAAGTATTTCATGAAATTCGCTCGTTTTGGGAATAAGGCCTCTTAAAACCATTGAAAATGCGACCAAAAGAAAATCGCTAATTTTAAAAGAGCGGTTTGAATAGCAACCCGTTAAGAAAAAAAACATACGCGAGGGATGACGGTAGTGTTCATTATATTATAGCGAAAATTTGCAAAATCTCGAACAAAATAACTCAGTACCGAAAGAACCGGGAATTCCCGGTTCCGAGCCAGTACCGGAAATCTCAGTACCGGTTCTGAAAAAGGCACCGGTACCGCAATCCCTAGTAGAGGTACTTCCCCAGTCGGGTTCTGCTCCAGATTTGAGCGAAATGACATTTGCTGTGCTGTATAACTATAGAGTACGGTCACGTCTGAAAATAAAAACATGTAAGTATCCAAGACTTTACGCCTTGTTGATAATAGAGTCGTGGCTACATATTTTTGTCACAATAAACGTATCCATATTTTCAAATTCCGTACAAATCAAATTATTTTGTTATATACAGGGTGATACCAATAATGCCCTTAAAAGTATCGCCAGCATTTTAGTTACACCTTGTATTTTGATTTGCTATCTTTTAATTTATTTTTCTTTAATATTGTCTTCGGTTGCCGCGATAGTTATTCATGAAATAAAACAATTAAAAACGGATTTTATCGCGTGTATTGAGCTTAAATTACATCCCGACGTTTCGAACACTTTACAGCGTTCGTGGTCAACGGGTCGACTGAGGAAAAATGTACAATTACCTCCGTTCAAAAACTATCACAATATGCAAACCTACCCACAT
Source organism: Pammene aurita (assembly GCA_947086415.1). Lineage (NCBI taxonomy): Eukaryota > Metazoa > Arthropoda > Insecta > Lepidoptera > Tortricidae > Pammene > Pammene aurita. The sequence goes on along the minus strand of OX352315.1, from coordinate 4,276,457 downwards.
ATTAAATATTAAACAAATTTAGTGTTTGCATATGCCAGAGGGGCCTTTATAAAAACAAATTATTTATTATTACAAAACAAATTATTAAACAATTTATTTTATTATTATTAATTATTATTTTTGTTTTTATTTTTTAAATTTTTATAATTAGTATTAAATTATTATTAGTGTCCACACTGTCCACCATTATGGTCTCACAGTCCTATGTCTAGCTTGCTCCTTAACCAAATGAATAACTGGATCCCAAGCTGGTGGTACCGAAAAACCATCCTCTCTGTTGAAATTTGGATATTTTTTAATCTCGATTGCCTCTCGCAACATCCGGGGAATGTATCGTTTCTCCTTGACGAGGACTTGCGGTTTGTCAAATTTAACTGAGTGGTTGGGCCTATCCATGACATGCTCACAGACTGCTGACCTTGGTCGACGGTGCTTCACATCGGCTATATGTTCCTTTACCCGAGTAGAAATGCTCCGCTTAGTCTGGCCTACATCTCTGGTCTGGTCTGGTCTGGTCTGGCTTTATTTTCACAAAAAGAGATACATTTAATCAATTTCACCTATCTGCCAAACTGCACACCAGTTTGTTGGCAGAAAACTTATGTTACCCTACACCATTGTACTATTAATTTAGGTACGTACTTATGTGGCTGTGGGAGTGTCTGCTTACTCCATTTGCAATAACAGGTAGGTATTTGCAAACAGAGTAAGCAGGCACTCGCTGTGCGGCCGCTATGGTTTTCTTATGTTGGGTATTGGTAATAATATTTTACATTTACACACATTAAGTACTTTCTAGAGGTAATATACAGTTGTAGAGGTATCTTTTAATAATTCTGCATTCGCGGCAGTCGCCCTAAACTTCTAGGCCACCCGGGTCACTGCAGCACTCTTAATTTCCCGTTTATATGAAACCAGAAGGAATACAGATTGCAGAAGAAGCTGGTTTCATTACAGCCAGGCCACCGGAGGAGTGGAGGCCTTGTTACCTTCCCGTCTATGTCACGCCAGATTTCGGAGGGGACAAGTCTCATGTACCCTCCCCCCCCCTCCCCCTGGATGCGTCCCTGCGTTGATCACTTTTTCAATTGTATCATCATCCTCTTAGCGTGCTCCCGGATCTTCAATTGCACCTGGACTCCACTTGGTAATCTAATCGCATGAATTGGCGTGGGCAATAGCTTTTACGAAAGCGGCTGCCATCTGACCTTCCAACCCAGAGGGAAAACTAGGCCTTATTGGGATTAGATCCGGTTTTTTCACGATGTTTTCCTTTACCGAAAAGCTACTGGTAAATATTCAATGATATTTCGAACATAAGTTTACTCAGTGGTGCGAGCCGAGGTTTGAACCCGAGACCTCTGGATTGAACCGACAGGCTACCAGCGCTTTTCAACCGACTTCAAGATTTCGTAGGAGGAGGTTATCGATTCGTCGGGATCTTTGTTTTTGCTTGTTTTTAGGGTTCCGTAGTCAACTAGGAACCCTTATAGTTTCGCCATGTCTGCCCGTCCGTCCGTCCGTCCGTCCGTCCGCGGATAATCTCAGTGACCGTTAGCACTAGAAAGCTGAAATTTGGTACTAATATGTATATCAATCACGCCGACAAAGTGGTAAAATAAAAAGTGGATTTTATTTATTTATTAGGGTACCTCCCCTATACGTAAAGTGGGGAGTGATTTTTTTTTTCATTTCAACCCTAACGTGTGATATATTGTTGGATAGGTATTTAAAAATGAATAGGGGTTTACTAAAATCATTTTTCGATAATGTAAATATTTTCGGAAATAATCGCTCCAGAAGTAAAAAAATATGCGTCCCCCCCCCTCTAACTTTTGAACCATAAGTTTTAAAAATATGAAAAAAATCTCAAAAGTAGAACTTTATAAAAACTTTCTAGGAAAATTATTTTGAACTTGATAGGATGAATAGTTTTTGAAAAAAAATTACAAAATAATTTCTGAACTAAATTTGTAATTTAACCGTATAAGCAGGTGTTTATTGTACCTGTAATTTCTACAAAATTACAATGAAATGACGTGCTTTCAAATAAAGTAAAAACGGTGAAAATCGGTTCACGCAATAAAGAATTATTCCATAAAAATCATCTTCCATACTTTAATTTGCCGTTCCATTCCATTTGCCGCTAGATGTCGCTGTACGTGGAACTCTCATATCATATCCTACATGGCGGTGTTATTAACTCTTAAGTGGGGACACTTACTGTGACGGACGGAAAACTACGGAACCCTACACTGAGCGTGGCCCGACACGCTCTTGGCCGGTTTTTTAATGTATGTTCACCGATTATTCGAAGACAGCTGGACCGATTTGGAAATTTTTTTTTGCTTGAAAGAGTATACTTTACATTTAGTCCAATTGTAAGCAGGATCTTATGATGGGGTCCTGGAGAAATCGGGGGAACTCTTCAAATATTATACGCACACCTATAGTGGTTTAAATATTTTTTACAGGAGCTCGGGCATTTCCTTTTGGAAAGGTGGAGGCTAAGTGAAGTCGGTTATTTTTTGTTTAAAATTATTGATAACATTTTCATTCGTATTTCACATGTTTATAATTAAACCATTGTTTTCTCGGTTGATTGCAGCTACGAAGTCAGTTAAAAGTACGGCTTCAAATGGGGGTGATCTGGCAGATGAATTACGAGAAGTCTTGCCTCAGATCCAACAGCGGAGGAAACTGATCGAGTTCAAGAAGACGCCCGAAGTCTTCATTCATCAGGTAAAACGGCCTCCTAGCCCAGTCGGTAGTGACCCAGCCTACGAAACAGGAGGTCTCGGAGTCAAATCCTTAGGCATTTGTTTGTGTGTTTACCGCGAATATTTTGATCCTTAGTTATGTGTGTCGCCTAGTACCCCTTGTACTAACAAGCTTTGCTTAACACTGATTTAAACTTTCACGTCGTCCGTCGTATGTCGTCCTCGATACGTCGAAGGTAATTTTTGGAAATATATACGCGGTTAAGTCCCGTTATTACAAATAGAAGCTTTGCTTAGTTTGGAACTAGGTTGATTTGTGTAAGATAGTCTCCAAAAATAAAAATAAATAAATAAATAAAAACTGTGGTTGTGGTGATAGGAAAGGTGGATGATATACGGCCTAGAAGACCAAACCCAACGCGGTGGTGTGATCAAGTATCGGCCCAACTGTACATCAGACTTAGGGCATGTTTCACAATGTCCAAGTAAAGTATTGGATAGCTAATTAACAAATAAATTAACTGCCAGCTAAAACTACCTGCAAAACTTAGCACTTTATCTACCAGTTAAGCTTATTTGAAGATTGTGAAACGCCAACGATGAGTTTATTCTTCAGATAAGTGGCAAGTAGCTTATTCAGGACTTTACTTGGACATTGTGAAACAGGCCCTTAGCAACGCTTTCCGCAAAGTAACCGATATTGTAATAATCATTTACTTGATTGATAAAAAAACCGGGCAAGTGCGGGTCGGGCTCGCGCACGACGGGTTCCTTACCATTATCTATAAAAACGAGCAAAAAAATCACGTTTGTCCCCCCTTAAATATAAATTTTATTCAATTTTTTAGCATTTTTAGCATTGGAAAGAAAAGAAAAGCGGCAAACATCATCTGTGAAAATTTAAACTGTCTAACTATCAAGGTTCATGACTTTCATGAGATACAGCCTGGTGACAGACGGACGGACAGCGGAGTCATAGTAATAGGGTCCCGTTTTACCCTTTTCGTACGGAACCCTAAAAAGAGAAATATTAAATCGCTCTACAAAAAATACTGACTTGCGCTTAAAAAAAATTCAAATGCAAATCAAAGCGATGTTCTGATGTTTGTATTAGATTTTTTTTGATGTAAGTCAGTATTTCAGTAAGGTCATGGTTATTTTTTTGATGTACCTTTAAATACTAGCCATAAAAAAGTTTACGCGTCATAATTTTCTCTCGGTTACAGAAATCGAACCCCGACGAAGTCGCCGAATGGCTGGAAGCGAAGGGCTTCTCTCAAACAGCCGTGCGCGCGCTCCGCGTGCCCGGACACGCGCTGTTCAGCACGCCGCGCGCGCAGCTGGAACAGCTCCTGGGACCTGACGAGGGAAAACGGCTGTACAGCCAGGTGCTGGTGCAGAGGAACGTTTCCGGGGTACGGATCTCATTCCCTCAAGCTTCTGCCTGTTAATGTATGCACTGTCTTCTTTGGGATTCTTGAGATTAATCTTTCTCTGGTCGTTCCTTCATGACTGAGGATGGTCATTAGTCATTAATTACCGCTGCTAGCCTAATATGGTCGGGTTTTTATCACCTGTCATCATGGCTGTCACGTTTTAACAAGTGCGAAAGTGACGCAATGACGCGATAGCACGGATCAGAAGAATTTAACTTCATGCGCGATAGGCGATTAAGGCGATAAAATGACAACCATGCTATCCGTTCTGCACTTAGATCGTATCGTATTCTTCGTTCTGTATTCTATTCAACCAACCATTGACAGGCGTTCCCCTCTGCCGATAACATATGACATTCCCCTCCCTCGCAAAAATCGGCAGACTTTTTTTCTATAGAAAATGACAGACATGGCTACTCCGAGTTGAATGCTCTAAGGTTCTGCACTTTCCATATAAAACTTTTTTCTTTCAAATACTAATTAATGTGCTAATTTCGTAACATAAAGTAGATGTGGTCCGGTACCGCGAAAATCGTTATATACGTCTCTTTATTTTGAATATGCAAGTGCGATATAGAGGGAGATAACGAAATTTCTGTTTTCGCGGTTCGCGGTAGGTTCACGCATAGACAGACAAGAAGTTTGCACTGGAAATGTATTAAGTTTAAAATTTTCGGTATCTATTACCTTGTTTTAATCCCTGTTTGACCCGACCATGAGGGTTACCGCGATCGAGTTTTTGCACTAGATGGCAGCACCGTGTCGAGAGGTCTAGCTGTCAAAATCCACCAATCAAAAAAAATATGATTAAACATGATTGGTGGATTATGACAGCAAGACCTCTCGACACGGTGCTGCCATCTAGTGCAAAAACTCGATCGCGGTAACCCTCATTCGTACAGAATGCCTTTCGGCATTAGATTCGCCACTTATACACATTTAACTGTGAAATTAAGTATAAATTAATTAATATTTTTGCGTTACAGTACAAGACTACATCTGCTTCAGAGCTACAAAGTATCCTTCGCAAGGTCCGAGAGAAGGTTGAGGTCTCCTGAGACCGCTGAGGTCAATACGCCCTTCTACTGTTGATATTTTGGTTCCTGGGACGTTTGGCGAAAAACACTTCTAAATTATTTTGTTATAAATAAGAGAATACATCACGTTTTATAATTACAATATGTTTTTAATTTGTAACTACGGTATTGATAAGAGCGGATGTCATAGGAAATTCGTCAGATAAGATAACAGACCAAGTATTTGATAATTTAAAAAATCTGGGGGCACGGAAGAAACATGAAAACACAATGCCATCAAAAACAAAACCAAGCAACCAAAAACCAAGTCTCGCAACTCAGTCAGCTCGATTTTGTAATCGCACTAAACAATCTTATTTACTATAATACTCGTATGTATTGCTTGTGAGTTACATTGTGTTTTCATGCGATGGCCAAGTCAATCTATTTTATTTAAACATAAAAGATTTTTAATATTAATGTGGTCACTATAAGATGTTGTTAGATCAGCTAATTACGTAATAACTTAATACAGAATGTCCCTTAAGTAGGGACTGAATAAATCAACCGACTTGGTATTACATGGATCTCACAACTTTTTACGGTAGAAGAACTGAGTTGCGAGACTTTTTTTACAAGTTTTGTTTTTGATGGCATTTAACTGACAAGAACTAGTGATTCTTTATTCAATGACTCTGGTTCTGTTTAGGTTACAAAATAAGTGCACAGCCCTTTGTTTCTTAGAAATAATAATTAATATCAATCAATGGGTCATCATTATCCATTACCGGTGCCGTTAACGTAAACGCGCTAGTGCTCGACACGCCGAATAGTTGCCACCCTGATGTATCTTCATTGCATTGCGTATGACCTTAGTTTAAAGATGACTAGGCTAGCGATAAGACTTATTATTTAAACGTGCGAGTTCTTATCAGTCACTGATATGATAAGCGCTCGTACGTTTAACGACCTTATTTGTTTAAGCGATTTTTTCCGTCATTTCCATTATACTTTTTTTAATTGGACAAAGAGTAATGGTGCTCCCACACCAGCTGTTATAAATGTTATATAACAAAGTGTAACAAGGATTAGGCTAAGTAGCACTATGTTGTTAAAGAAAGATAGTTGCTGTTATACAGGTTGAAATCGGTGTCATGTAGCAAGCGATCAAGGTATGATACAAAAGGCTATACTGAACAACCTTTACTATGACACCAACTCCGAAATCACGAAAAAATGTTTCGCCTCTCCATAGAAAACAACAACATGTGATTGGCCGAAATGCATAAAACTGCCAAAAAAAATTTCGTGATTTCGGAGTTGGTCCCATAGTAAAGGTTGTTCAGTATGGCCTTGTGTATCATGCCTTGATCGCTTGCTACATGACCCCGATTTCAACCTGTATAACGTTAGGTATATAACACCTAGTGTGGGACCACCATCAAGAAAACTTTTTCTAAATGAAATTTTAATGCTACCAGAGAGTATAGCTTAGCTTAACTTAATAGAGCGGGACAGTCGAAGAACTTTTTGAAACTCTGAAGCGTTACTACGGTACGCTACTCGGTACTAGATGGCGCTGCAGTGCAAATGTCACTTCATCTTACATTTAGCTTAGCTTATCTTAATAGAGCGGGAAACTCGAAGAACTTTTTGGAGCTCCAACTCTGAAGCGTTACCACGGTACGCTACTCGGTACTAGATGGCGCTGCAGTGCAAATGTCACTTCATCTTACATTTAGCTTAGCTTATCTTAATAGAGCGGGAAACTCGAAGAATTTTTTGGAGCTCCAACTCTGAAGCGTTACCACGGTACGCTACTCGGTACTAGATGGCGCTGCAGTGCAAATGTCACTTCATCTTACATTTAGCTTAGCTTATCTTAATAGAGCGAGAAAGTCGAAGAACTTTTTGAAGCTCCAACTCTGAAGCGTTACTACAGTACGCTACTCGGTACTAGATGGCGCTGCAATGCAAATGTCACTTCAAAAATGTTTTTTCTGAAAGTACATATAAGTAGTGCTCGTTTGTCTATCTTGTGTATCTCTCTCAATTGCTCAAAGGTTAGCTGGAAGAGATCCCTTACAGGGATAAGTTCGTCTTTGTACGTTGTATTTTCTTTTGTTATGACTGTATTTTGTCCTGTTTTATGTACAACAAAGTGTTTACATACATACACACATACTTCATCTTACATTTTGGGTACCTTTAGGTTAATCTCGTTCAGACGGCGCTTCAGAGTTGGATCTTTAAAAAGTTCTTCGACTGTAGCTGTCTATATATAGGTATGTATAGTCTCTGATGCTACTTAAAGCAAATAGTCCATTTGAACGCTTTCTCTCTCGCGTCAAGACGTGGCCTACACGCCAATATCTCGACTAGTAAATAACGAATATAAACCTTATCTGTCAGCAGGACAATTGCTTTGACAGCGTCCGCCATAGCTACTTTAGTGGTCGTTGGCGTGGCAGACACGACAGCACACGACCGATTTAGTGGCTCTTGGCGTTCAAAAGGTTAAAGGCAAATAGGTTTGTTTATTGCAACGAAAAAAACACAATTGTATAAAATTGTATATTCATTTAAAATAAAAACAACAATAGTCATCGAATGCGCATAGAGCGCACAGCTGCACATTTCTAAATATTTTCATAAAACAAATATCTAATAAAATATTCTCCGTAAAATAATTAATATTAACATTACAGCTGAGGCTTAAGTTCTACTTACATACTAAATACAATAACAACTTGTATATTCAAGGGAGATATCGTCCACTTTCAAGGACCATACTATACCTAGACTGCATGTCGAACAAAATAGGAACACGTTCCTTCAAAGAATTGTCTATACCTCTAATTTTGATATCAAGTGCCGCTGCATCATCAATTTGACATGAATTTGGATTAGTTTGACAGCGTGAAATCACCGAATATAATATATAAAACTGAGACCTGCTGCGTTTGCGCGATAGATGGCTCCTCAAATACGGGAGCGCGATTTTGTATAGACATTGGAGTAGAGTATAGGAATTATATGGTCCATGACCACTTGCAATAATTATTAAATTAGTTAACAATATATTTTAGCCCTTCCCTGATAATCCCAAAACAAGAAAGTATGAGCAGGCGTGGCCTGTGAACCCTGCAGTTTAGAACATAGACAGAGGAAAACTAAGACGCCTAAAGTGGTGCAAAATTGTAGCCACAGTTTTGAGAGTAGAATTAGTTGGCACGCGGGTCACAACGTTATGCCACTAATCTGTACAGTTAAAACACCTTTATAGAACCTAATCGTTTGCCGTCTCGACTCAGGGTTGTTAATTTTTTTTCTATTTGCCCCTACAAAACTAGACCACTTAATATCTATAAAATTTGCGCGCAAAGTCTCCTCCGCCCAACTTGACTGCCAGCAATGAGGAAATTCCGCGATAGAGATATTCACTAGATGTCAGAGCACCGTGGCAAGAGGTCTAGCTGTCATAATCCACAAATCATATTTAATCTTTTTTTTTTTGGTGGATTTTGACAGCTGCTGTCAATAAGACCTCTCGCGACGGTGCTGCCATCTAGTGAAAGATTCGATCGCGGAAAACCTCATTGAGCTTTCTGAATGTGTCAGTTACCTTAAATAATTCTAGTGAGTATGGCACAACGCATGTAGTCCAATCACGATAACCCTGCAAACTTCGAAGCGACAAAACGTCGACTGCCACCAAAAACCGTCTTTTTTCATATTATACATATGTGCTGTCTTCAATTCGTCACTTTCAAACTGGATGCAAAGTTAACGTGGTCTAACTATAACAACTATTACAAAATATATGAGTCACACTCTCACGCTATATCTATAAGTCATCTCGTTCACCCGTCGCGGGTTGTACCCTATGGAAACGTATGAAACGTGTCACACATAAACGCTCGCACACTCGGCCCGCGAGCGATCACACGCAATATCACAATCGTCTTGATACTAAAACTAATTTATCGGAGTAAATGACAACTTGTCATAAACAACTAGTATGAAATGCTTGAACCTTGCTACACGAATATTGGGGCTACCATACAGGTATCAGGTATTCGCTAAGTGCGAAGTGCATGGTGGGGGGGGGGGGGGGGGGTAACGTGAACGATCGCAGTATGGATGGTATAGCAAGGATGGAACTCTTTTATAGGAAAACGGTCGAAAAAGTGTCCAGCGGTAAGCACTAAACAATAGTTCCAAATATCTCCGGGTGGCGCTAGGTATAGTTCAGCATTTGAAATGAATTACCGATATTTAATACTTATATGACTTTCTAAATAAAATTAATATTCAGAGTGTTTTTCATCTCCGCAAATAATAATTTTGGATAATTGTTTTTTTATTTCAAAATTAATTTAATCAAATTTAATATCATTGTGGCGCCATCAGTTTATCGCCTTTTGACGGACACTTTTGTAACATAGAGATTTATATCCTTCTTGTACCATCCATAGATCGCAGTGCACAATATGACAAGACATTAAACTGCAAAGGGCTCTTGTCAATATCAAATTTTGATATATTTGACATCACCTATGTCACCTCAACTCGGTCAACTGTCAAAATGGGGAATCATCCAGATACATTATCAAATGACAAGGTTTATATCAATAAACAAGGAGTCCAAGCCATTCATAAAAAAGAAAAAAAGATTTAACCCCAGCCCAAGAGATGGCGCCAACAAATATCGCAACAGTTCAGCAGCCTAGTAATTTTTGAGCATTTTGGCCGCTCCGATATAACTGATAGCAATTGTTTTACCCATTCTCTATATTTTCTTGCAGTACAGAAAAATACCACGACAGTTCTAGGGAGGTCAAGCGACAACTAAACGCATTTTTTCGCAATAATAAAACCAGAAATAGAAATCTAGAAATTACCAAACAGAAAATTTTGTTAGAATATGAGCGACAAGCAAGCCCCAGCAGGCCTAAGATGGCAGATTTTATCAGCGGATAAGTTGATATAAACCTGATCAAATGACAAACAATGGCGGCAACTGTAATTTTATCAGGTTTATATCAACTTATCCGCTGATAAAATCTGCCATCATAGGCCTACAGAACGCACATCTACTTTGAGCTTTTTTTATAAGGTAAAAGAAACTCCCTGTCTCTTGAACTTGGTAGATTTGTTAATGTTCCTAAATGTTTTCATGTTGTCAGTTCGCTTTGTTGATACACTTGGGCATTTTCAGAAAAGTGTATCATTTACTTTTTTGGGTAAACCTAACAATTTTTGGGTTATTTCTGGTCAGAATCACAAGTATTATACCATCGATTTCAATACTAAAAAAGTGCCCCAAAATTTTTTTGTCACTTTAGGTTTCCAGGTGGCGGCACTGTGACAGGAGGTTTTTTTGACAGCAGCTGTCAAAATCCACCAGTCAAAAAAATATGATTAATCATGATTGGTGGAAGACCTCACGCCATGGTGCTGCCACTTGGTGTCGATAGTGTCGACCACAAAATCGATTCAAGAAACCCTGATAGTCGCGCGTTATAATAAAAAATAGGTAAATTATACATTCCCAACCAATCTAAAGAATTAGATTTTTTTAAAGGTAAACGGCATAATCACGCTAATACCCAATGTGATAGTTGACACTCGGCTGTCACCTTTTTTAGGGTTCCGTAGTCAACTAGGAACCCTTATAGTTTCGCCATGTCTGCCCGTCCGTCCGTCCGTCCGTCCGCGGATAATCTCAGTGACCGTTAGCACTAGAAAGCTGAAATTTGGTACTAATATGTATATCAATCACGCCGACAAAGTGGTAAAATAAAAAGTGGATTTTTTTTTATTAGGGTACCTCCCCTATACGTAAAGTGGGGAGTGATTTTTTTTTTCATTTCAACCCTAACGTGTGATATATTGTTGGATAGGTATTTAAAAATGAATAGGGGTTTACTAAAATCATTTTTCGATAATGTAAATATTTTCGGAAATAATCGCTCCAGAAGTAAAAAAATATGCGTCCCCCCCCTCTAACTTTTGAACCATAAGTTTTAAAAATATGAAAAAAATCTCAAAAGTAGAACTTTATAAAAACTTTCTAGGAAAATTATTTTGAACTTGATAGGATGAATAGTTTTTGAAAAAAAATTACAAAATAATTTCTGAACTAAGTTTGTAATTTAACCGTATAAGCAGGTGTTTATTGTACCTGTGATTTCTACAAAATTACAATGAAATGACGTGCTTTCAAATAAAGTAAAAACGGTGAAAATCGGTTCACACAATAAAGAATTATTCCATAAAAATCATCTCCCATACTTTAAGCTCGCGCACAATAGTTTACTTAATTTGCCGATAGATGTCGCTGTACGTGGAACTCTCATATCATATCCTACATGGCGGTGTTATTAATTCTTAAGTGGGGACACTTACTGTGACGGACGGAAAACTACGGAACCCTACACTGAGCGTGGCCCGACACGCTCTTGGCCGGTTTTTTTTGAAAAACCTTTCAAGATGACATAAAGAGGGACAGTGACGATCAGTAGGTTACCTTAGTGCGTCCCGGGGGCTAAGTTTCGGTCTCGCTTAACAATATGTGCCCGTCCATAGGTCGAAAAGGGTGCTATTTTACCTAATCACACATAAATAGTAATGCAATAATAGCAGTGTAATAGTAGTGTAATAGTATTGCACTATAATTAAACCATACATACGGTATCGTAAATATCTTAAGAACGTAATATGATGGTTTTATTGTAACGGCGACAGCTCAACAACAATATTTAGTCAGGTAATTAATGGGTAAAATAGCTCAACCTTTCCGACCTCCGTACAATGAGGGTGTCAGCGATCGAGTTTTTCACTAGATAGCAGCACCGTGGCAAGAGGTATTTTTGACAGCAGCTGTCAAAATCCACCAATCATAAAAAAGATGATTAATCATGATTGGTTTATGACAGCTAGACCTCTCGCCACGGTGCTGCCATCTAGTGAAAAACTCGATCGCGGCAACCCTCATTCCTCTCGTCCTAAATCAAAGATGGCGGCGAGCTAGTTGTCTTCCGCAGCGATACGCGCAGCAATGGCCGCCGTCAGCGCGGAGCCTTTACCGCTGCCGTCTTCAGCGCCCATCAGTGAGAACTGTAACATTAGAATAAGCTTAGTCCATAGCACATACTACTCATCATTACGCTTTTATAAGGAGCACGGGGTCACCACACATAAGAGCAATTTTATTTGTTAATTTCTACGATTCGAACAGCACATCTCAATAGTATTCTACACCATTTTGTAGTATAACAATCCAGGTTAGTCCCTATAACTTGATTTTTGTGGATATTTTTAATTCACATGAGTAATGATCAAAAACGTTAACTCAAATGAAATAAGCGGTCGCGCTCTCATACTAAATTAGTACGGGAGCGCTGATACCATAGACATACCTACTACCTCGAGTTGTACTTATGATCTATCTCGTGGTTGAGGTTATCTGTGGTCCATAGTTACGCTAGAGTATCAGTAACGGACAAAATGGATGGGCGTTAATTCTTATCAACCGACTTCAAGATTTCGAAGGAGGTTATCAATTCGTCGGGATCTTTGTTTTTGCTATTTTTTTTTTTTTATGTATGTTCACCGATTATTCGAAGACGGCTGGACCGATTTGGAAAATTCTTTTTTGTTTGAAAGCGTATACTTCACAGTTGGTCCCATTGTAACCATGTCAGGATCTGATGATGGGATCCTGGAGAAATCGAGGGAACTCTTCAACTATTATAGGCACACCTATGGTGATTTGAGTATTTTTTACAGCATCTCGAGCATTTGCTGTTGGAAAGGTGGATGCTTAGTGAAGTCGGTTCTTTTTTGTTTAAAATTATTTTAAAGAAAGTATGGTCGCGCGTCTAGTTTGCAAATAACTTCATTAATGTAAATTATATTTAAATTAAAACCGACCGTGTAGCAAAAACCAACACAGTTTGTAAACGATAAATTCAGATTTCAACTGTTGTCATGTCATAAACAGATTCGAGATCTCATCGGCTACGAGCGTAAGGGACGCAAGACCTTCAGGAGGTCGTTTCTCAAAATAATATTACAATATTAACGGAAGCATTGATTTATTATTTACTAGCTTTTGCCCGCGGCTTCGCTCGCGTTAAATTTGGGGTAACAAACCATACAAACTTCCACCCCCCATTTTAGGGAAGTGGGGGGTTAGAAAGAGACAAAAAGTAGCCCATGTCACTCTCCGTCCCTTCAACTATCTCCACTTAAAAAATCACGTCAACTCGTCGCCCCGTTTTGCCTTGAAAGACGGACAAACAAACAAACACACACATACACTTTCCCATTTATAATATTAGTATGGATTCTACTAGATGTGACATCTAGAGCAAATTTTGTGTGCCATGTTTGGCGGTTGACAGCTATGACAGAATCAAAGAGTAGTATAGACTTGTAGTGATTTTCACTACAACTTTTGGGACAAAGAATTTCTTAGGGATATCATCTCCTGTTACTCAATGAACGGAAGTCACTTTTCGAGACTTTTCCCAAGGGACTTCCCCTTGTTTCACAAGTTAAAAGCGTTAAGTAACGGGCCCCAGGTCTTTTCGCAGACTAGTAATTGTTGCTTCACTTAACGTTATACTCAATGTTGTTTATACCTCGTAAGGCTGCAGTAGTGCGATGTACTTCTCCATGAGCCCTCTAATTCTCGGGTGCCTCTTGAAGACAGAGCCGTCCACCGCGACTACCACGTGTGGCCGTGCCATACGTTGAACCAGCACTGCTATGCCTGCGAACAACAATGCCCTCTGTTAACAGGAATTTCATTAGGGTAGGTAATACTTATCAGGATAGTTTTATTAAATATGTGTAAGATTTTTATTAGGTACATAAAATAATTTAAATTAACTAATTTTGTATTAAGCAGAAACGTCTGAAAGCGAAAATTTCATTTTTTTTTTGTAAGGAACCGATGGATAGATTCACCGAGGTTGAGTAAGCGTCGATGGCTCAGTTGGTCAGAGCGGTCGGACCGGTATTCCGAAAGTTCGCAAGTTCGAATCTGGCTCGACGCGGTGAATTTTCCATTTTTCTTTCAATTATAAAATTGAACTTATGGCATAGTAGCAAGGACGCTGGAAGCATTACCTCGCTGGATTGCAATACATGAGTTGAGCGAGGAAACTGCAACCAGTGACTTCAACCAGCCGTTTAGCTCGGTCAAAAGCAACAAAATTGTAATTGGCGTCGAGAGCCATGTAGTTTCGTAATGCAGCTTGTTTGCCTAATGTCGTCTTCGTACCTTCTAGTTATCTAGACGTGTAAAATTACAGTATACGAGTAAATTTATAGTATAGTCGAAAGGCACTTACAAACTGAAACCAGTTGAGCGGCGCGATTGGAGCACATCCTAGCGGCGTGCTGGGCGACGAGCGCGTCGGCGTCCGACCACGCCGCCGCCGTCTCGGGGCACGCCGCCCGCAACGCCGCCAGCGTGCGCGTCACTGAGCCATTCTCGTTGTCCCTGCGTAAACATAAGTGTTTTAACGTCACACCTGGCGATAATGTGAATGAACTCGCATTATGGCTACATAAAATTGTGTACTCACCACGGGTAGTAAAAAAGAAAGCCCTCTATCGCATATTTACAACCCTCGCCTGCGGCTCGGGTCACAAATACCTGCGATTTCGGGCTTTCTTTCTTTTACAGTCCTTGGTAAATAATGTACTATTAAACCTTCTGTTCTTAGAGTAGTAACAATATTATACTATACATTCCAGTAAAAAACAACAAGTCTGCTTGTTGCAATGCAATGCTGGACTGAACTTTCTGGGCACAAGAAATACAAATTAAAACCTATATATGTGTAAAACCTATGTAAGTGCAGTAACTCTCCAGCTACATAGTGCCTGCCTAAAGTATTAGGCAGTCTACTTGTATTTCGAAAGTCTAAGCGCTAAACACGCATTCAAGATCAAAGCTTTGACATTTTAACTGTATTGTAAGTTTAAACGGACTCACTCCTCAAAGAAGCTGACGTGTTCTGACGTGATGGTGCCCGGCGGCGGCGCAGCGGGTAAAAGACCGGCGCCGGCCAGTCGTGCCAGTGCGGCTCTCAATAGGTCGCCCAGGTACTTGCCACCGATGTACTTCTCGAATCTGCACAATAACGTTAATTATTAATATACTTACACTCTGTGGGACATATATTTATTCACACACTAAAAATTAATTACTCTAGAACTTAAAATATTTCTTAATATTTTTTGTTTCAAATTTCGGCCTTCTTGCTTTTTTTGCCTGCTTCAGTTGTCGAAAAAACAACGAAAAAAGAAATGTGTCCACGAAAGCGAGGTTAAAAAGTCAGAACATAGGGTGGATATTACTAACGTGAAAGAGCCGACCAGCAGCGAGCGCGCATCCACTTCTCTATCGAAATCAGTCCGCATAAAATCTAAACAGCCGTTGTCACCAAACGCGCCCCACTCAATGTCAACGCAAACGGCGGAGCCGCGCCCGCGCCGCGCCGCCTCCCAGTGCGTCACCGCCGACGCCGACTCCATGTAACAGCCGTTTGAGCCTGTACCCATTATCACGCCGATCTGACGAAAAAACAAATAAGTTTTTGTTGATTTACTTTTTGTAGTTACGTAAACATAACGTGAATACTCTTTATTGCACACCTCAAAATAGAGATAGTAGACAATATTTTATCGCCGATTGTATTTTTCTTAAGACAAGGTACAAGGACTTATCCATTAAGATGATTTATTATAAAGTTTTAATTTGTCCGTCACCATCAGAAACGATTTGATAAAGAAAACCTTAAGAAGCTAAGTGCCAACAATGGAAAAGCATTTAACCCTTTATACGGCATTAAAGTGTCAGAAATTACGCGAAATTAAACCCTAGCGCTTTGAAATAAAGTTCAAATAATGGTGGGGAATATCAAGGCTTAAGACTGACCTCTACCCGTCTGTCCTGCTGCGCCCCAGACACCAGCGTTCCAGTGGTATCATTCAGCAGCACTCTCACTGTGACTTTCAGCTTCCTCTCATGGAGACACCGCTGCAGCAGGGCAGCCACATCCACGCCAACCATGCCGCCGCACTTGAAGCTCTTGGTCCAGGTGATCAGCTCGCCGGAGGAGATGGAGTGCTGCTTCATGGGGAATGAGAATGTGAAACCTGGAACGTTACAATTTAATGTCATTTCAGCTCGCTTAAAACGATTTTCGAACGGAACCTCAAGTTGGAGTCAAAGACGTCATGCTCCACAGCAGAACCACCTTTGATTATTTGAATATAAATATATAGGAAAATATCTATATAATGTCTATAAAATTATAGACTAGTTTAAAAAATTTCTATATCACTAGCTTCGTTGTGAGCTTTATTACATTGTGGAGCTGCTGTAGAGCATACTCCACAGCAGCGCCACCGTCAAACGTCTATTACGGCTTATCGTACAGGCACATATATGACATCAAATAATTCTATAACAATTCTATACTGACCTAGCTTACGAAAATCCTCATTTTATTTTGAATATACGAACTAACGGAAGCTGTAATGAAGCTCACAACGAAGCTAGTGACATAGATATTTTTTAAACTAGTCTAGAATTTTATAGACATTAGATAGATATTTTCCTATATTGGAGTGGTTTTGCTGTGCACTTGCCCCTGTTGCGCCCCCCCCCCCCCCCCGAAACGTAAACCTCGTATACTACGGGGCCCATAGGTGCGGACCGCGAGATTTTTTGTGAAGGAAAGTGCCCCCCTGAACGAAATCCTGGATCCGCGCCTGAGGGGAGCCACTTCATTCTTTCACTAATCGTTACCGTATATTGTGGAGTACTAATCTAAATATATAAAAGAAGAAACTGACTGACTGACTGACTGACTGACATATCAACGCACAGCCCAAACCGCTGGTTCTAGAGATTCCAAATTTGGCACGTGTATTATATAAGGTCTAAGGGTGCACTAAGAAAGGATTTTTCAAAATTCACGCCCTAAGGGGGTAAAATGAGAGTCCAAAGTTTGTATGGCGAATCAAGATTTGTTAGACTATTTTAATAATAATAATAAATACTCTTTATTGCACACCTCATACAGTTACAAGCACAAATTTTACAATTAGATAAATTTAGGTAGAGGTAACAACAGGCGGTCTTATCGCTAATGAGCGATTTCTTCCAGACAACCTTTGGGTAGTGGAGACTAGAGAAAAACAATAAGCAGTAGGTGGTGCATAGACACAAAAGAGACGAAATAGATAACACAGCACATTCATATGAATATACATACTTAAATAAATACAAAATAAACATACATATACGTACATATATACATATATAATACACACAGTAAGAAACAACAGTTTCAACTTAAAACCCTAAGGAAGAGATAAATAGTATTCCTTAAGTTGCGATTTAAAGCTACCAATAGATTGCGCGCGTTTTATGTTGAGAGAATTCCACAAACGAACGGCCTGGAACGTAAATGAGCAATTATAAAATTTGGAAGATGAAGATGGCACTTTTAGGAGCAATTTTTGAGAGGATCTAATAGAATTAAGATAAGAGAAACGCTCTTTGAGGTAGCGGGGAGTTGCAGGGTTAAAAAGTATAGAAAAGAGTAAAGAAAGTATGTGAGAGTTACGGCGGTGACGGATAGGAAGCCATTTGAGTTGAGAACGAAAACTAGAAACATGGTCGAATTTGCGTAATCCGAAAAAAAACCGAATGCAGGCATTTTATTCGAAACTTCACAGGAGTATTCCTAACAATAAATGAGTAAACACGTGTTTCAGGTTTTTTTGAAAATTCAACCCCTAAAAGAGGCAAATGTGGTCACGAAGTCTGATAATCAACATGGGTATCGTATCCTTTTTGAGTACTTATAGTACGCGGGCGAAGCCGCGGGAAAAGGCTAGTAACTCCATATCGACAAAGTGGGACCTTTTTTACTGCACTGACACAATTAAGGGACTAAATAGCAAACAAGTGAATCACGAACCTAGTGACATTTCCTGGTCTTCCATGCCTTCTGAGCGTACAAAGTCATGCACGCAGTCTGCCAGGAAGTTGAACAGGTCCTCGCCTGGACCCAGTCGGAGCTCATCACTGAAACAGAAGGCACAGATGATGAAACATTTTATTGGTGCGGGTAGCGTAAGAAAAATACAGTATGATCTCTTTGTCTATGTTTGAAATAAGAAAGTCCTTGTCAAAAGCACATTTTCCATGCGACAGTTTCCAAAAAATATTTCTTATCAAAAGATTGCACATAATAGACCGAGAGCTAGCCACGTCATATATGACACAATAATGAGAGCAATGAAACCCCTCTAGTCAGTTTGCTATATTATGCTTATTTCTAGATCTGGACATTTGACAGCTGTAAAGTGATGGAGGTCAAAGAATGCAAACCACTTCAAGAAAACAAATCCTAGAGTTCTGGGTTTGATGCAATATTATGAAAAATTATAAGTATAAATATTTACATTATATCACTGCCAAAAGTTTGTTGGGGGAAAGTACAGAATAAGTGCATAATAAGGTTCCTACCGAATCTTCTTCCCACATGAAGTCTGAGTTGGAATTATTCCCAAATCTTCTCTTTGAATAATAAGTAAAAGAGATACATAATATCGCGGAATATGCCTGAAGCGATAGCTGTTTGAGAATAATCACAATCATAACTAGTTTCAATTATTTAGTACGGACCAAATCAGCCGACTTCTTTTATTTAACATCCAGAAGCGAGGATTAATTAACCCAATTAATGCTCATACATTCCATCTTAGATTGTTTACGATGTGCTTACATTGTAATAATCGTGACTAACACACAAATGTTAGAATTGGCTCTTCTGATTCAAATCTGCGGCGTAATTAGGTTTATCTACACGGTCTACACTCATATCATAGATCCTCTATTCTGCTTTCGGAAACCGTATGTAATTACTAATTACCACCATTATTACGGTTGTAAATGTTACACACACACACTACACACAATACACTACAATAATACACTACATTAGTGTATTATCTGTGCCAGTGTCGTAATAATGTTCGAAAATTCATAACCACATCGATTTTGGTAAAGTAATGAAAATCCAGCCCTCCTCCCCGACCGCGGTTATCCTCCTCCCCAACCGTTCGCACAATCGAGTTGTCCATGGCGGTGCAATAGCGGTCATTCTAATCTAATGGTTTCCGAACACGTCATTTAGGATTTATAATATGTGTGTAGATAAAGCAGTGTATGCAACTGTACGTAATCAGGCCTTAAAACACTCGTGTGACCTTATTATGAAACTCGCCTGCGGCTAGTTTCATAAAACCACACTCGTATTTTTATTAAGAATTATTACGTAACAGTTACATAATAGTAGTTTATGTAACTGTTACGTAATAAGGGTCCTTAAAACATGAGTGTGGTTTTATGAAATGAGCCGCAGGCGAATTTCATAATAAGATCACACGAGTGTTTTAAGGCCTAATTACGTACAGTTGCATACACTGCTTTATCTACACTCATATTATTTATTCTAAATGCCTTATTCGGAAACCATAGAATGGCCGCCATCGCACCGCCACCATGGCCAACTCTCGTGTGCCGGCGGTCGCGCGGCCGCGTGTCGGGCTGTCGGCGGATCCCCGGGAGGGTGTACATTATGTTATCAAAACTCATAGCACATCAATAATTGAGCATGAAAAATTAAAATTACGTTACTGCTACGGATAAAAAGCTTATCATAGTAAAATCGGTCGTGGTAATGCTAGCCATTGCCTACCGTTTTCGAACACGTTTTAGAGAACTTACAATATGAGTGTAGATAAACTACTATTATTAACCAATTTTCAAAACATTTGAGGACAGGAAAGACAAGTAACCTAATTTTTAATGAGCCTTCTACCGTTGCCCATAATTATAACCAGATCTACGTAATTAAGAATCAGAGTTCTCTATTCTGTGAAAAATAATTTTCATGAACTGTTGTAAGACTTGTCAAATCGTAAGTTTTCTATACTGTTATGGAAATAGAGCCCCAAGAAGGACTAAAGGTCCCAAGGACTCCTTGAAAACTTGTTTGAATCTCTCTTAGCCAGATTGGGTATAATGTTACTCTGCGTCCGTAGGAAACACCTTAGACAACCCTACACGTGATCCCTGGGTGGTGCTAAGAGTAACTAACTTGGCAGCTGCACTGTCCCATCTGGACCTCGCAGCACTCACTGGATTTTCTTAATCATCTGCTTTCATACTACTACTATCCCAGATAAATGCCTATCTATATCCAGTGACATTTAGCCATACGATAAATAAATTAGCCAGGATAACCAGGGCCTCAATTCGACATGGCATAACTGACAGTAGCTAGCGAGACAACTATGAGATCACACTTTTGTGACAGTTGAAATTTGTGGTGGAATCACTCAAGAGTGACATCTAAAATGGTGGCCATAGCCGTAGACAAAACGCTCTAGCGAGACCTACTGACAGATTGACAGTTAGGTGTGGACACGTGTGGACAGATGGATTTCACTCTATCACCTAGCGAGACAAGTGTGAGAGCCACGTCTCGCAGTTTGGCATGTCGAATCATGGCCCAGTTAGTGGTATGGAAGTTACCTGATGTGGTACTGCTTGACGTCCTCCCGCACAAGCTGGCCGCCTTGCAGCTCCACCAGCAGGACCCTGAAGTTGGTGCCGCCGAGGTCTAGCGACAGGAACACACCCTCCTCTGTAAAGCATCAACAATATCGTCAGCATCGATTACAAGTACCTAGGTTCTCAATTAATACTTCTAAGGCTATTAAGCTGATGTTTTATTTGCAACGAAAGATCGACCATGAACCTTGTAAATTCAGTTTTAAAAATCACAGAGTCAAAATAAAATTCGGCTTTTCGATTCGCTTAAAAGAGAAACCAATAAAATGCCGTATGGTCTGCTGCAATGCCGGACTCTAAAGCAGGAAAAGTTCAATTCAGTACAAACAGTTAATATTTAATAAAAAAACCGGCCAAGAGCGTGTCGAGCCACGCTCACTGTAGGGTTCCGTAGTTTTCCGTCCGTCACAGTAAGTGTCCCCACTTAAGAGTTAATAACACCGCCATGTAGGATATGATATGAGAGTTCCAGGTACAGCGACATCTATCGGCAAATTGAGTAAACTATTGCGCGCGAGCATAAAGTATGGAAGATGATTTTTATGGGATAATTCTTTATTGCGTGAACCGATTTTTACCGTTTTTACTTTATTTGAAAGCACGTCATTTCATTGTAATTTTGTAGAAATTACAGGTACAATAAACACCTGCTTATACGGTTAAATTACAAACTTAGTTCAGAAATTATTTTGTTTTTTTTTTTCAAAAACTATTCATCCTATCAAGTTCAAAATAATTTTCCAAGAAAGTTTTTATAAAGTTCTACTTTTGAGATTTTTTTCATATTTTTAAAACTTATGGTTCAAAAGTTAGAGGGGGGGGACGCATATTTTTTTACTTCTGGAGCGATTATTTCCGAAAATATTTACATTATCGAAAAATGATTTTAGGAAACCCCAATTCATTTTTAAATACCTATCCAATAATATATCACACGTAAGGGTTGAAATGAAAAAAAAAATCACTCCCAACTTTACGTATAGGGGAGGTACCCTAATAAAAAAAAAATCACTTTTTATTTTACCACTTTGTCGGCGTGATTGATATACATATTAGTACCAAATTTCAGCTTTCTAGTGCTAACGGTCACTGAGATTATCCGCGGACGGACGGACGGACGGACGGGCAGACATGGCGAAACTATAAGGGTTCCTAGTTGACTACGGAACCCTCAAAAACCATAAATCCCTATTAGTCCACCGCCCCCCAACTTCGCATAGTCGTTGTTGATGAGCGATGGAAAACCGGTATTTCACTTGGGGCTTCACCTTTGTCAAGAATCAAGAATCAAGAATCAAGAATATTTATTGCATGGTTATGGGTATTTTACAATGGTCTTAAAAATGTTTCAAGTTCTCCATATCCTGCCTTACAAAGGCATACAATATTGGTACGTTATCTTAGATAACTATGAGTAACTTACTTAATACTATACTTAAATATTACTAATTACATAACAAATTTAAGATACTAACTTTGTAAGAAGTCATTTATACTATAAAAACATTGTGTAACTAGCCAATCAAACAGTTTTTTTTTTAAATGGTAGCGGTGGCAAACTTTTAAATTCTAAAGGTAATGCGTTGAAAATATGTCTACCCATACATATTATGCTTTTTGAAAGAAGTGCTGAATTTGAGTTACGAGGTAATATGTCATATATATATTTGGAGCGTGTTCTCTCAGTGTTATTTTTTACGGGAAACAAATCTGGATTACTTTTGACGAATATGCATACTTCATAGATGTATAGAGAAGGAAAAGAAAGTATTCTGTTTTTAATAAAAAATGATCTACATGGTTCCATTTGATCGGCACCGAAAACAGATCGTAGACATCTCTTTTCTATTCTAAACATTCTGTCATCGCTGCAAGTATTTCCCCACAGTACTAATCCGTAACGAAGGTTTGACATTATGTATGAGTGGAATGCAAGTAGGGCTGTTTGCTCTGTTGAGATATTTTTTAATCTTCTTATAGGGTACACAAATTTAGTTAATTTTTTAAAAACATGTTCTGTATGGTAATGCCAGTTGCTATGTGAATCAATCATTATACCTAGGAATTTTAAACAGTTAACATTTTCTAGCTCACAACCATTATAACTGACTGTTGGTTGGATGCTGTTACCTTGTGGTGCGAAGAACTCCATGAACTTAGTTTTTTGTAAATTTACTCGCAAATTGTTGGCTTCCATCCAAACATTAATATCGTGAAAAACAGTATTGATTTCAGCCTCATAGTCTTGAGTCTCATCACTCCGTATAATTATAGAACAGTCATCAGCAAAGAGCAGTACTTTATGTTTTGTGATATTGGGTAAATCATTAATATAAATAAGGAAGAGTAACGGTCCAAGAATGCTGCCTTGTGGTACTCCATTTATTATTTTTTTATAATCTGACCTGTAGCTATTAAATGTATTTATTTTAGGGCAATGTGCTTGTATTTCAGTACAGTGGTACCTATTTTCCAGATATGACATTAACCAGGAGTGGCAAGTACCTCTTATTCCATAAGCGTAAAGTTTGTCCATAAGCCTTGTATGACACACTCGGTCGAAGGCTTTGGACATATCCATAAAGATAGCGGATACAGGAATCGTACTATCTCTACATTGAGCGACAGTCTTAACTAGCTCGTATACAGCTAAAGCTGTAGTTTTATTTGCTCGAAAGCCGAATTGCGTCCTCGTTAGTATGTTATGTTTATTAAAGAATTCAGTTAATCTTTGGTATATAATTTTTTCAATTATCTTTGAAAATATAGGAATAAGAGCAATCGGCCTATAATTATCTATTTCAGAAGATTTACCCTTTTTCAGAATTGGTTTAATAATTGTCACTTTCAGTTTATCAGGAAAACATCCATCTCTTATTGATAAATTAATGATATGGTTTAGCGGATGTACCAGTAAGTCAGAATTTTCTTTTATAATTGAAGTTGGAATATTATCATAGCCTACAGAATTAGTATTGCGTAACTGCTTAATGACTCTATAAACTTCGGATGGATCTGTTGGTTTTAAATAGATACTAGAACATAAGGTATTATTAGATACGAGTTTTCTTTTCTTCTATTATTATTAGTATTACTTACTTCATTGATAAACTTGTTGTTAAATTCAGTTGCGATTTTTTTGGGTGAAGAGATTAAATCACTATTGACCAAAACTGATTCTATTACTTTGGGTGGATCCTTGCCGCTAGTATTTTCTTTAATAATATTCCATGTTCCTGTAACAATATTACTACATTTTTCAATATATTTAGTATTTGAAATTTTATGAGATTTCATTATGCATTTTTTTAGCAATTTCGAGTATGTTTTATAGTTTTGTTTATTTTTTTCATTCGGAAAATGTATATATCTATTATACATATTTCTTTTGACCTTTGATGAAATCTTAATACCGGATGTTAGCCATTTTGTTTTTGTTGTGCGATGTATTTTTATTTTAACCATTGGAAAGCATAACTCGAAAAACAAAGTTATGAAATCATGGAATTCCGCGAATGCTTCGTTAGTATTATCTGCTTTAAATACATCACTAAATGACAGACTTTTTAGGCATTGTGTAAATTTTTGGCGGTTGTTTTGGTTCATATCACGTTTCCAAATATACCATGATTCTAATATTTTTTTATATGTGGCTGGTATTGTCACAGTTTGGGCAGTGTGGTCTGATAATTTCAAGTCATGAATGATTGCATTGTTTTTAGTTGTAAAATTTAAAGCAAAGTTATCAATGCAAGTACTTGTATTACTGGTTTTCCTTGTGGGTTCATGAATTTGGAGTTTGAAATTATACTCTAGCAAAAGAGACTCAAACGAAGTATTCAGTAGGTTTTGCTCATTACGATTAATATTAAAATCGCCACACAATACAATTTTATGATTGTATTTTTTTGTGAAACCATGCAACATTAAATCTAATTTTTCGAAGAACGAGTTAATACTAGAATTGGGTGCCCTATAGATACAAACGATCATTACATTCGTTTCCTTTATCGCAACACCACAACATTCAAAACAAGACTCTACAGATAGATCGTTGACCCATTCAATTGCCTCTCCTTTTATTCCATTCCGCAGTAATATGCAGGATCCACCGCGACGTGAACTTTTTCGACAGTAATGCGTAACTAAATTATATCCTTGCAGTATTAAGTTACTTTCTTCGCCTCTTTTGATAAAATGTTCTGATAAACATATTATATCCATACAGTTTTGTTTATTCCTAAAATTATCAAGTACAATGGCTAAGTTATCAACTTTATTAAGAGCACCAGCAATGTTTTGATGAAATACGTTTAGAGTGTTAGTATTATCCACGAAAAAAGTGTTTGAAGATTGTGTTGCGCTACTAATGTTTTGTTTGGAAGATAAATGACTTTTTATTGCTGAGCTACTGTTGTCTAATATATTCAGTTCAGATTGGGTATCTATTGTAAAATTGTGTGAGTTAAAAGAGTCTATTTCCCCTATAAGGGCATTTAAATCTGCAAGAATCGATTTCATCCCAGTTTTGTTAACATTTCCTGAAAAGCTCGAAAACATTTGGTTCGAGTAATTTAGATTCTTATTACTATCAAGTATATAGGCATATTGGTGCTCAAGATTGTTCAGATAGATGAGATTATTGAATGCTTCTACACGCTTGTTAAATAAGTTCGCTTCTCTGTTTACCCTAAAGACTGGAAGGCATAGGACTATGTTTGTATGTTGAATAGTCCGTAATTTGTTATTTACATTCTGGATTATCGCAGGGTAATTTTGAGTAGACTCGAAGTCAGAGGGTCCTATAAACAATATACAGTAGTCATCCATCGTGAAGTCTTCTATTTTTTTGTCGAGTCCTTTAATCAACGCTTCAGTATTTCCGTTTGTAATTATGAGACTTGATCCGAGTCAAAATTGTTCATAATCCATCCTTTCCTGTGCTTTTTATTACTGGTACTAACAAGGCATATCTTTCTTGGGTATTTTTTTGTGCAAGTGTTGTTATCTGCTGGGTTCGTTGGTTCGATTTCTGGATGATATAGTTGGTTTGTTAGAACGTCTATGTGGTGCATCAGTTCAGTATTCAGTGTTCTTGTTTCAATAAGTTGGTTTTCTAGTTTTTCTATCTCTTGCTGTAAGTGTAGTATTTTCACGTTATAATGAGGTTCCATGTTGATTTTACATGGCGAGGCTGGCGCCGACGTTGCTTTAAAATGACAGGGCGAATGTCTTCTTTTACTTATACCAGTATTTTGTCCTACTGTTTTCGACTGGTATAATGTTTTCAGAACTTGGATTTCCGTCGTAAGTTTGCCATTTGTTTGTTGTAGCTCTTTTTTTTCTAATAATGTTTTTTCCAATTTGGCTGTCATATTTTTTAATTCTAATTTAAGGTGTGATATTGTATCCGGCATCTCACTTGCATCGGCATTCGTTGCATCTTTCAAGCAGTATTTGGGTTTACATGGTGAAATAGTTATGTTACCAGGTGCAGTTAGCGGCAACTTGTTCGGTGTGATGGTTACGTCCGTTGACGAAATCCACGTATCTCCTAGATCACTGAGTGGGCTTATTGTTTCTGTGCTTGTGGCTACCTACTTAATGGCTAAGGATACGCGCACAGATCTACCCGCTGGATCGTCTGGCAGATATTTCCGGCAGATAGATCCGTCAATATATGTATAGCGCTATACAGATCTATCCACAAAAACATACATGTCCAATTCTCGCTATACATTGACGGCTCTGCCTATCGAGCACATCCGCCAAACAGACCCGGCGGACAGACCGGTGCGTGTATCCTAGGCTAGTTGCTACATCAAACTAACGTCGATGACTTGCTCTTATGACAAACTAATTTTAAATCGACATACCTGTGCCATCAGGGAGCTCGGGTACATATGTGTTCTCCATTTGTAACGAGGATGGCTGCTGCCGCAAACCTCTCGTCAGCTCACGTTCGAACACGTTGGCAACGCGTCGCAGAGTTGCGCCGCATAGCATCAACTCCGCCAGGCATGTTTCCACCTGCGAAACAAGATTTAACAGGTTACCTAAATGAGACTTAAAACAACGTTCGGTTTTCGAGTCACCTGTACGGCTAGCACGTCTTACGCGCGACAGGCGCGACAAGAGACAGATCTGCGCGATTTCATGCGTTGTCGCTAGTTGGCAGCACAACTTGCGCGTGAAAGGAGCGACAGACTCGCGATCAAATGCCACTGTCATAAAATGACAGTGACTCGCGACTTTGAACTAAAATCCTAAGCACAACTTTGAGTTCTCTTCGCGTCAGTTGCAGCCGCGCGGGTGCATGTTATGCTACAGGAAAGCGAGATTTTTGACAGGCGCGGGAAGGTTTTCCCTACTCGCGGCTTAAGTCGGTCTTGCAAGACGTGCTAGCTGTGCTGGAGCGCATATGTCATAATAAATACCAGAGCCCCGCACACACACGGTTCTCTACCTGACTGGTTTCGAATCTAACGTCAGGGGGCTTTGCCAAGATGACAATCGTCTGCAGAAAACGAATCGAAACGCTATCCATCTCTCTATCGCACTAATATGGAAGAGTGAGCGAGAGCGTGTAGCAACGATTGTCATCTTAGCTACAGGGCCAAGCATATCTACGCCAGGACAAAATGCAAACAAGTAACATTAACCGGCTGTTTGCGGAGCACTTCCGGTTGGGGAACCGGAACGGGTAACCAGAACGAATACCGGACATTTGCCTGGTGCCTAACTTAAGGCTGCGTTTCCACCAGAGATGAGCGAGGATGCGTTGCGAGGAATGTGTTTTCAACCGACTTCAAGATTTCGAAGTAGGATATTATCAATTCGTCGGGATCTTTGTTCTTTTTTGCTTTTTTTTATGTCTGTTCACCGATTATTTGAAGACGGCTGGACTGATTTGGAAAATTCTTTTTTGTTTGAAAGAGTATACTTCACAGTTGGTCCCATTGTAACCAGGTCAGTATCTGATGATGGGACCCTGGAGAAATCGAGGGCACTCTTCAACTATTATAGGCACACCTATAGTGATTCGAGTATTTTTACAGCAGCTCGAGCATTTGCTGTTGGAAAGGTGGATACTAAGTGAAATCGGTTCTTTTTTGTTTAAAATTATTTAAGAACAAATCCTAAAGCGGCGCTATGCGAGGATAAACAAATGAAGTGATTGGTGCTTAACGAACACATTCCTCGCAACGCATCATCGCTCATCTCTGGTGGAAACGCAGCCTTAGTCAAAAACTCCGTAAGAGCTAAAGGACCATTTACACTGCTTGAGTTACTGGCCTAAAGCATAGGATAATCGTAACACGAGAAAAAAAACATAATTTTAACACCTCGGCAATTTGCTTCTTGCATTGCTAAATATGCGCTACGTATATGTAAATACTCCCCCCTTATTCATAAACGTCTCCGATATGTAAATTAACTAATATTCGCTTCTCCTTATCTTTCACTTTGACAATTGTGTTTGTATATATTAATATGAATAAGGGGGTACATCACCACAAGAGTGGTCTGTAGTCAGTGATCTATGCGGCAAGAAATGCCGATCGGCCATTGTTTTATGTAGGCTGTAGACTACCTCCTCAAATACCTCCTAGACGCTGCAACAGTCATTTGTAAACATGCTTTGCCCAATGATGATGACGATACATACGTAGGTATATTACATGATATGAACGAACGGAAGTTGTAGGTATATACGAGTAGATACACTATCTAAGGATAATCACCCGCCGATTATCGTACAAACCTGTTTACGCTTCCAATATTACATGATAATCGTAAGGTGAGTAGGTTTTAAATTCAATAATCACACCACACCCCCACTTCAACCTCATCACACTATTCAACACGGATACCCACATAATTCCCTTGATATTTTTCAGTGGACTCTATTGCCTAGGTTATAAGGGTAACAGTTGTTAACTAGAGCTACCAAAGGAGAGTCGTTAACAACCCTTAGGCCTTAGCTAAGGTGACAATCGTTTATCAAAACGCCAATTAAAAAGTAAAATGTGTGTGGCTTATCTCGTGAGCTTGATCTGTTCAGACTTTTCTCCCTGTTAAAAAACAGGATAGATTGACATCAAAAAATCGGTGTGGAAAAAAACATGATCAGATTTTTTTTAATTTTCCCTTTTTCTATACTAATTGTATGAAAAATCCTTTTTTTTAAACGCCTTAAACTTAGTTGGTATTAAGAAATTTTTATCCTTGTTGGAAATAGGATCGATTGGCTTCAATTGTCAAAAAGTAGTTTTTGGCGAAAATTACAAAATAAGTATTTTTTCTTGTGAACACCAAAATTTGTAATTACAGTTATTTCCCTCCAGGGCCCATTATTTCCCACACTGTATATGCTAACCCAAAATAATGTGGGATCATTTTTCACAGCTAATATGAATGCGCAGCACAAAAAATCTAAATTATTATAAAAACATTGCTTTGATGTGCATTCAAATTTTTTCGCTGCGCAAGTCAGTATTTTTTGTATTAATAATATTTTCCCTATTTTTCCTAAACCCGGACTACAATCGCAATACGGGAATCGTGCCTGTGCGAAGACAATAAAGTTAAACATTTTAAACATACAATGACTACGAGTATATACCTAACAACACAATTTTTTTGATTTTTATTTTGTGGTTAAGATTAGTTCTTTCGTTGGTTGTCGTTGTGGGTAATTTAATTTGTAAAAAAACTTACCTTATTTTATTATATTGAAGTTTAGCTTTCTTACTCTTAAAATATAATTCACTATCAACATTTATTAAAATCTTACCTTATTAATATCACATTTCGAATTAAACGAATTAATTTCATAACACCTAATAACTTGGCACTCCATCACAAATATCACGTAACGCGCAATAGTCCAGACGTAACTGTGGGAAATAATTAACGTTTTTATCGAACGATACGTTTCTACTCGATTAAAAGATAAATGTTATCTGTGGCTATGATGGATCGCGCAGACATCGATCAAAGATAATCGAGTTCATCTTGTGGAAACTAATTATTAACAATTAAAGGCTATTGCCAACTGCGGACTGCCGTCGGTTGGTAAGTTTAACAGTAACATTACATTTTGTAAAGGACTTGTTTCACGATACTTTTTACCATGTCTAGCTCCAGGGGACCTAGGCAATAGACATGGGTCGTTCACGAGTGAGTGATTTAAATGAATTATATCTTTTGATTCAACTTACTGAAGATTTAACTCGCTCAGTAACTCTTCTATCTCAGTGGTTACAGTGTTACTTGCTCGCTCTTTCTCACTCATGATTCGAATGAGCTGGCCGAGCCAAACGAGTGACTTGATGCGATTGAGGGAACAGATCCACTGAGCGAAATGAGCGAAAATAGTGACACATCTCCGCGAGCGAAAGATATGAATCAATCTTTTCAATTCAGTGAAGCGTTTTGCGCATCTCTACTAGGCAAATGACAATATGCCGTTCAGAACGGAAATGATTACATGGCTTTTCGTTCTTATATGTCTTTCCTATACACCGTGGGCCCATATAACCCGACAAATTTTAACAGTGTATTCCTGATCATATTTAGATACTAAAATGTCCTATAAACTTTTCTGGAATACGCCTAGTTTCAGAGTTAATACCAATTTAAAAAAAATACACTTTTTAGGGTTCCGTAGTCAACTAGGAACCCTTATAGTTTCGCCATGTCTGCCCGTCCGTCCGTCCGTCCGTCCGCGGATAATCTCAGTGACCGTTAGCACTAGAAAGCTGAAATTTGGTACTAATATGTATATCAATCACGCCGACAAAGTGGTAAAATAAAAAGTGAAATTTTTTTTTTTATTAGGGTACCTCCCCTATACGTAAAGTGGGGAGTGATTTTTTTTTTCATTTCAACCCTAACGTGTGATATATTATTGGATAGGTATTTAAAAATGAATTGGGGTTTCCTAAAATCATTTTTCGATAATGTAAATATTTTCGGAAATAATCGCTCCAGAAGTAAAAAAATATGCGTCCCCCCCCCCCTCTAACTTTTGAACCATAAGTTTTAAAAATATGAATAAAATCTCAAAAGTAGAACTTTATAAAAACTTTCTTGGAAAATTATTTTGAACTTGATAGGATGAATAGTTTTTGAAAAAAAAATACAAAATAATTTCTGAACTAAGTTTGTAATTTAACCGTATAAGCAGGTGTTTATTGTACCTGTAATTTCTACAAAATTACAATGAAATGACGTGCTTTCAAATAAAGTAAAAACGGTGAAAATCGGTTCACGCAATAAAGAATTATCCCATAAAAATCATCTTCCATACTTTATGCTCGCGCGCAATAGTTTACTCAATCTGCCGATAGATGTCGCTGTACATGGAACTCTCATATCATATCCTACATGGCGGTGTTATTAACTCTTAAGTGGGGACACTTACTGTGACGGACGGAAAACTACGGAACCCTACAGTGAGCGTGGCCCGACACGCTCTTGGCCGGTTTTTATTATAACTCATCACAAAACGCCTTTCTAATGGCTTTGTTGCCACTATTGGACATAGTTTACACGTCCTTATTGACAGATATCAAAGTGACAAGGAAAACTTTGCAGAAACTAAATTTTTACAAAAAAAAAATGTACCAATTTGTTTAGGCGATAATTTTATTAATAACATTTGCTTTTCATGTGCAATAAACATTCAAAAAATGGGAAAAAAAAACGAAAAAAAAAAATTTTTTTTTGGCGAAATTTCCTAAAGTCACATAATATTTTTTCCTTCTTTTGGTATTAGAAATTCGTATTTAAGATCTGTCGGGTTATTCCAGCCCACGGTGTATAAGTTAGTATATTTCTTACTTTTCTAGAGCTGTTAGTGTAGAAAATGTGACTGGTTTTAAAAAAAAGAACATTTTCAAAGGCATACTTAACCGAGTTGGGTTCCGTCCATTTGG
Source organism: Pammene aurita (assembly GCA_947086415.1). Taxonomy (NCBI): domain Eukaryota; kingdom Metazoa; phylum Arthropoda; class Insecta; order Lepidoptera; family Tortricidae; genus Pammene; species Pammene aurita. Next base: position 4,244,663 of record OX352315.1, on the reverse strand, counting down.
CATAACTTCCGTGCCAGAAACACATCTGGCATAACATATTTGGCATAACTGGTTTTCGAAGGATATTAACATTGCAGAAAGCGTCAGTTCGTATAATATACAATTGCCTAAATATTTGCGTATCCGAATTTGAAATCGGATAGGTACTATTATCATGGCCGCTTTTTGATACGAATATTTTTATTTTGCATATATTCAACTGGCCGAAATTAATAATCAGCATCAACTGTTTAGCATAATGAGCTTAAGGCGAATGTTTACATTGCAGAAAACTAATTATGCATAATAGGGTGTCCCTTATATTGTGGTTTTGGGAAATTAACAAGGTATGCGTTGCCCCTAAATATATTTCGTTTACCCCAAATTACTCTACAAAAAAAATTCAGGACGTTCCTATTACAATTACAAAATACTTTATTTATTTTATGCCATTAGTGCATCATACTACTGTATGAACGTTTTTATGAACAAAATCTCGTTGTGAACCGAAAACCAATTTAAAAAATTGCAACCTATCTTCGCCCCAAAATTTTTCATAGTATTTTTTATGGGATTATTACGTTGGGTTAGAGTTACAGGAATGACGTCATTTTCTAAAAACTAGCTAAACATGTGGATTAGGTTAGGTACCAACCCGAACTGCTGCTCATAGAATGGGTTGGGTTAGGTTAGAACTGTGGCCCTCGACCAACCCGAATGGTTGCAAAAAAAGTGGGGTGTGCAATTATGAATGCCGTTAATATAGTCTTATATATAGCATTAATATACAGGGTGTTTGGTAACCGGATGCAAAGCCGAAAGTAGGAGATAGTCTAGGTCATGTAGAACATTTTTAGCCATACTTGTCTTAGACAAATGTTATTAGTTTTTTTTTAATTTAAATTTTAAGATTTGTCGGAGAAAACTGCAAAACTTCAGACTAAATCGATAATTAGTACTTTTTTTACTGCAGGTAGATTTTTTTTTGTTTTATTTCGTATTGTGCAATGTCTATCAAACACTAGAAAAGTGATTTCAAACATCTGTGTCTAAAGAAAACAAGTTGACAGCGATTTAAAATTTTAGTTACATGAAAATGTAAACGATTTAAGTGATTTCAAAGTACGATAAAAAAAAAACTAAAATAGCCACGAATTTTCAAACCATTTTAAAAACATGCTTGGCTTTTACCCTTTTATTTAAGCTATCAAACACGACTGTAGCTACTGTATCCTTGAAAATAAGCCACCTAAACCAACTGGGTAGCTAAAATGTTTCACTCTACTTGTGATACTTGTGGTAGTTGTGGTGACGAATCTCATTATGATTTTACAATAAAACATTGGTTCGGAATACTAAGTTGGCGTTGACTTGACCTTTGACTTGTTTTAAAAGGGTTAAGTGTACTGGACAAAACTACCACATGCAATTTTAACAAACAAAGGCTTGCGGCGGTGAGAGACAAAAGGGACTGATAGCGGCAGGCGGCGGGCGATAAGACAATCATGTCTCAAGTCATTTTATCTTTGAAAATAGGCTACCTGTACTAATAAGAGGGAATGTTTAGGGTAAATTAAAACAAAAGCATAAAAGATAAGTTATTTATTTTTACGATCAACACATTAAAATTACACATCATCGCTCGTTTTCAAAATGTGACCCGCCGTTTCGAATACAAGCACGAGCCCGTCTTCTTACTTCTGTGGTGGTTGTTCCGAATATCATTTCTTCCCTCATCCTATCGAACGCCGCTTCTATCCTCTCCCTCAGCTCTTCTACGGTATTAATGACCTCTTGTGTGTAGACTAGCTCCTTAGCTCGGCCCCAAACGAAAAAATCCAATGGTGTCAAATCAGGTGACCGAGCGGGCCAAGGGATTCGTCCGCCTCTGCCGATCCAACCGTCCGGGAAACAGTTATCCAGATGCTCCCTTACAGCCAGAGAGTAATGGGCGGGACAACCGTCGTGTTGAAATGTCACTGCACCGGGCAGCTGGTCTTCGTCAATAAGCCTGGGCAAATCGTTTTGTAAAAATTCCAAATAATTTGCCCCATTTAAATTATTTGGCAAAAAATGTGGCCCAATAAGGACTCTGCCGATGATTCCAGCCCACACATTGACGGAAAACTTTCTTTGGAAGGACACTTGCTTTTTCCAATGTGGATTGTTGTTTTTGTCAGCCCATTGGTGTAGGTTATGGAAATTTGTGATCCCCTCCCGGGAAAATTTCGATTCATCGGTCCAAAGAATGCTTCGCAAAAAACGTCGGTCTTCGATATCCGCATTGAGTAAAAATCGGCAGAAGTACACTCGGCGTGCAGGATTTCCTTCGTCCAAACCTTGAACTCCGATGCCGCGAAAAGGATATTTTCCCTCACGATTCATTGTGGCCCATACTTTCCACGTGGACAAGTTCAGATTAGGAGCTACCACTCTGATGCTCGTATTCGGATCCTCTGCAAATGCCTGTAGAACGTCTTCCTCCACTTCAGGGCGATTACGTCCTGGATTCCCTCCATGTTGCACAGCAATACCATTCTCACGTAGCCTTCGGAATGAATTGTAAAACACTCTCACATTAGGCAATCTCCGGTTTGGAAAACGCTCTTGGTACATCCGTCGGGCCATCGCTCCATTACTGTCAGCTTTGCAGTACATGTAGATAATGTCGGCGTATTCTTCGTTCCTAAACTCCATGTTTACAATGAAGAAGTAGTAATTACACGTGAAGGAGCGCCTACGGCAGCTACAACTTGACACGGTAAATTGAGATGAGAGCGGGAAATTAAACCACAATGAACGTCTAATCGCAACTGAAGTTGTAACTAGACTAAATTACTAGTTTTTGCACAAATACTCATGTAGCTAATCAGTTTATCTTTGTCAATAAAGCACAAAACCGATCATCTTTGTTTAACGCCGCTCACCGCCTGCCGCTATCAGTCTCTTTTGTCTCTCACCGCCGCAAGCCTTTGTTTGTTAAAATTGCATGTGGTAGTTTTGTCCAGTACACTTAACCCTTTTAAAACAAGTCAAATGTCAAGTCAATGCCAACTTAGTATTCAGAACCAATGTTTTATTGTAAAATCATAATGAGATTCGTCACCACAACTACCACAAGTATCACAAGTAGAGTGAAACATTTTAGCTACCCAGTTGGTTTAGGTGGCTTATTTTCAAGGATACAGTAGCTACAGTCGTGTTTGATAGCTTAAATAAAAGGGTAAAAGCCAAGCATGTTTTTAAAATGGTTTGAAAATTCGTGGCTATTTTAGTTTTTTTTTATCGTACTTTGAAATCACTTAAATCGTTTACATTTTCATGTAACTAAAATTTTAAATCGCTGTCAACTTGTTTTCTTTAGACACAGATGTTTGAAATCACTTTTCTAGTGTTTGATAGACATTGCACAATACGAAATAAAACAAAAAAAAATCTACCTGCAGTAAAAAAAGTTCTAATTATCGATTTAGTCTGAAGTTTTGCAGTTTTCTCCGACAAATCTTAAAATTTAAATTAAAAAAAACTAATAACATTTGTCTAAGACAAGTATGGCTAAAAATGTTCTACATGACCTAGACTATCTCCTACTTTCGGCTTTGCATCCGGTTACCAAACACCCTGTATATTTTTGTTACAACTCGTATAATAGTATACCCATTGGTTGTTTTTACTTCTTATACACGGTGCCCGTGAGCATTGCGAGAGACTTTAACAGTGTATTTATGATCATATTTAGAGAACAAAATGTCCTTTAAACTTTTCCGAAATTCGCCATAGTTTCAGAGTAAATACTACTTACAAAAAATTGCATTTTGAATTGTTTCTCAGTGTAAAATGATTTTTTGATGGCGATCTCACCGGTATGGGGCATAGTCTAGACATCTCTTATTGACTGATATCAAAGACCTAAGAAACACTTTTCATGGACTAGTTTTTACGAGAAAAAATGTAGCAATTTACTTTTTCCGTTACTTTTTTCTAATGACATTTACTTTTTATGTAGAACAGCATTCCAAAAAACTAAAAAAAAATTAAAAAAAAAAATTTTTTTTGGCGTTTTACAACAAAAGTCATATAATGTTTTTTCATTCTTTTGACCTCAGAAATGCGTGGTTAAAATCTCTCGCAATGCTCATGGGCACCGTGTATAATGTATAGATTATTCGGCGTTAGTATATACCTATTATACCTATATGCGAAGTGGAAGTATGCGAAACTTCACTATTCCATAAAATTATATGCTTGCTTATGCTTAAAGTAATTTATGCAATAATGTTGAATTATTATATAGAAAACTACGCGAAATAAAATAGATGCCAGGCGTCAATTCGGACATTAACTTTATGCCAAACGGCAAACGTTACTTCGTGCGATGAAAATTATGCTTAGTGTACCATCAGGTTCAAAATTGCATGGTCAATTTATCAATGAATTCATTCATAAATTGGCCATGCAATACTGAACCCGATAGTACATATGCGGAACTTAGCTATGCCAAAAGAGTTTATGCTAACAGTAATTTATGAATCTTGAAGCAAATCAAATTATTTTGTTCAATATTTTTTTTTTTTTTTTTTCAGTCATTTATCTATTTCAGTTTCTAGTCAGTCATCTATTTTCAGTAATTTATGCTTAAAATTGTTAAGCAACATGGAATTATTACAAAAAAAGTTACGCCAAAGACAGGGGAACCATTATGAATCACCGACACTAATTCCTTACCCTTAGGTTCACTAGTTAAGCAATATAGAAGATATGCCATGAGAAATTCCATGGCATATCTTCTATATTGCTTAACGAATATCACCTTTGATCCCATAAATATATGTTCCGCCGCTAAATCCAACCTTTGACAAAAATATGCGTATCTTCCGCAATTTTTCCTTCAGTTTGGAGTTCGGGGGCAATGCCACAACCAGCTGTATGTTACATGTAAACAATCATGTAAGCGTGTGTGTGTGATAGCATCGCGAAAGCCTACTAATGCATTACCAACAAGCAAACTCAATTTTAATGAGGTCCGTCGCCCTCAAGTAGGGTTGCCAAATCGGAATTCGACTATTCAGAAACAATTTTTTTTTTACCACGACGGTGGCAAACAAGCATACGGCCCGCCTGATGGTAAGCAGATACCGCAACCTATGGACGACTGCAACTCCAAAGGAGTCACATGCGCGTTGCCGACCTTTTACAAAAAGGAGGATTCACTGTGTTGATGGCTAAAGGAACAAGAAGGTCCCTCATCGTCAACACACTGGGTAACAATTATTGAGTTTCACACAAAAAAAACAAAGTGATATAATTGCACATTAAAGTTAGTCCACGTAATTTTCGCATGAAATTAGGTATTATTAAATACTGATATTTTGAAATATCTATTATCGCTCTTAATTCTCTTCTAAAATACAATTTTATTGTATTGCATAAAGTTGTAAAATAACAGAATTGAGTAACCGATTTTAAAATTCACTTCCAGATTCTCCCAAAATTTCATATGACTACAAGGATAGCTAAGGATGAAGTCACATCTATCAACAACGAATCGCATTATGTAATACAAAAACGTAATTTTGAATGAAGATGCGTCCGCATTCATTCACCCTTCTGCATCTTTCAGCTTCAGCATTGAATGCGTATAAGTGTAGCTATCCATTTAACAACATTTAATTAAACCTAAATCTCCCGACAAAACTTGTCTTCGCAAACAATGATATTTACTATGGATGGGTTATACTCTAACAAAATGAGCAGAAAAAATACTTCCAGAGTTATTTCATAACCTAGCAACGATTCTGTTATGTTTATCTATTTTAACAATCATTACATCTTTGTCACTCTCATTGTTAGAAAATTACAGTTTGTCTCTTTCTCACGCGGGTGACGGGAGCTCATTCGCACGTCCGCATCTCACGCTGGCCGGTGCGCGACTAGCGACAGTTGTTTGAATTCACTCATATTAAGTGCTTCACTTTTGGAGCGTGCATAACCCATCTGTCATTATTATATATCATAGTTCGCAAATCGATTTGAAGAACATAGTTAAAATCTATATATTTTGAATATTCCTTCGATCTGGCAACCCTTCCTGCTCCCAATAGTCTTCAGTCAACAAATGTGCATATATTAATGTATATCAAAGTACAATGGGGCTGTTCATAAATTACGTCATTTCAAATGGGGGGGGGGGGGGGTCTGGACATCGGATGATGGTAGCATGACGTAAGGGGGGGGGGCGGTCATTCCGAAGATCACATCATCTCTCGCATCTTTAAAAAGTGCTTCAATGTGTAAAAAAGGAATGAAATTCGTGTTTCTATAAACTTTTAATGCTATAAAATATTATCTACTAAATAGTTTTTTATTTTACAATTAAGCTAAAAACGCATTTTTTAAAATGACGTGACTTTATTTGGCAGGGGGAGGGTTGGATGATTTTAGGGGGGGGGGGGGTAAAAAAAATATTGATGATGTAATTTATGAACAGCCCCAATCGACGTCAAAGATATGTTTACACTTTTGCATCTTACTCCTTTGTAATAAGGTTCAAAATGCATACATATTTTTGGCGTTGACTATTCAAATCAATCTGGCGCGTTCACTGGCCGGTCGTTATAATTTTACCCCGGCTGTAGGTACTATTGTAATAGTACATTACTTACCAAGGACAGTAAAAGAAAGAACGCCCGAAATCGCAGGTATTTGTGATCCGAGCCGCAGGCGAGGGTTGTGAATATGCGATAGAAGGCTTTCTTATTTACTGCCCATGGTGAGTACACAATTTTACGTCTCCAGGTCTCCACCTAGCCATAATGCGAGTTTTAGCGTACGCGAAGCGTGCGGTAAAACTCACATTATGGCCAGGTGTGACGTAATAGTAGTTTATGTGACTGCAATATAATGAGGGCTTCACACGTTTTTCATCGATTTTTTATAAGTTTTGAGTCGATATCCTACATTTTCACAATAGACAGATTTATAAGACATATGGTTATCGGTTCTCCAATCTTTTATCTCTACAGAAAAAGCCTGGTTTAGAAAAAAGTAATACTTATTTATTTATTTTTTTAACTATTCGAATGCTGTGTAGGATCTTACATATACAAAATCTACATAATTGGGTTCCTCTTTAACGTCTCTAAAACTCACGAGAGGTTTTAAATTTCAAATTAATTAAAACAAAAGTTATGGTCAGAAAACCTGTTTTTTGGCTTAAATTGTTCAACTTTGATGCCAAATATTTTGAAGACAATGTATTTTAAAGTAAATATGGGATACTATATTGTGTAAAACCCTTACTGATAATATGATAAAAAAACTTTAGAAAACTAAAGGATTCAGATCGAAGGTCATTGGGGCCAGGGAGCCCCTTAAAATACGAGTGTGGTTTTATGAAACGAAGGAAGTGAGTTTCATAATAAGATCACACGAGTGTTTTTAGGCCTAATTACGTACAGTTGCATACACTGCTTTATCTACACACGTATTATAAATCCTAAATGACGTGTTCGGAAACCATTAGAATGACCGCCATTGCACCGCCATGGCCAACTCGATTGTGGCGCGGTCGGGGGGGCGCGTGCCGGCGGTCGGGGAGGAGGGCGAATTTTCATTAGTTACCGTTATATCGATGAGGTAAAGAATTTTCATACGTTTTTACCACTCTGTCACAGATAATACACTGATGTTACGTTACTGGTTACGCCCTACATACGGTTTCCGAACGCGAAATAGAGGATTTATGATATTGGTGTAGATAAAAGAATATATCGACTCAAATTCGATCTGACAAAAAAAAGTTAGGAATATATTCTATTTTCCCGCAAGGCATCAAGCATTAATTCCACATCCAGTCGAGAAAAAACTTTAAGTTCAAACGTTAGCACTATTTTGCTATAACCTTTCATAAGCGTTATTTTATCTTAAAAATCATTTACGGATTTGGTATCAAAATAATTTACTGTTTTCATCAAATTGACATCAATTTTTTTTCATGACAACCTATATTACCAAAACATTCGACGTACCGTAATGACTAATGAAATTAGGCAATTTTATGTGTATTTGACATGGACTTGATAACAACAAACGGATGATCCTGATCAACATCAAATTCAAATCAAAGCACTGACACATTATTTTCTTCGAATATGCCTCTACCTCTATTTCAGACTATTTTATTTTTATACCATGGCGGTGGCAAACAAGCATACAGGCCGCCTGATGGTAAGCAGCTACCTAGCTGGAGTTCAATATAAAGGAGGATTCACTGGTGCCGGCTACAGGGACCAGAGGGTCCTTCGTTGTCAACACCTCTGTTCTCTGAGGTCTCTGGCTCGCAACCTGGGGGCCTACCGCGAAGTTCGAAAATCGGCAATTCATTGTCCCCGTCTCTATCGCTCGTGCATATTCGAAAGAGAGTAATGCAAATAGACGAGTAGACGAACGAAGTGGTTCGCGGTTATACTCCTGATTCGGGAATACTTTTCTTGCAAGATTTCTTAAACACGGGGCCTCTAGTATCTTTACGAGGAAGGCCTCAGATAACCCGCGATTACGATTGTTTTGATACAAACTGTCACTTATTAGTGTCGTGGCGATTAACGACTAGTTTATCAGTTATCACTTATCAGTGCACTTTCCTCGTCACACACTTTTTGAAACCTCAGGCTATAGGTCACCAGTGTATCCTATGAGCCAAGAGAAATAAACTGAATTTATTGATATATAACAATATGAATACAACAGAATATTAATCTACATACGAAGTGAAAATTATAGGATTTTATTATATAGTATGTAGAAAATAAAATTAAAATAAAATAGTCGTACAGTTCATAAGGCTTTCGCAGACACCTTCAGCTATTATAATTTATTGTTACGAGTATCATCTCTTCTGAGTAAAATGCTTTGTTAACGAAAGAATTTAATAAAACTACAATTAATACTATATATACTAGATTATAAACAAAACTACCTGTGGAAGAGCGTGTTCTCTTAACACAAGTATCTTAAATACTTAAAAAGAGGCACCAGCATATTGTAAACCTAATCTTAGTTACTGAAAAAAAATTTTTTTATTTTATTTATTTATTTTAAGTGTTGCAAGGTTAGTCGACATGCAGAAGGGTGGCACCATCATCAAATCAAATCCAAGACTGACTGGTGTGCGAACGTCACCCTTTTAAGTCAGCTTAAAAGGGCGGCGTGTGCCGCGAAAATATGATATATAATAACTAGAGATACGTTATTCACGCGCCAAAAGTGATTTTAAAAAGAGCCGATCGGTTTGTCTATTTCTTGTCGCACACCAGCAAGCGAGAGACGTTGACGTTCTGACGAGCTCCCGTCAGCCGCGTGCGAAAGAGACAAGATGATGAAGAAGAAAAAGAACGACTCCACTTAGCCTACTCCTGCTACTACACCTACACACCTTTCCAAGAGCAAATGCTCGAGCTACTATTAAAAATACTACTACCTACTCAAATCAGTAATATTTGAAGAGATCCCTCGATTTCTCCAAGATCTTATAATCTAATCCATCCAGCGTCTTCATATAATCGGTAAACATACATACAAAATAGCTGACACACAGATCCCGACAAATTGAGAATTCGCAATCTTGAAGTCTGTCAAAAACAATAATTACAAAAATGTCTTTTTTGCGAACATAGAAAAACATTACAGAATTCCTTGCTAGGATATGAAATTTTGAAAGTAGTTTTGTGATCATTATGTTTTTTTTTTTTTTGTTGTGGCTTTTGGTAAATTAGCCAATGTCACGTGGATTAAATTAAAAGTTAGGGAAACTGATAGGAACTATAGGTGTAAACGAAAATACGGAAAATTTGGAAAAGAAAGGATTGGGTTTACAGGAATATTATAAATACTATAATTTTATATCATTTTTTTCTAGAAATACAGATATAATTTTATAAATATCATAAGAATGATTAAAAAGTAAACAATTTATGGATGTGGGAAATGGGATGCTAAGTAATACAAGATTCGAAAGAAATTCAGATCGGTCGTAAAGTACACAAGCGAAGAAAAAATTATTCATGTCCCCATATTCCCCACAGGGACAATGAGGATCCGGTTTTTTATTTATTCTGTGTAAAAACTCCGGGGTACAAACATGACCCAAGCGCATTCTACACAGAACAGAAGTACTGGATTTTGAAAAAGTTAATTTGCTAAACCATGGTTTCGTTGGAATGGATGGTTGAATCCGTCTATAATGTTGACCTTTTGAGGAGTCTCTATTCCAAATCATATTCCATTCCCGAAACAAATACACATTCGATAGATTTATTAAGTCATTGCAATAGTTCATGTAGGGGACGATGTCCCCCACGCGTGTGGCCTCGTTCGCTAACTGGTCAGCTCTTGCGTTGCCGGGGATACCAACGTGACTTGGCACCCAAGCCAAAACGACAGTACAACCTTCCTGTGAGCACTTATATAAAAGATTCCTTACATTAAAAACTATAGGAGATTGTTTGTGGGACTTAAAAAGGAACCTCATTATTGCTTCTAAAGCACTGCGGGAATCACAAAATATTATCGTTTTTGGAATCTTAAGCATGAGAACATATTCTATAGCTTTTAGTATACCAAAACATTCTCCAGTGTAAACAAGTTGTATTACTTTGTATTGTGAATGGTAGACCCCCACGCCAACGCAACCGTTATCACCATGTTTAGAGGCATCTGTATACAAACAGTGCCAATCAGACCAATCAAGATTCTTTCCTTTAATGAATTCCAGTTTTGGGTTAGATTATAACCTATCCAGGAAAAAAAAACATTGACTGTAAAGCGGTTATCACACTGATGCGGATCTCAGGCCGCTTCGGTGTGCGAGCGGGACAGTGCTATACAAGCTCCTAGCCTAGTGAGTATTATTTGCATAGAAGTATATAACGCTCCCACGCCGGAGTAGCGTACAGTTTCGCATTAAATGTGACGGCTACCTAAGGAAGTCTGAAAGTAGATTAAATGCCAAGGGGGTGATATTTTTTATCGCGTCGAGACATAATTTATCAAAGATTATTCGTAATCACTTTGTTTGTGGGCCTGATAAAGGAAGAATGCGTTGTAATTACGAGTAGATACATAAGAAAATAGCCTACTAATTATGTACGTAGGTACCTGATAACCAGAGCCGGATTAGCCTTTAGGCAGAGTAGGCAACTGCCTAGAGGCCCCGCATCGGCCAGAGGCCCCGCGTGCACAGAAAAAAAATCTTTCATATTAAAAATGAAATTGGAAAATTTGTATATATCGGCTACGGGCCCCGCGTGTGCACACAGGAAAATGAAAATATTTCATAGAGTAAGAGATATTAGTTGTAAAATTTGTATATATCGGCTACGGGCCCCGCGTGTGCACACAGGAAAATGAAAATATTTCATAGAGTAAGAGATATTAGTTGTAAAATTTGTATATATCGGCTACGGGCCCCGCGTGTGCACACAGGAAAATGAAAATATTTCATAGAGTAAGAGATATTAGTTGTAAAATTTGTATATATCGGCTACGGGCCCCGCGTGTGCACACAGGAAAATGAAAATATTTCATAGAGTAAGAGATATTAGTTGTAAAATTTGTATATATCGGCTACGGGCCCCGCGTGTGCACACAGGAAAATGAAAATATTTCATAGAGTAAGAGATATTAGTTGTAAAATTTGTATATATCGGCTACGGGCCCCGCGTGTGCACACAGGAAAATGAAAATATTTCATAGAGTAAGAGACATTAGTTGTAAAATTTGTATATATCGGCTACGGGCCCCGCGTGTGCACACAGGAAAATGAAAATATTTCATAGAGTAAGAGATATTAGTTGTAAAATTTGTATATATCGGCTACGGGCCCCGCGTGTGCACACAGGAAAATGAAAATATTTCATAGAGTAAGAGATATTAGTTGTAAAATTTGTATATATCGGCTAGGGGCCTCGCATGGGTAAAGATGTTTAAAATGTTTCATAAAATTAAATATACCTTAGTGACTGACTTAATATATCGACACATTTTTTTTGTTATATAAGTTTTGCCGTTCCCTGGATAAACATACAATAAATAATAATATAATAGTTTTTGATCAAAACAAAATTTATATATTTTTTTGTCTTATTTTATAAGTACAATTAATCTTGAACCAAGTAAATCAAGATCTTCCAGTGACTTTTGACATACGCTTTGTGGCAAACGACAAGACGTCTCATTGAGTAGGGTGACCAAATTGTATTAAAAAATGTATTTTTCTACCTGAATAATTATTATTTATATTGACGAAAATAAATTAATAACACCATTAGTTAGATTTATCTTTAAACTGTATCTTGCCTTCTCTTGTTACACGAACCCAAAATCAGCTTGTAGTAAACAATAATTCGTGTCTTAAGTAAGCGTAAACGTGACAACGTTAACCCCGAGATGCGCAGTGACAGATCAATAATAATAATAATAATAATAATAAATACTCTTTATTGCACACCTCATACAGTTACAAGCACAAATTTTACAATTAGATAAATTTAGGTAGAGGTAACAACAGGCGGTCTTATCGCTAATGAGCGATTTCTCAATCAATCAATGGTCATTGGTCACCGCTATCGTTGCGGGGTCGCATGCGCACGCGGCACACCACGAGGATCTGTCTATGGGTGATTGGCTACACATATTTTAGGGTTCCGTAGTCAACTAGGAACCCTTATAGATTCGCGATGTCCGTCTGTCCGCGGCTTTGCTCAGTGATGATTAGTACTAGAAAACTGTAATTTGGTATGAGAATGTGTTTTTATCACGCCGAAAACGTGGTAAAACAAAATCTGAAAAAATATTATTTTTAGGGTACCTCCCGTACACACGAAGTGGGGGGTGAATTTTTTTTTCCTCCAACCCTTGCTCCTACCCTTGTGTGGGGTATCGTTGGATAAGTCTTTCAAAAAGAAATGAAATGAAATGAAATATTTTATTGCTAGAACATAGTGTTTACATTGGTCTTATAATAAACAGGTGTCCTTATGTTCTACCTTATAGTAGGCATGCAATGATAAGTAGAGCAAGCGGCAAGCAAGCAAGCAATTTATATACAATATGTCATGTCAGTAGAATTATTATAGCACTAAGCTAGATATCAAAATTATTAAAAATGTCATATTAAAAATTATTTTATCTTAGAATGTCAAATTAAATTTTATAGGATAGGTAAATTAGATAACAAACATGAATAAATAACATAATTTACACTATTACTAATTATATTACAATTACTAATTATCAACAAAATAATAAGAAATGGCTTAGTTACTGATTCCCGTCGGACAGAAATTCCTCAACAGAGTAATAACATTTTGATAATAGCCATTTACAGAGGGCACTTTTAAACAATTTTGGATGGCTATCTGATATACATTTTGGTAATTTACGGTATATGAGGATTACCATGTAAAAGGCATTGTTTTTAAATATATCTTTTCTTGCTCTAGGCAAGAATATTTGGTCTTCCCGTCTGGTGTTTCTAGGATAAAAGGTATTATTTGTATCAAAATATTCAGGATGCGCTCTTACAAAGAGCGATGCCTGTAATATGTACATGCATGGTAGGGGTAGAACTTTCATGGATTTGAATAGTGGTCTACATGGTTCTAGATAGTGGGCGTTGCAAACGGCGCGTATACATTTTCTCTGAATTAGGAATGCTTTGTGGATATCAACAGAGTTGCCCCAGATCAATAAGCCATAATTCAGAACGGAGGAGACATGTCCGTGGTAAGCTGTTAAGGCTACGGCTTTAGATGTAATATTGTTTAGTCTCCTAAGAGCAAATACAAACTTGTCAAGCTTTTCACATACGTCAGTAACATGGTTTTTCCAGCTGCAGTATTTATCTATATGTATGCCTAAAAACATAGTGGATTCTTCTTCTTTTACTGTCTCATTTTCATATTGAATGTCCAAGTCGATATCTGTACCTCTATATGTCCTAAATTGCATTACACATGTTTTATTAATATTTAATTTTAAATTATTATTGTCAAGCCAATGAATTACATTAATTACAGTGTCATTTATGTCTTTACTAAAATTACTTAAATTGTCAGATTTTATTATCAAGGTAGTGTCATCGGCAAACATTATGCAGTCATGTTGCACGTGTCTAGGCAAATCGTTGACGTATAAAAGGAATAATAATGGACCTAGTATGCTCCCCTGCGGTACTCCACAGCGGTTATATTTATATTCAGACCTTATGGATACTAGTTCATCATTGATAATCCGTTGAATTTCCGCACATTGTTCCCTCCCAGAAAGGTAACTTTGTATCCAGTTTAGCGCGTTTCCTCTTATACCATACTTTTCTATCTTGGACAATAGTATCGAGTGTGTTACAAAATCAAACGCTTTACTTGGGTCCAGAAAGACAGCTGCTACGGGTATTGGAGTTTTATTATTTATTGATTCTGATACTAATTTTATAAGATTAAAGCGTAGTCGACCTCCCTTTACGAAAGCCAAACTGCTGATCATTTATTATCGAGCAAGCATTGAGGAAATCTAATAGACGTTTGTGCATAGCTTTCTCTAAGATTTTAGATATAACTGGTATGATAGTTATAGGCCTGTAATTGCCCATGAGGGTTTTGTCAAGCTTTTTGTATATTGGTTTGACAATGGATCGTTTGAGATTGGTTGGAAACTTTCCTTGCACGAACGACAAATTTACTATGTGTGCGAGCGGTAACGCAATCTCGTCCGCACAGCACTTTAATACTTTAGTTGCTATATTGTCCACGCCTACTGCATTACTGTTGTTTAAGGACATTATAATTTTGTGCATGGCTTGTTTGTCGTAAGGTTTGAGAAATATAGTTTTTGTGTTTGCAGGTATTTCTAGATATGCCTGATTTTGTAGTCCTCTATTTGTAACCTGTGTGTTAGTGAGATCAATAAAGAAGAGTACGGGTCTTTTAAAACAGTTTTTCGATAAACCTAAAACTTTCGTAAATAATAGCTCCGAAAGTTTAAAAAAGTGCATTCCCCTTTAACTTTTGATCCGTTGGTCAAAAAAATTTGGAAATTTTTTAAGAAAGTGCGGCTACTTTTAATGAAAACTATATTGAAATAAATCGTTTGTGCCGTTTTTGAGTTATAAATAACTTAAAACGCATAATAAAAATACGTAATGCTCTTGGCCGGATTTTTTAATTTTTTTTCTGTATTGCTAAAAATACATATTGTAACGTTGTTACATTGTCTTTTGGTTCTAATTAGAATAGTTTCTTATCAATCAATTTCAACACCTTCGATTCGATCGGTTATAACAATGCTTCAAACAGCGCCGTTCGAATGCACCTTGTGTTTATCTGTATGGGGTTGTCATCTAATAATTTAGCCTAAATTATGGGTTTTTCTTCTGTCATTTTTAATAACATTGGCGTTTGATAAATAGGTATTTTGGAAAATTAGTAAATGAAATGTAGTCAAAGAAAATGTATCTGGAAATTCTGAAAGCGGGTTTTGAAGTAAAGTATTTGGATATTTAGTATCATGTCTTTGACCTATTGATAGGAAAGTTGTTTCGCTGGAATCAATCAACAATAATCAGAGGGATTTATATTTATTTAATTGCCACCCTGAATTGGGTCCTCTGCCCTCTGGTTCCTCCATCTTGGGAGTCACTAGGGATGACTCGGTCATTTGATTTGCGGCCTTGTGCAAGGGGGGGCTCAAGCAGCCTTCTGAAATTTTGCCCTTGGTGGCAGCGAAGGTGGCGGTTCAATAATCCTCGGTTACCTGCAAAGGAGAATCGTAAGTAAAGATTAATAGGGTTTTTGGCTATCACGGCGTGAAACGTGTTCTAGTTATTTTGACCATGCTTTTGGTTTTCAGATTTGAACTTGCCTGAGGGAGGGCGTGCTCTGTAGAGATGTTATAGGAATATTTTCCATTCTCCGGTAAGGTTTCTTTCTTCAGTTTTGTAAATTTATCAGGGCTGTAGTTCAGTCGACTAATGCAGATAATTTATTGTTCCTTGCAGGAGTCGGGTGTTGTTTTATTTTCAACCATAGTGTTGTATTTTACAACCATTGTACAAAGTGGTACAAATGTTATAGTGAAGACTAAAATTGTACTCTCATATCATTATGGATCGAGCAGCGGCTCCTCCATGCGTTTCATCACCACATTGTTCCGGCCAAGCGGTCTGAGCTTCTCGGAAGTCGGTGCCCCGCTGCAAAGTCTGTGTGAGCAGTTTCCGGACAGCGTCCTGTAGCTTTGCGACGTGGCAAGCTTCTTGCACATCAGCGACTGGCGAAGAACAGCTTCTGAGGTCGGTTCAGTCCTTTATTAATTTTAAATGGCAGTAGGAATTCTGTGGAAAAGTAAATATCATTAGTTTTGAGAACCAACATTAAGTATTTAAATTTAGAAATCTCTGATATATAAAACCATAGGGACTAACCTAAGTAGTTAAGAATTTGGATAGAGACCTGAATAAATCTCAACCTTTGAACCTTGTTAACGACCTAGCTTAACCGCTGAGCTCCTAGAAATTTTAGTTGGTGTCGAACTTAAACGAAAAGAGAGATTTATCCAGTGTTTAGATTTAAAAATTATTTTCAAAAGCAAGAATAGGTAATAAAGATTTAGTACAGTATCCACTTGTTTAATTTCACACCAGCCCTGCATAGAGCAAGACCCTTGCGACATCAACATTTGATTTAGTGATTTAATAATAATCTATTTAATTGTGTTCAGGAAAAATAAGCTGTGGCATAGTTCTAGGTTATCGAAACCTAGCCTAAATTTTATCTACCTGACAATATCATTAATTGAATGGAAGTTGAAATTAAGGCATCGAACAAAATGGATAAAACTGACCTCAGGCCTCATGCGTATTTTAGAGGATTGATATTTTATTTGTATATTGAATTAATATTTTCTAATACATGACTAGTGAGTGAACTTTAACCCTCCATTGCATCATTCTCAAAAATATCTAAACATGCACTTTATCGCCTTGACAATAGAGGCGTTGTTCAGATATTTGTGACTACCTTGGCCGGTCCGATATATCTGATGGCGACTGTACAGTCAGCTGCAGAGAAAAAGACTCCCCTGCATACAAACTTTCTAAGGTCACGGACTTTAATTGTTGAGCTGTTTATTTACGGTTACTAACATTTTGCCATCTTGACAAATACCTCGGCCTCGAGCCCGTATTTTTACCGCCCGCGTGATTTCAACTTGCAATTACATTCAAAGTCAATCTTGTTTGTTTCACTATCACCGCCATAAACCTAATCGGCGCAAGAGTCGCGGAAACTGCCACCACGACCCTGCGTACATATATAATGACTTAAGTGTCTTTGAAACCCACGATATTTCAGACGTTTTAGTCTTTATTCCAGCGCATGAGTTATCTTTATAGTTGAGATTAGTCGAAACACTTGTAGTTTAACAACGTCATATCGCCGGATTATTAATATTAAACGGTTATTAAACTGCGATACGATCGCTGCATGTGAGCGACGTTCATCGTTATTGCCCTGCTTTGCAGTAAAAACCTAAATAAATACCACTCATAATTATGTCTATCCTACAAATAATATAAATGCAAAGTTATGTAGGTACCTATGCTTATCCAAAATATTTGTTCCTTATAAACGCAAAACGGCTTAATGGATTGGGATAAAATTAGACGCGTATGTAGATCATATAAGGTACTTTATCCTAAAATTCATTCAATAGAGGGCTTACCGCAAACATCGAACATAGATTTTTATTTATCTGCGTCTCTTTCGCTCGTATTTACAAGTGCAATAGAGAGGGATAGAACGAAATATCGATTTCCGTTGTTCGCGATAAGAAGTGAAATGCGGGTACAAAGTCCGAGAGCATGAAAGGGGAATTTAGCAATACTTTTGTAAAATTTGGCCCTACAGGATTGTGGAGAAAAGAGAGTCCTTTACCCCGCATAGGTCCAATTCGACAGCTGAAAATTGACATTCGCTTGAAACCACAACACAATTCTAGTACAAAACACCCCCCCCCCCCCCGCATACAATCTTTTTCACATGTGTCAAACCAAACAAGTAGCCTATGGAAATAGCGAACTCGCATGGATACAAAGTTTCACGGTTTGGCATTTCGAATAGGGCTTGCACTATAACAGACCAATTAAAAAAAACAGGAATGCGTCGTGATTGCGTGGCGGGCGGTCCATACAACCTCTATTTATTTCAATCGGAGACAACGGCTGACCGCGATTGCTCATTGGGAATAATTAAAGTTCAAGCTTGGTGGGCGACGCACATCGCCTTTCATCACCCAATAGAGTCAACGAGTCTGAGGCCCGCTCGGCAACCTATCCTCATTAATTTATCTATGCATGAGTTTATACGAAATCGACTGCCACCTGACCTCCCAACCCAGAGGAGAAACTAAATAAGACCATTTGGATTAAGGCAGGTTTCCACACGATGTTGTCGATGCAGAATTAAAGTTGTCAGATGATAAAATAGATATAACACGGCTGCTGCGTCACCAGGTCCTTTTCCTTTGAACCTGGTTGGACACGCTGCCGCGTGTCTAGATCGATACGTAATACGTAATCCATTTTGGAGCTGCATAAATTGCATTACCTACCTACGTTAAGATCACTTATATAGTTGATATCCCTCGACCTAACCTTTTAAGCGAGGATACACCTATATAGGGGTCTACGCAAGGCAAATGAGGCATATACTACATTTTCCTCAAATCTTCTCGAAGTTCCGCATTTGGAGTCACACATTATTTTAATAGTTTTAAATAATAATAATTTTAAACAAAAATGAACCGACTTCACTTAGCCTACTCCACCTTTTTAAAAGCAAATGCCCGAGAACTGTAAAAAATACTCATATCGCTGTAGGTGCGCCTATAATATTTGAATTTTCCAGGATTCCATCACAATTGTCATGTATACTCTTCAAAACAAAAGTATAATTTTCGAAATCGGTCCAGCCGTCTACGAATAACCGGTGAACATACATCTAAATATATAAAAGAAGAAACTGACTGACTGACTGACTGACTGACTGACATATCAACGCACAACCCAAACCGCTGGTTCTAGATATTCCAAATTTGGCACGTAGGTTCCTTATAAGGTCTAGGGATGCACTAAGAAAGAATTTTTCAAAATTCACCCCCTAAGGGGGTAAAATGGGGGTCCAAAGTTTGTATGGCGAATCAAGATTTGTTAGACTATTTTATTCGAAACTTCGCAGGAGTATTCCTAACGATAAATGAGTAAACACGTGTTTCAGGTTTTTTGAAAATTCAACCCCTAAAAGGGGCAAATGTGTTTACAAAGTCTGAAAATCAACATGGGTATCCTTTTTAAGTACTTATAGTACGCGGGCGAAGCCGCGGGAAAAGGCTAGTAAAAATAAAACAAAGATCACGATAAATTGAAAACCTCCTTCGTAATCTTGAAGTCGGTCGAAAAAACTCAGGCAAAAATTCGCGAATTGCGATAATCATGCGCCCTCTCGTAGGCCTCGTAGCTGTCAACATCGTGCGATGCGCAATTGTTTTGACCTGCGCTGAAGTCTTTCATGATAATTATCAATTGTGTTGTCCTGCGCCAGAATGATTCGTGATAATTGTCGACTCCGCGCAGGTATCATTGCGTATGCAGCCGAATCGATAGGTGCCATCTTGACCGTTGACCGTTGAACTCGGTTGTGCTATTTAATTGTTTGGTTGGTTATTAATAAGAATAATTTGAATTATCGGTTAAGTCGGTTATTTTTTCTTTAAAGTTTGAACTTTAAAGAAAAAATAACCGACTTCACCGTTACTTCATCGTATTGAGCTACTCCACCTTTCTAAGAGCTGTCCGAGCTACTGTTACAAATATTAGGTGTCCCTATACTATTTTAGGAGTTCCCTTTATTTCTCCAGGAGTCCAACATCAATTCCACTAGTTACCTCATTTGGTATAAGCACTGAATATCTGTAGTAAATTCGTCAAAATGTATAGGTAGTTGAAATCAAAGTGGTTATGGCTTCTTTTGCACCAGATGAGCGGGGATGCGTTGCGAAGAATGTGTTTGTTAAGAACCAATCCTAGAGCTGCGCTGCGCGAGGATAAGTAAATGAAGTTATTCTTTAGCTTCTTAAAAACACATTCCTCGCAACGCTCATCTCTGGTGGAAACGCAACCTAAGCTCAAATCACAAATTCCGTCAGGTCTAACGGTAACGGCAGGAACTGCCTGAATAATACAGTGTCCTACGCATGGCTTTTTGTCCCGTCTTAATCCCCTACCTTCAAAGCGCTCGCAGTGGCCCACTCAGCGCCCTTTACATGACCTTTGGTCTTGTTGGTCCCATTACTCCCATTTTAGTCCCCTACCTTCAAAGCGCGCGCAGCGTCGTCTATCCTCAGCGGCGGCGGCAGGAACTGCCTGGCCCATTCAGCATCTTCAGTATATCCGTTGGTCCCGTTAGTCCCGGTGTGGTCCCCGTTCATCTTGGCGTGGACGTTGACGCGCGGCGCGCGCCCGTTCACCGCCGTTGACATGTCAAGTTCAGGTCAACTGAAAATAGAAACAATTATTAAATGATGCTCCCATTTTGAGCTGTGAATTCGGGTTTAAGCATGGCTCACGGTAGCGTTCCGCGTATTTTGTATAGAGAACGTCACATGACCTGGATCACGTGACGCTTTCTATACAAGATGAAGTGTCGGAAGTGTCGTGTAGCGTGAACCATCCTTTACTCTAATTCATCGCCGGGATTTTCCAAAAACCTTGGATATTTTTTTACATCAGGTAGGTATCGTTATTATTTTTATTTAAAGTTAAAATATTTTTTAATCGCATTCGGGAAGCGTAACGTGGCATTCGCATGACATTGGCAAATAGTATTTATCATATATACAAAAGCTAAATACATCTTTCGTGGTGTAGTACCTACTTACAGTCTTACAACTTACAACACAAGACTTCATGAGCTTACGTACCGTGGGACTAAGTGCGCTTTCACATTATCCGATCCGATATCGGATGTCAGATAGGACCACGAAGAAGACAAATAAAAAAATTGTGATTTTAATATTTTTTTCTTAAAATACCAAATGTTCATTGCTCAAAAGAAAGTACTAACGCAAAAAAGGTGAACTTAATGCCAAAGGGTACTCTCTAGCAGCTCCTTTTTTTCTTGAGTTATCCGACATCTGATATCGGATCGGACAGTGTGAAAACGCTCTAAGTCTGTTCGTGTTAAAATGTCTCATATTTATCTTTTTAAGTTACCTACCAAGAAAATCAATGGAAGTTTTTACTAGATTCTTTTTCCTACTATTAAGTATAGTCACAAGTTGAAGGTTAAAATTCAGTGCACTCGTTATCAAACCTAATTAAGCATACCACGCTTGACCTGTTTGTTATCAGTTGCAAAATAATTTGAGAGACTTCTTAACTTTCTTATCGCACAAACTAGGTAACAGTGGAATTATGCGCAGGGATGTTTTTATAATTATAATTAATTGGTTGTAGCAATAAAAATATTGCTTAATTGTCGTTATCGAAGGTGTGACATTGACTTTTTGACGAGGCGCCACGGAGTCAGATATAGCTTGAAAATTTTCCGGATATTATCCGGATAATCCGGCTACTATCCGGATAATTCCATACAGATTACTATTGATAATATCCGGGTTTCAAGCCCTAGTCAGGTATTAAAGTCACAAAATACATTTCATACGAAAACAGCGCAGAATTCAGCTGTCATAGACAAAGATCAGCCCGAAAGGAAAAGGGCTGCATATCGGAATACTACAGGTACCGTTTTAAAACGATATGACGTGATACCGTTTATTTCGGTATGATTTCAGTAGAGCAACCGAAAGTTATCTGTACTGATATATGCATAACGGTACCGTTATTTCTGTAAATACCTCAACCGTTTTCATAAAGGTATCGTTTGAGCTTGAAGTATGCGCTACCTGCCGGCTTACCGCGGCCCGCTCCCTCGCTCAGTTCCTTTATCGCCGCACACGCCGTAAAAGCTACGATTTAAAATTTCGTTACCGAAATAATAACGGTTGGATATCGTTATAATGACGGTATAAGTACCGTATCAAAAAATTGCGATATCGTAATTTTATAACGGTAGCGTACCGTTATATTTCAACCGGTATAGTTCCACCTATATAACATAAAGGTATCGATATTCTATAGCGCTACCGTACCGCTTACATTTTAACAAAAAACGGTCCCTGTGCTGTGCTTAAGTGAGTGTCACGCCTAAAATCACATCATGTAATGCATCTTTCGAGCGATTGTCCCGGCCATTTTAATTATTTCTCGTAGTAATAATGATAAAGTATACCTATATTATAATTTCTGGTAGTAATAATATTAGACTTATTTTTAATAACCGATAGCGATAACGATGTCTCATTGCCAAATAATTAGATAAAACTCCAAGGTTGGACTGATAAGGGCGCGAATTGAATATTTTTTTCCACTTGGGCAACGATAGTTGATTATTATGCATGACAGCCATAACATCATTTAGAAAATCGAACGATGACATGAAAAAATATATTTTTATCATACTTACAATGAAATATTATCGTTACGTTTGTTATAGGCTTATAAATTCCTGTTTTAGGCGTAGCAACTCAAGGGGACTGTAATTGGATTCCATACAGGCGTAGGCCTGCTCTTTGCAAACTTTGTAAACTTTATATCAAAGATGGCGGCAGCTTTTACGAACAGCTGATTTTGTTTAGTATTTTTTCCCGTGACAATAAGAATAGTAATATAAGTTTACGAGTAAACTAAAAGAGTAAAGAATAGTGAGTAAAGTTGTACTTACTAACATGATATGGATAGTTTCCGAAGTAAATAAATATTTTATTTTATTTTTAATGCCTTATGAATGGAGCTTATATTTTTTTTAGGAAATCGGATTCCTGTTCTCATATTGTTATCCTACTAGTCTACCTACTTGGCCGGTAATCCCTGTTTTCCCTGTCTCTTCTGTAATATACTACTTATATTATGTTCACTTTCGTATGTCATTGCCACCTATATTCAGTGGGCTCGCGCGTAAACGTCAACATAGTATGTTGGCTTATCTAAAAACATATGTCAGTCACGCTCAGCAAACTAATGATCACAATGTTTGTCCATAAATTACTTCAATGTCACCTGTTTTTTTTACTTATCCTGTGTGGTACAAATTCTAAGCAGGTATTTTAGGTCAAATCACGCTTATTTCCACGCCAAGTAGACCTCTACTTCAAGGCGCTTTTAATCCAAGTCGGTACAAATCTACTAAATAAAGCAGTCGAAAAACTAAAGCTCTCGGTTCTGGTTAATTATTCACGCCGTATGGGGTCGAGACTTTTGGTCGGCGAGGTCCCAGCGCCTGTCAACTTTTCAAGCAGATGTCGAATTGACTAATCGACGGTACTGGTGACGGACGAGCTGGCAGCTTCCTTGCTCAATGGATCAGCACTGCAGTACAGCGTGGAAATGCTGCTCGACCATGCCGCAGGCACCCATTTTTTGATATTTATTTATTCGTTTTTAGGGTTCCGTAGTCAACTAGGAACCCTTATAGTTTCGCCATGTCTGCCCGTCCGTCCGTCCGTCCGCGGATAATCTCAGTGACCGTTAGCACTAGAAAGCTGAAATTTAGTACTAGTATGTATATCAATCACGCCGACAAATTGGTAAAATAAAAAGTGGAAAAAAATGTTTTATTAGGGTACCTTCCCTAATATGTAAAGTGGGGAGTGATTTTTTTTTTCATTTCAACCCTAACGTGTGATATATTGTTGGATAGGTATTTAAAAATGAATAGGGGTTTACTAGAATCATTTTTTGATAATGTAAATATTTTCGGAAATGATCGCTCCAGAAGTTAAAAAAAATGTGTCCCCCCCTCTAACTTTTGAACCATAAGTTTTAGAAATATGACAAAAATCTCAAAAGTAGAACTTTATAAAAACTTTCTAGGAAAATTATTTTGAACTTGATAGGTTGAATAGTTTTTGAAAAAAAATTACAAAATAATTTCTGAATTAAGTTTGTTTTAACCGTATAAGCAGGTGTTTATTGTACCTGTAATTTCTACAAAATAACAATGAAATGACGTGCTTTCAAAAACTCTTAAGTGGGGACACTTACTGTGACGGACGGAAAACTACGGAACCCTGCACTGAGCGTGGTCCGACACGCTCTTGGACGGTTTTTTATTTTATTTTTATTAGCTTATACCGATGGCCGTTGGGTCGGAAATCTTCTCGAGTGGCGACCACGAACCGGAGAGCGCAGCGTGGGTAGACCCCCCACAAGGTGGACTTATTTTTATTTATCGTATGGCTACATGTCACTGGATATAGATAGGTATTTCTTCCCAAGGGTAGTAGTAATGGGAAAGCAGATAATAATGAAAATCCAGTGAGTGCTGCGAGGTCCAGATGGGACAGTGCAGCTGCCAAGTTTGTTACTCTTATTGCACCACCCCGGGATTACGTGTAGGGTTGTCTAAGGTGTTTCCTACGGACGCAGAGGATCCCCAGTGTCCCAAGGTGGACTGATGACCTGGTACAGGTCGCGGGAGTCCGCTGGATGCGGGTGGCGAAGGACGGATCATTGTGGCACTCTTTGGGGGAGGCCTATGATTAGCAGTGGACGTCTTTCGGCTGATATGATGATGATGATGATGATACCTATATTTAATTCATGGATATTTTTACGTATTATTAGTTTTCGTCCGAAAAATAAAATTACTTTTCAATAATGTTTAAACCGGTTCACACACCCGTCATTTTGGCCGAATTTCGCTCTCATGTTTTGATGGATCATCGTAAATTGATGTGAACATGTCAAGAGATATTCTACCGAAATTACTTGAGTGACCCGTCCTCATTATCTGGCTAGATATTATCGTATTAGTTGCGAATTTTAAGATAGGCATTAAGGTAACAACAATTTACGATAAGATATATTTAAGTTAACCAGTGTTCTTCCATCACGGTTTACAAAATTTGCAGACTGTCTTATGAAAGTAGATAATGTAAGCAAATAGGTAATCTCGAAGTATATTACTTATAATCCAGGAACCTTGTCGCCTGAAAGTAAGGGGTACTGTGCGTCAAATCCGGTAGTACTGATTTTTTGCAGACTTGTTTATGATGTTGGCTCAATTAATAATCCAAGTTTGTGACCGCGAGCGCCGAACGCAACTCTGTCAAAAATCGAAAAATCGTTTTTTTCTAGACTTTATAAGGCGCAAAACTGTGCGGAATTAATAATAATAATAATAATAAATATTCTTTATTGTGGAATTTAGCTATCATTGACAAAAAATCTGCCGAAAAGCGGATATTTGTGGTGGCTGACTTTTTGTAGGGAGCTCATAGACAAAATTAAGCTGGAAGTTGGATTTTTCCGGTTTTTTAG
This sequence comes from Pammene aurita, assembly GCA_947086415.1. Classification (NCBI taxonomy): domain Eukaryota; kingdom Metazoa; phylum Arthropoda; class Insecta; order Lepidoptera; family Tortricidae; genus Pammene; species Pammene aurita. The sequence continues at coordinate 4,219,198 of OX352315.1, read as the reverse complement.
ATATTTTTAGGTTTATCCCATCATCTCAAGTTTAAAATAATAATAACATGTTTCGATCATTCTGAATACCTCGCCTCTTAATTTCTCTCTTTACTATTTCGGCTGCATATGTAATGCGGTAGCGGTATGGAATGGCAGAACGCGTGAGATTACACCGTGTATATGTAATGCGCTATAGCTGTATATTATTGATGCGCGATATATGTATACTTGTAGCTGCATATGTATATTGTGTACGTGTAGCGCGTGCGCAACCGACGCGGGCGCGGCGCTGACGCTGTGGCGCGCCCCCCTCCTCTGCAATGCAGATATTGCCGAGCACCAGTATTGTCTGGTCTATTATCACGCATACTTACTACCGATTTCAAGCTCAAATTACAATAGCCAAACGACGTCGCGAGCTGCAATTGTACCACTACTATATTATCGAGCATCAGTATTGTATGGTCTCTTATCACGCTTAGTTGCTACTGATTCCAAGTTCATGTTACACTAGGCATACGTCGCGGCGAGACTCACGTCTTGGCTACAATTGTGCAGCTATATTATGGAACACCAGTATTGTCTGGTGTCTTATCATGCATAGTTGCTACGAATTACAAGCTCAAGTTACATTAGGGACAACATATAACTCCAGTATTGTATGGTCTCTTGACACGCATAGATTGCTACCGAGTTCGAGCTCAAGTTACTCTAGAGAAATAAGTAGGGACAACGTTGATGATATCAAGTAACACGCGTGTTCTGACACATATTATATAGCGGCGCTTAGATTGATCAATTTACACAACACGAGATGCTCATTAATACAAGAATAGATCAGTATTAATCCAATAACTTTATACAATCATCGTATGCGTCAAATCCGGTAGATCTTTTTTACAGACTTGTTTTTGATGTTGGTCCAATAAATAATCCAAGTTTGTAACCTCAAGCGCAGAACGTATCTTTGTCACAAAACGAAATTTTTTTGTTTTTTACATTGGCGATTATTTATTTATTTATTTATTTAAACTTTATTGCACAAAAGAAAAACTTGATGTACAAAAGGCGGACTTAATGCCAGTAGGCATTCTCTACCAGTCAACCTTAAGGCAAAGCAGAGAAGTTGTGGGCGGTGCTTACGAGAACAAAAGGTGAAGAGTTAACTACAAGTAAACAATGAATAAAACAATATACAATACAATATATACATAATATACGATATACAACAAAAAAATACATACATACATATATTATTATATATACATACATATATCATTATATATACATACATATATATATATATATATATATATTTTATAGACGAAAATCATCAACCGAAAACACTAATCTTTCATTCCACTAGCGAAAAAGGCACGAACGGCTTTTTTAAAAGCAAACTTGCTGGGAGCATTCTTAATATTACGGGGAAGTGTATTCCACAGGCGCGCCGCGCGAACAGAAAATGAGTTTGACATAAAACCGGTGTGGTGCAGAGGAATTGAGAGAGACAAATTGCCAGAAGAACGGAGTTGACGGTCGCGAGACACGCCATAATATTGAAAGAAAGACTTAAGATATCCGGGGGAATCTGGGTCATTAAGAACTGAAAAGAGAGTGCAAAGCATGCGAATGTTACGTCGTCGACGGATGGGAAGCCACCCTAGCTGGGAGCGATAAGAGGACACATGATCGTATTTGCGAAGACAAAAGATGAAACGGATACAGTTGTTGAGAAGGCGATCCAACTTATCAAGAAGTTCCTCGTTTAAGTCCGGATAACACACATCACCGTAATCGATTATGGGTAAAATCAGGGTATTGACTAATAACACTTTTGTACTGATGGGCAAAAACATCTTGAGCCTGTTAAGAGCATGCAGGGAACCCATGACCTTACGGCTGATTTCAGCAACCTGTGCTCTCCAACTTAACGTACTGTCTATTATTACACCTAAATCCTTGACACTCTGACTGTAAGGTATAGGCTTACCACTGAAAACAACCGGTGTAAGTGAGTTCAGGTCAAGTTTAGCGAGCTGTCGACTGCTACCACAAACAATAGCCTGGCATTTTGATGGGTACTGACCCTAAAGGACTGGATTTTTGGCGACAAAGTTACGGGATTATATGCAGTTTTGAAATAAAAACGTAGACAATGAACGGCGTTTCTTCATTCGACTTCAAACACAATTTAGAAGTCTCAAAAAAAAGGAAATTGAGCTAGCTGAAATATTTTAGCTACCATAGCTAAAATCATTCAAAGTGATAAAGCAAATTGAAGCGATTTTTGTATAGAATGAATTACTTGTTTACACAAACGGTCGAAGAAATAATGTTTTTTTTTCAAGTTTGTAAATAATTACATTGTGTAATATATTCACGAATATTTCGCCGTGCAAACACAGATGCGAAGCTTTTATCACGTTATATAAAAGAACGTTCACCACAACGCTTTCGTCAGACCAGTATAAAATGGTCTCGTTAACGCAAGGTTGTTAAGCATCTAGAGGTCTACTTATACAGGAAAGTTCACAATGCTTAGTGAAGAAGAGTTATATCACGGCGTTTTACGACCACAAGATGCGCAAGAGTGGATCTTGTAAAAATAACCGCGCGATCGGGCTCGTGCGTCGGTGATGGTTTCAAAACAAAATGTACATATGAAAAGCCTATGTGCTGATTTGTTGTTGGTAAATAAATATTTGGAGACAATTTACTGACAAACTGCCCTAAACAAGTATTTCGACGGTATACAGTTTGGAAAAATAAGTCGGGCCCTGGAGGGAAACTACCTTAAAACATTGAGATAGCTCAATTTACAGAAAGGAAACATAGTCTATTTTTTTAAAGGGACATAACTGCATTTACAAATTTTTGGAAACAAACGTTCTCAAAAAACTTTTTATTTTGTAATTTTAGCCACAAATTTTTTTTATGACATTTTATGCCAATCGATCCTATTTCCAACAAGGATAAAAACTTCTTAATACCAACCAAGTTTAAGGCACAAGAGAACCCATAAATAATAAAAAAAAAAATTTCATACAATTTAGTATGGAAAAAAGTGAAAATTAAGAAAAAATATGTGAAAGTAGTTTTAGTTTTTGGGAAAAATTAAATAATGTTTCCTTTCAGCGAATTGAGCTATCTCAATCTCCTACCTTATTTGCCCAATCTAATTATTATTTTAATACAAAACGACTACTATAAACTACATTAAATATTTTATCTTATCTGTGGTCATGCCGCAAATAAACGAAGGGGATTTTGACAACCCCGAAAACTTATCCGATACGTTCCAACCGTAGCTGTTACTTGGTGGAGTTGGACACCCTTTCTGCTGATTTGAAATTTGAGCAGCTACAGTAATATATCGCGCCCGTCAATGCTGTGTCAAGATTGACTTGACACTGTCAAACGTGTCAAACAGCAAGATAACGGGCGACCGCCGACCCGCGATATGATAACCGGTCGCATCCGACTTATCGTGTCGCTTTTGTTTGTCCCGTTTGTCCTAAATATCCGTGTGAAAGTCTAGACCGGGATCATTCATAAACGCAAATCGGATTATAGGCATTCTACACTAAATTACGTTTTAACTCGCGTAATTATTTCGGAGAACCTCGATTTTTAAGCCCTAAGTGCCAGGAAATAGTACGAGTAAATATAGTAAATAGCAGAGTAGGAAGTAGTAGAGTAGTAGTAGTAGACTTTTTAAACAAGTTTAGTATTAGGTACGTACCGATTAACTCAATAAAAACGGATAACTCACGTTTTTTTAAATAGTCGAATATTGCTCGACATGTTTCGCTCCACAACGAGGAGCTTTTTGCTATTGTACGGTGTATTAGGCAAAGTATAGGTAGGTACCTAAATATTGGAAATGGATAGAGGTCTTGGTGGGATGGTAGAGTCTTGGTAGAGTCATAAATAAATAAAAAGTTAGTCTCAATTTTTAATTTGACATTCATTTGTCCTCTATCGCAAACCACGACGTCACGGAAACGTTACGTCCTCACGGTGTGATACCAAAATGCATGATTATTAATTACAATTGAATTAAGATAATAATATAAAAACAACAAACAATCCTACCGACTGCGCCACGTACTATTTGTATGAAAATTATACATCTACCATTATAATTAAATTAATAAATAAAAAGACATTTATTCACTTACACAAACGACATAAATTACAGTAAGTAATACAAGAAATTATAAAAATTGTGTAGTGAAAATGATGGAGACTCAGCGAGACCGCTGGTTTACTACTCATAGAGTCTGGCACAGGGTGGACACGTCATACTATAAAACTCGTTTGAGCGCCTTTGTGTGCACGTCACATCTGTACATGCTTCAATGCGTGCGTGCGTCTTAGGGTGCTGTTTCCGCTGTCGTCAATGACGTTTGGCGATACACCGACATTTTTCTTTTTATCGATGCGCTGCCAACCTGACGGATTAGCCATACTAGTTCCCTACCAATCGGCCGCCGCGGGGTGAGGTTATTCTGTTCGGGGTGGGGCGGAGCGTGACCATTCTGTATGAAATATTATTATTTATTCTGTGGAGTCTGAATCTGGTTTGATTTTAATTTGATATTGAACAGAATTTGGCCTGACAACAAAAAAATCGGTTTATTCCATATCACCCTTTTCCTACCGAAAACTACGAAAGTTTGGTAATGGATTGAGTCTACAGAAATCTGTTTAGTACTTACCTAAATATTCCTGTTATGAGTTGAAAGATCAAGAGTTATCAGTGATATAAAAACTTGACAGTTTTATTGAGCGGTATCTTATTGAATGAATGCGTTGGCGCCTGAATCAAATCGTCGACAATTGACAATCAACGGCCAATCAAGAATGATACATGCGATCAATGCACCGGTCGATAAAACTAAAACAAACATTCACTTAGGTACAGCAGAAGTAACCGGGAGAGGTGCTCAATATATTAACACGTTTTAACACCCTGGAAAATAAAGTGAGACCTTTCTTAACGAGTTAAATTAGCTAAAACCAATTATATAACCATTAAATAAATAAGAACAAGTAACTCACGTTTTTACATTGAGTAACAGGAGATGACATCCCTAAGATTTTTTTTTGTCCCAAAAGTTGTACAAGTCTTCATTAGTCTTCGATTCTGTCATAGCTGTCAACCGCCAAACATGGCGCACAAATTTGTTCTAGATGTCACATCACATCTAGTAGAATACATAATAAATCAAGTCGAATATTGCTCGACATGTTTCACTCGATAACGAGAATCATATTTATGAGCCATTCGCGTTGGCTATCCGACGAAGTAAGCATAGGTAAGAAATAAATTACAATAAGCATAACATATAAGAATTTACGAATTAACAATAAGTCCAATGACCACAGATATGCAGCAAACTATGGAACGCGGCCAAAAATCTAAGAGAATAGGTATAGGAGTACAAGCAAGACGCAATTACCTACTAATAATACTACGAGTATGTAAGCTACGCACTGTAAGGTCTAATACAATATTGACACTGAAAATTTCCAAAGACAAAAGGGATATATTACCGTAAGTTCACTAAACAACTCTTGAAATTAGTATTTTTATGTAATAGGTACCTTAGTAGGTAAATAATAGTTTAAAAAACTAAAAAACACGCTTTTAGCACGCACTAAAAATTACAAAATGTATTGTCATCAGAACTCAGAGCGTGTGCAAAATTTCATCCTAATCGAAGACCGGGAAGTGGGTCAAATTAAGATTCCAAGATTTTCTTACATACATAGTTAGTTACAAGTGAAGCTAATAAAAGCGTGTTAAAAAGAAGGTGAATTTAACAAGGTGATGAGTTGATGTGCAAGTTGATATGTCAATATTTCATTAATGATTTATTAATTTAAAAAAACCACACTTCATTTGTATTGGTTATCTTTTAATTCTTCTATAGTTTATCTACCCCTTATTTTTCTTATTAAAGAGTACCTTATTAAGGTTATAACAATTTAGCAATTTGGGTCGGATATCAGACCTTTAGAAATACATTTGCTAGAATGCAGATAATAAAAATATTACAATAGTGTCAGTAAGTTCCGTATACATTCAGCCACCTAGTGGCATGCAAAAAATAATAAAGTTATTCTATAAATTTTCAAAAAAATGCTAGTAGCAGTCAATTATAAAACACTCAGTCAAACACACCTTAACTAAAATCATTGCTACCGTTCGTTGTCGTTTCCGGTGCAAAAGTGCCCATAACCATCTATACATATAATAAAGCTGAAGAGGGTCGAAAGTCTGTACATGGAAGATAATCGAAAAAAAGTTGGCTGGGGATACTTAGAATCGTTAACAGAACACGTTCCAACAATTTTTAGAATTTTTGTCTATTTATCTGTTTGTCTGTTTATCTGTTTATCTGTTTATCTGTTTGTCTGTTTATTTGACCGCGCATCACGTGAAAACGGCTAAACGGATTTTAATGAAATTTTGTATAGAGATAGTTTGAGTCCCGGGAAAGGATAATATATAGTTTTAATCCCGAGAATCAACCCTGGTGGGGGTGAAAATGGGGTTGAAAGTTTGTATGGAGAATGTTTAACCGCTAAAACGATTTAGATGGAAATGAGTATGGAGATAATTTAAGTCTCGAGAAACGTTATAGGATAGTTTTCAAACCCTTGTGGGGGTAAAAAGGGGGTTGGAAGTTGGTATGAGGAATTTTTTACCGCTCAACTGATTTAGATGAAAATTGGTATAGAGATAGTATGAGTCTCGAGAAAGGACAAAGGATAGTTTCATCTTCAAAAAAGCCCCCCCCCCCCCCCCCCAATCTTACTTTAGAACCGTATGTCCAAAAAATTTAAAAAAAATTATGGAAGTGAAGCCTGAAAGGTACTTTTAATAAAAACTATCTATACATATAATAAAGCTGAAGAGCGAGAGAAAGACCAAAAAACTACTACAATATCGTCTAACATTTATAGGACACCGTTTAGGTAGGAAAACATATCAAACGTTTTGTGAAGCAGTCAGATAAGGGATTTATTATTCTTTATAATTAAACAATAGGCACATAATCTGTCCCTCAAGCTGTTTGATATGTCTTCTTGAAGAACTACGCATTATTTTGTATCTTTAAGATGTAATAATGTATAACTGTTTCGAAAAAAATAAGTCCCGTCGAGTTAGAACCGGTGGTAGTTTTGGAACGAAGTTCCTTATCGAACGGTGTAAAATGGAATGAAATAAAAAATATATAAAATAGAATAAAGTGAAGTGAAGTGTAGTGAAAAGTGAAAGTGAGAAGTGACAAAGTGAAAAGTCGAGAACCTAAAAGTAAAAAATGTCAAAAATGTCGAAAATGGCAAAAATGGCAAAATTTCTAAATTGGGGCATTTCACGTCAAGCGGGCAGCGAAAAAAGGGTAAGGATCCGGATTTTGTTTATAACTGGGTTAGACGTGTGCGCCGCCATAAAAATCCGCGGCGGCGGCGCGCCGGGAATTTTTGGCGGCGTGGTTGCGCCACGCCGGCGTCAAGGTCACTTTTCACGGCTCACGTTTCGCATTAAAAATATTTTAAATATCAAAAACTTTTTAGGAACGAGGAACATATTATTAAAACGATATATAATGCATTTGCTTCAGTCCTGCCTATTTTTCGGAAATCGCTTAATGTTGATGTTTTTCATAATTGTGCTAAATTAAGATCCTTTTAAAGCCAACTCCATCTAGCCAGTGGCCGAGAGACTGGACTGAATCCGTGGTTATACCTCTCCATAAAAAGGCTCGACGCTAAAATGTGACAACGATAGAACTTTGTCTATTATATACACCGTGGGCCCATATAACTAGACGGATTTTAACAGTGTATTCCTGATCATATTTAGATACTAAAATATCCTAAAAACTTTTCTGGAATACGCCTAATTTCAGAGTTAATACCAATTTAAAAAAAATACATTTTTTATTATAACTCATCACAAAACCTTTTTAATCTCGTTATTGTCACTATTGGACATAGTTTACACATACTTATTGACAGATATCAAAGTGACAAGGAAAACTTTGCAGAAACTAAATTTTTACAAAAGAAATGTACTAATTTGTTTTAGGCGATAATTTTATTACTAACATTTGCTTTTCATGTGCAATAAACATTCAAAAAAAATGGAAAAAAAAAACGAAAAAAAAAATTTTTTTTTTGGCGAAATTGACCTAAAGTCACATAATATTTTTTACTTATTTTGGTCTTAGAAATTCGTGGTTAAGATCTGTCGGGTTATTCCAGCCCACGGTGTATATCGCATACCAGTAAAGTATTTCTTTACATCATGAATACGCGATTGACAAAGTTCCTGGAGCGGCAAATACCTGCAGAGCAGGCTGGCTTTGTGTCTGGGCGAGGGACACGGGAGCAGATTTTCATGTGCGCCAGATCATCGAGAGATGTCGTGAATGGAACAAGCCATTAGTCCTATGCTTCATAGATTACGCCAAAGCATTCGACTGTGTTAGATGGAAAAACATGCTGTACGTGCTCCTAGCAATGGGCGTCCCTGCTCATTTAGCTCCCCCTTATTGAGAACTTGTACGCCGAAAGTACTGCTAGAGTGCGCATCGAGAACACCTTGTCGGACCAGTTCAAGCCGGAACGAGGAGTAAGACAGAGCTGTATGTTGTCTCCAGAGCTCTTGAATATCTACGGCGAATACATCTTACGTAAGGTCACCTAGAACTAGGACGGTGGCATATCAATTGGCGGCAAAAAGATCTGCAACCTACGCTATGTTGACGACACAACGCTCTTGGCTTCCAATGAGGAGGAGATGTTTCTTTTGTTCCAGCGAATAGAAGCGGAGAGCATCGAATTAGGACTTCACGTCAACCATGCCAAAACCAAGTTAATATTCGTACACCGGAAGCAGTCTCCTCCACGAAGCCTAGAACTGAAAGACCTAGAATACGTCAGCGCCTTCACCTATCTCGGCTCACTTATATCTAGCGATGGTAGCTGTGCACGTGAAATCATCCGGAGGATTCACATAGCGAAGGGTGCTATGACTCGGTTAGATAGGATCTGGAGAGATCGCGGCATACAGAGGCAGACTAAGGTTAGACTCATGCGTTCCCTGGTGTTTCTAATTTTCCTATACGGTTCTGAAACTTGGACTATCAAGCAGATCTGAAAAGCCGTATCGACGCGTTTGAGATGTGGTGTTGGCGACGGCTTTTACGGATACTTTGGACTGCGATGCGCCGGTTGTTTACGACGTGCCAGGACCACATACTTCGGACACATCTCTCAACGCTCCTCGGATAGCCTGGAGAGAATCATCATGACGGGAAAAGTTGAAGGCACAAGACTAAGAGGCCCTCCCCCTGCAAGATCGTGTGCCCAAATCACTGCACCCATGTCATTAAAACTGCAGGAAGCCATGCGCTTAGCAAGGGATATAAGCCTATGGAGGAGCCTGGTCTTCAACAAAAGTGATGATGAAGATCCTTTTTTGACTCGCAAGTCGCAGTAGGTCCAAACATACCGATCAATCCTGCCACCGAAAATACTTCTTTTCTCAGGATAATTGAGTTGGTGGTACAATTTTGATATCAGATTTATTATTTTCGTTACCAATCTTATTAATTAGGCCATCGAGTTCATATTTGTTAGGTGAGCGGTTAATCATACTCATTTATTAATCTCCCGAAAGAGAAGGAATTGACCAAACCCTAAATATTTCAATGTGTAGATGTTTTCATGGTTTAATTCGTCAATATAAGTTGTAAAATTTTCATTTTACTTTCCTTCATCGGTAATTATTATTGGCAAATTTTTGCCGAATTCTAAAATTTTGGCCAACGGCGTGGATTTTGAAATCCGCGGCGGCGGCGGCGGCGTGGGTCCCACGGCGCGGCTACGCCACGCCGGCGCGGCGCACACGTCTAATTACTGGGTTAATTGAACATGTATGTGATCTAAAAAAAATGGCATCTTTACTTTTTTTATTTATTGCTTGGTTACGATTATATACGACTTAAAAAAAAATACAAAATCTGAGTAATGGATTTTTCAAATGTCGTGGATGCAAATCATCAAATGCATTTTAAAATAGCTTAATGGTGTTTTATATAGAATAATAATGGTATTTCTTGAAAATGAAAAAAAAAGTTAAATTTAATTTTTTTTTCATATAGTAAACTGGAAGTATATATTAAAAAAATATTTTTTTCTAACTTCGCATTTTTTCATTTTTTTTATTTTAGTATAAAAATGTAGTTTATAACCTGGAAATGTTATGTAAAAAAAAATTATAGTTGTATCTTGAAATTCGTAGAAGACATGTGATCAAAGTATGAAGGTACTGCGCTAGGTTACGCGTCTCTCCGTACGGAAATGTTGCTTAATATGGCAGTCTAAATTGCAAACATAGGCAAACACTGCAATATGTTATAAGTATTTTAATGAAAAACACTTCTTGTTTACTTTTGTGATACGAAAATAAAATGAGAAGCAATATTTTATCTCCATGTACATGCTGACTGTACATAATTAAATAAACAAATCAGTACTCAGTAGAGACTTGTGGTACCATCTCTTATTAAATAATTGGTACCAGTAAGTTATCACCTCATATCGACGTTATATGCTAGAAAGAGATAGATAGTGACGCTATGCAAGCGTCATTCGATATTTGAATTTCCGTTACCTCTTAGTGTCACTTAGGCCGCTACCGCGTTGTGTTCTGTTTTCTGCAATCAGTCGTATTATTAGTCGCAATAATATTCAATATTTGAATACTATGAATTATTACGGTGATCGATGTTATAATCCTTTTAAATTAACATCTCACCCGAGAACTAAAAATGTGAGAAAAATTTCTACAAGTTTAGCTGAGAAGTGGGGATTGTCAGCATTTGTTTACGTGTGCACGTCCTGCAGAATACGACTTTCTAAGGAAATACCGCCGGAAAACAATCTCGATATTGTGCAGTCGCAGTCGTCTCAAGGTAGCCAGATATCAACTGATTGTTCACAGCACCAAGAAAGTGATTCATTTGTTCCGGAAGACGAATGTCGTAAAACTGTTTCTACTCAAACAGACATAGCTATAGCAGATGAGGAAATTCTGTGTCAGCTGAAACAGAAATACAATGAGCCGTCTACATCTGCGTCTAAGAAAATGCTAATACTTACTATTGCTCCAAAGTCTTGGAGTGAAAGCAAACTCGCAGAAGAATTTGGGACATCGCGACGACAAGCTAAAAAGGCTAAGGAACTTGTGGATCAATTTGGCGTTTTGGCATCACCCAATTCCCATAGTGGCCGTAAGCTACCGGTCGAAACAGAAGAGTTAGTCAGATCATTTTATCTTCGTGAAGATATTAGCAGAGTTATGCCTGGAAAAAAAGATTTTGTATCTGTCAAAACGCACGACGGCAGAACACACTTGCAGAAACAACTTTTGATGTGCAACATTAATGAGTTGTATCAACAGTTTAAAAATGAGTATCCTGACATTAAGGTAGGCTTAACTAAGTTTTACACACTCAGGCCGAAACAGTGTGTCCTTGCTGGCGATTCCGGAACTCACGTTGTGTGTGTGTGTACATATCACCAGAATGTTAAACTTATGCTCAATGGAGGAAATATAGATTCACTTACTGCAGAAACCAACATCCACCTTGCTTGTTATAAAGAGTGCCTGCGAAGAATGATGTGCCCTAACCCTACGTCTAAATGTCACTTGATGACATCTAAATCATCCCCAACTGAACGTTGTAACGATTGTCCTGGATTGGATGCGATTCGGGATCACTTAAAAAATGTTTTTGATGACAATAACATCACAAACGTTCAGTATGAACAATGGATGGGAACGGACCGCTTTTCGATAGTCACCCAAGTGCTTCCCGCAGATGACTTTGTGGATAGCTTTTGTAATGCTTTAGATATCCTAAAACCACATGCATATATCGCTGAACAACAAGCACTCTTTTTTAAACAGCTAAAAGAGACAATATCTGAAGGTGAAATCTTGGTCCAATGCGATTTTGCCGAAAATTACAGTTTCGTTATACAAGATTCCGCACAGTCCTTTCATTGGAATAATGATCAGTCAACGCTGCTAACATCGGTATTTTACTACAAAGACCAGAATAAATTACAACACGGAAGCATTGTAATGATATCCGATGATCTAAAGCACGATACAGCTTCATTTTACGCATTTCAGAAAATATTTCACACACATCTCTCAGAAAAAAATATTGCAGTGACAAAAATTATGTATAGCACCGATGGAGCCTCACAACATTTTAAAAACAGATTTAACTTTGTTAATATACATTGTTATAAAGATGACTTTGGCATTGAAGCAGAGATTCATTTTCATGCAACTTCACATGGAAAGGGGCCTTGCGATGGTCTTGGCGGGAACCTGAAAAGACTAGCAACCCGTGCAAGCCTTCAAATGCCAACAAACAGAGCAATAACCACACCTTTGCGTTTATATGAATGGGCGAGAACATCGTTAAAGGAAACAGCAGTATATTATTGTGCCAAGGAAGATATACAGCAACACAGACTGTTCTTGCAACCACGATTTGACAGTGCTATCACCATTCCTGGAACGAAAATATACCACGCTTTTCTACCGACACCTGAGGGTATAACTATAAAACGGACCAGTTTTACCACAGACTCTAAAGTAGTTAAAATAGCCAAATAAATAAAAGATTTTATTACATGCTACTCTCTTGTTTTACTTATTCCAAGTGCCCAATAAAAAACATAAAAAATATAGAAGTTTTATACTTAATTTTAATAATATCGTAATAGTAATAGCCGTTTTGCATACTTATAAACCATATGTTACACTTGATATCACCGCACTACGAAACAACTCAGGAAAACGTGCCGTGACTACCGTGCAGCACCATAGTTTTTTGATCAGTTTCTTTTACGAATTTCAAGATACAACTATAATTTTTTTTACATAACATTTCCAGGTTATAAACTACATTTTTATGCTAAAATAAAAAAAATAAAAAAATGCGAAGTTAGAAAAAAATTTTTTTTTAATATATACTTCCAGTTTACTATATGAAAAAAAAATTAAATTTAACTTTTTTTTTCATTTTCAAGAAATACCATTATTATTCTATATAAAACACCATTAAGTTATTTTAAAATGCATTTGATGATTTGCATCCACGACAATTTGAAAAATCCATTACTCAGATTTTGTATTTTTTTTTAAAGTCGTATATAATCGTAACCAAGCAATAAATAAAAAAAGTAAAGATGCCAATGTTTTTAGATCACATACATGTTCAATTAACCCAGTTATAAACAAAATCCGGATCCTTACCCTTTTTTCGCTGCCCGCTTGACGTGAAATGCCCCAATTTCTAAAATTTTAAAAATTTCAAGTTTTAAAAATTTCAAAAATTCAAAAAATTTCAAGAATTTCAAAAATTTCAAAAATTTCAAAAATTTCAAAAATTTCAAATATTTCAAAAAAATTCAAAAATTTCAAAAAAATCAAAAAAATCAAAAAAATCAAAAAGTTCAAAAAATTATAAAATTTCAAAAATTAAAAAACCTCAAAAATTTCAAAAAAAAAAAGAAAATTTACGAAAAAGTCAAAAATTAAATAAAATTAAATAACATAACTTCGTTCCAACCGAGTGTTCCAAGACACTCACGTATTTTATTTTTCTGATCACGGATTTTTAATATGCGTGTAGGTAAAGCAGTGTATGCTTCTGTACATAATTAGGCCTTATTACGTAACAGTTACATAAACTACTATTTATCTCTTTTCAGGGTTCCGTAGTCAACTAGGAACCCTTATAGTTTCGCCATGTCCGTCCGTCTGTCCGCGGTCCAGCTCAGTTACCGTTCGCACTAGAAAGCTGAAACTTGGTGAGGCCTGATAAGAACGTTCAATAAAAACTATATGGATTAAAATCGGTTCAGCCGTTTTTGAATTATCAGTCAAAAACGCATAGTGAAAGGAAGTGCTAGATAGTAAATGACGTAAGCGCCGCCAAATATCCCTTAATAAATGACCTTTTGAACGGATGTTTTATAACAGGGCGGCATCTACGAAACTCTACACTGAGCATCGCCCGACATGCTCTTGGCCGGTTTTTTTTGCATTGTTATCCCGGAAATCACCCCTTAAGGATTACTAATTCCAATTCAAGTAAATCCACAGCCAGATTATACGTAGCCTATAAAAATTCAACGTCTAAAAGGGGGAGGTAGCCTCTACACTCGATTGAATTTAATTTGCATGGGTCATGGACCCCCCCCCCCCCCCCAGTGCACCTCAAATAGAAAAAAATCATTTCTGCATTTGTGACCCCCCCCCCCCCCCCCCCCAATTTCAACCGCGCCTGTTCTTACCTTTCATGCTTAGACTGATTTGACGGGAGGATCGATTTGGATGATATTTGCCGTGGACATGAACGTATAAATACAAAAGTGGTCCTGTATCGTCCGATATACACCTACTACTCTATGTCGTTTAAATCATGCCAAAAAAAATTATAGGTTAAAAAAAGTATTCATTTTTGAGTGTAGTTTCATTTAGTGGTAATTGTAATAGTAGTTTATGTAACTGTTACGTAATAAGTGTCCTAAAAATACGAGTGTGGTTTTATGAAACGAGCCGCAGGCGAGTTTCATAATAAGACCACACGAGTGTTTTAAGGCCTAATTACGTACAGTTGCATACACTGCTTTATCTACACTCATATTATTTATCCTAAATGCCGTGTTCGGAAACCATAGAATGGCCGCCATGGCCAACTCGATTGTGCCGGCAGTCGGGCGGGCGCGTGCCGGTGTACATTATGTTATCAAAACTCATAACCTACGAGTATCAATATTTGAGCATGTAAAGTTAAAATTACGTTACTGCCACAGATAAAAACTTATCATAGTAAAATCGGTTGTGGTAATGCTAGCCATTGCCTACCGTTTTTTAACACGTTTTAGAGGACTTACAACGTGAGTGTAGATAAAATATTTTATTAGGACTACTGTCCTCTAGCGTATCCATCTGTCAACTTTACTTCAATTTCCGCCTCCAGGGTAGCGGGAGAGAAATTAGGTGTGAATTAGCCGCTTACTGACACAGACCGAATTCCACGCGGGCGGAGCCGCGGGCACAGCTAGTAAAATAATAAAGTTATTCTATATATTTTCAAAAAAATGCTAGTAGCAGTCAATTATATAATATAATAATAATTCTAAGTGTGCGTCATTAAAAATAAAAATACGTTAAGTTTATACAATTTTAAATTAAGATATAATCTTAGCATGCTATGTCATAATATTTCCTAAAGCGTAGGTACACATATGGTATTTGATTCAATTAAAATTTAATGACAATAATGTACAATTAGTGAATTACTACAATGTCAGTAGGAGCGATGACTAGATGCGATGATTGATTTTAATTATGATTACATTCGAAATGTTCATCGACTTTATAATATTGCTTGTTAATACACCAATTTAGTAATTTAAACTTAAATTCGGGAAAATCAAGTGTCTTAATAGCCTCTGGCAGGTGATTAAATACCTTAACTGCCATATAAAGTATACTATTTCGGTAGTGTTGAAAGTCACAATCCGGAAATTTTAGATTGAACCCACTTCGGCCAGAGGCTTGCCTAGGATTTCGCTTCGCAATGCTGAACTTGTCAATATTTCTTTTTGTATACATGCAAGTCTTTAAAAAATGGTTAGTTGTTTGACGTTTTTAAGTTAGTAAAATATGGTTTCAATTTATAGCAAAGCAAAAGACATGTGGGGAAGTTACAAATTATGTTTACTGTCGTCACTAAACATATACGATTATTGCTATTTAAGTGATCTGACGTTCCACTGGATGCCTCGGATAAGTGATGGTTACATTACTTAATCCGGAATAAGTAGGTGTCAGTCTTGTCTGCTCATTATCATCGCACGTTTGCATCAAACAATTCCTGCACAAACATTATCTTTAATCATGTACCCAGGTACATCATTGGTCGAAGAGGAAAGAAGGAAAGTGTACATAATACTATTGTCCATATCAGGCTTATGCGACTATCAGGACAATAAAGCAATCAGCTCGGAGGGCACTAGGGCGGTCCTCCTGTCATGTTTATTTTGCGATAACACTGAAGTTCCAAGATGATAATATAATAAGTAATATAATAAATAAATAATTAAAGATGTTCATGGTAAATTGATCGAAACATATCGAGTGAATTCGACCGAAATTACGTGAGTGATTCGATTTCACGATTTTTTTAGTTATAACATGAAGAATCTATTTTCTTAAATATTATAGTATAAATAAATATATTTAAATATAGTTACGTAGTCTGTGTCGGTTTAAGACAACGTAAATTAGTATTTATGTAATGTATTCAGTAAAAGCGAGTTATTAATAGATAAACTGGCAACAGCAAGTTTTTTTAGTGACAATTAATAGATAGATTTATTTAAAAACTGCGGGAATTATAACATATACTACACTCCACAACCGTCATAATAGGAGCCGACCTTGAGCTCGTCTAGGAGGAACTGCTCATTACTGTCATTTATGTCATTAGATTTTAAATCTTCTTTAATTCTAAATATTGTATCCATGTATGCAGTATACAGACCCAGTTGTGTAAATACAAATAAAAAGGAAATAAACGGCCTAGGAACGGTATGGTACTCATTTGTTTTTAATTTATCAGACAACCTCAAGATTTTTTTCCGAAGGGGCTAAAGTACGCACCCGTGTACCCGAGTACACTCCCCCGAGGGAGTCAGGGGTAAACACTGCACTATGTTGACTGACTGGCACGCCCGCTGTGACGTCATCTCAGACACATAAACAAACGTACGCTTATCTTTGTGATTGTTCTGGAACTCTGGACGCTAATTAACACTGATCTCAATTGACTGGTTATGTAATCAGTCTCACATAAACTACACGTATAATAAGTATCGCACTGAATTTATGAGTTTTCAAATAATACACATAAATTACCGGATAGGTAAGTAGGTAGGTATGTGGTTATATTTAAGTGTCAAGAAATAGTATTTTTTATTTATTCACAATACAAGAAAGTACAAATGGTGGACTTTATGCCGTAAGGCATTCTCTACCAGTCAATTGTTGGGCTAAACATAAATTAATTATTGGTGCAGAATTTTAAAAGAGATGACGTAAAAACAAACCACATTAACATACCTAATATGAAATATGTAGATTGTCAATTAGCAGTAGAAGTAGCTTAACGGTTCCTACCAAATTTACACTATAGTTTGTCCGGAAAGAGATGTGTCGTGATTGAAATGGGAGCTCATACATTCTACGACACTTCTCTTTCCGGACAGATTCTATACTTATACATATGCTTTATTCTCTTAATCGAGTCAAAAGTTTAGCTAATTCTGTTGATGACTGTACCCACTGTTTATATAGCTCAAATCACTCGATTTTGCAATAATTTAATAACTTTCAGCACTATCTTTGCTACGACAGTAATTGTAGAGTCACCTCTAGGCTTGCTATTTATGGCTTCTACAAACCAATACAGAAGATAAAATGTAATTTGTTTCAAAATAGAACCTTTCTAATCAGTTCTGTCGGACGCGAGTTCGGAAGATCGATCAGTTCGCAACTTTGTTGTCGACGCCATTTTCACAAATTATTTTGTCTAAACTGTTAGTTCCTAGATACAACTTGACGTGACCTTGAGATAAATAGTGACATAAATCATACTTGGAATTATACAGGGTGAATTTTAAGTCGTGAATCGTAATATGTTTTTCTAACTCCATAAACAACAAGCAATTTAATGCCCCAACTCTTACTAAAATCAGACAAAAAAAAATTTGTTTTTTGATTATTTTTTGTCGTTTATTTTACTTTTAAAAGTGATCATGTGGAATTGGCTACTTTCCTAAAATAAAATATTTAGTCCGTCAGTTAGATTATCAAAAAATATTGGACACGTATTTTTTATTTTGTCAATCAAACAAAAATTGGTGAAGATATAGCCCGTTAAAGTTCCGCGTGACGTCACATTTCAGTACAATTTTTAGTATAATGTGACGTCACGCGGAACTTTAACGGGCTACATCTTCACCAATTTTTGTTTGATTGACAAAATAAAAAATACGTGTCCAATATTTTTTGATAATCTAACTGACGGACTAAATAGAATTATATTTTTTTTACCCAGGAAAGTACCCAATTAAAACAGCTTCATGAGATATTTCAGATGAGATATTAAGTAAATTTCATTTCTAACTAGGACAAATGACAAATTTGATGTCAATTACAGTGCCGATTCAAAGAGGCAATTCAATTTACTAATTTAAATATCCTAATAGGCCGTTGTAATATCCTAAATCCACTTTTAAAAGTAAAATAAACGAGAAAAAAATTAAAAAAAAAACAAAAAAAATCTTGTCTGATTTTAGTAAGAGTTGGGGAATGAAAACAAATAATTCCATCTCATTTGCGTGTATCATTTATAATTCATGAAATGCACTCTTATGTGCAATAAGCTATGGTTCTACAAATAGTTATGGCTCTACAAATAAAATTATGTTACGTAGTTTTGCTCTTATTAGGGTCTCCCCAAACCTATCGACGCGGATTCGGCAAAATTCGGTGGAAAAAAGCTTTATGTCTACGCAATAAGAGCGAAAAAGACGTCGACGCGTCGGCAGGCGTCGGCCGAGCCGAGCCGAGTCGAACCGTGCATTGTTAGCTCTTATTGCGTGGTCATAAAGCTTTTTTCCACCGGATTTTGCCGAATCCGCGTCGATAGGTTTGGGGAGACCCTAAATCGTTATGCAAGATTTTACTACAGGTACAAATCTAGAATCTAGAATATGGATATAAATGATGAGACCTTTTTATAAAACCAACTACATATTTGTATCGTTTGTATCCAAACAAGTTGTCTGAGTGCAATGAGTCGTAGCTCAACGGGTAATAATCATAAATCTGTGCCACACCCGCGCCCGCCACCTGCCGTCAGTGTATACAATGTTTCTAAAGACGAGTTCAATAGATGGTGCAAAAAATGTAAACAAATACGGCTGACAGCCGCATGTACATTTTAAAATAATCGATTGATAGATTTGAATCGAAACATGTTGAGCGAAACTCGATTAAAAATTTGTGAGTGACCCGTTTCAAATGTTTGAGTAACAAATTTTGTTTTTATTGAACATTAAATTAGAATAGGAAGGATTTACTATGTAAAATGAGTGTAATATAATTAACGATTCGTTATTTCCACCTAAAATTAATGTAATACCTGGTTCCCAAGTATATAAATTATAGATAGGATCATGTTTGTTGATAAAGTACGCGATTTATTAAGGCAATAATTAATTAATTAGGTGAACTGGTTTGTTTACATGTTTCACCACTACTATTAATCTCTTCTTTAGTTACCTACCTGTATCGGCAGTGAAACATTCACGTGTAAATTAAAAACTAAACAGCGCAATTTATAAATACTAAGAGTAGGATACCACGTGCAAAGTGAAGGTCTCTATGAATCACGGTCATTATTCAAGAATACATGTAAACCCATAACTTAATGTAAATATTGCCATATGACAAGTAAAAGATAAAGATAAAGGTAAATCTAGTTTAGAAAGTCCATAGAATAAATAATAGACAACATAAACAACATATCAGATCTCACTGATGCCATCCTTTTTTATTTTTGTTAGTATAAAGTTGTATACAATTGAAAACCATAATACCTACTACCTAACTTTTATATGTATACGTTTATATGTAATTATTTGCACAAATACGGCAATTGTAACGGTTTCCTTTGCATTACTTATTAAATCCTTTTGGAGGTACGGACTCATAATGTTCTATCTTAGATTATTGGCTGAAATGCGCCTTAGCATTTACAAAGATTGCATATACATACACGGAAAAATTCGACCGGTGCTGCTGTGACCCGGGTGGCCAAGTGGTAAAGGCATCTGCCGCGAATGCAGAAGACGCTGGTTCGATCCCAGCCCTGGGCAATGGAGGCCTAGGTCACTTTTTCCTTTGTATATGACATCTATATAAGTTTGCAATCCTTAAAACGTTGGAAAAAAATAAAACCTAGACAGGTTCAGTGTCTGATTTGATCGATGATCGACCTCTAGTCTGAATATTTGGTAATTTGATCTGGCCTCTAGCTAGACGAAGATATTGTACGAAAATATTATTCAAGATGATAAGGCGTTTTACGCAATATCGTAAAAAAGTTTACGTAACATTGAGATAACGTGTCATAAACATAACTTGACTGAGTAGAATAATAAACGAGAAGTACACTGTAGTACGTATGTTTATTCTATGGGGCATGGAAACCAGTTTCACTCAGACGAAGCCTATCTACTTGATTTATTTATATATAAATATACCGATCTGTAGATGTTCGCGGAAACAGGTGCTTATAAGGAAAACTTGCTGGCGAAAGGCATAAAGTTAAGGCCGGTAATTTTTGATTAAGGTAAATAGCTTTAGGGGATGTAGTCTTGATACTTTTGATGGATAAATACTTGGATAGGCATGAAAGCGGCATAATACTTGAGTCAAAATAACCCTCCTTTCTTTCGGCGGTTGGGTAAACTATACAAGTTAATACTGTTCACTTCTTTAATAATATTACATAAGTCGGAACAATATTGCAAACCCTGTATTACATTTGAAAAGAAATTAAAGTCTGTAAAAATGTTCAATTCAAGTATTTTAAATTAACTGGATTTTATAACATTCGATAGCGCACTCTGTATATGCCTTATTAAATGTAAAACTAATATGCCTAATTATATTAATAATAATCTATGTTTTTACCTACTCTCGTGAGACTCATTATATTACGATATTTTTAACGAGTCACTCGCGTAATTTTAATTTAAATACGTGAGTGACCTGTTTGAAATATTTCAATATCCTTTAAATAAATAAATGCGACTACGAATAACAAGAAATACACTGTACCTAATGCCTGTTTTGTAAGATTTCTCTATGTATATTTTACTTAAGTAAAATGGTTCCAATCTGCAATTGCAACGCGCAGAGGATGCGAGTCAATGAGAAACACGAAGTGCAAGTATCCATTAAGATTATTGACGATAATGACCAGCTCCAGCGTCCTACGCACACTGATACTGCTAGCCCATCGCTGTATTAATAGAATGATTCTTTAATTCCTATGCATCGGTCGTAGCCGCATCCGCGACTTTAACGAATATTTATTAACAAACGTGACGTATGAGATGGTGCAGCCCCCCTAGGTAAGCCTCAAGGTCGTAGCATGGCAAAAACAAAGTTTTCCTAGCTGATAAGACCGATTACGTGATTTAGGAACCTGCGTTACCTACGTGAAAATGTGGACTACATTTGTCGTTTTTTCGCAAAAAAAACAACATACACAAATCACGGATACCCTTATCGTCCCTTCACTCACAGATTCTGTAACTGTGCCTGTTATTTTTATTTTTATATCTCTTGAAATGTAGTGATGATTTATTTGAGAAAACAGAGGCCGGTCGCCGGCGCCCGCGCGCAAGTAGAATGGATCTATTTACGCCACACGCCCATGAATTAAATGATAAAGATAGTGCGGTATTCCACGTATCTAAATTAATGAAAGTAGTTTAGTTTGTCATTGCCTAAATACGAGCTTATATACAAGGAAAAGTGCTGATTTGTTTTCTGAAAAAAATTGAGTCAAATTTATGGCATAATAAAAAAGCGTTTAAGTTTTCTTGATATTATATTTTCTTTTAATATTGTCTACAATATTGAGACTGATAATTGTAAAAGCGAGCGAGGTCATACTATAATATAATCATTAGCGCACTACCGTGGAAGCGGTACTGACAATAAAATTCTCAATTCGCGTGTTTTCATTAAACGCCTCATCAAACATTTATTAGCAATCATCGCCGACCGGATTAACATCAATGACATCATTAAAATAAACTAACTAGTCAATCCACGCTATAGAACATAAACAATGTTACGCGACCGCAACTTGCGATTAAATTTTCGGCGGCAAAAAAAAAATCGAATTAAAAACGAGCGCTACTGCGCACTATATCTCTTCATCCTAGACTGTAAATAGTTCATAGTGAACAGTACTCACGTGTTTATGTTGTTGACGTTCTTGTGTCGCGCCGGAAACGCTACGTGTGTATTCTGAGGCGTCGCGGCGCACACTGCCGGTACCGGGCCGACGGCGCCCGCGGCTCGACAGTCGACACTGACCCCAACCCCGCCTTCTCGAGGACGCTGATAACCAGCGCACATCGCAAAACAAACAGTAGTAGTCTAGTCTAGTTAAACTTGACCTAGCCATCAGTAAGCCTCGTACAACCTGAAATCTCACTTATACTGGTTAATTATGCGCTATCGGCAGCGTTCCTGAATAACAAACCATAGTTTATGTTACGCATAGCACAGCAGTTATGGTGAAAGTCTACGGTAGCATGCAGTCTGCGGAAACTGGCTTTCTGACCTCAACGTACAGGATGATGACATGGTGCTATCATTAAAAAAAAACTCCGTTAAAAACACAAAAAAAAGCTAGACCTAACCATGATTACGTTCAGTTAGTTAATTTGAATAGGTTCGAAATTAGTACATACATAGGTATGTACTAATTTCGAATTTCTATTTCTATTATTGTCAAGAGGGCGCTATTATTCATTTATACGGCAACAGTTCAGTATCAGCGAAACAGTTTCATTTCCCGAGCGTATTTTTTACAGCAGTTTATTATAAACACTATTTATAATGTTTCGCTCTTGACTATGGATAATTTTGGTAATTTTTTGTCGTTTATTACTTAATGTCCAACACTTTATGATTATTTAAGTAAACCGCCTCAATGACACTGACGCCTATCACATGCACTCACACTTGCATATCATCCTGTCATTAAAATTATTGCCAGTGTAAGAAATTATTTCCAATGAAAATCCGCAACATGGCGCATGATCATATATTTCTGGTCAGGCTTTATCTATATTTTTTAGCAATAACTCGAGTCTTTCATTTACCAATGATTTAAGGTCGTTTATCGAGTCACTCATGGGTTATAACCAGTGATCGGAATTGGTAGTGCCATTTCGCGGGACTTCGGTGCGTAAGCTTAGTATGGATATAGTTTTTAACCCCGGGATTTGATACAAAAAATATTAAGTTTATGTTTGGTTTAAAAAATGTTTTAAAGAACCGCGGGCCTAATGTATGAAAAATGTGGTTTCAGTTAAATGCCCTGGAATTTTGATATATTATAGATCTAAATGCCCTGAACAAAAGTCTCGAGTTACCGGTACCCTTTCAATGTTTCGACTGATTTTGTACTAGATAACATAATATTAGTACTTTAATAAGTTCCAATTATCCTCTATCTATTTAAACAATTGACATTAGTTTAAACCTATTTTGTTATAAGCTGGCTAGTTAAATAGAGATAAAACGATTGCAATGTCAACTTCATATGCACGTCAGTGTCATGTGCAATTTTTACCATATTAATATAAATTCAATAATCGCAAAAGTTACCGGACTTGGTGATATTCTTATTGTGACTATTTTGGCTGACCCTAACTGGACTCCGATTTGCTTTTGATTTGACTAAGTGTTGTTGGTTTAAATAAGTACAGTCGCCATCAAATATATCGGAGCGGCCAAGGTACTCAAAAATATCTGAACATGCACTTTATTGCCTTGAGAATAGAAGCGTTGTTCAGATATTTGTGACCAGCTTGGCCGCTCCGATATATCTGATGGCGACTGTACAGTAGTAGATTTTTCTACCAAACTGAACATGCCTCGGAAAACTAAAAAATGAAACTGTACTAAGTTGGATTGAATTATATTCGGACTTAAAGTATGACTCGACAAGAAATTTAATACACTGTAGAAAATGTGAAGTTGATATAGGGTGTAGAAATAGTACAGTGACAAGAAACATCGAAGGACCTGTACACAAAGGATTGAATCGCAAACCAGATGAAGTTTTTTACTTCGTCCTAATCGAGTTCCTCATAATTTGCAATATTCCATGGGTGCAAATCGAAAATCCAGCATTCACATCTTTCTTTCAAAAGTACTTTTGCTGTACTTGTGCAGAAAAGCCTCTTCGAACCTACCCAGTGAATCAACGATAAGAAAAGTATACCTGGACAAGTTTTATCAAGCCAGAATATCTGCTATACACAGTGAAGTAACAAATAAAAAAAATTGGATATCGCTTGATGAAACGGCAGACTTTTTAGGCAGATATGTGGTCCATTTCTTGGTAAAGCCCTTGGATGCAACTGTTTCCTAAAAAACTTATTTAGTGACATGTAAAGTGCTAGCAGTAGTGAATGGGGAGACTATTGCTAAGTTTGATACAGACTGCTTAGAAAATATGTGGGGTGAATCCTATGAAAATCAACTCGATAATGTGCTTCTATTATGAACTGATAGCATTGCGTATATACTGAAAGTGGGGCGAATTAAAAAAAATGTATTGCCGAAAATGAAACATAATACATGCTTAGCTCATGATTTGCATCGGGTGGTAGAGCAAATAAGCTGTCTATATCCGGATGTAGACACCCCGATCACTAACTTGAAAAAAGTATTTTTAAAGTCTCCTAGTAGAGTACAACTGTAAAAGGAAATTTATCCAAATTTGCCTTTACCTCCTAAGGCAGTAAATACAAGGTGGGGGACCTGGCTCGCTGCAGTCTTACTATGTAAAGTACTTTAATGAAATAAATACGGTCTTGTCACGATTAAGAACTTCAGATGCAGTTTCGATTAAAAAGGCTCAATAAGTGCTTAAAGAACCCAACATTAAAAAAGATTTAGATTTTATTCATGAAAATTTTAATATAATCGAGGTGGTTTTAACTTGTTTACAGGAACGTAATATGTCAATGGTCGATGTCTCAATAGATTTTGATCAAGTTAGGATAGTCATAAATTGGCCTACTAACGGGTTCGCTTAAATTAATTAGAAATTTCACATTGAAAAATTTAAAAATAAAGTCAATAGCTACAGGTTAATGGATTTTTTTACGAGGAACTAGAACATATTAGACATTACAAACAATCACTACTATATAGGAAAAGGCCCTCCAGCTTCGATCTTTTGTAACGTGCTTCTGAACATACGCATCATACCTTGGACAACATTTCTTAATTGTCCATATTATCCTTAATTCTAATGGTTTCGGAGAACTGGCATCCTGCCCGTAACCTGATACTAACCTACTACAAATATCCCATGAAGCTTCGATTGGTCGAGCTTTAGGGACTTTTGCTGGGTTGGCATCTTTTGATACATAATGTATGGGATTGCTTTTTAAACAATTTTGACTATTTTTGGCATACTTAGAGTTTGCTTAATCTAGTGTGACGTCTCTAAACGTCGAACAATCAGAGATTATTTGGCAATTTTCAAAATAATGGTAAGTAGTGATGCGTAGGAAGCCAATTTACCAATCAAATACAATTTTGGATAAGTACATATTAAATTTCAATAAGTCAATTTGTATGATGTCCAAGGTGTGAGTGGAACGGCCAGAAGCAAGTTACGAAAGTTTGAAGATGGAGGGACTTTTCCTATATTTTAATGTTTGTTTGTAATGTTGAATATGTTCTAGTTTATGGAAATACAACTTATTAACCTGTAGCTATTGACTTTATTTTTCGATTTTCCAATATGAAAATTCTCATTACTTTAAGCCAACCCGTTAGTTTACCCGTAGAAACCAAACTTTAAAGCGGTCATGTCTCGAAATCCGGATTAAGATACTATAAGAGAATACGCAGAAATTATTTCTAAAGAAACCGCATCTGATGACATTTCGTTTTATAATTTCGCCCCGCTCACATCAGTAGAGGTTGAAAGGTCAATTTCTATATATAAATATATTAGACGTCAAAAGAAATAGATTGACAGTAGAAAATATTGAAAAAATTATGGTTTGCTACTATAATTTCAAAGTAAAGTAAGGAATAAAAGATGTTAAATAAATAACTAATAATTTAATAATGTTCATTTAATATAGTGATGTTGATGTTTCGTGTTTTATTTTATGATTGTATTATTGTTAATTGTAATTAGTAATTTTAAATGAATGATGTATTTATAATGACAAAAATCATTACTTTTGCGATTTGAAGAAAATTTTCTGTGATAAATACGAGTCGGAGAATCTCAAGTCTTATCCATGTTATGTACAATGTTTAAGGTCATTCACCCGAAATGGCACTACCTATTCCGATCACTGCTTATAACTCCAATTTAGATCGACAAAGGGTTTAGCAGGCTAAGGAAGGACGTGTGGCCCCTGTGAGGAAAAGTTGAATTAGTAAATGTCAATTGTTTGTCGCCTCATAACTAGTAATCACTCCAACTTTCAGCCCTCTATCTTGAACTGTCTCAGAGATAATGTCAAAAATGTATTTTTTTAACAATTTTTTCAAACTCGTATATCTCCTAATCCATAGCAGCTAAAGCGTTGAAACAAAATCACAGCTACGTAGTTTGAGTGGGAGTATACCCTATAATTTTATTAATATTTTATACGTGAAAAATAAAAGAAATAAATGTCAATTTATTTTTTGACAGCTCTTTCCAACACGTTTTTTTGAAAGTACAATTATGAAAAAAATCACGTAAATTGCTTATAGTATTAGCTACTAGCATACAAAAAATCAATTGATTATATTCGGTGCAACATACTGTAAAAAAAAAAACTAACGAAAGTATTCAAGTATCAAGAGTAGGCTTCTGAACTGAAAGTTCGTTTTTAAGTTTTATGTTTGTTGCCTAGCAACAAAGGGTGTATTGTTTTTAATTTGACGTATGACTGTCAAAAAAGGTCACTGAACTACTGCTGTGTTAGCATTTGTAACTAATTTTACTAACTACTAAATCAACGAAACGACGGATGTGCTATTTTGCTGTGTTTATTATTTTATAATAGTACATTACTTACCAAGGACTGTAAAAGAAAGAAAGCCCGAAATCGCAGGTATTTGTGACCCGAGCCGCAGGCGAGGGTTGTAAATATGCGATAGAGGGCTTTCTTTTTTACTGCCCGTGGTGAGTACACAATTTTACGTCTCCATCTGGCCATAATGCGAGTTTTACCGTACGCGTAGCGTGCGGCAAAACTTACGTTATGGCCAGGTGTGACGTAAACAAAATTAATTGGTTTCATTATAGTACACGTATTAACATAACGAATTAAATAACTCATTAGAGCAGATATCACAATATAAGTCACTTAGATAATGACTATCGTAATATTCGTCGTCCCAGGTATAGGACAATGTTATCCTGCAGTCATCGCAATATCCTTTTAACATAACATTTTCGTCAGAGAGCGATATCTCAATACTGGTAAAGACTGTAAAAACAGTTGCTTCGCTATTAACCGTGGCAAGTTGAGCCCAAATATTTTTGATTTTATGATTTCCATCTGAAAGAATGTATATACATGAAGTTTCCGTTTTTTATTTTTATTTACATTTAAAACTTACTTTCGCCATTATGGAAAAATCGGACTCCTCTTCTACATAACGTGTTGTATATTCCCTTAAACAATTCACTATTATGTTAAATGTGCTAGCGTATAAATTGTATAATAGTATTGTATAATTTAAAGGTAGCTCATACCTAATAAATCATAATGTCTAATGTTATGTTACTCGGAATCGACAAACGCTTAGTTTATACGCTAGCACATTTAACATAATAGTGGATTGTTTAAGGGAATATACAACACGTTATGTAGAAGAGGAGTCCGATTTTTCCATAATGGCGAAAGTAAGCTTTAAATGTAAATAAAATAAAATAGAAACTTCATGTATATACATTCTTTCAGATGGAAATCATAAAATCAAAAATATTTCGGCTCAACTTGCCACAGTTAATAGCGAAGCAACTGTTTTTACAGTCTTTACCAGATATTGAGATATCGCTCTCTGACGAAAATATTATGTTAAAAGGATATTGCGATGACTGCAGGTTAACATTGTCCTATACCTGGGACGACGAATATTACGATAGTCATTATCTAAGCGACTTATATTGTGATATCTGCTCTAATGAGTTATTTATTTCGTTATGTTAATACGTGTACTATAATGAAACCAATTAATTTTGTTTATAAAATAATAAACATATAGCACATCCGTCGTTTCGTTGATTTAGTAGTTAGTAAAATTAGTTACAAATGCTAACACAGCAGTAGTTCAGTGATCTTTTTTGACAGTCATACGTCAAATTAAAAACAATACACCCTTTGTTGCTAGGCAACAAACAAAAAACTTAAAAATGAAGTTTCAGTTCAGAAGCCTACTCTTTATACTTGAATACTTACGTTAGTTTTTTTTTTACAGTATGTTGCACCAAATATAATCAATTGAGTTTTTGTATGCTAGTAACTAATACTATAAGCAATTTATATGATTTTTTTCATAATTGTACTTTCAAAAAAACGTGTTGGAAAGAGCTGTCAAAAAATAAATTGACATTTATTTCGTTTATTTTTCACGTATAAAATATTAATAAAATTATAGGGTATACTCCCACTCAAACTACGTAGCTGTGATTTTGTTTCAATGCTTTAGCTGCTATGGATTAGGAGATATACGAGTTTGAAAAAAATGTTAAAAAAATACATTTTTGACATTATCTCTGTGACAGTTCAAGATAGAGGGCTAAAAGTTGGAGTGATTACTAGTTATGAGGCGACAAACAATTGACATTTACCAATTCAACTATTCCTCACAGGGGCCACACGACCTTCCTTAGCCTGCTAAACCCTTTATTCAATAAGGTTAACCTGACCGACAGCATTTTAAACCACCACTTGTATTTTCTGGGAATAATTATTTTAAACCTTAACGAGACTGGTAATAATAGTGAAAGATACTTCACATCACATTCGACTTTAAAAACGTGAGTGACCCGAGTAATATAATCAATATTACGATAAATACAACGGCGATCCACACTTGTTTACCCTCGACAACGACGTGATCCAATGGATGCAGAATTTAAACATTACACTCTGAGCGACTGACAAAATGCTATACAATTAAATAAAATTATGTCCAGGGCTGAAATTTTTTCTTGATGTTTTCGTATTTGAATTAACTGTTACATACTTAACAACTTTTTAAAGAGTTCAAAATAAGAATCATCGAATCAACTGGTGACCGAAGAGCTGGCAGCTTCCTCGCTCAACGCATAACTATCGCGATACAGCGGGGAAATGCTGCCAGCATCCTCGGCAGCGGCACCATGCCGCGGGAGCCCGATTTTTTTTGGTATTTTAGACTTATAGTCTGGCCAGTCAACGAACGCAGTAGCAATGTACAGCGAACAAAAGTATGACAACACTAAGAATCAGTGAAAAAAAGCAGCAATGATCATCAAATTTTATGTTTTTAATTTTAGTTGGTATTTCCGCCCCTTTCATTAGGTGACATTTACGGTGTGTTAAAAGGAGACGGATATATTTCGTCTGATCTGTCATCAACTGCAACAGATAATCTGGTTGAGGCAATTGAGATATGCCTTAAAAGTGAATTTAAATTTAATTGGGAACGTTGCAGGAGTTCTATCTCACTCGCGCTTAAGATGAGAGAAAGAAATGCACTAGAAACAAATTCAATATGAATTTAAATGTGCGTCATGAAACATGACACATTAATGTGTCTCATCACAAAGGGTTGCCACATGTACGTATTTTGAATTTGCCGCGCGATTCTACTGACAGAAATGGTTTGCCAGACTATATTTAGTAATAGTTTGTAAGTTTTTAATATAGTTTTATTCATAGACATTTAATTTATAATTAATTAGTTTAAAATGACTAAATATTTTATTATATACGGCTTTCTTTCTATATATAAACTTAGGTAAAACAGTAGAAATAGCTAAACTGTTTAAGTGATCAAAGTGATCTTCACACGAATTTATTTTTATTATTTTTATACCACAACGGTGGCAAACAAGCATATGGCGGGCCATCAGGCGGGCCTAATAATAAGCAGCTACCAGCCTATGAACGCCTATAACTCCAGAGGTGTCACATGTGCATTGCCGATCCTTTGATATAAAGGAGTATTGCGTTGAAGGCTAAAGGGACAAGTTTCCGTCGTCAACACATTGTATCCTATTTGAGCTCTCTGGCGACCCTTACTTACTTAAATAACAACAATACAATCGTACAGTCACCAGCAACAGTATTTTCCTACACGAAGGCCGACACACGCTCTTATTTGCAGGGCCATAAGAGAATGTTACATATTTTTGCAGCCTTCGTGTAGGAAGATACTGTTAAAGTACCAAGATAATGTTAAAGACTTTATCCCCTTTGCTAATTTTGATGCTCACTTTATTAGGTCTATTTTTTCATTTAAGGCTGCGTTTCCACCAGAGATGACGAGGATGTGTTGCGAGGAATGTGAGCAATCCTAGAGAGCCGCGCTGTGCGAGGATAGGTTAGTGATTCTATTGGCTCTTAATAAACACGATTCTAGCAAAAACATCAAATGTATGATCATCGTCAGATAAACGTGTCCATACAATAAATATGATCACTGGTCATGTTTTCGACAGAGGGGAACGCCTGTCAATAGCCGCTCCGGTTGGTTGAATTCTTTATGTCCAGTAAGTACTGCAACTATGGTCCACAAGTTCAATATGTAATAAAATTCAGTCATTTTACTGCAAACAAATAAGTTTTTGAACTGTGACACTTTTATCTCAACATGTTTTGTACATAACAAGAGTAATCAAATAATTGTTGATAACAAGCTACCTACTGGCGCTATTGAGCTCCAACTTAAGATTTGCCTGTCCAGCGAAAGAGTTATTGCTAATTTTACTTTTAATACACTTTTTTAATATTTTATTCCTGTATTTTTAATATTCATCATTTATTAAATAAACTAAGTACCGACTTACTAAGTGTATATTTGTCACTCGCAGTTTTTCAAGCAGGTACAGTCGCCATCAAATATATCGGACCGGCCAGGGTACTCAATAATATCTGACCATACGACCAATGGCGCTGCGACAACTAAATACTGAGAACAGAACAGACGTACCTATATAGCCTGAAATTTGGAGGAACGAAGTCAAGCGACGTGTCGTCGGGCGGCACAAAACGCATCTCACGACCGCAGATCTGTAGTGTCGTCCGACTGCAGACAACGTGTCGCTGCGGCACTACTGGTTTGTATGAAGTACCATTCAAAGTCAACGACACGAAGTCAAGCGACGTATTGTCGGTCGAAACACGACGCGTCGTACGACCGCAGATCTGTAGTGTCGTCCAACTGCAGACGACGTGTCGCTGCGGCACTACTGGTTTGTATGGAGTACCATTCAAAATCAACGACACGAAGTCAAGTGACGTGTCGTCGGCCGGCAGACAAGTCGTCGTCAAACCGCAGATCAGTCAGTAGTGGCGATACCACGTGTCGCTCCACGACACGTCGTCTGCTGCTGCGGTCGGGTTCAAACTTGTACCTTTAGGGCGTCCGCTAGCTGGCGCGGACGCACGAAACGGGTGAGCGGATTAACGTAAAATAGTATGAGCAGCGCTAGCTGGCGCGGACGCGTGCGACGGATTTTACCTATAATGGCCACCCGGACGTCCGCGCCAGCTAGCGGAGGCCCTTAGGATATTATTTTTAAAAACTGCGCCAGTTTTGCACGGAGTTGAGCAGAGCAGTGTAAGTGTAAGGCGTGAGTGGACGCTCGCTCGGCGGGGCGTGCGGCGTGGCGGGCGAGCGTGCATTCACTTTGCGCAGCGTCGACTCAGGACACCAGTATGAGTTTCATTTGTTGAACATGCGCCCCACCCCGCCCCGCTAAACGCCCAACTCGAGCGTCTACGAGGGTCTTACACTAAGTGCGGCGTGCAGAGGCACCTGGTACAGCAGCCCGCTGCGCGCGGGCGGCGACGGATGTCCGGTACCCGGTATCCGGCCAAACAACTACCTATCCGTTGCACCTCAATTAGGAATATGCATGATTTTTTTGGAAGGCGTCATTCGATTCTATTTCCCTGTAGATTCAAATGTCTCTAATAAACCTGCTATCTATGATAGCCCTGAAACGTCAAAAATGTGATACGAGTATTATGTTAGGCGTCTGCGCCGCGCGTCAAAACGCCCCATACAAAAAGTGTGCGGATTGTGACGTCACCATTCACAAAGTTGCAGAAAACTGTTTGGAAGGAACAAGTTTTTGTAAGATTTTTGTAATTTTAGGCACGAAAACATGCGTTTAGCTATATAGTTGTCATACATTTTTTTTCTTGTTAAGACATAAGTAATCGAACTGAAGTTTCGAAAATACATTTGATGTATAAAAAAAAATGCCTAAAATTTTACGTTTTCAAACCGCAATTTTCTTTAAAAAACTGTTAAAAATTATTACGGATTTCCATTTGTTTATACTAGTTTGGGGTCGTTGAACGTGTTTATGCAACAGATTCAATTAAATATTTTTCATGCATGTTCTCTATTATTTAAAAGCCTGACCAGAAATATATGATTATTGTCACGAGGGCGTTAAATTCTCATTTATATGGCAATAGTTCAGTATAGTCATAGAGCGTATTATTCTCTATGGTATGGTGACATCTTGATTTGTTTACCTGTCAGTTCTGATGTTAATTTGAAAATGTTTCACTGCGAAATGGTTTCATTTCCCGTATTATTTACAGCGGTTTATTACATACAGTATTTACAATGTTTCGTTCTGGACTCTGAAAAATTTTGGGATTTTTTGTCGTTTATTATTTAATATTCAATACTTTACTATTTTATTCAAATAAACCGAGACAATGACACTGACAGAAGTGACAGCCTACCACATGCCTTCACACATGCATATCAATCTGTCAGTAAAATGATTGCCAGTGCAAGAAATTAGTTCCAATGAAATTCCGCAACATAGCGCATGATCATATATTTCTGGTCAGGCTTTACCTACTCACGACGTATGAAAGATTTAGGGAACTCTCAGAGACAGATAATGAAACGCATTTGTCGGTGAAATTTATATTTCCGTGATTGAACATATCACAACATGAGGCACTTGACGGTATACACCCTGCGGCCTAAAACTTCAAAAGTACCCCTCCCTGATCTAACAATTTTTGAAATAATCACGTGAAGATCAAATATTAAATTTTACAACTAAACAAACAAAATGTCTCCATTGTGACACGAGCAACGCCATCTGTTGTCCACTCTGCGCGTTTTATATGATATCAATGAGCTCTATGGCGATTGTAGACATTCAGATGTTTATGTAAATTTCACACTGGGGAAGGCCGGTGAAAACTTTTTGTAGAGGGCGCTGTTTTCAGGTTCCATACAAAGAAATAAAGAGACACATACAATGAGAGAAAGAGACAGTAGATCCTTAACTAGTATGCAGTCAAAAAGCTTTTCTTAGGCAAAAACCTTGCATGTGAATCTAAAGCATTTTAATTTTAATATATTTCAGAAACCGGTGGATTTAAAATTTCGGAGCAATTCGAGACAAAATATTGACTCATTTTCGCGAAAATAAATACAAACTACTTCGCGCCATACAAATTTAGTTTTTCTAAGGATCTATGTTGGAGATGTCACTTTGACAGTTGCCTTCCCCATTGATGTAAATACCCACAGATCGTAAATTACCGCAATTTTGGAACCATTTACTTGAGGTCTAGACTATAGTCTATAGAGACCATAGATATTTGACATATCCAAAACATAACCAACAAGACATTTGTTTGTTTACGGTTGCGGCGCCATTTGCTTAGGCACCATTAATTTATTACGTAAGACGATTTAGGGGGAGCGGGGGTTTGACCATGTCTTACGAAAGCAGGTTTTATGTTTTTGTGTTTTTCTTAGTTAGGGGACAAAAATTGTCTTACGTAATAAATGACGTCTTACATCTCTCTTTTTTCATACCCTCCTATCAAATAATACTACGGATACACAATCACCCCAAAAAAATGGCTTCACAATAGTACCGCAAGAACGACTCGGGCGGTACTTTCTCTGACAGTCTTATTACGGTATAAGAGTGGCCGGTTATAAATTTTCACGAGCCATATTTTCAGTAAATCTTGTTTGAGTCTGTCCTTTACATTGTAGAACGAGGGGCACTTTTTTTTTACCTATAACCGCTACGCTGAGTCAATTCACAGACCTCTATGACCCAGCGCGATTTTACATTTTCAGTATCTATAATTATATCTCTATATACAATATACGTAGCCGATTATAATTTCAATAACGACTGATACATTACTGACCGCTATCCAACCTTATGTAATTACGATAAGGTCGAATATTCAATGATATGGTATAGTACAATGGTATGAGACCGTGCTGGCCGATGTTCGACCTTATCTAAACTAAGATAAGGTCGAATATAAAATTAACTGATATAGTAAAATGGTACGCATAACTCGTGGAGGTCATAGCGATAACTTACATAACTTGACAACTTTTGCAGATTATGTTATTTTATTACGCGTTACTACAAACAAATATAGGGAAAACTATATTTTATCCTGATTTTAAGAAAGGAGTAGTGACTCTTATACAAAAAATCTGACATTTTCAAGTCAAAGGTAAATCGTTGTCGGTTGTTAGTCTGACTATTGAAATATTACCCAAATATTTGGCGGGAAATTCAAAAAATTATGGGCTGGTCACACCTTGTGTAGCAGGAATAATAGTTTTGGTACTAGAAGATACTTTTGACTTCTGTGCACATGTAAGCTTTAGGTAAACAGACAGAAGTCAACGAAGTAAACAAGCCTCACAGGGCGTTAGAAAGATCTTTAACAGACTGCAACAAGAGAAATACACTCAGAAATTAAATTCCCCAAAACATGCTCAGAAGCAAGTAAAAACAATCTAATAACTATGTACTTGAGTTCCCTATTCACTTGTTTTAAGGGATGGTTTTAGCTGGTTTACATACTGTATAGACATGTTTCGCGAAGATATTTTTATTTATATTTTTACATAAAATTACTACTGACCAATCAGTCCACAGGTTTGTCCTAAATATTGGTTTTAAATAATAGTTTGCGGACCACTCGGTACAGTTATTTTTAATATTATTTAAAATAAACTCCTTATAAACCGTGAACAATTTGAAATAATGACATAAATTGACAACAGACTTTTAGCTTTTTTTTTTAATCATAGACAATTGGTGATACAACAAGGAAATATCTGTCAACAATATTTGGCTAGTAAGACTCTAATAGTTTATTTCTAAATTATTTTTATGGCATTGACAACCGACAATGATGTTACCTTCTACTTAAACACGTCACAAATAGGTGTCTTTTCAGTGGTAATCATTAGGTAATTTACAGTGGCGGCTCGTCAAAACTTTTCTTTGGCAAGCCGGAGCTTATTTGATTTTTTTCTTTTATTCACGAGTTGGCATAACTACTCACTCTCTCTAAATTAGGCGAGCAGGTAGGAAACGAGTCCTATAAATACGCCGCCACTGGCCTTCCCTACTTGTTTCAAACAAGAAAACTTCAACTGAAATACGGATTCATCAAGTCAGATTATTTAAACTTGGTTAAAAAATTTACATATGTACCTCAATTTATTTAAAAACTCATTCATCAAAATCAGCTAAGTAGTTTTGGCGCTACGGTGGAGCACACCACACAACATATACACATTAAAATTCTAAATAAAAGACCTCTGGTACTGATAGATAAAACAAAATTCAGCATCAAACAAAATATTTTTTTTACAAAATAACAAATGCTGCATGAACATAAGAGATAGTCATGTACAGTCGCCATCAGATAAATCGGAGCGGCCAAGGTGGTCACAAATATCTGAACAACGCCTCATTGTCAAGGCGATACAGTGCATGTTCAGATATTTTTGGTACCGTGGCCGCTCCGATATATTTGATGGCGACTTACCTACCGAACGGGAGTATTCGGCGCGCCTTTTATTAGCAGTAAAGGAATTTGAACCTTCTATACAGCAGTTACGTTTCGGTTCGGGTATATCTTTAAACTACGTCCAAAAGAGAGGTATGGGCACTGCCAATGTCATCTCGCTATGTGTGGTAGGGCACAGCTCAGCGAATGTCATCTCGCTCAAATCTAGAGCAGAGCCCGACTGGGGAAGTACCTCCACCTTACAGAAAACCACAACCATAGTGTTGTGTTCGTGCTGGTGAGTAAGTTTGCCAAAGAGCTCAAAGAGGTGTTGACTTGTTCCTTTAGCCGTCAACACAGTGAATCCTCCTTTTTGTAAAGGGTCGGCAACCCGCATCTGACTATTCTAGAGTTGCAGGCGTCCATAGGCTACGGTACCAGCTTACCATCAGACGGGCCGTATGCTTGTATGCCACCGTCGTGGTAAAAAAAAAATCTAATGGCAGCAGTAATGATCGCGAGCTCGTCGCGTGGCGCGGAGCTGTCACTCAAACATGGAACGTAACTCCTTACATGTAAGGTTCAATTTCCTTTGGTTCTAGTAAAACGCCTCCGCTCGTTCGATGGGAAACGTATGTACTATCGGGTTCAGAATTGCATGGCCAACTTATGAATGAATTCATTGATAAATTGACCATGCAATTTTGAACCTGATGGTACATCAAGGACCAAAATTACCTAGACTGACAATGTCTACAAAAAATCGGGTTCACATAATTCAGACAGATGCACTAGCGCCATCTATGGCGTCACTAACGCAAAAGGGTAAATCCACGCAAGAGTATAATATAACGCCAGTTATCAATTTCGCTCGCTTTTTTATTAATGGTGTAAATTCAAGTGAAATTATGTCTAGGGATAAACTTAATTCTTATCTAGAAAACAATGAATAAAATCGTAACTTGCGTTTCCATGGAATTGCCCAACAGGGGCCGATTGCATAACCACTTGTAACTAATAATATTAGCGAAAGTCTCTTTCCAATTCCTTTTATTATAATAATATTAGTTAGAAGTTGTTATGCAATATGCCTAAATCTTGTAGAAACGCGATTTTGTGCAGTCTAGTACTATATTGGTCCATGGAATAAGTGGGCGATTTTATTTAAAGTTTAATTCCACTTTTTTTTTTTGATGATTTCGACTCATCTTTTTTTTTTTTTTTTATGAAATAGGAGGCAAACGAGCAGACGAATCGCCTGATGGTAAGCAATTAACGCCGCCCATAGACGCCCGCAACACCAGAGGGGTCACAAGCACGTTGCCGGCCTTTAAGATGGGAATACGCTCTTTTCTTGAAGGTTTGAAGGTCGTATCGGTCCGGAAATACCGCAGACGACAGTTCATTCCACAGTTTTGTTGTGCGAGGCAGGAAGTTTCTCGAGAAACGCACAGTTGAGGACTGCCAACCATCTAAGTGGTGATGATGGTAATGCTGTCGCGTAGGACGATGGCGGAAAGAAGCGGCAGGGATTAATCCGAACAATTCCTCGGAGCACTCTCCATGATAGAGGCGGTAGAAGATGCAGAGCGAGGCTACATCTCTACGCAGCGCCAAGGATTCAAGCCGATCCGTAAAATCATCACGAGTTCTATCGATTTTATTAAGACAAAAATTGTGTCAAGTTTTTTTCCATTCCGTTACCATTTTTCCGTAGACTTCTTGCAACGGTTTTATTTTTCTGATAGGTATAATAGTAGTTTTCGATACAAGTGCGAGAAGTATGTCATTGTGCACGAGTACCGAGG
The DNA here is from genome assembly GCA_947086415.1 of Pammene aurita. Taxonomy (NCBI): domain Eukaryota; kingdom Metazoa; phylum Arthropoda; class Insecta; order Lepidoptera; family Tortricidae; genus Pammene; species Pammene aurita. The sequence goes on along the minus strand of OX352315.1, from coordinate 4,181,402 downwards.
TTACTTGGCCCGAGCCGAGAGGCGAGGGTCAAGACTCGGAACGAGTGAAAATGACACTTCTGCACGTGTGTCGAACAAAGTTTTTTAATACAATTGCGAAAAAATTACTTATAATACTCCTTTATGCCCAATCGCGTGTAGTTCAGGTGGGTCACTTATAAGCAGGTCTCGCATAATACTCATTTATTTAAAATTCTGATCTGCAAATCGTGCGTAAAATCAAACTTTACGCACAATTTGCAGATCAGATTACTTTTTAGCACTAGTGCATAAAATCAAACTTTACGCACGATTTACAGCTACATAAAGTAAACTTTTTGAGCAATTGTATTAAAAAACCTCTTTTGAAACGCAATTTAACTATCTTCTTTTCTATTGAACTCTTGCTACCTAAATCTATCTAACCTATCCAACCCTACCTAACATGCTGACGACAAAAAACGTTACATTCTTATGGCGGTAACGGAATGGAAGTAACAAAAAATATATATACATTTTGGGATTTTTTGTGTCCTACTAGGATCCAAAGAGCTCATTGTGATTATGAGTCGAAATCACCTAAAATTAAAAAAAAAATGGATTGTACAACTTTAAATAAAAATAAAAACATTTGGTGGTATAGTACGATTTTTTTAAGATGTCAGTTTTGTCGGTACAATTCATTAGTAAGATTCCGACATCTTAAAAAAATACAACTATAAATAATTAATTAGATACCTAATTAAATTATTAATGCAATGTTTTTATTAAAATAACTTAAATTCATTTTCTTTTTCGCTACATCTTAATGGAGCCCTATACTACACACTCAAAAACATAATATCACAATTATTTTTTACAGTATTTACATAACCATCAATATACAATCATATTTGTTTTATTACTTTATCAATCTGAATTCAAGAGGGTAATTTTACGTAATTTATTTTTTACCTCGAGATTGCCCCATTATTCTCCAGTAAGGATTTGTCAAATAAATCCCAAACAAAAAACAAGACTTAAATGCTTACTTTTGGACCGTTTAACATATTTTAGCATCTTACCTAACAAACTTGCAATAATTAAAAGGACTCTACAGACGTAGCAACAGCAATGTCTACAAAGAAAACTAAATGTTTACTCTTTTCACCACAAAATTAAAAAAAAATTTTTTTAGGGTCATAAAAAAAATAACCCTAACCTACCTATCTCTGGGAGCAGTTTCGTTTTTAGGGTCATAAAAAAATAACCCTAACCTACCTATCCCTGGGAGCAGTTTCGTTTTTAGGGTCATAAAAAAATAACCCTAACCTACCTATCCCTGGGAGTAGTTTAGTTTTTACGATCATAAAAAAAATAACCCTAACCTACCTATCCCTGGGAGCAGTTTCGTTTTTAGGGTCATAAAAAAATAACCCTAACCTACCAATCATGCCAAAGATTGGTTTGCAAAATAAAACTACGGCGAAAAGTTGGTTGCTAAATGAAATTTGACGAAATATAATTCGGCAAAAAGGTAGTACACCGCGTCATCTATCGGTCACCACAAACACTAGATTCCTACTTAATCTTTCTGTTAAGCCCATTGGTTTACTGGTAGAGAATGCCTTATGGCATTAAGTCCGCCATTTGTACCGTCTTATTTTGTGCAATTAAGATTAAATAAATAAATTCTAGTTTGTAATATTTTGTTCGGCGATAAACGCTGACAGAATAACTCGACTCCAGCCTCAACAGATGGCGCTGTGGCACTTAGTACCGAAAACAGACGTATAGCCTGAAGGTTCGAGGAACGCGATTTTGTATAGGCAATGTCAATCCATGTCTTAATCATCCTTGATATACAGTTTCATTAGGGGCATTTCGTGTTGATCAAAAGCAGAATCCAGGGTGGTCCCAACCCAACAGCCTCATAAACAAGTTAGCGGACAGACCGGACAGTCTTTTGCAAAGACACTGGATGTCGGCATTAATAAACCCTCATTCCGGGGATGTGTATTATGTAAACTAGATTTTTATTTTTAGTATAACTAACCTAGTTTATAAGTTTTAATTATAATTGATTAACACAACTGTGGACCATTGGTTGTCTGAATAAAGAAATTATTTATTTATTATTATTATTTCACGAGCTGACCCGTACAAACGTGTGCTTATCTCTGTAGAGTTGTTTCCATTTACAAAAGATAGGGTTGAATTGTAGCGCATTAAATTCTTTTGGATTATAAGAACATGTAAAGCTACCTTTTGTGGACCTTTAATGAGCATATTTTTGAAAAAAAATACTCTCCTTTGAAGTCAAATCAACTACACTTTAGGAGACGTCAAAACGATTTGTTACTACGGAGTTTATATGGGAGACTAATACTGTGACGTCACAATACTATATGATAAATACATCTCCTGTATAAAAGTTTAAACCATTATAAAATCATTTAAAGCGCAAACACATGTTACACCTGGATTTTTCCGGTGCAATTTTTAAATTTTGATTCTATGAATGCAACGAAACAATTAAGTATATCTATTGGAAACAAACCAATTTATTAAAGCCTGACCAGAAATATATGATCATGCGCCATGCTGCGGAATTTCATTGGAACTAATTTCTTACACTGGCAATAATTTTAATGACAGAATGATATGCATGTGTAAGTGCATGTGATAGGCTGTCACTGTTGTCAAGTGTCATTGAGGCGGTTTACTTGAATAATAATAAAGTGTTGAATATTAAACAATAAACGACAAAAAATTCCCAAAATCCATATTCAAGAGCGAAACATTGTAAATAGTCTATATAATAAACTGCTGTAAATAATACGCTCGGGAAATGAAACTATTTCGCTGTGAAACATTTTCAAATTAACATCAGAGCTGACAGGTAAACAAATCAAGATGTCACTATACCATAGAGAATAATACGCTCTATGACTGTTGCCATACAAATGAGAATAATAGCGCCCTCTTGACAATAATCATATATTTCTAGTCAGGCTTTACAAATTTAAAATATCTTTTGACAACGGTCACGTGTCCCAAGTCTAAACGCCAATGAACATTGACTAGGACAGTTTTATTCGTGCGACTAGTTCTATGTCTGGTGATTACGCTAACTAATAGCTACGTCTGTAGAGCCCATTATTGTGTCGGCATATTTATCTAAATCGAAGTATATTCAGAGCAATAGCGCGTAGTTTCAGTATCCGCGAGGCAACCGGACGGCTGGCGGTATTTAAGCTCCCTACGTGTTGTGGAACCAGCCTATGCAACTGACCCACGTTGGTCTTGGTTTCTCATATCTTTATGTGATGATGAACGAGAATGCAAATTGCCATTCACACCGGCTGGTCGGTTATCAATCCGTCAGAGTTGGAAGCCGGAAAAGAATGAGGGGCGGGAGATGAAAAACAAAGTCCAACAAGGTCAATTCAGGTTGCACAGCGTGGTTCCACAACACGTAGGGAGTTTGAATACCGCCAGCCATCCAGTTGCCTCTTGGACACTGTAAATACGCGCCATTTTTTTTTATACCATATGGTGGCAAACAAGCATACGGCCCGCCTGGTGGTAAGCAGCTGCCGTGGCCTATAGACGCCTGTAACCACAGAGGTGTCACATGCGCTTTAACTAATACCATTAGGAACATGAATCGTGTCATCGCATATCTAACTTATTTTCAAAATTAGGTAAATTCATTTCAATCTTGAATCTTGAAGCAAATCAAATTATTTTGTTCAATATTTTTTTTATTTACAATTTGTAAGTAGTTACACTACTATATATAAACTGAAAATAGATGTCATATACTTAAGAAAAAGTGACCAAACCCTCCGGTGTCCGAGGCCAGATTTGAACTGGCGTCTTCAGCCGCGAAAGCTGAAGACGCCAGTTCAAATCTGGCCTCGGACACCGGAGGGTTTGGTCACTTTTTCTTAAGTATATGACATCTATTTTCAGTTCATTTCAATCTTGCTTAAGTTCAATTTAGGGTGTATCCGTTTTAGACGGAGAGCTGGCCACGTCAGATATGACACAATAATGAGATCAAAGAAACCCATGTAGTTAGTTTGCTATACTATTCTTATTTCTAGATCCGGACATCTGGCAGCTGGAAAGTGGTGGAGGTCAAAGAATGCAAATAACTTGAAGAAAACAAATCCTAGAGTTCGGAGTTAAATGAAATATTATAGGAAATTATGTAATTCATTGGGTTATATCATATCCAGAAGGTTCTGTTGGGGAAAAGTAGTGCCAAATGATGTAAAATGCAATTTTTAGTTAGTCGCCTACTGTTTTTGTTTCCGCAATAATAGACAATGGTTTTTAATCTAATGTTAAAATATAGGCCCTGTCCTCTATAAGTTACACAACTTTGGCATTTTTTACCTATTTTGGTATTACTTTTTTCCAACTTAAAAACTTTGTTGGTCTGTCACTCTGACATCCACCCATTAAAAGCTGCCAGATGCCCGGATCTAGCAATAAGGATGGTAAATCAGTCTAACTAGACAGGTTTCATTGCTCTCATTATTGTGTCATATCTGACGTGGCCAGCTCTTAGACCATTAAATAAGATCCATATGCGTTGACACTCTTACAGACTAAATCACTGTTTATACAATTCTAATATACAGGATGTAACAGTAATACTGGTGATCAGTTTAAGGGCATAATTAGTATCGTATTTCGAGTAAGAAAAAGATGGAAAATTTTTTTTAAACGCATTTTTTTTTTGTATGGGACATTTGGTCCTAGCTGGCCAAGGATGATTAAGACATGGATTGACAATGCCTATACAAAATCGCGTTCCCTTATTTCAGGCTAAAGCACTAGCGTCATCTATCGGTCACCACACACACTAAATTCTTAATTAACCTTTCTATTAAGCCCATTGGTTGACTGGTAGAGAATGCCTTATGGCATTAAGACCGCCATTTGTACCTTATTTTCTGCAATTAAGATTAAATAAATATATTAGTTTCTAATATTTTGTTCGGCGATAAACGCTAACAGAATAACTCGACTCCAGACTCAACAGATGGCGCTGTGGCACTTAGTACCGAAAACAGACGTATAGCCTGAAGGTTCGAGGAACGCGATTTTGTATAGGCATTGTCAATCCATGTCTCATCCTTGTAGCTGGCCAACCCTCCATCTTCTTCTTCTTCCTGTGCCATATCCTATCGGATGTCGGAGATCATCATGAGAAAGTTTTCTCTGTTCTTCGTCGTTCTGGAGAGAGTGACGGCGTCTTACGTATCGGTGCAGTCCCTGATGTTTTTACTCCACGTACTAGGTCTTCCTCTACTTCTTTTACCTTCTATGGCACCCTCAATTATGATTCTTATCTAAATATATAAAAGAAGAAACTGACTGACTGACTGACTGACTGATTGATTGACTGACTGACTGACTGACTGATTGATTGACTGACTGACATATCAACGCACAGCCCAAACCGCTGGTTCTAGAGATTCCAAATTTGGCACGTAGGTTCCTTATAAGGTCTAGGGATGCACTAAGAAAGGATTTTTCAAAATTCACCCCCTAAGGGGGTAAAATGGGGGTTCAAAATTTATACGGCGAATCAAGATTTGTTAGACTATTTTAATAGAAACTTTACAGGAGTATTCCTAACGATAAATGAGTAAACAAGTGTTTCAGGTTTTTTGAAAATTCAACCCCCAAAAGGGGCAAATGTGGTCACAAATTCTGAAAATCAACATGTATCGTATCCTTTTTTGAGTACTTATAGTACGCGGGCGAAGCCGCGGGAAAAGGCTAGTTATATCATATTTCTGTAAATGTGGCCAAAGTATGCCGCTTTCCTCCTTTGTATCGTTACTATTTTCTTTTTCATTCTGTTCAGCACCTCTTTATTATACCCTTTAACCCTCCATACAAAAAAAAAACTCCTACTTTTTAATAATTAAAATACGATACCAATTATTCCCTTAAAAGTATCATCAGCATTATTGTTACATGTATAAAATCACCATCTGCATACACAATTCACAAAAAAAAACCAAACTAATATTATTTTGCCTCGATACCTCGTACTCGTACAGTCCAAATATATCGGAGCGGCCAAAGTACAAAAAATATCTGAACATGCACTCTATCGCCTTGACAATAGAGGCGTTGTTCAGATATTTGTGACCACCTTCGCCGCTCCGATATAACTGATGGCGTCTGTACAGCCAGCAAACATATTGAGGCTTGTTCAGATATCTGTGACCACCTTGGCCGCTCCGATATATGTGATGGCGGGAGGTACGGTCGCCACCAAGCGTTATAGAGACGGCGTCATTGCATGTGTGAGTGTTGGCTAGATGCAGGTGGTCTTGAGATGCATGGAGAGGAGTCCCTTGGCTACGAAACCGCGTCCGCACAGCGCGCACACGTAGGGCCGCGTGCCGCTGTAAACCAAATATATCAATAAAAAATAAAAAAACCGGCCAAGAGCGTGTCGGGCCACGCTCAGTGTAGGGTTCCGTAGTTTTCCGTCCGTCACAGTAAGGGTTAAAGACTAATGCCAAAAGGTCGTATCTGATGCCTATGGAAGAAGTTTTTTGGAAATATCTCAAAAATGGCTAGACCTATAATTTTCAAAATAATTTTCCTAAAAAGTTTATCGTAACGCGCATCTTTTCAATTTTTTTCATATTTTTTGGACTTACGGTGCAAAAGTTACAGGGGGGGGGACGCTATTTTTCCGACTTTCGAAGCGATTATTTCCGAAAATATTTACATTATCAAAAAATGATTTTAGTAAACCCCTATTCATTTTTAAATACCTATCCAACAATATATCACACGTTAGGGTTGAAATGAAAAAAAAAAACACTCCCCACTTTACGTATAGGGGAGGTACCCTAATAAAACATTTTTTTCCACTTTTTATTTTACCACTTTGTCGGCGTGATTGATATGCATATTAGTACCAAATTTCAGCTTTCTAGTGCTAACGGTCACTGAGATTATCCGCGGACGGACGGACGGACGGACGGGCAGACATGGCGAAACTATAAGGGTTCCTAGTTGACTACGGAACCCTAAAAAGATATTTATTAACACAAACGACATAAATTAAATACATTAACTAATACAAGAAATTACAAAAATTGTGTAGTGAAAAGGAAGGAGACTCAGCGAGACCGCTGGTTTTCAGAACAAACACGGTTTTTCGGTACACAACAATTTTTTTGATACCACGACGGTGGCAAACAAGCATACGGCCGCCTGATTGTAAGCAGCTACCGTAGCCTGTGGACGCCTGCAACTCCAGAGGTGTCACAAGCGCGTTGCCCAACCTTTATTTTTTAAAAAAAGGAGGACTCACTGTGTTGACGGCTAAGAGAGGACAAGAGGATCCCTGGTCGTCAACACACTGGGTCCTCTTTGAGCTCTTTGGCAACCTTACTCACTAGCAGGAACATTCTTGGTCGATCCTGCTCGTTCGACTAATGCACCCAGGTCGTTAAAATAAAGAACGGCCAAAATCACGGACATTTGTGGCCCGAACCGAAGGCGAGGCCTTTATTGCCGCCCGTGGCGCGTACACAATTTAACGTCTTCTTTTTGTGAAGTGACTTGCCGCTGCGCGCGGGCGGTAGGTGTCACTTACCACCCAGAGTGACGTAAAACATCTAACCTGTGGTATCGCTCGTGTATGACGAGGGTTGATCGCTGGCTAAAGGCCTTGCCGCAGTGACTGCACACGTGAGGTTTTTCACCCGAGTGCACTCGCTCGTGTAGCGTCAAGTTGCACTTTTTCACGAAACCCTGGAAGAAATGAAACATAATTTAAACTAGTAGGGAGGATGGGGGAAGATCGTTCTGTAATAATTTTAAACAAAAAAGAACCGACTTCACTTAGCATCCACCTTTCCAAAAGCAAATGCTCGAGCTGCTGTAAAAAATACTCATACACTATAGATGTGCCCATAATAGTTGAAGAGTTCCCTCGATTTCTCCAGGATCCCATCATCAGACCTGACGTGGTTAAAAATTAGACCAACTGTGAAGTGTAGTCTTTCAAACAAAAAAAGAATATTCCAAATCGGTCCAGCCGTCTTCGAATAATCGGTGAACATAAAAAAACCGGCTAAGTGCGAGTCAGACTCGCGCACCGAGGGTTCCGTACAAACCTGTAAGTAAAAGTAAAAATATAAGTAAAAGTTCACCCATTGCGTTGACATAGAAAATTGATTTTGTTACAGCTTAAAGGTATTATAGCCCTGAATATTTGACATGAATTTCAATTTAATACCTCCACGCGTTTACGAGGAAAAGGGTAGTAAGTTTAAAATTTTAAAAAAAAATGTTTTGTTTGTTACTTTTTGTAATTTTTCCATTGTCTATGCTATATGACGTTGCTACGTGCCAAATTTCAAGTTTCTGAGTTCACGGGAAGTACCCCGTAGGTTTTGCGAGTGCCAAAAAACTCTAAATTTGCAGCATAAACGACTGTATCTTTTGATTGCGTTGGCTTTTAAGTTTGATTTTTTCACAGCTCCAAGGGACAATAGACCTGAGTATTTGATATAAATTTCAGCTTGATACCTCCACGCGTTCCTGAGAAAAATGGTCTTGACAGACAGACGGACAACAAAGTTATCCTATAAGGGTTCCGTTTTTTCCTTTCGAGGTACGGAACCCTAAAAAAAAGCAAAAACAAAGATCCCGACGAATTGATAACCTCCTCCTTCGAAATGTTGAAGTCGGTTGAAAAGAGCATATTTGGATCTACCGAGTGGACGGCGTCCGGTCGGTCGTCCTAAGTATCGCGGGCAGACAGAGTCGGAGCGGATCTGCAGGAGCTCGGCGCCGGCTCCAAGATTTCGAAGGAGGAGGTTATCAATGCGTCGGGATCTTTGTTTTTGTTATTTTTTTTATGTATGTTTACCGATTTGGAAATAGTAGTTTATGTAACTGTTACGTAATAAGGCCTAATTAATTACGTACAGTTGCATACACTGCTTTATCTACACTCATATTATATATATTAAGTGTTCGGAAACCATAGAATGGCCGCCATTGCACCGCCATGGCCAACTCGATTGTGCCGGCGGTCGCGCGGGCGCGTGCCGTTGGTCAGGAAGGAGGACAGGATTTACATTATGTTATCAAATTCGATGTTCGGAATTTTAAACTTATAACGTATCAATATATGAGCATGTAAAGTTAAAATTACGTTACTGCCACAGATAAAAAGCTTATCATAGTAGTGGTAATGCTAGCCATTGCCTACCGTTTTTGAACACGTTTTAGAGGACTTACAGTGTGAGTGTAGATAAATTATTTTTTTGTTTGAAAGAGTATACTTAACAGTTGGTCCCATTGTAACCAGGTCACGATCTGATGATGGGATCCTGGAGAAATCGAGGGAACTCTTCAACTATTATAGGCACACCTAGTGATTTGAGTATTTTTACAGCAGCTCGAGCATTTGCTTTTGGAAAGGTGGAGGCAAAGTGAAGTCTGTTCTTTTTTGTTTTAAATTATTTTGTTTAGTTTTTTTACACAAAATATCATGTTTAGGCTCCTTCAGATACAATATACCTAACTGTTTTTTTTGTACAATATATCACAAATGATAGGTACGTTATATCTTCATACCGTATGTGCAGTACAGTTTCATAAGTCTCGTAAAATAAAGTAGAACTTTGTAATATTGAAAAAAAAATCTAAATGAAATTATTTTCAAAATTGCTCTCTCGGGGTTAGATATAAGGATATCACGTATCATTTGTGGTATATTGTACAAACAAATCACTCATTTCGTATCTGGAGGAGCCCAAACTTGGTATGTTTTGAAAATTCTTTTAATTTAAAAAAATGTAATGAAATCACGTGGTATATTTTTAGAATCTCCTCAAAAAGCCCTTTCATATGATATCAATGGTTTAAAATCAATAATTTAAAATTATGTGAAGTGGTTACGTAAATTCAAATTATGCAATTCGTAGTTATGATAAATGAAATATCATATTATTTATTTGTACAAAACATTAAATCCGACATGGACGTCCATCTTAACTGGTCGGATGAAGCGCAAAATCGGTAACTATGGAGACTCAGGGAGGTCTTTGCCTAATGCGACACTCGAATATACTAAAGCCTGACCAGAAATATACGATTATTGTCAAGAGGGCGCTATTATTATTATTTATATGGCAATAGTTCAGTATAGTCATAGTGTATTATTTTCTATGGTATGGTGACATCTTGATTTGTTTACCTGTCAGCTCTGATGTTAATTTGAAAATGTTTCACGGCGAAATAGTTTCATTTTCCGAGTGTTTATTTACAGCAGTTTATTATATACACTATTTACAATGTTTCGCTCTTGACTATGGATAATTTTGGGAATTTTTTGTCGTTTATTATTTAATATTAAACACTTTATTATTCAAGTAAACCGTCACAATGACATTGACAATAGTGACAACCTATCACATGCACTCACATATACATATTATTCTGTCATTAAAATTGTCAGTGTAAGAAATTAGTTCCAATAAAATTCCGCAACATGGCGCATGATTATTAAACCCCTGGACTTTTGTCGCAATGACGTCACAATAGGGTGATTTGGGGAGTAAAAGGGACGGTGTTATGAAATACGGTTAAAAACTCGGTTGTTAACCGAATACATTTTAATTAGACATTTTCAACAAAATTATCTAGTAAGTTGATCAATATTATTAAATTGGAGTCAAAATTACGGTTTAAAAGTAAACCCCCTAAAGTCACAGGTAATTGTGATGGGTAGCGCTAAACAAATCTCCAAAATTGACTTTCTCAGGCTCCCTCCGATAGTCTTCGATGGTATCCAAATTCTTTTTTCCAACCAAGTGAAAAATCTTGGCGTAATCATGGATCGTTGTCTATCATGGGTGCCTCAGGTGAGTGAAGTGAGCAGGAAGATGTTTGCTGCCATAGGGTCTCTCAGACGGCTCCGGAATTTCCTGCCAATTGCTACTAAAATTGCGCTTGCTCAGTCGTTACTTCTCCCCATTCTTGATTATGCAGATATCTCCTATTTAGACCTAACCGAGGAGCAACTTAATAAGCTTGAGCGTATTCAAAATGCCTGCATTCGGTTTTTTTTCGCATTACGCAAATTCGACCATGTTTCTAGTTTTCGTTCTCAACTCAAATGGCTCCCTATCCGTCACCGCCGTAACTCTCACATACTTTCTTTACTCTTTTCTATACTTTTTAACCCTGCAACTCCCCGCTACCTCAAAGAGCGTTTCTCTTATCTTAATTCTATTAGATCCTCTCAAAAATTGCTCCTAAAAGTGCCATCTTCATCTTCCAAATTTTATAATTGCTCATTTACGTTCCAGGCCGTTCGTTTGTGGAATTCTCTCCCTCTCAACATAAAACGCGCGCAATCTATTGGTAGCTTTAAATCGCAACTTAAGGAATACTATTTATCTCTTCCTTAGGTTTTTAAGTTGACACTGTTGTTTCTTACTGTGTGTATTATATATGTATATATGTACGTATATGTATGTTTATTTTGTATTTATTTAAGTATGTATATTCATATGAATGTGCTGATAAAAGATAAAAAGATAAAAGATATTTATTCTTCAATTTAGGCACATTACAATGCACTTATGAACGTCAGAGGGAAAAAAAAACTACCTCCGGTTCTAACCCTACACCTCTGACCCGAGAAGAATTATTTATGACCGGCAAGAAACTCGGCGGGACTTATTTTTTCAAAACAGTAATATTACATCTTACCTGCTGTGTTATCTATTTCGTCTCTTTTGTGTCTATGCACCACCTACTGCTTATTGTTTTTCTCTAGTCTCCACTACCCAAAGGTTGTCTGGAAGAAATCGCTCATTAGCGATAAGACCGCCTGTTGTTACCTCTACCTAAATTTATCTAATTGTAAAATTTGTGCTTGTAACTGTATGAGGTGTGCAATAAAGAGTATTTATTATTAATATTATTATTATCTTTATTTATTTTTTGTCTCAGGTTAGTTTTTATAATATTTTTACAAAATAAAATATAAAAATACATCTAAAACATACAAAAACAATAAAAACATTATAAAAACCTAACCTAGGGTGCCGCCGGCAGCGGAGCAAGGCCCAGGCTGCCGGTGGTTAGGGCCGCAGAGTGAGGAACCGTCGGACTATGCGCGCCGTGTCCAAGATTACCGCCTTCTGAATCTGACCCTTAATCCAACCACAACCCCGTAGCGAAAGTCTCTCAAGATGTTGGTCGAGACTCTTCGCTATGAGACCGTTCGCAGAGACAACTATCGGCACAATGATCGCCGAATCGACCTCCCACATGGCGGTTACCTCGTGAGCCAAGTCTAGGTACTTGCTGGACTTGTCCTTCTCGGCCTTCACGAGGTTCTCGTCACATGGGACGGTGATGTCGACGAGCATGGCCCGGCGTTGCGGTCGATCTATTACCACGATATCAGGCCTATTGGCTACAATAGTCCTGTCCGTGATAATAGATCGATCCCAATAGAGCGTGGCACGACCATTTTCGAGAACTGGCGCAGGTGTGTACTTGTAGTACGGCACTTCGTGGTCCACAAGACCGTATAGGAGAGCAAGCTGCTGGTGTATAATCCTGGCTACGAGGTTATGTCTGTGCAAGTACTCGCCGTTAGCAAGATGAGAACAACCGGAGATGATATGCCTGAGTGACTCTCCGGGACGGCGGCATGCCCGACAAATGTCGACCGTACCGTCCTTCAGGATATATCTCCGGTAGTTATTCGTCATGATAACTTCGTCCGCAATTGCACAGGCAAAACCTTCGGTTTCTCCGAAGAGGTCCCCGAATCGTAACCAGTTCACCGACGCGAGCAGGTCTACGTCGGGTCCCGTGAGGGCCCTGTAGAACCGCCCGTGTAGCTCCTTGCTCTTCCATACCGCCCTGCGATCCTCGGTGCTTAGCACCACAGGTTTGCGCCAGTTCTTGTTTGCCAAGGAGAGCGGCGTGAGACCCTTATCTACAGCCACCACATCACGATGCATCTCACACTCGTTGTTAAGGAAATAATTCCTGAGATTGTACACCTCACGGTTGTGGAGATTTTTGGCGTTTAAAAAGCCGCGACCTCCACACTTCCGTGGGATGTACAATCTCATAACAGACGAGCGTGGGTGAAGCATACGGTGTGTGGTGAGCAATAGACGGACTCTCCGATCCAGGGCATCCAGCTCGGTCTGTGTCCACCTTAGTATGCCAAAGGAGTATGTGAGTAGGGGCATTACCCAGGCATTGAAGGCGCGCACCTTGTTGCCACCTGACAGAAGACTATTAAGTACTTTTGTCAGCCGACCAAAGAAGCGCTCCTTCAACGCCTGTTTAATACCCACATCCTCAATGCCCAAAGACTGTGACATACCAAGGTATTTGTAGGTTTCTGATTCAGAGATAGATCTGAACGTCATTGTCTCAGAAAGCTGTATATTTGTTGAATTTACTACTTTCCCCCGCTGTACATGCATAACCGCACATTTATCAACACCAAACTCCATCTTGATGGAACTACTGAACACTTTAGTGGTCTTCAGTAGTTCCAACAAGTCTCGATTATTTGGTGCAAATAACTTGAGATCGTCCATGTACAGAAGGTGAGATATGACTTCACCCTCTCTCCGAAGCCGGCAACCTAGCCCTGAATCCTTCAGCAGATTGCTGAGCGGATTTAGAGCTAGGCAGAACCACAGGGGACTCAGACTGTCGCCCTGAAATATTCCTCGCTCGATCCTTATAAAGTCCTGCGGGCCAGGGGGGTCATCCCCGCCTCCTGGTTGACGAAGGACTGTGGTCCACTGCCTCATACACGCGCCAAGGAAGGACCTCAAAGCTGCATCAATTTTATACAGCTCTAAGATCCTCTCCAGCCATGAATGAGGCACCGAATCATAGGCCTTCTTGTAGTCAATCCAAGCGGCCGAGAGGGCCCCCCTGTTCCGCCGGACTCGTTGGCAAATGGTCATGTCTATGAGGAGGAGCTCTTTAGTACCACGGGACCCAACCTTACATCCATTTTGAGCGGAGACCAAAATGTTGTTTGCGACCATGTGCGCGTTTATTTTTGCTCTCAAAATGGATGTAAGAAGCTTGTAGAGCGTAGGCAAGCACGTGATGGGTCGGTAGTTCTTCGCTTCCGTGGTACTACCGGACTTATAGAGCAGGAAGGTTACACCAGTTGTTAAGGAAGGCGGGAGGGAGCCAAGTTCAAGGGCTTGTTGAAATTGCGTTGCCAGCCGCGAGTGCGAGCACCGAAACCATTTTAGCCAGAAGTTGTGCAACCCATCCGGGCCAGGACTTTTCCAGTTCTGGGCCGTACGGATCGCGCAACTTACGTCGTCGGGGCTGATGGTGATAGCCCCCATTGGTTCGATGGACTCGCACTCACGTTCAACAACACTCATCCACTCGCCCTCCGTGTGTTCAACGGGCGCTGACCAGATGCTACGCCAGAAATTAGTCATGGCAGTAGCATCCGGCAGTCGCACGTCGGACACACGGGGGTCGGTTTCCTCCCACCTTCGGTATACCTTCCTTTGGTCACTTTGGAAAAGACGATTCTGCTTGAATCGGTCCACACGCTCTCTGTAACGGCGAATACGGCTTGCCCATGCATAAACTTTCTGCTTCAGAAAGTCGATGCGCTCTACGACGTTGGCCATGTAGTCGCGGGGCTCGATATCCGTCCCCGCGAACGCCTGGTGCACAAAGCGCATTACTCGGGGGCGGTTATTGCCCCCCCTGAAGCAGATCAGCTTTGCAATGAGAGTCCTAAATGAGTTGATACGACGCTCGATCCGCACCTGCCATGCGGGGACACCCCCGGCGGTCCTAGGTGCACGTTCAGCGTCCGGAAACTTGACTCGAGCAACACGGCACGCCGCGATGGCTCCGCAGTACATTATCGAGTGCGTATCATCTAAGTCTTTACTAGTCCGCAGGAATGGATCTAGCAAATCATTTAGGACTGCCATTAACGCTAGATTGCGTCTATTCATAGGCAAGCGTGGTAATCGTGGCCTAGGGATGTTTGTGGAGCGATACTGCGTAATTGCCTCTTCCAAAGTCCTCCTCAGTTGCTCATTGGCTGAACTACTCACACTCTGATTCGCGATCCCCTCCTCATCGGCACTGGGATCAACCCGCGGTGCCCCCGATGCCAAGTCGGGTGCAGGCATCGGATCCGGCGACGTGGCGAGCGGATCCCGCGCCGAGGTGGTGGTCGCGCGAACAGAGAGAGTCTCCAGGCGAAGCCGATCAAGTGTCGCGTCATCCAACCGCTTTAGCCGCTGAATGACGCGCACCTGATCCGACAACCGCTGCGCAGTCGTGTCAATGGTTGGTTCAAGGGCCTGAAACAGAGGAAGTATCCGGTCACGATACGCGCACAGATTAGTTCCCCCCTCTGTAGCCCCATAATAGGCGCGCATGACGTTTTCATTCATGGATGAAGTCCATCTCATGCGACGCACTATACCACCGGCAGCGGGGGCCCTGGGCGGGACAGGTTGTCCCGCAGGCCCCAAGCGTGCCGGCAGCGGTGGCCGTCCTCGTCGCGCAGGTGGTCGTGGCGGCGGCGGCGGCGGCCCGCACTCGTCGCTCGACTCGCTGGTGTCGGGCACAGTAGCGAACTCATTGCCCGACAACGATGGTGAGGAGACTGACGAGGCGGGCGAGGATGGTGGGCGTGCGTTTGGTGGGGACGCTTGCTGCTGTCGTGATTTACTTCTCGTAATCATTTCCTTCCTTTTCCTTGTTTGACGTTTAATGTCCGGGATTCTGTTTACGTGTTGTAACCATATTTGCGATTACATACGCCCTGCGCAGCATTCATTTAAGTGGCGGGCAACTTTTCCGCAAATAATCGTATAAAAACAGATGTATAAATGCCCGTAAAACATAATTTTATCAAAAATATTCGGAAATCAGAAAAATCACGACTGACTTTGACGGCGTCATTTTTTTTTTTTTTTTATTATTATTATTTATATATATATTATTATTATTTTTTAGTGCAAACCATACATTTTTTTTTATTTTTTTTTTTATGAAATAGGAGGCAAACGAGCAGACGAATCGCCTGATGGTAAGCAATTAACGCCGCCCATAGACGCCCGCAACACCAGAGGGGTCACAAGCACGTTGCCGGCCTTTAAGATGGGAATACGCTCTTTTCTTGAAGGTTTGAAGGTCGTATCGGTCCGGAAATACCACAGTACGTTACGTTGTACGTTAAACTGGCTTGGTGAACGGTTGTGACGAACAAAGAGTGAGTGACCGACAAAACCAATGCCAGTATAACGTACAAATGCATGGTTTGCAAGTAATATGGTAAACAATAATATTGATCAACTTACTAAGTAATATTGTTAAAAATGTCTAATTAAAATGTATTCGGTTAACAACCGAGTTTTTAACCGTATTTCATAACGCCGTCCCGTTTACTCCCCAAATTACCCTATTGTGACGTCATGGCGACAAAAGTTCGGGGTCTAATATAAATAATTTATTGAGAAAAGTATAGTACAGTGTTTGCTCTTACGGACTAAGATTTTTTAACGACACGTTTTTTAATGATCATATATTTCTGGTCAGGCTTTAAATAAGTAAGTAACATACCTTCCCACACGTTCCACAAACATTAGGCTTATATCCCGCATGTATCCTGAGATGAAACTTGAGATGCTCCCTGGAAGACAGCGCCTTCCCGCACACGGAGCACAGGAAGTTCCGCTCGCCGCTGTGCGCGCGCAGGTGGCGGCGCAGCGAGTTGAGGTGCGCGAACTCGCGCGCGCACGTCGCGCAGCGCAGCGCCAGCGCGCGCGCCGCCGCCTCGGGGTGCGCCACCGAGCGGTGCGCCAGCAGGTACCTGCCGGCGCGATCATGTTCCACAAGATAACATGTCATGTCATGTACTACTGTTTTGTAATCATTTTAAACAAATAATTTCTAACGAAAAAGAACCGACTTCACTTAGCCTCCACCTTTCCGAAAGCAAGTGCTCGAGCTGCTGTAAAAAAATCTCAAATCACTATAGGTACGCCTATAATAGTTGCAGAGTTCCCTCGATTTCTCCAGAATCCCATCATCAGATCCTGACCTGGTTACAAAAAAAGAATTTTCCAAATCGGTCCAGCCGTCTTCGAATAATCGGTGAACATACATAAAAAAATAAAAATAGCAAAAAAAACAACGATCCCGACGAATTCATAACCTGATGAACCTCCTCCTTCGAAATCTTGAAGTCGGTTGAAAATAAAGTTTAATAAACCGCCCCGTTTCTTCCCGGTCATAAGATTTCTCGAGTCACAGGTGTAGGATTAGAACCGATGGTAATTCTTGTTTCCTGACGTTCATAAGTGCATTCTAATGAAAATATGTGTTCAACTCAAAAGTCTCAAAACCCTCTTGTACGCTTTTAAGCTCAAAATCGTACGACATTACCGTAAAACATAGCCCAGCCGCCCAGAGACCTATAAAAAGGCTCCCATTCCATTGTATTTTCAACCGGTCGTTCATTGTCGGTAGACAATGATGTGTACCTTTGATTGAAAATGTCACATATTATCATTTCAGCCAGTATTTATGGCATATCGTCGGGGATAGTGCAATACAGCGTAACTAGCACTAGTAAATACTGCGTATCTACTCGACATACAAATTTCAAATCCGCGTAACTAGCACTAGTAAATACTGCGTATCTACTCATCACCCAACTTTACAGGAAGAGCTTAAAACGTTTTATCTTTATTATTTTGGAAGATATTAATTATGTTTCTACCCAGAACATATTGAATTACGAGTTGTACAAGATAGTGAATCTAATTTTATGAAATCATAACAAATTAGGTATTTACGTCATATACGCGGTTTTGATTTAGCCACTTAAGCCATGAAGTGGAAACAAATTCGGTATGTTCCGCGATATTGCAAGAAAACACATGAAGTTTATAGAAAAGTTTTAATCAACAAAGCATGGTATGTGTCTCAAAATGTAATATGTTTTTGTAATTAGTAATATGGCTGATAGAAAATAATAAAAAATAACATTTTTTTCAACTCTTTACAAAAAAAATATTTCAAAAAATGTAATCAACTTAAATAACTATTAGGAAATTAAGTATTCTTATATGGCAAATTGGCTGTACTTAGAGAAGTGTACGACAAATTATTAGTTGTTCCTGTTGTATCTAAATCATCTGGATCAATTATCCTGGAGACACTGAAAGAAGTTAACTCACTGTTGTCTAAAATCATGTTATCTAAAAAGCTTTCTCCCGTCTCTTCAACTGTGGTTGTATTTGAATATCCAGACACTTCAGATTGTTTAGTCAAAATATTGTTTTTAATTTTTAACAATATGTCTCGTTTTTTTTAAATCAGCTAATGCTGTTTCATGCCGTATTTCATCTCGATTGACACCCCCACTACTATTCGCCATCGTGACCTAAAAAAACAGTAATTTATTAAAACATGGTTGATAATTATTTATTAAAATGTGAAGCTACCTTATTCCCGAGTAACATAGGGTATATTATACAAGGTGAAATATTATACAGATTTAAAAACCGTGCGAAGCCGGGACGGGCAGCTCGTCGTATATAAATTAGGAATAAAAAAAATAAAAAAACCCGACTGCCTTAAAAAGTATCAACTGAAAAGTTAAAAACAAGCCTATCATGAAAATAATATTACTTAAATGTTGGAGAAGGTGTTGCAGGCGGGGACAAGCTAATAGTCGATGTGGTGGGCTGGGACATACATACATACTCTCGAAAAACATAACCCTCCTTTGTCAGTCGGGTAAAAAACAGGGTTTCCCAGTTTCGGAAAAACCAACGTATTATACTTGATACAATGCCAAGTTCCCGACAAACTAGTTGCATGGCTTCAGAAAAAAAAAACTTCTGTATTATCATACAACTGGAGTTGAATTTTCCTAATCAGACACTTTAATCGATTTAAACGTACTTATGAGTTCCAGTAAATTCCAACAATACAGCACTCTTTGGTTTTAAATAATCTTGAATTATTACGATTTTACTAGATTACCTACTTAGTTAATGAATCACATTGTGAAAAGAAGAACGTGAAAAACATTGTACCTAACACTCAGTAGGCATCCACCACTTATTATAAACCAAATAGTACTTACAATCATAAACCTTCAAAATGAAAATAAGATCTATAAACTTGTTGACTGTTGTCACGTTAAGATATCTACATCTATCTTTTTTTTACAAAAAGGGTAGGTAGGTACTGGAAAAAAATGCAATTATACGAAATATTGCCTTAACTGAAATCGTTACTAACTAATTTATATTTAAATTATGTAATAATTTCAAAAAGAAACACTTACCCAAAGTTTTTGTATTGTTTTTAGTACCTGACACTTGTTTTCACCACAATAACACAATCGCAACAGCCTACCGTAGTCATCTGATTGCAGATACGCGGAATCGTCACTTGAGAGTGATTGAATCGCGGTATTGTTATTAAGCCATAACTAGCTTGTTATTGGTCAAATGCAACGGGTGTTTGAACTAATATATTCTAATCGGGTTTTTACTTTCGTTGGCGGGAAATCTCAATTTGGCTACATTTGTTAGATACGCGGTATTAACCAATGTCAGTTACGCGGATTTGCCCTAGGAGGGTTGTGCAGATACGCAGTTCTTACTAGTGCTAGTTACGCGGTATTGCACTATCCCCGACGATATCTCAAACTTGCACGGATACATGTAGCACGTTGAAAACCCTTTTTTTTTTTTAAAGCGCATGACAGCTAACGTTTTCATCTCTGTAGCTAAATGTCAAATTCAAGAAGGAGAATCTTTTGTACTATTACTTATACTGTGTTATAAATCATTTATTTCAAGTGATCACATGACTCATACATAATTAATTTACACAATAGGTACACTTAATTAACATTAAAATTTAAGATATCAGTGGTTAATACCGCTATTAGCTGTATGTAAACGTAAAGTGGGAAAAGAAAGTGACTTTAGTATTTATAATACTAGTAGTCCACCTCCAACTGAGAACTCGCGATTATCTTGCAAACGAGTTGACCAATATAACAAGACCCTAATGATGATTTTTTCGAGCCTTCTAGCTCCATAACCCCTTGATCGATCATGCTCATGAACGAACTCTCAAATTGTATTGAGCTCTACTACAACCCCAACAAATTTCATATAGATCAGAAAAACGTTACTAAAGTTATCATAGAGCAACTATTCAAAATCTAAAAGCCATCAAATTGCAAATACGCCTAGGTAGCCAGCTGACAGTTCCGTCGTGTCCGAAGTTGTCTGTAAGAACTTCGCTCCGCTTACGCTCCGCTCGTTCGATAAGGTGGGAAGTACTAAATATTAAAATTCCAACAATGTACCTCATATAGACGAAGCCTTCAGGGCACAGGTCACATATGAAGCGCTTGCCTGGCGTCGTGCTCTCCGTCTCACCTTTATGCGTCAGGCCTGCCATTAAATGAAAAAAATAGCTGTATCATTTATAAAATAAGTCGCAAAAACTAACGAGAGGCTCGTCTATCTGTAGTGAATGTGATGACTTGATGAGATATGTATACAACGTGCAGCGGGGCAATATGAACTGCGGGAATGTTCAACAAAAAAGTATATGAAACAGAGTAAGTTACATTAGAAGTTATACCCTTTGTGAGAAACTGGAGTCTGAACTAGGTAAAACCTGTATTACAGATCTCCAGGCCCTCACCCCGGAACAAGTAGAATGCTGTGTACTTTCAGGAGTCTCAGGTGACAAGACATACAAAATGACATTCATGAGGTAGAAAGGTAACAAATTCATCTTATGTAATAGGTAACTAAATATTAAAAAATAAAGGAAGCTATATATATAGAGTATGGACTAACGCATGTGTGTATGTGTATGTTTGGGTGTTTGTGTGTGTAATGTGTGTGTGTGAGAGAGAGAAAAAAGGAAATAAAGAGTGTGGTATTTCGATTTAAAATGTATAAAGTATTATTTAAGTTTTACGAGGTTCTCTAATTCATCATAAGTTAGGGTCATCAGCCAGTTGGTCAGTTTAGACTTATTCTCTAAATAACTATCTGTTTGTTGATCTTATTATATAATTTAGGACTAATGTAGTAGAAATGCGACTTAGAGCACTTTAATCGACTACTGTGAAAGTATAATAAATAAATAAATAATAAATAAATATTATGGGACAATCTCACACAAATCAAATCAAAGAGGGATTGGGCCAGCCATATCGCTGGCTCAATATTACATGTTGCATTTTCGGGGTAGGTAGTTAAATTTGACATTGTCATGGTAAAGGTAATATATTGTCGGTATTGAGTTATTGGTACCTCCTTATAGTTCAAAACATTCTCCTTCATATGCAAAAAGAACGAGATCGCTATGTTGAGTATTTTTATTTTTAATATTTTTTTGAAGTTTCAACATATCTTTGTACTGTTTTGAGATATTCGAGTTTAAAGTTTGAAAGCCTAAAAAACCTAGTTATAGGTTGAAGTTATGGAGATAGCGGTTTTAAAATGTTCGACATACATTATATTACTCGACAAATCATATGTTGTCTCTAACATTTTACATTTTATAGAAATAATACAATAATAATGCACGTAGGGTGTAGAGTCAAGAATCAAAAATAATAGTAGTTTATGTAACTGTTACGTAATAAGGGTCCTTAAAACATGAGTGTGGTTTTATGAAATGAGCCGCAGGCGAATTTCATAATAAGATCACACGAGTGTTTTAAGGCCTAATTACGTACAGTTGCATACACTGCTTTATCTACACTCATATTATATATATTTAATTAATTGTTCGGAAACCATAGAATGACCGCCATTTTACCGTCATGGCCTACTCGATTGTGCCGGCGCTCGCGCGGGACCAATCGAGTTGGCCATGGCGGTAACATTATGTTATCAAATTCGATGTTCCAAATTTGAAACTCATTGCTTAACAATATTTGAGCATGCATAGTTAAAATTACGTTACTGCCGCAGATAAGAAACTTATCATAGTTAAATCGTTTGTTGTAATGCTTGTCATTGTCTACGGTTTTTGAACGCATTTTAGAGTACTTACAGTATGAGTGTAGATAAAATATTTTATATAACTCTAAATCGACAGATTTTCAGCTGGCTTATGTTGATTTCTGAATGTGATGTAGGTAAGGTTTATAATAAAAATAATGAAACAACCATATCTCAAGGCATATTTTTTTTAAATAATAAAACAAAAAAAATCAACACTTACATAAAAAATATATAAAATCAACATTATAATTTTTAATTGTCATAGTTTACGTTAATTTGGCAACAAAACTAACGATCAAGTGTAATTAAACACAAAAGTAATGTAGTTTTCTATCAAAAAAGTGACTTCAAAGTTTAGTACTTTTAACATGATTTTTTGTATGTAAAGTGATCTAGGGTACCACATTGTCGCTATTCATAAGTTTAGAGAAATAAGAATTCTACTTCCATTATTTAACATAATGTCCGCACTATAAGTGCATATATCTAATACAAATATTATTATGAATCAATAAAATAACTTATTTTATAAAAAATAACAGTCTTTTCGTCAGCTTTACTAATTTAGATCAAGTTTGTTAGTTTAACATTCCTTAGGGTCCCACATTGTCGCCTTATGACTTATGAGATCAAACTTATTATTAAGACTTATTATAATAAAATTATTACTTCCAAAAGTAATAATTTGCATTTAACATCATTATGAAAATGATTTACACTACTTAACCTCGCACCTAGGGGTACGTAAGTGCTGACGCCAAGTCATTTAAATTCTTACGTTCCTATACTCTATGTCTTTAGGTATTTAAATAAAAGTAAACAAACAATTTTTACATTTTCGGGTAGTTATAACTTTTATTGGTTAACCAATCAAATACAAAACTGCCTGGATCCATCACATAACGACCTGGCTTTAACCAATATTATTTGATCGCGTAATGTTTTCATCTACCCTCAACTGGCTTAAGGAGTGTAAGCATTATTATTGATAAATACTTTAACTTGTAAGGATAACTACTTTTTATTTAACATCATCTTAAAAGACTGTCACTTGACTATTCCTTGTTGCTCGTTCCCGCCATTTTGATGTTATAAAATGACGGGTATACAGCTGCGGCCGCCATTCGGATCTTGACCAGATTGTTGTAAAGACGTCTTGAAAATATTATTGTCATATAGTGTAATTTATTCATATTTAAACCTTGTAACAAACGAATACAAGTGTAAATACTGGTAAAGTACTGGTTTATTTTATAATCCTAGTGATATCCCCTACATCTCAGAAGTGGGATCTAACAAAAATCGACAGGATTTTTGCCACGCCGCACAAAAACGTAAGGTTTTCATTTTTAATTATTTTAAATAATAAATTAGATTGATTGGTGAAACTATATTTTCCGTAACGGAGTAAGTCCGGATGTTTATATGGTTAGTTTAACATGGTAATTTTGCCAAAGGTTACTCTTTTGGATATGCACATGTTGGATGGTATGTTTATTGATAATTGAAGGTAAACTGTATTTTCCGTAACGGAGTAAGTCCGGAGGTTTATATGGTTAGTCTTACATGGACATTTTGCCAAAGGTTGCTCTTTTGGATATGCACATGTTAGATGGAGATGTTTGTTATGTTGTTACATAATCAATATAATTAATTATCAGAGAGAATAGTAAGTCGGATATTGTTGTCATCATTCCTAATAGATAACTTCACAATCCATAAAAACATGTCCTGTTATTTAAAATCAACTTTTATGACCTAACCTTCAATAAAATAAGTATAGTTTGATATTCGCTTAAATTTTGAATAAAATAACGCTGGTATTATTATAACCGTATAATTTGCCTACAGTATGTCTCAATGGTATATATGTTTATATTTATATTTTGCAATAGTCAAATTAATCTTTTAAAATACTACCCGGTAATTTATGTTCGAAGATCTGCGGGGAATAATTTTAAATTAATTATTTCATATGAAGGAAATTATTTTTTCGATATCTTACGATATTATTTAAAAATGCAATTATGAAGCCCTTTTTGGTTAGCGCATATTATTTGAAAACAATTTTACGAATATCATGCCATAAGCAGGCTGCATTCAAAATACTTTGTATCTCTTTCTAATAAGTAAATTTGTAAACAAGTTGAAAATAATAATAAATCTTAGGAAAAGGTAATTTAAATTCCTTTTCCATTAATACCACAAACAAATATAACATTATTTCGACAACGGAATATTCAGTAATGAAATGAATATGCTTTATGAATATGATTAAAATGAAACAATAATTTATTAGAAACTCCTTAATGCCTGTAGTGTGTACAATGTCTCTAAGTGGTTCACGCTTATGTATCACTTCATATTATTAAAATGTTTATAATTACTATTGCTTCTCGTGAACCATTATTGTCGTTAAAAATAATTATGGTTAAATGTCAATTAATACTAAGTGCGTTTGGATATACATAAAAGTGTAAAGTTTTCAAGTTAACGTGATCGTTCACGCCACAGCTAAGTAACAGCTTAAGACTGGTATTAACTTGGATTTAGTATAAATCAATTTCAGATAGATCATATGAACCAAGGTGATTAAATAAAGTGTGTAAAGAAAATAAAGTATAATTTACAATAATTAATAAATGGCCTGTATAGCTTTGTCCAAGTACAAGTTATATCCCGTACATATTTCGTCTTAATAAACGGTACTATAAAGTTCATAGAAATTACCTTTTATACTTATATAAGTCTCGGTGTGGTAACTGACCACGTATTTTTGAGTTCTCTACTTCCTTACTGTATGCAATCCAATAAATAAAGTTGATGATTAAATCACAATAGTTAAGTTAAATGGGTACATTGACTATTCAGATGTCTGTTTATATACAAAATAAAGTAACAAAATAAGAACAAGAGCCTAGTCGAGATTTGTTAATCTCGTGTATGTCGTCGGCATATTACCACGCATATAATCCCATGTGTGTATTCTGTTTTATCGAGGTATATGATCATAAATAATATAATCACTTATAATGTCAATTGATCTCTATTTTTCGCCTGATAAAGGTTTAGATGGCAATTGACAAATTAAAGGATATTACCGATTTTAATTACACAGGAAGTTGATGGAAAATCGACGTGACAATATGATTTGACGATCTATTATAATTGTGTCCACTAATGACTAATGAGCAAAGTATTGCTTAGAAATTTACGAACTGAGCCCTTTTTACACAATATCAAAAGAAAGGAGAGTTATTATTTAATCATAGAGTGAGAAGAATACGCCAATGATAGTCAAAACGCGTATAAATGCCAATGATAGTCAAACGCGAATAAATAAACTGAAGTTGCTTGAATATAATAACTAGTATGTCGAGTATAATCGTTATAACATTTATTTTAGATAATTAATTTAAACGTTACTTCAAGCAATACCTGTATTTAACAGGTAGAGTCATATGTAGAGTCGATATGTAGAGTCGATATGTAGAGTCGATATGTAGAGTCGATATGTAGAGTCGATATGTAGAGTCGATATGTAGAGTCGATATGTAGAGTCGATATGTAGAGTCGATATGTAGAGTCGATATGTAGAGTCGATATGTAGAGTCGATATGTAGAGTCGATATGTAGAGTCGATATGTAGAGTCGATATGTAGAGTCGATATGTAGAGTCGATATGTAGAGTCGATATGTAGTCACATAAAGTTACTTATAGTGTCGAAATATAAAGTCACGTATAGTGTCAAAATATAAAGTCACGTATAGTGTCAAAATATAAAGTCACGTATAGTGTCAAAATAAAGTCACGTATAGTGTCAAAATATAAAGTCACATTTGGAGTCGATGTAGACAACGTGTAGAGACGAAAAATGACATGTAGAGTCAAATGCAGAATAAAAACTTATGATTCTTATGTAAAGCCAAATGTTTGAGGTGACACGTATAAAGTGGACTACGCATATGGTGGAGTTAATGCAACAAACGTGAATGGACATGTCAGACCTTTTTTCAGGCCTACCTAAATAGATCTATTTACCTATGTAACCTACTTATGTGAAGCACGTGAATGAACGTGCAGGACTTTTATTCAGACCTACCTTAATAATCTAGTACCTATGAAACGCACGTGGATGAACGTGCGGTACTTTGAATCAAACCTACTTGAATGTATCAAGTACCTGCGCATCGCACGTGAATAATGTGCGAAACTCTCATTCAGTTTTACCGTAATATAATACCTAGCAATATTTTAGGAAAGTAATCAATAAACTTTGAATTTCATACGATTATGAGAATGAACGATATACATCATCATATGTTTAAGAGCTTGGCTCTTGTACGTGTACGTAAAACGCCAATACTTTCATCTGTAGTCATGTATAATATGGACAACTCAAATGAAATAAATCACAGATAATCAAATCAAATAAGACGTCAAAAAAGTGGTTTCAGTGGTCTCTGATTACATTTACTATTTTATTATTAAAGCTCATCAATTATCATTGTAATATTTTGTATGTATGCCTAACAAATATCAGACGTTAATTCAATCGTTTATGCAGTTTGAGAATTTTAATTTAATGGAGTGCAATACCTATTTCTATGAATTACCTACCTACATTTAACCTAATAGTAAACGTTGACGACATTTAACATGAAAGCTGGGTAACAGGCAAATCCCTTTTACTAAATGTCTGAATGCATCTTAGAAAAGTCCATTGTATGAATCTTTTTGAATTTATTATACTGAGCTAAGCGTACAGTTAGTTAAAAGAATGTAGTAACTATAATAAACATAAGAAGAGAAATGAGAGGAATTAAACAACATATTTAATATTATCTGTACAGTTAGTTAAAATAATATAGTAACAATAATAAACATAAGAAGAATAAATAAAGGAATTAAACATTATAGTTAATATTATTCGTTATCATGTTATGTCCTGAGATCAGTGACAAAAGGGCAAAATTAGGTTTGTTAAATTCATGTATCCAGTTTTAACTTTCTGCGACTACCGCAGAGTGCAAATTGAGGTTCGTAAGGGACTTGCATAATAAAAACTTTGCAAAACCACATACTTATTACTGCTTATTTACATTAGTTAAATATTGGTGAAACTGGTTCAGTAATTATTTTATTTTTCAATTCATTGGTTAAGGCCCTGATTTCTCTAGTAAAAATAGGATAATGACGACACTATGTTTAGCTTGCTTTCATCGCTACTAAACTAGTTATTTATTATTATAATATAAGTATTTCACATATATATATATGTTCATAGTACCAGACCACTAAGACTGATTTATTATCACATTTTAGGAATCCAGCAATACGAGATCATTTTAATTAATTAATTGAAAATATATCAAAGTTCATAGTACCAGACCACTAAGACTGATTTATTATCACATTGGATAATGTTACGAATCCAGCAATACAAGATCATTTTAATCAATTAATTGAAACACCGATACAAATATGATAGTTAAATTATGATTAATAAACTTGTATAATAAAAATATCTTAGCGCGGCTCAATAATCGTGACAAAGTAAAATTAACGCAACATAAATTGCCTATATGTTTTAAAAATCAAAGTCAATAATATACTTACAAAAGAATAAGTTTGCGTTACATTAGCATTGCCTTATTGTACTTTTAGACAATTATCGGTAGATAACATTAAAACGTATATCACTATACTAACTAGGTAACTAACCACAGTGGAACACTTCGAAGTTCAACTTAACGGTAGATAACATTAAAACGTATATCACTATACTTATTAGATAACTAACCACAGTAGAACACTTCGAAGTTCAACTTAAAATAAATGAAACCAAATTAAAATAAATTAAAACAACTCCGCGCCTGGAAAAAAAAATTTAATCCAAAATGTTACTCTTTTCTTAACGCGTCAAGTTGTATATTAGCAAACGTTAATTAAACAAAACTTACTTACTTCATAATATAATCATTTATATTTGATTCTTAAACTTATACTTTTAAAACGTAAATAAACAATTACGTAATTGTCATTATAATATTTAGGTAATCACATACGAGTATGTTGAAAATAACAAGACTAAATTATTCACGTTTCTAAAGAAAGTGTTACAAGTTTCAGACTGACGACCCGGGAGCGTCCAGGTGAAAGGGCCAGGGTTTGGTATTTCTTTACCACCCAGGAGTGCCCAGGTGAGAGGGTCGGGGTGTAGAACACTTCCGACCCAGGAGCGCCAAAGTGAGATGGCTAGGGTTATGATATTCTTCTTCTTCAAAAAAGGCATCATCTTCACCTACATCTTCTCTGACGCTACGCTCTCGAAAGAAGGATAATGGTCGTCACGGCATGTGTAGTGGTGTGGTTCAGAACGCCACGCCACTCTGCACGACTCTCCGCTGTCGTTATGTATTTGACTACGTTGTGAGTGTTAATAAAATTGGTCTGTATCAATCATGTGGTTATACATGTGGTGTTGTGCGATATTCATGTGAAAGTGATAAGTATTATGTTATTTGTATGTATTTTATGTTATAAAGTTTTCTTCTAATTTGAATTTTAAAATGCATTAAACAGTCTAATAATATTTTATTCAATAACGTAAACAATAATTGCGCTTACAAATTAACTACTGGTTTGATCTTTGCTGCTGTATAGAAATGTATCAAACTTAATCACTATTGTTATTATTTAACCTTGATAATGAAGTCTTCTTAATTAAATATCATGTAAAATAACTATTGGTTTGATCTTTGCTGTATTGATATATCAAACTCTATCATTATTCAATCATTTTAACGACTGTGTTACACCTTATTGGTATTACTTAAGCTTGATGATGAAGTCATGGTAATTAAATATTATGAAGAAGAATTATTATTTTGATCTTTGCTGTATTGATATATCAAACTCCATTACTATTCAATAATTTTAACTGTTATAATATCTTATTCGTAATACTCAAACTTGATGATAAAGTCCTAATAATTATATATTATGAAGTCGATAAGCAATATATTATGAAGTTAAGAAGTCGGTAGAATAATCATTTATTTCCTTTGTTGTTTACACTGAATGAAATAAACTTGTACTACTTTTACAATGAGCACTTATGCACAAAGGCCAACATAATCATAAAGATAATGAGTAATCAACTCTTTGTGAACTTCTTGTGAAGTTCTATATTTTATTATCGATGATAGTTCATTTTACATTGTATAATCATTTATAATAATATACTACAATGATGTGAAACTGATAGTCAAGGGTTAACATGACCATGAGTAAAATAAAAACATTATTTCATTAACTTATTACAAGAGAAAATGTATTAAATCCGATGTGTTAAGATTCAAAACTCTAATTATGTTATTAATATGGGTATTTAAACAGTTTGTATTTATTACCTTTTATTGTCAGAATTGATCTGTAAATTATCTTATTTGAGCTATTATTATTATCTTTCTTATCGATCGTTCTATACTTTATTATCGATGATACTTCATTTTACACTGTATAATCATTTATAATAATATACTACAATGATGTGAAACTGACAGTCAAGTGTTGACATGTTCATGAGTAATATAAAAACATTATTTCATTAACTTATTACAAGAGAAAATGTATTAAATTCGATGTGTTAAGATCCAAAACTCTAATTATGTTATTAATATGGGTATTTAAACAGTTTGTATTCATTACCTTTTTATTGTCAGAATTGATCTGTAAATTATTTTATTTGAGCTATTATATCATTAAGTTTTGGCGAAGGGTCTCGCCTCGATTAGGATGGCCGAGCTGTAAGCATTATTATTGATAAATACTTTAACTTGTAAGGATAACTACTTTTTATTTAACATCATCTTAAAAGACTGTCACTTGACTATTCCTTGTTGCTCGTTCCCGCCATTTTGATGTTATAAAATGACGGGTATACAGCTGCGGCCGCCATTCGGATCTTGACCAGATTGTTGTAAAGACGTCTTGAAAATATTATTGTCACATAGTGTAATTTATTCATATTTAAACCTTGTAACAAATGAATACAAGTGTAAATACTGGTAAAGTACTGGTTTATTTTATAATCCTAGTGATATCCCCTACAGGAGCCATTAGAGGGTAGATCTTATTTACTTTTATTTAAATACCTAAAGACACCGAGTATAATACCGCGCCAACGCGCCACTTAGGTAGGTATTAGAAAGAAATGTGATTTATATCGAATCAAAATTATTTTAATTAAATTTAGTTTAGGGTTTAGAACATGTGCCTAACAAACGAGTACAGTGGGTGATAAGGTGTGACGTGAACAAATCATACCTACTTAGTTAATGTTATTAGTTTATGATAATTTTATATTTATAACGCATTTTATATCTGCAATTATTACATGTTATGTTTACTAAATTATATTTTTTATTTTCAAAGTAAATAAGTTTAATGAGTTTACTTCAAGCTTATGAGCGACAATGTGGTACCCTAGTCGGTAAACTTTGACTGTGTTTTTTTCCTACTTTTAGTTGAAACGTTTAACTTTTTATCAATACACCGTATTGTTTTAAGTGTGTAGAAGCTATTTTTAATCAAAACCAATTTTCGCTATTTTTGAGTTGATTAACAAAATCAGTGATATCTCGGAATCCATAAGCGACAAAGTGGTATCCTAACCATGATAACGTCACAAATTTAGACTTAGTATGACTATGACAATGTTCAAATTTCAATTAAATAAAAGTGAAACATAGAACCCTGTAATATTGGGCCAGCGATAACACATGTAAGAAAAAAAATGTTTAGGCAGTCCTTCTGTGTAATCATGCCATAAATCTTTGTTTCATACTAAAACGATACCAGATATATAGTCTGGCCAGCCAACGAACGCAGTAGCAATGTACAGCGAACAAAAGTATGACAACACTAAGAATCAGTGAAAAAAGCAGCAATGATCATCAAATTTTATGTTTTTAATTTTAGGCGGTATTTGCGCCCCTTTCATTAGGTGACATTTACGGTGTGTAAAAAGGAGACGAATATATTTAGTCTGATCTGTCATCAACTGCAACAGATAATCTAGTTGAGGCAGTTGACATATGGCTTAAAATGAATTTAAATTGAATTGGGAACGTTGCAGGAGTTCTATCTCACTCGCGCTTAAGATGAGAGAGTGAAATGCACTAGAAACAAATTCAATGTGAATTGAAATGTTCGTCATGAACAAGGATCGGACAAACGCCCGTTATTTCGAAAATATAACCCTGTTCCGTACAGCA
Source organism: Pammene aurita (assembly GCA_947086415.1). Taxonomy (NCBI): domain Eukaryota; kingdom Metazoa; phylum Arthropoda; class Insecta; order Lepidoptera; family Tortricidae; genus Pammene; species Pammene aurita. The sequence goes on along the minus strand of OX352315.1, from coordinate 4,150,044 downwards.
GAGACTTCCTTATGTTATTAAAAAAATAGTATTTTATGGATTGATTGGACCATAATTTATATCCAGTGACAAATTAATTAATGATTGACATTCCGAAAATTATTTTCGCCAATAAAATAGAATGACAAATTTTTTTTGTAAATTTTCACTTGTGAGCCAGAGTGTATAAAGAGCTCTAAAGAAACTATTATATAATCTGTGCTCTAGATCTAAAAGAAAAGACGAAAAGACAAAGTTACACATAAAAGAATCATTTAAAATTGTTGAGGACATACATACTGTTTTACAAAATATTCCCGGGAGTTTTAGATCTAGAGCTATACCAAAATTTCAAGCAATTTTTAATAGGAATATCCTGATTACGTCACCGTGAAAGAAATACATGAAAAAATTAACTCCGAGGCACAAGCATACTGGAAGAACAGTATACCAATGTCAACGATTACATATTCCTCTATGGCGTCCGTAGACTGTGAACGGACTTTTTCAACGCATAAATGGGTCCTAAATTCACATCGTTATAGGCTCACAAGTGAACATTTAGAAAAAATTTTGGTCATTCTATTTTATTGGCGAAAGTAATTTTCGGAATGTCAATCATTAATTAATTTGTCACTGGATATAAATTATGGTCCAATAAATCCATAAAATACTATTTTTTTAATTAACATAAGGAATGGAACATAAGGAATTGGAATGCTGTACGGAACAGGGTTATATTTTCAAAATGACGGGCGTTTGTCCGATCCTTGGTCATGAAATACGGTGTCTCATCACAAAGGGTTGCCACATGTACGTATTTGCCGCGCGTTTCTACTGACAGAAATGGTTTGCCAGACTACAGAAAAAAAATTTTTCCTTGTGGTAGTGGGCCCAAACTAGCAATATATTTTAAATGGTAAATAATAGCTCTAAAATTTAACAAAAGGGCTTTCCCCCTATCTAACTTTTTAACCGTGGGTCCAAAAAATATGAAAAAAATTATGGAATTGAGACCTGATAACTTGATAAGTAGACCCCGGACTCTTGTGGCAATGACGTCACAATAGGGTGATTTGGGGAGTAAACGGGACGGTGCTATGAAACACGGTTAAAAACTCGGTTGTTAACCGAATACATTTTAATTAGATATTTTCAACAAAATTATTTTTTTTATTTTTTTATTTATTTATAACAAACATACAATTATCCTTACAGGCTTCTGTTCTCTCGACAGTGTTTAACATAATTACTAAATTATTAAATTTTACCTACGTTACTTTACTAATCATTATTGTAGCACAATACAAATAGCGTGACCCTTGTGAATTCGTTGAGTGAACAAGAGAACAAATCCAACTCGATCGCTACACGATTAAGGATCCTAATTGCGCGCGAAAAGGGTGACTGACGAAGCTGCGTTCGAGCGTCCGGCTCGGCCAGCAGACTTGGCCGCAGCCGCCGCCACACATACCGCTCAGGTACGTTCAAACGCACCTCTGCCAGAACTCCAGAGTTGCACAGCTTGCCTCGCAGCAACTTAAATATATACGAGGCTAATCCGAGTTCCCTTCGAACTTCTAGTTTATTGTACCCTACCATTCCTAGCACGAACAATGTAGGATACATTAAGGGATAAAACGGGTACACTCCGTACAGTTTCCAATATACAAATCTAGTAAATTTGTTTTGGATACGCTCCAGCATTAGCCTATACTTGGCCTGATGTGGACTCCAGATTACTGCATTACCCTCCAAATGGCTTCTGACTATTGCTTCGTACAAGACACGAATCGCGTTAATGTTTGTAAATGAATGAGATTGCCTCATTACAAACCCCAGATTTCGGAAAGCCTTCTTGCATACTGAAATAATATGGTCTCTAAAGGTAAGGTCGGACTTCAGCAACACCCCTAAGTCTTTTACCTCGCCGAGGCGCTGCATCTGTGTTCCTTCCAACTCATATTGGTAGCACCGTGGATTCCGAGATCTAGTGAATGAGACTATGGCACATTTCGACAAATTGAAACGTAACTTGTACGTTTGACTCCATCTGACCACTCGATGTATGTCCTCTTGTAACTTTTTACAATCTGAGCTGTCATTAATTCTCCGGACAAGCTTAAGGTCATCAGCAAAGAGTAGGCAAATGGAATCTTTGACAACGTCAGGAAGGTCGTTTATCATTAAGATAAACTGTAAGGGGCTCAAATTGCTCCCTTGACTTACGCCAGACCTCGTGTAATATGGTTCTGAGAGGTGACCAGCACAGTCCACATACTGGCTCCTGTTGCTCATATAACTGGCAAAGAAAGCAAGAGTATGTGGAGTAAAACCTGCGCTTGCCAACTTCACGAGTAAGACGTCATTGTCGACGGTATCGAATGCCTTTCGGAAGTCGAAGTACGCCACATCTACCTGGTCCCCAGCATCCACTGCCGGCACTATGTTGACCATAAGATGCAGTAAGTTACCTGTGGTACTGCACGCCTTCCGAAAGCCATGTTGCGCGTCTGACAGCTGGCAACTTGCTTGGGCTTGTACCGATTGATAAATCGTAGACTCAAATACCTTTGCGGCCGTACATAGGACTGCAACCGGCCGATAGTCACTGGTACTCGATCCGCCTGATCCTTTCAAAACCGGAACTACCCGTGTTAATTTCCACCTTTCAGGGAACACTGCACACTTAAGGGAAGTATTAAAAACGTGATGTAAAGGTTCCGCCAGTACACAACGACAGTCTTTAAATATGTTAGGTGGGATACCATCGGGACCCGCGGAACGCTTCGGTTTTAGCGCTGCTAGGGCCCGCTGCACCTCGCCCAGCTCCAGGGTCGCAACGTGCACCCTCGCGCTACTCGCAGACGAGGAAGCGTCCGCCATATTAACTTCCAACCGAGCCGCGTTTGGATTGTAAACAGAGTGAAAGAAAGTGGCAAACTCTCTAGCACATTCCTGATCCGAAAGCACGCGTCCGTCCATTACTAACTTTTGCTTAGTTAAATTCCCTTTCTTACTTCTTATGAAGTCCCAAAAAGATTTAGGTTCCCTTGCTAAATGCTTCTGCACACGGTCCATGTACGCTTCGTATCCTGTTTCTATTGCCTTCTTTACTTCGGCTCTACTCTTAGAAAACAACTCATAATCGCGGTCATATTTGCTAGTTTTATACTGTTTGTGCAATTTGTGTTTATGTTTAATAGCGCGAATAAGCTCAGCCGTGTACCACTCGGGGTAACAATGCCTAAAATCTATAGGGCTCCGCTTTTTGATCGGAACACATTCATCCATAACTTTGTTAATTTTATCATAAAAATGATTTACTACCTCATTGGGGTCCTCGATACTATACAAATCATTCCAATTTATACATGCCAATGAATGGTACAGCCTTTGGAAATCAGCCCTATAAAAATTCCACGTATTAGAAGGCAAGTCTGAACTAGACTTAGAGCCTAAATCTAGCATACTAGCTGAGCAGGTATCGACACTGGCAGCGGGCGCGTCCACTCTAGCGACGAGCGGCGGGTGGTACGCGTCCACTCTAGCGACGAGCGGCGGGTGGTACGCGTCCACTCTAGCGACGAGCGGCGGGTGGTACGCGTCCACTCTAGCGACGAGCGGCGGGTGGTACGCGTCCACTCTAGCGACGAGCGGCGGGTGGTACGCGTCCACTCTAGCGACGAGCAGCGGGTGGTACGCGTCCACTCTAGCGACGAGCGGCGGGTGGTACGCGTCCACTCTAGCGACGAGCGGCGGGTGGTACGCGTCCACTCTAGCGACGAGCGGCGGGTGGTACGCGTCCACTCTAGCGACGAGCGGCGGGTGGTACGCGTCCACTCTAGCGACGAGCGGCGGGTGGTACGCGTCCACTCTAGCGACGAGCGGCGGGTGGTACGCGTCCACTCTAGCGACGAGCGGCGGGTGGTACGCGTCCACTCTAGCGACGAGCGGCGGGTGGTGCGCGTCCACGGCCGCATGCACTGTCGTGTCCGGCCGCGCACGCCCACAGTGCCGCGCAACCCTCCTCCCGCGACCACGAGATCGAGCTGTCTATTGTTACAATTAGGTATCTGATTACTTTGCTCGAACTCACAAAAGGCCACGAAATATTCGTAATATGCTGCAACGTTACTGTTACAAGAACACAAGTTAAAATCTCCGAGTACAACAAGATTACCTTTGTATTTTTTACACATGTTTTCTATAATGCTAAACATAACAAAATATTCATTCTCATCCGCTTGAGGAGGGATGTATACAACACAACAAGCAAACAAAAAGTTACAATGTAAGTGAACGGTTACGCACACCATTTCAAATTGGTAATTACTTAAGTCTAAGTTATTCACTGACCTAAGTTCATATCGTGGTGTTGCCACGAAAAGCACTCCGCCTTGCTTACGACCGTCAGTCCGATCGCACCGTATAACATGAAAAGTAGATGGTATTATTTCAGCACTGTAAATTGAGTCATTGCAACCGGTTTCCGTTATCGCATAGAAGTCATAACAAGAAGATTCCAAAAAACATAGAAAATTTGATGTTTTTGTTCTTAACCCTCTCACATTTTGGTAAAAAATCTCAAATATTCTGCTTTTCTTTCGATTAACTTGTACTTTTGTTGCGAAAGCTACGAAAGTTTTGTTTCCACGGACTCTCTTCTATCTTCTGCCCAGTTAGCGGGATCTAATATTCGCTCAGTATACTTTGATGGAACGTTTAGTTTGAATGATGCATAGTTTCCTTTTGCTTTTAATGTCTCGACTGTGCAAATGTCTTCTCCACAACTCGCTGTAAGATAGGCTCGTACTTGTTCGTCAGTGGTGCCCACTTTAACATAGTACACATGGATGTGACGGCACCTCTCCGAGGCTCCCAGCGGGCGCGTAGTACCGGGGGGGGGGGGGGGGGAGCTGTGCCCCGCTTTACCTCCTCCGGCTGCTTGCGAGGGCGTTTTAGTGGTTTTGCTAAGCCCTCACCTTCAACGTCTGAACTTACAGGTCTTATTTCCTTATTTATGTTCACTCAAGGTTGGTTGCTTAAGACTTTGTCCAACGATTGATGGTGTTGACTCGTTGTCAGAGGCATCTTTTCCCGCTGAAGATGATGAAGACTTGCACGTTGTGTCGCCGCAGCTTGATGCTGACTTTATCTAGTAAGTTGATTAATATTCTTTTTTAGTGCAAACCATACAATTGTACTTTAAACCGGCTTGGTGACATTTGTGACGAACAAGGAGCGAGTGGCCGACAAAACCAATGCCAGTTTAACGTACAAATGCATGGTTTGCAAGTAATATAGCAAACGATAATATTGATCAACTTACTAAGTAATATTGTTAAAAATATCTAATTTAATGTATTCGGTTAACAACCGAGTTTTTAACCGTGTTTCATAGCACCGTCCCGTTTACTCCCCAAATCACCCTATTGTGACGTCATTGCCACAAGAGTCCGGGGTCTACGTGATAAGTTACTTTCAATAAAAACTATAATGAATAAAATCCGTTAAACCGTTTTTGATTTATCACTCAAAAACGCATAGCGAAAGGACGTAAATGCCGGATAGTAAAATGACGGAAGCGCCGCCAAATATCCCTTAATTAACGACCTTTTGAACGAATGTATTGTAACAGGCCGGCAACTAACTACGGAACCCTACACTGAGCATGGCTCGACATGCTCTTGGCCGGTTTTCTAATGCTTACAATACTTGAACCAATATGCTCGATGATCGATACACAGACGATTTTTTTTGTTATGTGTTATTGGATATTTTTGCATCATTTGCATGAAATAAATAAGAAATATCGCACTTAAGAAAATTATACCACACTCAAGTATAATAATACCTAAAATATTTTTTTTAGTTGCACTGCCCCACCAAGAGAACATTTACATTTAAAAAAATTACTAGCTGGGGAGCTTAACTTAAATTAATCCTAGTGCTAAACAGGATCAGTGACTCTGCAAAAGAAAATTCCATCAACATAATTTTCCGTAAAATTAGGTGTACACCACGAATTATGATAATAATTAATAAAATAATTTTAAATAAAAAAGAACCAACTTCACTTAGCATCCACCATTCCAAAAGCAAATGCTCGAGCTGCTGTAAAAAATACTTAAATCACTATAGGTGTGCCTATAATAGTTGAAGAGTTCCCTCGATTTCTCCAGGATCCCATCATCAGATCCTGACCTGGTTACAATGGGACCAATTATGAAGTATACTCTTTCAAACAAAAAAATAATTTTCAAAATCGGTCCAGCCGTCTTCGAATAATCGGTGAACGAACATACGTAAAAAAAAATAAAAAAAAAGCAAAAAAAAACAAAGATCCCGACGAATTGATAACCTCCTCCTTCGAAATCTTGAAGTCGGTTGATAATGTACAAAAATTTTTTTTTTATATTCTAATTTTGCAAAAAGTTTGCATTTTGCAAATTTTTACTTTATTTAAGTTTTGAAAGTTTATTGATTTTTGGGGTGACACCACATTATCCGCACCGGGTGCCACCCATGCTAGCTACGCCACTGCTAGGAGGTCGTTGCAATAAGAACGTCGTTTAAATATGCCGGTCTTTTCAAATATGCTGATCTTTCGAGCAACCACATGTTTGGGCGTTTGCGGTTGAGATCTTGGGACCGTAATGTCAGGATGCCCATAGATTGTTTAAAGATTTTAATTATTTAAAACACGGAACATATTTCGGTATTCGCAGCCAACGGTGCGCTGCCTTAACCTATTGACCGCCACAGTCGGCTGTGGCCGACATCAAAAAGTTATGCCATGGACGCCAACGACGGCTACAGCCGCTACAGGCTACTGGCTTTGTAATGCAATAGGGACCTACGCGGACTTCCGCAAAGTTCAATTTCGCTTGACAAAACGCGATTACGTGGCGTCGGTGGCGCGTCATTTTTGTTCAATGCTTGGCGGTCAAAAGGTTAAAGTTGTCAGGTACCTACCGTGTTTCAGTATCTGATGGTGGTCTCTGAAAGTTTTCTCGCAGCGGGAACACCGGTAGGGCCGCCGGTCGCGCTCCCAGTGTCGCAGCCAGTGCGCCGCCCAAGCATCCTCTTCTAAAATCTGTCCAACAAAACTTTCATGAAAAAATACTAACAAATTTTAACAAAAAAGAACCGACTTCACTTAGCCTCCACCTTTCTAAAAGCAAATGCTCGAGCTGTTGTAAAAAATACTCAAATCACTATAAGTGTGCTTGTAATAGTTGAAGAGTTCCCTCGATTTCTCCAGAATCCCATCATCAGATCCTGACCTAGTTACAATGGGACCAACTGTGTGTATGTGTGTGTGTCTTTCAAACAAAGAAACAATTTTCCAAATCGGTCCAGCCGTCTTTGAATTAAACGGTGAAAAAAAAATGCAAAAACAAAGATCCCAACGAATTGATAACCTGGAGGAGGTTATTATGATAACCTCCTCCTTAGCAGAGCTTGAAATTGAAAAAATTGTGCGCATCGAGAAAAAGTTGTGAATGTTTGACCATGGATTGAGTGCCCCACGATGAATATTTTTAACCGACTTCAAGATTTGAAAAGAGGAGGTTCTCAATTCGGCGTGTATGTTTTTTTTTTTTTTTTTTTATATTTTATGTTTGTTACTCCATAACTCCGTCATGTCTGAACCGATTTTGAAAATTCTTTTTTTTATTGTAAGTATATATATACAGATTGGTCCCGTCTTTGTCAAAACGCAGTTCTGATGATGGGATCCATGAGGAATCGAGGGAACTCCTCAAATCTTAAAGGCATACATATAGTGATTTTTATCAACAAAACCATCATTTTCATTCAAAACAGTGACACTTGATGAAGTAGAACTGCTGATGATGATCAGAACGGAACTCTTCAACGACGCATAGTTCACGTTTGGCGATTCGTCCTCTTCGCTGTGTTAGTTTAGCAAGTTTAATTGTCAGAACAAATGTTCGTCAAGCTCAAGTTCTGATGATGGGATCCATGAAGAATCGAGGGAACTCCTCAAATCTTAAGGCCTTACACATAGTGATTTTTGTATTTTTATCAACAAATCAAGCATTTTCATTCAAAAGAGTGACATTTGATGAAGTGGAACTGCTGATGATGAACAGAACGGAACTCTTCAACGACGCATAGTTCATGTTTGGCGATTCTTCCTCTTCGCTATGTTTGTTAAGCAAGTTAGATTGTCAGGACCAATTTTCGTCAAGCTCAAGTTCTGATGATGAGTTCCACGAGGAATCGAGGGAATTCCTCAAATCTTAAAGGCATACATAAAGTGATTTTTGTATTTTTATCAACAAATCAAGCATTTTCATTCAAAAGAGTGACATCTGATGAAGTGGAACTGCTGATGATAATCAGAACGGAACTCTTCAACGACGCATAGTTCACGTTTGGCGATTTGTCCTCTCCGCTGCGTTTTTTAAGCAAGTTATTTCATTGTATGGAATCTAAGTGCACCATCTACAATAATCCTTCACCGGCTACCCCCATTGAAGTCGGTTTTTTTTTCTTAAAAATTATTTAGTATTGGATGTTCACGTTTCACATTGATCTTCGATACTTACTATGGAGAAAACATATACACCATGACGCGAATGATTTTTTTTCGCGTAGTTTTTGTATGATAAAAGCTTTAAAATTGTATATATTTAAAAACTGCATTAAATATGCTTCCTTATGATATTTTTTTTATTTAAAAACAAATGACATTTATTATTATATAACGTTCTATAAAATAATATCTTTTTGAGTGTATTTCCTCTCCGCAGAACATTTTTTTAATATGGATTTTTACTTTTTAAATATCAAAAATGAATTCGGCATGTCTGTTTTATAAGGAAACGATACAACACAACCCCTAGCAGCCTTAACCAGAGAGTAAAAACATATTGCAAGGGACCCCTGAATTTGACGTGATGGTCCAAAATGCTTACGGACCTCCAATACTAAAAAACATTCATCGTGGGGCACTCTATCCATGGTCAAAAATTCACAATTTTTTCTCGATGCGCACAATTTTTTTCACTTTTGTACTGAGAGGAAACCCTACTTGGAAATCTTGAAGTCGGTGAAAAATATTTATTTTCTTTGTCCATATTTATTTTTTAATGGATTGAAAAGAGACCGTCAGTGGCCTATTTAATCAAGCTACAAGTGATAATTTACAAGCGGTAGTCTTTTTCTACGGACTAGTAACAACGCTTGCGTGACGTGCGCGTGTGCGTGCAGTGTGACATGTCTTATGAGAATTCTTATATTACAACGTAGTGGAACGCACACGCAGCCGATGTGTCTCGGCCTTTAAGGAGAAATGTAACTAACTGCTAATAATTTTAAACGAAAAAGAACTGACTTCACTTAGCCTCCACCTTTCCAAAAGGAAATGCTCTAGCTGCTGTAAAAAATACTCATACACTATAGGTGTGCCTATAATAGTTGAAGAGTTCCCTCGATTTCTACAGGATCCCATCATTAAATCCTGACCTGTTTACAATGGGACCAACTGTGAAGTAACGGGTTGGCTTAAAGTAATGAGAATTTTCATATTGGAGAATCGAAAAATAAAGTCAATAGCTACAGGTTTAATAAGTTGTATTTCCATAAACTAGAACATATTCAACATTACAAACAAACATTAAAATATAGGAAAAGTCCCTCCATCTTCAAACTTTCGTAACTTGCTTCTGGCTGTTCCACTCACACCTTGGACATCATACAAATTGACTTTTTGAAATTTAATATGTTATCCAAAATTGTATTTGATTGGTAAATTGGATTCCTACGCATCACTACTTACCATTCTTTTGAAAATTGCCAAATAATCTCTGATTGTTCGACGTTTAGAGACGTCACACTAGATTAAGCAAACTCTAAGTATGCCAAAAATAGTCAAAATTGTTTAAAAAGCATGTATGGGATCATACATTATGTATCAAAAGATGCCAACCCAGCAAAAGTCCCTAAAGCTCGACCAATCGAAGCTTCATGGGATATTTGTAGTAGGTTAGTATAAGGGCGGGCAGGATGCCAGTTCTCCGAAACCATTAGAATTAAGGATAATATGGACAATTAAGAAATGTTGTCCAAGGTATGATGCGTATGGTCAGAAGCACGTTACAAAAGATCGAAGCTGGACGGCCTTTTCCTATATAGTAGTGATTGTTTGTAATGTCTAATATGTTCTAGTTCCTCGTCAAAAAATCCATTAACCTGTAGCTATTAATATACTTTATTTTTAAATTTTTCAATGTGAAATTTCTAATTACTTTAAGCCAACCCGTTATACTCTTTCAAATAAAAAAACAATTTTCCAAATCGGTCTAGCGGTCTTTGAATAAACGTTGAAAAAAAAATGCAAAAACAAAGATCCCGACGAATTGATAACCTCCTCCTTAGCAGAGCTTGAAATTGAAAAAATTATGCGCATCGAGAAAAAGTTGTGAATTTTTGACCGTGGATAGAGTGCCCCACCACCCCACGATGAATATCTTTTAGTATTGGATGTTCACGTTTCACATACGGTACGGATGTTCACGTTTCATATTGACCTTCGATACTTACTATGAAGAAAACATATACACCAACACATAAATAAATACACCATGACGCGAATGTTTTTTTTTCGCGTAGTTTTAGTATGATAAAAGCTTTAAACAGAAGCTATAAAAGCTTTATTCATAAAAAATGATTTATGAATTAAAAACAATTGCAAAAAAAAAAACAAAGATCCCGACGAATCGATAACCTCCTACTTCGAAATTTTGAAGTCGGTTGAAAAGAATATCTTAGGGATGTCATCTCCTGTTACTCAATGGTGGTTGGTGTTACCTTGGAGCACCTCGGGCACCGCAGCGGCCTGGCGGGCGGCGCGGGCGGCGGCGCGGGCGCGGGCGCCTCCGCCCCCCCTCCCCCGTGCTGCCTGCAACACACACAACACACACTACTTACACAACACACACAACACAACTTACATCCACTCTTCTTTACGGCAAGGGCCTATTTCTCGAAAGGTAAGGTAGGAAATCGTATGGGCAGGGACTGTTTTCGTTACGGTATAAGCGGTACGGTAGCGCTATAGAATTTCGATACCTTTATCGAACGAGCGGAGCGTAAGCGAAGCAAGTTCTTCTAAACAACTTCTGGCTAGTGGGACGTCTCGATATCTCGATGGCTTTTTGATTTTGAAAGTTTGGTCCGCGATAACTTTAGTAACGCTTTTGTGAAGTCATCTTTTCTGATCTTTATGAAATTTGTTGGGGTTGCAGCTGAGATACACATAATTTGAGAATTCGTATGAGCAGGATCGACCAAGGAGTCATGGAGCTGGAAGGCGCGAAAAAGTCATCATAAGGGTCTTGTTATATTGGTCATCTCGTTTGCAAGGAAACCGCGAGTTCTGAGTTCGAGGCGGACTACTAGTGTTATAAAAGTAGAACTATACCGGTTGAAATATAACGGTACGCTACCGGTATAAAATTAAGTTCGCTATTTTTCGTTACGGTACTTATACCATTATTATAACGATATCCAACCGGTATTATTTCGGTATCCTAATTTTAAATCGTAGCTTGTAAAGCGCGCAGCGATAAAGGAACTGTGCGGGGGAGCGGACCACGGGGGGCCAGCAAGCAGCGCGTACTTCAACCTCAATCTATACCTTTATGAAAACGGTTGAGGTACCGAAAAAAATAACGGTAGCGTTATATTTCGATACAGAAAAATATCGATTGAGCTACCGAAATCATACCGGAACAAACGGTATGACGTCATATCGTTTTAAAACGGTACCTGTATTTTCCGATATGCCATCCATGACAACACACTAACTAATAATTAATTTTGTATTAAGGAGAACGTCTGCTAACAATACCACAATGTTTAGAAATAAAGGGAAACTAGAAAAATCCACCGCCTCAGGCGAGACTCAAACTCGCGACTCTGGGATACATGCCCATCGCTCTGACCAACTGAGCTACTGAGACTTACCTGATAGCTCCAAGTCAGACCCCACATGGAGTACTGCTGTCACCTTTGGGCGGGAGCACCTGGATACCAGCTTGGGCCCTTTGACTCGGTACAAAGGCGCGCTGTGCGGATCGTCGACGATCCCAAACTCACGAGTGATATTGAACCTTTGAGTCTAAGGAGAGACTTTGCCTCCTTATGTGTGTTCTATCGCTTGTACAATGGGTTGTGCTCCGAAGAACTGTTTGATATGATGCCCACGGCAGCTTTTTATCACCGCACCGCTCGCCGCCGGCAGGGTGTTCATCCTCACACCCTGGAGCCCAAAGGGTCGCGCACAGTACGGTTCAAGAGGAATTTCCTCCCACGAACGCTGCGGCTGTGGAATGAACTCCCTGCCGAGGTTTTCCCAGCGGGCTACAGTATGAGGTTCTTCAAAAAAGGAGTGAATAGGTACCTAAAGGGTAGGCAACGCGCATGTGAATCCTCTGGGGTTGCAGGCGTCCATAGGCTACGGTAACTGCTTACCATCAGGTGGGCCGTATGCTTGTTTGCCACCGTCGTAGTATAAAAAAAAAAAAAAAAAAAATTTCTCCACTATATCCTTTATGCGTCTTAGGGGGACGCCTAGCGATATTTGCCGAAGAAGTCTTACACTTCTCAACCGGCCATCGGAGTCCCAAGTTGTATTGTCCACCTGGAACTGAGAACTCGCGATCGACTTGCGAACGAGATGACCAATATAAAAATACCCTTATGAAAGATCGTTTTGCGCCTCCTAGCTCCATAACCCTTTAGCCGATCCTTCTCATACAAGAACTTATATCTGCTACAATCCCAACAAAAATGAAGATCAGAAAAACTTTATAAAGTTATCACGGAACAAACATTCCAAATCAAAAAGTCATCGAAATGCACGGACGTCCTAGTAGCCAGCTGACAGTTCCGTTGTATCCGAAGTTATCTGTAAGAACTTCGCTTCAATGCGCTCGCTCGTTTGATTATGATATACACATATTCTAATCGAACGAGCGTAACGTAAGCCAAGTGAAGTTCTTACAAACAACTTCGGCCACTGGGACGTCTCGGCATTTCGATGGCTTTTTGAGGGTTTGTTCCGCGATAACTTTAGTAACGATTTTCTGATCTTCATGAAAGGGTTTAGCAGGCTAAGGAAGGACGTGTGGCCCCTGTGAGGAAAAGTTGAATTAGTAAATGTCAATTGTTTGTCGCCTCATAACTAGTAATCACTCCAACTTTCAGCCCCCTATCTTGAACTGTCTCAGAGATAATGTCAAAAATGTATTTTTTTAACATTTTTTTTCAAACTCGTATATCTCCTAATCCATAGCAGCTAAAGCGTTGAAACAAAATCACAGCTACGTAGTTTGAGTGGGAGTATACCCTATAATTTTATTAATATTTAATACGTGAAAAATAAAAGAAATAAATGTCAATTTATTTTTTGACAGCTCTTTCCAACACGTTTTTTTGAAAGTACAATTATGAAAAAAATCATGTAAATTGCTTATAGTATTAGCTACTAGCATACAAAAAATCAATTGATTATATTTGGTGCAACATACTGTAAAAAAAAACTAACGAAAGTATTCAAGTATAAAGAGTAGGCTTCTGAACTGAAAGTTCGTTTTTAAGTTTTATATTTGTTGCCTAGCAACAAAGGGTGTATTGTTTTTAATTTGACGTATGACTGTCAAAAAAGGTCACTGAACTACTGCTGTGTTAGCATTTGTAACTAATTTTACTAACTACTAAATCAACGAAACGACGGATGTGCTATATGTTTATTATTTTATAATAGTACATTACTTACCAAGGACTGTAAAAGAAAGAAAGCCCGAAATGGCAGGTATTTGTGACCCGAGCCGCAGGCGAGGGTTGTAAATATGCGATAGAGGGCTTTCTTTTTTACTGCCCGTGGTGAGTACACAATTTTACGTCTCCATCTGGCCATAATGCGAGTTTTACCGTACGCGTAGCGTGCGGCAAAACTCACGTTATGGCCAGGTGTGACGTAAACAAAATTAATTGGTTTCATTATAGTACACGTATTAACATAACGAATTAAATAACTCATTAGAGCAGATATCACAATATAAGTCACTTAGATAATGACTATCGTAATATTCGTCGTCCCAGGTATAGGACAATGTTATCCTGCAGTCATCGCAATATCCTTTTAACATAACATTTTCGGCAGAGAGCGATATCTCAATACTGGTAAAGACTGTAAAAACAGTTGCTTCGCTATTAACCGTGGCAAGTTGAGCCCAAATATTTTTGATTTTATGATTTCCATCTGAAAGAATGTATATACATGAAGTTTCTGTTTTATTTTTTATTTTATTTACATTTAAAACTTACTTTCGCCATTATGGAAAAATCGGACTCCTCTTCTACATAACGTGTTGTATATTCCCTTAAACAATTCACTATTATGTTAAATGTGCTAGCGTATAAATTGTATAATAGTATTGTATAATTTAAAGATAGCTCATACCTAATAAATCATAATGTCTAATGTTATGTTACTCGGAATCGACAAACGCTTAGTTTATACGCTAGCACATTTAACATAATAGTGGATTGTTTAAGGGAATATACAACACGTTATGTAGAAGAGGAGTCCGATTTTTCCATAATGGCGAAAGTAAGCTTTAAATGTAAATAAAATAAAACAGAAACTTCATGTATATACATTCTTTCAGATGGAAATCATAAAATCAAAAATATTTCGGCTCAACTTGCCACGGTTAATAGCGAAGCAACTGTTTTTACAGTCTTTACCAGATATTGAGATATCGCTCTCTGACGAAAATATTATGTTAAAAGGATATTGCGATGACTGCAGGATAACATTGTCCTATACCCGGGACGACGAATATTACGATAGTCATTATCTAAGTGACTTATATTGTGATATCTGCTCTAATGAGTTATTTATTTCGTTATGTTAATACGTGTACTATAATGAAACCAATTAATTTTGTTTATAAAATAATAAACATATAGCACATCCGTCGTTTCGTTGATTTAGTAGTTAGTAAAATTAGTTACAAATGCTAACACAGCAGTAGTTCAGTGACCTTTTTTGACAGTCATACGTCAAATTAAAAACAATACACCCTTTGTTGCTAGGCAACAAACATAAAACTTAAAAACGAACTTTCAGTTCAGAAGCCTACTCTTGATACTTGAATACTTTCGTTAGTTTTTTTTTACAGTATGTTGCACCAAATATAATCAATTGATTTTTTGTATGCTAGTAGCTAATACTATAAGCAATTTACATGATTTTTTTCATAATTGTACTTTCAAAAAAACGTGTTGGAAAGAGCTGTCAAAAAATAAATTGACATTTATTTCTTTTATTTTTCACGTATAAAATATTAATAAAATTATAGGGTATACTCCCACTCAAACTACATAGGCTGCTATTTATATATCCGGAAACCGGGATTACAATCTTCTTAAATAGCATATTTGACCTCCATGGTAAAATTTGAACTTTTTTAAGTACTGGCCGGTATATTTTTTCTTTCTTATTAACGCTCGTGTTTTGTTTTTGACGGGTTTTAAATGTCATCTCGCAGCAAGAATGGAACTCACTCGTGAAAATATTCGTGCTATGATTTATTATGATTTTCGGCGTGGTTTAACGCAACAACAGTGCATAGATCAACTAACTTCAACTTTTGGTGATGAAGCCCCATCTAAAACTACTGTGTATCACTGGTTTAGTGAGTTCAATCGTGGACGTAGTATGCTTACGGACGAAGTTAAGGCAGGTCGCCCGAAATCGGTCGTTGTACAACAAAATATCGAGGCTGTGCGAAAACTTATAATGGACGACCGACATGTTACGTACTGCGAGATAGAGGCGACTCTGGGTATTTCTATGACCAGCATTAATAGCATATTACATAATTATTTGGCTGTAAAAAAAATTTGTTCGCGTTGGATACCCCACAACTTAACAAAAGAGCAAAAAGATGCTCGCGTCGAATGGTGCAATAAAATGTTAAAAAAATATAACCGTGGTGACTCAAAAGCCGTTTATAACATCTATACAGGTGACGAATCCTGGATCTATGCATACGATCCCGAAACGAAGCAACAATCAACGGTATGGGTGTTTCAAAATGAGCCGAACCCTACGAAAGTTACTCGTGCAAAAAGTACATTGAAACAAATGGTGGCCTGCTTCTTCGGTATTAATGGCCATGTAGCTACAGTGCCACTAGAAAACCGTAGAACGGTTAATTCAGAGTGGTACACGACCATTTGCTTACCGGAAGTATTTGAACAAATTCGTAAAACTAACCAGCGACGAAGAATCATTCTTCATCATGACAATGCCAGCTGTCATACGTCACGCGAAACAACTCTATTTTTGGAGGGTCAAAATGTGGAATAAACGGGTCATCCGCCGTACAGCCCTGACTTGGCACCCAACGATTTTTATTTATTTCCAAATATAAAGAATAAATTACGCGGTCAACGATTTTCGACCGCTGAAGATGCTGTCGACGCATTCAAACAACACGTTATGGAGGTACCTCAGGCGGAGTGGCAGAAGTGCTTTAAAAATTGGTTCACGCGAATGCAAAAGTGCATAGATCATCAAGGGGAATACTTTGAAAAACAATAAAACCATTTTCAGCCGTGTACGTTTGTTTGTTTTTTTGTTTCCGGATATATAAGTAGCAACCCTCGTACGTAGCTGTGATTTTGTTTCAATGCTTTAGCTGCTATGGATTAGGAGACATACGAGTTTGAAAAAAAATGTTATAAAAATACATTTTTGACATTATCTCTGTGACAGTTCAAGATAGAGGGCTGAAAGTTGGAGTGATTACTAGTTATGAGGCGACAAACAATTGACATTTACCAATTCGACTATTCCTCACAGGGGCCACACGACCTTCCTTAGCCTGCTAAACCCTTTGTTGAGGTTGTAGCAAAGATACATATAATTTGAGAGTTCGTATATGAGCAGGTACGATCAAGGGGTTACGCAGCTAGAGGGCGAAAAATCTTCACAAGGGTCTTGTCATATTGGTCAACTCGTATGCAAGTAAATCGCGAGTTCTCAGCTCGACGCGGACTAATAGTTTGTAAATAATTTCAAAGCGTAGACAACCCTAGTGTAAACCTACCTGTAATGCTGTAGCATCTCTCCTCGACTGAAACATTGTGCGAAACAGATGCAGCAGTCGAACTTGTCATCGTCCGGCTCATGCTTGACCACGAGGTCCGGCAAGTCCTCCGGCTCGTGCTTCACCACCACCGGGTCCATGGTCAGCTCCGGTGGTAGTTGTACTCCCATCAGAAGATTCCATTCCTGTAGGCAAAGAGAAGTTCATTGATAATAGTTATTTATCTTACCACTGGTTCGATCCCACCCCTGGGCACCGGAGGCCTAAGTCACTTTTTCCTTTGTATATGACATCTATATAAGTTTATGATTTATATAGTAGTGTGTCTACTTAAAAATAAACAAATCAAAATATTTATTGAAAATAATTTGATTTGTTCTTCAGTTGAATTCTGGTTGTAGGTTAGAGTTAATTTTTAGTATGAGGGGGCCAGAACCCAGTGTGTTGACGACGAGGGACCCTCTTGTTCCTGTAGTCGTCAACACTGTGAATCCTCCTTTTTGTACATGGTCGGCACCGCGCATTGCTTGCTATCAGTTAAGGCGTAAGCTTGTTTGCCACCGTCGTGGTATAAAGACAAAACATTGCGTTAAATTGCGGAAATAAAAACATTAGACGACAAACTATGCATTACATTATAAATAAATAAATATTATAGGACAATCTTACACAATTCGACCTAGACCCACAGTAAGCTCAATAAGGCTTGTGTTATGGGTACTAGACGACGGTATATATAATAGATAAAAATGGATAAATACTTAAATACATAGAAAACACCCATAACTCAGGAACAAATATCTGTGATAAACACACAAATAAATGCCCTGACCAGGATTCGAACCCGGGACCTCCTGCTTCGTAGGCAGGGTCACTACCGACTGGGCTAGGAGGCCGTTAAAATTATATGTACGTCGTTTTCTTCATAATATTACATCAAACCCGTGGACCCGGGGTATGTCCTTAAACTACGTCCGGACCTGGGTATGTCCTTAAACAACGCCAAAAAGAGAGGTATGGGCACTGCGAATGGCATCTCGCTAAGTGTGGCAGGGCACGTTCAGCGACTGTCATCGCTCAAATCTGGAGCAGAGCCCGACTGGGGAAGTACCTCCACCTTACAGAAAACCACAGCCAAATAGCACTAGACCCTACTCATAGTGTTGTGTTCCTGCTGGTGAGTAAGGTTGCTAATGAGCTCAAAGAGGACCCAGTGTGTTGACGACGAGGGACCATCTTGTTCCTGTAGTCGTCAACACAGTAAATCCTCCTTTTTGTACAGGGTCGGCAACGCGCATGTGACACCTCTGAATTTGCAGGCCTCCATAGGGTACGGTAGCCGTCAGTCGCGCCGTAAGCTTGTTTGCCACCGTCGTGGTATAAAGACAAAAAATTGCGTTAAATCACGGAAATAAAAACAGTAGACGACAAACTATGCATTACATTATACGTCGTTTTCTTCATAATATTGCATCAAACCCACAACTCTAGAATTTGTATTCTTGAAGAAGCATTATTTGATCTCCACCAATGAACAGCTGCCAGATGTCCGTATAGTAATAAGGATAGTATAGCAATTTAACCAGACGGGATTTTTTGCTCAGGGATCTTAACCGGTGTTTAAAAAAAAACCCCGAAATAATGTGAAATATTTAATTACTAGCTTTTGCCCGCGGCTTCGCTCGCGTTAAATTCGGGGTAACACGGTTCCCCTTTGCCCTCCGTAATGCTCCATACAAACTTCCACCCCCCATTTTAGGGAAGTGGGGGGTTAGAAAGAGACAAAAAGTAGCCTATGTCACTCTCCATCCCTTCAACTATCTCCACTTAAAAAATCACGTCAATTCGTCGGCCCGTTTTGCCGTGAAAGACGGACAAACAAACAAACACACACACTTTCCCATTTATAATATTAGTATAGATTTTCAGGGCTTCATGTCGAACTCAATATTGTATTTAGGTATTGCCTTGGTGTTATTAGATTTCCTCGTTATAAATGAAATAGGAAACAAAAGAACGATATTAACCGGTATTTTTAGTTTGGAGCTAATACCGGTATCCGATCCCTGTTTTTGCTCTCATTATTGTGTCATATCTGACATAGCCAGCTCTTGGTCTAACAACAATACCTTCAGCTCTTTCTTCCTCTTCCTCCCCCTCTTCTCCGTCCCATTCGTCATCTCCTGCTTCACCTTCTTCCTCTTCTTCTTCAAGCTTATCAGCGACAAGTCGTCGCTGTTGTCCGACGGCACGCATGCGCCGTCGTCGTATGCGGTGTCGTCTCTCTCTACTTTGACTTGCGTCTCCAACTCGGGTTTCTCCTGTAATCAAAACAATATCAATGTATTTACATGAATTTTATGATATAGAGGTTGGAAAAAAATCATGCGCCTTGGAGGGGAGACCTTACAACGTTGAAAGGGCTCAGTTCACTGATAGGAGACATTTTTTTTATTTTTCCTAAACACTAAAACCACATCACAGACAAATACTAATTCCATGAATATGCAATAAATTTGGTTGGTATTAAAATTTTAAACAAAAAAGAACCGACTTCAATAGTTACTGCCCGTCAGAAAGAAAACGATTGTCTTTGAATCGATTCTGTAAACGAAGCTTGATTTTCGATTTAGGTTAAATCTTTTATTACGAAAGTAATGATAAATAAAGTAAAACTGTACTTACATCTGAAATGGTATTTCATCTTTTTGTAAACTAGACGAAATATAACATTTTTTTACATCCAAAAACAGCGCATAAGGGCATTTTCACGGAGCTTGTTATCCATTGACAGCGATGACGAAAATGGCGTGACATCGATTATTGAAATAGTTTTTATAGATGTACTAGATTTTCCGCCAATACTTTTGACAGAGGGGAAATGATACTCAGGGCCTCTCCTGGTTTAGAACTCTCTGTAAAATAGTTAAATAACAATACATATTTCAGTGAATTGAGCTATCTCAACGTTTTAAGGTAGTTTCCCTCCAGGGCCCATATTTTTTTCCAAACTGTATATGGGGAAGGAGAGGGGCTTCCAGAGGTAGAGCGTTATTGGTTTTTTGATGATAAAATACTGCTTATAAAACTAAATCCTACTTTTCCTGATATTTGCAAAAAATAAAAGAAATACTTCCGCTAGTGAGACTCTTGACAGATTTTTTGAGTGCTGAGGATTTTGCACTGTATTGGTGATGGTAATAGAGTGAGATGCTGCAGTGCATTCTTATTACTAAATAGCTTTTTCCCCTTTCAGATTTCTGATAATATTGTAAAGATGTCTGATTAAACAGATAATTGAACACTACCTATTCAAAAACATTACCTATCAAAAAAAGTCTCGTTTCGGCTCTCACCTGGTCCAAAAGTGCCAAATATCCTTGCAGCGTTACCGCGTTGCACGGCCAGTGAAATTTGCTGGACCAGGTAGGACCCTGAGCGGAGGTGACATCCCCAATTACTAAATATTTTAAACGATACTATCTATCTATATGTGTCGCGCCGCCGGTCGCGTGCATCAAGTCTGTGGCCTAAGCGCCGCGCTCACAACTCGCGCGCATCGCTCTCTCAAGGGGCAGTTATATATGGTTATCTCTGTCTGCCCGCTAACAAAACGTGCCAGTCTGACGGAGCCTTAAGACTTGCCTCTTTAACGGGTGGTACCTACTTGGGGTGGGGGTGAAGGGGTCAGTGGAGGCTTCGCAGCGAGCGTCCTTGACGAGCGCTACAATAGCGATCCCTTCCAGCCAACCTTTGTACACTTACCTGCTTAACTGGTGGTTCTTGAGGGGGTATTTGAGGTGGGCTGGGGGTGACGGGCTCAGTCTGAGTGGAGGCTTCGCAGCGAGCGTCCTTGACGAGCGCTACAACAGACAATCCCTTCCACCCAACCTTTGTAAACTTACCTGCTTAACGGGGGGTTCTTGAGGGGGTATTTGAGGTGAGGTGGGGGTGACCGGCTCAGTCTGCGTGGAGGCTTCGCAGCGAGGGTCCTTGACGTCCTTCGCGGGGGTCAGGTCAATGTCGTCGACGGGGAGACCGGAGGACTGTAGGATGGCGCGTAGCCTGAAACACGAGTTACAATATGTTAATTAGGTTTTACTCTCAAAGCAAGAATTTAACTAGAGGCCGCACACGCGTACTACCGTAAGGGATAGACATAGATGACGATAGAATCACTTCTACAGCACAAAACAAAACAATTTACCATTGTTTTCCTTAGCCGTCACAACTTTCTAAGAAAAATAACAGGTTTTCTCGTAGTAAACACAGAAATTCTTGAAGAAATCGCGAATTATATCTGTTTGTGACCCTCCACAAGTAATGGCATGGAGGGTAAAAAAAAAAGGTGAGACTATGACAAGGATCAACGATAATAGCACCTTCTCTGTCGTACCTATTGAAAGTGTAATAAGACTATCCCGTTCGATCTTGGTATTGATATTACAATGACAAGTCTATGGTTTTACTCGTAATGTAGCCGAGTCCGCAAGTTTTCGCATAAAATACGGCTATCGATACTATACTATACATATAGAGAAAAAATACCGTAGACAGTCGTGTGGTTCGTTCCAGAAAGTGTTAAAACTAAACTTTTGAAACACGTCCTCAGTGGCGATTGGCGAACGTTCGGCGAAGCGACCACAATTCGCAACATGTATGATTTTTTGGAAGACTTCTTTAGATTCTATTTCCCGGAAGATTCAAATATTTCTAATAATAAATCTCTAGTGATAAATCTTAGCCTTAGAAAGCAGGTAATAACAAGAACGAATGCAGATCATCTCGACTATTCTACGCAAAAGTTGAACAACACCGCCTTTATAGGGGTCAAGTCGATACCTTACATGGGCTTGGGGGCTATCACATTGAAATTCACTTCTACCATCAGTGCAAGGTAATGTACAGTCCATCCCGCTCCATAGGTAAGTCACTCAATTGACGACATACCCAGAGTCCAGGACAACATGACTCGTAACGTCATAGCTCTGTATGTTTGTACTATTTTTAGGTTTCCGTACCCCGAAAGCAAAAAACGGAACCCTTATAGGATCACTTTGTTGTCCGTCCGTCCGTCTGTCAAGACCCTTTTTCTCAGGAACGCGTGGAGGTATCAGGTGAAATTTATATCAAATACTCAGGTCTATTGTTCCTTGGAACTGTGAAAAAATCAAACTTAAAAGCCAACGCAATCAAAAGATACAGTCCCCAACTAGCAAAGTGATCTTATAATTCAATATTATTAGTAATTATCTACTAATAACGATCTTATAAAGGGCTTGTCGTAGAGTATTTTACTTATAATAGCATGCGACAAGCTGTAACATACTCAAGAGCATACATTTTTATATTTTAGTCCTATGGTTTGCTAAAAGACAAGCACACAAAACGGTTACAGGATAATGTTACTATTAGTAACATTTCACAAGCGTAAATACTCTCAAGACCATTTGTTCTTATTTCACAGTCCTATAGTTTGCTACAAGACAAGCGCACAAAACGGTTATAAGATACTTTTACTAATAGTAACATTTCACAAGCGTAAATACTCTTAAGATCATTTGTTTTTATTTCACAGTCCTATAGTTTGCTACAAGACAAGCGCACAAAACGGTTATAAGATACTATTACTAATAGTAACATTTCGCAAGCGCAAATACTCTTAAGATCATTTGTTTTTATTTCACAGTCCTATAGTTTGCTACAAGACAAGCACACAAAACGGTTACAGGATAATTTTACTTATAGTAACATTTCACAAGCGCAAATTCTGTCCCTTGGAGCTGTGAAAAAATCAAACTGCTAAGCCAACGCAATCAAAAGATACAGCCGTTTATGCCGCAAATTTTCGAAACTCGCAAGGGAATCAAAACCTACAGGGATCAAAAGATACAGCCCTTTACACTGCAAATTTTCGAAACTCGCAAGGGAATCAAAACCTACAGGGTACTTCCCGTGAACTCAAATCTTGAAATTTGGTACGAAGCAACTTCTTTAAGCACAGATAAAGGAAAAATTGCGATAACCGTAAATTTTTGTTACATCATATACTAATAAAAATATTTTTAATAATTTTAAAGTTACTACGGATACTACTAGGTTTTGTACGGAACCCTCGGTGCGCCAGTCCGACTCGCACTTGGCCGGTTTTTTATTCAGCGTTTGACCACGACGTATTTTTATAAAAGATATACCACGACGGTTGCGTACCGACCTTTCTACTTGTCCTTTCTGTCTGATGTTAAATGACCTAGCACCTAGCGTCGTTTTAATAATATACCTAATGATGAAAACTCCTGAAACCTGAAGATTTTAAACCTTCAAGTCTTATACGTACAGACTTTTTTTCAGTGTAGGTGGTAGAACAAGCGACAGACATATTCTATATGCTCTATTATTTATGTCTCGCTTCATTAGGCATTATACTCGTAAATAAATACAGACAATTTACAATACAATTCCAGACAGTTCCAGTACTTCAGTTCATTAAAATTTTAAATTACACGAATAATTATTCCAAGTGTCTAGTTACTGTCTAATTTTGTTATGGAAATGTATGTAACATCACTAGGCGCGCGGATACAGGGGGGGGGGGCAACAGGGGCAATTGCTTTTCACGTAGTTTTCGTATTTTAATTGTACCTAGTCGGTCCATAAGTTCTGTCACAAGGGTTTTAAGTGATAAAATATAATACAAAGCTTTTATTTAAAAAAATTAGACCTGATTAGAAAGCATATTTCATACAGATTAAAATATAATATGATTAACTTATAATCAAGATCGCGTATTTTATAGATCCTTGTAAACTTGAAGATTGTTGTCAGTCCAAAACACGCCGATGATTTATGAAAATTGTACTTCACAAAAATTGGTTTAGATCATTTTTATAGTTGTCCAGAGTTACAAATTGTTATTTTTATGAAAGTAGATGATTAAGGCATATTTAAAAACCAATATTTAGTTGACTTACAAGTCTGTGCTTCAGCTATTCTTCTCCTGAACCTAAACGTATTTTTCAGTTTTGAGCAAAACACGATGATTTTGATGCCATACATCAAGGTAGTCTTCCAAAATTGCGTATACTAGCCTTCTTGTCAGTCAGACCCATGTTAATTATATATTAAAATGAAGGTTAAAGATCAAGCTAATGCAGTATGCAAGACTGAAGCCTCTTAAAATTGAATAAAAATAATGATGGTCAAAATCAACTCGAACAGGGCGCGTGTTTTTGACGTGGTTTTTTATTCCGCTTTTTCGAATGTTACAGGGAATTGTGTAAAACTGCCACAACTATTTGCCTTAAATAATATCGTAAATTAATCAGTATTAAATAGGCTTTTTAATCATATATTGAAATAGTAAGCAACCTCTAACAGTTCGTATTTTACCAGTCCAAACCCTAGTGACAGAACTTATGAACCGACTAAGTATATATTTAAAAACTACATTAAATATGCCTCCTTATAACATTTTTTTTAATTTACCTTTAAATGACATTCATTACTTATACAACATTCTAAAAAATATTTTTTTTTTAGTGTTTTTCCTCTTCGCAGAACTTTTTTTAAATATGGATTTTTACTTTTTTAATATCACAAATGAATTCTGCATATCTGTTTTATACAGAAATGATACCACACAACCCCTAGCTAGCAGCCTTAACCAGAGAGTAATAACATATTGCACGCGACCCCTGATTTTGACGTGAAGGTCCAAAAATTTTACAGACCTCCAATACTAAAAAATATTCATCGTGGGGCACTCTATCCATGGCCAAAAATTCACAACGTTTTCTCGATGCGCACATTTTTTTCTAATTCAAGCTCTGCTATATAGGTAAGTACATAGAAGGAAAAAGTATTATTACACTATATGTTATGAAAAAAACATTTAACTTCGCAGAATGCTACTGTATTTACCAAATGACAATGAAAAATACCTAAGTTTTTGAATGTAACATTGTAATCATGACAGGCTATCTATTGATTTTTCAAGTATGCCTGACAAAATCAATAGATTATAAAGTTATTTCTCATCGATAGTGTTGTGTTCATGCTGGTGAGTAAGGTTGCCAAAGAGCTCAAAGAGGACTCAGTGTGTTGACGATGAGGGACCATCTTGTTCCTTTAGCCGTCAACACAGTGTATCCACCTTTTTGTAAAGGGTCGGCAACGCGCTTGTCACACCTCTAGAGTTGCAGGCGTCCATAGGCTACGGTAGCTGCATACCATCAGGCGGGCCGTATGCTTGTTTGCCACCGTCGTGGTATTAAAAAAAAAAGGCTTTGCCTAGTGTGGAGGACTGTAAAAACCTTAGAGTAGACACACTCCTACCCTAATCCTACTCTCAGGGCCGGCCTTAGCCCTCCTAGCGCCATGGGCGAACTACATTGGGCGCCCCGCCGCGGTACCCGTATGCGGTATTTAGAGCAGTTAGGTTACACGTTGATATATGAGTCGCCATCAAATATGTCGGAGCGGACAGGGTATTGTATGTATTGTATTGTAGTACGGGCAGGTTTCCGCAACTCGACGTCTAGCGCCTATTTTGCGTAAAGGAAGGACGGCTAGTCCAGCCAGCCCAGCAGCGGACAGGGTACTCAAAAATATCTGAACATGCACTTTACCGCCTTGACAATAGAGGCGTTGTTCAGATATTTGTGACAACGTTTGCCGCTCCGTTGCCGTTTGACTGTAGTATAGTCGCCATCAGATATATCAAAGCAGCCAAGGAGCTCACAAATATATGAACAACATCTCTATTGTCAATGCGACAAAGTGTATGTTCAGTTATTTTTGACAACCTAGACCGGTCCAATATAATTGATGGCGAATGTACAATCATTTCATAACACATTTTGTTATGAGAACTGGAAAATCAAAAACAATGTTACAGATAAAGTTACATATGAAGTGTAGGGTGTCATCATCATCATCATCATATCAGCCGAAAGACGTCCACTGCTGGACATAGGCCTCCCCCAAAGAGTGCCACAATGACCGGTCCTGCGCCACCCGCATCCAGCGGACTCCCGCGACCTTCACCAGGTCATCAGTCCACCTTGCGGGGGGTCTACCCACGCTGCGCCTTCCGGTTCGTGGTCGCCACTCGAGAACCTTTCCGCCCCAACGGCCATCGGTTCTACGAGCAATGTGCCCCGCCCACTGCCACTTTAGTTTAGCGATTCGGAGGGCTATATCGGTTACTTTGGTTCTGCTGCGGATGGCCTCATTTCTGATGCGATCACGCAGAGAGACTCCAACCATAGCCCTCTCCATTGCCCTTTGGGTGACTTTGAGCCTTCTTATGAGGCCCATTGTAAGCGAAGTGTAGGGTGTAAGTTTCCCGCCCATGTCCAGTTTACCGTCCACATTAAACTGCTACAAATATATGGGGAAATTTTACAAGGTCAACAAATTCTCTAGGTATAGTTTATTCTTTAGTTTTTATTAAATTACATTATAATGTAATGTAATATATATGTATATTGTTATGTTATGTATGTTTATAAAGTCTTAATCCAAAAAAAACCAGTTATAATAATAAGTTATTTATTTTTATTTTATTAAAGCCTTCTTTTACAAAGTTATTTATTTTGTTTTCCGTTTATTATTGTTATTCCTTTTTCGCATCTTATGTTTGTAGGCTCCTTCTGACCTAGGCCTCTTCCGAATCACCTTCTTCAAAATTTATGCATTTATCTAACATCTTCCATTTTTGTTTGTCTGTTGCTATTTCTTTCCAGTCTTTCCCTATTGTTTCTATTAGGTCACTTTCCCATCTGGTTTTTGGAATACCCACTTTTCTTTTACCAATTGTTGGTTTCTAACTTGTCAGAGTTGTCAGTGTTCTTTCCGTCTGTTGTTTGGCATCCTAGCTATATGACCACCCCAGTAAAATTTTTGTTTGAGTAAGTGTTTTGCCGCATCTATAAATTTCATTCTTCTTATCATCTGTTTTCTTATTCTGTTTGATAACTTGATGTTGAGCACACTTCTCTCTATGGACAGTTGATACCTGTATTTTTTTGATAATCTTCTTTAGTAGATTTTTTTTAATTTCAAGCTTTCATTTTGGGAAAAACTTCAAATGTGTGCGAAAACTAGCACAATCACCCTAGTCAGTGTTAGTAAGAAGTTTGAGTACCTCGAGTTTTATAAATTTTAAGTTTTAGAACTCCACTCAGTATAATGGGTCCACTTATTTACAGACTTCAAGATTTTGAAAGAGAAGGTTCTCAATGTGTCAGAATCTTAGTTGTTGTTATTGCTATTTTTTTATGTATGTTCACCGATCATTCAAAGACGGCTGTATCAATTTGGAAAATTCTTTTTTTGTTTGAAAGGATACTTGACAATTGGTGCCATTGTCAGGTCAGGATGTTGATGCAAGATAAATGACTGGGACTACTGCCCGGCCATTTCATGCCCAACAATTATGAAATTTATGAAGTATTGTTTGGTTTAGGAATTAATACACATTAATGTACTAGTTTCCAAGGGAACGCTCTATCTAGGCATATAAAGAACGTCTGGGATACAGCAAGAGCGTTTTACAGCAGAGCTGAACTTACCTATGTTGCACCTCGATGGTTTCATTGCAGAACTGGTACAGGTCGTTGACCCTGCAGCTGCAGCGGTCGCAGACGCGCTGCGGCAGCCTGTCGCTCCGCACCACCTGCATATCACTCGCAGGTTAAACCTCATCAATAACATAAAAATAACACTAACCAAACCAAAACTATATACCTTTATCGGCAAGAAAAGAGACATCTTTAAGTACAAAGCGTTCTCCTCGTCAAATAAATGATTGTTTACGAATTTTGTAGAGCAGCATAATCTACATATTTCATCCATTGTTTAATATAAAAATATAAACGGCTCGGCTCGCAATGTTTATCCCTTCCAAAAGAAAGTGACAGATAGTCGTGCACGGCCATTTGTCAAATATTGACCTTCAAAGGCCGATGTTGCCAGCGTACTCCACAGTATTATTCGAGACCCATGCTTCTATTACGAGCGTACTTATTCATATGATGGTGTACTTAGATATATAAAGTAGGAGGAGATGGCGGCGCGACGATGGGACGCTGCGCCAAACTTTTGATTAATGAGCAGAATGTTTGTGAAGTTCAACTTGGACAACAAAATATTCACCAGACCGTTTGCCGTTCTACTTAAAAATCTAAAATTAATGTATTAATCTCTTTATGTTTATAGTTTTTGAAGAAATACTGATACGCATTATATGGAGCACCTTGTATATCTAAGTAGGTAAACATACACTATATGCATACATCGATGTATATGTGAGTTTAGTGTTAATTGAGTTTGAAGTTGGACAGTTGGTTCCTGTTTTAACACTTTCCTATACAAAATGAACATGCCTATTTGTACCTACTTGGCAGCAAAAGTGTTATTTTAAAACGTTTTTACACATGATGGTAATCAAATATCATAGATCCGTTTTTTAATTGTATAATACACATACACACACGCATGCTTAAATTTATTAAAATTGTAAATATGTATGGTAATATTTGTAAAAAAATTGTTACTTATTTAAATTATCTTTATTTAAATTAAAATATGTATTTAAGAACTACGAAATTGGTTAACTGCTACATCATATCATAATTAATGGAAGAGCCTTCTGGCAAAAGTATTTGTTTACTTAAAAGAAAGTTCTTGTTTTGTTACTAGTGAAAACTTATTGTGTAACCAATAAATCTATTTTCATTTTCATAATAAGTATCACGCAAAATAGGCACTAGTCGTCGAGTTGCGTCAACCTGCTAGTACTGCAATGCAAGTATAAGATATATAATATACATTAACATTACACAAAATTACTTATTTCAGAATTGCTTAACCATTATTTAGGTGTCAGAAATAAAGCAAAAAAATTGTATAAAATATGTAAGAAGTTTAGTTATTTTTTTTTAAGTTCAGTATAATATTATTTCATGGCACAATAGTAAAATCAACAATAAAAAACTGGCCAAGTGCGAGTCGGACTCGCACACCGAGGGTTCCGTACAAACCTGTAGGTATATAAGTAAAGGTTCACCCATTGCGTAGACATAGAAGTTTGATTTTGTAACAGTTGAAAGGTATTATAGACCTGAGTATTTGATATGAATTTCAATTTAATACCTCTACGCGTTTACGAGGAAAAAGGTAGTAAGTTTAAAATTAAAAAAAAAAAAATTGTGTGGTTATTAAAAATGTCTACTTTTCTTAATTTTTCCTTTGTTTATGCTATATGAAATTTTTTCGTGCCAAGTTTCAAGTTTCTGAGTTTACGGAAAGTACCCTTTAGGTTTTGAGTTTCTTGCGAGTACTCAGTTTCAAAATATGCGACTTAAATTGCTATTTCTTTTGATTGCGTTGACATAAAAGTTTGAATTTGCTACATCTGAAAGGTCTTATAGCCCT
This sequence comes from Pammene aurita, assembly GCA_947086415.1. Classification (NCBI taxonomy): domain Eukaryota; kingdom Metazoa; phylum Arthropoda; class Insecta; order Lepidoptera; family Tortricidae; genus Pammene; species Pammene aurita. The sequence continues at coordinate 4,120,465 of OX352315.1, read as the reverse complement.
GAGTATTTGACATGAATTCAATTTAATACCTCTATGCGTTTATGAGGAAAAAGGAAGTAAGTTTAAAATTTAAAAAAAAAAAAATTGTATGATTTTACTAAAATTTCTACTTTTTGTAATTTTTCCATTGTCTATGCTATATAACGTTGCTTCGTGCCAAATTTCAAGATTCTGAGTTCACGGGAAGTACCCCGTAGGGTTTGCGAGTGCTGAAAAACTCTAAAATTTGCAGCATAAACGATGGTACCTTTTGATTACGTTGGCTTTTAAGTTTTATTTTTTCACAGCTCCAAGGGACAATAGAATTGAGTCTTTGATATAAATTTCAGCTTGATACCTCCACGCGTTTTTGAGAAAAATGGTCTTGACAGACAGACAGACAGACGGACAACAAAGTGATCCTATAAGGGTTCCGTTTTTTCCTTTCGAGGTACGGAACCCTAAAAATGACATCAGGGCTACTGCGTAAAGACAATAAAACATACTAGGTATTGGTTTCTCATCCACGTGGGCTTGTGCAATCATTATTAGAACAAAATAGGTACGGTGTAAGTTCCTGAAGCAAGCATTTTGCACGATAGTCTGCGATAAAGGCGTCGACTGCCACTTATCTTTATCTTTATCGTGCGCCTTCAACAAATAAAGTGTAAAACGAGATAAGGGCAAGGTACCTCTGTGACTGATGTGATACCAACACTCGATTCTCACAACTCCTAGCCGTATTCGAAATAGAATAAACATGATAAAGATAACTTGAACATCCGACTTTCAATCCTGAGGTCTCGGGTTCAAACTCCGGCTCGTAGTTTATCTGAACTTGTGTACGAAATGAATCATTTGATATTTAACAGTCGCTTCTCTTGAAAACATCTTGAGGAATCCGAACCTAATTACAATAATGCATATTTTCCCCTCTGGTTTAGAAGGTCACATAGTAGTCGTTTTCGTAAAACGACTACGCCTACGCCAATTAATGGGATTTCCAAGCAGACCCCAGGGTCGATTGAGCCTTGGCAAAAAGCCGGGACAAACGCTAGGAGGATGATGACTCGCACCAGTGCATAACTATTATTCTGATCTGAACTTCATGAATCTTGATGAACCTTGATTGACAGTTTGACATTACATAATTTTGAAATAATACTTCACCTAAATCATCTAAGATCTGGAACAGTTAAAGGACCCCGCAGCAAACATAGGGAAAAAGTGGTTTCAGTCAAATCTCACGAAATTTTAATACGATGTAGATTCGAGTCTCCTGGTTATTTTTTATAAGGACACAACTCGCTTAGAAGTATACTTTAAGAAATAACATAATTAACATAAATAACATAACATAATTAACTTATCTGTACTGTACTAATATTTCTTGCAATCCATTCACGTCATGAAGTGAAGCTCTGCATTGTACCTACAATACGTAGGTTATTTATTTGCTTTCATGGAATTGCTTATCTTATAAGACAGCAGGTAGTAAATAATTCAGCAAATGTACCCATATAAAAAATGTAATGTATGCATACTACCAAGATTACTTTAGCATTATTTCATACACTTTGCAATGTATTTGCCAGCTAGCTATGAAATAAAGCCTACAACTACTTACATAATTTAGTAATTACTGAATCCAGAAACATCTGTTAACTGGCTCCAGCTAGAGAAATGTAAATAGTAATTTCCAGTCGGGGATAAAACGAATAATAATAATTTATGTATGCTTATTAAATAGTTGCTTGTCTCATTAGTAGACAAACTTTTAAACACAAAGTAGCAAGGTGTAAGACTTTTATTGTAATTTGTAGCCTGTGTAGCTTTTTTTGCGTCTGTGAGCATCAGCAGCTCTAAGCACAGTTAAATTTTAACTATATTACATTACTCATATTTCATCCAAAATCATTCTTGCTATTATATTGTGTGAAAAATTATCAAGGACCTGTTCATGTGATAAGGAAACTGGAATATAGGTTCAGGTGTGACGGGTATCACTGATAGCGAGGGTCATCGATACTGCATGCAGCCGCACCTACTGGCTGTATTTCGTGGGTTTAGGTTTAGAGAGTGATTCATGCTAGAATATTGATATAAAATGATGTATTATAAATAAACACATAGCAAACTGTTCAACATGAACGCAATTTGAAACTTCACATTGGATGGTCGTCAAGCTTGCCTTTTGATACCTAGAACAATCCCTGAAACATGTCAATGCAGGAAACCTTGAAACATTTGATAAACACAAGATGGAAATCGATTCTCCGAACTTGAGAGTCAACTTTACAATTGAGTAAAACGAACGGCACATACGCTCACTTCACGCCGGTGAACTCTGGCTTAACTTTAACCCACATAACAAAGTTGAATGTAAACACAATACGGCAGAAGTTTCCGAAGTTCCAGTTCACGGCCGCGAGGCGCCGTGGCCCCCGGCGGCCCCTGCCCCGGCTCCTGGCTACGCCTCGTCCCGCGCACCGCACACCCCCACCCGCACCCGAGCTGTCCACCCCCGCGACTCGCATATCGCTCGTCACCCCCTTGCTGAACTTGCAAAGTCGTTACTTCTGCCACCCTTTTCTTCAGCAGTCTACAGCTTCATTGAATAATATTTCAAATTTTAATATCTTGACTGGGTAATTCCACTAGACTGTAACGTCAGTTACCAATTCTTTCGTGTGTTCTTTGATTAATTCAGCAAATGTAAGTGTTCACATATCTTCCCTATGCATACAGGCTGATAGATTAATCAAAAAACACACGAAAGAATTGGTAACTGACGTTACAGTCTCGTGGAATTCCACGAGACTGTAATTGAGATTCCACGAGAATGTAGTCGGGTAATTACCCGACTACGTATGTACACACTAGCATATAGTACCTACATTTACAGAGAAATAGTCAAATCTGTATTTTGTACATGATTAAATAAGTATAAACAGAACATTAATGAATAGGGGAAAACGTTAGAATACAGTTTTGTTTTAATTATTAATGTTTTTTTGATCTTGATTTTTCATATACATATTTTTTTAATTATTTATAATTTTTTTATTTTATTGTAGCTCGTACATAGCTACAATAAAAATAATAATAGCTCATAGTGTTGTGTTCCTGCTGGTGAGTAAGGTTGCCAAAGAGCTCAAAGAGGACCCAGTGTGTTGACGATGAGGGACCTTCTCGTTCCTTTAGTCGTCAACACAGAGAATCCTCCTTTTTGTAAAGGGTCAGCAACGCGCATGTGACTCCTTTGGAGTTGCAAGCGTCCATAGGTTACGGTAGCTGCTTACCATCAGGCGGGCCGTATGCTTGTTTGCCACCGTCGTGGTATAAAAAAAAAAAAAAAAAAAACAAACTGATTGAAATTTTTGATTGAAATTTTTGTTTTTATTTTTATAATGAGCCTGACTAGTGATTGGCCCTAGTCCCACCTGATCGAAAGTGGAGACAGGGCCTAAGATGGGGCTCACTGGTTCAGTAATAGCTTAATCACTCTTGCTTTAAAGATACCGAGATCGTATTTGTCAGGGAACACACATGGCCGGAGCGCGTTCCATTCCTTGGCAGTCCAGTAAATGATAGAACTGTTTGAGATATTGCTCACGACCACTTTCTACCACCGTACCACACGCCGTCGGCAGGACGTTCATCCTCACGCCTTGGAGGCTACAGGGTCACGTACTGTGCGGTTTAAGAGGAATTTTATCCCACGAGCGCTCCGGCTCTAGAATGAACTCTCTGCCGCTGCCGGTGCCGAGGCTTTCCCAAGGGGCTACAGTATGAGGTTCTTCAAACAAGGACTGTATATGTTCTTAAAGAATCGGCAACGGGCATGTCAATACTGTGGAGTTACTGGCGTTATTAGGCTACGGTAACTGCTTACCATCAGGTAGACCGAATACTTTTGAGCCACCGTCCGTTAAAAAAATATAAAGTTTGTCGGATGGCAGAGTCACCTAAAATGTTTAATTTAATAGCCAAATATAATTATAATTGTTGTTTTTCACAATTTACAAGCGGAAGTCTCTTTCTAACCCGGTCTGTTAAAAAGAGATTTCCGCTTGTAAACGGTTATTTGTGCTAATTGTGCGCTTGTGCAATCATTATTAGAACAAAATAGGTACGGTGTTATTAAATAGGCCACAGTTATAAATATTTGCTTTTTATTCGATCGGGTAAGTAGTATATGATGCAATGGACGTTTTTTATACCACGACTGTGGCAAACAAGCATGCGGCCTGCCTGATAATAAGCAGCCTATAGACGTCTGCAACCCCAGAGGTGTCACACACGCATTGCCGACCCTTTACAAAAAGGAGTATCACCGTGATGACGACTAAAGGAAGCAGGGTATCTCGTCGTCAACACACTGGGTCCTCTTTAAGCTCTTTGGCAACCTTATATACTCACGGGCAGGAACATAACACTACGAGTAGGGCCTAGTCTAGCTAGTCCTATTTGGCTGTGGTTTTCTGTAAGGTGGAGATACTTCCCCAGTGGGACTCTGTTCCAGTTTCTTTTTAAATATTTACGATATTTTAAAGCACGATATGTTTTATTTTTAAACGGCTTCTAAAAGGAAGTACAATTTATTATTGTACCTTTTTATTATATTAGTCAAAATTACTTTTACAAAACATGAAACTATGTAATTCAAAACAGTAAAAAGAATTGTTATCCACCGTTTCTTACTTAAAAGAGTAGGATAGAGTATACATGGATATTGTTCCGAATCCACTAAAAGTGTAGGACTCCGAAGTGTAGCAGTGTAGGTAGCTTCAATTTAGTTTATTTTACCATAAACTTACCTATATCATTCACTGGGGTACCAAAAACCAATAGCTAACAGGATCTTTACATACATAGGCAAATAGCAAATTTTACATGGACAGGAGCCAATGCTATGTATTGTGTGTCTTGTTTTAGTTACCTATTGGTTAAAGATTTTGGATGGTACTTGTTTTCTATATAAATTCAGTACCGGATCTGGGAACTCTCGGTTCTCATTATACAAAATCAGCCTGGGCGAATTCCTTATTTCATTGCTAATTAATTTGTAAAAAGATTAAACAATAATAGTCCCGAATTCATGTGGAAAGTTTGGGCAGGTAAATAAATATTCTAAATATTTACCAAGTATAGAAGTTAAATGAGCACACCTGTCTAACACGTCGCAGAAAGTGCGCACCTCGTGCCTTATCAAATGACACCGTTTGATACGCGTCTTGCTACCTTATCTAATATGTCGAAATTCTTCCACGTACTCCATCCTAGTAACGAGGCTACGGCTACGCTTCAGTTTATACGATAATTTTCATTATACTTGAAATCTCTTTCACCAAACTGGCTGTACTGATTAAAGTGCGATGCGAAAACAACATGACTCACAGCTGCCAAATTTATTGAAACTATATATATCCTAGATAAGGATTGCATGGTAGGTACAAGATCGCGTTACCAAGGATTACTTTTTGAAATAAAACATGTAACATTGTGACTAGAAAGGTAAGTAAATTATCTGTTGACATGACTGTTGAAGATACAACGTAATAAACGTGTATCTTCAGTGTAAACATGGCACTAGTCATTGCGATGAAGCCGCAGTGAGCAGATAGCGGGCTCTCGGCTTTGGTCCCGGACGCTACTTGCTCTAGGCTCTAGCTTCTTGTTTGGACCTGAATAGCGCCACCGCCAGCGCCACTCACATCTTCGGCTACTACGTGAGCAGTCCTGATCGTCGCTCAATAGATAACACATAGCTGTTGCAACGGGGCTTATCTTCGATAACTTACTTATTGGTGGATTGAAGTGTTTGCGCGACTGATATGGCAGGCGAGGACCAATCGATTCCCTGGATTCATCGAATCTTATCACGATCATGGTGAACATTCGTACCTCGTGTCAATTCCCCGATATCGTATCAAAGATATCGTAAAAGTATAAATATGGGCCCATCGATCGATCCGGCCTCTGTCCAAGTGTAAGCTGTGTTACGACTGCCTGTCAGGAATAGCCCAGTGTAGTGTCCTGGTTTGGAGTCCTGCGCATCTCCTGGTAACAGTGCTTCCCTTATTGAGTGTCGTTTCATTTTGATTAATTTATAATTGTATGTAATTGGCTAAATACTTCAATTAAACCTAATAAGAAACTTCCGACCTCGTGGATGTGGACAAAATTTGTACAACATATGTTCGCTCCGGGTTATATCTGGTACCTACAAAATGATCATTGGAACAGTTCTGCATTAGTGTCAATGTAAAACAAAACGATTACGTAACAACATATGGTGGTCCAATGGCACATGTGTTTGCTCTTTCCGCACGTCTCGTTGTGCTGGAATAATGTATGTGTATTATTAATAGCGTTTTATAATTTAAATGCTTCAATAACCAAAATGTGATTACATTCACTAAGGGGCTACGTAGGACCGCTGACGCGACAGGAAAAAAATAGGTGTTCTTATCAGAGAACGTTAGCCGCACCTTTTCAAGTGGTGATAGCGGGCTCGCGCTTCGAATCGAGCGCTCACTCCGATTATCACATTAAGCTAACACGCTGTACAATCACCCAAGTATAATAATTTCTTATATTTACAGCTGTGAGCAGAACCGCCGGCTTCACGTCTGAGTTGGACAGGGGATCTAGACAGTTTGACTAGGAATGCTGCCAGATCTATCTTTCCAGCTCACGCGTGGAGTCGCGACAAGTCTTCTGCAACTCAACGCACCACGCTACAAGTACGCGCAATAAGCTTAGCAAGTGAAGGGTTAAGTGGAGGTGTGATCTCTTCACTTTTTTTGGTTAAAGTGAGATTCAACTCCTCCAACTTAATCCTGACTTGCACGATCGACACAGACGAGGCGAACGAAGTTAGAAAGACCAACATTATTTATGATTTTATTTTTCGTCACCATTATTGTAACTTGTTTTTTTTTTTATAAAATATAACTTGTGTTAAATTGATTTTATTTTTGTATGATTACAAACTACACTATATAATTAAGAACATTTCGCAAATAAACTATAAGTACAATTGTTATGTTATGACTTATGAAAAATATGACATGAAATTTTATTTACACTTGTTTTATTTTAACTTAAGACGCAATGCAATGCAACACTCAAATCAAAAAGAGTTCATTTTACTGGCAGTGGCAGATTAGTTAAACTTTGGCGCCACTGTGCGCGTACGAGTATTATTCGAGACCCGAAGCCCTGTAGACTAGTCTGAAGTGCATCACAAATCACTAGAAAAAAATCACAACACCCAAAACAAAAAATGGGCAAAAAAACGTTGGTAACACCGGTACGCTAAAAAAGCTTGCAAACTTCACGCACCTAACCTGCGCTGGACATCGACTCGTCCGTATTCTCTAAACTCTGGGAAAATGTATATTGATTTTTCAAAGAAAAGTCAACCGATGTAACAAAACACCGTTCGCGGAGTGTTTATACGCGTTTAGAAGCGTCGCGGTCGATGTGCTGTGTCGTCGAGATGGTGCGACGGTGTATCTCGGCGCGTTCCCAGTGAGATCGGAGAGTGTTGCGTCGCGCGGCCGACGGCCCGACGGCCCGGAGCCCGGCCGCGGCCAGGGCCTGGGCGCGCCATGGACGCCGGCGCCGCGGACCCGCTGCGAGCGGCCAGGCCGTGAGTATCAGAGCCGTGTGCCCAGTGCTGAGGCGCTTGTGTCGATGTCGCGAACCACACCGCCGCGCGGATTATTTCGGTCGCCGCGAGCCCATCCGAGGTTGCGAAACGTCCCGTGCGCTTTCCGCGGTCCGCGCTCGCCTCTCGGCTCTCGTCGCAGCGAGCGGCGGAGTCGCGGGGCTACATTCTCTCGCTTTGAGTGCGTCGTCACGGCCTCCGTGGCGTTGCGCCATTTCGAAACGCTCGCGTCTGTCCTCCGTCCTGCGCCGCGGCCGCGGCCGAGGAGCGAGGACACGGAGCCGCAGGGCTGATAGCGATCGGGCGGCGCGGCAGAGCGTGACCGCGCGCGCTCATGCCCGGCGCCCGACATGAATGAGCGGCCCAGCGGCTCACCACCGCTGGGTAAACATCGTAAATCAGAGCTGTGTTTACAGTTTTTGCTCGCCCCGTCTTTGTCCGGTGCGGGCGGCGCCGCGCGACGAGCTAGTGCGCGCTAGCCCGCCGAGCGCCCGTGTCGCCCGCGGCACGTCCGAGTGAATTATGGCTAGGTGCATATACGCCGTGCACTACACTACACTACACATACCTACACCGCACACATAGCTATAGCTGTGTGCAGCGAAGGCTGTACCTACCTACTCAAACAAAGCATTTCGCCCACAAATCCATAGTGCGGGGCTCCCGCGCCGGACCTCGTAAGTTTCACCGACCGCGCGCCGCTCCCGACCCCGGTCCCGGTGATGTCACGCGATATTACTGAGTCCTACAAACATCTGTGACTGTCAATTGTTAATTTTAGTTTGCATTTTGAGGTTAGGTTGTGATTTGTGCCATAAATGCCAGTCTCGCTCGTGTCGGGGCCGTGAACCGGGGCCAGGGCCGCGTGCGGAGTCCTGTCGGCTCGGGGGCGCAGCCTCGCGGCACGCGGGCGTGGAGTGTGCAGTGTTGGTGCATTGTTTAGTGTGCAGTGCCAGTGAGAACATAGTGCAGTGACAAGTGCTTATAGTGCAGGATACCACAACATCAGTGTGGAGACTTTGCCGGCCCATGTTAAACAGGCCGACCTAATGCTCAGGTGAAGTTATAGCTTGTGTGCCCGTGGTCCCCGGCCGTGTTTGTGGCCACTCCCTGCTAATGCAGCTAAGATTTGATACTAACCAAGCAAAAAAGCTATTAAACACAGTTGCAAGTGATTACATCACCTAATTCTTGCTAAAAATCATCCTTTCTCTCTTAGGTAATTTCAATTTAGACCTACAGTGATCTAATCAACACCGTAAGTTGAATTTAAGAGGAATTCATCAAATTCATGTGTCTTTCCCATATGGTGTCATCGCCTGTTCCTGGGTTCAAATAGTCAATGAGGAAAACACTATCTTACCTAGCTTAGGATGCACAGTAATTCTATTTATTTATAATTTCATTTATTTACATTATTAAAAGGTAAATGACATAAGCAATAGCAACTAGGATACTAATAAGACATGATTATCCAGACCAAAAATCCCCAAATATTTAAATATTACTTGTATATTTTACTATAAACAACATGAAAACATATATTTTTTTGTTAAATCCTTCAGATATATTCCAATCATATAAGCAGTATTTTAGTATACACCAAGCTCCCTTCACTAATTGTAGAACTACTGTCATTTTCATTTGGCAGCATAGCTTCATACATGTGAAAGTGATAGCAATAGCGCTTTGTTATGTCACACATAAAATGATGTTTATTGACTCAGGTGATCCAATTTTGTTTTGATTTTAATATAAACAGATTTACCAACATTTAAAATTACAAATTGCATTTTGCTTTGTTTTAGATTATATCAAAATTTTACTGAAAAACCCCAATCAGCCATCTTTGAATCTTTTTTGGCCGTTGCATTATTTACCTAATTTTGCAATTAACAATGTTAGTATAATTATTTTATATACAAATTTTACTGCCTCAACCAGAGAACAAGTCAAATTATTTTTATAAATATTTAGATTTGTCTATTTGAAGTAGACACACTACTATATAAATTATAAACTTAAATAGGGTAATTGTGCTAGTTTCCCGTTCAGGTCCAGTTTACCGTCCACTTGATTAAACTACTGCAAATAAATGAAGATAAACATATAAATGAGTATGAACGGAAAACTGACAAGAGTGGACGAAAACTAGCACAATCACCCTAGATGTTGTATATAAAGGAAAAAGTGACCTAGGCCCTATTTCTCGAATGGTATTAGACTAATATTAATTAGGGTGTTGTCATGGAAGCTCATATGATCTGACAGATACTTTACTAATATTATTAGTCTAATATCGTTCAAGAAATGGGCCCCAAGGCATCCGGTGTTCAAGCCTTGGACACTGGTCACTTTTATCTTTGTACATGACATCTATTTAAGTTTATTATTTTACTCCCTGCTTTGTTTGTGCATATTTCAGTTTAGTTTTCAATTTAGAAAATGTACCTATTGTAAATTCTTAAAGTTAATTCACTATATTCGGTGTGATTACGAGTCCTTGAACTTTATTACCAAATTTCATTCCCAGACATGTTTAAAAGAAGATAAACGACTTCATTCAACATAGTAATATGACCACCTTGTCATTTAACCCATTGAAAGCTTTGATTGTGTGTAACTAAACACTATTCACAGCAGTTATGAATGTAACATTTAAGCCAATTACTTGGAGCTATAAAATGGTTGTTTACAAACATTGATTAACAAGGCTTTGGGCTGTCTGGCGAGTGTCTGTGCTTGTGTAGACTATTATTTTTTATCATGTTCATATTGTTTATGGTAACATGTAATTATTACTAAAGGATCTTTCACGCCCATGATTTCGTACTTTGAGTAGTCATTAATAAATTCTGATGTCTATAGGCTCTGATTATTTTCTATGGTCATTGATTAATTAAATATTTATATGACCAGAGATAAAATTTTCATCATCTGATATAGTTTGGCCCAGGGACTGTTTTACTTCAAGCATAGACAGAGATAATCATACTGTCTCTTTCTTACGCTAGTACCTTCACTACTAAAAAAGGAATGAGTATATCTTATTGGTTCCACTGTTATTGCACATTTTGCCCAGCCAGAGTATACATATGTTTAGATCCTAATCCTAAACTAGGATCTTATATTATACTTTGATAGTTTTTTTGTATGATGGAGAGAGAGAACCATATATTGCCTTTTGCTCTTATAATGTCAAAAAAAATGAGTCCCTGTAGATTTATTTATAGTATTCAATTTTACTCGACAGTTCCTGATAAAATTGGCTTATGCTACAAACATACATATATATATATTAACAATTTACACATTATTCCATCCCTGGGCACCGGAGGCCTAGGTCACTTTTTCCTTTGTAGATGACATCAATTTAAGTCTATAATTTATATAGTAGTGTGTCTACTTAAAATAAACAAATCTAAATATTTATTAAAATATTTTTTTTAATACCACGACGGTGGTAAACAAGCATACGGCGCGCCTGATGGTAAGCAGCTACCGTAGCCTATGGGCGCCTTCAACTCCAGACGTGTTACATGCGCGTTGCCAACCCTTTACAAAAAGGAGGATTCACTGCCGGTGATGGTTAAAGGAACAAGAGGGTTCCTCATTGTCAACACACTGGGTCCTCTTTGAGCTCTCTGAACTTTGATTTCGGCTCTAGTTGGTTTTGTATTCTGATTTTCACATGGTTCTGTATTCTGGTTTCATCCAAACTTTGCATCAATATTATTAATTCAGTTAAACCGATGAAAAATGTTCATTTAACTTACTAATTTATCTCAGACCGCACTTCAAGTAGCACTAACAGAAAAGGATCCGGGTATGTCCTTAAACTACGTCCAAAAGAGAGGTACGGGTATGGGTACTGTGAATGTCATCTCGCTATGTGTGGTAGGGTACTGCACAGCGAATGTCATCTCACTCAAATCTGGAGCAGAGCCCGACTGGGGAAGTACCATCAGGTTCAAAATTGCATGGTCAATTTATCAATGAATTCATTCATAAATTGGCCATGCAATTCTGAACCCGATAGTACCTCCACCTTACAGGAAACCACAGCCAAATAGCACTAGACCCTACTCATAGTGTAGTGTCCTGCTGGTGAATAAGGTTGCCAAAGAGCTCAAAGAGGACCCAGTGTCTTGACGATGAGGGACCCTTTTGTTCCTTTAGTCGTCGACACAGTAAATCCTTCTTTTTGTAAACGGCAACGCGCATGTGACTCCTATGGAGTTGCAGGCGTCCATAGGCTACGGTAGCTGCTTACCATCAGGCTGGCCGTATGCTCGTTTGCCACCGTCATGGTGTTAAAAAAAAAGTAAGCAAATAAAAGCTCTAGCTAATTGCCACACAGGCACATTACTCATAAACATAACAATAAAAATAAACAATGAGCACACAGACAAAACAATCACACTTATCTCCCCCAGATAAGGATGTTGATAACATTGTATTTATGTACCATGCTCAGCTTTTGCTTTGTCAAAGTACTGGCAGTGTTCACTTAGGAAAAAAGTTGAGTAACAATATTTTTTTTATAGCCTTCTTTTACAAACCTATATATTTTGTTTTTCGTTTATTGTTTTTTATTTTCTCGTATCTTATGTTTGTAGGGTCCTTCTGACCTAGGCCTCTTCCGAATTGCCTTCTTCTATATTTATGTATTTATCTAATTTTGTTTGTCTGTTGGAATCGCTCATCTCTGGTGGAAACGCAGCCTATAAGGACCTACCTGCTTCATTAACCAAATGACGTAAATAAAAAAGACTTTATTTGTTTACTTTCTCAATAATTCAAAGAGGACCCAGTGTGTTGACGATGAGGGACCTTCTTGTTCCTTTAGCCGTCAACACAGTGAATCCTCCTTTTTGTAAAGGGTCGGTAACGCGCATGTGACTCCTTTGGAGTCGCAGGCGTCCATAGGTTACGGTAGCTGCTTACCATCAGGCGGGCCGTATGCTTGTTTGCCAACGTCGTAGTATAAAAAAAAAATTAAAACAAAAAAAACCGACTTCACTAAGCCTCCTTTCCAAAAGCAAATGCTCGAGTTGCTGTAAAAACTATTTAAATCACTATAGCTGTGCCTATAATATTCGAAGAGTTCCCTCGATTTCTGCAGGATCCCATCATTAGATCCTAACCTGGTTACAATGGGACCAACTGTGAAGTGAATATACTCTTTCAAGTCCTCCTTACCTTTTAACAGCCTCCTAGCCCAGTCGGTAGTGACCCTGCCTAAGCAGCAGGAGGTCCCGGGTTCGAATCCTGGTCAGGGCATTTATTTGTGTGTTTATCATTATCACAGATATTTGTTCCTGAGTTATGGATGTTTTCTATGTATATAAGTATTTATTCATATATATCTATTATATATATCGTCGTCTAGTACTCACAACACAAGCCTTATTGAGCTTACTATGGGACTAGGTCGATTTGTGTAAGAATGTCCCATAATATTTATTTATTTATAAAAAAAAACATATTCTATAGAACAATACTATTGACGGGTACAACTTATGCCGGCGCCATTTGGCCAAACCTTTGTTAATGTGAGCCTTATCGCAAACGACATAAGGTCCACTAGCCAGTGAGAGTTGCATTTAGTCAAAGACCATATAATACTTGGACGGTGTCTTCACAAAATCGCGTTCCAGTCATTCTTACAAATTTACTAGCGTCATATATCGCGTCGCTGACACAGCAGGTTCCAATAGCACACATTTTGTTCAGCCAATTAACATTAAATTAATTCTTCATCCATAATTAAGTCACACGTTACGGGGGTGGAAGGGGGTTAACAAAATGTGACAAGGGGTGGGGGGAATCCCACACTTCGTGACGTCACATATGTGTTTCTTTTATTTCTAACTAGTTTGTATTTCTTTTTAGACAGAAAGGCGGTCTAGAAAGATTTTTTTAGGTTGATTTCATCAAAAATAATGTATATATGCAAAATAGTTATAATTTGATACTGTTGTTTTCATTTTAAATTTAAAATAAAATTGGATTGTAGATATGGTTTTTTCGGATCGGAAAGAGAAGTGTCGTAGAATGTATGATCTCCCATATAAACCACGACACACGAGCACGACACTTCTCTTTCCGGACAAACTACCCAAATGTGACAGTGTGTGACAAGGAGGCAGGGGTTAATCATGAAATTGGTGTCGTAATTTGTGGTATAGCCTGAATTTTTTTAAGAACGCGACGTTGTCAGTTCACGTATTATTGTGGTCCTTGCTTTTAGTACTAGGTCTAACTAAGGTCTAAACACCACACCAACAAATTGTTATTCATTTATTCAGCTTGCCACATGCTCATAACATGGCTACGAATAACAATAATACAAATTATTCAGGCACAATATGTTTGTTTTCACAATATTATAATTACAAATGCATTGTTCAATTAAAGTAGGTGCGTTTTACGTGGTATTTTACAAATGTTTGACATGATGTAACGAAAACTGTTGCATTATGCATTTTCCTAGTTCGGTCAGCGGCAAAAATATGTGTACAATTTTGAATCTTATTTCAATGCTCCCTGATGTGCGAAAGTGTATACATATTTTTGGATTTAACTGTTCATGTTTACTGAAAACAGTAAAACCCGAATTCTCATCCGTCATAAATCCGTCATTGGTACATACCTAATTCATATTGTATTTTGTGCAATAAAGTTTAAATCATTAACTTCCTTGCTTTTTGCCACTGTTCCATTGAAACTGGGGTCCAGTCGGCGACCTAATCCCTAGAATTCGGGTAGGCACTAATAGCGTGTCCAATAAAGTTAGAATAAAATAATAAAATTCAGTACTTTTTTTTGTAATACCATGACGGTGGCAACCAAGCATACGGCCCGCCTAATGGGAAGCAGTTACCGTAGAGTAGACTATGGACACAGAATAACTAATAGTACTACCGTACAGAAAATTCACTCCTTAACAAAAGTCAGATTTAGGTATAAAATTATACCTATACTCGCCGTCTGCAAGCAAAATTGAAACTTATAACCGCGCACGTACCGTGAATCTTCTTTGCGCGCCGCAGTTTTATGACCGAGCTGTGAGCGTCGGCACGGGGCTGTCACTTGACAAGTTTTTGTACCTATACCTACTGATTTATAATTTTTAAGATAAATATGTAGGAATTACAAACGTTGATTAGGGGAAGCCCGGGCAAGAGGCATATGTTAAGGGAATGATGAAAAAACACACCCTAATTGTTAATCAAAATAACACTTTATATTTTTAATTTGTACTCTGTACAGTTAACTTTGGAAAATGCTATCACATATCCTTATATTTAAATAACTTCTTAGTGTTATTATGTTTTAAACAAATAGTTCCAATTATCCGTTTTGCCCGACCACCTCGGGCAAAAGGGATATACCTCAAGGGCAAAAAGGATACATATACTTATGACAAATATATGAATTAGGCATCGCATTCATCAAAAAAATAGCTGGCTACCCTTGAATAAGAAGTACAACCCTAATAGGCCTATTTTTGCACTGGTTACACTGAGTCTGTCTTCGGTGGGTGGGTCAATGCATCTTTCAGCGCATACCAAAAAGAACACTATAAATTATTCTCTCGTATTTTTTTGTTTTTAGAGAAGTTTTTGTTTGTTAATTTGGTGGGGCCTAGAAATTAGAAATCTTATGTTATTTTTATATTTAGTACCTTTTTGGTGTTTTCCATACACGCATAGCTATCCGTTTTGCCCGAAGTACTAAATATTTTAAATTGTTTATGCCAAGAATACGTTTAACAGATGGATAAAAAGTTATAGTCACAATTTAAGCCAAAGTTAATATACTATAGTTTTAACTAACCGTATTCGTAAAGATGCGAAACGTAATACAAAAAGTTGATAGACTTGTTTTTCCAAAAATCAAAACAAAACAGCCAAAAACTTTTTTTTATTTATCCACAACAAGTACACACGTTGTTTGCTTTGATTGAACAGTCATGGCGTTCTCGTATCGCTACTTTACCGACTTCAGCAAGCCTAGATGCGGTATCTATTGTATAGCTTTGGTGGTAAAATCAGATATTCTTCTTACCCACACTATGCGTATTGCCCGGGCTTCCCCTTTGTAAAAATTAAATTTTTATCCCGAGATAGAAATTTTTATAGAGCTTATGTCTGATTCTCACGGAAGTAGGTATGTCACAGCCGTATTCCTTTGAAAATATGTCGGTCAGTTCCTAATATTGTTTCTGGGCAACCGATATTCAATAAATTAAGGAAGTTTATTTTAACTATTACTAAGTAACGACTTCGGGACCTTTCAATATCGTCCGGAATTTAAAAATGTTATTTCTGCTTCCTTGTTCTTCCGTTTATTCAGACATCCGTAAATACATCTTTTATACGGATTAGATCGAGATAGGTTTCGAAGACATTGTGGATTTTAAATTTTGCGCGAGCGCCACGTGACACGAGTATCGTGCGAGCCGAGCGGCAGCCCACTGCCATACGCCTGCCCGGGAGGCGCGCCGGCCAAATGTACCTAAACTGCGTAGTGAAACCCCCCTGCTATGGACGCCTGCAACTCCAGTCAGAGGTGTCGCATGCGCGATAAATTCTTTGGATAAAGTAGTAATCAGAGGCTTTTTTTTTTTATACCACGACGGTGGCAAACAAGCATACGCCCGCCTGATGGTAAGCAGCTACCGTAGCTTATAGACGCTTGCAACTCCAGAGGTGTCACATGCGCGTTGCCGATCCTATACAAAAAGGAGGACTCACTGTGCTGACGGCTAAATGTATGTTCACCGATTATTCGAAGACGGCTGAACCGATTTGGACAATTCTTTTTTTGTTTGAAAGAGTATGCTTCACAGGGTCGTTCGTCGGTCAGGGTATACATGGGTCGTTCACGAGTGAGTGATTTAAATGAACTATATCTTTTGATTCAACTCACTGAAGATTTAACGCGCTCAGTAACTCATCTATCTCAGTGATCAGTGATCACAGTGTTACTTGCTCGCTCTTTCTCACTCATGATTCGAATGAGCCAGCCGAGTCAAACGAGTGACACGATGCGATTGAGGCGAATATGCGAACAGATCCACTGAGCGAAAAGAGTGATACATATCGCCGCGAGAAAAGATGTGAATCAATCTTTTCAATTATTCAGTGAAGCGTTTTGCGCATCTCTACTAAACACATAACTTGCATAATACCCAATTCATCGCACATCCACTCCCAAATAGCAAATCCAACCGCTGACAGCGACGCGAAACATCTGCAACTGCCCTTGACATTTGTGTTCATGTGTCACGTTCCTAATTCCTATAGTATGGTATAGTAATTGATCGATCGATTCAGAAGTTTCCTTTTTTTTTTGTTAATTTCTTTTATACGTTTTTATATTCGGATATTTTTGATATATACTTTCTTTGGTTTCTGACAGGCCCAGTTATAGAATTAGGGTGTGACTGGACAGTTCCGCGATTTTTGCCAAAAGTTTTCGACCGAATTGGGCACATTTAAAAAAGGGTACCTTAGAATAATAACATTTAGAAAGTAATTACTGGCAGTGGTAGCCGAAGTGAAGCCACTTTTACTATGGCATTCTTGCAGTTTCAATTGAAGTACCGATGTTACTGAGTAAAAAACCGGCCAAGAGCGTGTCGGGCCACGCTCAGTGTAGGGTTCCGTAGTTTTCCGTCCGTCACAGTCAGTGTCCCCACTTAAGAGTTAAAATAACACCGCCATGTAGGCTATGATATGAGCGTTCGACGTACAGCGACATCTATCGGCAAATTAAGTAAACTATTGCGCGCGAGCTTAAAGTATGGAAGATGATTGAGCGTGAACCGATTTTCACCGTTTTTACTTTATTTTAAAGCACGTCTTTTCATTGTGATTTTGTAGAAATTACAGGTACAATAAACACCTGCTTATATGGTTAAATTACAAACTTAATTCAGAAATTATTTTGTACTTTTTTTTAAAAAAACTATTCAACCTATCAAGTTCAAAATAATTTTCCTAGAAAGTATTTATAAAGTTCTACTTTTGAGATTTTTTCCATATTTTTAAAACTTATGGTTCAAAAGTTAGAGGGGGGGGACACATTTGTTTTTACTTCTGGAGCGATTATTTCCGAAAATATTTATATTATCAAAAAAATATTTTAGTAAACCCCTATTCATTTTTAAATACCTATCCAACAATATATCACACGTTAGGGTTGAAATGAAAAAAAAAATCACTCCCCACTTTACGTATAGGGGAGGTACCCTAATAAAACACTTTTTTCCACTTTTTATTTTACCACTTTGTCGGCGTGATTGATATACATATTAGTACCAAATTTCAGCTTTCTAGTGCTAACGGTCACTGAGATTATCCGCGGACGGACGGACGGACGGGCAGACATGGCGAAACTATAAGGGTTCCTAGTTGACTACGGAACGGTATTTAAAAATGAATAGGGGTTTACTAAAACCATTTTTTGATAATGTAAATATTTTCGGAAATAATCGCTCCAGAAGTAAAAAAAAATGTGTCCCCCCCCTCTAACTTTTGAACCATAAGTTTTAAAAATATGAAAAAAATCTCAAAAATAGAACTTTATAAAAACTTTCTAGGAAAATTATTTTGAACTTGATAGGATGAATAGTTTTTGAAAAAAAATTAAAAAATAATTTCTGAACTAAGTTTGTAATTTAACCGTATAAGCAGGTGTTTATTGTACCTGTAATTTCTACAAAATCACAATGAAATGACGTGCTTTCAAATAAAGTAAAAACGGTAAAAAACGGTTCACGCAATAAAGAATTATCCCATAAAAATCATCTTCCATACTTTAAGCTCGCGCGCAATAGGTTACTTAATTTGCCGATAGATGTCGCTGTACGTGGTACGCTCATATCATATCCTACATGGCGGTGTTATTTTAACTCTTAAGTGGGGACACTTACTGTGAAGGACGGAAAACTACGGAACCCTACACTGAGCGTGGCCCGACACGCTCTTGGCCGGTTTTTATGGAATTAGTTTTCTAGGTATTATTATTCTAAGAAGGGTAGTTATCGTACGTCAATAAGGCGCTACTCCCAAAAAGATTCAATAAGAAATCAGTCTTATCAACAATCGACGTGATGCCTTTTCTGAAATTATCACAATTGTCTGCACGGCCATTATTACTTTTACTTATAAAAAGTGAAAGATTGAACGTTACATTTTGTTTTCGTCTTGTCTATGGTTTTTTACACGGACATAAACAATACCCTGTCTTTCCTTACATGACATGGATCTACCTAATTTCTACCGTTTGCTAGGGTAAGAGATCGTTTATGCCTTTCCTGTTAGTCCTGCCATTGTAGTCTAGTACACGAACAAAATCAGCTTCGATAACTCACAAGTGGCCAGTTTTTTGTAGTCGGTTAGAATACTCTGAGAACTACTCCTTATAAAAAAATATATCGGATTTTGGTGTAGATTTAGGTATAAAGTAGGTATTTGTTAACAGGCCTTCTTAATTCAAGGTAAGATTATACAAGTGGCATTTTTCTTCATGACATAATAGTATTTGACTGTTTGAACATCGGCTGTCATTTAATAACGTATTTTTCAACAGATTAATTCATTATAATGTAAAACGTAAAATAAAATCATATTTCCACAAAAACATTTTTCAAGTGTTTTATGATGACTGCATTGTATTGAAAGCTGTGTAAAGTAACTATCATGTTTAAATTATAATAGATTCATCAATAGATTGATTTTATTACAGCATTTGAATTTTAAAAGCGTTGTCTTGACCATAAAAGAAATCTCCGAAATTTTCAAGTCACCGTGTTTAGTTTATTATTATTATAGTAATGTTTATTAAAAAGAAATAACGAATTTATCAATTGCTGTATGTTTTATGAACTTATCAGTTCAATTCGTAATTTGAACGCATGGAGATTGGCGCGGGAGTCTTGTGCGCAGTAGGCAGCGCGAGCGGGTCCACCAATCACGACGCGCCGTGTCACTGTCTTTGTTTGTGTTTAACTCTCACCGCTGAACTGAACAAATGCCATCCGATTTCAAGGATTGTAAGTGCGTTTTTCCTAAGTTCTCCTCCACCGATCGAAAAATTCACCTTGCGTCCGACTTCCAACTCTGATGGTTCGATACCTGCCCGGCCTGGGTGGATGGCAATTTGTTTCCGGTGTCTGTCTGTGATGAAGAACAAGCATGCTAAATTTCAAGCGGTTACCTGACATTTTTTTCGATCTCGTACAGGGAACCAGTCCAACCAGGAGGGATCGCAATAAAATTTTGTTGTATAACCAGCGTACATTCTTTCAGGCAACCGCTGTTTCAATCGGTTGCCTCGCGATAAAAATAAATTTTTGCACCCCCCCCCCCTCTATTTCCGCTCCATTCCAAGTTGGGTCAGTTCAGGTTGCACAGGGCGATTCCTCATCACTTCAGGAGCTTAAATACCGCGAGCCATCCGGTTGCCTCGCGGTCACTGAAACTACGCGTCATTGCTTTAACTAGTAGTCCAGGGACTAATGTACGAAATAAGGGAGCGTCCATTAATCGCGTCATACGTTTTTGGCTTGTTTTAGACCCCCCCCTCCCCCATGGTGATCTTTGGTGATATTTTCAGGACCCCTCCCCCCCCTGTCCAATATGACGTGTAATTTTTTGCTAACTAAAGTAAGTACAGTTTTCCAACACGTGAACCTACTAACGTAATGTACGTACACGTAAAGGGTAAAAAAATGAAACTACATGAAAAAATAAAATTATTATCTTTAATAGAAAAAAACCGGCCATGTGCGTGTCGGACCACGCGGTTTCGTACCTACTATCGAAAATAGTAATATCAAAAGGTCGTATCTGCGTAAAATCATATTTCCACAAAAACATTTTTCAAGTGTTTTATGATGACTGCATTGTATTGAAAGCTGTGTAAAGTAACTATCATGTTTAAATTATAATAGATTCATCAATAGATTGATTTTATTACAGCATTTGAATTTTAAAAGCGTTGTCTTGACCATAAAAGAAATCTCCGAAATTTTCAAGTCACCGTGTTTAGTTTATTATTATTATAGTAATGTTTATTAAAAAGAAATAACGAATTTATCAATCGCTGTATGTTTTATGAACTTATCAGTTCAATTCGTAATTTGAACGCATGGAGATTGGCGCGGGAGTCTTGTGCGCAGTAGGCAGCGCGAGCGGGTCCACCAATCACGACGCGCCGTGTCACTGTCTTTGTTTGTGTTTAACTCTCACCGCTGAACCTGACTGAACCTTCTGAAAATGTCGAAGATAAGTGCATTTTGTGGTCAATTATTGAATTTTACATGGACATGTATATTTATGTTTTGTGCCGAATTCAAATAGTTGTGGATTCAAATAGCTTTCATATACGATATGAATATTACATTACTTATCCCAGTAGTGGATCGACAAGTTTAAAGAAGTAAATTGTAAGTCTTATCGTTTATTGATATTTTTGTTAAGTATATTCTCACCTGTCTCCACCTGTGGTCACGTGGGTTAGGCACAGATGGAAAACAAATTGTTCCCTTCGGTCCACGGTGGGCATAGATGGGAAAAGTTACATTGAAAGGCTGTTATCGTTTATTAATGAATGTCTTTGATTAGATGTTTAAATTAAATAAGTTATTCCAGTGGATTGACTAGTTCAACTAAATAAATATGAAAGACTGTAATCGTTAATTGATGCCGTTACTTAAGATGTTCCTTAATTTGTACAGTCAGCAGCAGAAGTAGCTTAACGGGGAGGTGTTCAAAAATTTCTTGACACTACATTGTTGTTAAAAGAATAAGAGTGAGTGAACGTAATTTTGAATACCTCACCTACTAAGCTGCTTCTGCTACTGACTAGGCCAGTTGTAAATGACTTGGTCAAACAAATAAATATGCAAAGTTGTTATCGTTCATTCAGTCTTCCTTTAGATATTACATAACTTCGACTGCTTTGTTTAGTTAAAAATAATAAATAACATAATTTATTGTGAAACTTACAGTAGCCGAGCTAGTATCTCGTTAATATAAATATTTTTGATACTTGCGTCAAGAGATACTGCTCTTCCACAGATGGTAGGTTACAATGATAATGATAATAGTTTCAGTGACCACGAGGCAACCGGATGGCTCGCGGTATTTAAGCTCCTGAAGTGATGAGGAACCGCCCTGTGCAACCCGAACTGTACCAACTTGGACTGGAGCAGAAATAGAGGGGGAGAGCAAAAAAAATTTTTTTATCGCGAGGCAACCGATTGAAACAGCGTTTGCTTGAAAGAATGTACCCTGGTTATATAACAAAATTTTAATGCCATCCCTCCTGGTTGGAGAGGGATGAAGTTTCATAGGAGAGGGATGGCATTTGGGCATATCGTTTTCCACATCATACAAAACTCATAAAACAAATGCCATCCGATTTCAAGGATTGTAAGTGCGTTTTTCCTAAGTTCTCCTCCACCGATCGAAAAATTCACCTTGCGTCCGACTTCCAACTCTGATGGTTCGATACCTGCCCGGCCTGGGTGGATGGCAATTTGTTTCCGGTGTCTGTCTGTGATGAAGAACAAGCATGCTAAATTTCAAGCGGTTACCTGACATTTTTTTCGATCTCGTACAGGGAACCAGTCCAACCAGGAGGGATCGCAATAAAATTTTGTTGTATAACCAGCGTACATTCTTTCAGGCAACCGCTGTTTCAATCGGTTGCCTCGCGATAAAAATAAATTTTTGCACCCCCCCCCCCTCTATTTCCGCTCCATTCCAAGTTGGGTCAGTTCAGGTTGCACAGGGCGATTCCTCATCACTTCAGGAGCTTAAATACCGCGAGCCATCCGGTTGCCTCGCGGTCACTGAAACTACGCGTCATTGCTTTAACTAGTAGTCCAGGGACTAATGTACGAAATAAGGGAGCGTCCATTAATCGCGTCATACGTTTTTGGCTTGTTTTAGACCCCCCCCTCCCCCATGGTGATCTTTGGTGATATTTTCAGGACCCCTCCCCCCCCTGTCCAATATGACGTGTAATTTTTTGCTAACTAAAGTAAGTACAGTTTTCCAACACGTGAACCTACTAACGTAATGTACGTACACGTAAAGGGTAAAAAAATGAAACTACATGAAAAAATAAAATTATTATCTTTAATAGAAAAAAACCGGCCATGTGCGTGTCGGACCACGCGGTTTCGTACCTACTATCGAAAATAGTAATATCAAAAGGTCGTATCTGCGTATGAAATGAGTTTTTAGGAGATAACTCAATAATTCCTAAACCGTAAAAAAAATTGAGAAGATTATTCTTCTCAATTTTTTTCATATTTTTTGGGATCTCCGGTTCAAGGGGGGACACAAGCTTTTTAAACTTACGGGGTGATTTTTTCATCAAACAGACCTCAATGTTATTTTGAAAGACCTATCGAGACATGACGATATTTAGTAAAAAAAAATTTTTGACAAATAATTACATGTATATCTATCTATTGCTAGTGCTAGTGCAATTTTACTCTGCTTTTGACAGATTGATTCATATAAAAGTTGATAATTTTTATATTATTGACCATAATATAGTATAGCACAAGGAACAAAAAAATTACACGTGATATGTGTCCAGACCCCCCTCCCCCCTGTGGTGATCATTGGTGATTTTTTCTTGACCCCCTCCCCCCCTATACAATATGACGCGATTAATGGACGCCCCCTAATTGGGTGTAAGCGTAAATTAAAATAAATAAATATAAAATACTGTTATCGTTTAATGATGCCAGTCCAAGTTGGGTCAGTTCAGGTTGCACAGGGCGATTCCTCATCACTTCAGGAGCTTAAATACCGCGAGCCATCCGGTTGCCTCGCGGTCACTGAAACTACGCGTCATTGCTTTAACTAGTAGTCCAGGGACTAATGTACGAAATAAGGGAGCGTCCATTAATCGCGTCATACCTTTTTGGCTTGTTTTAGACTCCCCCTCCCCCTTGGTGATCTTTGGTGATATTTTCAGGACCCCTCCCCCCCCTGTCCAATATGACGTGTAATTTTTTGCTAACTAAAGTAAGTACAGTTTTCCAACACGTGAACCTACTAACGTAACGTACGTACACGTAAAGGGTAAAAAAATGAAACTACATGAAAAAATAAAATTATTATCTTTAATAGAAAAAAACCGGCCATGTGCGTGTCGGACCACGCGGTTTCGTACCTACTATCGAAAATAGTAATATCAAAAGGTCGTATCTGCGTATGAAATGAGTTTTTAGGAGATAACTCAATAATTCCTAAACCGTAAAAAAAATTGAGAAGATTATTCTTCTCAATTTTTTTCATATTTTTTGGAATCTCCGGTTCAAGGGGGGATACAAGCTTTTTAAACTTACGGGGTGATTTTTTCTTCAAACAGACCTCAATGTTATTAAATTTTGAAAGACCTATCGAGACATGACGATATTTAGTAAAAAAAAAATTTTGACAAATAATTACATGTATATCTTTTTTAGCAATTTTACTACAAAACTAAGTAGCGGCATACAAAAACACACCTCATATTTAAATATTTATACGAAAATACGTATCTTACGTTTTATAGTTTCCGAGTAAAATGGCTGTGATATACGGACGGACGGACGGACGGACAGACGGACATAACGAAACTATAAGCGTTACGTTTTTGCCACTTTGGCTACAGAACCCTAAAAACCTACTTCACAAAATAATATGTCAAATGTCATTATAAAATATTTACAATCATATTGCTAGTGCTAGTGCAATTTTACTCTGCTTTTGACAGATTGATTCATATAAAAGTTGATAATTTTTATATTATTGACCATAATATGGTATAGCACAAGGAACTAAAAAATTACACGTGATATGTGTCCAGACCCCCCTCCCCCCTGTGGTGATCATTGGTGATTTTTTCTTGACCCCCTCCCCCCTATACAATATGACGCGATTAATGGACGCCCCCTAAGCGTAAATTAAAATAAATAAATATAAAAGACTGTTATCGTTTAATGATGCCGTTACTTAAGATGTTACATAAGCTGTACAGTCTGCAGCAGAAATAGGTAAACGGAAAAGGGATTCAAAATGATCTTGACACTACTTTATTACATAACTTGTACCAGTTGTAAATTGACTAAATCAAACAAATAAATATGAAAAGTTGTTATCGTTTATTAACTAATGTCTTTGTTTAGATGTTACATAATGTATTCCAGTAGTGTATTGACTAGTAAAATAAATCAATATGAAAGACTTATCGTTTATTGATACCCTTATACGCTGTATTCCTATCGGTTCGTCACATGTGGTGTGGAAAAATGGAAATACACTCTTAGTTTAGATGTCACAAAACTTGTTCGAGCAGTAAATAATAAATCTATACATATAATAATAATGAATATTATGGGACAACCTTACACAAATCAACCTAGTCCCACAGCTTACTCAATAAAACTTATGTTGTAGTTGTAGTTACTAGGCGACGATACGAGTACATACAACGTGTTACTTGAGCAACTAAAAACCCCAGACCGCCAAATGACTTTTATTATTGCTAATTAATCTCGAGTATTTATTTTTCAACCAGTTACTTATTTTGAAAGATATTCGTATGTTTCGTTTTCCTTGCAATTCTATTCAATTGCTAACTATACATTTGTTGTGTTGTTGTCACATCTCTACATGTGTAATGTCATGTCAACCTATCAACCCACTTTGTCAATTTGTATGACATGACATCAGATGATATACTTTGACAATTACAACCCATATAACGGCCTCCTAGCCTAGTCGGTAGTGACCCTGCTTACGAAGCAGGAGGTCCCGGGTTCGAATTCTGGTCAGGGCATTTATTTGTGTGTTTATCACAGATATTTGTTCCTGAGTTATGGATGTTTTCTATGTATTTAAGTATTTATACGTATATATCTATTATATATATCGTCGCCTAGTACCCACAACATTATTGAGCTTATTGAGCCTTATTGAGCTTACTGTGGGACTAGGTTTATTTGTGTAAGATTGTCCCATAATATTTATTTTATATGACACTATGTACAGTGAAAAAACAAGTTTGTCAAAGCTGCCAGCCTTTATTAAATAGTCAACCTCTATCTCCTAACCTCTCGATAAAATAGTAAACTGTAGTATTAGAAACATTTAGACTCAACGCGTGTAAAATTGGAAAATTAAAGAAAAAGTATACCCATGTTAAGATATATATACTGCAATCGATTCCACTCTAGATTCTGAACAAACAGTTTCTAGGTTTCTAGTCTTGGGTATAACACGTTGTATAATAGATAAATACTTATAAATACTTAAATACATAGAAAGCATCCATGACTCAGGAACGTGATAAACACGCAAATAAATACCTTATTCAGGATTCGAATCCGGGACTTCTTGCTTCATAGGCAGTGTCACTACCGACTAGGCTAGGAAGACGTTAAAGCAGTAAGTTGATTAAATCATACTAATGAATATAGATGGCTGTTATTCGTTTACTGATATAGTCAGTTCGGGTTGCACAGGGCGGTTCCGCAACACTTCGGGAGCTCAAATACCGCAAGCCACCTGGTTGCCTCTCGGACACCATAACTACGCGCCATGGCTTTAACTAATATCTTTGTTTAAAATGTTAAATAATCATGTTTCCATCTGTGCCCGCTGGGAACCGATGGAAATATTTCCCTCCATATGTATATAGGAAGGGGTAAAAAAATCTTTCCATCTCCTCGCACATAAAAAGCCATATGGGAGCAGGTGAAAATGTTTTATTCCGCTATTAGATGTATTCCCATCTGCCCCGGCTTCGCATGACCAAGGCGGGCATAGATGAGATTGGGAACAACTCCTCTCGTTCGACGTCAGTACCCGCCGGGAACATAGGTAGCTATTCCCACATGTGCCCGCTAGGGACCGATGGGAATAGTTCCCTTCATGTAAAAATAGTAGGAGGCAATATAAACTTTCTATCTACTCCCACATCAGTCATGTGGGAGCAGGTGGGATTTTTTTATTCCCGTATTAGATTTATTATCTGTTCCCACCGCGCATGACCTTCATCAAGGCCAGCGCACATGCGAATGACTCCTCTCGTTCGACGTCTGTACCCGCCAGGAACGGATGAAAATACACCAATTTCCATCTGTGCCCGCTGGGAACCGATAGGAATATTTCCCTCCATATGAATATAGGAAGGGGCAAAAAAACTTTCTTTCTCCTCGCACATAAAAAGCCATATGGGAGCAGGTGGGAATGTTTTATTCTGCTATTAGGTGTATTGACAGTTTTTTTCCTTCCCATTCTTATTTGGTTTCACCAAATCATTATAAATGTAAATATATAGTTTCAAAGTCACTTATAACTAAGAAGGATTGAAATATCGCAACTTCAAAAATACCAGTTTTTTTACATTTTATACCTAAGCTAGCAATGTGGTACTCAACCAGTTTAACATCATACTCGAGTACATGCATAAGAGAAAAAAAGA
Organism: Pammene aurita; assembly: GCA_947086415.1. NCBI lineage: Eukaryota > Metazoa > Arthropoda > Insecta > Lepidoptera > Tortricidae > Pammene > Pammene aurita. The sequence goes on along the minus strand of OX352315.1, from coordinate 4,093,299 downwards.
ACGTGTCATGAAAGAAAAAGTGACAATATGACTAATAGGTACATACGGGAACGCCTTTTTACGTATAAAAATGAAATAACTCACTGAGCTGTTGTAATACCTTTATATTATACTCTCCAACTAAAAAATTTAATCGTTATCAAAGCTCAAAACTGTTCGCATTCTGGGCAGTACTATTATTTACTCTGTGCCCTAAACTAAACCAAACGTCCAGATACAATATTCGCGTACCTACTGGTTTACCATGGAAACAGCGCAGCGGCCGGGCAACGGCGCACGGCGAGCAGGCAACGTCGCGTGCGCGTAATGATTGGTCCCGCCGCTAGCGCCATGACGGCTGCCATAATCTCCGCGCGTTTGAATTAAGTTAAGAACTGATAAGTAAAAAAATCTGGGAGCGATTGATGGATTTGTTATAATTTTGGTGCAAGCTTTAGTAACATGATAATGAACACAACGCGTTGACTTGAAAATTTCGAGATTTCTTTTATGCCTATTAGAACGCTTTTAAAATTCAATTGTTCATTAAAATTTAAGCGATTGAATAATGTGTTATAAATCAAACCCATTACTTGCCTTCAGTAGGTTTTAATATATTTCAGTTGCCATATAACACTTTAATTATCTTTTGGAGGGAGTATATATTTTTTATTTGTTTTAAAAACGGCTATCGATAAATCTGTTAGTAAATGTCAGGGGACATTCATATAGTTAAATACCATAATCTAAAGAAAAGAAATACCACTCGAATTATCTTTTGTTAAACTTATAAATGTCGCTAACAAATTTATTTTTAATACCTACAGCGACCTCAAAAACAGTTAGAAAAAAATTTTCGCCATTAGTGCTCAGTGTACTCTTACTGATACCAAAAAAAATCGGACTTGTGAGTTGTTTTTTTCAGGGCAATTTTACCGTTCCCGTACTCCACTATTGCCAAACTTGTGAAATCCTTTTTTTTCTGACCTACATACATGGATACTAGCTTTTTAAGCCAAATCCCAGAGAACAATACTAGTGACAGGTGCTATCGGCATCTGGCCATACCGTTGACAGTTCCCCATTGACCATTGCTTGCCGCCTGCGTAGCTCTTGCCATTCACGCTTATGACAAAAATCTTAAAATTTCACTCGTTCCTGTTTAAGGGTTTTCAGTAACTTTCGGTGAAAGGATACACAACTTTTGTTGTTCTGTTTTTATGAGTCTCCCGTGTTAACGCCCACTGCATAGCTTAAACATTTTACACCTTATTCCGTTCCTGTAAGACAGAGAATTGGTTGTAAATTGTAACGAGTCGAAGTTCCTAACAATGTTAGCCCCCGTGATGTCTCAAGAGTTTGACCCAGTTTCCATGTAGCCTTAGGAGTACTTACACTTGCATTGCTTGCTATTTGCGAACTTTCGTAAGAAGATAATTAAGGAAAATATTAAAAATATCGGCACTGCTTGAATAAGAAATGTAGGTATGTTGTAGACAAAAAAAAAATTTAATCATTCATAAAATCATTCAATCATAAAATGTAACCTAGGCGACTCCATTGACCTCTCTGCTCAATAATGCCACCAACTGTCCATACGCTATTCTTCAGTTCAGTTATTCAGAGCCCGGAATTTTCGCGGCAAAACAAAAGACTGTCGCAATCTAGCTAGTGTTAGAAACATTTTTTATCGATATCGAGTATTATTATATAAAAAAAGCATTGTAATATATAATTTACATTATTTAATAATCATTCGCGACAGTTAATTTAAAATATCCAAAAGAAGTAGTACGGTAAGAAATTGTTTTATATGTGTTATCCATCTAAATCTTAACTATACTTTATCATATTAAGTAATAAAATAACCCTTCCTTTTGGCTTTGCCGTAGTCGACTAACAAAGAAGTAAAACTTTGAATGAAGTGACTATACCACCTCATTGAAAATAACAGACACTTCAGAAAATGACATTTCATTACGTATGACAGCTATCGATATCGATATAAAAATGTTTCTAACACTAGCTAGATTGCGTGTCTTTTGTTTTGCCGTGAAAAGTCCGGGCTCTGGATTGTACTGAACACAGCGTGCCGGCGGATCTGCTTCAGCTTTGCATCAATAACAGGCAAGAAGTTGCGCAGGATGGCGACAGGTGGCGTGCTCTTGTTTCGGAGGCCAAGATTCTTCTTGGATCGTTATATACACAAAACTAGCCTAGTCGCAGCGGTAGGCCGGTAGGTACATCTCATACTTCTCTGTAGCTGTCGAGTCGCTCCGGTACACTGCTGTAGAGAGGTTCGAAAGGGCCACCATCACCTGTTACGTAGATGAGTACGCCGCCGCACCTGCTGTGGTAATGGCGGATGGGTTGTTCGAAGAGAAACAACGGCTTCACTTCGCACGTATATTTAACTCGACTTAACCTAAAAATACAACTTGTATGACACTTAACAAAATGTTCGCGCACCGCGTATTTGAACTACCGCTCGCGCCACGGATTAAACCTTTATCAGGTCTTCGAGGATCGGCGGCGACCTCGGGAAAAGAAAACTAGGCGCTAGGCTTCAGTGACGGCACGTCCTCCCGTGACAGCCGCTAGATGAACAGAGCGAGATGACTCGAAGTGAACGAATTAAGAGCGACCCGTTCATTGATTAGATTTGAATGCATTTCAACTAGAGGTCGCTGATTTGCGTGAACACGTTAAGCCAAAATAGTTAGTTAATTATTCATTCATCATCTTCGTAGAGTTTCGGTCCCGGCTTTCTGTCAAGGCTGAATGGAGGAGGAGAGGTAGTTTTATTAAACCGACTGCCATCAGGCCATTCAATCCAAAGAGGAAACTAGGCCTTAGAGATTAGATCCTTCATTTATAAAAAATCAAGTAGGGTTGTAGGCACTGCATTGTATTTAGTAAGGCAATTCATGAAGTACAAGTTACTAGTTCTGTGTTCTTTACATACCCTGCACCAATGATGCTTCTCTGTTTGGCCTAAAGGTTGACTGGTAGAGAATGCCTTACGGCATTAAGTCCGCCTTTTGTAACTGTATATTTTATACTGTGCAATAAAGTTTAAATAATAATAACAATTCAGTAGCCTTGAAACCAAAAACAACGCTTCAAAAACTGAATGTTTAAAAAAACCCAAAACCATTTTTTCCCAGATTTGAACTTGTTGAGGCTCATTCTACTCAGAATCACTAGCATATTCGATCCTGATATCTTACTTCAAGTTGGCTTTGTCAAACCTGTGCTTGACAAGCGCGCTTGATAGTCGGGCACCGATCAAATAATACTAGGTATACACAATCAGCCCAAAAAATGACCCCACAGTACCGCCAGAACGCCTCGGGCGGTACTTTCTTTGAGTCTTATTACGGTATAAGACTGGCCAGTTACAAATTTTCAGGAGCCATATTTTCAGTCAATCTTCTGATTCTTTACCTTGTTGCTCGAAGTAGTCGGGACTAAGTTTGCTTTCGAGGTCCATCGCTCCCACGCCAAGCTGTGTAGTGCAATGTTTGCAGTGTCGCAAGCGCAAGGCAACGACCTACTTGCGCAGATAAGGCGCAGATATACCTACTGATAATGCGACGTAGGGCTAAAGGTGGATTATCTCTTCACAAAGGAAAAACAATGTTATGCAGTGCGTAGGTATTCGCACTGTGCGTGATTATAGCGCCGCCCTGGCGGGGATGGAAAACACTAAAAGCAATTTTTTTGATTGAAAAGAAAAAGTAAATTACAATATTATACAGTACAAAATCCATCAATGGCTAAACCATCCATCAATGGTTTGTGTCCCGATGATTAACGGCCGGTTAGCAATCGTCACAAAACTGACGGTCAATGTCAAATCCCATACATTTTGTCAGGAATGTGACGGTTAGACGTTACTGAAACATAACATAACATGACTTAAGTCGTGCTTTAGAGTACAAGTTAAAATAAAAATGCCCTTATACTAGATCTTACATCTAATGATGTAGATACGATAGTATTAATAAATGAAGCTTAAGTCGCTAGAACTTAACAAAGCCCGCGTGAAGTTGACCACCCCAAACCGTTTGCCCGCAAATGGCATATCGGTATCGTTAGTTCATCGTTAGTTCATGTTTGTTCAGCAGGTTAAATCGTTAGGACCCGATCGTAACGTCGATTTTTTTAAAAAACAAAATGGGGTGGCTAACTTCACGTTAACCACCCCAAACCACTTTTTTTGCTATATCTATTTTTATATCGAAAGATATTCGTTAGTTCATGATAGTTCACCAAATCAAATCGTTAGGACCCGACGCAATCATTTTTTTTTATTTTTTGAAAGTGGGGTGGCTAACTTCACGCCAACCACCCCACCCTGGAATCGACAAATCTAACTATGTGGGGGCATCGGGCGACGTTAGTTCACGTTTGTTCAGGCATTAAAAACGTTAGGATCCCATCAGTATTGCCAGAAAAAAATGAAATCGAAAATTTGCTATTGGCGGCTGAAGGCAGGTATGTTAGGTGTCGTAAAAAGTTATACAATCGGGTCCTTACGATTCTTCAGCCTAAACAAGCGTCTGCAGGCCTTACTTAATCGATACAGTACGGTATCTTGCGGGCAATCAAAAGAGAAAAAGAGATTTCCGAGGTTTTAGATTTTTTTTCATACTATGGGGTGGCTAACTTCACGCCAACCACCCCACCCTGGAATTGACAAATCTAACTATGTGGGTGCATCGGGCGACGTTAGTTCACGTTTGTGCAGGCATTAAAAACGTTAGGATCCCATCAGTATTGCCACAAAAAAATAAAATCGAAAATTTGCTATTGGCGGCTGAAGGCAGGTATGTTAGGTGTCGTAAAAAGTTATACAATCGGGTCCTTACGATTCTTCAGCCTAAACAAGCGTCTGCAGGCCTTACTTAATCGATACAGTACGGTATCTTGCGGGCAATCAAACGAGAAAAAGAGATTTCCGAGGTTTTAGATTTTTTTTCATACTATGGGGTGGCTAACTTCACGCCAACCACCCCACCCTGGAATTGACAAATCTAACTATGTGGGGGCATCGGGCGACGTTAGTTCACGTTTGTTCAGGCATTAAAAACGTTAGGATCCCATCAGTATTGCCACAAAAAAATAAAATCGAAAATTTGCTATTGGCGGCTGAAGGCAGGTATGTTAGGTGTCGTAAAAAGTTATACAATCGGGTCCTTACGATTCTTCAGCCTAAACAAGCGTCTGCAGGCCTTACTTAATCGATACAGTACGGTATCTTGCGGGCAATCAAAAGAGAAAAAGAGATTTCCGAGGTTTTAGATTTTTTTTCATACTATGGGGTGGCTAACTTCACGCCAACCACCCCACCCTGGAATTGACAAATCTAACTATGTGGGGGCATCGGGCGACGTTAGTTCACGTTTGTTCAGGCATTAAAAACGTTAGGATCCCATCAGTATTGCCACAAAAAAATAAAATCGAAAATTTGCTATTGGCGGCTGAAGGCAGGTATGTTAGGTGTCGTAAAAAGTTATACAATCGGGTCCTTACGATTCTTCAGCCTAAACAAGCGTCTGCAGGCCTTACTTAATCGATACAGTACGGTATCTTGCGGGCAATCAAAAGAGAAAAAGAGATTTCCGAGGTTTTAGATTTTTTTTCATACTATGGGGTGGCTAACTTCACGCCAACCACCCCACCCTGGAATTGACAAATCTAACTAGATGGGTGCATCGGGCGACGTTAGTTCACGTTTGTTCAGGCATTAAAAACGTTAGGATCCCATCAGTATTGCCACAAAAAAATAAAATCGAAAATTTGCTATTGGCGGCTGAAGGCAGGTATGTTAGGTGTCGTAAAAAGTTATACAATCGGGTCCTAACGATTCTACAGCCTAAACAAGCGTCTGTAGGCCTTACTTAATCGATACAGTACGGTATCTTGCGGGCAATCAAAAGAGAAAAAGGCATTTCCGAGGTTTTAGATTTTTTTTCATACTATGGGGTGGCTAACTTCACGCCAACCACCCCACCCTGGAATCGACAAATCTAACTATGTGGGGGCATCGGGCGACGTTAGTTCACGTTTGTTCAGGCATTAAAAACGATAGGATCCCATCAGTATTGCCAGAAAAAAATAAAATCGAAAATTTGCTATTGGCGGCTGAAGGCAGGTATGTTAGGTGTCGTAAAAAGTTATAAAATCGGGTCCTTACGATTCTTCAGCCTAAACAAGCGTCTGCAGGCCTTACTTAATCGATACAGTACGGTATCTTGCGGGCAATCAAAAGAGAAAAAGAGATTTCCGAGGTTTTAGATTTTTTTTCATACTATGGGGTGGCTAACTTCACGCCAACCACCCCACCCTGGAATCGACAAATCTAACTATGTGGGGGCATCGGGCGACGTTAGTTCACGTTTGCTCAGGCATTAAAAACGTTAGGATCCCATCAGTATTGCCAGAAAAAAATAAAATCGAAAATTTGCTATTGGCGGCTGAAGGCAGGTATGTTAGGTGTCGTAAAAAGTTATAAAATCGGGTCCTTACGATTCTTCAGCCTAAACAAGCGTCTGCAGGCCTTACTTAATCGATACAGTACGGTATCTTGCGGGCAATCAAAAGAGAAAAAGAGATTCAGAGGTTTTAGATTTTTTTTCATACTATGGGGTGGCTAACTTCACGCCAACCACCCCACCCTGGAATCGACAAATCTAACTATGTGGGTGCATCGGGCGACGTTAGTTCACGTTTGTTCAGGCATTAAAAACGTTAGGATCCCATCAGTATTGCCAGAAAAAAATAAAATCGAAAATTTGCTATTGGCGGCTGAAGGCAGGTATGTTAGGTGTCGTAAAAAGTTATACAATCGGGTCCTAACGATTCTTCAGCCTAAACAAGCGTCTGTAGGCCTTACTTAATCGATACAGTACGGTATCTTGCGGGCAATCAAAAGAGAAAGGCATTTCCGAGGTTTTAGATTTTTTTTCATACTATGGGGTGGCTAACTTCACGCCAACCACCCCACCCTGGAATCGACAAATCTAACTACGTGGGGGCATCGGGCGACGTTAGTTCACGTTTGTTTAGGCATTAAAAACGTTAGGATCCCATCAGTATTGCCAGAAAAAAATAAAATCGAAAATTTGCTATTGGCGGCTGAAGGCAGGTATGTTAGGTGTCGTAAAAAGTTATACAATCGGGTCCTTACGATTCTTCAGCCTTAACAAGCGTCTGCAGGCTTTACTTAATCGATACAGTACGTTATCTTGCGGGCAATCAAAAAAGAAAAAGAGATTTCCGAGGTTTTAGATTTTTTTTCATACTATGGGGTGGCTAACTTCACGCCAACCACCCCACCCTGGAAAGGACAAATCTAACGACGTGGAGGCATCGGGCGACGTTAGTTCACGCTTGTTCAGGCATTAAAAACGTTAGGATCCCATCAGTATTGCCAGAAAAAAATAAAATCGAAAATTTGCTATTGGCGGCTGTAGGCAGGTATGTTAGGTGTCGTAAAAAGTTATACAATCGGGTCCTTACGATTCTTCAGCCTAAACAAGCGTCTGCAGGCCTTACTTAATCGATACAGTACGGTATCTTGCGGGCAATCAAAAGAGAAAAAGAGATTCTGAGGTTTTAGATTTTTTTTCATACTATGGGGTGGCTAACTTCACGCCAACCACCCCACCCTGGAATCGACAAATCTAACTATGTGGGGGCATCGGGCGACGTTAGTTCACGTTTGTTCAGGCATTAAAAACGTTAGGATCCCATCAGTATTGCCAGAAAAAAAAAACGAAAATTTGCTATTGGCGGCTGAAGGCAGGTATGTTAGGTGTCGTAAAAAGTTATAAAATCGGGTCCTTACGATTCTTCAGCCTAAACAAGCGTCTGCAGGCCTTACTTAATCGATACAGTACGGTATCTTGCGGGCAATCAAAAGAGAAAAAGAGATTTCCGAGGTTTTAGATTTTTTTTCATACTATGGGGTGGCTAACTTCACGCCAACCACCCCACCCTGGAATCGACAAATCTAACTATGTGGGGGCATCGGGCGACGTTAGTTCACGTTTGTTCAGGCATTAAAAACGTTAGGATCCCATCAGTATTGCCAGAAAAAAATAAAATCGAAAATTTGCTATTGGCGGCTGAAGGCAGGTATGTTAGGTGTCGTAAAAAGTTATACAATCGGGTCCTTACGATTCTTCAGCCTAAACAAGCGTCTGCAGGCCTTACTTAATCGATACAGTACGGTATCTTGCGGGCAATCAAAAGAGAAAAAGAGATTTCCGAAGTTTTAGATTTTTTTTCATACTATGGGGTGGCTAACTTCACGTCAACCACCCCACCCTGGAATCCACAAATCTAACTATGTGGGGGCATCGGGCGACGTTAGTTCACGTTTGTTCAGGCATTAAAAACGTTAGGATCCCATCAGTATTGCCAGAAAAAAATAAAATCGAAAATTTGCTATTGGCGGCTGAAGGCAGGTATGTTAGGTGTCGTAAAAAGTTATAAAATCGGGTCCTTACGATTCTTCAGCCTAAACAAGCGTCAGCAGGCCTTACTTAATCGATACAGTACGGTATCTTGCGGGCAATCAAAAGAGAAAAAGACATTTCCGAGGTTTTAGATTTTTTTTCATACTATGGGGTGGCTAACTTCACGCCAACCACCCCACCCTGGAATCGACAAATCTAACTATGTGGGGGCATCGGGCGACGTTAGTTCACGTTTGTTCAGGCATTAAAAACGTTAGGATCCCATCAGTATTGCCAGAAAAAAATAAAATCGAAAATTTGCTATTGGCGGCTGAAGGCAGGTATGTTAGGTGTCGTAAAAAGTTATAAAATCGGATCCTTACGATTCTTCAGCCTAAACAAGCGTCTGCAGGCCTTACTTAATCGATACAGTACGTTATCTTGCGGGCAATCAAAAGAGAAAAAGAGATTTCCGAGGTTTTAGTTTTTTTTTCATACTATGGGGTGGCTAACTTCACGCCAACCACCCCACCCTGGAATCGACAAATCTAACTATGTGGGGGCATCGGGCGACGTTAGTTCACGTTTGTTCAGGCATTAAAAACGTTAGGATCCCATCAGTATTGCCAGAAAAAAATAAAATCGAAAATTTGCTATTGGCGGCTGTAGGCAGGTATGTTAGGTGTCGTAAAAAGTTATACAATCGGGTCCTTACGATTCTTCAGCCTAAACAAGCGTCTGCAGGCCTTACTTAATCGATACAGTACGGTATCTTGCGGGCAATCAAAAGAGAAAAAGAGATTCTGAGGTTTTAGATTTTTTTTCATACTATGGGGTGGCTAACTTCACGCCAACCACCCCACCCTGGAATCGACAAATCTAACTATGTGGGGGCATCGGGCGACGTTAGTTCACGTTTGTTCAGGCATTAAAAACGTTAGGATCCCATCAGTATTGCCAGAAAAAAATAAAATCGAAAATTTGCTATTGGCGGCTGAAGGCAGGTATGTTAGGTGTCGTAAAAAGTTATAAAATCGGGTCCTTACGATTCTTCAGCCTAAACAAGCGTCTGCAGGCCTTACTTAATCGATACAGTACGGTATCTTGCGGGCAATCAAAAGAGAAAAAGAGATTTCCGAGGTTTTAGATTTTTTTTCATACTATGGGGTGGCTAACTTCACGCCAACCACCCCACCCTGGAATCGACAAATCTAACTATGTGGGGGCATCGGGCGACGTTAGTTCACGTTTGTTCAGGCATTAAAAACGTTAGGATCCCATCAGTATTGCCAGAAAAAAATAAAATCGAAAATTTGCTATTGGCGGCTGAAGGCAGGTATGTTAGGTGTCGTAAAAAGTTATTCAATCGGGTCCTTACGATTCTTTAGCCTAAACAAGCGTCTGCAGGCCTTACTTAATCGATACAGTACGGTATCTTGCGCGCAATCAAAAGAGAAAAAGCGATTTCCGAGGTTTTAGATTTTTTTCATACTATGGGGTGGCTAACTTCACGCCAACCACCCCACACTGGAATTGACAAATCTAACTATGTGGGTGCATCGGGCGACGTTAGTTCACGTTTGTTCAGGCATTAAAACCGTTAGGATCCCATCAGTATTGCCACAAAAAAACTTAAATCGAAAATTTGCTATTGGCGGCTGAAGGCAGGTATGTTACGTCGAATTTCTGTCAAATGAGTTGTTCCCAAGGAACAATTGTTCTACGGCGCGTAAATACGCATTAGGTGAACTACCGAAACAACTGTCTCTTGGGGACGAGACATATACTTTAACAGGTGTCGTAGCTTACACACACCATCACTACGTCGCGTATTGTTTATCGGTATGCGCTTGGCGTAAATACGACGACCTCTCTAAGAGATATATAACATCTGAGGAGACGACGATAGTATGGCCTTCGATATTGATGTATGTAAAATAATTTTGTAGTGTAAAATTACCCAATTACCTATCTCGATGCCAAATTTGAACTTTCTAGGTCATCTGGAACAGGGTTAGAGTTTTGGTCTATAGGTCAATGACGATTTTTGAACGTTAATATCTAAATAATAGTTTGAGGTGTGTTTATGAAACTTGGAGAACATATATTTCGCAAGTTTCAATACCAAAGTTATCGACATAGCTCAAAGAATTAGCAAGCTGAAGTGGCAGTGGGCCGGCCATATCTCGCGAAGAACCGACAACCGCTGGGGTAAACGTGTTCTTGAGTGGAGACCGCGTCTCGGCAAACGTAGTGTAGGACGCCCTCTAACCAGGTGGGATGACGATCTGCGAAAGACTGCAGGCAGATTCTGGATGCGGCAAGCTGAAGACAGGGCGCTATGGCGCTCATTAGGGGAGGTCTATGTCCAGCAGTGGACTAATATAGGCTGATGATGATGATGATGATGATGAAGTTTCAATATATGAACCAAATTTGACATGTTTATGTGAAATAGTTTTTGAGTTATGAAGGGGTCAAAGGTGGCTGATGGTTCTCGTTTGGGTCCGGACCCGATCGGACGTATTCTCTTGAGCGTCCCAAAACAAAAGGCAACTAACATGTGCAACGGTCTTTGTCGAAAAGTCGCATGTACCGGAATTCCGCCGCGCGCGATCATGAGCCTAATCGCCTTGGCTTAAGGGCAGCCGCGCATTTGCGCGTCCACGTCGGAGGCAAGCCGAACGAAACTACGTCGCCGCATCTGCAACCCTGTACCTCCTGCTCGACCTGCTGAGCTTTGAGATGCAGCAAGTAATACCTACTTCGAAGCCACGCTAATAACCGTGATGTGATTTGGTGAGATCGTTCCATTACGCTAATTGCATGAAAAATATTTTTCTTTTCCTTTTTTAATCTCTCGCTGCCGCCGGGTGTAGGCATATATAGCTGACACCCTGTTTGTATAACTAACGGTACAGTAATTAAACCACTGGTTAAGGTCCCGATTAATATGAATATCTTGAAGTGTTTATGTAATCAGGTAACGGCAATAAAATCACAGTTAAACAGTTAAGACCCCAAATAATATCAATATCGCTTACCATCGCTAGTTCGTGTCACGCTTTAATTCGCCCAAAAATACAGATAATACAAAATAGGTAGGTACTATATCAAGTAGGTATGGTAGCTTAGTACTTTAACTCCTAAGAGACAACACCCCAAATCTTTGAATGATTTTGTTAATTCAGGTCTCAATAACGGACGATAAAAGACGTAGCTGTTGCTAACAACAAACCCCATTCATTTTAATTTAACTATTTCATTTATTCTACACAGCTATGGAAGCACAACTACGCGCGTAGGTAATAATTTTTTTATACCCGCTCCACTTGAAACATGTGCAGAATTGCCCAACGGTTCAAATGTGATACTACAAAGAAATAAGAGAAAGGACAAGGGCCAACTATAAAAAAGATGGACCAGCAAATAACACTTGTTTCCAAACAAACACTACCCAGTGATGAAGAAAAGGTCAGCTATGATACATAGAGTACATAAGTACATCCGATAAATATTTAGAGGGTTGGAATTATTTATTACTACTTATTTACTACGTTCCAACGCACGTACCTAATCAACGAGCAGGTAAGCAAGGAGAAGGCGCAACCAAAACCTATGGTGATTATTTTATTAAAACGAATACATTATATTGTGTAGGTAATATATAGCCAACATGAAGTCGAGCCCACCAATGGGTACTTGGAAATGGGCATTAGGTAGCTGGAGCTCTAAGTACAGGTACGAGTATAAGTTTGAGGTAAAATCAAGAGTCTGTTGCTAATTAACGGCATTTTGACACCTATACTTAGACTAACAAATCAAGAATTTGGCCCTTCGTGAAACTGAAACCGTTCTCAACATAAATACAAAAAATACGTAAAGATACAGAGTATAGATAAGTGACTGTGTCTTTATTTTAAGTTTCATCGAGTTTATTTCGTGCAGTGTTTTAGATGTTATGAGTGAATAAGTGATATGTATATGTATTACATGACCTTGTGCCTAAGTGAATAGTGGTTATGTTTGGCCATAGATATTACTGTTACAGCATTTAAAATAGATAAAACGTGCTTGTTAGCAGCATCGCTGCACAATTGTGTTTTTCTTGTACAGTGCCCAGTTTATTGCGACCCGTCGAGATGGTCCAAAACCCACTACCTTACCAACCTATTTAAACTCGACAACAACAAAACCCGAAAAAAAAGATTGGAGGAGTCAAGTGTCAGACGCTGGCCAATTCCTACATTATCAACACAAAAAAACGTGACTCTCAAGTGAATTGCATATATACTTAGTTAGTCAACATACTATAACTTTGATTCTGCTATTAAAACTACAGAGTGCTAATAATCGTCACTCTCATACATAGGCAAGGAGGACCTATGCCACTTCATTTAGTGGACAAGATAGACGAACCACCATAAGAAATGGACCCTTCTTCAAGCACGGAACCTGCAATAGTGCAATCTAATACAAGTGACAGTCTTTAAATATCGACCAGTGTTTTATACAGTGCTTTGGTTATAATTTAAATAAGTGCATAAAGAGTACATGACTTGTGTCTAGTAAATAGTGTTAAACTGCAGTTTTGTTTGATGTTCGGTGATTACTTTTAGATTACAGTTAGAGTCGAGAAATGATCGTAAAAGGACAAATGACAAGCTGTTATCTAAACATACAATGTCTCCAAGTTATCTCACAACCATGAGGGATCGATCGACGCAATGGATATACTTTGAAATATCGCACTCGACTGTGTTACAAAAAAAGTCACACCAAAGACATCGGCCAATCAACAATCAAACGCATCTACATTACAAGCTCTACTAGTACCCTTCGACATGGGAGGTAAGGAACGAAGAATGTTATCGACTTCTTATCAGTCAGAGATACAACACATGGAAAAGGCGACAAGGAGCGAAGACAAAGAAACATCAAAGAACATCAACTAGCAGCACTTCATCAACGCTCATCCCACTTCAACTGAACCCATCATTCCTCGCATCCTATATTGGCTTCAGACTGCATAGCCGGTCGATTGTGGGTTACTGCCGCGTGTGGTAACTCGTCCTTCCCCATCCCAGAGCGTGCCTCCTCAAAAATTTGTGCCCCCCGGTATGCCGGCTTGTCCGGAGCAGGCATGTACCTGGCTGGGTGTGGTGCCTATGTTCATGTTCATGTATGAAGGGGTCAAAGGTGGCTCCAAATGGTTCATGTAATATTAACACAAAATACTTCTCCAAGTAGTATATTCAGAGATGGGCATTAATCGATAAATTTTTTAGATAACTAATCAATCGATTAAAAATATCAATCTTATTTTTTTAATTGTAACTAATTTAGTTGCAATTAAATTAGTTGTGAGAATGTTCGACTAACAATTAAATTAGTTTTAGTTTCAATCGACTAAATTTCACGGTTAAATCTATATCAAAACTCGTTAGTCACTCGTTTTTGCATTTTTTATGCATTTAAGTTGCAATATACTCGTACATAACTTGCAATATGTGACTAGGAGTAGGTATGTACATTGTATAGGTACTTGTATGTTGTAAGGTTGTAACTATGTTAGTTTGAAGCAGATTGTATGAGTAGGGTGTAGTGCTATTTGGCTGTGGTTTTCTGTAAGGTGGAGGTACTTCCCCAGTCGGGCTCTGCTCCAGATTTCAGCGAGATGATATTCGCTGTGCTGTACCCTACCACACCTAGCGATATGACATTCGCAGTACCCATACCTCTCTTTTGGGCGTAGTTTAAGGACATGCCCGTGTCCAGACGTAGTTTAAGGTCATACCCGGGTCCATATGGTCGGCGTGATGTTAGCAACAATAGCCACCCCAACGGAGCAAAACGAAAACAAAAACTGTATGAATTAAGTATAATCTATAACCACCCCATAGTATGAAAAAAAATCTAAAACATCGGAAATCTCTTTTCGCTTTTGATTGCCCGCAAGATACCGTACTGTATCGATTAAGTAAGGCCTACAGACGCTTGTTTAGGGTGAAGAATCGTTAGGACCCGATTGTATAACTTTTTACGACATCTAACTTTGTCGATTCCAGGGTGGGGTGGTTGGCGTGAAGTTAGCCACCCCATAGTATGAAAAAAAATCTAAAACCTCGGAAATCTCTTTTTCTCTTTTGATTGCCCGCAAGATACCGTACTGTATTGATTAAGTAAGGCCTGCAGACGCTTGTTTAGGCTGAAGAATCGTAAGGACCCGATAGTGTAACTTTTTACGACACCTAACATACCTGCCTTCAGCCGCCAATAGCAAATTTTCGATTTTATTTTTTTCTGGCAATACTGATGGGATCCTAACGTTTTTAATGCCTGAACAAACGTGAACTAACGTCGCCCGATGCCCCCACATAGTTAGATTTGTCAATTCCAGGGTGGGGTGGTTGGCGTGAAGTTAGCCACCCCATAGTATGAAAAAAAATCTAAAACCTCGGAAATCTCTTTTTCTCTTTTGATTGCCCGCAAGATACCGTACTGTATCGATTAAGTAAGGCCTGCAGATGCTTGTTTAGGCTGAAGAATCGTAAGGACTCGATTGTATAACTTTTTACGACACCTAACATACCTGCCTTCAGCCGCCAATAGCAAATTTTCGATTTTATTTTTTTCTGGCAATACTGATGGGATCCTAACGTTTTTAATGCCTGAACAAACGTGAACTAACGTCGCCCGATGCCCCCACATAGTTAGATTTGTCGATTCCAGGGTGGGGTGGTTGGCGTGAAGTTAGCCACCCCATAGTATGAAAAAAAATCGGAAACCTCGGGAATCTCTTTTTCTCTTTAGATTGCCCGCAAGATACCGTACTGTATCGATTAAGTAAGGCCTGCAGACGCTTGTTTAGGCTGAAGAATTGTAAGGACCCGATTGTATAACTTTTTACGACACCTAACATACCTGCCTTCAGCCGCCAATAGCAAATTTTCGATTTTATTTTTTTGTGGCAATACTGATGGGATCCTAACGTTTTTAATGCCTGAACAAACGTGAACTAACGTCGCCCGATGCACCCACATAGTTAGATTTGTCAATTCCAGGGTGGGGTGGTTGGCGTGAAGTTAGCCACCCCATAGTATGAAAAAAAATCTAAAACCTCGGAAATCTCTTTTTCTCTTTTGATTGCCCGCAAGATACCGTACTGTATCGATTAAGTAAGGCCTGCAGACGCTTGTTTAGGCTGAAGAATCGTAAGGACCCGATTGTATAACTTTTTACGACACCTAACATACCTGCCTTCAGCCGCCAATAGCAAATTTTCGATTTTATTTTTTTGTGGCAATACTGATGGGATCCTAACGTTTTTAATGCCTGAACAAACGTGAACTAACGTCGCCCGATGCCCCCACATAGTTAGATTTGTCGATTCCAGGGTGGGGTGTTGGCGTGAAGTTAGCCACCCCATAGTATGAAAAAAAATCTGAAACCTCGGAAATCTCTTTTTCTCTTTTGATTGCCCGCAAGATACCGTACTGTATCGATTGAGTAAGGCCTGCAAACGCTTGTTTAGGCTGAAGAATCGTAAGGACCCGATTGTATAACTTTTTACGACACCTAACATACCTGCCTTCAGCCGCCAATAGCAAATTTTCGATTTTATTTTTTTCTGGCAATACTGATGGGATCCTAACATTTTTAATGCCTGAACAAACGTGAACTAACGTCGCCCGATGCCCCCACATAGTTAGATTTGTCGATTCCAGGGTGGGGTGGTTGGCGTGAAGTTAGCCACCCCATAGTATGAAAAAAAATCTAAAACCTCGGAAATCTCTTTTTCTCTTTTGATTGCCCGCAAGATACCGTACTGTATCGATTAAGTAAGGCCTACAGACGCTTGTTTAGGCTGTAGAATCGTTAGGACCCGATTGTATAACTTTTTACGACACCTAACATACCTGCCTTCAGCCGCCAATAGCAAATTTTCGATTTTATTTTTTTGTGGCAATACTGATGGGATCCTAACGTTTTTAATGCCTGAACAAACGTGAACTAACGTCGCCCGATGCCCCCACATAGTTAGATTTGTCGATTCCAGGGTGGGGTGGTTGGCGTGAAGTTAGCCACCCCATAGTATGAAAAAAAATCTGAAACCTCGGAAATCTCTTTTTCTCTTTTGATTGCCCGCAAGATACCGTACTGTATCGATTAAGTAAGGCCTGCAGACGCTTGTTTAGGCTGAAGAATCGTAAGGACCCGATTGTATAACTTTTTACGACACCTTAACATACCTGCCTTCAGCCGCCAATAGCAAATTTTCGATTTTATTTTTTTCTGGCAATACTGATGGGATCCTAACATTTTTAATGCCTGAACAAACGTGAACTAACGTCGCCCGATGCCCCCACATAGTTAGATTTGTCGATTCCAGGGTGGGGTGGTTGGCGTGAAGTTAGCCACCCCATAGTATGAAAAAAAATCTAAAACCTCGGAAATCTCTTTTTCTCTTTTGATTGCCCGCAAGATACCGTACTGTATCGATTAAGTAAGGCCTGCAGACGCTTGTTTAGGCTGAAGAATCGTAAGGACCCGATTGTATAACTTTTTACGACACCTAACATACCTGCCTTCAGCCGCCAATAGCAAATTTTCGATTTTATTTTTTTCTGGCAATACTGATGGGATCCTAACATTTTTAATGCCTGAACAAACGTGAACTAACGTCGCCCGATGCCCCCACATAGTTAGATTTGTCGATTCCAGGGTGGGGTGGTTGGCGTGAAGTTAGCCACCCCATAGTATGAAAAAAAATCTAAAACCTCGGAAATCTCTTTTTCTCTTTTGATTGCCCGCAAGATACCGTACTGTATCGATTAAGTAAGGCCTACAGACGCTTGTTTAGGCTGTAGAATCGTTAGGACCCGATTGTATAACTTTTTACGACACCTAACATACCTGCCTTCAGCCGCCAATAGCAAATTTTCGATTTTATTTTTTTGTGGCAATACTGATGGGATCCTAACGTTTTTAATGCCTGAACAAACGTGAACTAACGTCGCCCGATGCCCCCACATAGTTAGATTTGTCGATTCCAGGGTGGGGTGGTTGGCGTGAAGTTAGCCACCCCATAGTATGAAAAAAAATCTGAAACCTCGGAAATCTCTTTTTCTCTTTTGATTGCCCGCAAGATACCGTACTGTATCGATTAAGTAAGGCCTACAGACGCTTGTTTACGCTGTAGAATCGTTAGGACCCGATTGTATAACTTTTTACGACACCTAACATACCTGCCTTCAGCCGCCAATAGAAAATTTTCGATTTTATTTTTTTGTGGCAATACTGATGGGATCCTAAAGTTTTTAATGCCTGAACAAACG
The DNA here is from genome assembly GCA_947086415.1 of Pammene aurita. Lineage (NCBI taxonomy): Eukaryota > Metazoa > Arthropoda > Insecta > Lepidoptera > Tortricidae > Pammene > Pammene aurita. The sequence goes on along the minus strand of OX352315.1, from coordinate 4,075,514 downwards.
TGAACTAACGTCGCCCGATGCCCCCACATAGTTAGATTTGTCGATCCCAGGGTGGGGTGGTTGGCGTGAAGTTAGCCACCCCATAGTATGAAAAAAAATCTAAAACCTCGGAAATCTCTTTTTCTCTTTTGATTGCCCGCAAGATACCGTACTGTATTGATTAAGTAAGGCCTGCAGACGCTTGTTTAGGCTGAAGAATCGTAAGGACCCGATTGTATAACTTTTTACGACACCTAACATACCTGCCTTCAGCCGCCAATAGCAAATTTTAGATTTTATTTTTTTCTGGCAATACTGATGGGATCCTAACGTTTTTAATGCCTGAACAAACGTGAACTAACGTCTCCCGATGCCCCCACATAGTTAGATTTGTCGATTCCAGGGTGGGGTGGTTGGCGTGAAGTTAGCCACCCCATAGTATGAAAAAAAATCTGAAACCTCGGAAATCTCTTTTTCTCTTTTGATTGCCCGCAAGATACCGTACTGTATCGATTGAGTAAGGCCTGCAAACGCTTGTTTAGGCTGAAGAATCGTAAGGACCCGATTGTATAACTTTTTACGACACCTAACATACCTGCCTTCAGCCGCCAATAGCAAATTTTCGATTTTATTTTTTTGTGGCAATACTGATGGGATCCTAACGTTTTTAATGCCTGAACAAACGTGAACTAACGTCGCCCGATGCACCCACATAGTTAGATTTGTCAATTCCAGGGTGGGGTGGTTGGCGTGAAGTTGGCCACCCCATAGTATGGAAAAAAATCGAAAACCTCGGAAATTTCTTTTTCTCTTTTGATTGCCCGCAAGATACCGTACTGTATCGATTAAGTAAGGCCTGCAGACGCTTGTTTAGGCTGAAGAATCGTAAGGACCCGATTGTATAACTTTTTACGACACCTAACATACCTGCCTTCAGCCGCCAATAGCAAATTTTCGATTTTATTTTTTTGTGGCAATACTGATGGGATCCTAACGTTTTTAATGCCTGAACAAACGTGAACTAACGTCGCCCGATGCACCCACATAGTTAGATTTGTCAATTCCAGGGTGGGGTGGTTGGCGTGAAGTTAGCCACCCCATAGTATGAAAAAAAATCTAAAACCTCGGAAATCTCTTTTTTCTTTTGATTGCCCGCAAGATACCGTACTGTATCGATTAAGTAAGGCCTGCAGACGCTTGTTTAGGCTGAAGGATCGTAAGGACCCGATTGTATAACTTTTTACGACACCTAACATACCTGCCTTCAGCCGCCAATAGCAAATTTTCGATTTTATTTTTTTCTGGCAATACTGATGGGATCCTAACGTTTTTAATGCCTGAACAAACGTGAACTAACGTCGCCCGATGCCCCCACATAGTTAGATTTGTCGATTCCAGGGTGGGGTGGTTGGCGTGAAGTTAGCCACCCCACTTTCAAAAAATAAAAAAAAATGATTGCGTCGGGTCCTAACGATTTGATTTGGTGAACTATCATGAACTAACGAATATCTTTCGATATAAAAATAGAAATAGCAAAAAAAGTGGTTTGGGGTGGTTAACGTGAAGTTAGCCACCCCATTTTGTTTTTTTAAAAAATCGACGTTACGATCGGGTCCTAACGATTTAACCTGCTGAACAAACATGAACTAACGATGAACTAACGATACCGATATGCCATTTGCGGGCAAACGGTTTGGGGTGGTCAACTTCACAGCACCCTTAACAAATACATTTTAATTACGAATCAAATTGATAGACGTGTAAGGAACGGGAGGTGCAGTCAGGAATAAAAGTGTTTCCCAAAACAATATTTTTTGGAGTTACTTGCTTTAAAGTCAAATTCATTCGCGGTATTATACGTACGGCTGCAATGCAATGCACTCAACTGATCATTGATAGACTGGTCAGCTCTGTGAAAGTTAGAACTTGCACGCTAGTAGGTATTGAGCTCCAACTAGGGATCCGTTTCGTTGTAGCCACAAGGTCCGACCAGCCTGGTAGGGTAACCACGAAAATTTCCTGAAAATTGGTAGGTCTTGGAGTTCCTAATTCAACAATAAAAGAGTCAAAATATGGTCAAAATTATAATCTTTCAGTCAAAATTGCAAAGATAACTATAAAACATCGAAATAAACACACGTTCGTCTCGTAAATTATGATTTGCAATTAGTAAATAGTAAATTGACTCCAACTAATAAACGCCTTCTGCGCATCCCTTCAGCGGAATCGACACCTACCGCTACACATTCCGCCGCGAAACCTGGCCCTGTAGCCAAGATGACAATCGTTTGCAGAAAACGAAACGAAACGCGACACGCTCTCGCTCACTTTTCCATATTAGTGCGATAGAGAGACGGATATCGTTTCAATTCGTTTTCTGCAAACGATTGTCATCTTGGCTAAGGCCCCTGAGCGGATCTAGAGCGAAACAAGAGCGAATCCGTTTAGCGCGGTTTCGCGATATTGTTTCGCCGCTGGTGATTCGCTCTCGATCCTGCGGAGTGGAGATGTTCAATATGCGTTAAACAGCATTCTTTGCATCACAAGCACTATATCGATTACTTATAGTCAATCGATTTGATTCCTAGGCCACTGTAGAACCTTGTCATAATAGCAACTTTATTAGTGCTTAGTTGATATATACTTGATATGTTTATGTTTTGGTTGTCTGGAAGAGATCGCTCCTTAGCGATAAGACCGCCAATTGTTTTACCTCTACTTTTCTGTTTGTAACCTGTGTGTACTTTGTTTCTTTAATGTGAGGTGTGCAATAAAGAGTGTTTATGATATGTTTTGTTATGTTATGATGCGTAAATTGGTTACAAGAGTCACATTAAAACACAGGTTGATTGATAAAGAGAGACGAGTGATTGGCCTAAATTGGCTCTTAGATTTGTCACAACTAATTATTTTCTAGTCAACTTGTAAAAAGTCCTGGCATATCTAAAAATCTTGACCACGTGTGGTAACCCTAATCGGGAGGACGGGTAGGAGAGCATCGATCCATACTAGGTTTTCCCCCTAACCAGCAGTCACTTGATATTTGTTGTTATCATTGCTTTCTGATGCGAGATGCAGTGTAGTGTGCAGCACCCCTGATAAATTAAGACCTGTTATATTGGGTCTTTGTCTAGCAGTGTGACATTATAGGCTTATAAATAAATATGGATTAATTATTTTATTTTATTTAGTGACAAGCTTTTATTGCTAACTTTTATTTTATTTTATCGGTTGGCTACATCAGCTACATGTCACTGGATATAGATAGACATATCTTCTCTGGGGTAGTAGTAGTGGGAAAGCAGATGATGTAGAAAACCCATTGAGTGCTGCGAGGTCCAGATGGGACAGTGCAGCTGCCAAGTTTGTTACTCTTTTAGCAACCCAGGCATCACGTGTAGGGTTGTCTAAGGTGTTTCCTACGGACGCAGAGTAACATTGATCTCTAAATTGAAAATTTAAAAAAATGCTAATTGTACTTTTCTGTGGACAATCCCTCTGCTCAGCAAGACGAATGCAACGAGCCTAAACACGACGGGATAATGTTGGGTAATTGAGGAGTTCCTGTGTCCACCTTTCAGGTCCATATACACATACCACACATTGTCACGCGATAAATACATATGCCTATTGCAGCTCATAAAACCGGGAATTGCGTCAAATTTAATTTGCAAGATTCCGAATGTTTTTAGCCCCGTTACATATGACTGAACCGATTTTATCCCCTACATTTTAAAGTAAACACCACAGGTCTGTTACTTACTTGCTCCATTAACCATTAACCCACGAAAAAGACTGAACAGCTGGTGTACCACCACTTATCAATAAATAAATAATTAAAATAAATAAATAAATATTATGGGGCAATCTTACACAAATCAACCTAGTCCCACAGTAAGCTCAATAAGGCTTGTGTTGTGGGTACTAGGCGACGATATATATAATAGATATATACATATAAGGGGGCGTCCATTAATCGCGTCATACGTTTATGGCTTGTTTTAGACCCCCCCCTCCCCCATGGTGATATTTTCAGGACCCCTCCCCCCCTGTCCAATATGACGTGTAATTTTTTGCTAACTAAAGTAAGTAAAGTTTTCTAACACGTGAACCTACTTACGTAAGTTACGTACACGTAAAGAGTAAAAAAATGAAACTACATGTATACATATAAAATAAAATAATCTTTAATAGAAAAAAAACCGGCCAAGTGCGTGTCGGACCACGCGGTTTCGTACCTACTATCGAAAAAGTAATATCAAAAGGTCTTTGGACAGATTGATTCATTTAAAAGTTGATAAAAAAAATTTTATGGACCATAATACAGTATAGCACAAGGAACAAAAAAAATACACGTGATATGTGTCCAGACCCCCCTCCCCCCTGTGGTGATCATTGGTGATTTTTTCTTGACCCCCTCCCCCCCCCTATACAATATGACGCGATTAATGGACGACCCCTAAATACTTAAACACATAGAAAACATCCATAACTCAGGAACAAATGAAAAAAACACAAATAAATGCCCTGGTCAGGATTCGAACCCAGACAGACAGACTCACTACCAACTAGGCTAGGAGGCCGTTAAAACAATGCTACAATATTATTTAAAGAATGTAAACAAACAATGAAACGAAATGAAAGTAATTTATTCCAGAAAACATGTCAATATGGTTATAACATAAATTAATAATACGACAAAAAAAACCGGCCAAGTGCGAGTCGGACTCGCGCACCGAGGGTTCCGTACAAACCTATAACAAGCAAAAAGTTGTAGTATGTTTATAACTAATTTCAATTTAATACCTCTACGCGTTTACGAGGATAAAGAGAGTAAGTTTAAAATTTAAAAAAATATTTTTTGTATGATTTTACTAAAAATTTCTACTTTTCGTAATTTTTCCTTTGTCTGTGCTATATGAAGTGTCTTCGTGCCAGGTTTCAAGTTTCTGAGTTTACGGGAAGTACCCTTTAGGTTTTGAGTTTCTTGCGAGTACTCAGTTTCAAAATATGCGACTTAAATTGCTATTTCTTTTGATTGCGTTGACATAAAAGTTTTTGTTTTGCTACATCTAAAAGGTCTTATAGCGCTGAGTATTTGACATGAATTTCAATTGAATACCTCTACGCGTTTACGAGAAAAAAGGTAGTAAATTTAAAACTTAAAAAAATATTTTTTTGTATGATTTTACTAAAAATGTCTACTTTTTGTAATTTTTCCATTGTCTATGCTATATGACGTTGCTTCGTGCCAAATTTCAAGTTTCTGAGTTCACGGGAAGTACCCCGTAGGTTTTGCGAGTGCCGAAAAACTGTAAAATTTGCAGCATAAACGACTGTATCTTTTGCTTGCGTTGGTTTTTAAGTTTGATTTTTTCACAGCTCCAAGGGACAATAGACCTGAGTATTTGATATAAATTTCAGCTTGATACCTCCACGCGTTCCTGAGAAAAATGGTCTTGACAGACAGACAGACAGACAGACGGACAACAAAGTGATCCTATAAGGGTTCCGTTTTTTCCTTTCGAGGTACGGAACCCTAAAAAACAATATTAAGTGACTGGGTGGGTCATTGGGCCAATGAAGTAAGTACCTACTTTTATTGTATTTTATTTATCCAAAAACTTACATTACAAGAAATGTACAATTTTAATGTGTTTATTTTCAGTTTTAATTTCTAATCATACTTTTGAATTAATTGTCAATGTTTTGTTTATATTTTATTTGATAAGAGGTAAGTTGATTGTTTTTTGCGATTAAGATTAAGTTAATATGGTGTGACATACTGATTGAGATGAGCCTTGAAGCTTGAAGTAAATGATTTATTTTATTTATTTTTTTATTACAAAAATAGCGCGCGAAAACCGCGTACTTAGGCGGCTTTCACACTGCTGCGGTTCCCGCATGCGGCGCCGGTGCGCGAGCGAGATAGCGCTCTGCATGTGTATAGCGCTGTCACGCTTGCACACCGTGGCCGCATCCCGTTGCGGCGCCAGTGTGATCGCCTTACCCACAAGGCTGTCAAGTCTAAGCAAATCGCTGAGTCACTTATTTTTGTAGCATATTGTGTTTCTTCCCAGTTAATCTAAATATATAAAAGAAGAAACTGACTGACTGACTGACTGACTGACTGACTGACTGACTGACTGGCTGATTGACTGACTGATTGACTGACTGACTGACTGACTGACATATCAACGCACAGCCCAAACCGCTGGTTCTAGAGATTCCAAATTTGGCACGTAGGTTTCTTATAAGGTCTAGGGATGCACTAAGAAAGGATTTTTCAAAATTCACTAAAATGGGGGTCCAAAGTTTGTATGGCGAATCAAGATTTGTTAGACTATTTTATTCGAAACTTCACAGGAGTATTCCTAACGATAAATGAGTAAACACGTGTTTCAGGGTTTTTGAAAATTCAACCCCTAAAAGGGGCAAATGTGGTCACAAAGTCTGAAAATCAACATGGGTATCGTACCCTTTTTGAGTACTTATAGTACGCGGGCGAAGCCGCGGGAAAAGGCTAGTTATGATACATTTTGAAATCGATTATCATCAATAACTTAAAAGTTTTATATTTAAATAAATTCAATCAGAGCAGGAAACCATTTAGCCTTAGGCACTAAACTACAAGTAGTACATAACATAAAACGCCACTTTACATAACGTTAGCACTTTCCTCATTGATATTAGTATAGTTTTTCCTGTAAGCACAGGCTTATCATTATCAAGTTGATTATTATTTTTAAATGTAATTAATCCAAATTATTTCCGTTTACTCTTAAATATAAATCTAAGTATTCAAGTAGGCTTACAACAGAACATTATAAAATTAAATGGTTGCAAATTCAAATCAACTAGCTAATCAATAATAATCTTACGCATATAAAATAAAAATAAAAATAAACTTACATAAACCATACATATATTTGCAACACCTGCGTATTTCTGATTATTTTCAATGGTTTCCGATTCCCAAAGGTCTGGAAGAGATCGCTTTTTAGCGATAAGACCGCCAATTGTTTTACCTCTGATTATTCTGTTTGTAACTTGTATTTTATGCGTTTCTTTTTTTGAGGTGTGCAATAAAGAGTATTTATAAACATAAATACTCTTTTTCTACTCCTGTACTTTTATCTGTCATTTATACATTCGTTAACACCTTTATAAGAACATAGATAATACACTCGATGAAAAGTCTATCTTGTCTATTCCCCAAAATAACACTTGTTCTATAAAAGCGCCGAAATAGTATCGCGGAATCGCGTGCAAACACGGCTATTAATATAAAATAAATTACTGCCAACCTAAGAAACCTAAATAAACGCAGCGTTTTTAGAAAAAAAAAACTTTAAAAAAGAAAGAATTATAAGAACCACAGACCTACTTCGTAGTTTTTTACGTTTCCCGTTCGTTTGTTGGGGCGAATTGCAAAGTTTGAAAGTAATTTAGGTATTTTTACTAATCTCTGTAGCTCTTTAATAATTGATCAAATAACGACGGTGTGTATTTGTGTTAGTAATGTTAGTATTATTGAAAAATAGTGTTTTAAAAGGTAAAACTTAAATTATTGTTGATTATGTTGACAAAATAACTGCGATATCCATGAAGATTTCAATTTCGCATTTTATGTAAAAGTAAGTGTATTCGTAGAAAAAGTATTGTATGCAACGTCGTATAAGTAGGTAAAAAAATGTTCGTGGCGTTTTTCTTAACAATTTTCGCCTACGGCTCAAATTGTTACCCACGCCACTCACCTTTTTTGACCCCTCTTATACAACTGTTGCATAAACTACTATTATTGCACATGTGTGTAATGTATATTTTTGGCATTGCCTGTACCAATTATTTAACCCGTATATTATTGCAGTATACTAAAAAAAAATGTTTTCCCTATAAATAAGACATTATTATTATTTGTCTTGAAATAAGATGTAGTCTTGATTAAAGACAATGGTAAACCCTTCAGTGAAAGACACGAAATTCTTGCTTCAAAAACAATTTACAATATAACTGAAACAATATTTTACTTGAATAAATACAACATTGTTTACACCTATATACGAAACTACATTTGTTTTGACGAAGAGGATTTGTCTTCGATGAAAATACTTTTTTTTCGTGTACTTTTTAACAATTTAAGCATTTTTGTGTGACACTCCCACACTTCTATACTTCGTAATAACACATCGATGACTTGCGGCTCCGCCTCTCGATGATAGCATGAATAAATTATTTATTTGCTAATACATATTACGTACATACATATCTACCTATTAGCAACTATGGACTATGGAGGCATACGGCCTCCTTGCCCAGTCGATACGATAGTGAAGCAGGAGGTACCGGGACCGGGGTCGAATTATGGTCAGGGCATTTATTTGTGTGTTTATCACAGATATTTGTTGATGAGTTATGAATGTTTTCTATTCTATGTATTTAAGTATTTATCTATTATATATATCGTCTTCTAGTACCCATAACACAAGCCTTATTAAGCTTACTGTGGGACTAGGTCGATTTGTGTAAGATTGTCCTATAATTTATCTATACAGTAAGGGGAGTTAACTCATTGACGTGCGGTGCGAAAGAGAGCATGAAAGTGGGAGGCGGTGTCTTACTCTCACTTGTTACAAGATTGCCAAAATGACTAAGTTTCAGTTTGGAATTGTTGGTTACGAATAGGATGATACAGTACTGGCCAATAACATATCACCTTTCTTTTTTTTTGGATGATCATGTATGTATAGAGTAATCAATATTTTACTAGTCATTTTATGCAAAACGATAATGAATACTGCAATGAAATACTGTTTACTAAAAAACCTGTAATAAAAAAAATATAAAATTAAGGTATTTAAAAAAAATGTCTATGAAAAAAACCATTACATGAGATCAGATTTTCTCATTAGTGTCACAAAAGACTGCTACTGGACTACCTAAAGTACCTAGTGAGATGGAAATCGCTTACAAATTACAAAAAAAAGTTCTACCGTAAAAACGTGAAGGTGATATATTATTGGCCGGTATTGTATCCTATAACTAAGCTGTTACACCATAATGTAAATATTTTGTTATGTGCGGTTGTTTGCATTCAACACATAATCTATTATTACATAAGTACCTAATATATACTTACTCAGATCCCTGCCATACAAAAAATCGTGCCTACATTTTGTATATCCTATCCTAAGTAATCGCCTTTTACTCACATTACTCTAATAATTATAGCCTAAAAACCCAATCATAGTAATAAGTAATTACTGATAAATGATTAAATCAGCATAGTGAATTCAAATCATTAGTTATCACATCGTTCAGCAATCATTACATGCAAATAATTTAGATTTTCGAACACGCAATAACTTTAGTTAACCCGTCGAATACCTTTCATTTTAGAATTAATGATGACTATAATGAGGGAATTGATGCAGTGCAGATTATGATCTGGCCTATAACCAAGGGTGTCCATCTCCACTGAGATCTCCACGCTATGACAGCTTCTGCCTTGAAACGTATCGGATACGTTTTCGGGGTTGTCAAAATCCCTTTCGTTTATTTGCGGCATGACGACAGACAAGATAAAATATTTAAGTAGTTTATAGTAGTAGTTTTGTACTAAAATAATAATTAGATTAAGCAAATAAGGTAATAAATCGGACATTTATCTGGATTTGTATTAAAATTACTGATAGATTACGTAGATTAAGGCAGATTGGGGCAGGTCCAGCAATTATACTAATTGCGTACTTGTAAACCCTACAACGTCGAAAGGTAAAATTGTATGGAGACGTCATGCGTCACCGTTCATCTGTCAAAGGGCTGTCAAACGTTGATTTTGTAGGGAAAACGACCTTCTGTATGAAATACTATTATATTATTCTGTGCTATAACCGTGAACCACTAGCCGTACGATCGTCTAGCGGTCCAGACTGTCAGTATTAATGTCATGATTTCTGTACCCGTCCTTTTCTATTTATATGAAGAATGAGAAGGATGAGTAGAGAAATAATGTCATTATTACTGACAGTGTCTGGTGAGCTTCTATTTGCATCACTATCTTTCGATATGCAAGAGCGATAGAGACGGAGATAACGAAATTTCGATTTTCGGCGTGCGCTGTAGGCTCGCTGTCTGAATTGGTGTCAGCTCTGTTAACACTTTTTATAAGGTTACCTGGAAGAGATCCCTCAAAGGGATATGTTCGTCTTTCTACTTTCTTTATCCGCTATTATTTATCTTACCTATTTGTGCAATAAATTGTTTAAAACTAAATTAACTCACTAAATTGTGGTTGGTATACTTATTAAAAAAACTTACTGAATATAAGAGCTTGAAAGTAAAAGTTCCATTGTGAAATTTTGCGAAATATTCATATGAAATTAAATAATGTTCGGGAGACAGAGGCTCAGTTCCAATGAAACTATATCAAACCTAATACACAAGTCTCTCTTAAGGTATTAGCGTACTGTTGAAATGTTTCTTACACTTATATTAAGTTTTAAGTAAATAAAGATTATTCTTATTCTATTCTTTGTGATTTTATAAACTTTCCATTGGCACATCAGTAGACGGGCTTTACTTACTTGGGGAGTTATATCACCCGCGTGAAATAACGTCCTTTACGAGTAAGCGTGATGAAAAACGAAATAGCTGTCAAATTTGTTGCCAACATACGAGTATTGATGCTGCAGCTAACAAAATAAATAGCACGAAATCAAACGTTGCACCGCCGTTGCTGTCGAACATTGAAACTCTTGTTTATTTGTAAAACATGCAGGTCATGTGTCATTTTACATGCAACAACGATCTTAACATTATAATACATTATCATTACTAGATTCTATTGTTGTCTTAATTCATTTGCATAATTGTAAAAAAAGTCAAAGTCGGGGTGTTGGTATTCGATTCGAGTTTCAAACTAAGTTTTGAACACTTACAACAAAACCTAAATATACTGAACAGTTTAAGACCTTGCACTGACTAAGACTAGTTCCAAACTAGGAGAAAAATCCGGGAAAACAGTGTTACCAAGACTAACAAAGACCTTTCTCTCTGTTACTTCTTAGTCTCACTCTTTTTTCCTGCTTCTTTGACCCTGTGACGCATGACCCCAGAGCTGTAGCTGGCCCTTTTAGTGCCAAAAGACATGGGTCGTTCACGAGTGAGTGATTTAAATGAACTATATCTTTTGATTCAACTGACTCGCTGAAGATTTAATTTGCTCAGTAACTCTTCAATCTCAGTGTTTACAGTGTTACTTGCTCGCCCTTTTCACTCGTGATTCGAATGAGCCAGACGATGCGAATATGCGAACAGATCCACTGAGCGAAATGAGTGATACATATCTCCGCGAGCGAAAGATACTTACGAATCAATCTTTTCAATTCAGTGAAGCGTTTTGCGCATCTCTAGTGGCCAAACAGTTAAATCATGTTTAAAAAAAACTATTAGGATGAGAACCCATAGATCGTAAATGGTGCAAACTGTCATTTGTTTTTTGGCACCCTAAATACATCAAGAGACTTTTTACTATAGTCTCTATGGATTTGACATAAAGGTTGAACACGCCAAAACTGGGGCATGTACAATCGACTATTGCTATGCAAATAATAGAGATATACAAACTTTTATGGCACCTACTTGGTCACAAGACACTGGCCTATAATGTTATCAAGTTTTTTTAAATTATGTTTATTCGTTGTCAAAATGTCGAGCAAACAACATCAACAACGCGAGCGAATTTTGCACGAATACGTAGAAAATTCATTACTGAGCTACAGAGATATCGCGAAACGACTGAAATGTCCTCAATCTACGGTTTGTCGCGTATTAAAAAAGTTCCGTGAGCACCTAACAATAGATCGGAAGCCAGGAAGTGGAGGCTTGCAGGGTGTCAAGAATAAAAAAAAGGACGAGAAGATGGTGAACATGTTTGCCTCAAATCCTAAGATTTCGTCTCGCGATGTTGCTAAATAAGTTAAAATGTCTCAGTCCTATGTTCAAAAAGTGAAACGTAGGGCTGGCCTAAGGAGTTATAAGGCCCAGGCAGCACCAGATCGAGACTCGAAACAGAACTCATCCGCGAAGAAACGGTCTCGAAAACTTTATGAGAATTTCATAACCAAATTTGCATGCGTCGTCATGGACGACGAAACATACATAAAAGGTGACTTTAAACAAATTCCTGGGCAAGAGTTCTATACCAGCCTAAGTAGAGTAGACGCCCCTGAAGAGTGTAAATTAAAAAAACGTTCGAAATTTCCAAAAAAGTACCTGCTTTGGCAATCAATATGTAGCTGTGGGAAAAGAAGTCGGCCGTTTATTACTACCGGGACAATAAACGGCGATATTTATAGAAAAGAGTGTTTGCAGAAACGTTTGCTACCTTTCATAAGAAAGCATGACCACCTTTGTTTTGGCCAGATTTAGCCAGTTGCCACTACTCAAAACCAGTGATGGAATGGTATGCTGCAAATGGGATCGTGGTGGTACCAAAAGTGTGCAACCCCCCAAATAGTCCGGAACTGCGGCCCGTTGAAGAGTACTGGAGTATTATGAAGGGAATTTTAAAAAAGAAAGGCGGCGGAGTAAAATCGGTCCCTGAACTACAAAAGATGTGGACATGGGCGTCAAGACAGTGTTCTATTAACATGGTGCAAAGTCTTATGAGCCGTGTACGTAGGAAAGTTAGAAAAATGGCTTACTGTGTAGACCAAATCTAAAATATGGAATGTTATTTTAAACAGCGTTAAATATGCTATTAAATGTGTAAAACATAATATACTTTTTCACTTTTATTATAATTTTGTACTACATTTTGTGTGCCCCAGTTTTGGCGTGTTCAACCTTTAATCAAAGCATAACCAAAAGATGTTTTTACACGGATCTACGCATTGCTTTACGCTTTTATTTTCATTGAATCTTTCTTTAATATCTACTAAAAATGTAACCCGTCCTTTTAAGTTTTCCGTAATCAAGTAAAACTGCGGGCCTACCGCGAGCGTAGAAAATAGAAATTTAGTTATCTCCGTCTCTATCGCTCTTGCATATTCGAAAGATGCAAACAGACGATCGAACGAACGAAGTGATTCGCGGCAGGGCATTCAATAGCGGTATTGCTTGTATGGGCCAATTTTTGGACCCGGGTATGTCCTTAAACTACGTCCAAAAGAGAGTATGGGTGTATGGGTGCTGCGAATGTCATCTCGCTTTGTGTGGTAGGGAATGTCATATCGCTCAAATCTGGAGTAGAGACCGACTGGGGAAGTACGGTGGGGGGGTGTAAGGTGTTACAGAAAACCACAGCCAAATAGCATTAGACCCTACTCATAGTGTTGTGTTCCTGCTGGTGAGTAAGATTACCAAATAACTCAAAGAGGACACAGTGTGTTGACGATGAGGGACCCTCTTGTTCCTTTTGCCGTCAATACAGTGAGTCCTCCTTTTTGTAAAGGGTCGGCAACGCGCGTGTGACACCTCTGAAGTTGCTGCTTATCATCAGGCGGGCCGTATGCTTGTTTGCCACCGTCGTGGTATTAAATAAAAAACTGAATTCCGGGATTGCCCCTACAAAGAATGTCGGTATTCCAATATGCCCTCTTTCGTGGTTATAAATAGGCTTGACTAGCAATCAAACCTTTCAATAAAACTTGAGTTACAGATTTTCACTTTTTTAGCAACATCACGAGATGAAATCGTATGATTTGAGGCAAAAATCTTTAAAATACTCTTTCCTGTTTCTTATTCTTGACTCCCTGCAACCCACCACTTCCTGGCTTTCTATCTATTGTCAAGCGTTCACGGAAACTTTTTAATACGTGACCAACAGTAGATTGTGGATATTTCAGCCTTTTCGCGATATCTATGTAGCTTAACATGGGATTTTTTACATGTTCGTGCAAAATGCGTTCACGATTTTGATATTGTACGCTCGACATTTTGCCAACGAATAAATAAAAGTAAATAAAACTATCATCATTTTATAGCCCAGTTCCTTGTGAGAAAATTGTTGTTTCAAAAGTTTAAATATCTCCATTTTTCGAATAACTATAGCTATTTTTATATGCCCAGGTTTTGGCGTGTTCAACCTTTAGGCTTGACTAGCAATCAAACCTTTCAATAAAACTTGAGTTACAGAGGTCCCAGTGCCCTTGAAAAGCGACAAAGGCACAGACACCCAGTCCAGACCCTTGTCATGTTAATTTCTTGACACCCTTGACCGCTTGACAGCCGTTTAGACCTCTATCCAACGAGAACTATAATTGTCTGCGTACATCTGTTGAAAGTAGGGCGTCATTAATTTGTCACGTAAGATGATTTAGGGGGGGGGGGGCAACCATTGCCAAACGTGGTTAAATGCGGTTAAACTAAATGTATAAACAAAAAAGAACCGACTTCACTTAGCCTCCACCTTTAATTCCAAAAGCAAATCCCCGAGCTACTGCGAAAAATACTTAAGTCACTATAGGTGTGCCTATAATAAATAGTTGAAGAGTTCCCTCGATTTCTCCAAGATTCCATCATCAGATCCTGACCTGATGACAATGGCACCAACTCTTTCAAACAAAAAAAGAGTTTTCCAAATCGGTCTAGCCGTCTTCGAATAATCGGTGAAATAACAAAAAAAAATAGCAACAAAGATCCCGACGAATTGAGAAACTCCTCCTTCGAAATCTTGAAGTCGGTTGATAAATCACTGTCATAACTTGTATGGGCGGCTCCAATGCCATATGAACACCCACAAAAATGTGGGGTGATTTTTCAGAGCTAGTATAGCCTTGGCCAGAAGTGTTGAGCATAGCTCTTTTTTGTTTACAATTTTGATGTTAAGTATTAATTCCCTATCATAACAATGTACGATGACGTAAAATGTTATATTTTATTGATATATCTAGAAAACTTCACTTAATAACACTTTCAAGGTACCTATAAAATATTAAAAGTGGAGGCCCAAAAATTGCGAATTTAGGTCGGTGCGAAAAATTGTAAATATTCTATGCAGTTACTACTCACTTCAACAAAACATGCCTGTTGAGTTTGAATTGATTGATAAAATAACTTCAAAAAAGATAGAAACGCGGGTCTAAACATTCGAGTTTTGTATGAAAATCGCAAGGGTGCTCAACACTCTGGCCAAGGCTGTACGATTTCCATGCTATTACCGTTTACTAGGTTTATAAGCATGGACCTCCTACCTCTGTAGGTATTGAAGTATAACATAAACATAAAAAACCGGCCAAGAGCGTGTCGGGCCACGCTCAGTGTAGGGTTCCGTAGTTTTTCGTCCGTCACAGTAAGTGTCCCCACTTAAGAGTTAAAATAACACCGCCATGTAGGATATGATATGAGCGTTCTACGTACAGCGACATCTATCGGCAAATTAAGTAAACTATTGCGCGCGAGCTTAAAGTATGGAAGATGATTTTTATAGGATAATTCTTTATTGCTTGAACCGATTTTCACCGTTTTTACTTTATTTGAAAGCAAGTCTTTTCATTGTATTTTTGTAGAAATTACAGGTACAACACACACCTGCTTATACGGTTAAATTACAAACTTAGTTCAGAAATAATTTTGTATTTTTTTTTCAAAAACTATTCAACCTATCAAGTTCAAAATAATTTTCCTAGAAAGTTTTTATAAAGGTTTACTTTTCAGATTTTTTTCATATTTTTAAAACTTATGGTTCAAAAGTTAGAGGGGGGGGGGGGGGCACTTTTTTACTTCCGGAGCGATTATTTCCCAAAATATTTACATTATCAAAAAATGACTAGTAAACCCCTATTCATTTTTAAATACCTATCCAACAATATATCACACGTTAGGGTTGAAATGAAAAAAAAAATCACTCCCCACTTTACGTATAGGGGAGGTACCCTAATAAAACATTTTTTTCCACTTTTTATTTTACCACTTTGTCGGCGTGATTGATATACATATTAGTACCAAATTTCAGCTTTCTAGTGCTAATGGTCACTGAGATTATCCGCGGACGGACGGACGGACGGACGGACGGGCAGACATGGCGAAACTATAAGGGTTCCTAATTGACTACGGAACCCTAAAAAAGAAATCTGAAAGAGGATGCATTGTGTTGACGACGGGGGTCCCTCTTATCCCTTTAGCCGTCAATACAACGCCTATGCCGATTCTAGGTTACCGAGCGTACCCCAGGCTTCCTTAGCGTGACTGAGACAAAAGTATGGCTCTGTAACTGAGGTAATGTTTGGGTCACTGTCAAATATTTTTGCGCGCTGCATATCACAAGATATTGTTCAGGCTTTTCTGCAAGATCCTTGATATATTAGGATTAGGGTGACGATAGGATCTCAGGCTGGTGGCAAAGAACCAGGACAAAAATGGCTCTGTAACTAAAGTTGTTTCGCGGACAGATATTTTTTTTGTCCGCTTTATTTCACAAGATATAGCAGGTGACTGAACGCGGTTCAGACTACCTCTAAACTGCATGCAAATTTCGACCTAGAAAGCTCCTCAAATTGAGTTATAACTTAATTGATTGATTCAATCAGTCGGTTACTGATTACCCAACCCCGATTACGTGATTTACTCTCGGAGTCTCGACGCCATCCTTTCATAGCCGACTTGTACCATCACCCACACTGTTAACTGCCCATCGGTGGACCTTATGCCTTTTGTAATAAGGTCCACCGATGTACAGTTAACAGTGTTGCTGTTTGTACATAGGCTTACGGCGCTTTTGCTTTAGTAGGCTTTTATTTATTTGAAATCTTAAGGCCCAAGTATAATTATGACGGCCTCCTGGCCCAGTCGGTAGTGACACTGCCTACGAAGCAGGAGGTCCCGGGTTCGAATCCTGGTAAGGGCATTTATTTGTGTGTTTATCACAGATATTTGTACCTGAGTTATGGATGTTTTCTATGTATTTAAGTATTTATCAATACCTATCTATTATATATATCGTCGTCTAGTACCCACAACACAAACCTTATTGAGCTTACTGTGGGACTAGGTCGGTTTGTGTAAGATTGTCCTATAATATTTATTTATTTAATTATGTGGACGTTTTTAACGGTGTCTTAGGATATACTTGACAGTTGGTTCCATTGTCATCAGGTCAGGATCTGATGATGGGATCCTGGAGAAATCGAGGGAACTCTTTAAATATTATAGCCACACCTATAGTGATTAGTATTTTTTACAGTAGCTCGGGCATTTACTCTTGGAAAGGTGGAGTAGGCTAAGCGAAGTCGGTTCTTTTTTTTGTTTATTATCCATACTAATATTATAAATGGGAAAGTGTATGTTTGTTTGTTTGTTTGTTTGTCCGTCTTTCACGGCAAAACGGGCCGACGAATTGACGTGATTTTTTAAGTGGAGATAGTTGAAGGGATGGAGAGTGACATAGGCTACTTTTTGTCTCTTTCTAACCCCCCACTTCCCTAAAATGGGGGGTGCAAGTTTGTATGGAGCATTACGTGGGGCAAAGGGGAACCGTGTTACCCCGAATTTAACGCGAGCGAAGCCGCGGGCAAAAGCTAGTATATTATAAATCCTGGCGCATAGGGTGTCGAAAGCAACTCTGCAATGCACTCCCAAAATGTTTATTAGTAAGTTGAGTACACACAGTGAATACACGCGACCGGGTGAGAGCGGCAGACGCAGGGGCGGGGGGGTTTCAGCAGAAATCGACTTTCCCGAGCCCGCGGGGGCTACTGTGTGTACACCGTTTTAGACCTTACTGCCTTGTGATAAGGTACACGTACTTAGTGTTTGGATAAAAATGTGAGCTCTATTGTGTTGGAATAAGAACTATTTTGGACTTAAAAGAAGGGTAGGTTTTGTAGTGGTTAGGTAGGAATGTACGCGTTGAAAAATGGAACCCTGGACCTTAGGAGCATGTTGGTTTAAAAAGCAAAAATGTTTAAATATCTTATTACTATATGTATCTTATTAATATATTATCCTGCTGGGTTGATTATTTTTTTTTTTTCAATGTTTTCAGTGTTTGTATTTGATTGAATAACATACTATTATCTTATTACTTTTTATTAGTTCCCGTATAAACCACGGCACTTCTCTTTGGGCATAAACTATGTGTATCATTAGATCTGCACCTAATAATTTATAAACCGTTTGTCAAAGGGTTATGGTCTTCCTAGATACTAATGATCATACTCTAACTTCTACTATAGGCAGAACAAGTTGAAAAACAATCGCCATATTTGTAATACAGTACCAGGAACCCAGAACAAGTGATGACACATTTAATAAGGATACAACATTACTAAAGAAATACACTATTTCCAAAACCGATCGATCATTCATCATCGTTTTATACCTTCCTTAGTTTATTTCCTTAAAAACACATGTTTTTTGTTAGAGAGTTTGCTAAAATTTGATATTCGCGTGAAAGAAATAATGAAATCCACTTAGAATCTATAAAAAAAATATACTGATTAAAGAACGTCAACTAAATATTCTACGTTCATATAGGAGAAGACTGCACTTAAAATATATTGTTAACTCAAAGAATATAAGTGCTAAGGGTAAATAGATATACATTTAACGGCCTCCTAGCCCAGTCGGTAGTGACCCTGCCTACGAAGCAGGAGGTCCCGGGTTCGAATCCTGGTCAGGGCATTTATTTGTGTGTTTATCACAGATATTTGTACCTGAGTTATGGATGTTTTCTATGTATTTAAGTATTTATCTATATCTATCTATTATATACATCGTCGTCTAGTACCCACAACACAAGCCTTATTGAGCTTACTGTGGGACTAAGTCGGTTTGTGTAAGATTGTCCTATAATATTTATTTAATGAAAAACTAGTAATATAATTTAAATAAGAATCCGAAATAAAAGTCACATGTCACAAAACTATTACTCCTTAAATTAATCAGTTACCAAAATTTTAATCATTAATCTTAAATAGTTTCACTTCGGTAGTAGGTATTTGCTTAAAAAAGTTAATATTCGCTTGAAAGATAGGAATCCAATAGGAATAAAAAAAAGTAAAAGTCACGCGTCAAACCGAGTAAGGCGCGCCTTACCACAGACACATTAGAGTTAATTGAAGCGCATGAATGGAATCATTCAAGGCGGCCATTAACATTACATAGTACGATCAGCTGTTACTCTTAGTATTATGTCAACCTGATTATGCAAGTTTGCCATTTATGAACCTGAATTTAAAATTATCTATAATTATGCCCCGACGCTTGTAAATACACTGCTTTATCAGTGTTGCCAACATTAAACTTGACAAAGAAACGATTGAAAACGGATAATTTAAATGTCCTTAATGTAGAAAAACGAGTCACTTTGCATATAAATATTTATATAAGACGATCTAGTTTCATTGTTCTTGAGTGTATCTTATAATTTATATATTTTATAGGGATGTATAAGATTTTATATCTATGGAATGATGTCATTGGCCGAACGAGTTACATTAATACATGACTCATGATTTTTTTTATATTCTTTAAAGACCTCTATGGAACAGACTAGATACAAGGGAGAAAATTAGAGGAAATAGAAAATATCACATTGACAGATATGCGTCAAAAATCAACTCCTTCCTGACCTACTAGGCGCAACGGCGCGCAAATTATTCCTTTCTACAGGTACTATTCATAAATTGGGTATGCAATTATGAACCCGATGATAGATTCAGAAGAGCTGGCGCCAAGTGTCTTTGAAAAAGTTCAGTACAAATCTCTATATACTTATATGTATTATTCCCATTTACTTGTGGTCAGCCCTCCTTGTTTATCTTCTCCATTGCACACGGTTTTGTGCGGTGTCTTTATTGACGTTTGTTTCTTCAAGGTCTTTCTCGACCGTCGTCAACCAAGTGGAACGGCGTCTTCCCGGTCCTCTTTGTATCGTCGGCAAGTTTAAGGTCCGCTTGACTATGTGGTCTTAAGGACGTCTCTGTACGTGTCCATACCATCGGAGGCGTTTTTCTACTACTTTGTCAGCCATCTTTGTTCAATACAAATCTCGCTCCAGCATTATTCAGCTCAAGCTGTACTTTATATCCAACTATCTATTGTTTGTTGTTTATAGTCTTTGACAACCTCAATTAACATCTCAATTTATAAAATTCAGCGTGTACCTCTATATTAAGTACCAATCTAGAACAGGACCATTTATTATTAACAGTGCAGCGCGTCGCTCCCACGCTACGAGGGGGAGAAAAAGATAACGACGAATCCCACTTCTGATGTTCCGAGCGCTGGACTAAACTGCAGGAGAGCCTTTGAAATTGGATAGTCTTGCACTAGAATATGTGAAGTAAATGATTAAAATGCTATGAGGGCAATTATAATGAACTGTTTACAGTTACACATTGACGCCCTTGCGAGATTTTTGTTACTTGCGTTTTTGTTTTAACGCTTTTAATGAGTTGTATTATTGTAATTGATAATTATCAAAAAATACATTGAAATCGCTTACAGCCAACTGTTCATCGTTGACAAGAAAAAAAAAGTGTGGAAGATCTCCGTGTGAGCTGTTGCTGGATTCTTCTACTTTGTTGAGGATGCCATGACATTACTCGAGGCTTTTTTGTATTGAAATGTAGCCAGCAACAACAAGCAGAAATAAAGCTTCTTTCTTAGTGCTAAAAATATTTATGGGTGAATACTGAGCCTTTTTCTTCATTCCAAAGTTTCAAGAGAAGAGTTAAACGTATCTTTTTATGTAAGCAAAATATGGTTTAGGTACATTTGATCGAAGTTGGTGCACTTTATCTTTCCATTGATGTTAAAATTGTAGTGAGTAAAACGCTCGGACATTTATTAAAAGACGCTTCGATTCTTCGAACTACAGCGATCAGATGTTTAAAGTCATTATCGTTTACCATTCATAAAATGTGAACAATGTCATTTCCCTTTCATTTATGAAGGCGTGTAAATAATAGCTGCCATAATAAGACCAGGTCTACTTATCAATATTACGAGAATATTTGTTTACATTAAAGGCTATTCAACTCGCAAGTCGTGTTTTATTTTAATCTTATTGATATTCCATGAGTGTACGTTTAATAGCGCGCTATATTTAGCCCCGAATGTGTGTCCGATTTAACGATTTCAGAATCTGGGCCGGCGGTAAGCGAAAGTATGTCATCGATAGTTTAACCTAACCCAACTTTTATATTACTGACCGTGGGTTATCGAATATCGTCAGATTGTCTTGTCTCCCTATCGCTCTTGCCTTAAGGCCCATTTCCACATTGATTAGTGTTAAGTGCGAGTCCATATATTATCTACTTGTGTTTAGTAACAAATGTACGAACTTGCACTTAACACTAATCAATGTGTACATGGGACTTTATGGAGTGACAGAAATGCATGAAATTTCAATGTTTGCGGCAGCTGTGCCAGAGCTTATTCTTAGTTTCACTCGATGGGAAGTGACGACAGGATGAAGATACATTCAGTAATAAAATAACAATTTGCTCTTGCATGGTTTTTAATGCACGAGTATCTAAACTGTCGTTAGTTTATCTTCGTTTTATACAATTTCGGTGACAAAAAAGCATACCGCCGGCACGATGTCTTGCCCACCCTTTAAAAACTGGCTACCTCTTTTTCGAAGAACCTTAACAATAGGGTTTCATGAAACCCTAAGTTATTGTTGTGTGTGTGTTGTTGAAACTTTCAACTGGAAAAACTCGGTAGGGAGTTCATCCACACCCGGAACGTATGCGGAAAGAAACTCCTGTGTAGTGCGTTCCAGAATGTGAGGATGAACGCCCTGCCGATGGCGAGCTATACTAAAGCTATAATCTTGTGTTTACAGGGAGGAGGGCTCAGAGAAAAAGGGCTCGGAGGGGCAAGACGATGGTTACGAGACGAGCAACAGCGGCGAGGCGCGCCGCAAGCCCTCGAGCGCCGAGGGCTCGCCCGCACCACCCGCGCCCGTCCCCCCAGCCGTCACGCACGACCCCTCTCCCGCCCCGCCCACCCCGCACAACCCCTCCCCCGAGCAGGAGCTCGAGCCTGAACCTGAACACGAGCCAGAACCATACGAGCTGATGCAGCGGCACTACCCTTACAGACACTTCGAGCAGCCTCAACCGCAGCCCGAATACCCGTTCTTCCCCAAATACTCCGATCCGTACGGAGGTTTCAAGCGTGAGCCGGACGCTCCGTACGACATGTCGCATCACGCGCACCACTACCAACCCCAACCGCATCCACACCAACATCCCCACCAGCAACATCACAAGCGAGATGAGGATATGTACAACGGCGTCAAACGGGAATGCGACGACCCGTACTCATTCGTCGAGGAAGACGCCATGTGCGCAATGCTCGGCGCACCGCAACACCACCCCTTGGAGTCGCATGGGCACCATCAGCCGATGCATCAGCATCCGCACGCGATGCATCCGCAGCATCCGCAGCACCATATGCAGATGCATCCGCAGATGATGCTAAATCAGCCCAAGAAGAGGGGGCGAAAGAAGAAAATTAAGGACGAGAATGGGTAAGTTTAGTGCTTTAATTCAATTAGTAGAGGAAAAGGTTCAGTCAGTAATGTCAGTAGCGAAAGTAGCTTAGCAGGCGAGGCTTTTTTAATGGAATAAGAGCATAAAAAGATCATTTTAAGCTCACATGAACCATATTTACTGGTATAAGGGCGTACGTAATTAGAACACTAAAATTGTCACATACATCTCTCGCATTTTGTTTGAGGCGGAGGCAATCAATTCTATTTTCAAAGGTAAACTTTGACGTGAACGTAAGATATTTTTCTCGCGTGGGGCTGACAACACTAAAATTTCACGTCAAGTGCTACGTCGGTTAGGGTGTCCCTTATATTGCGATTTTGAGAAATTAATAACGCTAAATGTATTTGCTTTACCCAAAATACTCTACAAAAAAAAATCAGGCCATTCCTGTAACTCTAACCCTAACTCTAACGACTCGTAATTTCCCCATACAAATTACTATGAAGAAATTTGGGCAGAAGATCAGTTGCAACTTTTTATCGGTTTTCGGTTCACAACGAGTTCTTTATTTATCATATATGGCTAACATGTCACTGGATATAGATAGGCATTTCTTCCCTGGGGTAGTAGTAGTGGGAAAACAGATAAAGAAAATCCAGTAAGTGCTGCGAGGTCCAGATGGGACAGTGCAGCTGCCAAGTTTGTTTTTTTTTATTTATAAAAAAACGTTTATACAGGAGTAGAGTATTTTGGGGTAAACGATAAATTTAGGGGGTATGCGTTGTTAATTTTTCAAAATCACAATAATATAAGGGACACCCTAACGTCGGTGTAACGATTAAGTTAGGCCAGACGGACTATAGCGACGAGAAAAAAAGGCCTTTAACCAACTTTTCCTTACCGTTTCTTCCAAGTTGTCGCTATGAAAGTAAACATAAATTATAATTGCATCAATATTCCGTAGTTCTGTCAGTCCGTCGGCTGTTAGGTTCAGAAAGCGGAAGGATTATAGTCGGTCGTTATCTGTCGGCCTCGCCGCGTCACGTTCACACTTGGCGTGTTCCCTGTTCTCATACGACTTTGAACCGATTTCTTATAGCGGTAAGGTTCAAATTTGGAGTACAAGAAGTCTGACAATAGGGCGTTTTTTCCTGGAGCGCGCACGTTGATTTTCCTCGTCGCATCCTCGGTATCTGGGCTTGTTATTCCCAACGACCGACTCGTCTCAGACTCAGGATCATGATCTGGAGACCTATAAGGTTAAAGCTACCCGGTTTAAACCGAGGGCCACGGAACGCATATTCTGACCATATACGCTCAACCAATTTGTGAACGGTAGACGCTGGCTGACTGACCACACATAGATTTTTTAACTATGTAGAGCCGTCTGTCTGAAATCAAGAATTCTTGTATTAAAGAAACATTTACAACATTGGGCCGGGCGAAACTTAAACCTATATTATATGAGCTATTAAGACTTAACCGTCCGTAACAAAATTTCCACAATAACCTTCATTTTCGTACACGAATACTATTTAACCTAATGAGATGCCTGAAGGGGCATACGTTTTTTATCGATTTTTGACCAGTTTTGAGTCGATATTCCAACATTTGTACTACAGATAGAATTATAAAGCAAATCTTTTATCTCCATTCTGTAGAGCCGGATTTTTAAATAAATGAACCCTTATTTTTTTACGATTATTTAAAATATGATCTAAAAAAACACTTTTATCGATATTTGAATGCTGTTAAGAATCTTACATATACAAAATCTACATATTAGGGTTCCTCTTTGACGTCTCTAAAAATTGATGAGACATTTTAATTTTAAACTAATTAACACAAAAGTTATGTCCAGAAAACCACCTTTTTGGCCTAAAATTGTTCGACTTTGATGTCAAATATCTCGAAGACAATGAATATTGAAGTAAATATAGAATACTATCTTGTTTAAGGCCGTTACTGATAATATGATAAGCTATAAAAATCAGTAGAAAACTGAGGGATTCAGATCGAAGGTCATGTGAGGCTAAATGTTTGCAACGGAGCGCACACTACACTGTTTCTTGCGTTCAACTAGCTTGGTCTTAAGCGATTGGAATTACAATCTCTGTTGTTGCTCCGTCGCTGTATACGTATAATCAGTACCTACCCTATGAAGCAACGACTATATATACATACGTATACCAAACTTCCATTGTATTAGCAAAAAGGACTGAAGCCAGGATCGATAAACGTACGTGCTCTAGTATTGTGCGGGTCCGTGTTTCAAAAAGGAATCTAGGCTAGTCTCCGTTTATGTATGTGTGACCAGGGTATGTCCTTAAACTACGTCCGAAAGAGAGGTATGGGTACTGCGAATGTCATCTCGCTGTGTGGTAGGGCACAGCTTGGCGAATGTCATCTCGCTTAAATCTGGAGCTGGACTGGGGAAGTACCCTACAGAAAACTCACAGCCAAATAGCACTAGACCCTACTCATAGTGTTGTGTTCCTGCTGGTGAGTAAGGTTGCCAAAGAGCTCAAAGAGGATCCAGTGTGTTGACGATGAGGGACCCTCTTGTTCCTTTAGCCGTCAACATAGTGAATCCTACTTTTTGTAAAGGGTCGGCAACGCGCATGTGACACTGGGAGTAGATGTGGAGTTACAGACATCCATAGACTACGGTAGCCGCTTACGTCGTGGTATTAAAAAAAATTAATAGTGGACTGCTGTTCTCAAAGTGTGCTCTGGTCCCCGGGAGTCCTTCAGGCCATTTCAAGGTCTCTGTCCTAAATATAACACAAATAAAGTCCCCATCCGAAATCTGAATCCACGGATCTCAAATCTGCGTATGATCTTCAACGCGGTTGGGTTCGTTTCGTGTCATAATACGTAATGGACTAAGAGCTGGCCACGTCAGATATGACACAATAATGAGAGCAACAAAACCCGTGTCTGGTTAGATTGCTATACTATCCTTATTAGATCCGGGCATCTGGCAGCTTTTAATGGGTCGAGGTCAGAGTGACAGACTAGCAAAATTTTTGAATTTGGAAATAGTAATACCAAAATAGGTAAAAACTGCCGAAGTTGTCTCAGTCATAAAGGACAGGGCCTATATTTTAATTTGCGTATTAAGTATGACGGAAACAAAAACAGTAGGCGAAAATTATGAATTACATTATATGTAATTTGGCACTAAAGTGGGCACCAGTTGAAAACGAAAAAAATGTAAACAAATATGGCTGACCATCAATTGCATTTGTTGTCTATGAAAATAGTGATGGGAATAGTATTAACATTCATCGACTAAAAATATCCTTCGCGAAATACTTACGAAGGAAGGAACACAAAATAAATATGTAGGTATTATTAATTTTTCGATCAATTTTTACCTAATCATAGACAACCAATCAATAGCCAGATGTCCAGATCTAGAAATAAGCATACTATAGCAATCTGACTAGAGCGGTTTCGTTGTTCTCATTATTGTGTCATATCTGACGTGACTAGCTCTAGCGCGATTTAAAGCGACAAAATCTGTTATAGACGGAGGTCTATAACAGATTTTGTCGCTTTAAATCGCGCGGTGATAAAGAGTGACGCTTGCTCTCAAACGCGTCGTCACAGGCATCCCAGGAGAACAAACTAAACAAACAAAATGAAAACTCTCCGAGTTGTCCAAACGGCTCAAACTGTAACATTCTCAGATTCCGCATACCAAAGACAATACTATTTATAGATAAAGAAACTTGCCAACGTTCCCGAAATCCAGGCATTAGTGCCGAAGTTGGTCTGAAAGTCTGTTAGCAAATTAGCTCAGCTGATCGCTGTCGATTCGTAAATTGTACTTAAAAGTTTGAAACTTGAGCGCTGCCGCTCAACTGGAACTGGAACGTCGTATAAAAGTTGTGAGAGAAGCGTTTATATGACGTTAAGTGTTGGACACTTTATAGCACGTGGCGGCTTTCTCGTGAGGAAGTATCTGTATTAGAAATTTCAAATTGATTATTTTGTTTATCATTTCTGACAGCGCTTTGGTGCGACAGACTAGATACGGAAATGTCTACACGGTTTATTTAGAGAGAACATCCAAGAATCTAATGCAATGTAAAATGCATTTGTAGTGCAAAGCTTGAGAAAAACTGGGCTGCTTTGGCAATTAATATAACGATTTTTCTTTTTCTTGAGTGGTATATGTAAAAAAAATCTGATCCTGGTACTTTAAATAAATAAAAAACAGTCGGCAAGAAATTCCGAAACCGCCACGTAGAGTTCGAACTCAGTGAACCTAAATACGGCACCGTTTAACATTACCACATACTATAAAACAAAGGCGCTTTCCGCTGTCTGTCTGTCCAAGAGGTTCCCTGTGTGGTTCAAGAGGAAGATGTATTTGATTAAATGTATAATACTTGCATAATGCACGGTGCTCGTGAGCATTGCGAGAGATTTTAACAGTGTATTCCTGATCATAATTGGAGAGTAAAATGTCGTATAAACTTTTCTGGAATTCGCCTAGTTTCAGAGTTACTACCAATTAAATAAAAAAACATTTTTTATTGTAACTCAGTGCAAAACGCTATTTTGATGGCGATTTCACCCTTTACGGGGTCTAGTCTAGACATTCTTATTGACAGATGTCAAAGTGCCAAGGAATACTTTACGTAAACTATTTTTTACGAAAAAAAATGTACTAATTTATTTTAATGCCCGCGTGAAGTTGACCACCCCAAACCGTTTGCCCGCAAATGGCATATCGGTATCGTTAGTTCATCGTTAGTTCATGTTTGTTCAGCAGGTTAAATCGTTAGGACCCGATCGTAACGTCGATTTTTTTAAAAAACAAAATGGGGTGGCTAACTTCACGTTAACCACCCCAAACCACTTTTTTTGCTATTTCTATTTTTATATCGAAAGATATTCGTTAGTTCATGATAGTTCACCAAATCAAATCGTTAGGACCCGACGCAATCATTTATTTTTATTTTTTGATAGTGGGGTGGCTAACTTCACGCCAACCACCCCACCCTGGAATCGACAAATCTAACTATGTGGGGGCATCGGGCGACGTTAGTTCACGTTTGTTCAGGCATTAAAAACGTTAGGATCCCATCAGTATTGCCAGAAAAAAATAAAATCGAAAATTTGCTATTGGCGGCTGAAGGCAGGTATGTTAGGTGTCGTAAAAAGTTATACAATCGGGTCCTTACGATTCTTCAGCCTAAACAAGCGTCTGCAGGCCTTACTTAATCGATACAGTACGGTATCTTGCGGGCAATCAAAAGAGAAAAAGAGATTTCCGAGGTTTTAGATTTTTTTTCATACTATGGGGTGGCTAACTTCACGCCAACCACCCCACCCTGGAATTGACAAATCTAACTATGTGGGTGCATCGGGCGACGTTAGTTCACGTTTGTTCAGGCATTAAAAACGTTAGGATCCCATCAGTATTGCCACAAAAAAATAAAATCGAAAATTTGCTATTGGCGGCTGAAGGCAGGTATGTTAGGTGTCGTAAAAAGTTATACAATCGGGTCCTTACGATTCTTCAGCCTAAACAAGCGTCTGCAGGCCTTACTTAATCGATACAGTACGGTATCTTGCGGGCAATCAAAAGAGAAAAAGAGATTTCCGAGGTTTTAGATTTTTTTTCACACTATGGGGTGGCTAACTTCACGCCAACCACCCCACCCTGGAATTGACAAATCTAACTATGTGGGGGCATCGGGCGACGTTAGTTCACGTTTGTTCAGGCATTAAAAACGTTAGGATCCCATCAGTATTGCCAGAAAAAAATAAAATCGAAAATTTGCTATTGGCGGCTGAAGGCAGGTATGTTAGGTGTCGTAAAAAGTTATAAAATCGGGTCCTTACGATTCTTCAGCCTAAACAAGCGTCTGCAGGCCTTACTTAATCGATACAGTACGGTATCTT
Source organism: Pammene aurita (assembly GCA_947086415.1). NCBI lineage: Eukaryota > Metazoa > Arthropoda > Insecta > Lepidoptera > Tortricidae > Pammene > Pammene aurita. Next base: position 4,047,162 of record OX352315.1, on the reverse strand, counting down.
GCGGGCAATCAAAAGAGAAAAAGAGATTTCCGAGGTTTTAGATTTTTTTTCATACTATGGGGTGGCTAACTTCACGCCAACCACCCCACCCTGGAATCGACAAATCTAACTATGTGGGGGCATCGGGCGACGTTAGTTCACGTTTGTTCAGGCATTAAAAACGTTAGGATCCCATCAGTATTGTCAGAAAAAAATAAAATCGAAAATTTGCTATTGGCGGCTGAAGGCAGGTATGTTAGGTGTCGTAAAAAGTTATACAATCGGGTCCTTACGATTCTTCAGCCTAAACAAGCGTCTGCAGGCCTTACTTAATCGATACAGTACGGTATCTTGCGGGCAATCAAAAGAGAAAAAGAGATTCTGAGGTTTTAGATTTTTTTTCATACTATGGGGTGGCTAACTTCACGCCAACCACCCCACCCTGGAATCGACAAATCTAACTATGTGGGTGCATCGGGCGACGTTAGTTCACGTTTGTTCAGGCATTAAAAACGTTAGGATCCCATCAGTATTGCCAGAAAAAAATAAAATCGAAAATTTGCTATTGGCGGCTGAAGGCAGGTATGTTAGGTGTCGTAAAAAGTTATACAATCGGGTCCTAACGATTCTTCAGCCTAAACAAGCGTCTGTAGGCCTTACTTAATCGATACAGTACGGTATCTTGCGGGCAATCAAAAGAGAAAGGCATTTCCGAGGTTTTAGATTTTTTTTCATACTATGGGGTGGCTAACTTCACGCCAACCACCCCACCCTGGAATCGACAAATCTAACTACGTGGGGGCATCGGGCGACGTTAGTTCACGTTTGTTCAGGCATTAAAAACGTTAGGATCCCATCAGTATTGCCAGAAAAAAATAAAATCGAAAATTTGCTATTGGTGGCTGAAGGCAGGTATGTTAGGTGTCGTAAAAAGTTATACAATCGGGTCCTTACGATTCTTCAGCCTTAACAAGCGTCTGCAGGCTTTACTTAATCGATACAGTACGTTATCTTGCGGGCAATCAAAAGAGAAAAAGAGATTTCCGAGGTTTTAGATTTTTTTTCATACTATGGGGTGGCTAACTTCACGCCAACCACCCCACCCTGGAAACGACAAATCTAACTACGTGGGGGCATCGGGCGACGTTAGTTCACGTTTGTTCAGGCATTAAAAACGTAAGGATCCCATCAGTATTGCCAGAAAAAAATAAAATCGAAAATTTGCTATTGGCGGCTGTAGGCAGGTATGTTAGGTGTCGTAAAAAGTTATACAATCGGGTCCTTACGATTCTTCAGCCTAAACAAGCGTCTGCAGGCCTTACTTAATCGATACAGTACGGTATCTTGCGGGCAATCAAAAGAGAAAAAGAGATTCTGAGGTTTTAGATTTTTTTTCATACTATGGGGTGGCTAACTTCACGCCAACCACCCCACCCTGGAATCGACAAATCTAACTATGTGGGGGCATCGGGCGACGTTAGTTCACGTTTGTTCAGGCATTAAAAACGTTAGGATCCCATCAGTATTGTCAGAAAAAAATAAAATCGAAAATTTGCTATTGGCGGCTGAAGGCAGGTATGTTAGGTGTCGTAAAAAGTTATACAATCGGGTCCTTACGATTCTTCAGCCTAAACAAGCGTCTGCAGGCCTTACTTAATCGATACAGTACGGTATCTTGCGGGCAATCAAAAGAGAAAAAGAGATTTCCGAGGTTTTAGATTTTTTTTCATACTATGGGGTGGCTAACTTCACGCCAACCACCCCACCCTGGAATCGACAAATCTAACTATGTGGGGGCATCGGGCGACGTTAGTTCACGTTTGTTCAGGCATTAAAAACGTTAGGATCCCATCAGTATTGCCAGAAAAAAATAAAATCGAAAATTTGCTATTGGCGGCTGAAGGCAGGTATGTTAGGTGTCGTAAAAAGTTATACAATCGGGTCCTTACGATTCTTCAGCCTAAACAAGCGTCTGTAGGCCTTACTTAATCGATACAGTACGGTATCTTGCGGGCAATCAAAGGAGAAAAAGAGATTTCCGAGGTTTTAGATTTTTTTTCATACTATGGGGTGGCTAACTTCACGTCAACCACCCCACCCTGGAATCGACAAATATAACTATGTGGGGGCATCGGGCGACGTTAGTTCACGTTTGTTCAGGCATTAAAAACGTTAGGATCCCATCAGTATTGCCAGAAAAAAATAAAATCGAAAATTTGCTATTGGCGGCTGAAGGCAGGTATGTTAGGTGTCGTAAAAAGTTATACAATCGGGTCCTTACGATTCTTCAGCCTTAACAAGCGTCTGCAGGCTTTACTTAATCGATACAGTACGTTATCTTGCGGGCAATCAAAAGAGAAAAAGAGATTTCCGAGGTTTTAGATTTTTTTTCATACTATGGGGTGGCTAACTTAACGCCAACCACCCCACCCTGGAATTGACAAATCTAACTATGTGGGGGCATCGGGCGACGTTAGTTCACGTTTGTTCAGGCATTAAAAACGTTAGGATCCCATCAGTATTGCCACAAAAAAATAAAATCGAAAATTTGCTATTGGCGGCTGAAGGCAGGTATGTTAGGTGTCGTAAAAAGTTATACAATCGGGTCCTTACGATTCTTCAGCCTAAACAAGCGTCTGCAGGCCTTACTTAATCGATACAGTACGGTATCTTGCGGGCAATCAAAAGAGAAAAAGAGATTTCCGAGGTTTTAGATTTTTTTTCATACTATGGGGTGGCTAACTTCACGCCAACCACCCCACCCTGGAATTGACAAATCTAACTATGTGGGTGCATCGGGCGACGTTAGGTCACGTTTGTTCAGGCATTAAAAACGTTAGGATCCCATCAGTATTGCCACAAAAAAATAAAATCGAAAATTTGCTATTGGCGGCTGAAGGCAGGTATGTTAGGTGTCGTAAAAAGTTATACAATCGGGTCCTAACGATTCTTCAGCCTAAACAAGCGTCTGTAGGCCTTACTTAATCGATACAGTACGGTATCTTGCGGGCAATCAAAAGAGAAAGGCATTTCCAGGTTTTAGAATTTTTTTCATACTATGGGGTGGCTAACTTCACGCCAACCACCCCACCCTGGAATCGACAAATCTAACTACGTGGGGGCATCGGGCGACGTTAGTTCACGTTTGTTCAGGCATTAAAAACGTTAGGATCCCATCAGTATTGCCACAAAAAAATAAAATCGAAAATTTGCTATTGGCGGCTGAAGGCAGGTATGTTAGGTGTCGTAAAAAGTTATACAATCGGGTACTTACGATCCTTCAGCCTAAACAAGCGTCTGCAAGCCTTACTTAATCGATACAGTACGGTATCTTGCGGGCAATCATAAGAGAAAAAGGCATTTCCGAGGTTTTAGATTTTTTTTCATACTATGGGGTGGCTAACTTCACGCCAACCACCCCACCCTGGAATCGATTAAGTAAGGCCTGCAGACGCTTGTTTAGGCTGAAGAATCGTAAGGACCCGATTGTATAACTTTTTACGACACCTAACATACCTGCCTTCAGCCGCCAATAGCAAATTTTCGATTTTATTTTTTTCTGACAATACTGATGGGATCCTAACGTTTTTAATGCCTGAACAAACGTGAACTAACGTCGCCCGATGCCCCCACATAGTTAGATTTGTCGATTCCAGGGTGGGGTGGTTGGCGTGAAGTTAGCCACCCCATAGTATGAAAAAAAATCTAAAACCTCGGAAATCTCTTTTTCTCTTTTGATTGCCCGCAAGATACCGTACTGTATCGATTAAGTAAGGCCTGCAGACGCTTGTTTAGGCTGAAGAATCGTAAGGACCCGATTTTATAACTTTTTACGGCACCTAACATACCTGCCTTCAGCCGCCAATAGCAAATTTTCGATTTTATTTTTTTCTGGCAATACTGATGGGATCCTAACGTTTTTAATGCCTGACCAAACGTGAACTAACGTCGCCCGATGCCCCCACATAGTTAGATTTGTCGATTCCAGGGTGGGGTGGTTGGCGTGAAGTTAGCCACCCCATAGTATGAAAAAAAATCTAAAACCTCAGAATCTCTTTTTCTCTTTTGATTGCCCGCAAGATACCGTACTGTATCGATTAAGTAAGGCCTGCAGACGCTTGTTTAGGCTGAAGAATCGTAAGGACCCGATTGTATAACTTTTTACGACACCTAACATACCTGCCTTCAGCCGCCAATAGCAAATTTTCGATTTTATTTTTTTGTGGCAATACTGATGGGATCCTAACGTTTTTAATGCCTGAACAAACGTGAACTAACGTCGCCCGATGCCCCCACATAGTTAGATTTGTCAATTCCAGGGTGGGGTGGTTGGCGTGAAGTTAGCCACCCCATATTATGAAAAAAAATCTAAAACCTCGGAAATCTCTTTTTCTCTTTTGATTGCCCGCAAGATACCGTACTGTATCGATTAAGTAAGGCCTGCAGACGCTTGTTTAGGCTGAAGAATCGTAAGGACCCGATTGTATAACTTTTTACGACACCTAACATACCTGCCTTCAGCCGCCAATAGCAAATTTTCGATTTTATTTTTTTGTGGCAATACCGATGGGATCCTAACGTTTTTAATGCCTGAACAAACGTGAACTAACGTCGCCCGATGCACCCACATAGTTAGATTTGTCAATTCCAGGGTGGGGTGGTTGGCGTGAAGTTAGCCACCCCACTTTCAAAAAATAAAAAAAATTATTGCGTCGGGTCCTAACGATTTGATTTGGTGAACTATCATGAACTAACGAATATCTTTCGATATAAAAATAGAAATAGCAAAAAAAGTGGTTTGGGGTGGTTAACGTGAAGTTAGCCACCCCATTTTGTTTTTTTAAAAAATCGACGTTACGATCGGGTCCTAACGATTTAACCTGCTGAACAAACATGAACTAACGATGAACTAACGATACCGATATGCCATTTGCGGGCAAACGGTTTGGGGTGGTCAACTTCACAGCACCTATTTTAATCGCTAGTTTTACCAATAAAAATTATGTTTTTATGTTCAAAAGTATTTAAAAAATCGAAAAAAATGCAAAAAATAATAAATTTTTTTTGGCGAAATTGACCTAATTTCATATAACATTTATTATTCCTTATGACCTCAGGAATTCGTGGTTAAAATCTCTCGCAATGCTCACGAGCACCGTGTATAGTAGAGAAACACTGATAATTTTAGAGGTGTCTGATGTGATGTCGTAAATAAACACATTTTTTTGCGCTTACATTGCAAACGCTGGCTGAACCCTACGAGATAGATCAAAATAATGTACTACAGTATTGTACACCTTAAAAAGATCTACAAAAAAATCCGCTATGGTACGAGGGTTGCCTTTTATATTTCGGGAATAGAACTTATCAACAACTTTATAGTAACAAAATTACTTTATTGTATTTTCAATTAGTCCCCTCTGAGTTCTTCGCATTTTTTCATGCGGTAGAACCAATTTTGAAAGCAGTTCGACCACTCCGATTGGGACACCTCCAAAACGTGCGTTTTGAACGCCTCGACCGCTGCTTCGGGTGTCAAAAAACGTTGACCACGCAGTTCGTTCTTGATGTGTGGGAACAAAAAGAAATCATTGGGGGCCAAATCAGGACTATACGGCGGTTGACCCATTAAATCGATATTTTGGGCTTTCAAAAAGGCTGATGTTTGTGCTGACCGGTGTGGGCTCGCATTATCATGGTATAATTCGTCTTCGGCGATTGGCTTCCCTGACTTTTTCAATCACCTCTGGCAAACAAATGGTTATATACCATTCAGAATTTACTGTTCTACGTTTTTCTAAAGGAACGGTTGCAATATGCCCAGTTTTACCAAAGAAACAGGCAACCATTTGTTTTGCAGTACTTCGTGCACGAACAACCTTTGTTGGATTTTGTTCGCCTTGAAAGACCCACACTGTCGACTGCTGCTTATTTTCCGGTTCATACGAGTAGATCCACGATTCGTCACCTGTGACAATATCGTAGAAATGTTTTGAAGTCCCGCCGTTGTATTTTTTAAGCATGTCTTTGCACCAATCCACGCGAGCCTGTTTTTGATCACCGGTCAAATTATGTGGTATCCAACGCGAACAAACTTTTTTGACAGCTAAATTTGCAATATTGTTTGTATGCTGGTCCCACTAATGCCCAAATACGCCTCAAGCCCTCGATAAGTCACGTGACGGTCTTGCAATATTAGTTCACACACAGAGTCAATGTTTTTCGGGACAACCACTGATTTTGGACGACCTTCGGGGAACTCGTCCCCAAGTGAACTATGGCCACGATCAAACTCTGCAAACCAACGATAAACACTCGTCCTTGATGGTGCTTCATCTCCAAAAGTTGAAATAAGTTCATCGAAACACTGTTGTTGACTGAGGCCGCGTCGAAAATTGTAAAAAATAAACGCCCGAAAATGTTCGCGATTCAATTCCATGGTAGCCGATACGATATTTTTTCAAATGACAGTTAAAAACAAAATACGATCGCGTCAAAACTTTTTTTTCCTAATATTGCCGCCATAATGTTTGAACTAAACTTTTTAAACCTCATTTGACCGATGGCAACCCTAGCTTATTCAAATCCCGAAATATAAAAGGCAACCCTCGTATATGTCCATCTCTTAAAGATAACCCACAATAACCATGTTTTATCTCGTGCGAAGTCGGGCGGGTCGCTACTAACTTATACACGGTGTAACATGAGGAAACCGAATAATTTTAACAGCGTATTCCTGATCATAATTGGAGACTAAAATGTCGTATAAACTTTTCTGGATTTCGCCAAAAATAAAAAAATTTTTTTTGCTCTTTTTTCGATTTTTTGAATGCTTTTGAACATAAAAACAAAAATATTATTAGTAAAACTGTCGATTAAAATAAATTAGTACATTTTTTTCCGTAAAAAATAGCTTACGTAAAGTATTCCTTGGCACCTGGATATTTGTCAATAAGAATGTCTAGACTAGACCCCATAAAGGGTGAAATCGCCATCGAAAAAGCGTTTTACACTGAGTCACATTAAAAAATGTTTTTTTATTTAAGTGGTAGTAACTCTGAAACTAGGCGAATTCCAGAAAAGTTTATACGACATTTTAGTCTCCAATTATGATCAGGAATACGCTGTTAAAATTATTCGGTTTTCTCATGTTACACCGTGTATATCAATTTGCGACAAATTTATTTCGTTTTGAGTTCACTTATTAGTCTTATCACTGACTTTAAATGCTACTGTGGGGTCTATGCGACTAGAAGACCTACGGCGAACTTCGAAAATTATTCTCCGTTATCTCTCTCTATTGCACTTGCTAGTTCGAATAAAAGCGGCAATAAAATTTGGAGTTTTAAGATTCGCGGTAGGCCATTATTTATTTAAATGCAAGACATCCACCTGTTGTAGCCTGTCTATAGACACAGACGCAGACTATTATATAGACGCGGAAACGTACATGAAAATCGGAACGGTTAGTGTTCAGCTCGCAATATCAGGCCATGCCACAGAAGTCTCACTCTGGCTAAACTGATGTGTTGACAGCTGTAACTCACGAATGTTGCAGCCTTCTCTAGCGCATAACACGCTTTCTTTCTTAGGGTTGTCACGCTTGTAAAAATGTATTTAACCAATAAATGCTGTATTCTGTGTGTACTCATTGATTCCACAAAAAAATGTTAAAAAACGGCAAACTGTAAACCGATTATTCATTGTTTTAATTGAAACAAAACATTAATCTTCCTGTATCCTGTCTAATAATATACAGACGCGGTTTTTCTCAATCGATGATAAAATATTTTCCCAATTTTTCACGATCTGAAAGGATAATACGCATCTGTATAATGTTTGTGTGTACTTGTAACACAAGGTAACACGAAAATTATATATTATTAAGTCAATAAAAAAATTAAACGGCCTCCTAGCCCAAGTAGGTAGGTGACCCTGCCTACGAAGCAAGAGGTACCGGGTTCGAGTCCTGGTAATGGCATTCATTCGTGTGTTTATCACAGATATTTGTTCGTGAGTTGGGGGTGTTTTATTTAAGTATTTATCTATGTCTATTTATTGCATTTATCGTCGTCTAGTAACCACAACACAAGCCTTATTGAGCTTACCGTGGGACTAGGTCGATTTGTGTAAGATTGAACCTTAATACGTATATTATTGTTCAATCTTACTTATTATATATATTAATTAAAAAAATATACTACTTTATTAGTATATATACTATTTTTTTTTAAAAGACGACTTCACTTCGACAGCCTCCACCTTTCCATAAGCAAATGCTCGAGCTGTTGTAAAAAATACTCAAATCACTATAGGTGTGCCTATAATGGTTAAAGATCGTTCCCTCGATTTCTCTAGGATTCCATCATCATATCCTGACCTGATGACAATGGGACCAACTGTGCAGTATACTCTTTCAAACAAAAAATGAATTTTCTAAATCGGCCTTTGAATAATCAGTGAACATACATAAAAAATAAATAAATAAAATAGCAAAAAAACAAAGATCCCGACGAATTGATAACCTCCTCCTTCGAAATCTTGAAGTCGGATGAAAAGAGTCAACTTCACTTAGCCTCCACCTTTCCAAAAGCAAATGCCCGAGCTACTGCAAAAAATACTCAAATCACTATAGGTGTGCCTATAATAGTTAGAGTTCCCTCGATTTCTAAAGGATCCCGTCATCATATCCTGACCCGATGACAATGAGACCTTTCAACTTACCAAATCGGTCCAGCCGTTTTCGAATAATCGGTAAACATTCATAAAAAAAAACAAAAACAGAGATCCCGACGAATTGATAACCTCCTTCGAACTCTTGATGTCTGTTGAAAATAATAAAAATGCTCTCTAGTCCCGACCTTGCCGGGCTGCACCGGGTGACACAATTAGCCCCGGCCGGTGACCCCTCGGCCCGAATTAGCGTTCCCTAGTACACGGAACCCACTGCGCTCTCTACTCGGAGACTGGGGCTGTGTTTGGATCGATAGAGTTTTTATAACGTCCTCCTAGCGCAGTCGGTAGCCTGCCTAATAAGAAAGTCCCGGGTTCGAATCCTGGTAAGGGCATTTATTTGTGTGCTTATCACAGATATTTGTACCTGAGTGTGATGTGTTCTATGTAATTAACCCCCTTATTCATAAACGTCTCTCAGGCCTCAATTAGTTAATTTATGTTTTGCCCTTTTCTGTCACTTTGACAGTTGTGTTTGTTAGAAAGAGAAAAAAAAATTAACTAATTCAGGCCTGAGAGACGTTTATGAATAAGGGGGTAAGTATTTATGTATCTATTATATATATCGTCGTCTAGTACCCTACCCACAACACAAGCCTTATTGAGCTTACTGTGGGACTAGGTCGGTTTGTGAAAGATTGTCCTATAATATTTATTTATTTGTGTGCTTATCACAGATTTATTCCTGAGTTATGGATGTTTTCTATGTATTTAAGAATGTAACTATATCTATACAGGTAGTAACAAATCCAGTAATCCGTTTAAGGGCATAGTTGGTATCGTATTGCGAGTACATAAAAATAGGAGAATTTTTTTTTAACTACGCGAATAAAAAAAGGTTTTTTTGTATGGGACACATTGTCCCAGCTGGGCAACCCTCCATACAAAACCGGTTTTTTTTTCCTTACATTCTCATAATTACAATACGAGACCAATTATGTCCGCACCAGCATTTTTGTTACACCTTGTACATATGTATATTATATAATATCATATATATCGTCGTCTAGTACCCACAACACAAGCTTTATTGAGCTTATGTGGGACTAGGTTGATTTGTGTAAGATAGTCCCACAATATTTATCTAAATATATAAAAGAAGAAACTGACTGACTGACTGACTGACTGACTGACTGACTGACTGACTGACTGACTGACTGACTGACTGACTGACTGACTGACATATCAACGCACAGCCCAAACCGCTGTTACTAGAGATTCCAAATTTGGCACGTAGGTTCCTTACAAGGTCTAGGGATGCACTAAGAAAGGATTTTTCAAAATTCACCCCCTAACCCCTATCCCCTTTTACCCCCGTAAAATGGGGGTCCAAAGTTTGTATGGCGAATCAAGATTTGTTAGACTATTTTATTCGAAACTTCACAGGAGTATTTCTAACGATAAATGAGTAAACACGTGTTTCAGGTTTTTTGAAAATTCAACCCCTAAAAGGGGCAAATGTGGTCACAAAGTCTTAAAATCAACATGGGAATCGAATCCTTTTTGAGTACATATAGTACGCGGGCGAAGCCGTGGGAAAAGGCTAGTTTATTTTTACAGTTTGTGTGGTCCCGTCCAAGTTAACGGTTTCAGAAATTTATAAGCCAGCGTGCAGCAGCGCGTTCGGAAAGCGAACAGGCGTCAAGCGTCAAAATCTGAGCAGCGTAGTGAGGTCGATCGTATACGTTTGCATATGTTTTATATCAGTGCCGCGTCGAATGACTATGTCCTATATAGATTACTGGAAACCCTACTCAATGTGGAAGGCGTAAAGTAATCGTACGTAGATGGCGCTCTCGACGATGGTCCTATTTTTGTATGGAATTTGACAGTAGCTTAAATTATTCTAAATGGCGCTCGCTAATATGGCCCTTTTTTGCATTAGATTTGACATATTCCATAGACAATCAAATTGCCAGGTGCTTCCCCATTCTACTCATCCGTTTTGGAGCTACGATTCATACTAGTTTCCACACAAAACGACCGGTTTTAAATCCTCTAAGTGTAGTCTTAATTATGATTAGGGTTCCTTGCGCGAGGCACGTGACGTAAGGACGGAACCACTCCACTCGACGCACGAGGTCCCTACACCCTCCTAGCTAGCCCGATCGATAGCTAGAACCCGCTAGACGAGGTTTTCTGCTCCTAACCGAAAAACAACGTTTTTAATGCCAGACATTTTGCAGTAGAAACGCAATACCTACCAAACCAAAATAACAATAGAAGCTCATTGTCTTTGGGTTTGTTGGAATCATCACGTTGCACCAGTAAAATACTTGCAAGAAAAGTACAGTTGGCGTTAAAAATAATTTTTTGCCAAATTAGCTACTTATTTACTTTTCGATCGTTAAAATAATAATATAGTTATATGACTAATATGTTAGCCCAGGGGTCGGCAAACTATTTTAACAAAGAGCCTGATGTCGGAAAATATGAAATTTTTGGAAGCTCATAGAGCCGCAGTTTCTGTTTTTCACTTTAATATTTGATTGAAAAAAATTTTGCGGAACTGGAAGAGCCACAACTGACCCTTCAAAGAGCCCCATCCGGCTCGCGAGCCGCGGATTGCCGACCCCTGTGTTAGCCTATATTACGTCCCACTGCTTGGCACAGGCCTCCTCATGCACGAGTGGGATCGGGCTATGGTCCCCACGCTGGCCCAAAGCGGGTTGGGGATGAATACAGGTTTCCTCGCGATGTTACCCTTCACCGAAAAGAGATTGGTATATAAATATTAGATATTTCGTACATAAGTTCCGAAAAACTCATTGGTACAAGCCGGGGTTTGAACCCGAGACCTCCCGACGCGATTTAAAGTCGGATGTCTGACCGCCAGGCTAACAGCGCTCGATCGTTGTTGCCGATAACATATAATCTTTTATCGGCAACGACAACAGTATTGGCCACGCCTCCAGCTCTCACTTCGCTTGCATCGTGACCCTTTATATTACGGAAAACTCATTACAAACTTTTAAGTTCTTTTTTTTATACCACGACGGTGGCAAACAAACATACAACCCGCCTGATGGTAAGCAGCTACCGTAGCCTATGGACGCCTGCAACGCCAGATGTGCGTGTTGCCGACCGTTTACAAAAAGGAGGATTCACTGTGTTGACGGCTAAAGGAACAAAAGGGGCCCTCGTCGTCAACACACTTGGTCCTCTTTGAGCTCTTTAGCAACCTTACTCACCAGCAGGAACACAACACTATGAGTAGTCTAGTGCTTTTTGGCTGTAGTTCTCTGTAAGGTGGAGGTACTTCCCCAATCGGGCTCTGCTCCAGATTTGAGCGACATGACTTTCGCTGTGCTGTGCCCTAACACTCATAGCGAGATGACATTCGCAGTACCCATACCTCTCTTTTGGACATAGTTTAAGGACATACCCGTGTCCGGACGTAGTTCAAGGACATACCCGGGTCCAAAACCCAGTTCTAACCCTGGTCCGGTTTATCGGAACTATTCGACAAAGATTAGTCTTTAGATACTACCTAGACTAAAGGAAAATATCGTAATAAAGTCTGCATACGTGTGTGTATAATCTGCGTGTATATCAAGTCCCAAATTCGCAAGTGTGCTAGGGCCTATGCCTACCGTTGGGACAATAGGCATGGTGAATTTTTTTCTTGTATGGTATCAATCGATTCGTTTTGTTGTGAGGATCAAATGTCTATATGGGGCCAATTGCGTTAAAGCAACACAAAATTCAGAAATGAGACTTAAAGTTCGAGATTTGCATTTGTTTCTTAAAACGCTCCTAACAAAATGACGTGCAAAAGTGACGTCACGATCACATAGTCGCCCTTTTTAAAGTATGGAAAAAATATGAAATTGCTATTTTTACAGTGAAATGTTGCGTTTATGTATATGTTTGCCATACAATTGATTTAACAGTAAGATGTTAAAAATCGAATGGTATCATTGTTTTTTTAAATTTCGCACTTTAAAAAATCGTAAAATTTAGAAATTTCGCAGTTTGATATCTTTGAGCCATGTCAATAGAATTTAGAAATTTTCACTTTAGTTGGATATATTGATCATTTTGCATCCTATCAACTAAATTTTATTGCATAATTCAACATGTGTCATCATGCCTATTGTAACTCGGTGACATAGTTACGATAGCAAAAAGTATGAAAATAAACACAAAAGTTTCCGCAACCGCGTTTTTAAATCACAATACTCTCCCCTTTCGATCGTAATTCAAAACGTACGTCTACTCCACCTTACCCCCATCTGTCTTACTCACGCAGTCAGCGCACTCGTGAGTGCGAGGGAGACGAATACCGCGGTGTTTACGAGATATTTCGGGCATAACCACGTGGATTCGTGGATGCTATAAACAGACGTTGTCGTTACATGGAGACGATGATTAAAATATTGATAGGATTTTAGCTGATTTTAGATAAAAGAAGAGACTTTTTATAGTATCTTATCTACACCCACATCATAAATCCTCTATTCTGCGTTCGGAAACCGTAAGTAATTAGGTACCACCATTATTGCAACCAGTATGTAACATCAGTGTATTATCTCTGTCAGTGTTGTAAAAATGTATGAAAATTCATAACCACATCTATTTTTATAACGTAATAAAAATCCAGCCCTCCTCTCCGACCGCGGTTGTCCTCCTCCCCGACCGTTCGCACAATCGAGTTGGCCATGGCGGTGCAATGGCGGTCATTCTGATGGTTTCCGAACACGTCATTTAGGATTTATAATATGTGTGTAGCTAAAGCAGTGTATGGAACTGTACGTAATTAGGCCTTCAAACACTCGTGTGATCTTATTATGAACTCGTATTTTAATGACCCTTGTTATGTAACAGTTACATAAACTACTATTATAGTTTAAGTTTAAGTATGGTACGAGATTGAAAAGCTTAATTATGTCACTATTGTATACAATACTTATTTTTACGAGTGCTTAAAATAGGCAAGCCTTTAAAGATTGAGTTCGACGAATGACTTACAACCCTCTATACAATTTAGTAACTTCAATCTCCCCGCGGATTGTGCCGGTTCTCCCCGGCGGCGGCGGCGGCGCCGGGCGGGCCCCGGCAACAGTGTTATAATATTGTATGAAAATAGGGATTTTCCCTTTTTAGGGAGGGACCTCCTGTAGCAATCATCTTATGGAATACTATAGACAACGTTTATAAAGTATACGTTTTGAATAAATAAAAAAATATTACGGGACAATCTTATATACACAAATCGATCTAGTCCCACAGTAACCTCAGTTAAGGCTTGTGTTGTGGGTACTAGACGATATATATAATAGATAGATATAGATAAATACTTACATAAATATATAGAAAACATCCATTACTCAGGAACAAATATCTGTGATAAACACACAAATAAATGCCCTGACCAGGATTCGAACCCATAGGTGACTGCTTCATAGGCAGGGTCACTACCGACTAGGCTAGGAGGCCGTTTTGAATATACCTGTCAGTCATCTTATTGACAAATTATAATGCAGAAGTAGAAAAAAACAGTAAGTACAATTTTTCTGTCGTTTCGTTTTTGGAAAATATTCAATATTGAAAGACTTAAGCGCCGTAATGGTCTACGGCGCTTAGGACCATTGTGAGTTCGCTAAGAAATTGTATATTTATCAAAATGGTGGAGTCCATCCATTCAGTATTAGCTAAGCTAGGTCTTAACCTCACAGAGCCATTATACTATCCGCAAAACTGACTCGCGATTGAGGTCATAAAACTTATCTTTCACACATGCACGACCGCAGCAAAAGTGAAGGAGACAGCGTTATGTATGACCTCCGTCGCCGGTGACTTTTGTGGCTATAGTTTAGCTTCTGTCAAGAAAACAAAAACGTGTGAAGATCATTTTGAATACTGTGTTGCTGAATGTACAAAATATGCATACGCTTTTGCACCTTACTCCATTGTAATAAGGTTCATAATTGTGTACAAATTTTTGGCGTTGTCTGTATCTGAACAATCGTGCCCGATTGACCTAGTGCGTGACGTCAGCGCTAATAGTTCTATTTTCGGCTGGTCCAGATATTCCCAATGTATAGAGTAAATACTACCATGGTAACTCACAGTATGAAAAACTAATAGGGTAGTCGTGGAATAGAGCTTAGATGCATAATAAGAATGAAAATGTGTCACATTGTAACGTGCTGAATTCGGATTTCATTTCGTCAGGTGACAACCCACGGCAGTGTGTCCGCCAAGTTCGAGCAAAAAAATGCGACACACCGGCCGTGGGTTATATTACACGAACCATTTCGGGCCAATTTCGACCACCCTATAACTCAAAACATATTTTATCTACGCATATGAAATTTCGAGTGTCTGTTGACATCCCCTTAATTGTCTAGAATACAAAATTTCATTATTCTACCTATAGCAGTTCTTGAGATATTAACGTCAGAAAATCGCTATTTTTACGATACACTCACTGACTCACTGACTCATCAAAAACCTAGACCACTTCCAATGGTCGTACTGACTTAAAATTTGGCATGGAGATAGGTCTTAAGGTCAAAGTAAAGGGAAAAATCTGAAAACGGCCAAGTGTGAGTCAGTTTTAAAAATAGCGAAGGTGTAACTTTGTTCTACTATGAAGTCATAGATGTTACGGTATCACAAAGTTAAAGGATAGTATTGTAATATACGTTATCAATTAAAGTTTTATTCAACAAATATTCAGCTGTTTACCTAATAATCAAAAACATTACCGACCTTACACACAGATGCCTCGTTCCGAAGTGTCAACTGTCAACGGTGACAGACCGATAGTGACGTATCCATTCATTTACTATGACATTAAGCACCGTGTTGCCACTGCAATATTGATAGTCACGTTACAGTCGGCCATCTCTCGGCAGTCGGCAGTCTCTTCGTTCTAAGCCTTAGTCTATTTATCCAAGTCCGTTACAATCATAATACTAGTTAATTTCGAGTCGTACACTTATCTATCAAATACACAACTAAGTATAATAAAATAATTGTGATTATTGACATGAAGTATGAGAGTTATTCTCTCCAACTGCCATACTGTCATGTGTCTGCAATGTTTGAAGCCACTCCTGGGCGGTGAGTTCGTACACCAATCATGCCCGGTTCCAAACACTCTCCCTAAGTGTCTACCTGTTTACTAATGTCTTCTCAATCAAAAAATCATCAAATGAGATTTGAGCCACTCCTGGGCGGCGAGTTCATACGCCAATCCTGCCCGACTCGAATGTCTGCAATGTTTGAAACCACTCCTGGGCGGTGAGTTCGTACACCAATCATGCCCGGTTCCAAATACTGTCCCTTAGTAGGTAGACACTAATTCACTTCTCAGTCAAAGGGTCATCAAATGAGATTTAAGCCACTCTTGGGCGGCGAGTTCATACGCCAATCCTGCCCGACTCAATATCTGCAATGTTTGAAGCCACTCCTGGGCGGTGAGTTCGTACACCAATCATGCCCGACTCAATATCTGCAATGTTTGAAGTGACTCCTGGGCGGTGAGTTCGTACACCAATCATCATAACATCACCGCTTGAAGGCGACGTGATCCCAAGACTAAAGGCATCACAGCATAAAACGGCATGAATAAAAACATCACTGCACGGCGGCGTTGTGACTACAGGCTTACCCCATGCTGCTGTCTCAGGTTTATCGGCTTACTGCTTAGTTCATCTCACTGACCACCGCAGCCATGTCCTCGCGCTCCGACCACTCGCCTGATGTTTCATACTGCTACTCCACGATCTGGTTGCATTTTTGGCCAGCAGCAACATGCCAAACACACGACATACTTGCGCATGTTTATTTGAAAATTTACTGAAGACATTAAATTGATTCATGTCATCATATACCATCAATGGCTTTATGCAGATTCATATTGTTTTATACCAGTCGTACGTGACTGGGTCCCATTAGTTAACTATACTACTGTTGTACTTGAAGTTCAACTTTTTATTTTAAGAGCGTTTCCTGTTATACTCGTATTGCATGCTTTAATCATAATAATAATTTATTTCTTTGTAAAACAAACATTTAATCAAATCAACCAGGAAATTAATTCAATCGTTATGTAAAAATCACTTGCTATTTACTTTTATTATCATTAGTCATTTCTCTCGCACAGTCCTTTACATAACCTTCTTCCCTTTCTTTATCAATGGAGTCAAAAGTAGAGTCCACATACTGGGACACTTTCCCTTGTAAACCTATTATCATTTATCATGCACGACGACATTTATGACAACTTTGCAGATTGTAAATCAAAACCAGATCAATAAGGACTCACCTTTATCAATTGCCCATGACCAAAAGTCTGTATCACATTCTTACCATTTATTCCTGTCTGTTCAATTTATTTCATATGTGAAAAATACTAAACACAGGTAGTGGTCCATTAGATTTTTATTTTCCCTTGTGTCAACTTTATACGGCCAATGCCAACTACATACTAGTCATGGTTGCATCATTTACTGCTTAAGACAGAGCAGTATACTGTCACCAATACCTTATCTGTAAACACACACACACACACTCAGACACAGGAAACTCTCAGTAAATAATAAATAGTACCTCCATTTCTTATTATCTCATACTGTATCTTCTTAAACGGCTTAGGTTCACCCTTAATACAACTCTGTGGCTCCAGTGAAAAACTATACAAGTCCCATAAAACTTCTATGAAACCTTTACCGCTCCCCATCATGGCCTAATATTCAAATCTGAGAAAATTATATGAAGTGTCATATTATTTTTTTATTACTAGCTATCATCGAATCTATTTCATTTATATTTGAACATTATCAAACTCAGACTAACAATCATACGCCTTTATTATACATAAGGCTTTATACAATCTCACCTTACATGAACTACCTTTATAAATTTATACCTTTGCCTCATGTGCAGTCCTTATCATTAAGTAGTCTTTGGTGCACATAATAAAATTATACCTTTGTCAGTCTTCATTGTTAACTAGTCTTTGGTGCACATAATCAAATTATACATTTGTAGTCTTCATTGTTAACTAGTCTTTGGTACAAATAATAAAATTATACCTTTGTCAGATTTCATTGTTAACTAGTCTTTGGTACACATAATAAAACGATACTCTTGTCTCATTTGTCAGTCTTCATTGTCAACTGGTCTTTGAGACGCATAATAATAACCATATCTTGCTTGTCTTTACTTCCTCTTGTGTGGACTTCATATTATAAAATCAAGCAGCTATTAACATAATGCTTGTATCATTTGCAAAAAACAACATTGCTTTACAGATATTTTATCTGTGAACATCTGTGAACATAATATAAGCACACACACAAAATAATAAGAAACAATTAGTCACCACTTCATATTTTTACATACTGTACTATCGGTCTTTATTGTCAACTTGTCTCTGGTATGCATAACAAATATCACATCTTCATTTTGTTTTTGTCCCAACTTACGTGCACTTCATATGATAAAACCAAACCGCTATCAACGTTGTTTGTATTATTTGAAGAAATCACAAGTATTTTATAAATAAAGATCTGTGAACATATGTAGTATAAACACACAGACAACACAAATCAATAAGAAACAGTGAGTCACCATTCTATATTTTACAAACTGTATTGCCAGTCTATATTATCAACTTGTCTCTGGTAATCATAACAAATATCACAATTCATTTTATTTTCATCCAACTTGTGTGCATTTGCACTTCACATTATAACATCGAGCAGCTATTAACTTAATGCTTGTATAGTTGCAGACATCCAATATTTTATCACAATTATTTAATCTGTGAACATATTAATAAAAACACACACAACATAGCAATAAGAAACAGTATAATTCCATTCTATACATAGGTACACTGTACCTTACCTTCCCATCATACTACTGTTATTCAATTAAAAGACAATGTGCCTACTTTAGTACTTAGTGTAGCTACTTTTAGCAATAATCATCATCAACATCATTATACCAACTGAAACTTGGACGGTTATGTGATACTATTACAATTTAAAATTCTATCAAAATAAAGATTGCTAGTAGATTCTACTTAATTTACTTTTCACAAACTTTACTCTCATCATAAAATTAATCATTTCTATTTTTATTTTTGCTTGAAACAAGTTTAGAGCAGGAATCACATCCATTGAACGTCACCAGAAGCTAATTTAACATAATATTCCTGTCTTACCATTTAGAACCATTTGACTATTAAGTATGAATTTCAATACTTGCGGTATGGTTGTTCATGTTGAGTGGTCAGTTATTACTCCGGTCTCTCCGCTGAACTTCAGCAAACCCTTATTAATGCTAAGTATAGACCTTATTGTATTTGCTCAGTTTCTTGTCATTTATGTATTTCTAGACTTTTAGTAAAGGACACAGCAAACATAGAATTTCAGTCAGTTCATTGCTGACCGATGACTGGATGATGGGTGAATATCCGGGTCCAATATCTTTCTATCTTAGGTTTGTTGTAATCTCTTATCTGGAACTTAAAAACAAACACACCACACACCAAGCCAACATTTATAGGTATTATTATTAGCACAAATATTTCAATGTACATGTTTTATGCTACCTTACCCATTTGTTAGGTACATACAGTACATCTAAAACACATCCAGGAACATTCAGATCATACCAAAATGTGCAAACCAACCACAAACCTCATAATCAAATTCAAATGGCATTCATTATGTGTTAGTTATAGATGCGTATATATTTATATAACTCAAATCTGTGGTATAGTATAGTTGTATGTTGTATGGCAATTCAACATACCTGTATCAAAACCCTTTTGTCACTGTAGGGCATCAACGGCTATCATAATTACTTACAGCTTACATTGCTTCGGATTAGCGGACTTACCGGTAATATTATAATTACCTACTACTTTCATCTTGCCGACACTTCATACGTATTTAACCAATGAACTTATGCGACTGCGTATTTCGTTTCACTTCTTATGTACGCTCGTACATAATGTATTGTTATGAATCTGTTGTAATGAATAGTAACCTCTGTTGTGCAGATATGTCATTATTAGTTTTTCTATTCCTTTTAAAAATTTTGTAGACTTCACTTCGAATATACACTCATGACAGTAAACATCTTTTTTCTATTTATTTTACAAATCCCTTTTAAAACTAATTTAAACCCGTCCTTCCAACACGTTATCAGCACGAAAAGTTCGTAAAAGTAATAAGGAGTTTAGTTAAAAGTGTGATAAGTAAAATAATTTCATAGTAAAATGTTAAACGAATCAGGAGATGTTTCGAGTGTGAGAAATTCCCCTACGTCAAGCTCATCTATTCCATCCTTCTGTTTAAGAAGTAAGGATGGATATCCTACGTGGAAATTTAAGATGCGCAATTACCTTTTGCACGAGGATCTATGGGAAACAGTAAGTGGATACCCAGATGGAGATCCGACCCCCACCTCTACCAAGGTACGTAAAGACGCTAAAGCTCTGGCAAAGATATGCTTAACAGTAGATGGTGCAGCTATCACGCATGTGCGATGTGCGAAAACTGCAGCCGAAGCGTGGAGTTCTTTGCAGAAAGCTTTCGAGGATAAGGGAATGGGACGAAGACTATCTTTAGAGCGAAAGCTGTACAGGTTGAGTCTGTCAGACTATGACAACATAGAACTGTACATAAATGCAGTTATGTCAACCGCACAGGACTTGGCGGATATAGATGTAGTCATTGAGGATAAGTCTATTGCTGCGATACTATTAGGAGGTCTCACACCAAAATACGAACCTCTCATCATGGCTCTAGAAAATAGTAACATCGAGGTGACTACTGACTTAGTAAAGACAAAACTGCTGAACGAAATGTCTAAAGATGCAGCTACTTCATCAGATTCCGTATTTAATGTCAAGAAGAAGTCGACGGCCAAGAACAAGGAGATAGTTTGTTACGAGTGCAAGATGCCCGGACATAAGAGACCAGACTGTCCAATGAGACGCAAGAAAGAGAAAGTCAATGCGGTAACTATCAGCGATACTACATTTACAGCTCTCAAAACTTCTAAAAGCTCAAGCAGGGACATCATTTATGTAGATTCAGGTTGTACTAGGCACATGACTTCCAGAAGAGATTGGTTTCAGAACATTAAGATACAAAACGAAGGTACCGTTACTGTCGCAAACGGAGAACAGATAAAGTGCTGCGGAATTGGAGATATTTCAATAAATACACCCGAGAATGTTGTAAATAAGATTAGTGATATTGCTTTTGTACCAGATTTAAAAGCTAACTTGCTATCTGTACATAAAACTGTAGAGAAGGGTTTTGTATATCTTTTTGATACTAATGGTTGTAATTTTTATAAATCTGATAATTTTCGTTTTACAGGTGAATCTGTTGCTCATGCCTCGCCCTGTGGTGGACTGTACATTTTAGATGGTACTGTTAATATTCCCGAGAATGTGGCTGATAATTATTTGACACAGGATGTGCGCTCTGACTGTCAGGAAAGTTATAAACTTTGGCATGCTAGGCTAGGCCATTTGTGTCGTATTGGCATGAACCAACTGAAGAATCACAAGGTAGGCGTAAAATTTTCAGTAGTCGATAAAAATAGTTGCATAGCTTGCGTGGAAGGTAAACAAGCAAGAAAACCGTTCAAAAAGGTAGCATTTAATAGGGCTACCTCCCCGTTGGAATTGATCCATATGGATCTCATGGGACCTTTGTCTACAACCTCTTTTCAAGGAAATAGGTATATGTTAACTATAGTAGACGATTATACGCGTAAGATTTTTTCTTATTTTATTCCTTCCAAAACCGAGGTTAAAAATAAATTTTGTCTGTTTCAAACTTATGTTGAAAATCAATTAGACAAGAAAATAAAGTCTGTTAGGACTGACGGAGGCAAAGAATTTGTTAATAAAGAGTTTGTTGATTATCTTGCTTCTAAAGGTATCCAGCATCAAACAACTGCGCCGTACAGTCATCAGCAATGTGGTGTTGCAGAACGCACGCACCGTTCTATTACAGAGAAGGCGAGAACTTTGCTAGCTGACAGCTCACTGCCTAATGCATTCTGGGAAGATGCATTCCAAGTTGCCGTGTACCTGAAAAATAGGTCTCCTCATAGAGCCTTAGGTGGACAAATTCCTTTTGACAGATGGTATGGTCGCAGAGGTGATCTTAGTCATCTGCGGGTGTTCGGATGTCGAGCACTTATTCATATACCATCGTGTCACAGGAAGAAATTAGATGTCAAGGCACAGGAAGCAATATTCGTGGGTTATTCAGAAAATCCAGGTACTTATATTTTTAGGGATCCTGCTAACCCACGAAAAGTAATGATTTCCAGGGATGTAACCTTTTTTGAAAACTGTTTTACAGCGTTAAAGCACAGGCAAGCTGAGCCTGTCATACAATCAGAGCCTATCTTACTATTCGAGAATAAAAAAGAGGCTGAGCCTGGCCAAGACCAGCTGACAACACAGACGGACTCAATACTGATATTTGAAGAGGAGCCCGAGGTTGGTCATGATTCTCAATATTTTGATTGCGATGAGAGTACCGATCCTGCTGCTGAGACATCTTCACCAACAAATCTTCAAAGGTTGGAAGATCCAGTGACTTGCGAAGAAGTAGAGTCTTCAAGTGACGCGGGATTACCTATAGTAGATGAAGAGCCAGCAAGTTTGGAAGAGGAAACTGTCTCTGAGCAGCGGTACCCCTCAAGAAATAGGAAACCACCAGATTTCCTGACATATAATGTGTCAACGGTTGACTCTGAAGAACCTACGACATACTATGAAGCTACTCATGCCGATAGTTGTGATAAATGGCACCATGCTATGAAGGATGAGTACAGTTCGCTCAAAAAACTCCATACATGGGATTTAGTAGACAGGCCTAACAAAAAGGTCATACCATGTAAATGGGTTTACAAGATTAAAAAAGATGCATATGGAAACATCACAAAGTATAAAGCGAGGCTGGTCGTCAAAGGTTTTCATCAAGTCGAGGGAGTAGACTACGATGAGACGTTTGCGCCCGTGATTCGTCACTCTTCACTCCGCACGTTGTTTGCATTAGCTGCAGAGATGGGGTTAAGAATGAAGCATTTGGATGTTGATACTGCGTTTCTTAACGGAGATTTAGAAGAAGAGGTCTTCATGGAGCAACCTCTCGGATTTGTCGAAAAGGGCAAAGAGAACAAGGTTTGTTTACTGAAGAAATCCCTTTACGGCCTTAAACAGGCACCGCGAGCGTGGAACAAAAAGTTAAATGAAACGCTTTTAAAAATAGGTTTTACAGGAACTCCTTCCGAGCCTTGCGTATATTTAAAACTTTTTGGTAAAGAACTCGTAATATTGGGTATATTTGTCGATGACATAATAATCTTCTATAAATCAGATTCGACATTTGACATTGTCAAAAGCGATTTGTCGAAATATTTTTCACTAAAAGATCTCGGAATACTAAAATGCTATTTAGGATTGCAAATTGAGTATGATTCCGAGAAAATAAAAGTTAACCAACGAAATTACATACTCTCCATATTGGAAAAGTTTAACATGCAGGAATGTAAAGTTGTGGACACTCCGTTAGTTAAGAAGAATATGGAAAGGAGACCTGATGGTCAAGTTGGTGAGTCTTATCCTTATCAGAATCTAATAGGATGCCTCATGTATCTGACGGTTAACTCACGGCCCGACATCGCTTACGCTACGAGTTTTTTGAGTCAGTTTAATACGTGTTATACAAAGGAGCATTGGATTGCTGCAAAAAGGGTTCTGCAGTACCTGAAGGGTACTATAGACTTCATTGGTTTACAGGAAGAACGGAGAGCCCTTGAAAGGCTTTTGCGACGCGGACTGGGCTAATTGTACGATTGACAGAAGGTCATATACCGGTTATACCTTCAAATTAAGTGGAGGTCCAGTGTCCTGGGAGTCCAAGAAGCAACCTACCGTAGCTTTAAGCTCAGCGGAGAGCGAATACATGGCGCTAGCTTCTGCGACGAAGGAAGCATGTTATTTACGTCGGTTTATCTACGAAATAACAGGTAAACTTAATTCAGTAAACCTAGCTTCTGACAGTCAGAGTGCCATCAATCTCGTTCGAAATCCGGTACACCACAGCAGGACGAAACATATAGATACCAGATATCACTTTATTAGGGAGAAGGTGTCTAACAACGTCGTTAGGTTAGATTATATTAAAAGTAGCGATAATCCTGCAGATGTACTTACTAAGCCACTCGGGCCCATAGTACATAAACGGTGTACAATTAATTTAGGTTTAGAAATATAACTTAATTTTCTGTTTGTCTCGCACAACTTCGATTAAGGGCGGCTGTTGTAATGAATAGTAACCTCTGTTGTGCAGATATGTCATTATTAGTTTTTCTATTCCTTTTAAAAATTTTGTAGACTTCACTTCGAATATACACTCATGACAGTAAACATCTTTTTTCTATTTATTTTACAAATCCCTTTTAAAACTAATTTAAACCCGTCCTTCCAACAGAATCCATATTCATCCACTCCATGTGTTGTTATTTCCGTCATTAAACTTACAGTATGTTCTTAGAAACATTTATTCTTTCTATTACTACATGTATTTTTATATTTCAACGAAATAATAATAATAATAATAATAATAATAATAAATACTCTTTATTGCACACCTCATACAGTTACAAGCACAAATTTTACAATTAGATAAATTTAGGTAGAGGTAACAACAGGCGGTCTTATCGCTAATGAGCGATTTCTTCCAGACAACCTTTGGGTACTGGAGACTAGAGAAAAACAATAAGCAGAAATATGAAGAATTTTAAAAACATATTATTAAATCCATGTTTATTTATTCAATCATCTTTTATTTTTATGAATAGAAGCACTCAGTTCATGTAATTTGTCCTGTTATTTAACTTTTCACCTATATTTTTGTAATTACTTACCGATTTACAAGAAAAACAAAATATGTCGGCCGAAATCGAATTTTAAAATCCACGTGGATCGGTTCAATAATGAGATATTTTTGAAATATACGCTACCTCGTATGACTAGATATCTTAGTTCTTTCTATTTTCGCTTATATTTTTGTATAACAAATCATTTTCTTTAAGGTTTGAATTCAATAAAAGTCGAGCTAATGGCGTGGTACGAAAAGTTTGTTTTTTCGCAACGATCCCTACTTCTGAGATGTTAAGGTATCACAAAGTTAAAGGATAGTATTGTAATATACGTTATCAATTAAAGTTTTATTCAACAAATATTCAGCTGTTTACCTAATAATCAAAAACATTACCGACCTTACACACAGATGCCTCGTTCCGAAGTGTCAACTGTCAACGGTGACAGACCGATAGTGACGTATCCATTCATTTACTATGACATTAAGCACCGTGTTGCCACTGCAATATTGATAGTCACGTTACTTAATGAACTAAGTGGGTCTATCTTCCAATGGTCGTACCGACCTGAAATTTGGCTCGAAGGTTTGTCTTTAGGTCGAAATAAAGTAAAAATCTGAAAACGGCCAAGTGTGAGTCAGTTTCGAAAACAACGAATGTGTAATTTTGTTCTACTATAAGTAGGTATGGAGTGGAAATGAGATAAGACTTATTTAAATTTAGATACATACCAATTTAAGACAATACATGTTTGTCTTAAAGACAAGAACAATAAAATTGTTCACCACTCTGTGTGTGTCTGTTGCGGGAACCGAACCCACGATTTACGAAGTACAAAGCAGGTCACTAGGTACACTAGGTGCGCTAAATCAGTCAAACAAAAATGAAAAGACTATTTTTTCTCGCATAGTCTAAATAATTTCTAATTTTACAACTAATAAAATCGCAGATTCAAGAACATGGAAATCATATATACTCTAAGATGGAATTATATATACTACTGCCCATCTCACCCTCCGATACGCCACGGGATGAGATGGGATGGTGCACTTCTAGGGCTACATAATAGGCCACGAATTATAATACCTACTGGTAGGTAGGTATTACCAAGTTATTAATTATCTATGTAGGTAGCGTACTTACAAACAGAATAAAGTACGTTATTGATGTATGTAATTATATGTAAGTAGGTACATTTTATAGGTGTAGGGAGCTAGTTTATTTGTAAAAATCACCTATAAATAAATAGTAAAATAGAATTAGACGCTTAGTATAAAGGGTATAGTATAAAGTACATACCTAAGTGGAATGAGACATTTCCTAAAGCAAAAGTGATAAAAAAATAATAAAGAACCTACACCTAACAAAAATAAATGAAATCCCATCAAAAACATAAATGTGAAAGGCTGCCAAGTTCGATACTATGGGAATGCTTCGCCTATAAAAGAAGTGAGATCTGAATAAGTTCCAAGTTCCATAAAAATACCTCAAATCATAAATAGTTATAGGAATGCACACTTGATTTCCAGCAGTTTTTAAGGCACATTTTGAATAAGTATCACGTTACATAGAAATACCTAAAATTATAATAGTCAGAGAAACGCACACCGGTTTTTTTAGCAGTTTCCTGATAACATTTATTATTTTCAGTACTTTTTAATGATGTAACTTGGCAAGTTTTAATAGAAAATTATATACTTGACACATTGCAGTCCAAAGGTGCCGATTCATTGCATTGAAAAGGTGTGTGGTGTGTGAAAACTTGCCAAGTAACATCATTAAAAAGTACTGAAAATAATAAATGTTATCAGGAAACTGCTAAAAAAACTGGTGTGCGTTTCTCTGACTATTATAATTTTAGGTATTTCTATGTAACGTGATACTTATTCAAAATGTACCTTAAAAACTGCTGGAAATCAAGTGTGCATTCCTATAACTATTTATGATTTGAGGTATTTTTATGGAACTTGGAACTTATTCAGATCTCACTTCTTTTATAGGCGAAGCATTCCCATAGTATCGAACTTGGCAGCCTTTCACATTTATGTTTTTGATGGGATAAAATTATACAAAAATCAACTTTGCTTTGTTACAGTGTTTCAGTAAATTAGGTACCTACATTAAATAGTTGGTGCACAACGAAGTTGATGAACAGAGATACCAGGAGTGCGCACTAGGCTAAGCCTGTATCGCGGGAGACCAGTTAACATTTACATGCACGATTTACAGGTCGACGAGATTAGAATGGAATGTTACAAAGTAAAATACTTATAAAAACAGAGCTTGAGGTTTATACGTGGGTAGATAAATAAATGATTATGATCAATAGGCATGGTGAATTTTTTCCATGTATGGTATCAATCGATTCGTTTTGTTGTGAGGATCAAATGTCTATATGGGGCCAATTGCGTTAAAGCAACACCAAAGTCAGAAATGAGACTTAAAGTCCGAGATTTGCATTTGTTTCTCAAAACGCTCTTAACAAAATGACGTGCAAAAGTGACGTCAAGATCACATAGTCGCCCTGTTTAAAGTATGGAAAAAATATGAAATTGCTATTTTTACAGTGAAATGTTGCGTTTATGTATAAGGTTGCTATACAATTTATTTTACAGTAAAATGTTAAAAATCTAATGGTATCATTGTTTTTTTTTAATTTTCGCACTTAAAAAAATCGTAAAATTTAGAAATTTTGCAGGCAATCTTTGAGCCATTTCAATAGAATTTATAAATTTTCACTTTAGTTGGATATATTCATCATTTTGCATCCTATCAACAAAATTTTATTGCATAATTCAACATGTGTCATCATGCCTATTATGTCTCTTTCCACCAATCTGATCAAGTTACTGACAATACTGACCTCACCTGTTATACGTTATCTATATTACGGTCGCGCAAAATTATACCTGTAAAGGCTTCTCGCAACCATGGACCATCAAGGTCTAGTGTAAGGGACGCAGCTATACGACAGAACGAGAACGCAATATCTAGGGCATAGCTGCGTCCCCATGATGGCCTATGGTGGAGAGCAGCCTTTAAGCGCTTTCACTGATTAATGTGTTGTGTCAATTAAAGTAACCCGTATGCTTGTTTCCAGAATGGAAATAAAACTAGAGGGCCAGGAGGTCCGACCAGTGAAGGAGCGCAAGAAGCACGACCGCTTCAACGGCATGAGCGAAGAGGAGGTGGCACGACGCACGCTGCCCGACCACCTCGCGGAGAACCTCGACATCATCATTGTGAGTACGATCGCCAACACAAACACCTCACTAGAGGGACAGGAGGTGCCGTCAGGAAGCAAGAAGCGCGGCCGCTTCAACGGCATGAATGAACGAGGAGGTGGCCCGACCACCTCGCGGAAAACCTCGACATCATCATTGTGAGTACGATCGTCAACACAAACACCTCACTAGATATCCAGGAGGTGCCGTCAGGAAGCAAGAAGCGCGGCCGCTTCAACGGCATGAACGAGGAGGTGGCCCGACCACCTTGCGGAAAACCTCGACATCATCATTGTGAGTACGATCGCCAACACAAACACCTCAGTAGAGGGCCAGGAGGTGCCGTCAGGAAGCAAGAAGCGCGGCCGCTTCAACGGCATGAACGAGGAGGTGGCCCGACCACCTCGCGGAGAACCTCGACGTCATCATTGCGAGTACGATCGCCAACACAAACACCTCATTAGAGGGCCAGGAGGTGCCGTCAGGAAGCAAGAAGCGCGGCCGCTTCAACGGCATGAACGAGGAGGTGGCCCGACCACCTCGCGGAGAACCTCGACGTCATCATTGTGAGTACGATCGCCAACACAAACACCTCACTAGAGGGCCAGGAGGTGCCGTCAGGAAGCAAGTAGCGCGGCCGCTTCAACGGCATGAACGAGGAGGTGGCCCGACCACCTCGCGGAGAACCTCGACGTCATCATTGTGAGTACGATCGCCAACACAAACACCTCACTAGAGGGCCAGGAGGTGCCGTCAGGAAGCAAGGAGCGCGGCCGCTTCAACGGCATAAACGAAGAGGTGGCCCGACCACCTCGCGGAGAACCCCGACGTCATCACTGTGAGTACGATCGCCAACACACACACCTCACTAGAGGGCCAGGAGGTGCCGTCAGGAAGCAAGAAGCGCGGCCGCTTCAACGGCATGAACAAGGAGGTGGCCCGACCACCTCGCGGAAAACCTCGACATCATCATTGTGAGTACGATCTCCAACACAAACACCTCACTAGATGGCCAGGAGGTGCCGTCAGGAAGCAAGAAGCGCGGCCACTTCAACGGCATGAACGAGAAGGTGGCCCGACCACCTCGCAGAGAACCTCTACATCATCATTGTGAGTACGATCGCCAACACACGGTTGAGCTTTGGTCTCCGCTTGACTCTTTACACTGACCACTTGACCAACGTCATCAACGAACCCGTTTTGGACGATAGCGGTGGCCGCTTTCCGGGCCGTTGTTATTGTCGCTGGTCGCGTACGTCCGGCGTCAAGTGAAGACCGAAGTCTCTGATCTCTTTGCACCTATGATTATATTGATTATACGTGACGTAGAGGGTCATAACGTTTTGTTTAGCATACATTACACTCCAAAACTCGTCATATACTAGCAACTGTTATTGACTGCTAAGATAAATAAAAAAATAAAAAACCGGCCAAGTGCGAGTCGGACTCGCGCACCGAGGGTTCCGTACAAACCTTTACAACTTAAAGGTATTATAGACCTGAGTATTTGATATGAATTTCAATTTAATACCTCTACGCGTTTACGAGGAAAAAGGTAGTAAGTTTAAAATTTTCAAAAATATTTACTGTATGATTTTACTAAAAATTTTCACTTTTCGTAATTTTTCCTTTGTCTGTACTATATGAAGTTTCTTCGTGCCAAGTTTCAAGTTTCTGAGTTTACGGGAAGTACCCTGTAGGTTTTGAGTTTCTTGCGAGTACTCAGTTTCAAAATATGCGACTTAAATTGCTATTTCTTTTGATTGCGTTGACATAAAAGTTTGGTTTTGCTACATTTGAAAGGTCCTATAGCCCTGAGTATTTGACATGAATTTCAATTTAATATCTCCACGCGTTTAGGAGAACAAAGGTAGTAAGTTTAAAATTTAAAAAACTGTTTTTTGTATGATTTTATTAAAAATGTCTACTTTTTGTAATTTTTCCATTGTCTATGCTATATGACGTTACTTCGTGCCAAATTTCAAGTTTCTGAGTTCACGGGAAGTACCCCGTAGGTTTTGCGAGTGCCGAAAAACTAAAATTTGCAGCATAAACGAATGTATCTTTTGATTGCGTTGGCTTTTGAGTTTGATTTTTTCACAGCTCCAAGGGACAATAGACCTGAGTATTTAGTATAAATTTCAGCTTGATACCTCCACGCGTTCCTGAGAAAAATGGTCTTGACAGACAGACAGACAGACAGACAGACAGACGGACAACAAAGTGATCCTATAAGGGTTCCGTTTTTTCCTTTGAGGTACGGAACCCTAAAAATTAAATAAAAATGATTTATTCGTTAACTTAAAACCTTTACAAAATTCAGGTTGGTGTCTCTTTTTAAGTATGCAAGATACCTGTGTCAAGAGACACCGCTCTTCCTTATTGGTTTGCTTATGCTAATAACAACCAAGATAGATAAATAAATAAATAAATATTATGAGGCAATCTTACTCAAATCGACCTACCCACGGTAAACTCAATATGCCTTGTGTTGTGGGTACTAGACGACGGAAAAAAAATTAACCACGCATTCCTGAGACCAAAAGAGGGAAAAAATATAATATGAGTTTAGGTCAATTTCGCCAAAAAAAATTATTTTTCTCTGTTTTTTGAATGTTTCTGGCACATGAAAGGTAAATGTTATTAATAAAATTATCGTCTAAAAGAAATGGTACATTTTTTTTGGAAAAAAAGAAAAACGTGTAACGTGTTTGGAAAGACGTGTAAACTATGCCCAATAGTGGCAACAACGCCATCACAAGGGCGTTTTGTGCTGAGTTATAATAAAAAGTGTATTTTTTATAAATTTGTATTAACTCTGAAACTAGGCGAATTTCAAAAAAGTTTATATGACATTTTTTTCTCTAAATAGGATCTAGAATATACTGTTAAAATCTTTACCTTTCTTCGTGGGCACCGTGTATACATAGAAAAGACCCAAACTCAGGAATAATTATCTGTGATAAACACACAAATAAATGCATGCCCTGTCCAGGATTCGAACCCGGGGCCTCATGCTTCGTAGGCAGGGTCACTACCGACAAAGCTAGACACGAATCAACTAGTCTAAGAAACTGAGTTTACCAACACTACAACACTAATTAGGACGGGGGTGGACTGATGACCTGGTAAAGGTCGTGGTATTAGTCTGTTGGATGCGGGTGTCACAGGACCGGTCATTGTGGCACTCTTTGGGGGAGGCGTTCAGCTGTTATGTTCAGCAGTGGAAGTCTTTCGGCTGATATGATGATGATTATGAATCAGGACCTTGTGTATAAATCGTCCCATTTGAAATTCACACCAGTGTACAAAAGTTCACGGAAAATTTAAATAATTTGTAAACACATCCTACATTGTTAGCGAAACGCGGAGTAAAGAAAAGTAGTCAGAATAACAGCTTTGTACAGGGTACACTACACTAGCGCGCGTCAAAATTATTCATTGGGAAGCTGGGGCTAATTGGACTTTTAATTTCTATATTGTGCTCATCCTCCAAGCTTTCGTCCCGGCTTTTTGCTACGGCTCTATTGAGCCTTGGGTTGGGGTCCGCTCGGCAACCTATTCCCAGGAATTGGCGTAGGAACTTTTACGAAAGCAACTACCATCTGACCTTCCAACCCAGAAGGGGAAACTAGGCCTTGTTGCGATTAGGTTCGGTTTCCTCACGATGTTTTCCTTCACTGAAAAGTGACTGGTAAATATCAAATGATATTTCGTATATTAAGTTCCGAAAAGTGGTACGAGCCGGGGTTTTCATCTATGAGCTCTCAGAAATTAAAGTACTCGACTGACTGGACAGCAAGCTTTTCTCTTCTAGAGGACTAAGGTCGCGCTTTTTATAAAAGCTTAACCACAAGTTAAAATTTCGCTGATTACGTCTTTTACTAACAACTATATTACATCAGCGAAATTGCATATTTCTCTGGGTGACTAATTTGGGTAGGTAAAATCACGTGTGAAAATATGGATGCATTAACGTGACAAAAATATGTAGCCACGACTCTGATATTACCAAGGCGTAGTTTTGGATAAGGTGCAGCGGGTCAATCTCGGCTGCGGGAAATTTTAATTAAATCAAAATATCATACGTGTTTAACATAATTAACTATAGTGCCATTTAAAGAGCGAAATAGCTCTTTTCCGCTATCCGGATGTAGATGGAAATATAGTTAATGATGTAAAACACGTAAAATGTTGCAATTTAGTTTCAAGTTTTCCCGCAGTCGAGATTGTCCCTCTGGTGCTCACATGTTATGTCACATTAAATGTATCCAAAAATTATAAAAAAAAATAGAATCGTTTATTTAACATTATTACGTCAAAATAAAAGATACAAAGATAATATTAATCCACAATGCAGGCTTCGTCCAGATTCCCATCACACAAACATCTGCAACATGCTTCGTCAAATTCACAGTACAAATCAACAACAGGTTTCGTCAATGACACAACCTCTAAACATAAATACAAATAAAATTCTACTCCATTAGACCCCACCCCGATACTCACCCGGCCCAAACGTACCAAAAATAGTGGCAGCACTGAACAGCCAGCGAAATTCGTTGCGACCCATATTGGATACATATTTTCAGACGTGACCGTATGTTACTCTGACTACGTTTCTCGACTCTGTGGTCAAAGACTTCCGCGCTAAAGTATTGTGCGCTGCGCATCCATATTCATTCGACTCCTGACCCTGAATGTGACCTTACACTAACAGCAGTTCCATAAGGTCACAACCAGAACCATATCTTCATTTATTGACTATGCTGCTGTATACACCAGTGCCATGGCATCCACCTCAACATCATCCTCCTAGCGTTTGTCCCGGGTTTTGCCATGGCTCAATTGAGCCTGGGGTCCGCTTGGCAACCTGGCAATGTATTGGCGTAGGCACTAATTTTTACGAATGCGACTGCCCTGACCTTCCAACCTAGAGGGGAAACTAGGCCTTATTGGGGTCCGGTTTCCTCGAAATCTACTGCTAAATATTAAATGATATTTGGTTGATAAGTTCCGAGAGACTCAGTGGTAGGAGGTTTGAACCCGAGACCTCCGGATTGAAAGTCTGTCTTACCGCCAGGATACCAGCGCTTTTATCAACCGACTTCAAGATTTCGAAGGAGGAGATTCTCATTCTCAATTCCTCGGCCATATATATATTTTTTTATGTATGTTCACCGATTATTCAAAGACGGCGGACCGATTTGGATTTTTTTTTTGTTTGAATGAGTATACTTCACAGTTGGTCCCATTGTCATCAGGTCAGGATGCAATGATGGGATCCTGGAGAAATCGAGGGAACTCTTCAAATATTATAGGCACACTTATAGTGATTTGAGTATTTTTTACAGCAGCTCGAGCATTTGCTTTTGGAAAGGTGGAGGCTAGGTAAAGTCGGTTCTTTTTTGTTTAAAATAATTTAATAGGTACATAAAACTGAAATTTATAAACACGTTTGTGGCAAGTAAGCATACTGCCCGCCCGAGAATCAACTCGGGTTCTTACCAAGCAATTGCCGTAGCCAATAAAAAAAATGCCTGTTTTTTTATTCCATATCATCAAAAGATTCGTGACTCCGAGTATAAATACAGTCTGTTATACCAGTTCCTTTACTTGAGGTACCGCATAATACGCTTTCCCGCGTAAGACGCGTTTATGGCTGGGTCTCTTCAAAATCGTCTTAAGATAGTTTTACTGTAACATGAAAATTAAGAATCGCCAGGAAGGATGAGGTGAATGATTTGATTACGCACACAGCTATATCAGGTACTGATTGCCAAAAAGCGAATGAATGAAATGAATGAGTGAAGTGAATGTAAAGCCGTGGTCCGAATCACACTTACAACGCTCACAACGCTAACAGTGCTGATAGTCGGTCCGAATCATTAGCGCGCTCAAGGCCGCGTAAGTAGCGTTTTGATTCGGACCACCGTAAACGGCTGCGTGAGCGCTGTCAACGTCAATTTAATGAAAATCATGTGTCAAACTTATGCCAAATGTCAACTTGACGTTTGTGCTCAAGTTGCTTACGCCTAGGACCGTGAGCACTGTAAACGCTGTCAAGTGATATTATTCAATGACGTCACGACATCTATGTTGGCGTTGTGAGCGTGATTCGGTCCGCCCGTTAGCGCGCTGTGAGTGCTGTAAGCGTGATTCGGACCACAGCTTACATGTAATTAAGAGCACGATATATTTTTGAAAATAAGGCGGAATAAACAGTACACTAATATCGAATCTTTATTTATCAATCAAATACCTCTTCATTTAAATAAAACTAATTGAAAGAGACAAAGTTTCGAATATAATTGCGAACATAAAATTATATACTTAATACAAGAGATGTGTTTTACATAAATGAGATTTATTATTCTAAAAAAAACTTAAAGTATAACCTAAAAGGAAATTTGTCAACTTAGGGCCGGTCGCACCAAACCATCTGTTAACGCCAACGTCATCGTTAAAAAAATCTTGTATGAAAAGTTACTACACTACGGTCTTCACGGCACCACGTCTTCTTATTTTATATGTCTATGATCAGTATCCTATTAAGTAACCTTTTTTTAAAGAAACGCTTATTAATCAAGGGGTCAAATTAAACCAGAATAGACCTCAACAATAAAAACCGGTATAATTAATAGACCCGCATTCAAACTAAAAATCTGTGTTTGATTTGACATCGATTTAATTCTATCAGGTTCGTAAATCCGAAATGCCGCCGTAGGGACTGCGAAGCGAACGTTCCCTTCCACGACCTCTCGTCCAGACGCCCTCTGCTGTCACGTTCGCTCACGCTATCAGCGCTATAATACCTATATAACTACTAGTATACAACCTTTTATATAGTTTGACGGTTGACAATTTACTTTTTAACGTCATGTCTATGCCTAGTCGGTAGTGAACCTGCCTACGAAGGAGGTCCCGGGTTCGAATCCTGGTCAGGGCATTTATTTGTGTGTTTATCACAGATTTTTTTTCCTGAGTTATGGATGTTTTTAAGTACTTATCCATATTTATCTATTATATATATCGTCGTCTAGTACCCATCATAACACAAGCCTTATTGAGCTTACCGTGGGCCTAGGTCGATTTGTGTAAGATTGTCCTATAATATGTATTTATTTATTTTTATTTATTTATATTACTTGCTTCTTTTTAGAATTCCGTATTCAACTAGGAGTTACTTTCTCCATCTCCGTCTGTTCGTCTGTCCGTCCGACCGCGGCTTAGCTCGGTGATCGTTAGTACTAAAAAAGTGAAGTTTGGTGTGAGAACGTGTATTAATCTCGCCAAAAATACACAAAAACCTTTGAGTTATCCCAAAAAAAAATCATTTAATAGTAAAAGGACGTAAGTGCCGCGAAGTAGGTATCCCATAGAAGTAATCCTTCAGTTGCCGGCCCGTTACAATACGTGCTCAGGGTGTACTAACTACGGAACCCTACATCGGAGCATGAGCCCGACATGCTCTTGGCCGCTTTTTTGAACAAGGTGCCCGAATCCCTGGTCAAAGCTTATGACATAGAACAGGGTTGTGTAACCAGTGAGGCTCGGCCCACTTGGGGGGCGTAGAGTGATCCAAGGGGGGGGCGCCGCGAGCGCCTCCAGATTTAAACTGTATAAGGGCTGTACCAAGGCACGGACGGTGCTTGGTTTTGACTTACCATTTCAGACCCTAGGGGGGCGCTGTATTTTAGCATAACGTTGGGTGAGGCGCATAGGGTAAAAGGTTGGAAGCCCCTGAAATAGAAAAGGCTTTGCATTGAATGTACCTAATTCGTCATTACAGCTAGTATCAAAACCGGCCAAGTGCGTGTCGGACCACGCATAATGGAGGGTTCCGTAGCTTCAATGGAATAAGAACCAGACTTATGCCAAAAGGTCGTATCTGATGCCTATGAAAGAAGTTTTTTTGTATTCAAAATAATTTTCCTAAAAAGTTTATCATAATGCGCATCTTCTCAAATTTTTTCATATTTTTTGCACATACGGTTCAAAAGTTACAGGGGGGGGGGGGGACGCTATTTTTCCGACTTTCGAAGCGATTATTTCCGAAAATATTTACATTATCAAAAAATGATTTTGATAAACCCCTATTCATTTTTAAATACCTATCCAACAATATATCACACGTTAGGGTTGAAATGAAAAAAAAAAAATCACTCCCCACTTTACGTATAGGAAAGGTACCCTAATAAAACATTTTTTTCCACTTTTCATTTTACCACTTTGTCGGCGTGATTGATATACATATTAGTACCAAATTTCAGCTTTCTAGTGCTAACGGTCACTGAGAATATCCGCGGACGGACGGACGGACAGATATGGCGAAACTATAAGGGTTCCTAGTTGACTACGGAACCCTAAAAATGTTATCGAACGAGCGGAGCGTAAGCGAAGCAACAACTTCTGGCTACTGGGACGTCTCGACATTTCGATGGCTTTTTGATTTTGAGAGTTTGTTCCGTGATAACTTTAGTAAAGCTTATTTGATCATCAATATCATCATGAAATTTGTTGGGGTTATAGGTAGCAGAGATATATATAATTTAATAGTTCGTATATGAGCAGGATCGACCAAGGGGTTGTGGAGCTAGAAGGCGCGAAAAAATCATCATAAGGGTCTTGTTATATTGGTCATCTCGTTTGCAAGGAAATCGCGAGTTCTGAGTTCGAGGCGGACTACTAGTGTATCAAGGAACCAACTCAGTTATTTCGGTACAACGCCACATGCATGATGTACACGCTACTCTACTATTAGTCTGGTTACTCTAACCAATACTTACTATTCCAAAGCAGTAAGGTCGATAATTAAGGACGTAAGCGTGAGAACATGCCATGTCGCAGCCGTGTACTTATACGGACGAGACACGTGGTATCAACCCTCGGCAGGTGACGTAATTATTGGGCTGGCATTGTGCCTTCACTACACAGCGGTGCGAAGCAATCTTTATCGCTCGTGCAACATTAATGTGATGGAGATGTATGTAGGTTAGATGAATTACGACGTCGAAGTTTGTGGTAGCCTTATCCTACTCCGTGCCACTCTACGCGTCCCGAGATCGTCGAAATGTATTTAAACTACGTCCACTTGTACAGTTTGGACAATCCTTTTTTAGGGTTCCGTACCTCGAAAGGAAAAAACGGAACCCTTTTAGGATCACTTTGTTGTCCGTCCGTCCGTCCGACCGTCTGTCAAGACCCTTTTTCTCAGGAACGCGTGGAGGTATCAAGCTAATATTTATATCAAATACTCAGGTCTACTGTCCCTTAGAGCTGTGAAAAAATCAGACTTCTAAGCCAACTCAATCAAAAGATACAGTATACAGTACAGTGCGGTATACCGTTTATACCGCAAATTTCCGCAATTTTTCGAAACTCGCAAGGGAATCAAAACCTACAGGGTACTTCCCGTGAACTCAGAATCTTGAAATTTGATACGAAGCAACTTCTTATAGCACAGATAAAGGAAAAATTGCGAAAACCGTAAATTTTTAGTTACATCATATAATAAAAATATTTTTAATAATTTTAAAGTTACTACCCCTATATACCTACAGGTTTGTACGGAACCCTCGGTGCGCGAGTTCGACTCGCACTTGGCCGGTTTTTTTTTGTTTGATAGGGTATACTTGACAGTTGATCCCATTGTCATCAGGTCAGGATCTGATGATGAGTTCCGGCGGAAATCGAGGGAACACTTTAAACATTTGAATATTTTTTACAGTAGAATAATATATAAGTGCTTTAGCATAAGCTATTGGAAAGGTGGAGTAAATAATAAAATAAATATAATGGGACAATCTTACACATCAACTTAGTTCCACAGTAAGCTCAATAAGGCTTGTGTTATGGGTACTAGTCGACGATATATATATAACAGATATATACATATAAATATTTAAATATATAGAAAACATCCATAATTCAGGAACAAATATCCGTGACAAACACTCAAATAATTTTAAACAAAAAAGAACCGACTTCACTAAGCATCCACCTTTCCAAAAGCAAATGCTCGGGATACTGTAAATAATTTTAAACAAAAAAGAACCGACTTCACTAAGCATCCACCTTTCCAACACCAAATGCTCGATCTGCTGTAAAAAATACTCAAATCACCATAGGTGTGCCTATAATAGTTGAAGAGTTCCCTCGATTTTTCCAGGATCCCATCATCAGATCCTGACATGGTTACAATGGGACCAACTGTGAAGTATACGCTTTCAAACAAAAAAAGAATTTTCCAAATCGGTCCAGCCGTCTTCGAATAATCGGTGAACATACATAAAAAAAAAAAAAAAAAAAAATAGCAAAAACAAAGATTCCGACGAATTGATAACCTCCTCCTTCGAAATCTTGAAGTCGGTTGAAAATACTCAAATCACTATAGGTGTGCCTATAATAGTTGAAGAGTTCCCTCGATTTCTCCAGGATCCCATCATCAGATCCTGACTTGGTTACAATGGGACCAACTGTGAAGTATACTCTTTCAAACAAAAAAAGAATTTTCCAAATCGGTCCAGCCGTCTTCGAATAATCGGTGAACATACATAAAAAAAAAAAAATAGCAAAAACAAAGATCCCGACGAATTGATAACCTCCTCCTTCGAAATCTTGAAGTCGGTTGATAAATGGGACCTCCTTGCTTTGTAGGCAGGGTCACTACCGACTATAACAAGGTACTAGGCTAGGAGACCGTTAATTATTTTCATAAAACTCATATTTCTTTAGAGGTATGTTCCAAAATCGCGAT
Organism: Pammene aurita; assembly: GCA_947086415.1. Classification (NCBI taxonomy): domain Eukaryota; kingdom Metazoa; phylum Arthropoda; class Insecta; order Lepidoptera; family Tortricidae; genus Pammene; species Pammene aurita. Next base: position 4,008,582 of record OX352315.1, on the reverse strand, counting down.
AACCTCGACGTTGGCACGAAAGGGCGAGCCATAGCTATCGCACTTTTGATCGGCCCTATTTCAGGAGAAATCCATAATGGTAGCTATCGAAGGTGACAGATCGCTCCGCGTACGTGAAATGTATTGGCTACGCAGCACCGTGACGTACGTAACGTAACCGCAGACGCACGTAGACGGGTAGCAACGCGGCATATACGCCAACAAACTTTAGAAGACGGGTATACTTATGTTTTTTTTATACCACGACGGTGGCAAACAAGCATACTGCCCGAAGTGAATATTTTTTTGAAATAATCGCTTCGAAAGTCAGAAAAATTGTGTCCCCCCCCCTGTAACTTTTGAACCGTAAGTCCAAAAAATATGAAAAAATTTGAGGAGATGCGCCTTATCATATACTTTCTACGATAATTGTTTTGAACATATCGGTTTAGCCATTTTTGAGTTATCTCTAAAATACTTCTTCCATAGGCATCAGATACGACCTTTTGGTATTAGTTTGCTTCTTATTCCATTGAAGGTACGGAACCCTCCTATGCGTGGTCCGACACGCACTTGGCCGGTTTTTATTTATTTTGGGCGACAAAAAAAACTTCTTATTGCAATTCTTGTCTGCAATTTAGATACTTATTTATTAAATCTACAAGAAGGCTGAAAAGGCTGGTACAGTCACCGGCAATAGTATCTTCCTACACGAAGGCCGTTAAAATATGTGACACTCTCTTATTGGCCCTACAAATACGAGCATGTCACATATTTTTGCGGCCTTCGTGTAGGAAGATACTATTGACGGTGACTCTACAGTCTCTTGCCATATATTCAGGGTTGGCTTAATCGTCCCCAACCCAAAAAAACCCACTGGGTTAAATTGGGTACAACCCAGCTGAAAAAACCCGTGGGTTTTTGACAAAAGTGGGTGTTTTAAATAAATTGACTTAAGAAATCTGATTTAAGCTGTATATAGTCTTAAATTATATAATGGTTACCTACTACTTTATATATTCTTGTATTTTTTGGTGAAACTTAATATTTGGGGTTTAGTTTATCATATTTATTAAGTAGGTAGTAGCCAACCAATATATAATTCATCATCATCATCCTCCAATAATAAACTTGAAGCCAGACTGGCGATTTCCCCAACCGACAGAAAACACATGCCATATTATTCAGTTATAAAAATATTTGGTAGAAAAAATGCAATAAAATTAAATGCATTTAAATCTAAATTCAAACAAAAAACTTTATTATCCCGAAATAACCCGAAAAAACCCGAAATAACCCAGTGGATAGATATTTTTTGAAAAAACCCGGGTTTTTGCCAACCCTGCATATATTGCACCAAAAGCCGCAAAAAATAGTATGCCACGCTTTTCCAGCTCTACAAATAATATTGTCAGTTATTTTTGCGCGCTTTGATGTGTAAGATATTGTTGCTGGACATACACATAAATCAATAAATATTGTAGGACAACCTTACTCAAACCGACCTAGTCCCACAGTAAGCTCAATAAGGCTTGTGTTGTGGGGACTAGACGACGATATATAATATATATAAAACTTAAATACATAGAAAACATCACACTTAGGTACAAATATCTGTGATAAACACACAAATAAATGCCCTTACCGGGATTCGAACCCGGGACCACCTGCTTCGTACGCAGGGTCACTACTGGGCTAGGAGGCCGTTAACTATTTGTTCGATACAAATGTAAAATCCATAACAGCCTCCTAGCCCAGTCGGTAGTGACCCTGCCTACGAAGCAGGAGGTCCCGGGTTCGAATCCTGGTCAGGGCATTTATTTGTGTGTTTATCACAGATATTTGTACCTGAGTTATGGATGTTTTCTATGTATTTAAGTATTTATATATATCAATCTATTATATATATCGTCGTCTAGTACCCACAACACAAGCCTTATTGAGCTTACTGTGGGACTAGGTCGGTTTGTGTAAGATTGTCCTATAATATTTATTTATTTATTATTTATAACGGTAGGTATCGAAGGGTGTGACAGATCGCCCACATTCACGTCGCCCGTGAAATGTATTGGCTACGCGGTAACGTTGTGACGCAATGAGTAACCGACGCATTAGGTGGAGTGGAGACTTCGAGCAACAGCTGAGCTGTGATGAGCGTAAGCGAAGTGAGTTCTTACAAACAACTTCTGGTACTGGGACGTCTCGGCATTTCGATGGTTTTTTGATTTTCAGAGTTTGTTCCGCGATAACTATGTAAGTCTCAGTGGGTCAGACCAATGAGCACGTATCCCAGGGTCGCGAGTTCGAGTCTCGCTTGAGGCAGTGGATTTTTCTTTATTTCTAAACATGTGGTATCGTTAGCAGACGTTCTGCTTAATACAAAATTAATTGAATTCACCAGTCTATTTTCTTAATTTTGTGTTTTATATGTATATTAAGTTCGTAACCCATTTTATAACGATTTTTCATTTTTCAGATCGGCATCAACCCCGGTTTGTTTGCGGCCTACAAGGGGCACCATTACGCGGGTCCCGGCAACCACTTCTGGAAGTGTCTGTACCTGTCCGGGTTGACAAGAGAGCAGATGAGCGCCGATGAAGATTATAAGGTAGGTTTAAAATCACTGGGTTGCACATAGGGTTGCCAGGCCCGAAAAGATAAAAGCCGACCTCTGCGCTCACCCTAAAAGCCGAACGTAACTTTTTATTAACTACAAGGTGCCCGCGAGGAAACAGAAAAAATTTAACCACGCATTCCTGAGGTCATAAGAAGGAAAAAACATTATACAAAAACTTTTTGAATGTTTTTATTCATAATAAGTAAAATGTTCTTGGAAAAATTATGAATTGGTGCATTTTTTTTCCTAAAAGCTAGTTTATTCAAATTGTTCCCTGTCACTTTGATATCTGTTAATAAGGACGTCTAGACTAGGCCTCGTAGTGGTGACATTGCCATCAAAACGGGATTTTGCACTGAAACTGAAACACAATAAAAAATATATATTTTTTAAATTGGTATGAACTCTGAAACTAGGCGAATTTCAAAAAAGTTTATATGACTTTTTTATCTCTAAATACAATCTAGAATTTACTGTCAAAATCTTTCCGTTTCGTCGCGCGCACCGTGTATATCGTGGGTTTGCTTGCGCTCGACTTTCGTCTCGCGCTGTTCGCGCATCTGTCAGGCGAATAGCCTAACAAAGCCGGACAGGCCAAACCAACAAATATTCGACCGGACACGTCTGTAAAAACCAAAGCCGGACACCTGGCAACCCTAGTTGTACAGTCGCCATCAAATATATCGGAGCGGCCAAGGTGGTCACAAATTAACAGCCTCTATTGTTAAGGCGATAAAGTCCATGTTCAGATTTTGAGTACCATGGCCGCTGTGATAGATTTGATGGCGACTGTACATATACATCTCAACCTGACATACGTTTATGGGGCACAATTGTGACTCGGCAACCACGTCTGGAAGTGTCTACAATTTTATTCTTATTCAAATCGATTTGAATAAGAATAATTCTTGCACTCGTTATTTAAAATATAAATGAATGGGAATAAATCATGTGATTCTTATTCTAATTGGGATTAATCCAAATAACGTTTTATTCAATTAAATAGTTATTTGGAATTTTTATTTTTAATTAAATATTATTTATTTTCATAAATACAGTCAAACACTTACTAAACCTAAAAGCTATAGTCATTAATTACTACCGTCCCTTGTCGTTTCCGGTGCAAAAGTGCCCATAACGCTCGAGGCATTACCGCGCTGGATAGCTATGGACAGAGCCTTTGCACCAGAAACGATTCGGAGCGGGGGTCCTCTCCCTTTTGTCTAAGCCGATGGCCTATGTCTCGCACAAGCCTTTTCGCGTCTGCCCCCCAACATTTGGAATAAAGTTATTTTTGTGTTACAAAGCATTTGTTCCGGCTTTTGCTATGGCTCAATTGAGCCTGGGGTCCGCTTGGCAACCTTATCCCAATTCATGGTGTAGGTGTAGGCACTAGTTTTTACGAACGCGATTGGTATCTGACCTTCCAAACGAGAGGGAAACTAGGCCTTATTGGGATTAGGTCTGGTTTCCTCACGATGCTTTCTTTAACTGAAAAACCCAGACTACATCTTTATTCGCGGAACATTATTTAAAATAAAATTCATGATTAAATTTATTTCTGTAAGAATTAATACGTACACGGCGGAAAGAAGTTGATATCTCGAGAAAAAAAATTGAAGAAATTTGAACTTAAAATGTCATTTACATTGGGTTCAAATTTCTTCAACTTTGAATATCGAGATATCAACTTCCAGCCGTGTATGGAAAATATCTTTATTAAATTTCTCGCATATTAATGATTCCCGACCAAATTTTTTCGAATAAAATATTAACGGGAATAAAATCGACATGAGTTTATTTTTAATAATATAATTCTCAAATAACACTGCCCTTTAATATAAAGGAGCATTCACTATGTTGACGACGAAAGGGACAAGAGAATCCTCCGTCGTCATCACACTGAGCTTTCTGGCAACCTTACTCACCAGCAGGACAGCACAGCACTATGAGTAGTCTTCCTATTTCAATTAAATAATAACAATTTTATTTTACAGTTACTCAACTTCGGCATCGGTTTCACGAATATGGTGGGCCGCGCGACCAAAGGTTCAGCCGACCTGACTCGGCGGGAGATCAAGGAAGGTTCCGCGGCCTTGCTGGACAAGTTACGCGCCTTCCGCCCTAAGGTACGGTTCATGAACAAAAGTAACTTCGGTGTATGGTTGACGAATATGAAGTAGCGACCAAAGATTTAGCCGAACTGACGAATTAAGATTTCAAATTTAACTTTTGATTAACAAATTAGAATAAGTAGGTAAACATTATAATGTCATATGGCGATTTGGGCATATTCATAGGCCTTCGACAGGCAATGCAATTTAAATTTATTTATAAATAGACGCTCAGTGTCAATATTTCTAGATTCCTCAGGTATTTTGTTGTAGATTATAGGCTTAGCAGTTTTCTTTAGCCCTTGTTCTGGAATAGCCAAACCTGGTTTCCTCCTGGCGGAGTTACTCCGTGCCTACAATAGATAATAGTACATTACAGCAGAGGCCCAGAAAATATGGATTACCGGCCAAGTAGGTATAGACGGCCTAGCGTAGCGAAGCCAGATAGGAATACGAGGCCGAGAATGGGAAAACAAAAAATTGGCTGCCTACTAGTAAACCAAACTGTAGTTAAACACCACATGGACCAGAGCAGAAATCATAATAAGGAAATTGATTGTTTTCAATAGTAAACATATTATTGGTAAACAATCGTTATGGGCGAAGATGCTATCAGTGTTTATTGTGGTTTAGTGTTGATAGGTATTTGGTCAGAGGGTAAAATACCGATTAATCTCAACAAAACTCAACGTTTCCACAAAAGCATTACGTAACATGGTATGGCTCATAAAATTTGCCTCACTACGAATGGCTACGTAATGTGACATTGGAAAACAAAATTAATCTTGAGGAAATGAGAAAACAAGAATAGTATTAATAAGAATAAATGGAACTATGTACCTACACCGGTGAGTAAACGCATACGAATTAACGTTACGCCATTTTCGCCACACGGCCATATACGGAACTAAACATAAATAATTTTAAACAAAAAAGAACCGACTTCACTTAGCATCCATTTCCAACAGCAAATGCTGAAGCTGCTGTAAAAAATACTCAAATCCCTATAGATGTACAGTCACCGGCAATAGTATCTTCCTAATACACGAAGGCCGCAAAAATATGTGACACGCTCTTATTTGTAGGGCCATAATAGCGTGTCACATATTTTTGCGGCCTTCGTGTAGGAAGATACTATTGCCGGTGACTGTACCTATAATAGTTGAAGAGTTCCGGCGATTTCTCTAGGATCCCATCATCAAATCTTGACCTGGATACAATTTTCCAAATCGGCCCAGCAGTCTTCGAATAATCGGTGAACATACATTAAAAAAAATTGCAAAAAAAAAAAAGGTCCCGACGAATTAATAACCTCCTCCTTCGAAATCTTGAAGTCGGTTGATAAATATTTGTCAAAAAAATATTTTTTTACATACAAGCTTTTAACACTGATTGTACTTTTCTTGCATTGTACAATTCGGTGGCCCCGTCGCTATCGCTCTTGCATATTCTTTTGGCAATGATATAATCTAATTATTTATATAATTTCTCATAATATTGCATTAAACCCAAAACGCTAGGATTTGTTTTCTTGAAGTGGTTTGCATGCTTTGACCTCCATCAATTAATAGTTGCCAGATGCCCGGATCTAGAAATAAGCATAGTATAGCAAACTAACTAGAAGGGTTTCGTTGCGTTTTTTATCCTATGGCTACATGTCACTGGTATTGGCATTTCTTCAATGGGATATTAGTAGCGGGAAAGCAGATGATAAAGAAAATCCAGTGAGTGCTGTGAGGTACAGCTGGTACAGATGGAACAGTGCAGCTGCCAAGTTTGTTACTCTTTTAGCACTACCCAGGGATCACGTGTAGGGTTGTCTAAGGTGTTTCCTACGGACGCAGAGTAACATTGATCCCCAGTTAAGGAAGATGCTACAGCCGGTGACTGTACTGATACATACTATGGAACTAGAGTTTTATCTTGTGTATTTTTTGTAAACCAACAATAAATTTATTTAGGCATAATAACCAAACATTACTTAAATGCACAGCGCAGGTTTCGTCAAAAAGGATACAAAACGACATTCGCAACAAACTTCGTCCAATCTACACCAATAATAATCTGCCACAGGCTTCGTCAAAAGTGTACAAGACAAAATCCGCAACAAGCTTTGTCAAAAACCTACCGAGACGACACGTACCCGGGGCAAACGTTCTAAAAACGCTGGGCGCATTACCGCACTGCCAACGATATTTGCTGGCTTTTCTTGTGTATTAATGTCGGTGTGTGACGTTGCAGGTGGCGGTGTTCAACGGCAAGCTGATCTACGAGGTGTTCTCCGGCAAGAAGGACTTCTGCTTCGGCAAGCAGCCCGACACCATCGCCGGGACTAACACGGTAAATAGTAGTTTATGTAACTGTTACGTAATAAGGGTCCTTAAAACATGAGTGTGGTTTTATGAAATGAGCCGCAGGCGAATTTCATAATAAGATCACACCAGTGTTTTAAGGCCTAATTACGTACAGTTGCATACACTGCTTTATCTACACTCATATTATATATATTAAATTAAGTGTTCGGAAACCATAGAATGACCGCCATTGTACCGTCATGGCCAACTCGATTGTGCCAGCGCTCGCGCGGGACCAATCGAGTTGGCCATGGCGGTAACATTATGTTATCAAATTCGATGTTCCAAATTTGAAACTCATTGCTTAACAATATTTGAGCATGCAAAGTTAAAATTACGTTACTGCCGCAGATAAGAAACTTATCATAGTTAAATCGTTTGTTGTAATGCTTGTCATTGTCTACGGTTTTTGAACGCATTTTAGAGTACTTACAGTATGAGTGTAGATAAACACTATTTATGGCGTATCTCGATTCGTAAACCCATGTCTTAGACATACTAGCCATAGACCTGTCATGGTAATAACACTAATAACAATTCCAAGATTGAACGGGATGGTCTTATTACACTTTCAATAGGTCCTTGTCATAGTCTCACGTTTTTTTATTACCCTCCACGCCACTTATTTTAGCAGTGGAGGGTCACAAACAGATTATAATTCGCGATTTCTTCAAGAATTTCTGTGTTTACTACGAGAAAACCTGATATTTTTCTTAGAAATGGTAAATTGTTTTGTTTTGTGCTGTAGAAGTGATTATATCGTCATCTATGTATATCCCTTACGGTAGTACGCGTGTGCGAAATCTAGTTAAATTCTTGTTTGAGACCCATGTCTACCTGTTCGCTGTGTGCGTTATTGTGGCGCCATCTCATGGGCCAGGGCTTAATCTTTGTTTTTTCTTTTTTATGAATGGCTTATACTCCTTGTTATATGAAATACAAATAATTTATTGAGAAAAGTATAGTACACTGTTGGTACAATGTTGGCTGACCGAGTTGATGCACCATAGGTGATGTCAAATATTTTGAAATTGATATTAACAAGAGCCCTTTGCAGTCTTCTGCATATCTTATCACATGCACTTTTAGTACACCTTCGCATCCGCTAAAATTTTTAATTTTTTTTTCTATTTTACTTTGTCTATAATAATGATCTTCCCATAATAATTTGTTTAATATCTTCCGTATTTTACATCATTAACTACATTGCAATTTATATCCGGATAGCGGAAAAAGCGCTTTTGCGTCTTCGCCACTCTAGTCAATGATACAAATTCACGGAAAATATTTTGATGTAGTTGAAGCTTCTCGCAGTCAATATCGCCCCTTTGTACTTTATTTACTTACTTTCCAAAAGCAAATACCCGAGCTACGGAATAAAATGCTCAAATCACTACAGGTGTGCGTATAATATTTGAAGAGTTCCCTCGATTTCTCCAGGATCCCATCATCAGGTCTGACCTGATGACAATGTGACCCAACTGTTAAGTTTCCTTTCAAACAAAAATATAATTTTCCTAATCGGTCTTACATAAAAATAAGCAAAAACGAAGATCCCTACGAGTTGAGAACCTCCTCCTTCGAAATCCTGAAGTCGGTTGAAAACTCACGAACAAATGCACAATAGTGTTCTTACTTTTTCCTCTAACAACAGAGAACATGCGTGAAAAATATTTAATTGAATTTGTTCCATAAACACGTTCAACAACCCCAAATTAATATAAATAAGTGGAAATCCGTAATAATTTTTAACAGTTTTTTTAAAGATATTGCGGTTTAAAAACGTAAAATTTTAGGCATTTTTTTTATACCTCAAATGTATTTTCGAAACTTCAGTTCGATTACTTATGTTCTAAGAAGAGAAAAAATGTATGACAACTATATAGCTAAACGCATTTTTTCGTGCCTAAAATTACAAAAATCTTCCAAAAACTTGTTCCTTCCAAAAAGTTTTCTGCAACTTTGTGATCGGTGACGTCACAAACCTCACACTTTTTGTATGGGGCGTTTTGACGCGCGGCGCAGACGCCTAACGTATTTTCACATTTTTGACGTTTCAGGGTTATCATAGATAGTAGGTTTATTAAAGACATTTGAATCGACAGGGAAATAGAATCGAATGACGTCTTCCTAATTGTAAGATCCGTGATCGTTTCCAGTACATGTGGGTGATGCCGTCCTCGTCAGCGCGCTGCGCCCAGCTCCCGCGCGCCGCCGACAAGGTGCCCTTCTACGCGGCGCTCAAGAAGTTCCGCGACTACCTCAACGGCCTCGTGCCGCACATCGACGAGGCCGAGCTCATCTTCCCCGACAACACCTCCCGCCGGCCGCAGGAGGAGATGGAGATACGCAGGTAACTAACACACGAGTGTAGTGGCGCGACTACAGCGGCCTCGTGCCGCACATCGACGAAGCCGAGCTCATCTTCCCCGACAACACCTCCCGCCGGCCGCAGGAGGAGATGGAGATACGCAGGTAACTAACACACGAGTGTAGTGGCGCGACTACAGCGGCCTCGTGCCGCACATCGACGAGGCCGAGCTCATCTTCCCCGACAACACCTCCCGCCGGCCGCAGGAGGAGATGGAGATACGCAGGTAACTAACACACGAGTGTAGTGGCGCGACTACAGCGGCCTCGTGCCGCACATCGACGAAGCCGAGCTCATCTTCCCCGACAACACCTCCCGCCGGCCGCAGGAGGAGATGGAGATACGCAGGTAACTAACACACGAGTGTAGTGGCGCGACTACAGCGGCCTCGTGCCGCACATCGACGAGGCCGAGCTCATCTTCCCCGACAACACCTCCCGCCGGCCGCAGGAGGAGATGGAGATACGCAGGTAACTAACACACGAGTGTAGTGGCGCGACTACAGCGGCCTCGTGCCGCACATCGACGAAGCCGAGCTCATCTTCCCCGACAACACCTCCCGCCGGCCGCAGGAGGAGATGGAGATACGCAGGTAACTAACACACGAGTGTAGTGGCGCGACTACAGCGGTCTCGTGCCGCACATCGACGAGGCCGAGCTCATCTTCCCCGACAACACCTCCCGCCGGCCGCAGGAGGAGATGGAGATACGCAGGTAACTAACACACGAGTGTAGTGGCGCGACTACAGCGGCCTCGTGCCGCACATCGACGAAGCCGAGCTCATCTTCCCCGACAACACCTCCCGCCGGCCGCAGGAGGAGATGGAGATACGCAGGTAACTAACACACGAGTGTAGTGGCGCGACTACAGCGGCCTCGTGCCGCACATCGACGAGGCCGAGCTCATCTTCCCCGACAACACCTCCCGCCGGCCGCAGGAGGAGATGGAGATACGCAGGTAACTAACACACGAGTGTAGTGGCGCGACTACAGCGGCCTCGTGCCGCACATCGACGAAGCCGAGCTCATCTTCCCCGACAACACCTCCCGCCGGCCGCAGGAGGAGATGGAGATACGCAGGTAACTAACACACGAGTGTAGTGGCGCGACTACAGCGGCCTCGTGCCGCACATCGACGAAGCCGAGCTCATCTTCCCCGACAACACCTCCCGCCGGCCGCAGGAGGAGATGGAGATACGCAGGTAACTAACACACGAGTGTAGTGGCGCGACTACAGCGGCCTCGTGCCGCACATCGACGAAGCCGAGCTCATCTTCCCCGACAACACCTCCCGCCGGCCGCAGGAGGAGATGGAGATACGCAGGTAACTAACACACGAGTGTAGTGGCGCGACTACAGCGGCCTCGTGCCGCACATCGACGAGGCCGAGCTCACCTTCCCCGACAACACCTCCCGCCGGCCGCAGGAGGAGATGGAGATACGCAGGTAACTAACACACGAGTGTAGTGGCGCGACTACAGCGGCCTCGTGCCGCACATCGACGTGGCCGAGCTCATCTTCCCCGACAACACCTCCCGCCGGCTGCAGGAGGAGATGGAGATACGCAGGTAACTAACACACGAGTGTAGTGGCGCGACTACAGCGGCCTCGTGCCGCACATCGACGAGGCCGAGCTCATCTTCCCCGACAACACCTCCCGCCGGCCGCAGGAGATACGCAGGTAACTAACACACATCGAGTGTAGTGGCGCGACTACAGCGGCCTCGTGCCGCACATCGACGAGGCCGAGCTCACCTTCCCCGACAACACCTCCCGCCGGCCGCAGGAGGAGATGGAGATACGCAGGTAACTAACACACGAGTGTAGTGGCGCGACTACAGCGGCCTCGTGCCGCACATCGACGAGGCCGAGCTCACCTTCCCCGACAACACCTCCCGCCGGCCGCAGGAGGAGATGGAGATACGCAGGTAACTAACACACGAGTGTAGTGGCGCGACTACAGCGGCCTCGTGCCGCACATCGACGTGGCCGAGCTCATCATCCCCGACAACACCTCCCGCCGGCCGCAGGAGGAGATGGAGATACGCAGGTAACTAACACACGAGTGTAGTGGCGCGACTACAGCGGCCTCGTGCCGCACATCGACGAGGCCGAGCTCATCTTCCCCGACAACACCTCCCGCCGGCCGCAGGAGATGGAGATACGCAGGTAACTAACACACATCGAGTGTAGTGGCGCGACTACAGCGGCCTCGTGCCGCACATCGACGAGGCCGAGCTCACCTTCCCCGACAACACCTCCCGCCGGCCGCAGGAGGAGATGGAGATACGCAGGTAACTAACACACGAGTGTAGTGGCGCGACTACAGCGGCCTCGTGCCGCACATCGACGAGGCCGAGCTCATCTTCCCCGACAACACCTCCCGCCGGCCGCAGGAGATGGAGATACGCAGGTAACTAACACACATCGAGTGTAGTGGCGCGACTACAGCGGCCTCGTGCCGCACATCGACGAGGGCGAGCTCATCTTCCCCGACAACACCTCCCGCCGGCCGCAGGAGGAGATGGAGATACGCAGGTAACTAACACACGAGTGTAGTGGCGCGACTACAGCGGCCTCGTGCCGCACATCGACGAGGCCGAGCTCATCTTCCCCGACAACACCTCCCGCCGGCCGCAGGAGGAGATGGAGATACGCAGGTGACTAACACACGAGTGTAGTGGCGCGACTACAGCGGCCTCGTGCCGCACATCGACGAAGCCGAGCTCATCTTCCCCGACAACACCTCCCGCCGGCCGCAGGAGGAGATGGAGATACGCAGGTAACTAACACACGAGTGTAGTGGCGCGACTACAGCGGCCTCGTGCCGCACATCGACGAGGCCGAGCTCATCTTCCCCGACAACACCTCCCGCCGGCCGCAGGAGGAGATGGAGATACGCAGGTAACTAACACACGAGTGTAGTGGCGTGACTACAGAGGCCTCGTGCCGCACATCGACGAGGCCGAGCTCATCTTCCCCGACAACACCTCCCGCCGGCCGCAGGAGGAGATGGAGATACGCAGGTGACTAACACACGAGTGTAGTGGCCGGACTACAGCGGCCTCGTGCCGCACATCGACGAGGCCGAGCTCATCTTCCCCGACAACACCTCCCGCCGGCCGCAGGAGGAGATGGAGATACGCAGGTAACTAACACACGAGTGTAGTGGCGTGACTACAGAGGCCTCGTGCCGCACATCGACGAGGCCGAGCTCATCTTCCCCGACAACACCTCCCGCCGGCCGCAGGAGGAGATGGAGATACGCAGGTGACTAACACACGAGTGTAGTGGCCGGACTACAGCGGCCTCGTGCCGCACATCGACGAGGCCGAGCTCATCTTCCCCGACAACACCTCCCGCCGGCCGCAGGAGGAGATGGAGATACGCAGGTAACTAACACACGAGTGTAGTGGCGCGACTACAGCGGCCTCGTGCCGCACATCGACGAGGCCGAGCTCATCTTCCCCGACAACACCTCCCGCCGGCCGCAGGAGGAGATGGAGATACGCAGGTAACTAACACACGAGTGTAGTGGCGCGACTACAGCGGCCTCGTGCCGCACATCGACGAGGCCGAGCTCATCTTCCCCGACAACACCTCCCGCCGGCCGCAGGAGGAGATGGAGATACGCAGGTGACTAACACACGAGTGTAGTGGCGCGACTACAGCGGCCTCGTGCCGCACATCGACGAGGGCGAGCTCATCTTCCCCGACAACACCTCCCGCCGGCCGCAGGAGGAGATGGAGATACGCAGGTGACTAACACACGAGTGTAGTGGCCGGACTACAGCGGCCTCGTGCCGCACATCGACGAGGCCGAGCTCATCTTCCCCGACAACACCTCCCGCCGGCCGCAGGAGGAGATGGAGATACGCAGGTAACTAACACACGAGTGTAGTGGCGTGACTACAGAGGCCTCGTGCCGCACATCGACGAGGCCGAGCTCATCTTCCCCGACAACACCTCCCGCCGGCCGCAGGAGGAGATGGAGATACGCAGGTGACTAACACACGAGTGTAGTGGCCGGACTACAGCGGCCTCGTGCCGCACATCGACGAGGCCGAGCTCATCTTCCCCGACAACACCTCCCGCCGGCCGCAGGAGGAGATGGAGATACGCAGGTAACTAACACACGAGTGTAGTGGCGCGACTACAGCGGCCTCGTGCCGCACATCGACGAGGCCGAGCTCATCTTCCCCGACAACACCTCCCGCCGGCCGCAGGAGGAGATGGAGATACGCAGGTAACTAACACACGAGTGTAGTGGCGCGACTACAGCGGCCTCGTGCCGCACATCGACGAGGCCGAGCTCATCTTCCCCGACAACACCTCCCGCCGGCCGCAGGAGGAGATGGAGATACGCAGGTAACTAACACACGAGTGTAGTGGCGCGACTACAGCGGCCTCGTGCCGCTTATCGACGAGGCCGAGCTCATCTTCCCCGACAACACCAGGGGCCTATTGCAGAAAAACTTGTAACCAATAATATTAGCGGAAGTCTCTGAACGGAACTTAAAAACATTTATCCAGATCCTTTGCATGAGAGATGAAAAGCGCTAACTGTTTTGAAAATTTTGAAAATAAGCGTTTATTGAGTGAAAACTTTTGGATAGGATAGGACAGAACTCTAGATTTAACGGCTTCGTCACATAAAAAATTAAATAAAAATTGTGCAATATTAGACCAGGAGCACAGTTACTCTGCAGGGCAAATGATTTGACAGTCACTTAAAAATGTATGTGTCAATGTGTTTTATCTGTCACAGATGTTAATTTTTGTTGTGTAAACATTTTGTACCGTAGAACCGTAGCTCATACCCCGCACAAATGCCACGCATGTGACAGCTAAAAAAACTGTACACAAAGAAATGCTTGCAGACTCACGATGGAGCCCGAGCCCGGAGACACCATCATCTTGGAGGACGGCACCGAAGTCCCCTTGAAGAAGAAACGGGGGAGACCGAAGAAGATCAAACTGGAGAATGGAGAGGTGGCTCCGCCGACGCCTAGGGCTCCAAGACAGCCGAGGGTACAGCAGCCTTTGGACCCAAATGGAGAACAGCCACCGAAGAAGAAGAGAGGAAGGCCTAAGAAGATCAGGTAAGATCTGTAGTTTCATTCTAAAAGACGACAAACGGGTCCCTTGAAGAAGGAACGGGGTAGACAGTAGAAGATCAAGTTGGAGAATGGAGAGGTGGCTCTGCCGACGCCCAGGGCTCCTAGACAGCCGAGGGTCTAGCAGCCGTTGGACCCTAATAGGGAACAGTCACCGAAAAAGGAGAGATGAAGGCCTTAGAAGATCAGGTAAAATCTATTAGTCTTATCACAGTGAAGCCTTTGGACCTTAATGGAGAACATTTATAGACTTTTTACCATCGAGTAACTGATAAACAAATGGTATTTAATTTCACGCTACGTTTTGAAAAATTGATTGTTATGAGTAGGGTAGGGTATACGTACCGACGACTTGGGAGAAAACATAGTCATTGTTTATAAAAGTCAAAATAATCGGCGACACATAAAAATTTAACATAAATACAGGATAACATTTTTCTTGATTTCGGAGTTAAAGTTGTTTAGTATCTATAACTGAATTAGAAAAATTGGATTCTGATTACCCATTATGAATCATCCTGTATATTCAAGGTCTACAATATAATTTTTATTATAGGCCCGAGGAACAACAATTCCTGCTGCAACAACAGCAACAGCAGCAGCAACAACAACAGCAACAACAACAGCAGCAGCAGCAGGTAAGTTGTGTTGTGTTGTTAAAAGATCCATTTAAAATTAAATTATTATTAAAGAATAATTTTCACTGATCATACTATGTACCTAGTCGGTTACTAAGTTCTGTTACTAGAGTTTTCACTAAATAAATAGTGATAGGTAGTAACATTTTAATTATTTATGAACATAATTTAAAAGCTTATTTAATAGTCAATAGATTATAATATATTGAATTGAAAATTATTGTCGCAGTTTTTCAGAATTCTTTATAACACTCGGAAAAAGGCGTGAAACATATACGTCAAAATTACACTCCTTGTTCATGTTGATTTTAAATCCTATTTATTTTAAATCACGTTTAAGACGCATCAGTCTTGCACAATTCGGTAGCTATATTATTTAGCTTCAATTTGGTATATGTATAGTTCACGTGGGTCTATCTGATAAAATACTAGACTATACGTTGCAAGTCTGCTTGTTCCATAGCAGTCTAAATCTATGTATTTTGTGCAAAACTTAAAAATAGGCAATGTTTCAAATAGGAATATCTGTGTGATAAAATCGCAAGAAAATTAAATGGTGGTCACACAATTACCTCTAATATACAGGTTTCTTACAAACAAGCAATGGAACCTTCAAAACAAATGTGCAATATTCATTTGATGCACTTTTGTAAAGTGTAATTTTCTTAAATTTACCGCGTGTTTGCGTCTTCAGGCAATCCTGTGCTTTACAAAGAATTTCAATAAATTTCCCATCTGATTTGTATATTATTATACCATATTATGTTCATTAGAAATTAGGCTATTAAATAATTACTTTAAATTTTTATTTAAAACTTTATTTTAAATTTTATCAGTCAGAAATCTGGTAACAGAACTTAGTAACCAACTAGGTCGTGATTTAATAGTCACTTCCATTATTCCATGTTGGCAGCTGTTCTCATGCTCTCTGGACTGGTCCTTTCCTGCTGTTTAGTGGTCTTTCATCTCTTCTTTTTTCCTGCTCGTCCTGTCTACTCTAAAAATGTTCCTTATACTGCTCTATATTTTGATTGTGTTTTTAACAATACCTGACTCGACAATAAGTCATAATATTGTAAAAAAGCCAATGTATTTTTAGAATATCTCTTCAGTACTAACCAATGAGATTAGAACCAATGGAGTTTGTATGTTTATTACCCGGTTGAAGAAGAGTTTAGTCGCCCATTATTCTCTCTGCATGGTGATTCTATTGAATGTAGCGTAGTATAATGTTGAAATCACTTGACAGCAGCCGTTGAGCTGTCAATAGTATCTGTCAACTGACATTTTATTTTATTTTTATTTCATAGGAAAACTTACAGCTAGGGTAACAAGATAGATAGGCAGTAAGGTCCGCAAATGTGGCCCCCGTGGTATACGAGGTTTGCGTTTCGAGGTGCCCCCCCCCTGTATCCGCGCCTGGTCGTAGCGTAGAGCAACCGCCATTTTGTCCCCTAACAAAATGTGTCGTTTCTCCGTAGGTGCATGATATGTTAAAGGAATGTTTGCCGCAGCAGATGCTGCCGCAGATGCCGCTGCACGAGCCGCCCTACCCGGCCGCGCCCGCCCAGGACATGGACATGATGTACTCGGACGCGCCCTACTTCCAGCACGGTATGTAACAAATATTTTTTCACTTCTCGTGTGTCATATTATGCTTACCAAGGCAGACTAAAGTAGTACATTTAGCCTCTAGGGCTAATATGTATAATTTATGATTTACAAAACATTTTAAAATGACCAATCAGAACACTTCACCATATTAAATCCACCAATCACAACACATATCGAAGTTAATCGGAACGCTAGTAGCTAGATACTTTTTTGGTGCGTAAACTGTGTAAATAATTTAAGTCCTTAAAAAAAAACATTGTATTTAATATCAACCAATCAGAATACAGCAATGTTAAAATCGACCAATCACGAAACGCGATTTTATTCTCAAAACATGAGGTGTTTTTAGTTCCTACTTTACAATCATTAAAATTGATTTTAATTTTTTGGAAGCGCTTTAAAGCGTGTTTAAACTGTTTAAAGAGCTAATTATACCGTCGTCTGTGGCATTTATTCGCGGTGTTTATATTTTGTATCTATGTCAAAGAATATTAAAAAAATAAAAGACCGTCAAGTTAAACCATCATTTCACCTTAGTTTAGTTATTGTGCGTAAGTAATAAGTATGTTTATCTTATTTTCTCGCAATCGAAGTGAAAAATAGTATGCATTACTCTGGCCTAAAAGCCGTATTACCACTCGAACAATTTTCCCTCACTTCGTTCGGGAAAATAACCACCTCGTGGTAATATAGCCTACTTTAGACCCTTGTCAAACAATCTACTATTTTATACAACGACGGTCAAATAAGCATTTGGCCCGCCTGCAACTCCAGAGGTGTCACATGCGCGTTGCCGACCCTTTACAAAAAGGAGGATTAACTGTGTTAACTGCTAGAGGAACAAGTGTCCCTCGTCGTCAACACACTGGGTCCTCTTTGAGCTGTTTGGCAACCTTACTCATCAGCAGGAACGCAACACTATGAGTAGGGTCTAGTGCTATTTGGCTGTGGTTTTCTGTAAGGTGCAGCTACTTCTCCAGTCGGGCTTTGCTCCGGATTTGACATAAATCTTGGCATTTGGTTAAGTTCTCCTGCGATCTTGACAAGTGGCCAAACTCATGAAGTTTCAGAAGAATCTTGATACTGCTAAGTTACCCCGCAACTTTGATAAAGATCTAAAAATTGTAACGTCTCAGGACAAGTCTTGACATTGCTGAGTTCCCCTGCAATCTTGACAAAGGATCAATAAACGTGACGTCTTAGGATAAATCTTGACACTGCTGAGTTCCCCTACAATAGTAACAGAGGGCCAACATCGTGACGTTTCAAGACAATTTTGATATTACTAGGTTACCCCGCAATCTTGACAAAGGGCCAAAAATCGTGACGTTTCAGGACAATTTTGACACTACTAGGTTACCCCGCAATCTTGACAAAGGGACAAAAATCGTGACGTTTCAGGACAATTTTGATATTACTAGGTTACCCCGCAATCTTGACAAAGGGCCAAAAATCGTGACGTTTCAGGACAATTTTGACACTACTAGGTTACCCCGCAATCTTGACAAAGGGCCAAAAATCGTGACGTTTCAGGACAATTTTGATATTACTAGGTTACCCCGCAATCTTGACAAAGGGCCAAAAATCGTGACGTTTCTTAATATATTTTTTTTGTTCTAATTTTAAATAAATATTATTATTATGGGACAAACTTATACAAATCAATCTAATCCCACAGTAAGCTCTAAATATAAGGCTTGAGTTGTGGGTACTAGGCGAAGATATATATAAGCTAGATATAGATTTAAAACAAATACCGTAATACACAGAAAACTCATAACTCAGGAACAAATATCCGTGATAAATACAAAAATAAATGCCCTGACCAGGATTCGAATCCGGGACTTCACTACCGACTAGGCTAGGAGGCCGTTGTAATTGAAAGCGTAAGTGTAAAATTGCGTCGCTAAATGTATGTTATATTCGCAGGCGGCAACATGGAATCTCCAATGGAGGTGTCCGCCCCGCTCGGGCTCGCGCGCTACTCGTCGCCCGGTCCCGGCAGCGCAGGTCCCGGCGGTCCCGGTGGTCCCGGCGGTCCCGGCGGTCCCGGCGGTCCCGCTGGTCCCGGGTTCCCGGCGGCGTCCCCGCGCGGCGTGTACGCGTCCCCGCGCTCGCAGGGCTACTCGCCCGGCCCGCAGCGCCCCGCCGGCACGCCGCAGCCGCAGGTAAGATAAGATAAGATAATTTATTCCATAACAATTTACAATCATGTCGAAAATATACCTAAAATTACAATTAACTTATAACTAATTCATAAGTCACAATTACAATTCTAAAAATAATATGCATTAACTTAAAATATATAGTAGTTTATGTAACTGTTACGTTTTAAGGCCTAATTACGTACAGTTGCATACACTGCTTTATCTACACTCATATTATTTATCCTAAATGCCGTGTTCGGAAACCATAGAATGGCCGCCATTGCACCGCCATGGCCAACTCTCGTGTGCCGGCGGTCGCGCGGGCGAGTGTCGGCGGCCGCGCGGGCGCGTGCAGGTGTACATTATTTTATCAAAACTCATAACACATCAATAGTTGAGCATGTAAAGTTAAAATTACCTTACTGCCACACATAAAAAGCTTATCATAAGGAGTGGTCCTGAAATAAAGTAGCAGTGTACAATCTTGTGTATTTTTTAATTTAGTGCTAATTTTGAAGCAGTATATTTATTTTATTAATCCGTAGATACAATACTAATAAATAAAAATACAATCATAATAGAATATGTGAGCATATTTAAGTTTTCGCGTTTTTAATTCAACATACTTTGTAACCTTTTGAACAACATTATTTGACAATCTTCAATCGACATCCGCTACAATGCCACAATTGTATTTCCATTTTCACAACCCGTTTTATGCTTTTCAGAATTTCATCTTACCAAGAAGCTACATTAATTAACTGTATTTTAGCTAGGATAGTCAGGAAGACTCTCTAATCTAACCTCTGACAAAGATTTTTCTATGGGAGATAATTTTCTATGAAAAAAGGCAAATACATTTAATTAAAAATTACTGTAACTACCTTAAAATGAAGCCAGATAAAAAAGTTTACTATTGAAGAAAGACAATTTATTAAGGTATAAAACAGCTCATCAAATCAAACTATAAGAAAAAACATGTTTTTGAGAAACACCTCAAAAATTCTGTCAGAAGACGCTGTTCAAAAAACTATGTGTATGATGGAATACAAAAGGCGAAAACTTCCAAACGCTGTTTTATTTAAGTATGATTGTATTTATAAATAAATAAACATTATAGGACGATCTTACACAAACCGACCTAGTCCCACAGTAAGCTCAATAAGGCTTGTGTTGTGGGTACTAGACGACGATATATATAATAGATAAATATGAATAAATACTTAAATACATAGAAAACAGCCATAACTCAGGAACAAATATCTGTGATAAACACACAAATAAATGCCCTGACCAGGATTCGAACCCGGGACCTCCTGCTTCGTAGGCAGGGTCACTACCGACTGGGCTAGGAGGCCGTTATTTATGTTTTGTATGATTGTATCTAGAGATTATTTAAATATAAACACTGCTTCTAAATCGGCACAAAATAAAAAGATAAATCAAAAAAGGCACGGCTACTTTTTTTCCGGACCACTCCTTAGTAACATCGGTTGTGGTAATGATAGCCATTGCCTACCGTTTTTGAACACGTTTTAGAAGACTTACAATGTGAGTGTAGATAAAATAAATAAATAAATTAAATACGATATAACAATGAAATTGATAATTATAATAAATGTCAGTAAAATTACATTAAACATCTAAAAAGCGCGCATCACTAATGAATTGGTCAACATGGTAATAACATTTCCGTAATAAAAAGTCCCTTAATCGGTATTTGAATGTATCTACATTATCTATCGTCTTATACTCTTTAGGCAAGCAATTGTAGTTTTACGGCTTGATATCGCACACAGTGATGTATAATTTGGAAATTAGGCTCAATTGAGTACACAGTGGTGAGACGCTTAAGGAATATTCTAGAGTTTTACATTGTTTTTAGCTACTTGTATGGTAATTTTGTAGTGATGAAACTGCAGAGAATCACTGTGAGGGTTTCCGTGATCGAGATTTTCGCTAGATAGCAGCACTGTGGCGAGAGGTCTTTTAGACAGCAGCTGTCATAATCCAGCAATCAAACAGAAAGAATATGATTGGATAATCGTTTACGCTTCAAGATGGCTGCATCGTCTTTGGAATAGTTTTTTGTTTTTTGCTCATTTACGTAGTTCAGTGTGTAATATTGATAGCTTATTGTGCGGTGACCTAACGAACAAGTGTGCAGCTAATGAAAGATTAGTCCCAAAACGTGAGTTTAGTTGAACAAACGGTTATCCGGGGTCCCGGCCACCCACGTGTTTGTAAGGAGGCTATCACTTTACAATCAACAAGGCCTTAACCGAACAACGTTGCTTTTATTTTATTTTAGGAAAATTAATAAAATCCTAAGTCGCTGTACGCTAAAATAGGCGAGGAGTAAAAGCCATTAATTAAAAGAAAAAAAAGAACATGATTGTATTATTATGTATGACAGCTAGACCTCTCGCCATAGATTTTTTATGTTGTTAATAAAGAGTCGTTTGGAAATCGCGAATTTTTTTTCTGAGTTGCCGTCTTTCCACACATGATAATGATTTTCATTTCAACATTTATTTTATCAAACTTACTAAACGTACTTTTACCAACGCTGCCGTGCTAGTCTAAAAAGCCGTATCTTACTATGAAACTCTATAGAAGATACGTTTTTTTAGACTAGCACGGCAGAACGGTATGCAAGACAAAACGTAAATTCAAGCTTTGATAGGAGAGCTCAAAAATTTTCACACTTCACGCATTTACAAAGTGTTGTCCACAGCAGTACCCATCATCGCCGGCCGCCTTCTCGGCGCCTTCCCCGCCGCGCACCAACCCCTACAGCTCGCCGGCGCGCGGCGTGGGCTCCGTGGGCCCCGTGGGCCCCGTGGGCTCCGTGGGCTCCGTGGGCTCCGTGGGCCCCGTGGGCTACCCGGGCCGCTCGCCGCTCTACGCTGCCTCGCCGGCGCCCTACAGCCACGCGGCCGGCTCGCCGCACGTGCGGCTCGAGGAGAACTACGAGCACCGCCAGGCGGACTCGCAGGCGCAGGTATGTGTAGCCTGTTAATAAATCATTTGCAAGCCTTATCTCGTTAACATAAGGTTGATGTTGAGTGAGCTCTGACGGCCCGCGCACCCGTCTAAGTACCCGTAGGACGCCTCGTTTATATTTATGTTTTCATTTCATTTTTAGGGTTCCGTAGCCAAATGGCAAAAAAAGGGAACCCTTATGGATTCGTCATGTCTGTCTATCTGTCTGTCCGTCCGTATGTCACAGCCATTTTACTCGGAAACTATACGACGTATCTGAATAAAATTTACACATAAGGTGTATTTTGTATGCCGCTACTTAGTTATGTAGTTAAATTTGAAAAAAAAATATATTTTTAGGGGGGCGCCATAGATGTAACTAAATTTCCAAAAATTTTTTTTAACCAAATATCAACATGTGACACATGAATCGATAGGTCTTTAAAAATAACATTGAGGTTTCTTTGACCATTTTGGGATAAGTGAATATTTTCTGAAATAATCGCTTCGAAAATCAGAAAAATTGTGTCCCCCCCCCTGTAACTTTTGAACCGTAAGTCCAAAAAATATGAAAAAATTTGAGGCGATGTGCCTTATCATATACTTTCTACGAAAATTATTTTGAACATTATCGGTTCAGCCATTTTTGAGTTATCTCCAAAAAACTTCTTCCATAGGCATCAGATACGACCTTTTGGTATTAGTTTGGTTCTTATTACATTGAAGGTACGGAACCCTCCTATGCGTGGTCCGACACGCACTTGGCCGGTTTTTTTGAATTGCGTTTCCGTTTGCATCTGCGTTAACTTAACTTGATTCTGACATGTACAGTCAAGGAATCTGATTCGCGTACCGTTTCGCCGATTTATTGCTTGAAATGTCAGATAATCATAAGGTTTATATTCCGTTATACAAGCCAAAAGGTGTTTACGTAATTAAAATGACGCATGTGCGGGTGAAAGTTCTGCAATCTTTAACCTTAGATATTCATCATTATATTCATTTCACGTTGTCAAATAGTCTTCCCTGTATAATATAACCTACTTGTAGTATTTAAGGAAAAATATATAATTTTTTCATCGATGTCAAATTGTAACGACATTTGTTTGACATATTTGTCTTAATGATTAAAAATAAAAATGCATCGTGTAAATTACGAAGAACGCAGAAGCCAGATAGTAACGTTATATGAACAGGGCCACGGAATTCGAGGTATTGCTCGGTCATTGAACATATCCAGGACAACTGCGAGACTGTGGGTAGATCGCTATGGAAATGAAGGCAATACACAAGATCACCGACGTTTCAACCATGGTTCACGACGACTGACAGCTGAACAAATTACTGAAATTAAAGAACGTTACGAGGAACATCCTTTTACGCCCACTAGATATTTTGCTGATCGGTTTGAAGTGTGCTTACGAACAGTGCGAAATTATCTTCACGGGATAGGAATTCACCACAGGCAACACGCGAAAAAAGTAGCATTGACCCAAGCAAACAAAGACGAAAGAGCTGCATTTGCACGCCGATATCAAAACTTTGACTGGAGCACTGTAATTTTTACAGATGAAAAAACCTTTCGTTCTTCACAAGACGGGCGTTTGATTTTATGGGGATATAACGGGACGCGATATGCAGAAGAACATGTTGTCCCCAACCGAGCGTCAGGTCGTATTACTGTAAATATGTGGGGGTGGATGTCTGCTGCGGGGGTCGGCGAGCTTGCCCAGATGCCTTCGCGAGCTAATGCTATTGATTATGTAGAGATAATGGATACAATCATGGTTCCTACTGTGCGAAGCGTTTATCCGCAGGAAGAAGTTCCCAATATACACTTCGTTCACGACAATTGTCCGATTCATAAGGCACGGGTCACCAAAAATTGGTTTCGTCAAAATCCTGACATAAAAGAAATTAATTGGCCTAGCAGATCACCCGATATGAACCCCATTGAGAATATATGGGGTATTATGGTGCAAATGTGGGAAAATGGGCAAGAAAGGACAAAACAAGCATTGGAAGAACATTGTCAGGAAGTATGGGAGTCCCTGCGTGGCTCAGACATTTGTAGTAGGATCGTAGAATCGATGCCGGAGCGGCTCCAAGCTGTGTCTGACTGTGAGGGTGGTTATACCAGATATTAAATGTTATAAATATAATTTCTGATTTTTAACTGTGTAGAAATTAGTTGTAATCACCGTTTTTTAACCTTACTCATAGCATAGCTTCATAGGTAAAACATTTAATTTTATGAAGATGTCAATGATAATGATAACGAATAAAATTGGTGGTTAGTTCGAGCGAATATTTTTCATATTGCTAATAGGTTAGGGTTAATTAGCAATAAACATTGCTAATAGGTTAGGGCCGATTGGTTAATATATTGGACAATATTCGATTACGGTAAAAAACCGCCATTATTACTCTCGTTGTCATTTTATGCCTTTCCTTTTTCTTTTAAACTGTGACATGACGTCGGAGGAGCTCGTAATAAACATGTCATACTGCGGCACAAACGTCATTAAGCGTTGCGATGAAACATAACCCTTAGCAATATCGGTTGTCATCAGTAATATAGACCTAAGACGGTACGCGAATCAAATTCCTTGACTGTACATGTACGATTATCAATAATATCAATTATTATTAGTAGCAGTAAAATTTGGAAGCGCATCAAGATTAACCGTTTGGCTACCTCGCAATATCTTCGCAGTGTTTCATCGCATTCGAAATTAAACAATTAGGAATATGCATGATTTTTTTGGGAGACGTCATTCGATTCTATTTCCCTGTAGATTCAAATGTCTCTAATAAACCTACTATCTATGATAGCCCTGAAGCGTCAAAAATGTGAAAATACGTTAGGCGTCTGCGCCGCGCGTCAAAACGCCCCATACAAGAAGTGTGAGGATTGTGATGTCACCGACCACAAAGTTGCAGAAAACTGTTTGGAAGGAACAAGTTTTTGGAAGTTTTTTGTAATTTTAGGCACGAAAAAATGCGTTTAGCTATATAGTTGTCGTACATTTTTTTTCTTGTTAGAACATAAGTAATAGAACTGAATTTTCGAAAATACATTTGAGGTATAAAAAAAATGCCTGAAATTTTATGTTTTTAAACCGCAATATCTTTAAAAAACTATTAAAAATTATTACGGATTTCCACTTATTTATATTAATTTGGGTTGTTGAACGTGTTTATGGAACAAATTCAATTAAATATTTTTTATGCATGTTCTCTATTTGATTATTTTCCAGACCCCGCGACCATACTCGCGCTCGCCGGCCCCGCTGGCCGCCGGCGCCGCGTTCCCGGCCGCGTCCCCCGCCGCGCACTCCTACACGCCCTCCCCCGCGCACACGCCCTACAGCCAGCACTCCTCCCCCGCGCCGCGCACGCCCAACGCCGCCTACCCCTCGCACCCCTCCCCGGCCCCGCTGCCGCCGTTACCGCACCGCTCCACCGGCAGCGCTGGCTCGTTCGCCGGGGAGCTCTCTAGCGATATCGGAGCGGCGATATCGTCGCCGAATGCGTCGCCGGGGTTGACGCTGGACTTTGAGCCGCCTCATGCCGGGGAGAGTCGGGAGCGTGAGCGGTCTCCGCTTGGTTCTACGGACATGCATCCGGGAAGTGGAAGCGACGAGTCATTACAGGATTATAACAAGGTTAGTTTAATGAAATACCTACGTACACATTTTACTATACAACTAAGTTGTGGTGTCATGACAAGGAGGACTCAAGTATATACGCATCGATATCATTGCTAGGGTTGATGATCTGAAAAATAAAATGAAAACGACCGAGATTTATCTTCGCAAAACAAGGTTTCCTGTTACTTTGTGTGTAACTCGAATTTAATAGAATTGTCTGTTTTAAGTTTAAATTGGTTTTATATTTTACAACCTGGGGCTGATTGCATAACCACTTGTAACTAATATTAGTTACTATAACAAGTGGTTATGCAATCGGCGGTCTTAAAAGCTGGTTTTATCTTATACAACTATGATATCCTGGTCACGGTACCAAACTGTAACAACCCTCTTCGATGTTCAACCTTAATATTTAATATTTTCTCAGCAGGCGAGCTCGGTTATCTTACTAATTGTCGTATACATATAAATAACGTCGTAGAAACTGGTTTTGTCTTATAATAGTGTGGTATCCTGGTCACGGTACCAAACTGTAACAACGCTCTTCGATGTTCAACCTTAATATTTAATATTTTCTCAGCAGGCGAGCTCGGCTATCTTACTAATCGTCGTATATAAATAAGGTCGTAGAAACAAGTTTGGTCTTATAACAGTGCGGTATCCTGGTCACGGCACCAAACTGTAATGCACCTCGATGTTTAACCTCAATATTTTCTCAGCAAGCAAGCTCATCTATCTCACCAAGCAAGCTCATCTATCTCACCAATTATCGTATTTAAATAAAATCGTAGAAACTGCGGTATCCTGGTCACGGCACCAAACTATAACGATCCTCTTCGATGTTTTACCTCAATATTTTCTCAGCAGGCGAGCTTATCTATCTCACCAATTATCGTATTTAAATAAGGTCGTAGAAACTGTGGTATTCTGGTCACGGCACCAAACTATAACGATCCTTCCATGTTTAACCTCAATATATTCTCAGCAGTCGAGCTCATCTATCTCACCAATTATCGTATTTAAATAAAGTTGTAGAAACTGCGGCATCCTGGTCACGGCACCAAACTATAACGATCCTCTTCGATGTTTAACCTCGATATTTTCCCAGCAGGCGAGCTCAGTGGTGAGCGAGATGTCGCCAGGAGGCGCGGGGCCGGCGACGAGCACGTTCGGCGCGGGGCTGTACGAAGGCGCCGAGCGGCTCGCCTACCCGCACCACGCGCCGCACCTGCACGAGCCCGGCAAGGACCACTACCACTACCGTGACCAAGGTACACCACTATACGAGCCCTGCAAGGACCACTACCACTACCGTGACCAAGGTACACTACTATACGTCGGTGCCGAGCGGCTCGCCTACCCGCACCACGCGCCGCACCTGCACGAGCCCGGCAAGGACCACTACCACTACCGTGACCAAGGTACACCACTATACGAGCCCTGCAAGGACCACTACCACTACCGTGACCAAGGTACACTACTATACGTCGGTGCCGAGCGGCTCGCCTACCCGCACCACGCGCCGCACCTGCACGAGCCCGGCAAGGACCACTACCACTACCGTGACCAAGGTACACTACTATACGTCGGTGCCGAGCGGCTCGCCTACCCGCACCACGCGCCGCACCTGCACGAGCCCGGCAAGGACCTCTACCACTACCGTGACCAAGGTACACTACTATACGAGCCCCGCAAGGACCACTACCACTACCGTGACCAAGGTACACTACTATACGTCGGTGCCGAGCGGCTCGCCTACCCGCACCACGCGCCGCACCTGCACGAGCCCGGCAAGGACCACTACCACTACCGTGACCAAGGTACACCACTATACGAGCCCTGCAAGGACCACTACCACTACCGTGACCAAGGTACACTACTATACGTCGGTGCCGAGCGGCTCGCCTACCCGCACCACGCGCCGCACCTGCACGAGCCCGGCAAGGACCACTACCACTACCGTGACCAAGGTACACCACTATACGAGCCCTGCAAGGACCACTACCACTACCGTGACCAAGGTACACTACTATACGTCGGTGCCGAGCGGCTCGCCTACCCGCACCACGCGCCGCACCTGCACGAGCCCGGCAAGGACCACTACCACTACCGTGACCAAGGTACACTACTATACGTCGGTGCCGAGCGGCTCGCCTACCCGCACCACGCGCCGCACCTGCACGAGCCCGGCAAGGACCTCTACCACTACCGTGACCAAGGTACACTACTATACGAGCCCCGCAAGGACCACTACCACTACCGTGACCAAGGTACACTACTATACGTCGGTGCCGAGCGGCTCGCCTACCCGCACCACGCGCCGCACCTGCACGAGCCCGGCAAGGACCACTACCACTACCGTGACCAAGGTACACCACTATACGAGCCCTGCAAGGACCACTACCACTACCGTGACCAAGGTACACTACTATACGTCGGTGCCGAGCGGCTCGCCTACCCGCACCACGCGCCGCACCTGCACGAGCCCGGCAAGGACCACTACCACTACCGTGACCAAGGTACACCACTATACGAGCCCTGCAAGGACCACTACCACTACCGTGACCAAGGTACACTACTATACGTCGGTGCCGAGCGGCTCGCCTACCCGCACCACGCGCCGCACCTGCACGAGCCCGGCAAGGACCACTACCACTACCGTGACCAAGGTACACCACTATACGAGCCCTGCAAGGACCACTACCACTACCGTGACCAAGGTACACTACTATACGTCGGTGCCGAGCGGCTCGCCTACCCGCACCACGCGCCGCACCTGCACGAGCCCGGCAAGGACCACTACCACTACCGTGACCAAGGTACACTACTATACGAGCCCCGCAAGGACCACTACCACTACCGTGACCAAGGTACACTACTATACGTCGGTGCCGAGCGGCTCGCCTACCCGCACCACGCGCCGCACCTGCACGAGCCCGGCAAGGACCACTACCACTACCGTGACCAAGGTACACCACTATACGAGCCCTGCAAGGACCACTACCACTACCGTGACCAAGGTACACTACTATACGTCGGTGCTGAGCGGCTCGCCTACCCGCACCACGCGCCGCACCTGCACGAGCCCGGCAAGGACCACTACCACTACCGTGACCAAGGTACACCACTATACGAGCCCTGCAAGGACCACTACCACTACCGTGACCAAGGCACACTACTATACGTCGGTGCCGAGCGGCTCGCCTACCCGCACCACGCGCCGCACCTGCACTTGCCCGGCAAGGACCACTACCACTACCGTGACCAAGGTACACTACTATACGTCGGTGCCGAGCGGCTCGCCTATCCGCACCACGCGCCGCACCTGCACGAGCCGAGCCCGGCAAGGACCACTACCACTACCGTGACCAAGGTACACCACTATACGAGCCCGGCAAGGACCACTACCACTACCGTGACCAAGGTACACTACTATACGTCGGTGCCGAGCGGCTCGCCTACCCGCACCACGCGCCGCACCTGCACGAGCCCGGCAAGGACCACTTCCACTACCGTGACCAAGGTACACCACTATACGAGCCCTGCAAGGACCACTACCACTACCGTGACCAAGGTACACTACTATACGCCGGTGCCGAGCGGCTCGCCTATCCGCACCACGCGCCGCACCTGCACGAGCCGAGCCCGGCAAGGACCACTACCACTACCGTGACCAAGGTACACTACTATACGTCGGTGCCGAGCGGCTCGCCTATCCGCACCACGCGCCGCACCTGCACGAGCCGAGCCCGGCAAGGACCACTACCACTACCGTGACCAAGGTACACTACTATACGAGCCCCGCAAGGACCACTACCACTACCGTGACCAAGGTACACTACTATACTTCGGTGCCGAGCGGCTCGCCTATCCGCACCACGCGCCGCACCTGCACGAGCCGAGCCCGGCAAGGACCACTACCACTACTGTGACCAAGGTACACCAATATACGAGCCCGGCAAGGACCACTACCACTACCGTGACCAAGGTACACTACTATACGTCGGTGCCGAGCGGCTCGCCTATCCGCACCACGCGCCGCACCTGCACGAGCCGAGCCCGGCAAGGACCACTACCACTACCGTGACCAAGGTACACTACTATACGTCGGTGCCGAGCGGCTCGCCTATCCGCACCACGCGCCGCACCTGCACGAGCCGAGCCCGGCAAGGACCACTACCACTACCGTGACCAAGGTACACTACTATACGAGCCCCGCAAGGACCACTACCACTACCGTGACCAAGGTACGCTACTATACGAGCCCGGCAAGGACCACTACCACTACCGTGACCAAGGTACACTACTATACGAGCCCCGCAAGGACCACTACCACTACCGTGACCAAGGTACACTACTATACATTACTAATACTCTTTATTGAACACCACAAAATGAAAAACAGTAAAGAAGATAAACATATAAAATACTATGTGGAATGATTCACTGAATAGTCGAGTTCTCTACACACGGTTCAAAAGTATTTGTACACGACCTTAAACCCATACAAATATAACCAATGGAGCCAGTAATTGAGTGTCTTGTTATTAAAATAAATTAAAAAAAATTTTTTATTGTCGAACTTAAAGTTTTTACAGTAGCTGTGCTAGTACTTCTTTTTAAGTATTTTTGATACTTGTATCAAGAGATACAGCTCTTCCACAGATGGTAGGTTACAATGATATATTGTATTACATCTTGCCTTACTATTGAAATCTTATACTTAAGAAGCGTTTTCGTACAGCCAACTTTAAAGCAATGGGAACCACTCAAAAAGGCAATGTAAGTTAAGTTTAACTTGAAAAACAATGCTTATTAACATTTGATTTGTTTTATTTCAGGAAACAATTTGGGTGACAGTCCACGATTAGACCACTTACAACAGCATCCCTCCATGTACTCTAGCAATTTTAATAGGTAAGACTTTTTTTATATATTTTGCGCTTTAGTTGTACTAATGAATATAATATTTCTTGTTTCCAAAATCTCACGTACATCACGCACGCACATTCAACATGTTTAAAATGTATTTTCACCTATAAAATAAAATTTAAACAAAAAAGAGCCAACTTCACTTAGGCTCCACCTTTCCAAAAGGAAACGCCCGAGCTACTGTAATAAATGTTTAAATCACTTTATGTGTCTCTATAATATTAGAAGACTTCCCTCGATTTCTCCAGGATTCCATCATCAGATCCTGGCCTGGTTACAACGGGACCAACTGTGAACAAAACAAAAAATAATTTTCCAAATCGGTTCAGCCTTCTTCGAATAATCGGTGAACATACATTAAAAATTATCTAAAACAAAGATCCCGACGAATTAGCAACCTCCTGCTTCGAAATCTTGAAGTTGGTTGAAAAGATTTATTTCCACTGTTGCCTTGAAATTTATTATGTGTGTTCTTATTTTGATGGCTGCAAATGATTTCACACTATCCTCGCCTCGGGAGTCTCGCCTGAGGCAGTGGATTTTCTATTTTTCCTTTATAAAAAAAAACTAGGTTATTGTAGGTTATCCCTAAGAGATAGACATATACCATCCCGGACTTTTTTGTAGACCTTTTTAAAGTGTACCATACTGTAGAATATTATTTTAATCTATCTCGTAGGGTTCAGCCAGCGTTTGCAATGTAAGCGCAAAAAAATGTGCTTATTTACGACATCATATTAGAAACCTCTAAAATTATCAGTGTTTCTCTACTATATTATGCATGTATACATATAAACCTTCCTCTTGAATCACTCTATCTATTTAAAACAACCGCATCAAAATCCGTTGCGTAGTTTAAAGATCTAAGCATGCATACATAGGGACAGACAGCGGAAAGCGACATTGTTTTATACTATGTAGTGAAGACGATTTAAGGAGGGGGTTGACCATATCTTACTTCTTACGAGAGAAGGATTTTTAATTTTTGTTTTTCTTACGCGAGGGGGTCAAAAAGTGCCCAAAATAGTCCTACGTGCCTAAGAAATGAATGAAGCCGTATGTTCCCCCAAAGAGCAATGGAGAGGGCTATGGTTGGAGTCTGCGTGATCGCATCAGAAATGAGGCCATCCGCAGCAGAACCAAAGTAACCGATATAGCCCTCCGAATCGCTAAACTAAAGTGGCAGTGGGCGGGGCACATTGCTCGTAGAACCGATGGCCGTTGGGGCGGAAAGGTTCTCGAGTGGCGACCACGAACCGGAAGGCGCAGCGTGGGCAGACCCCCCGCAAGGTGGACTGATGACCTGGTGAAGGTCGCGGGAGTCCGCTGGGTGCGGGTGGCGCAGCACCGGTCATTGTGGCACTCTTTGGGGGAGGCCTATGTCCAGCAGTGGACGTCTTTCGGCTGATATGGTGATGATGATGGTATGTTCCCGTGCAGGTCGACGCCCGAGGGCGGCGGCGAGGGCCCGTTCTCGCCGCACGCGCCCGCCTTCCGCCCGCCCGACCACTCCTCGCACTCGAGGCCGCCCGGTATGTATCTACCATTTAAGAATATTGATTTTTTTTATTATAATTTGATAAAAAAAATAGGTACATTCTCTGTCTCTCAAGCTGTTTTGTTATGTTTTCTTGAAGAACTACGCATTATTGTATATCTTAAAGATGTAATGTATTACTGTTCTGAAAAAATAAATCCCGCCGAGTTTCTTGCCGGTCATAATACTTCTCGGGTCAGAGGTGTAGGGTTAGAACTGGTAGTAGTTTTTTTTTCTCTGACGTTCATAAGTGCATTGTAATGTGCCTAAATTGAAAAATAAATATTTTATATCTTTAGAACTAATCTTAATAATGATGGTATAACAAAAATTCTGGAGGACCGTTTAAGGGCATAATTGCTATTGTATTCTAATTATGAAAAACTAAGAAACAATTTTTTCGCGCAAGATGGCCGGCTGGGATGACATGACCCAAATAAAAAAATATGTTGCTGCTTTTTCTTAGTCGCAAAACGATACCAATTATGCCCTTAAACGGATACACAGAATGTATCTATATGATTTTTAAAAGGTTGTGGTCGATGAGATGAGTGTACCATACAATACAATACAAATACTCTTTATTAAACACCTCAAAAAGAAAACCAGTACAGAAAATTCATAAAGTCAGAATAGAGGTAAACAACAGGCGGTCTTATCGCTAAAAAGCGATTTCTCCCAGACAACCTTTAGGTAGTGGAATTGTGTTAAATAAACGAAGCCAGAAGGTGTTGCAAAACATTGAAGAAAAGCGGAAAAACTTAAAATCACAAAACAATATCCTAATAAATAAATAAATAAATAACCATATCACCACCATACATTAAATGGGGAGTTTTATAAAGTTACAATCTTTGCTGTTAACGTAAATACATTGTAGCTTTGTAAAACGCGACCCGGGAAGATTGTAAACAATGATTACACTGAATCTTGAAGCAAATCAATAGTTATTTGTGCAACAAGAGAGGAAAGTTGGTTTTTCTTGCGAGTGTTGATTTTGAGTCCCAAGTAAGCGAAAGATTCTATAATTGAATCACGAGCGAAGCAAGTGATTCTAAGTTAGAATCTTGAGCGTAGCGAGGGACTCAAAAACACGAGATGTAAAATAACTTTTCTCTCGTGTGACACATACAACTTTTCACCTCAGTAGTGAGAACATATTAAAGGTTAAAAATATGTATTTGGAATTTGTAATAGACCCCGAAATATGAAGTGGCAGTTCATGGCCTTCACTAAATTAAAAAACTACTTTGTCTCACTCCCTAGAGTGATGAAAGTCGCACTTTCGTCACTCCAGGGAGTGATGAAAGTGCGACTTTCGACACTGTGTATTCGCAGGGAAGTAGGCTTGTTCGAGCTGCTGAGGTGAAAATTATTTTGTTCAATATTTTTTGATTTGCAATTTTTTAAGTAGTTACACTACTGTATATAAACTGAAAATAGATGTCATATACTTCAGAATACTTCAGCCGCGAAAGCTGAAGACGCCAGTTCAAATCTGGCCTCGGACACCGGAGGGTTTGGTCACTTTTTCTGAAGTATATGACATCTATTTTCAATGATTACACTGTTACGGCTTTCATGCGTTGTGAGGAATTGTTGGCTAACACTCATCGTGCCCGCAGGCTCACCGGGCGAGTTCGGCGGCGCGGGCGGCGCCAAGCCCAAGCCCCAGGACGTGGCCTCCAAGTCCCTGTCGGGGCTGGAGTCGCTGGTGGACCAGATCCCGTCCATCGCCGAGGGCCCGGCCGCGGCGCCCGGGGCCCCCGGGGCGCCCGAGCCGGCGCCCGTGCCCGCGCTGCCCGAGTACGCGCCGGCGCTGTACCCGCCGTACGGGTACGGCTCGCCGGCCTACGCCAACAACGGGTCAGTATCGCAGGCGCAGGCGCAGCTGCAACTGCACTACGGCGCCGCATACAATAACGGGTACGGGTCAGTGGAGACGGTGCGAACGCTTCACCAACTTCAATTATAACCAGAGATCGAATACCGGTATTATTTTCATACAAATTAACCGGTATTCAATGTCGGTATCTCGGTTGTTAATTAATCAAATTCGGTCTCGGTTAATAATTTTTGAATATATTTTAGATAATCTGATAATTTATTACATTTACCTAAATTACATTTTAGAATATCACGTACGAATTGCGAAAGTCGGGCGCTATTTCGATTTTTAGTAATACCGGTAACGATCCCTGATTATAACTGCATGTACACTCTAGTTCATTTTTCAACCGACTTCAAGTTTTCGAAGGAGGAGGTTATCAATTCGTCGGGATCTATGTTTTTGCCATTTTTTTTAAATATGTATTCACCGATTTGGAAAATTCTTGTTTTGCTTGAAAGAGTATAGTTCTCTGTTGGTCCCATTGTAACCAGGTTAGGATCTGATGATGGGATCCTGGAAAAATCGAGGGAACTCTTCAACTATTATAGGCATACCTATAGTGATTTGAATATTTTTTACAGCAGCTCGAGCATTTGCTTTTGGAAAGGCAAAGTGAAGTCGGTTCTTTTTTGTATAAAATTATTTGAGAAGCGAATCACTTTAAGGGGCTCTGACTCCTTCGAATACTTTTTTTAATGATTTTTATAGCTTACTAGCTTAAATTCGGGGTAACACGGTTCCCCTTTGCCCTCCGTAATGCTCCATACAAACTTCCACCCGCCATTTTAGGGAAGTGGGGGGGTTAGAAAGAGACAAAAAGTAGCCTATGTCACTCTCCATCCCTTCAACTATCTCCACTTAAAAAATCACGTCAATTCGTCGCCCCGTTTTGCCGTGAAAGACGGACAAACAAACAAACACACACACTTTCCCATTTATAATATTAGTATAGATCATAACAGCGACGGCCTTAAACAAAACAGTACGTAAAAAATAACCGGCTTATTCATAAACATTTTAAAAGCCTCATTAAATGTTTTGTCTGTTTCTCACAAGCACAACTGTCAAAGTGTCAGATAAGGACACATTAATTCTTTGTGACGTTCGTCAAACGTACATCATTGTCGGTTTTTAATAGAGTTTATTTATAAATATTTTTTATGACAGTAACGCTTTATTGACAACCGACAATTATGTACTTATGACTTGAAAATGTCACATTTAGTTAAATGATATTGAATAACCGATAACCATTTGTCTTATAATTTTATTTATAGTGTAGATGTAGGAATATTAATTAAAATCTTTGACATTTCATTTTATACCAAAATAAAACTCAAATAAGAACGACATAAATGTGTTTAGTATTAGTTTATAGAAACTTATGATAAGAGTGCGGCTCTTTTAAATTACACTGACGTCACTCCTGTATCGCCATACTGTGTAGATAGACTTTGAAATTCCGTAAAAGCGCTTTGCTTGAGGCCTAGGCTTCGCAGAACAAATGTTCGAATTTTAAAAAAAGTATCCTGGTCACGGCACCAAATTAAATCTTATGTGGATGTTAGAAAGTAGTGTTACGGTTTAAAATAAATTATTATTGTGAGCTTATGTTGTCCCACTGGTGGGCAAAGGTCTCCTCCCACTTTTTCCATTCATCCCAGTCTTGTGCAGTCTCTGGCCAAATAAATATTTTACTTATTTAATAACCGACTTCAAGCTTTCGAAGAGGGATTCTTAATTCGTCGGTATGTTTGTTGCATTTTTAATTCATTTATTTATTTATTTATTTATGCTCATTGATTATTCGAAGACGGTTGGACCGATTTGGAGAATTCGTTTTTTGTTTGAAACTTGACAGTATAATTGGTCAGGATCTGTTGATTCGATCCTGGAAAAATCGAGGGAACTCTTTAAATTATAGTAATTTTAGTATTTTTTTACAGTAGCTCGGGCATTTGCTCTTGAAGCGTATAGCGTTAGTGAAGTCGGTTCTTTTTTGTTTAAAATGACTTAGTATAATTTAGGGAGTGATGTTCGTGTGTATACTCTGTATCTTTAGGTATTTAAATAAAAGTAAATAAGATCTACCCTCAAATGGCTCCTTAAGCCAGTTGAGGGTAGATGAAAACATTACACGATCAAATAATAGTGGTTAAAGCCAGGCCGTTAAGTGACAGATCCAGGCAGTTTTGTATTTGATCGGTTAACCAATAAAAGTTATAACTACCCGAAAATGTAAAAATTGTTTGTTTACTTTTATTTTCTCCAATGTGCTCGGAAATGTTCACCTTACTGTAGTAAAATAAGTACGTGAAGTTCGTCATTATTTACTAACACAAATAAAAAAAAATAAAAATCATTATTGTCCTGTTTTAGCGGACGACAAGTTGTACTTGTCGTCCGCATTGTTTTTTACCTTTCAAACATTTCATTCGACTAAGAAATATCATTTCAAACAGCCAACCGTCTGAACGCCAATCCCTTCAAACTATAGGTTAGAGCGAGATAGTGAGATCAAAAACCTTGGTTGTCTCGTTCTGTGTCATAGCTTGCATGACCACCACGTCTGATCGTGTGAATACGGCTTTATATAATCATAGACAAAACAACTTTTTTTAAGGTTTAAGCTTTTACAGTTAAGTGTGAAAGGAGCATATTTAATACTGTCTTAAATAGTTTTTGACGAAAATTGATTTTTAAATATTATTTGAATGAACTTTGGCAGATGATTGGCAGTATAAGTAGTGCTCTATACTCAAAAAAATATTGTAAAGGGAAGCTAATTCATAAATTCATGATATTTAATGCTAACCTGTAATTTATTTCATTTACTTTATTTCCTCGCACATTTGGAGAAAAGCGTTATATATGCCTCGGCGGGAATATAAATTCGTGGATGCGTCTTATATTTTCGGCCTCAGCTACGCTTCGTCCGAAAAAATCGCTCGTCCACGAATTTATCTTTCCCGTCCTCTGCAATAATGTACTATTAAATACCTAAAAACATAGAGTATAATAGTGATTTGAGTAATGTTTTACAGTAGCTCGGGCATTTGCTCTTGAAGCGTATAGCGTTAGTGATGTCGGTACTTTTTTGGTTAAAATGATCTAGTTTAATTTAGGGAGTGATGTTCATGTATAGAGTTGGCCGTGTCGCTTCCAGGTACGGCGCGCCGTTCGTGGGCTACGGCGGCGGCTGGGGCGGGCAGCTGATGCGGCCGACGCCGGGCTACCTGTCGGAGTGGCAGTACGGCTACGGCGGCGTGCCCGGCGTGCCCGGCGTGCCCGGCGTGGCGTCGGTGGCGTCGGTGGCGTCGGTGGCGTCGGTGGCGTCGGTGGCCGGCGGCTACGCGCCCTACAACGCGCCCTATTACAACGGGTACGCGCCGCCGCCCGCGCACCATCAACAGGTGAGCTAATAATCTTTCAATACTACATTACTTACCAAGGACTGTAAAAGAAAGAAAGCCCGAAATCGCAGGTATTTGGGACCCCAGCCGCAGGCGAGGGTTGTAAATATGCGATAGAGGGCTTTCTATTTTACTGCCCGTGGTGAGTACACAATTTTACGTCTCCACCTGGCCATAATGCGAGTTTTACCGTACGCGAAGCGTGCGGTAAAACTCGCATTATGGCCAGGTGTGGCGTAAAAAATGTTATTTTCATTTTAGAGATAAGATTAAAATTAGGTTATATCTGGACAAGATTAGTGTACTGTGTGTATTTACATGGTCACTTCGTTTTTTCTCTAATACATAGCGTATTTTTCGTAGTTTTAGCAGGGTTCGATCGAAAGGATAATTATCAATGACTAGCTTTCCGCCCGCGACTTCGTCCGCGTGTAACGGTTCCTCATACAGAGTTTCATATCCAATTTTATCTTCTTAACTAACTTTTGTTAATCCCCGAACCATCTTCTTAATCTATTTATACTTATAGCTATACAAACTTTCAACCCCTTTTTTACCCTGTTAGAGGTTGAATTTTAAAAAACGCTGAAATTACTTTTATTGTTTTTTAATTATTGTAAACGTACGAAGTTTCAAATCTCTAACTCAAAATTTTAAACCCCATCCATACAAACTTTCAACCCCCTTTTTACCACCTTAGGGGATGAATTTTGAAAAACCCCTTCTTAGTGGATACTAACGGTATAAAAACTACCTATTGTGAAAAATTCAGCTCTGTAGGTCCAACGGTTTGGGATGGGCGTTAATTTAAGTGAGTCAGTCAGTCAGTCAGTCAGGACTTTTACGTTTATATATATAGATAGTTATCTTGATCCGATAATTATCGCGATAAATATTACAGATGATAATTTTCTTGATAATTTCGAACCCTGAGTTTTAGAGTACCTCCTAATAACTCCATATCGACAATATGGGACCTTTTTCTCTGCAGTGACGTACATATGTAACGCGGACATTACAAATGTTTTAACTGTGTGTGTTTTTTAACTCTTGTAGTTTATGTTCTGATATGTTACACATCGTGTTACGTTTCAGGAAAAATGATAAAACATCATATAGGTACCTACTACACTACTCTTACATACTATAATACTCTTTTAACTTGAAAAAAAAAATCTGGTCATTCTTTGAGTTGATTAATTGAGTAAATAGTCTCGACTAGGCAGTCTTTATTGTATGGATTGACCTGCTTTACTTCAAAATTAATATAATCATATATATAAATAAATACTTAATAAAGGTGGTAAAGGGAAACATCGTGAGAAAACCGGACTTAATTCCTATACTGCCTAGTTTCCCCTCTGGGTTGGAAGGTCAGATGGCAATCGCTTTCCTACGCCAATTCATGGGATTAGGCTGCCAAGCCAGGCTCAATTGAGCCGTAGCAAAAGCCGTGACGAAGGCTAGGAGGATGATATGATAATGATATGGTATGTTACCCTATATACATCCCTTTGTTAGGCACAGGCCTCCTCTAATGCAAGAGAGGGATTAGACTATAGTCCCCACGCGGGCCCAAAGCTGGTTTGGGACTTCACATACAACTTTGAATTTCTCCGCGAACGTATGCAGGATTCCTCGCGATGTTTTCCTTCAGCGATTGGTAAATATCAAATGATATTTCCTACTTAAGTTCTGATAAACTCATCTCATTGGTACGAGTCGGGGTTTGAACCCGAAACCTCCGGATTGAAAGTCGGGCGTCTTAATGCCAAGCTACCAAAGATGATTGAGTAAAGGTGGT
Source organism: Pammene aurita (assembly GCA_947086415.1). Lineage (NCBI taxonomy): Eukaryota > Metazoa > Arthropoda > Insecta > Lepidoptera > Tortricidae > Pammene > Pammene aurita. Next base: position 3,969,416 of record OX352315.1, on the reverse strand, counting down.
GGGCCACATGCGTAGTATAGCATCTCCAACATGAACATTTAACTGCATTCCAGTCGCTCGCCGCGCACTTCCCGGGCACTCAGTAGCCTGCTCGTTTCTGCTCACAAGTTTAGTTTGCAAACCCAGGAGGTACGTATGGTGCAGGTATACAGCAGATATTTACTAACAAAATGTTTCTAACACGGGTTATTACTTATACGGGTGTAAGTAACAAAATAGTACATTAGTTACATTACTTACCAAGGACTGTAAAAGAAAGAAAGCCCGAAATCGCAGGTATTTGTGACCCGAGCCGCAGGCGAGGGTTGTAAATATGCGATAGAGGGCTTTCTTTTTTACTGCCCGTGGTGAGTACACAATTTTACGTCTCCATCTGGCCATAACGTGAGTTTTACCGTACGTGTAGCGTCGCCTGCGGCTCGGGTCACAAATACCTGCTATTTCGGGCTTTCTTTCTTTTAGTCCTTGGTAAGTAATGTACTATTTTTGTATGGGACACGTCATCCCAGCTGGCTGACCCTCCATAAAAAAACAATTTTTTTTTCGCGTGAAAAATTTTTTTCCTTACTTTTTCATTATTAGAATACGATGCCAATTATGCCCAATCTAAAAAAAAAAATCGGTTGTCTGTAAAGTCGGTTTACTGACGATAGTTGAACGTGACAACGTCATAAGAAAATACTAATGGAATGGTTGCATTTTTCAAAAGAAAATTTTAATTTCACTGCGCTTCATACTTTACGAAAACATGTAAATGTATTATTGTATAGCAGCTGTCCACGCGGACGCATCGCTCACTCAAGTAGGAGAGAGACAGATGTCGAACGCTGCCGAACGCGAAGGCCGATTGTGCCTCTTTGTCGCTCGTTCGGCGCTCTCGCTTGTACTTCAAGCCTTAAATGGAACGCCTCAGAGCGAGGTAACGCCGCATGAGTCATGTTTTTTCGTGCGTGCAGCCGGCTCCATCGAATTATAAGACGTTGTCACGTCAAAAAGTAAAAAAAGACACTTTTCAAACGGGTGTAAATTAGGTTTAATATCGCTTGACATGTTTATGAAAACCGGTCCCTTTTTTGAGTAGACTGGTATAACCTTTCATGAGACTAACTAACATTACAATGAACTCGTGTAATATAATGCTGAGAATTACATTCGAATTCGCTCGCTTTTCTTCGGAAAAGGCTTCTCTTTTCAACCGACTTCAAGATATCGAAGGAGGTTCTCAATTCGACGGGATCTTTACAACTGAATCTTTGTTGACTTTATTTGTTATTTTTATATATATTCCCCGATTATTTGAAGGCTAGACCGATTTGGAAATAGTAGTTTTCGATACAAGTGCGAGAAGTATGTCATCTGGCACGAGTACCGAGAGAGTGGTCAAGACTCGGGACGAGTGAAAATGACACTTCCGCACGTGTGTCGAACAACGTTTTTTAATACAATTGCGAAAAAACTACAATGAAATAAAATTACATTTATATTCTGTCAGTGTACGAAAGACAGCTTCATTCAATCGCGCGTTGTTCAAGTAATACTATTGGGTGTCGCATAATGGGTTACCCTCATCTGGCAGAAAAATATTGGTCAGAAATACACTTGGCATAACATGTTTCGCAGAAACACTTTCGGTCGAATGGTATTTTTGCATAAAGGTATATTTGGCATAACTATTACTACGCATACGACACGTTTTGCAGCATATTGTTTTGCAGAAGACTACTTTGGCCGATTTTGGTTTAGCATCATTTTATGTACCATAATAATCATCCTATAGCATATTATTACAATAGCATAATTATTTTTTGCTAGCAGAAAAGTGGGTTAGTTAAATTTTACGTAATAGAATTATTATAAGAATAATATGCTATAGGTCCCACCAAATTTCGATTTATTTAGGTTAGGTTAGAACTGCGACAGCCGCGGGAGCAAACTGTTGCTATAAAAATGGATTAGTTTAGGTTAGAGTTGCGACCCCGCGGAAACAACTGTCGCCAGAAAAGTGGGTTAGGTTAGGTTTGAACTGCGACCCCCGCGGAAACAATCTGTTGCCAAAAAAGTGGGTTAGGTTAGAACTGTGACCCCCATAGGAACCAACTGTTGCCAGAAAATTGGGTTAGGTTAGGTTAGAACTGTGACCCCCACAAGAACATACTGTTGCTAGAAAATTGGGTTAGGTTAGGTTAGAATTGCGACCCCCGCGGAAACAAACTATTGCCAGAAAAGTGGGTCAAGTTAGGTAAAAGTAATTGTGGCGGCCGCAACGGGCCATTGCTCTCAGGGTGGCTCGAGCATAACGCGATAACTCGCACGTAACAGCCTGGCCGAAAGCCCGCCTTGGGAAGACACAACTATTACCACAGACACTATTGGCAGAAAACAATTTCATTTACCGGAGAACCGACACAAATATGCTCATTATTACAGCGCCTGCACGTTCTTATGAGCAATACATCCAATCCCGCTTATGTCTTGTAATGATAAGACAATGAAGATTATCTTGTAATAAAAAAATCTGCTTTACAGCTTTATGCCGCCTAAATATTATGCTAACAAATAATTCTGCGAAAGTACTATTCGTTTAGAAGACAGTTATGCTCATCAACATTATGCCAATATAAGATTCGACATTATAAAAATCTGCGAAATGATTTATGCCAAAGCATACTCTGCGTAAGGTGTATCTGCCAAACATTACTTCTGCCAAGTATCATTATGCAAAACAAATATATGTCAAAAAAGTTTCTGCAAGACAATAGTGAACCAAATTCTGATCTGCAAATCGTGCGTAAAATCAAACTTTACGCACGATTTGCAGCTACATAAACTAAACTTTTTGAGCAATTGTATTAAAAATCCTTTTTTTGTTTGAAAGGTTTTTCTTGACACTCAGGCCAGCATCTGATGATGGGATCCTGGAGAAATCGAACCGAGGTAACTCTTCAAATATTATAGGCACACCTCTGAAGAGTAATCACTGTTGATTTGAGTATTTTTTACAGTATTTACTCTGGCATTTGCTCTTGGCATAGACTAATTAACCCAAGACCCCGCATAGCCGGGCGACCCCCGCTGCCACGCTCAAAGTATTTTCACTCTATACTGAGACACTAATACGACTCCATGGCAACCATTAATGTCTGACTCTCTCTTACGCCCCACGGAAGTATCGCAGGTTCCCTGTCTAGCATTGCGAGTTTCCGTCCCGCACCCCTTCTTTTTGGCAGATTAGGTTTCCAAGAAATAACGCGCTTAGCTGAGTATAGAGATATCTTGTATATGGCTCTTGGTAAGGTGTAACCTAAGTCGGTTCTTTTTCGTTTAAAATTATTCTGTGCCACTTCCGCTGGCTGTAATTCTCAGTATAATATTATGTGAGTTCAATGTAACAATATGAAAGTTTATGTTTTTAACTCACTTGTCATTTAGTCACTAGCTCACTAGTAAAGAATAATGTCAAGCGAAATTGGACATAAAGTACATGAGTGACCAGTTTCGAATATTTAAAACCCAAATAGCACCCTAATCAATCTAATCATAGTGTTGTGTTCCTGCTGGTGTGTAAGGTTGCCAAAGAGCTCAAAGAGGACCCAGTGTGTTGACGATGAAGGACCCTCCTGTTCCTTAAGCGTCAACACAGTGAATCCTCCTTTTTGTAAAGGGTCGGCAACGCGCGTGTGACACCTCTGGAGTTGCAGGCGTCCATAGGCTACGGAACTGCTTACCATCAGGCGGGCCGTATGCTTGTTTGCCACCGTCGTTGTATTTAAAAAAATTTGTTCTAGTCGCTTGGGAGTTCTCGTGTAACACACAATCATGGTTGACGATTAATATATAATTACATTTATATGGGAATGGTGATGGATAAAAAGTTGATTTGACTTAAAAATTCTTCTTCGTTATTTATAAACTTAAACAAACTTCTATACAAATGTTGAAGTGATGACCATAAAACGAATCAAAGTTGTTTGGTCGGAGCATTACTAACGACAAGTACAAAGTGCAACAACTCGTATGCTACTTGTGTTATATTGCGGCTTTTGATATACGAGGGGCGTCTGATAAGTCCTAAGCCTGTGGTAGAAAAAAACAATATATAAAAAATAACTTATGTTTATTTTTCAATATAATCTCCCTCTAATTCAATGCATTTATTACATTTTTTATACAATGCTTTTAGGCCGTTAAAAAAAGATTCTTTAGATTCGCCTTCAAAATGCTCCTGTACAGCCGCCTTCATCTCTTCATCACTGCCAAATTGCTTTCCCCGTAACTCCCTCTTTAAATTACTGAACAGAAAATAATCGCTAGGGGTTAGGTCTGGACTGTAGGGTGGGTGGTCGATTTCATCAAAGCCGATTTCCTTCAGAGCCTGCCTCGCTACCCGGGCGGTGTAAACGAATGCATTGTCTTGCAAAAACAAAATGCCTTTCCTTAATTTGCCCCTCCTTTTCTCAACTACCGCTTCTCGCACCTGTCTCAATAGATTGGCATAATAAAGTGCATTTATTGTAGAATCTTTGGCCAAATAATCTATTAAGAGAATGCCATCACAGTCCCAAAACACAGTGGCCATTAACTTAGATGCCGATTTTTGCACTTTAAACTACTTCGGTGGTCTTTCACCCTTTTCAATCCACTGCATGGATTCAGACTTACACTCCCGATCATACTGCCTGATCCATGTTTCATCAACAGTTACTATTCGGGAGCAAACTTCATCTATACCATCTCCGCACAGACCTAAAAACGCCTGGGAAGTTTCAACACGACGTTCTTTATCGAACGCCGTCAGCATTTTCGGTACCCAGCGAGCACTGACCTTAGTCATGTTCAAATGTTCATGTAAAATCTCCCCAACCCGTTCTTTACTAATGCCTACAGTATCAGCTATTTGCCAAACCTTAACTCTCCGGTCTACTAATACCAATTTTCTGAATTTTCTTACATTTTCTTCAGTCACCACCGATATTGGCCTCCCTGAACGGGGATCGTCTTCAATCGACTCCCTACCCAGTTTAAATAAGCGACTCCACTTTTTGACCGCAGCATAAGAAGGCCCAGAGGCACCATAAATACTAGCCATTTCTTCAGAAATACTTTGCGGTGATTCAGCACTTTTTGTAAGGAACTTAATTACAGCACGGTGCTCAATTTTCGTTATATTTGTTGATAATTTAGACAAGGTGAACTTTGCCGTTGAATATCTTAAGAAAAATTCAAACAAATATGACATGATTTTGTATTTAATAATTTGTTTTTAAATGGCCTTTCTAGTGGCCAGTACCATAAACGCATATACGACCTCGAAATACCATAGGCTTAGGACTTATCAGCCGCCCCTCGTATCAATCAAATTGTAGTTAGTCTTGATAATTATTGGAAAAAATTGGTAGATAATTTGGCTGTGGATAATCCATTCGAATTCGAGTTCTTGCACCGTCCAAATTCGTCTCCAACAGTGATCTCATTTAATACGTAGAATTACAGCCAGGGGCCTACTACTCGAAAGGTCTAATGTCCATGAACTCTCAAATCGTACTCTCATATCTCTCAAGTCAAATTCCATGAAAACACTATAATAGTCTAATACAGTTCAAGAACTGGTCTCAGCACGCTAAAGTGGCACGGAAAAACTGGTCCTAAAACGACTTCTTTTGTTGAAGGGAGCCAAGCGAATACTGACTGTAATTCTTTGTATTATTTATATCAGTTCAATGTATTTAATTAATTTTAGAAATAAATCAAATTAAAAAAGAAACAGTTTGATGTATAATTTGTGATTGTTGCAGGCGCACTACCTGTCGCCGCCGTCGCTCATGGAGCTGCACAAGAGCGGCGAGCCGGCGCCCGTGCCCGCCGTGCCGGCCGTGCCGTCCGTGCCGTCCGTCGGCTTCGGCGGCTTCTGCTAGCTACCCGCGCCCACCCGCACCGGCACGGCTCCGGCACGGCTCCGGCACGGCTCCGGCACGGAACGGTTCGGACAGAGCTTCGATTGTAACCGAGCGAGGTGGCGGATATTTTATGTTATTGGGGAGAGAATTTCTTCGGCTCTAGCTATCGATCATTTTAATTACTGAATGTATGATTTGGTGTTGAAAAGATTTTCAGCTTAGTAACTGAATACCGAACGTTACACCGCCGCCTATTGGGCATCTCAAGTGTGAAACTTAAGGGAACCTCGACACGAAAAACTGAAGAATAGCACAAAACAATACTGATATAAGCACGATAAAGTTCTGATAATATTATCACGAAGTTTATTATAAATCTGTTCATGCAACGAATGCGTGCGGTATTTTCTCTTTTTTTACAAATGAAAGTGTTATCGAGTTTCCGAAGTATTGACAGACGGTAAAAGAAATCCTCTCCCTTATAAGATTTAATGTACGCGACTTTCCGCTCTGTTCATAGCCCTTATTTGTAAATATTGTATTTTTTGTCCATCACATTTTGTATTAGGTAGATTGTTTTCGGTTGTTCGCCGGCGGGGCGGCGGATTCGTACTGTCTGTACTTAACGGGGAATTTGGAGTCTTGCCAGTGAAGTTTCGTGTTCTAGTCACTTACTAATTCGTGTCGGCTAGTCAAATTTGGAAATAAAATGTCAACGTCGCCCCGTGGGCTGCCGAGCTCGGCCTATGATGCGTATACTTTTTTTATTTAGTTTAGGTTCATATTTATAAAGCGATTTTAGCATTTTTATATACAACGGAGTATATTTTTACTGGCGCCGCTTGGCGGCCATTTTGACGTCGCGGTCGGTGACCTCTCGTGTCCACTTTTGTTCTGACCTTTATGAATGTTTTTATGCAATCACAACTTTACAATTTTTGAACTTTTAATTCATAAATTATCTGAACGATGATGAGCGAGTCAAATTTTACACTGCCTTTAAAACGGGCTTTTTTATATAATACATATTTTAATTTATTTATTTCAGTGACTTACAATGGTTGTTATTAAGAATTTAAATGCATGACTAAAGTCTAGAGGTGACCGACCAGACTGAGAAGTTACCGTTCGCCCCCGTACCGGACCGAACCAATCCGTGCCGGACCGTATCGGACCGAACCGATCCGTGCCGGGCCGTATCGGACCGCGTCGGGCGGCAAACACAGGGCGTCACAACTCTTGTACAAAATTCTTAACTTAGTGAAGTCTTTTCTTTGCACAAACGATTAAAATCTTAATTATAAGGTAAAAACGAAATAACATACGTAAGAAAGACATATACGTTAATGATAGGTTACCGGGAAGAATTTAAGTTGGCGCCGAGCGGCCGGCGCTTGTCGCGCATGTTCGCGAGCGTTCGCTTGCGCGCTCGCACCGAGGCACAATTACGTGCGACTTGACGTTTTTGTATGAAATTTGGGTAATTTACATGTGTAGGAGAATTATTCTGTGAGACGCGTTGCGATTTTAGATAAATATCTACTTGATTTTTGTCGAAAAACGTAATTTAGACAACTCTTTAAAGGATAATAATCACGATAGTATTAAGAGAGATGGTCGAGGTGAGCGCGCGACCGAACGTTCGCGAAGTACATTTGTCAAAAGGGAAATATTGTTTTTTTTAATGAAATCAACAGGGTATTTAAGATTGCTTAAGGTTTATAATTTTATATTTATTATTGTTTGGTGCGCGCGTTAGTGTTATTCTGCCATGTTGTTTGTTCTCGAATAGTCGTGATGTATCGATGGATACCATTATTTTTCATGATTTATATTAATATTTTACGCCATAAACATTTGAGTACATTTTACCAAGGTCTCGCCATGGACTCGCTAGAAAAGTTAAGTACATAATCGAGTATATCTCAATATTTGAGGTCACATAGTTAAGGAGCTAGTCTGTAGGAGCGGGTCTCGAACGGACGAGCGGTGGCGAGATCTCTGTACATAACGAGTGCTTTATTACGCTTTTTTGATATTATATTTTTAATTAATGTATTTGTATACGATTGCTTTTGTTTAATAACATATTTAGGTTGTATTTTGTGTTGGATGCGGTCGCTGCGTGCGTCAGCTATTGGTCAGAGTCACAAAACGTAGCTCACGTTATCGTTGTAAATTACTTTTACGGAACCAAAAATAGGCTTGTTCGCTTCTACTCAGAGTAAGATACCAAAATGTATGCCCGGCGATTTAGTTAAGGCCTTGACAGATTACTTACGTTTTATCTGTGAGTAATGAGGAACAACGCGCAAAAATAACTGCAGATGGCATCTCAATCGCAAATAAACAAACCTCGTTGGTTATGGTTTGGAAATGTCAAATCCATGTAAAGCCAGAAATGTAAAATCTGTGGCCTAATCCTCATCGGACAATTTCATGCAGTTTGGGTAAAGTTCTCATGAAATTTACAGTTAGTACCGTCGCCATCAGATATAGCGGAGCGGCCAAGGTGGTCACAAATATCTAAACAACGCCTATTATCTATTGGCAAGGCGATAAAGTGCATGTTCAGATATTTTTGAGTACGCCTGCTCCGATATATTTAAAGGCGACTGTACCCTTCGCTAAAATAAAGTAAAAATGTTCTTTTATAAAAGTTTACAGCGAAAACGTGATCGAGTTTTATCGTCGGATAAGGCCAGTCGCACACGGACAGTATTAGCGCGGGCGCCGCATCGCCTGCCGGTGTGTACGCACCCTTACTGAGTTTTGTCATTGTCAACCGGCAAGGCGTTTCGGTATTACTGTCAAATTGCTATTTCTAAAGATTTTTTACTAATACCTATCCTCTAATATATATTAAGCTTTTTAAATGCTAGGTAATTAAAACACGAGTAGGCCAGCAGTGGCATTCCACGTTCCAAAACGATCTACCGTCGCCATCAAATATATCGAAGCGGCCAGGGTACTCAAAAATATCTGAACATGCACTTTATCGCCTTGACAATAGAGGCGTTGTTCAGATATTTGTGACCACCTTGGCCGCTCCGATATATCTGATGGCGACTGTACAAACGCTGTTAGTCTCTAAACAACAAAGTTGTGTTTAAATGATTTTGAAAACCACGCCCGCTTAGTTAATTCTGTTTTACTATAATTCTATTTCCATTTGACTGTATTTATGCCTCAAAAATGCCACTGTGTTGGCAATAGTAATGCGATTTGACAGTAATGTCGTTTTGACATAAGGCCTACAGAGTTGCTGCCATTCTAGTTCGGTGCTAGAACTTTCGACGCCGAGAGACCCGTCTTTCCCCCGTCAAATTATGTCATAACTCGTCGAAAAATAGCATGATAGTGTTTATAGGTGATAAAAATAGCACTTATCACAGCATATCTTTATAACCTACAAATTACTTTTACAATCTAAAAATTACATTGAGGTTAATAGTATTGCCACAACATTTTTTATCGACGTTTGACACATGAGGCCAGTTTTTTGTACTTCAATAGCAGGTTTTAAAAGTATTAATTGGACGGGTCTTTCGACGTCGGTTTTTAAATCTCGAATAGCTTGTGAATGTGAATTCACAGCATGAAAATACATATTTTATTTATCTTGTATCGGATTGATAAACAAGGCTTAGTGTCCTAAAAATATTATTAGTCTATAAGTTACATTATCAAAAAATATAGGACACGTCTTTTTTTTAATTAAGCAAAAAATTACGAAGATATACCCCGTTAAAGTTCCACGTGACGTCACAGCGTGCTAAACTTTAGCACGGCGTGACGTCACGACTTCACGAGTTCCACTATCGAATATAATCGCGTTTTTGTCATTTTTTGTTTGATTGACAAACGAAAAAATACGTATCAAATATTTTCTTTCAATCTAACTGACGGATTAATTATAATCATAGTTTTTACACAAGACTTACTTTTGTAAACCCCTTCGCAAACTGACAAAAGTGGTCGTTTGTTGGAGACGCGGCGCGCGCCGTCCGCTGGGCCGGTGGTACGATACGACAGTTATACAAGTCCGAGCTTCGACGTGTAAAGTGGTCGTCGGGAGTTTAGCGTAAGTCTGTCAACGAGTTAGCGTTAGGGCGCTTCACTATTTGTACAGTGTGTATATTTTTGTAAAATTCAATCTTAAACTTGTGGCAATATAATGAAACTTAATCTTTAATATTAAAAGTTAGTACAATTATGTCCGGATGACCGGTGGCGCGGGTGGTTGTGACTAATGCTGCGCCATGCCAAACGACAAAGCAATAACGCGACGTGAAAGCAATAATGCGAGCGTATGCGTTGCGTTTCTAAATTTGAACTGCATAATCTCTTTGGTACTAGTCGAATTTCAGTGATGACGTGTAGGCCATAACGCATTTCGCTTCGCTGTAATATTGGGCGACGCGGCGGACGCTTGATGACTTTATCGCCGTAGATTTCGATATAGCACAACGAGTATTATGTTTGGCCTGTTTTATATAAACATGTTACAATTTTACTGGTCTGAATAGACCATACTGATCATAGATGTTTATTGTGGTTTAGAAACTTCTTGTGTATTCTCATCTCTCCTCGCCTCGATTGCGATGGCGTTAACAAATGGGAATGATTATAGAAAGTAAACATTTATAATTAGTATGAAACAGCCTATTCCCATCTGTGCACGTGGGGATGATGGGGAATATGTAAATACGAAGTCCTTTGTGCTGATGGCAAGACATTAAACTTATATTATAACCTTCAACATAAATAAAAAAGCAGTGAACTCCATGGTCTCCAAATCTATAAAATACGGCTGCTTACATGGCGCGCCGTATTGTGTGACAGATTTTATTTCAAAATGTTTCTTTGTGTGTGTAAAATTATTATTTAGGGTGATGAAAGTGATCAAGCGATCCGTCGCGGCGTCGCAGCTAGGGAAGGAAGCTGGGCTGCAGCCCAGGTTTTTTTAGTATGAAAAAACCCGGGATTACCCGGGTATTAACCCGAAAACCCGGGATTTACATACTAAAAAAACCCGAGTTGCATTGCCTAGTCGCAGCGCTTGTAGGTATAAGTTCCGACGCCGGCACGACGCCGGTGCGGGTTTTGATTCTAGCTCAATTTTATTGATACTTAATTATTGTAATGTTTATTGTATTTGCTTGTTATTCACCGTTAATAAATGACCTGTAAAGGTGCGACCACACCGCTGCTTAAAATACGGTGACGCTACGGAATCGCAGTGACGCATCGTATTTGTACCGTTTTAATCGCATGCCCTCCACACCGCTGCTCAAAATACGCTGACGGTACGGATTCGCAATGACGTACCGTAAACGTCACGATTTTAACGCATGCTCTTCACACCGCTGCTTGAAATACGCAGACATTGAGCTGCGTCAAAATATTTAGTTATGGGGCACGTCACGGCGTACACGTTGCGTCTGCGTATTTCGAGCAGCGGTGTGGAGGGCATGCGATTAAAACGGTGCGGATACGATGCGTCACTGCAATTTCCGTAACGTCGCCGTATTTTAAGCAGCGGTGTGGTCGCACCTTAAGGGATCGTTTGAGCGTTTCACGAACATTGTGTATAGTGGTTTTACGCCATTATGAAACAGATGCGTATTTGATCAGCGATTCTTCTTCAAAACCGCAGAAGATACGCTGGTCAGAATGTCAGTGAAAAGGCATAAGTTAACACCGGGAGCGATAATCGCAAGTTTTATCATGAAATGCTCAGAGCGGTCCTATAGTTCGCAACACATGCTATCCTACTGTTTTATAATTTACTCTCCCAATACAGACTGCCGTGTTGTGTATGTTTAGTAGTTCTGTTATGTCGGCGACGACTGTTTACTCGTTTATCTCGCATTTCTGACGGTGCTTGTGTTTACACGGGGGACAATTTTTATCCCGGGATGGTCAAAACCCGGGATTTGAAACCGGTTTCCGCCGCACGGACCGCGCGGCGCGACAATGTGATGGAATGCGCCATTTTTGTACGGATTAGTTCCCGAACAGAACTTAGTGTAAGCAGGTTAACTTAGCCCTTCCTGCTTGTTAATATGAACGCAATACGTTTCTATAATAAGATTCCTGGCTAACACTATTTTAGTACTTAATTTATACAACCTTTTATTTTTAATTTTCACTTACAATGAAAACGGGTCGTAGTATGGAGATTCCATATAGAGTGGCCTGTATTCATAGTTTTTGAGTGTATGATAAGATGGTGCTACACCCTCCAAGCGAACCGCTATGATCCTTTTTACACTAAAGTTTTTGACCGGCGATTCTTCCGCAAGAATTTTTTGGTTAAAAAGTGTAGTGTGTAAAGGGTTTTAGTCAGCTCGCGTCCGCATTTTGAATTGGTTGCGATACTTTGTCAATTATCAGGACAATCTCGGTGTCGTGTCAGTAATTAGTTTAAGTTTTCTCGCGTCGCGCAGTCCTCGTCCGTCGCAACGTTTCGCTAGGTAACATAAAAATACGTTTGTACAGTTTTAACTATACTTCTCGTAGTGAACTAAGCAAGAAATATTTTTAGTATAATAAGATCTAATCGAATTACATTTTAGTGTATCATATGAAGTACTCGAGGTTTTCAAAATTACTTTTAAATTTGTATGGTCCTTCGTGAGTTTACTTTAAATTAATATTAATGTCTCATCTGAAAGTTCTGAAACTGACTCCGTGGAATTTAAAATTAGAAATTAAACTGAAAGAATTTTAAATAATGTAATACAATATTAATAATGGTTAAGTAATGTATTATAAATAGTGTTAAGGTAAAAAGTTATTAACATTGTATGGAAAAATTGTGACAAAATTATAGTCATTTGTAATATTCATTGTTGTTTCATTCTTAACAGTTGTATTTTAAGTGATATGTTAAACCCCCGCCCATAACCCCCCCGATGGGGTTAGGACCCCTAAAGTTTGATTGCACTCGGCAGATCCTCATGTCTAATACCAAGTTAAAGTTAATAAACAAAGTTTCATTGATGTACATATTTTGCTTCCAAAATATGCTATTTTTCCTGCAGTATATTACATGTAGTATACTGACAATCTCTATTCAACGACAATCATTGTTGTGGAAGCATAGACATAAGGAGCGGTCCGGAAAAAAAGTAGCCGTGCCTTTTTTGATTTATCTTTTTATTTTGTGCCGATTTAGAAGCAGTGTTTATATTTAAATAATCTCTAGATACAATCATACAAAACATAAATACAATCATACTTAAATAAAACAGCGTTTGGAAGTTTTCGTCTTTTGTATTCCATCATACACATAGTTTTTTGAACAGCGTCTTCTGACAGAATTTTTGAGGTGTTTCTCAAAAACATGTTTTTTCTTATAGTTTGATTTGATGAGCTATTGCCTATTTTATACCTTAATAAATTGTCTTTCTTCAATAGTAAACTTTTTTATCTGGCTTCATTTTAAGGTAGTTACAGTAATTTTTAGTTAAATGTATTTGCCTTTTTTCATAGAAAATTATCTCCCATAGAAAAATCTTTGTCAGAGGTTAGATTAGAGAGTCTTCCTGACTATCCTAGCTAAAATACAGTTAATTAATGTAGCTTCTTGGTAAGATGAAATTCTGAAAAGCATAAAACGGGTTGTGAAAATGGAAATACAATTGTGGCATTGTAGCGGATGTCGATTGAAGATTGTCAAATAATGTTGTTCAAAAGGTTACAAAGTATGTTGAATTAAAAACGCGAAAACTTAAATATGCTCACATATTCTATTATGATTGTATTTTTATTTATTAGTATTGTATCTACGGATTAATAAAATAAATATACTGCTTCAAAATTAGCACTAAATTAAAAAATACACAAGATTGTACATTGCTACTTTTTTTCCGGACCACTCCTTATAAAATAAGAAGACGTAGCGCCGTAAAGACAAAACTGTGATTCCATAATAAGCCGATTTCTTCGTGTTTACGCGCGACACGCACACATATACAACTCGTGGACGAGCGGTGATTGGTTCAAACGTCAAAAGTGAGTGTGTGTGCACGAGACTGCGGCTTATTATGGAATCGCAGTTTTATCTTCGTGGATTCCGTCTCCTTATTTTATATGTCTAGTTGTAGGTGGCGCTTAGTGTTTAGGTATTATGTTTCCATTTTAGCTTGGGTGCCCGAGAACAGGAGATGACATCCCTAAGAAATTATTTTTCCCAAAAGAAGTGAAAATCACTACAAGTCTATACTACTCTTTGATTCTCTCATAGCTGTCAATCATGATAGTGTCAAAATATATCAAACGAAACCTGTGTTATAGGATCCGGGTCATAAATTTCACGTCCATAATAAACATCTAGGAGTTCACAACTATGATTGAACTAAGCGAGAGTTGTACATAATATGCTTGCACTCGGACGAAAGCCTCTCGCCCGAGTGCACTCGCCTGAGAGTGTACAGGCGCCATTACGTACCTAGTTGAGGTCTATAACCGGTATTAGACATTGCAATTTGTAGGGCCCAATCTGTTGTGTACCCTGCCGCTCCCTAACCCTCCTTCAGCTCCATAAGGACCCTAATTCTTATTACACCTCCCAACCCGACAGATTGGGTCCTGCAAATTTCAATGTCTAATACCCGTTTATACTCGGCGCAATTTCAAACTGATTGAAACGGGTATTCTCGGGGCCCAATCTGTTGTGTACCCTACCTCTCCCTTACCCTCCTTCAGCTCCCTAAGGGCCCTACCTCTTAAACGAGTATTGCAATTTGTAGGGCCCAGCCTGTTGTGTACCCTGCCTCTTCCTCCCCTCGTTCAGCTCCCTAAGGGCCCTACCTCTTATTACACCTCCCAACCTGACAGATTGGGCCCTACAAATTGTAATGTCTAATACCGGTTTTATTACACGTCCCAACCTGACAGTTTGGGCCCTACAAATTGCAATGTCTGTCTAATACCGGTTTAATTCAATCCTCAATTGAAAGAGGTCTACACTCGCCGCGATATGGCGTCAACACGATGGAGACGTCACAGTCGATCATGTCACAGTTGACATAATCCCCACCCCCAACTTGATGTTTACTGCCTGGATGAGGAATGTCCGGAGGGACATGCCAGAGCTCGGCCTAACCACAGAATACTATAATAGTATTTCATACAAAAGGTCGTCTTCCCTACAAAATCAACGTTTGACAGAACTTTGATAGATGAACGGTGACACATGACGTCTCCATACAGTTTTACCTTTGGACGTTGTAGGGTTGACAAGTACGGAATTAGTCTAATTGTTGGACCTGCCCTAACCTGCCTTAATCTACCTAATCTATCAGTAATTTTAATACAAAACTAGATAAATGTCCGATTTGCCCAATCTAATTATTATTTTAGTACAAAACTACTACTACAAAACTAAAGCCTGACCAGAAATATATGATTATTGTCAAGAGGGCGCTATTACTCTTATTTATATGGCAACAGTTCAGTATAATCATAGAGCGTATTATTCTCTATGGTATGGAGACATCTTGATTTGTTTACCTGTCAGCTCTGATGTTAATTTGAAAATGTTTTACAGCTAAATAGTTTTATTTCCCGAGCGTATTATGTACAGCAGTTTATTACATATACTATTTACAATGGTTCGCTCTTGACTATGGATAATTTTGGGATTTTTTTGTCGTTTATTATTTAATATTAAACACTTTATTATTATTCAAGTACACCGCCACAATGACAGTGACAGCCTATCATGCACTCACACATGAATAATCATCCTGTCAGTAAAATTATTGCCAGTGTAAGAAATTAGTTCCAATAAAATTCCGCAACATGGCGCATGATCATATATTTCTGGTCAGGCTTTACTTAAATATTTTATCTTGTCTGTGGTCATGCCGCAAATAAACGAAAGGGATTTTGACAACTCCGAAAACGTATCCGATACGTTCCAAGGCAGTAGCTGTCACATCGTGGAGATGGACACCCTTGGCCTAACTCCCGACGATGCTTATCAGCGGAGCAAGTGGCGCCTCAAGATTAAGAAAGCCGACCCCGCGTAACGGTAAGTAGCCAGGATAAAGAAGAAGTATTTTGTTAATAAAATTTGTAAATAAACAAAAATATTTATTTTCTGAAATAGGTAATACATTTAATTATAAACTACAAAAATACATATAAGAACTTAATAATATCACTTAACTATAAACATATAAAATAAACCTAAAATAAAGTAATCCAATAAAACTTTCTGAAATAATTTCAAATATATCGTAGCCGGTTGAAACTTTGAAAGGCAGGTTTACATTAATACAGTAGCTGGATCTAGCCTCACTGGAGTCCAGCATTGGCTTGGCACTGGATTAATGTAAACATGTTTCAATCCAGTATAGCGTCCATCCAGCGCTGGATGGTAATGGAGCACGTTCCTACTTTTTCATTTCAATACTGCCCCACGCACGCCGTGTACCCTATGCCAGTAACACTGGATCCGTGTAAACGGCGATGCGCCAGTCGCTGCCACGTTAATTTAATAGTATGGTGACCACGGTGACTACTGGACGAATGTAAACGGCCTGATCCAGTACCCCGTGCCAATACAGGCCTGGAATTCAGTGACACTGGATCCAGCAACTGTATCAATGTAAACCTTTCGATTCGATTGATCACACAACCATTTTGACAGCTGACTCCTCATTCTAACTATAGTTCTGTCTCGGTCTGGACGTTTCACTAGTCGCTTACGTCTGTAGAGCGCATAAGAATGCTTTTAAGAAAAATAAAATGTCTATGGTTTCTTTGTTTCCCAACAAAGCGCTATCCTAAAATTCTATTTAGTATTTTGAAGGCACTAAAACAATTAATTTTATTTGCGAAACCAACAATAAACTGCTTTAGATAAGAATTAGTATAAAAAAATACTTTTAAACATATTTTAAACGAATAATGACAAAGGATGTCACAAGTGCAAAATGCAAAGACAGCTTTTGAATGCATCGTTTAGGTTCTTTATACAGTCGTTCACACAGTATAAAAACGAAAAGGTTTATCTTTCTCTAAAATTGAAATATAAACTTAAAATGTGTAATAAATCAGTATCTGAAAAAATAAATTTGTTATATTTCCACATATTTAATCATATTTCTAAGCTGTTTCTACAAATTTTGTATAAATATAAAGAGCATCACATCTTGACGTAAAGTTGCCAGTATAAAGAACCGAAGTTTGATGGCTTCGAAAGCATAGACAATTCCAGTTGACCGAGAGCGATCCGAAAAGATCGCGGATTGCCTGTAGAATTCGGTGTGGATTGAGATGTCGGATATCGGCAGCGGAGACGAGGGGCTTTCTAGTCAGAGTACGTATATATTTACAGCGGCGTAGAGTTCGGGGCGCGCTCCGTTTCGCGCCGTTTCCGTCATTCGTCCGGGAAGATATTCTCCCGTGTCCTCTCGTTCAAAAGTAAATATTTCATTGTTCCTGTTTCAAAATGGCGAATTCGGGTCTGCAATTCGTCTGGCGTTGAGGGTCTCGGGGGGCCGAGCGGGCGGCGGGGCCGCAGAGCCCGCGGGAGGCGCGGGCCCGGCCGGGGACCGGCTGGGCTACCGCCGTCAGAGGTTGACGACCTATCGATTTTTTTGTCTGCGACCTCTCGCCGCCGGGCGGCTGCGGCTGACGGCAGGCGGCTGGGCGGGCCCGGTGACGGCCGGAGGGCTAGCAGGGCGCGCTAGGGCTGCCCGAGCCCGGCTCTGGGTCCCGCGGCGCCGAGCGCGGCTGCGGCCCTTTGTCTGCGCAGCCGAGCGGTCAGCTGACGGCGCGCGCCACGCTAGGTCAGTGCCCGCCGAGCCCCCGTCTCCCGTCTGGAGCCCCATCTGACCATTGTCAACATCGCGCCAGACCCAATCCCACTTTTTCCAATTAGAATCTGATTAGAGCTTAAATGTGCCTTAGCAGTGTTGTGAAGTGACAATATGTGTGAGTTGCAGTACCAAGTGTAGTGAAGTGAAGTGAACAGTAATGCCAGTTCTTTGTTCAGAGTGACACCTGCACTGACATTGAAGTATTGAGGACACAGTGTATTGTGCAATAGTGAAAGTGTGTTGCTAGGCAGAGCCGCCACGGTCCATCAACTGGGCAACTGGAGTGAAGGAGGGGCCTCTTGGCAACCAGCTGTCTGTGCACACCACAACTTCCATAGAGGGAGTACCTGGTTCTAGAAGTTATATTAACCTAGATGCTGCTTGGTGACTATAACCTAATTTTTTAAGTAACCAACCTTGGTGACCCAATTTCTTTGTGTTGCGAAATATTTGGTACCAGTGTACAATGACAGTTCCAGTTCTCATCAAAGGCAAGTAAAAGATTTAATTTAAAATATTTAATGTCAAAATCAACACAATTTTCCAAAAGAATATAAAAAGTAAATTAAAATACTTTTCCTCTACTAACTTGACGATGTGACAAGCCTGATATTCATATCACGATAGGTTTTCTTTAAGTCATGTTGACGCATCTTAAATTAATGCCATAAAAACTTTTGCACAACCTACAAAAGTTAGCATTTTGAAGTATAATTTTTTTTATACCACAATGGTGGCGAACAAGCATATGTCTCGCCTGATGGTATGCAGCTACTGTAGCCTATGGTCGCCTGCAACTCCAGATGTGTCACATGCGCGTTACCAACCCTTTACAAAAAGGAGGATTCACTGTGTTGATAGCTAAAGGAACAAGACGGTCCTCATTGTCAACACACTGGGTCCTCATTGAGCTCTTTGGCAACCTTACTCACCAGCAGGAACACAACTATGTGTAGGGTTTAGTGCTATTTGCCTGTGGTTTTCTGAAAGGTGGAGGTACTTCCCCAGTCGAGCTCTGCTCCAGATTTGAGCAAGATGATATTCGCCCTACTATACATAGCGAGATGTCATTCGCAGCAACTTCCCAAGCAAGCAAGTTGGGCTAAAAAATACCCCAAACAAGTGCAGAATACCCCAAAGTTACTGAAGAATATTATACGAACCGTGGCAAAAGCAAGAGCAAACGCTATTAGGAAAGAAGCTGTTTTTAACCAGCAAATATGGCCATGGCATCTGCACGTGTTCTTGAGTGGAGACCGCGTCTCGGCAAACGTAGTGTAGGACGCCCTCTGGCCAGGTGGGATGACGATCTGCGAAATACTGCAGGCGGATGCTGGATGCGGCAAGCTGAAGACAGGGCGCTATGGCACTCATTAGGGGAGGCCTATGTCCAGCAGTGGACTAATATAGGCTGATGATGATGATGATGGTGATGATGATCTGCAC
The DNA here is from genome assembly GCA_947086415.1 of Pammene aurita. Classification (NCBI taxonomy): domain Eukaryota; kingdom Metazoa; phylum Arthropoda; class Insecta; order Lepidoptera; family Tortricidae; genus Pammene; species Pammene aurita. Next base: position 3,950,236 of record OX352315.1, on the reverse strand, counting down.
TTCATGCGTTTCATAAAATACTCTTAGTTTACAGTAATATAATATAAGCCTTTTTTACAGTCACTGACTGTCGTGCTTTGCAGCATATGCCTTCCCAAGCTTTTGCCATACCAATCTGTATCTTGCCGTTCTCATCCATGTTGATCCTGCTGACCTGCTATGTTCTTTATGTCGTCCTCCCATCTACGATATTGGCAACCTTGTTTTTCTCTTGTTGTACTTAGTTTAGTAGGTATCCAATATTTTTGAATTACATAGGATTTTAAAAACCATTAAATTTCAATTCTATCATCAAACCAGTCATCAGATGTATTTTCTACATCTCTGTAATATTTTGCAAATATCAGCTACCCGGTTTCAACATGAAGTGTGTTATTTTATTAGGTCATCATTATAGCACCTTTGTGGCGCCCCCAACCAAGCTGTCCAGATTTAAACTTTATAGTTATATTAAGGGTCTCCACACATAGAGGCAACCTTAGGGGGTGGCCAACGGGGCAGTAGCCCGAGACCTTGCAACAACCCGATGCAATTTTGACAGGGGCCTTGCAGAGCAGATTTGTACAGGGTCTGGCTGGGGCCTCGCAAAGGTTAAGGCCACCTCTGTCCACACGTTTTCATCGATTTTTGACAGGTTTTGAGTTGATATTCCTACATTTGCACAGATATAATTATAAGACAAAGGGCTATATCAGTTCTTCAATCTTTTATTTACATTCTGTAGAGCCTGGATTTAGAAAACAAATGAATATATATTTTTTATGATCTTCTTAAACATGGTCTTAAAACAGTTTTCGGTATTCAAATGATGTGAAGGAGCTTACATACTTATATACGAAATCTACATGTTTGGGTTTCTCGTAGATGTCTCTAAAAACAGATAAGAGATATTATTTTTAAACTAATTAACACAAAAGTTATGGCCTGAAAAACAATTTTTTAGACTCAATTTGTTCAACTTTGATGTCAAATATCTTGAAGACAGGAAATATTAAAGCAAATGTTTCATGATTCAGATCAAAGGTCATTGGCTGTCTCCCTTGTCCGAGGGACATCTTTATACTGTTTCATAGAAAATGCTTGGATGTGTAAAGGACGTAACCATAGCAACGAGGGCCAAGAAAAAGTTGATTGACTCAGCTACATGTTCATATTGACTCCCTGCCGAGGTTTTCCCAAGGAACTACAGTATTGGGTTATGTGTATGTCTATTGGCGGTACAGCAAATCATAAGAATAAAATAAAATTCAAAATTAATGGGGTCTTCTTACAGATCAAATAATACTAGGGATACACAATCCCAAAAAATGGCCCCACAATAGTACCGCAAGAACGACTCGAGCGGTACTTTCTCTGACAGTCTTATTACGGTATAAGACTGGCCGGTAACAAATTTTCACGAGCCATATTTTCAGTAAATCTTGTTTGATTCTGTACCTCCATCACATTGTTGAAGGTGCTTCCATACATCGTGCATACGTGCCAATCGTTAAAGCTCCGTAGCGAACGAAACGCAACTGTCTCTGTCGCACTAATATGGAAGAGTGATAGAGAGAGGTGACTACAATATGCTACGGAGCGTTAACGTTTGTGTTGGCCTCGCACCCTGATCAAGTGTGAGTCAATCTTAAGAATTTAACATTGATAATTTTGATAGTGAATCTGACTCGCAATTGGGAATTGGCTGGTTTTTCACAAAGAAAATACATAAAATATTTGTCAATAATTAAATTTGATATTTACCAGTCGCTTTTCGGTGAAGGAAAACATCGTAAGGAAACCGGACCTAATCCCGATAAGGCCTAGTTTCTTCTCTGGATAAGGGTTGGAAGGTCAGATGGCAGTCGTTTTCGTTAACGCTAGGAGGAAGATTTCTCAATAATGAAATAAGTAAAGCATGAACAAATGGCCAATACATATTTCAGTCTGCCGTTAGTCTTGCAGAAGATAAAAAATATACATAGAGCAGATATTTCAGTAATTCAACCTCTAAGTAATAAACGTAATAAGCTATCAACGAATATTGTCTATAGTAGGTATAAATACTTGCCAACATGTGTTTTAGTCTGCCGTTGAGACGGAAGACTAGCAAAAAATAACAGGTTTTAACTTTTTTTGCCCGTCTGGCGCGAGTCTGTATTTCTGTAATGATTGTCTGCAAGTCAACGACCCACCTTGAACTACTTACGTAACGTTACTTGCTGGCTGCTTATTTCGAAAATCGTTAAATGTTATATATAGGTATATATATGTATTTCATCTTTTGATATAGTTTTTGGAAATTTTACTATGAAAGTATTTTTCCTTTTTTTTTTGGTGCAAACAAGCAATGCGGACAGGCTGGCAAGCGGCCATCTTAGCCTATAGGCGCCTGCAACCACAGAGGTGTCACATTAGCATTGCCGAACCTATTCGTTTTTCGGAAGTGGTACATAAAGCTGATTGCCTTCTAGTCTAGTTGTCATGTCTAACTTTGCCTTGCTTACTTTAATAATGCACTTTCATGACATTTTGAATTATTAAATGGTTTATTTTTCTTGTAGTGATAAAATGACAATGCTTGCCAGTATAAAATTAATACGTTATTAATTTTAAACAAAAAAGAACCGACTTCACTTAGACTTCACCTTTTCCAAAAGCAAATGCCCGAATCTACTGTAAAAAATATTGTAATCACGATAGGTGTGCCTATAATATTTGAAGAGTTCCCTCGATATCTCGACGATCCCATCATCAGATCCTGACCTGGTTACAATGGGAACAACTGTCAAGTATACAAACAAAAAATTACTTTCCAAATCTGTCTAGCCGTCTTCGAATAATCGGTGAACATACATAAAAAAAAGCAAAAACAAAGATTCCGACGAATTGAGAACCTTCGTAATTTTGAATTCGATTCAAAATAACAATGCTTGCCAGTAAAATTATTACTTTAATGGCCTGTTTCACAATCTCCAGTTAAAGCATATCTGTCACATAAATGTTTGCTGTCCTTTTCTTTTATATGACTGGAGAAAAGGATAGCAATAATTTTAACTGGCAGATAAGTTTATCTGGAGATTGTGAAACAGGCCCTAAAAATAAATTAGTGACAATTAATTATATTTTTATGCAAATAATAAAATTACATCTGTGACTTGAAAGCAAAGAGTCGTAATTAAATAATTACATGGTCTTGAAAGTTACCAATAATATATTGAATCAAAATCTATGAACTGAAAATAGATGTCATATACTTCAGAAAAAGTGACCAAACCCTCCGGTGTCCGAGGCCAGATCTGGCCTCGGACACCGGAGGGTTTGGTCACTTTTTCTGAAGTATATGACATCTATTTTCAGTTTATATATAGTAGTGTAACTACTTAAAAATTGCAAATCAAAAAATATTGAACAAAATAATTTGATTTGCTTCAAAATTCAAAATCTATGAAATTAGCGAAAAAAGTAGTAAGGCATCAGTTTAGACAGATTGAGAGAGATAAACTCTCGTTGGCTGCCGTTTTTGGGGTCACCTACATCATTATCACGATCATAAATTCCTGAACAAACCGCTCTAAAGTTAGCATGTTTCTAGGTCAGAACGGTTTACACCAACGAGAGCAATGTCACATCCTACTCATACCAGGGTTTGAAATTATCAAGTGTATTATGATCTCTGATATTTATCGCGATAATTATCCCCAGTATGGATTTTTTTTATTATAGCTCAACTACTAATGTAGATTTTCACGCGCGATATATTTTTTTTCTGCATTCCGCCTTAACAAATTTTGGGTTATTATGAAAATCGATAATTATCAGACAACAAAATCACGATAATTATCATTGATTATTATCCCTCCGAACCCTGATTCGAACATATTGAAAGAACTTGAAGAACAAATCAAATTACTACTAATAAATATCCTAGGTCACTTTTTCCAAGGAATATTCTTGTATTTTTAGAAGCAGTACTAGTGACCCTAAGGTGTATCATTTGTACTACCAGTTGAACTAGATGGTAGTACTACTGTCCCAGAGGGGTATAAGTATACATTGAACAAAATTTAACTGGCCTTGCAAAGTTATAGATTAGAACAGCGGTTCTCGAATCTTTTTTGGTGACGGAACACTTTTGGAAAGCGAAATACTTGATGGAACCCTACAATCCTACCGTAAACGTGATAGCCGCGTCAGAACGGTCGACCAGAGAGAGGTGTTTTGATTTTTTTTTCTAAATTCTTGCGGAAATCTAGGGTTCCGCGGAACACAGAGTATGGCTGGATTAGAAGTAGGTGAACATTGACTTGCAACTGCAAAACTTTTAGACATATTTTTTACATAGTAAGTTAGTATTTAGTAAATTTTACTTGGGATAGATATTAAAAGCGACTACGCGATGAGCGGTGCTGATTACGCGGCGCTAAACAATTAGTGCGGCGCATTGCGTGTAACTATGCACATGCATAACTCGCCGTATTTTTAGACTCGACTTCTAATTAAAAACATCATCAATGTATGTATGATCGTCACTATTACGGTATCGTGGCTATTGATAGTACGATAGTGTACATTTACCTATGTGAACCATGTCATTGAACTTGTTGAGAGCTCATCGGACTCTACGGAACTGGAGCTAGAAGCTGCTAAGACAGCTGCTGAGATGGTTGGCAATTCGAATTCCATAAGTGTTTTCATTATTCCTTAACTAGGTACTAAGTGCCTCACAATTTGGGGCTCGCGTCACTATTACAGTGTTATCGCAGGCATCGCAGCTGTTTGGAACATGATTGAACTTGTTGAGAGGTCATTGTTGTGTGCAGACCGGATTACCACGTTGAACCAAGCAGCGCTGACCCGCTGTACCATTTACCAGGTCATGTAGGGAGATGAATAATAACGCTTATTTAAAATTGTAAAACATTTGAGCAGTGTAGTGCAGGTGTTTCCCCGCTGGGAGTTGTTGTAGAAGTGAGGTTGAAGTGAGCGACGAGTACGAGTGCTGACCTCTTTTATGGGTTTTCTAGCGTGCTCGTACTAGTGGCTGGTATGTGCCGTGTATGTGAGACATTTATTGGCTAATAAGCTTACAGTATTACATGTTTGTAGGAGGGTTAAAATTGATATTTATATAGGACATTTCTTCGTAAATTAGTACAAAATTCTTATAATCTAGACATTTTGCGTATTATGACATGATATCAATAAAATTAGACACAGATAAGACTTAGCAACTAGACATAGAAACACAATATTTATACACGTTATTAACACAAACAAATTGGTATAAACCGAGAAAATGATTGACTTAGATCTAGTTATACACAAACAATGGCAATTTTAAGCTATCTGCGACAATTCTCCCCCACGTGCGTCAGCACAGTCGATTGGTGCAGAGCAGATGAGAATGAGTCTGGAAACCGGGCGGCGAACTTCTCCTGCGCGAGTACGTACAATGGCTACTCTTATGTGGCCATCAGGACCTGGAAAGAGCTGTGCGATCACGCCTCTAGGCCAAGTACCTCGTGGCATCGTGCCGTCGGCTATAATTACTACATCTCCTACGTGTAGTTTCGTCGCGTTCTGGTGTGCACTGGATCGTGGCATCAGGTTTGGACGATATTCTTTCAGCCAGCGTTTCCAGAAGTTGTCAGCTAGTGCTTGAGCTGTTTTCCAGGACGAAAGGCTCATATTTTCGTCGGAGAAGACTCCCAGCGGGGACATAGCGTTCGATCGGCCGATGAGAAAGTGGTTCGGCGTGAGCGCTTCAGCCTCTAAGTCAGGATTCACTGGGGTCAGCGGTCTGGAGTTTACCAGGTGTTCAGCTTCCAGCAATAGCGTATGGAGAACTTCTTCATGGGGTGCTCTGTCTTTTAGCGTGACTTTCAGAGCTGTTTTCACGCTTCCGACTAGACGCTCCCAAGCCCCGCCGGCGGAGGGGTTGCCAGGCGGGATCTTCTTCCAGATCATGCGTCGTTCGGTCATAAATTGTTTGAGACTATCGGGCAGAGAGTTTTTGGCCTCTGATAGCTCGCGTTCTGCGCCGTAAAAGTTTGTGGCGTTATCTGAGTACAGAACGGTGGGTGCGCCGCGTCGAGACATCATTCTTCGTAGCGATAGGATCATAGAGGCTGCCGATAGGGAGGCGGCTAGCTCTAGGTGCACGGCTCTAGTGGTGAGGCACGTGTAAAGGACGCCCCATCGCTTTTCTCGGCGGCGGCCTATGACAATTTGCATAGGACCGAACAAATCTACGGCTGCTGCGGTAAATGGCGGTTGATTCGCCTTGAGCCTCTCTGGCGGTAGGTCGCCTACAGGAACCTTGAGGGTAGCTCCTTTATAGGTCCGACACCATTGGCACTTATTCGTCAGATAACGAATTGTACCGCGCAGTCCGACTATGTAATATCTTTGCTTCAATTCGTTGATCACCGTCGCATGATTTCCGTGGTTGAAAAGTGCGTGGAAATGATGGATCAACAGCTTGGTAAATGCCTCCTTAGCGTGCAAGACAGGTATATGGGCTTCGTCTCTGTCTATTCGGGCATCTAGCACAATTATTCCGTTCTTATCAAGCTTCATAGCAACTCGATGTAATGCAGACTTCCTCGGCAGCGCGCGCCCGGCTTCCATTAGTCGTATCTCTTCGGCATACGACTCATTTTGGCTCCGTTTAATCAGCAGTATCTCCGCTAGACTTATGTGTCTTTTATTCATTTCTGTTTCTGGATTTCTATTGACAGACAATCTGGCTTTGAATACCTCGGCAGCAATCAAAACTCTGGCCGTAGTGCGAACCAGCCTAGTGAACTTCGAGAATCTACATGTCTCGGGCAAGTATGCGAACTTGTTTTGAACGGTATTTACAGAGCAAATCGGTTTTATAACGCGCTCTTCGCACGTTTCTACGACGGGTTCTACTGTTTTCTCGCGCGGCCAATGCTCCTCGGCTTGCCGTATAAAATCAGGCCCTATAAACCACCGGTGGTTAGCTCCGAACTGGGCCGGGACGCCCTTAGTAGCGTCGTCGGCGACGTTTAACGCGCTAGGTACCCAACGCCAATCGGTAGGTTTAGTTGTGTTTTCTATTTCGGCTACTCTATGTGCGACAAAGCTTTTGTACCGACGTGGATCCGACCTTATCCAGGATAACGCTGTCCGAGCGTCGCTCCAGAAATACCTATGTTTGATGACATAATCGGACTCCTTTACTACTGTGTCGGCTAGCCGTGTCGCTAGCACACAACCTTGCAATTCTAACCTAGGAATGCTGACAATACGCAACGGTGCGACTCGCGCCTTGGCGGCTACTAAGGCTGCGGACTTTTGTCCGTCCGGGCCTTCGCTAACTAAGTATATCGCGGCGGCGTATATCTTTTCGCTAGCGTCGCAAAAAACGTGCATGTCGGCCTCTCTATTTCTCGCGGGTACGTATCGCGGTATTTCTAACTCCCTAAGTTGCTGAATATTACTCACGAATGAATTCCACGCGGGTGCGAGCGAGGTGGGTATAACGGTATCCCAGCCTATCCCTGTACGCCAGACTTCCTGCATCAATGCCTTCCCTAAGACAGAGATCGGGCTTACGTAGCCTATGGGATCGAATATCGACATCGCGCTACTCGTCACCTGTCGTTTAGTGGGTAATTTCGTACCGTTGAGCACGTCTTCGGGCGTGTTGCGTAAATTTACGTTAAACCCTAACGTGTCGCGTCTATGGTTCCATTTTAAGCCTAATGTGCGCTCGCTTTCGCCTCCCCCGATGAGGGACGTATCCTCTTTGCTAGGAACTACGTCAGAAATTACGTTTGGGTTGTTAGAGGCGAACCCGCGGAGCTCGAACGACGCGCGTAAATTAAGCGCGTAAATTTCGTTTACTATGCGCCTAACGTCGCTCTCACACTGGTCAAAAGCTACGACTAAGTCGTCCATATACGTGCTTTTTATAGTTTTCTCAGCGGCGATCGGAAATTCTTTCGCATGTTCGTATGCGTTTTTGTTTTTGACGTACAATGCCGTCGTCGGCGAAGCCGCGGACCCGAATATCAGTCTTTTCATCCTATATTCTTGCGGTGAGGCTGAGCGGTCCTCCCCCCGCCAAACAAAACGTAACGAATCTCGATCGCGTTCTACAATCTCTAGCAAGCCTTAGCGCTTGCGTAGTACCTAGTGGGCCCGTAACCTCTACGGGCATCATTTTCAAAAACGTGGGCGCTATTCTAATCGCGTGAACGTTACTGACTTTTTTGTCTTCCACGGGCGCTTTAGATGCGTTCAAACCGTGTAGTAACCTGTGATGCCCGGCTTCGCACTGTTGCACTCCGCAAGCCACATACCTGCATTTGAAGCGACCACGGTGCGCCGCGCCTAGACATTTATAGCACAGCTTTTCGTTTTTCGCCCAATCCCAACGTTCGGATACCGATGCATTCAAAAATTTAGTACACGCTTCCACTTTGTGTTCATGATTATGACATATTAAACACTTATCACGTGACGTAAATCGTGCTGGTACCGAATGTTGTTTGGGCTTGGTCCCCGTATACGCGGGCCTTTTAGCCTCGCGGGGCTTCGTTTGAGCTACCGTCGGCGACCTATACTCCCCCGTGTGAGCTCTATCTACTCTATTTCGCGGGCGAGTGCTCTGGTAGCTGTCGTTGGAGTCGCTCGAATAGTCGCGGGAGAACACGGGGGCGGGAGTACGGGTGGGGGCGGTATGACGCCCTGACCTATTGTCCAGCTCAAAGGAAACCGTGTTCACGGCATTTTTCGGCTTCGGACCTCGATGACGACTCGTTCTTTTAGCCGCGGAACTAATTTCTAGCAGAAATTCTGATATCGCGACTAAATCGGGCGAGTTCAAATTAGCTTGTTTGAACTTGCCCCATTCGTACCTAACAATAAGGTTCAACTTATCGACGATCTTGTTGACTAGCTCTGGCGCGTACAAGTATTTTTCTTGCTTTAATGATTTTATTGTCGCTACTGCATTTGCGACGTGCGCGGCAAAAGACACGATATTACTGTTATCTTCGGCTAGGCGCGGCATGCGTTTAACATTATGTAGCTCAGTCAACACGATCTCTTCAGGGTCCCCGAACTGCCTCTCTAAGGCCTCCATTATCTCGTATGGATCCTGGACGGTATACATTATGGATTTCACCGCGGTACGCGCTTCACCTTTCAACGCGCGCCTAATTCGACTGACGTTATGTACGTAACTAAACATGGGCGCGGTATCGTTAAATTCGGCACGGAATGCGATCCATTCTGTGATATTACCGTCGAAAGCGGGTAATTCGGGTGGCCTATGCATAATGGGCGCATACTGACTAGACACATCTCGCGGCGGGCGATGAGTACTCATATGCGGCTCGCGGGGCGCGGGAGCGCTGGGCGCCGGCGCGCTAGTAGCGAAATTATTACGTATTGTGTGCAAAGCGGACGCTTCATTTTTAGTTACGTAATTGCTCTGATCTAGCTGGGACTGTCGTTCTACCCAATTCCTCACGCGTTGCTCGTCTTTTTCGACAAGAGGTTCGGACTTACCGCTAACAGATTGCGCCTCATGCTGGGCAATCTGTAGCCTTAACTTGGCAGTTTCCGTCTCTTTATTAGCAACGGCGAGGGCGGCTTTATGAACCTCGAGTTCCGCTAGCAACAGAGCTAACTTTTCGTCGCACTTTTCACTATACACACTTCGATTTTCGCGCACTTTTTTACTACCGCGGTCGCCGCACTGCGAAAAGCGGTCTTTTTCCCCGGCGGACGTGTTAGGTTTACACAATGTCCCCGGTGGACTTTTAACTAACGTCTTTTCCGCGTCGTCTTCCGATATTTCCGAATAAGCGGGCGCCGGCGCTCTTGCCGGCGGCGGCTGTAGACGCGGTTCGACACTAGGACCATCGCCAAGAGTGCTGCTGGTGCCCTTGTCCCATGTATTGGTATCGCCGGAGGTTGTTTCACCAGACGGCGGGGTAACGGCTCTGGAGGGTTGTCCCTTGTGTGAGCGAAGAGACATCTTGAGCGTATGATCGGACATCTTCTTCTTTCTTCTTGCTTCTTGACGCACGTGGGGTTCCCTAACCTTACCTACCTAAAACCTAATGGCTGACACTGCCTAGTGCAGTGAAAGCGGCCCTACGTTCACTTTACTTACTCGTGGGCGTGAATCCCTGATGCACTGAATCTCGCGCAAAGGCTAAGTGCAAGTGCCAGAGCGTCCGAAAGCAGTGTGAAGACGTCAACCATGTGACGTTGCAACGAAAGTTGCCAGGACACGAACGTGGAGTATGGCCTCTACACGAGCGGTCCGTCCAGCAAGCTGGTAAATAGCACAGGGCTCTTCCGCGAAAGCGGGCAGGTGTATCAGCGGTTAGGCCGGACACCGTATGAAGATTCTGATCGAAATTAATCCAGCTCAGCGCGTACTTGTTTCTTTCTTCAATTGGCCGCAGTTTTCTGATATCCGGAGCTCGAAGGACCAGCTGTTGTGTGCAGACCGGATTACCACGTTGAACCAAGCAGCGCTGACCCGCTGTACCATTTACCAGGTCATGTAGGGAGATGAATAATAACGCTTATTTAAAATTGTAAAACATTTGAGCAGTGTAGTTGCAGGTGTTTCCCCGCTGGGAGTTGTTGTAGAAGTGAGGTTGAAGTGAGCGACGAGTACGAGTGCTGACCTCTTTTATGGGTTTTCTAGCGTGCTCGTACTAGTGGCTGGTATGTGCCGTGTATGTGAGACATTTATTGGCTAATAAGCTTACAGTATTACATGTTTGTAGGAGGGTTAAAATTGATATTTATATAGGACATTTCTTCGTAAATTAGTACAAAATTCTTATAATCTAGACATTTTGCGTATTATGACATGATATCAATAAAATTAGACACAGATAAGACTTAGCAACTAGACATAGAAACACAATATTTATACACGTTATTAACACAAACAAATTGGTATAAACCGAGAAAATGATTGACTTAGATCTAGTTATACACAAACAATGGCAATTTTAAGCTATCTGCGACAGTCATCTTTACTCCTCGGGGTCGGAGCCAGTCTTTACTCAACGGAACTGGTATGAACTGGAGCTAGGTGCCTCTCAATTTGGGGCTCACGTCATTGTTCCAGTATCGCGTCTATATTTGGAACATGTCATTGAACTTGTTGAGAGCTCCTCGGGGTTAATCTTTACTCTACATACTGTGAACTGGAGCTTCTTCTTAGTCTTATACTCTTGTCAGAGTAGTCGTGGTCATTGGGGTCGTTGTAAGGCCTTTTTTATTGTTTTCCGCCATCCTTCTCCACTTAGGGCATTTCGCAGAGCCCATGCAGATTTAAGGGTGCTTCGGTTAGGGTTAGAGCCTTCACTTGATCAGACCATCGCATTGAGGGGTATAATCTGGGTCTTGTTTCATCCACTCTACTCTGAACAACAAGTCTCTCCATGGCGTCGCCTTCCTTGCGCGTCACGTGGTCGAAGTAACTTAGACTGCAAGAGTGCACGATTGCTGAAAACCTTTGCTTAACCTTGAGCTCCTGGAATAAATTAGTTCACGATATCCACAGCATCCTTCTCCAGCACCAGATTTCCAAAGCATCAATGCGTTTTCGTTCACATTCAGTAACACTGGAAAAACGAGAGGTATTAGGAGGCGAGTCTTAGTTGCCTTTGTAATGTTGCGGTCTCTCCAGATCTTCGAGAGTTTCTCCATTGCAGACCTAGTTATAGTTATGCGTCGCTTGATCTCATCTTCGGAGCCTCCGCCGTCTGAGACCAGTGATCCCAAGTATGTATGATGATACAAGTCCACAGTTTCCAATAATTTTAGAACTGGAGCTAGCAGCTAGACAGTTATAGCTGCTGATATAGTCGGTAGATCACATTCCAAAACAGTGTTATATTTTTTGATCGACTAGGTAGGACCCTCAAGGTAGATAGGGTAAGGTAGGAGGGGCCTTACAATTTAGAGCTCGCGTCACTATTAGACACAGTTCCTGATGCGCCGACGGAAATTTTCCAAAACTTCGGAATTTTTTAGATACTTATGAAAATTTCGGAAACTTATCGTAATTGAAACTTATCACTAGCTGCTGAGATAGCCGGCAGTTTAAATTCTATGATAGTGATATACCTAATTACCTATTCCTTAAAAGACCAATAATATTTATTAGTGGCGATTCCATACAAAATGACCAGTTTTAATTCCTCTGTGTACAATACTAAGTTACCCGTTAAAATTCCGTGACAGCCAACACATCCTCCTTCTAGCGTTTGTACCAGCGTTTGCCGCGGCTCAATGGAGCCTGGGGTCTGCTTAGCAACTTAATCCTAAATTGGCTTAGGCACTAGTTTTTACTGAAGCAACTGCCACTGCAACCTATCCCTAACCCTGAGGGGGAACTAGGCATTTTTGGGAATGAGTCAGGTTTCCTTATCACCGAAAAGCAACTGGTAAATCTTAATTTTAATTTTTTAAATGATATTACAAAATATCTACATACATTAAGTTCTGTGAAACGTGAGCGTCAGCATGGCGGGTGGACCTCGGGAATTTTATCGAATTGTTAATAAAAGTGCTGTACCTTTGTTGTACCTCAGTGTACCTTTAGTAGAAATCACCCAACCAGCAAAAATGCCGAATAAGCTTGGTATTATAGAGCTATTTAGTCAGATAAAGGTAGTGTAACAGTAGTCGCTGCGATAATATGTCGTATAGTAGCTGATTATATTACAAATTAGCTTATACAACAATTCAGTCAAATAGTACAGTGGAATAAACGTTTATATGACCTTGTTATGCGATTGTTTTACTACAGTTCTATAGCCATCATCAATATTACTTCTATACAGCTCATTGATCGCGTTACAGCATATTATACTGCAGCTATGTTACAAACAGCCGTTTATACGTTTCTAATATTGCCATTATAGGACTAGTCATATTGCCATGGTAAGTTGCAACTTTTATTCAGAAAACTGTTGTATAAAAGAGTTTAAAGTAATTTTAATTCCACATGTAGCAATGTAAATGTAGTAAATAAATACGATTACTACACAATCGAGTAATAGATTTCATACTGATTTCTATAGAGTCCATAATGAGATAAGTGTTGCTTTGGGTATATTTATCTGACTAATTATTGTTTATGCTGTGTAAGTGTAGTTGTTTAGCACTTTTATTTCACAGCTTGTGTTATAGATGCCAAGATATAACGTTTACTGACCCACAAGTCGTATAACCATTGCACGACCGCCGTGATTTCAGCATCAAACTTGTCAACCAAAATATTTCAATGCGAGTACTGATTCCGTACAGATTTTTTTTTAATTTCTACAGAAAAGCATAGCCAATACAGCAGTCAAATTGTCAATTTATCACGCAAAGCACGATGTAAAGCTGCATTTTTTTATATGTTACTAGGGTCCCTTAGAAGACTGTAAAACTGTATTTTGCATGCAAATTTTTCAGACTTTTTTTTATTTATATAACAGTTAAACTAAAAAAACTTGTGGTTTTTTTTTAATTAGTTGCTTAGAAATTAATCCAGTTTTTACAATTTGGAACAATCCCTTAACTTTCTAGTACATAAATTACAATAACTGGATTTACTCCATAAATTCTTAAATTACGACAAGTCGGAAAAAGTACCACAAACAAAACAATGATAATTGTTTGTATGTAGGTACAGACAAGGTCATTGCGTATTTTTTGACAGAGTATGGTTATATGACCTGAATCTCAACAATGACGTGTATACATAGTTTTGTCAAAAATATAATATCGATAATATGATACACAAAAAACTTTACATATCTTAGCACAAGTAGCTAAAAGTACTTAAAATCACACAAATACTTATTATCTGTAAGTTTAACATTATATCAAAGTATTTATTTATATACTAGTACGGATAACTCAACACTATAACTGTTACCACAGGATTTCTTTGATATTCTTTCGAATCCAGGGTTTTTATATTCTTCACAAAGAACCTTAAAGTTGGCATTATGGCGGAAACCATAGTCGAATAATGTAGTAACGGGGCACTCGTATTCGGCTGTATATCACATACTAGTCGCGTAGGTGTTACGAAGATGCTTAATGTCGCTTACTGATACATTTGTTTAGATAATTAAATAATAAATCACTTAAAACTAAAAATCATGAAGGGGCATTAAAATTTAATAAATAAACTATGATATGTTTTGTCACAAAAATAAGTTTGCAGGTAAACTTCACTGCCACAATCGATAAACCTCAAGTCACTATCCTTAACATATAACAAAATCAAAATGCACTTTACTTACCTCGAAATTATTATTTTTTCTCTTTCAGTTTATGCTTTGTGACAATAGTGACGAACTTGCGCGTGTTGATAAAAAAAGTCGAGTAACCGCTGCTCCAAAATTCGCTATTGAATCAAATAATTGCATAGTGGAGTTCTCGCTGCTGCAACTCGACATAAAAGCCGAATAAATATTGCGATAGAAGCCACTACTACACGCAATTAGTAATTGAGCGACATTTATAGAACTTCTATTCAGTATTCCTGGAATGCGATTTTTGAATCTCACCAAGTGACTAATTCTCACCGATGTGAGTGATTTCCGAAAGTAAATCACTCACATCGGTGAGAATTAGTCACTTGGTGAGATTCAAAAATCGCACTCCTGATCTATAGCGGTGTTTTCATTTGTCACCACTTAATTGCAATATAACTGTGCCCAAACGCCGTCGTATAAACGTGTATTCGACTCTTATTCCACCATACACTAACACTTAAAAGTCGCGTCAGAAACGTGTACTCGACCATGGTTTTGCTAGTTGGGCAGTGCACCTCTTTATAAAACGAGATTTTTTCAAAAAAAGGTCCACCCGCCATTCTGACGTCAGAATGGCGGGTGGACCTGGTAAATGCAGGGACCGGAAAACCCCTTCATTTGATTAATCGTTTCGATAGGGTAACCCTATTAAAGTCTTACCCTAATGATAGGGTTACCCTATCATTGGGTTACCCTATCGATATGGAAATCATTTTGAATAGGCTTAACCCTTTTCAATGTGGTTTCCGAGTCGAATGGGGTAAAGATAGCTTTAATATTTACCGCTTACCCTATCATAGGGCTACCCTTTTCCTGTCTCTTTTCCACGCAGGCAGGCGATTCTATCTTTCTCATTTGAAATGGAACAGGAGAGGTGGCGGCGGAACAAATTGAGTAAATATAAGATTTGCTGTCGTTTATTCATTCTGCTAAAGTCACACTCACAGTCCAGTCCTCTGCTCACGTACACAACTTTAAATTAAAGAATTTCTGTTAAAGAAATGTGTCTTACCTTCAGTTTATTTTTGCATAGTTCGCACGTACTGATGAGATGGGCAATAATTATTTTGAATAAGAATAAAAACACAATTTTTATTCATATTCAAATCGATTTGACACAAACCAATTTTCATCCTCCTAGAGTTTGTCCCGGCTTTTGCCACGGCTCAGTTGAGCCTGTGGTCCGCTTGGCAACCTAATCCTATGAATTGGCGTAGGGATTGGTAGTCGTTTTTAGCTAATTATGGGATATACGATTTTTTAAGCTCACATGGTTATTCACATTATAAATATTATTTGAAACGGGGTATTTACTATGTAAATACGTATATTAGCGTTATTGGGCACCCGATATTTCGGGTGCGAGGTAAATAGCCCGTTTCAAATAATTAATATTTATAATTAGGGGATGTAATTTCGAAAATTATTTCTGTTTTATAATCCAAGATGGCGGATGGTTATATACTTTTTACTGAAAAATAGTCATGGTACTTATTTTCGGTTAATTATTCGGGGTGTATGGTTAAAATCTGTCGGGATACTCAGATTCACCGTGTATATATATAAAAAATTTTTTTTCATTTTATATTTAAAAAAATTCAGTGTATTCATTTTTTTTGTTTTTCTTTCATTTTTTTTTTCATTTTTTTTTTCGTTTTATTTTCGTTTCGTTTCGTTTTCGTTTCGTTTTCGTTTCGTTTTCGTTTCGTTTTCGTTTCGTTTTCGTTTCGTTTTCGTTTCGTTTTCGTTTCGTTTTCGTTTCGTTTTCGTTTCGTTTTCGTTTCGTTTTCGTTTCGTTTTCGTTTCGTTTTCGTTTCGTTTTCGTTTCGTTTTCGTTTCGTTTTCGTTTCGTTTTCGTTTCGTTTTCGTTTCGTTTTCGTTTCGTTTTCGTTTCGTTTTCGTTTCGTTTTCGTTTCGTTTTCGTTTCGTTTTCGTTTCGTTTTCGTTTCGTTTCGTTTCGTTTCGTTTCGTTTTCGTTTCGTTTTCGTTTCGTTTTCGTTTCGTTTTCGTTTCGTTTTCGTTTCGTTTTCGTTTCGTTTTCGTTTCGTTTTCGTTTCGTTTTCGTTTCGTTTTCGTTTCGTTTTCGTTTCGTTTTCGTTTCGTTTTCGTTTCGTATTCGTTTCGTTTTCGTTTCGTTTTCGTTTTATTTTCATTTTATTTTCATTTTTATTTAATTTTTATTTAATTTTATTTTTATTATATTATAATAGTAGATTGTACAACAAGTGCATAAAACGTACGATTTTACGCGAGGCGTTTAAAAGTCGAGTGTAAAATGGGTTTTATGGACGAGGGTTACACTCTAATTATCACTTCATTTGCGAGGAAATTATTTATCGGTAATCGTAAAACAATTTCAAGTTGTGACAAAAATATTACAATGAAAACAAATATGGTTCCAACCAATTAATTTTTTAATATATTTTTTTGAATTTTTAACATGTGAATTTAGAAATTTTCTGCCAAGTCATCAAAACATTTCGGGGCATTTCTAAACTATTGTCAACTCCTATTTTATTTGATTTCATTTATTTAATTATAGAAAACACGCAATTCAAATAATTATAGCAATACTCAGATAGAATTAGCGGAAAAATCATAAAAAGTACAGTCAATTCCTATTGGACGGGAAAAGTCAGTTTGTATAAGTCAAAGTGGCAGGAATTGATATCAATAAAATTTATAAGTGAATATTGGGCGCTAAGGTGCCAAAAAAATGGTAAAAACCAGTTTTTCGCTTCTAGAGGAAAAACTACGGGTCGGACAAAAAAATAGTTAAATATAACAAATGTGCGCAATTATAAAAAAAAGAGAATGAGCCCCGGTAGAGCAAAATCGGTCCAGAGGATCGTCCGCAATTCGCAAAAAAACACATTTTTTTTGCAAATATTGTAAATTCAATAACTCGCGTTCCGGAAGTGCTGGAGAGCTGAAATTTGAATATGATGTCAGTTTTGTGGTCCTCTAACTACAGTTAATTGTTCAAATTAAAACGTTGTAAACTTTTTGCAAACCGTCGACTTTTGCAAAAAGTGACCTTTTTAGGCTTCCGTAGTCAACTAGGAACCCTTATAGTTTCGCCATGTCTGCCCGTCCGTCCGTCCGCTGATAATCTCAGTGACCGTTAGCACTAGAAAGCTGAAATTTGGTACTAATATGTATATTAATCACGCCGACAAAGTGGTAAAATAAAAAGTGGATTTTTTTATTTTATTAGGGTACCTCCCCTATACGTAAAGTGGGGAGTGATTTTTTTTTTCATTTCAACCCTAACGTGTGATATATTGTTGGATAGGTATTTAAAAATGAATAGGGGATTACTAAAATCATTTTTCGATAATGTAAATATTTTCGGAAATAATCGCTCCAGAAGTAAAAAACTATGCGTCCCCCCCCCCCCCCCCTAACTTTTGAACCATAAGTTTTAAAAATATGAAAAAAATCTCAAAAGTAGAACTTTATAAAAACTTTCTAGAAAAATTATTTTGAACTTGATAGGATGAAGTTTTTGAAAAAAATTACAAAATAATTTCTGAACTAAGTTTGTAATTTAACCGTATAAGCAGGTGTTTATTGTACATGTAATTTCTACAAAATTACAATGAAATGACGTGCTTTCAAATAAAGTAAAAACGGTGAAAATCGGTTCACGCAATAAAGAATTATTCCATAAAAATCATCTTCCATACTTTAAGCTCGCGCGCAATAGTTTACTTAATTTGCCGATAGATGTCGCTGTACCTGGAACTCTCATATCATATCCTACATGGCGGTGTTATTAACTCTTAAGTGGGGACACTTACTGTGACGGACGGAAAACTACGGAACCCTACACTGAGCGTGGCCCGACACGCTCTTGGCCGGTTTTTTTTTAAATCGATTGGGAGGGTATTTTAATTTTCGAAAAACGTTATAATTTCGGTTTCTATGCATTAAGGAGGAGTTGAACTACAAATTTCCAAATTTATAGATCATTTGACAAGGAATAAACTTGTTTAAATAATCCATGACCATCAGACACTTTTTGCGCGCGCGGCAGCGGCGCACTATGGCCGAAACGCCCGATCTAGCTGGACAAAATTATTTTACACTCATAGACTAAAATTGACTATTTTTATAATTATTTTGGTATAATTAATGTGAAAAAAAATCAACCAGTGTAAGTTGACCTTTGTATAAGAATAATTACTAGGGCAGAAGAGGTCAGCTAAACATGGTTTTTAATTTTAAGAGAAATGAAGCATTATTGCAAATGGCACCTAAAATATAAGAATAGCAGAATTAAAATACTTAAATATAGTTTAAGTTAATTATTAATTTTTTTAGGTGCCATTTGTAATAATGCTTCATTTCTCTTAAAATTACACTTCCAAGTTTAGCTGACCTCTTCTGCCCTAGTAATTATTCTTATACAATGGTCAACTTACACTGGTTATTATTTTTTCACATGAATTATAGCAAAATAATAATAAAAATAGTAAATTTTAGTCTATGAGTGTAAAATAATTTTGTACAGCTAGATCGGGCGTTTGGGCCATAGTGCGTCGCCGCCGCGCGCGCAAAAAGTGCCTGAACTTATTGGGATTAGGTCCAGTTTCCACACGATGTTTTCTTACACCGAAAAACCCAGATACATTCTTATACGCAGAACATTATTTAAAATAAAAAGCATGATTAAATGATTCTGTTAAGAATCAATTATTTTTATTACATTTTCTCGCATATATTAGTCCCGACGAAATTATTTTGAATCATTTTAACGGGAATACAATCAACATAAGTTTATTCTTACGATATTTTTTTCAAATAATCATTTTATTCTTGAGTGTCCAACAATGACTGATATTGATCGTTTCATTATACTAGAAGTATCGGTGAACGGCGTCACATTTTGCTGGAGCCATTGAAACAAAGTACTACCTATAACTAGAATAACACAAAATTATATATTTTAACACTTCACAATATGCATTTGATTTTGGTTCCTATAAGCCTGGGTCTAAGATTCAACCGACACGAGCCGTCACGCTCGAATGGCAAGAACAAAAACACCGGCACCACACAACGATCTTTTAGCACACTAACAAGCAATAATAGCGTCTAGATCAAAGGCGTAAGTACGAAAACATACGCAAATAGATTCTTGTTTGTCTGTAGGCTCGCTCGTGCCGCCCGGCAGCGCTTAGCTCGTAGGGTCCTCGAATAATAAATAAGTCAAATGTATTGGTCACAGAGTTTAAAATAGCTTAATCGCATTTGAAAAACCCTATCTGATAGGGAAACCATATGCTGGGTTGTAACCACTTACCCGAATTAACTGTATTGACATGGTTAGCCTTTCGTTCGGGTAAGTCAAACGATACGCTTACCGAATTGATAGGGTTTTTAAAAACAACTCTATCAAATACCCAATCTAATACCCCTTTAATGGTTACCGGTTCCGGTCCCTGGGTAAATGATACATTAAACCACATATAATGTATGTGGTTATAGTGTACTTTCAGTGTACATACCTGTGTATAACTTTAAAAACAATCTGCATACCTCTCCTCAAAAGGAGCTCAAAATAAGGTCCACCCGCCATCCTGACGTCAGGATGGCGGTTGGACCTGGTAAATCTTGCACTATATCACTCAAAAGGTATGTAATTAGTTTGCATCTTGGACCTTTATCTGAAAAAATCTTCCTGACGTCAGGATGGCGGGTGGACCTCGGAAATTTTATCGAATTGTTAATAAAAGTACCTTTGGTGTACCTCAGTGTACCTTTAGTAAAAATCAGTGTACCTCTTGCTAAAACGAGATTTTTTCGAAAAAAGGTCCACCCGCCATTCTGACGTCAGGATGGCGGGTGGACCTAGTACGGGATTTGAACCCGAGACCTCAAGAAAGTCGTGCGTCTTTATTTTATTTAAGGATCACCAACGGATAAAACATCTAGGTATAGTACAGACAAGATACAAGAATCATGCAAAGATGCATAGCCACTTATAGGTGACCACAGCTTACACAGGTATCCATCAAAGAGTTACAATAGAATTTCTTAAACTAGGTTAGAATTTTAACAATAAAGTTAAAATTTAAATTATATTATGTTAAACTTACATTAACCGTCTTACCGGCAGACTAGCGATTTCGAACTCCTCATAACCTCTGTCTCCTCTGACCTCTTGTCTCCTCTGACCTCTTGTCTCCTCAATGCTACGGTCTGCTAGACGGTCGCCAACAAGGCTGCCGACGGTCCAAGGTTACCCTGACCTCGGTTGGTGCTTCATACATTGCTGGAAACAACTGTCTACACGGTCCGTCCAGACCAAGGTCGCTCTGTCGGAGGGGCTTGTTGGCGAGCGTCTAGCAGACGCTTAAGTTTATCGATCTGTCTGCGTACATCGCATTATGCGTGCCATGAAAGCCTATCATCACGGCGCCGGTAATTTAATGGCCATGTCGCCAGCCAGACGCTATTACTGCACAGCAAATGTGAGAGTCTACATGAAAAGGTACCATTTAGCCGCCGGCGCGTACGCAATTCTTTTTAAATACTTAATAATAAAGATTTTATTTCCACATCAATTACAATTTTGCCTTCAAACTAGAGACTGCTTCCTAAATAGGTGATACAATATTGAATCTGTATTGCACAGTCGCCATCAGATATATCGGAGCGGCCAAACTGATCACAAATATCTGAGCAACGCCCCTATTGTCAAGGCGAGAAAGTGCATGTTCAGATATTTTTGAATACCTTGGCAGCTCCGATATATTTGATGGCGACTGTAAAACGTAAGACGTAATGTAACCAATAATAGTAGGTACAGTCACCACGGGATTGTTGAGCCACTTGCCATTGTTCGTAATTTGGCCGTGTAGTCAACCGATGTTAGCTGACAGCTGGTCAGGAACATCGGTCATTTATTACACGGCTAAATTACGAACACTGGCAAGTGGATCAACATTCCCGTGTGGTGACTGTACTATATAATTCTCACGGTGACGTCACGGAAAAACATTCCCGTTGACTCCTGTGACATGACCACTGTCTGAACTTGTGAACTAGTTAATTAATGCGAAGTTTATTGATTTGTCTGACTACATTCCATTATGCGTGCCGTGAAAGCCTATGATCACAAGCCGGTAATTTAATGGCAATGTCGCCAGCCAGACGATATCAAGAAGATTAGAACCAGGAGATTGCATGAAGAAGCAGATATTAAAGCGCGAAATGTAGCCGTATCGTACAGTCAATATAATCATCCTGGATAAAGGTATTAATTTTGTTTTTTATTTATTTATCAAACAGTAATTACACAATATATTTAGTTACATAATTTTTCGCCAAACTGCACAACAGTTTATTGGCGAACAGAAGCACTCAGCACAGTTCCTTACCTACTGTGTAACAATCACAAAAGTATCTTATCTTATAGATATATAGATAGATTGTTTTATTATTCGAAAAGTATACATTGATTTATATAAGGGCACGTGAGGACACCAGCCACGTAGTGGTAATGAATGGTAACAGGCTGGCTTGATTTCAGCCCGTCGCGTATAGCATCGAGGTCAATCTTACGTTGCTCCTCGTAATAGCGTACTTTGCCCTGCACCGGGCGCCACTCAGGACGCGCGCTGTGCTGCCAAACCTTCCCACTGAGAGGGCTCGATGCTTCAGAAACGACACATGAAAAGACGGCATATTACTTATAATATGCCGTCAGATAAGGCATGTAATACGGCAAAATCATTGACTGAAATATACAGAACTAGCTTTTGCCCGCGGCTTCGCTCGCGTTCAATTCGGGGTAACACGGTTCCCCTTCAATCCCCGGCAATCAGGCCCCCCGGAATGCTCCATACAAACTTCCACCCCCCATTTTAGGGAAGTGGGGGGTTAGAAAGAGACAAAAAGTAGCCTATGTCACTCTCCATCCCTTCAACTATCTCCACTTAAAAAATCACGTCAATTCGTCGCCCCGTTTTGCCGTGAAAGAAGGACAAACAAACAAACAAACACACACATACACTTTCCCATTTATAATATTAGTATGGAAATCATAGCATTTGCTCGGCTATCTTCGGCAAAAGGTGTCTTTTATCAGGACCCCTTTTTGTGTGCCACTTTGTACTTGTGCTATTCTCTGTATTAAATGAGTTCAATAATTGCATAATCAAGTCAATGAGGGTTTGCGCGATCGTTTTTTTTTATTAGATGGCAGCACCGTGACGAGAGGTCTTTTTGACAGCAGCTGTCAAAAACCACCAATCAAAAAAATATGACTAAACATGATTGGTGGATTATAACAGCCACCTCTCGCCACGGTGATGTCATCTAGTGAAAAACTCAATCGCGGAACCCTCGTTGACCTACCTTTCTCCAGCGTGATTTTCTTGACGGTCTAGCTTGCCTTCAAGCAAATTTGACGTTACTACGTAACGCTACTTACTCCATACAGAAAGAGACGAAATACGAACCACGAGTGAATAAACTCCAACCGGGTAAAGGAGATGCATACTCCATTGGTTCTAATCATCAGTAAGACGGGTCACGTTGCAGAGATATTTCTCATAAAAGTCATAAATAATGAAATGACCCGTTATGATTGCTTTTAGCTGTAGTTAGTATGTAATTAACAAACTCGCTGAACAAAGCGAG
Source organism: Pammene aurita (assembly GCA_947086415.1). Taxonomy (NCBI): domain Eukaryota; kingdom Metazoa; phylum Arthropoda; class Insecta; order Lepidoptera; family Tortricidae; genus Pammene; species Pammene aurita. The sequence goes on along the minus strand of OX352315.1, from coordinate 3,927,272 downwards.
GCAGTATTGAATAACTTTTAAGTTTGTATTTGGCAGTTAATTAAAGATTGTGATTACAGAATTCAAGCGTTTCATTTGTTTATCTAGTTATCGGACTGTTTTCCTTTTTAACCGACTTCAATTTCATAGAAGGAGGAGGTTCTGTATTCGGTTTGGGCTTTTTTTTTTATGTATGTTCACCGATTACTCTGAGACGCGTGGTCCGATTTGAATAGTTCTTTTTTTGTTTGAAAGGGTCTACTTCCAAGGTGGTCCCATATTAATCTGGTGCTGTTCTGATGATGGAATCTATGAGGAATTGAGGGAACTCCTCAATTTTTAAAGGCATATGTATGGCGATTTAGGTGTTTTCTTAAGCAACTCGAGGGTTTTCTCTCGGAAACCACCAATTTGATGATGTGGACCAGATAATGATGATTGTTTTTATGATAATGATGATGATTTTTTTTAATTTAGGATGTTCAGCGATTACTCCGAGACCCGTGGTCCGATTTGAATAATTCTTTTTCTGTTTGAAAGGATGTACTTCCAAGGTAGTCCCAAATTAATCTGGTGCTGTTCTGATGATGGAATCCATGAGGAATTGAGGGAACTCCTCAATTTTTAAAGGCACATGTATGGTGATTTGGGTGTTTTCTTAAGCAACTCGAGAGTTTTCTCTCGAAAACCACCAATTTGATGAAGTGGACCTGATAATGATGATTGTTTTGATGATAATGATGATGATTTTTTTAAATGTATAATGTTCAGCGATTACTCCGAGACCCGTGGTCCGATTTGAATAATTCTTTTTATGTTTGAAAGGATGTACTTCCAAGGTGGTCCCAAATTAATCTGGTGCTGTTCTGGTGATGGAATCTATGAGGAATTGAGGGAACTCCTCAAATTTTAAAGGCATATGTATGGTGATTTGGGTGTTTTCTTAAGCAACTCGAGGGTTTTCTCTCGGAAACCACCAATTTGATGATGTGAACGTCATGATGATAATTGTTTTGATGATAATTATGATGTTTTTTTTAAATGTGGGATGTTCAGCGATTACTCCGAGACCCGTGATCCGATTTCAGGAATTCTTTTTTTGTCTGAAAGTAACTACCTCTGAGATGGTTCCACATTAATCTGGTGCTGTTCTGATGATGGGATCCACGACGAATTAAGGGAACTCCTCAATTTTTAAAGGCACATGTATGGTGATTTGGTTGTTTTTTTAAGCAACTCAAGCATTTCCTCTCGAAAACCACTAATTTGATGGAGTGGACCTAATGATGAAGACCACATATGATAAGTGGAACTTTCCTTACATTGAGTTACGTATTATGAACTTTTTCTTATATATCTTCACCGATTATTACGAGATCCGTTGTCCGATTATGATAATTATATAACCACTAAAAATGGAAAAATAAAAACTTTTTACAAAAAAAAAGATAAACCGACTTCAAAAAGGATAAAATAAATTATTATATTATTTATATGCGTTAAAAACTGATATGTTTGAAGTCGGTGCCAAGCCAAAAAGTTACAATACCGGTCAAATCAGCTTCAAGTCTGAAAATCACAAAACATATCGATACCTACTTATATTGAAAAGGTGAATGTGAATCTATCTGTTACATTTTCACGTCTAAACTACTAATACAATTTTGATGAAATGTGGTACCTATGTATATATTCTCTGATACACGTCTACTTTGTCAATAATCAGAAAAAGGCGGCAAATAAAAATAAAAAACACGTATGGTCAACCATAGAAAATTTAAATATCGTGCCTTTTTCTACTGAAAAGATGTGACCCACACACCCAGTGTGTCTGACTATAGAAAAATCAATCTAGCCATTGAATTCTTTTACACTTCGATAAAACACCTTAGATGAAGTAGAATAAATAATTCAAACCGAAGCACGGGCTCCGTTCATGATATGGTTAGTCCGACAACTAGTAAACAAGTTTACTAACAAACATCATAAGACGCATGATTATATTTTCTTTCTGTACTAGAATGAAAACCTACGTACAGTCAATACCAGAATTAGTTCTATAGTATGAAGAACAATTCACTGAACACATACGCCTCGTTCGTATTAACTGTTTTATGATTTTCAGACTTGAAGCTGATTTGACCGGTATTGTAACTTTTTGGCTTGGCACCGACTTCAAACATATCAGTTTTTAACGCATATAAATAATATAATAATTTATTTTATCCTTTTTGAAGTCGGTTTATCTTTTTTTTTTGTAAAAAGTTTTTATCCAAACATTATCTTCCTCATGGGTGTGACAGGCTACATCAAAAGGTACCATTAGGCGGCCTGCATTTACGCTTTCATTGCTCAAATACATTCAATCTGTATGCATCTATTAAATTTGTACAAAGTATGACGTAAGCGCTTTTCGCCAAATGATACTTTTTCTTGTCTTAGAGATTTTTTTTTTTTTATACCACGACGGTGGCAAACAAGCATACGGCCCGCCTGGTGGTAAGCAGTTACCGTAGCCTATGGACGCCTGCAACCCCAGAGGATTTACATGCGCGTTGCCTACCCTTTAGGAACCTATACACTCCTTTTTTGAAGAACCTCATACTGGGCCCAGTGGGTAGCCCACATATGTGGGCTACCCACTGGGAAAACCTCGGCAGGGAGTTCATTCCACAGCCGCAGCGTTCGTGGGAGGAAATTCCTCTTAAATCGTACTGTGCGCGACCCATTGGGCTCCAGGGTGTGGGGATGAACACCCTGCCGGCGGCGAGCGGTGCGGTGATAAAAAGCTGCCGTGGGCATCATATCAAACAGTTCTTCAGAGCACAACCCATTGTACAAGCGATAGAACACGCATAAGGAGGCAAAGTCCCTCCTAAGACTCAAAGGTTCAATATCGCTCGTGAGTTTGGGATCGTCGACGATCCGCACAGCGCGCCTTTGCACCGAGTCAAAGGGCCCAAGCTGGTATCCAGGTGCTCCCGCCCAAAGGTGACAACAGTACTCCATGTGGGGTCTGACTTGCGACTTGTATAGGAGCAGTCTCTGCCCCGGAGTGAAGTATCGCCTCCCTCTATTGAGCACACCGAGCTTTTTGGATGCCAGCTTGGCCTTCGCTTCAAGGTGACTACGGAATTGGACGTCACTGGAAATGTCCACACCGAGGATCCCAATACTCCCTGACATTGTAAGGGTTGTGCCTTGGAACTGAGGGGCCACAGTAAATGGGGTTTTCTTAGCGGTGAACGCGCAAACTTGTGTCTTTGTGGGGTTGAATCTGACTAAGTTGTCCTGACCCCACACCGAGACTCCAGAAAGAGTATTCTCGATATCGGACACAAGTTTTTCACGACTCTCTACCACAACGGATCGAGGGATATTGGCACGGCCCGTGTAACAAGCATCCCCAGTACTGTCGTCCGCATAACAATGAATGTCGCCGATAGACAACATATCATTGATATGCAGCAAAAACAGCGTTGGGGATAGCACGGAGCCTTGCGGGACACCAGCGTTAATGCCCATGCTTTCGGAGCAACTTCCGTCGACTACGGCTCGTACGCTCCTGCCGGACAAAAAGCTGGCAACCCATCTGCACAATCCCTCGGGCAGGCCGTAAGCTGGCAACTTCGACAGAAGACCTCGATGCCAGACCCGATCGAACGCCTTAGCTATATCAAGGCTGACTGCCAAGGCCTCTCCCTGACTCTCTATGGCTGAAGCCCAGCGGTGAGTGAGATACACTAGAAGGTCACCAGACGAGCGACCGTGGCGAAAGCCATACTGGCGATCACTGACCAGGTCGTGCTCTTCTAGGTATCCCAGGAGCTTTGCATTGATTATGCGCTCCATAACCTTAGAGAGAAGGGAGGTTATAGCGATAGGCCTGTAATTCGACGGGTCCGAACTGTCGCCCTTTTTAGGCACAGGGTGCACGAGGGCAGTCTTCCATGAAGACGGCACTTGCCGTTTGTGGTAAGAGAGTGTGAAAAGGCGCGTTAGCACGGGACACAACTCAGGAGCACACCGTTTGAGCACAACTGCTGGTATGCCGTCTGGCCCGCTCGACTTGTGAACGTTTAATGATAGCAGCGCCCGCCGGACATCACTTTGCTTGATGGTAATTTCCGGCATCGAGGACGCGCACCATGGGATGGAAGGCGGTACGGTGCTGCCTTAATCGTTCAGGGTCGAGTTCGAGGCGAAAAGAGTACCAAGAAGATCGGCTTTCTCTTTTGCACTATGGGCCAGATTACCATCAGCAGTTCGCAGTGGTGGTAAAGACGACCGACAAAAGTTTCCCTCGGCAGCTTTAGCGAGTGACCAGAAGGCACGACTCCCGGTGGGGTAGCCCGCTAGCTTCTCACCAATTCTGCCGACGAAATCGAATTTGGCTCTGGCAATGGTTGTTTTACTGGACCTCGAGGCAGCGTTTAATTTGCGTTTCACATCAGATACGTTGGGATCCTTATCAGTAACGGCCTTGGTCCAAGTCCTGTAAGCAGCCTGCTTGCGAATTGTAGCTTCTCTACAGGACCGATTAAACCAAGGTCGTTTCTTTGCTCCTGCAGCTATTACCGAGTTGGGAATGAAGCAATCCATTCCCGCCAGTATAGTCTCGGTGACTTCGGCTGTACAGGAGTCAGGATCATCTGATGTGAAGCAGAGCTGCCTCCACGGGTATGACGCGTAGAATTCACGCAATCCATCCCAATCTGCTGACGTATACTGCCACACGCGTCGCGAGCTAGTTGGCCGCGGTGGATCAGGCCGCGCGCAAGGTGCCAGCGTCCGGACGAGGCAGTGATCGGACGAGCCGAGAGGTGCATTCACTGAGACGGAATATCCGTCCGGACGTGTGGTCAGCAGGAGGTCCAGTAAAGAGCTTGTATGGTCCTCGATGTCTGGTATTCTCGTGGGAGAAATAAAGAATTCAACCCGGAGTAGCCATGTCGGACATTACCTATACAAAAAAAGTGCCGATTTTTGCGGGGGAGAACGTCAAATGTATACCTATTCGTACGTAACGCAAAATCAGCCACGTCAGATAAACGTCAGACCATACATGTGTATGACCGCCGGTCATATGTTTTCGGCAGAGGGTAACGCCTGTCAATGGCGACTGCGGTTGGTTGAATTCTCTAAGTTTTCTTGTAGACTGTCACGTAGGTACAGGCTGTTTTGGCCATATTGTGATAGGTGATTTGGTAAGCCATACTGAACAGCTTTTTGTAAGGGACCTATCACGAAATCCCAAAAAAAAAATTGGCGTCCCGTCAGAAAACGTCGACGTCTGATCGGCCGAAATGTATGAAACACCCAAAAAAAAAAGTGTTTTCGGAGTTTGTCCCATACAAAAAGTTACTCAGTATGGCCTATCTAATCCACCTGAAAAAACACCTGTATACACAAAAGGGCATGTCATGATCAATATGAACACCTCGCCCGTTCAGCTGCTTCTGCTGATTGTACTAAAACCGGAAAGCAGCTTATTACACGCCGTAATTCAACATCAAAGTAAAACCGTGTTGATTGCGCAGACGCACAAACGTTACGAATACTTGTAGGTATTACGTTGGCCGAACCAAACTTCCTCTAGATAAAGTTCGTTGAACCCTGGACGGCAATTGATTATCAATTGGAGCGGCTATTCAGATGTGACCTGGTCTGGTGCCGTGAGCCACTTCGTTATCTATCTTGTTCTTTGTCACTCGAATGAGGAGCGATAGAGTCAATTTTCAAATTTCGATAATCGCAGTAGCTGCCTCTGAATGGTCACTCTGCCAATGCCATACCGTTTACTAATGTGTCGGCGACAATTATTTTTCATATTATCAATTCCCAAACAATTTATACCATACTTTTAATTTGGACGAATAATCCAATGGCAAAATATCGTTGCGCATATTTTTATTTAGCATACTAACCTAACCTATGCCAAAAAAATCTCTCAAATAAAACTATGCGAAACAATCATTGTCTGGGAAATGAAATTACACTCTACCGTACTGATACTATACTAACACTATCGCCAAGATGGAATTGCAGTCTGATTCTTTCGAAAGTATCTGTAACCTCTGTAACCTGTCCTCTTAGAGGCCCTCGGTCGTCGTGCGACCCTGTGACGGCCTAAAGCAGTCGGACTATACCATTATCAAGTGTCTCACGGTTTTTTTCTTATTACAGAATATCATGGTCAAGGAATGGACGCGGGTGGAAACAATTTCGACTCCGGTGAGTATATCATCTTCTACTAACCTCAATACAATCCCATTTTCACCCCTTTAGCATTAGAACTTGAAATTTTGAAAAAAACATTTCTTAGCGTACGGCATCAGTGGCGCGTGCAGCCATGCGTCAAATTTCCAAGGGATTCGCGTACACTGAGGCTGCTTGCATACGGATGCGTTTATTTATTATGGTCGCGCTGCTGGTCGCTTGAGGGTCCTCTCAGTTTACACTCTTACGCCTTTTGCACATCAACACCAAGGTACTGCGCTCCACGTTTCGTCGCGAAACCTGAGCGGATCGATGGCGAATCTAGTGGAAACGATACCGCCGCGGAATCGCGCCCCATGAATTCGCTGTTGTTCCGTTCCGCTAAGGTTACGTGGCGAAACGTACGACGCGAACCGCGATACCGCGCGCGGTGTCGATTCCGCTGCAAAGATGTGCATAAGGCGTTTAGTGGTGTTCTATGACATTTGAAGATTATAATATGTTCTAAATTTAAAGGTTCTACTTATAACGGTTTATGCGATGCGTTGTCTATCTCTAGGTGAAGCGACTGTTTTATTTATTACGAGGGTTGCTACTTATATATCCGGAAACAAAAAAACAAACAAACGTACACGGCTGAAAATGGTTTTATTGTTTTTCAAAGTATTCCCCTTGATGATCTATGTACTTTTGCATTCGCGTGAACCAATTTTTAAAGCACTTCTGCCACTCCGCCTGAGGTACCTCCATAACGTGTTGTTTGAATGCGTCGACAGCATCTTCAGCGGTCGAAAATCGTTGACCGCGTAATTTATTCTTTATATTTGGAAATAAATAAAAATCGTTGGGTGCCAAGTCAGGGCTGTACGGCGGATGACCCGTTAATTCCACATTTTGACCCTCCAAAAATAGAGTTGTTTCGCGTGACGTATGACAGCTGGCATTGTCATGATGAAGAATGATTCTTCGTCGCTGGTTAGTTTTACGAATTTGTTCAAATACTTCCGGTAAGCAAATGGTCGTGTACCACTCTGAATTAACCGTTCTACGGTTTTCTAGTGGCACTGTAGCTACATGGCCATTAATACCGAAGAAGCAGGCCACCATTTGTTTCAATGTACTTTTTGCACGAGTAACTTTCGTAGGGTTCGGCTCATTTTGAAACACCCATACCGTTGATTGTTGCTTCGTTTCGGGATCGTATGCATAGATCCAGGATTCGTCACCTGTATAGATGTTATAAACGGCTTTTGAGTCACCACGGTTATATTTTTTTAACATTTTATTGCACCATTCGACGCGAGCATCTTTTTGCTCTTTTGTTAAGTTGTGGGGTATCCAACGCGAACAAATTTTTTTTACAGCCAAATAATTATGTAATATGCTATTAATGCTGGTCATAGAAATACCCAGAGTCGCCTCTATCTTGCGGTACGTAACATGTCGGTCGTCCATTATAAGTTTTCGCACAGCCTCGATATTTTGTTGTACAACGACCGATTTCGGGCGACCTGTCTTAACTTCGTCCGTAAGCATACTACGTCCACGATTGAACTCACTAAACCAGTGATACACAGTAGTTTTAGATGGGGCTTCATCACCAAAAGTTGAAGTTAGTTGATCTATGCACTGTTGTTGCGTTAAACCACGCCGAAAATCATAATAAATCATAGCACGAATATTTTCACGAGTGAGTTCCATTCTTGCTGCGAGATGACATTTAAAACCCGTCAAAAACAAAACACGAGCGTTAATAAGAAAGAAAAAATATACCGGCCAGTACTTAAAAAAGTTCAAATTTTACCATGGAGGTCAAATATGCTATTTAAGAAGATTGTAATCCCGGTTTCCGGATATATAAATAGCAGCCCTTGTATTTAGATTATAATAATTCTGGTACCTATGAATATAAAATTGTGGAAGGCAATCAATAACATCTGGTCGCTCCCTTAGGTGGGAACCTGCAGATGTAGCTTACCGGGATCTAGGTCGAGATCGAAATACCTTTCATCTTTCCAAATAATTAATAAATAAAATATATGTCAAGAGACTCCGTTTTACTTGATGATTTTCGCGATTAACTGAGTACCTAAAGAAACAGAGAGACTGAATTACTTTGGCAATTGTATTATAATATACAGGATGTGACAAAAATACTGGTGATCAGTTTAAGGGCATAATTGGTATCGTATAGCGAGTAAGAAAAAACCGGCCAAGTGCGTGTCGGACCACGCATAGGAGGGTTCCGTACCTTCAATGGAATAAGAACCAAACTAATACCAAAAGGTCGTGTCTGATGCCTATGGAAGAAGTTTTTTGGAGATAACTCAAAAATGGCTGAACCGATAATGTTCAAAACAATTTTCGTTGAAAGTACAGTTAGTTGCATAACTGAACCAATGTGCATCACTTTGACATGCTTCTTTCATTATTTCAGAAGAGGCTAGTTATTAAGTTACTATTTTATTATTAATTGGTAACAACGCTCATGAACTTACTGACCTATTATGTTATTGTAGATAAAAATAAACATTTTCCCTATTAGATAATATTTGGTACTGACTCAGTTTTGCACCGACATTGTTAAATGAAGATAAGTCTGATCAATTACGAAAAAAATAAAAACTACTAGGTTATATTTGTTCGTCTCGGTGTCAGCTATGTATCCATATGAAAAGCCAATTTCGATTCATTGCATTCACAATCTTGATTTTTTTATTCTTCCATGATTTGGAACCAAAAACTGTTAAACTACTTTTTTTTATTTAACCCTAAATATTTATATTTTTCTTTTACACAACCAGGTAAGACAATTAGTTGAAATAGTACATTATATGCTCTTTAAAATGAGGTGTATAGCTTTTATATCACTCACGTATTTTTATGGTTATCTCAGAATGAAGTCCGCTACAAAAATTAACTAACGAGAAATTTGTTCGGCCATTTGCCTTGACTCAGTTTTGCACCTGACTATACATCGCCAGTAACTAATTACAAAAATACGCCTGATTTAAATGATTGATAACTAAAATAATGGTCGTGGAATTCCTTACTTTAAATGAGTTACTGAATTGGGAATGGCTAAGAAAAATGAAATAATGGGAAAAATAAATTAGGTGAAATTTTACAGTTTTCGGTATGAAATTGAGAAAAATGTATAGGTCGGAAGAAAATAATTTGTGAGGCAGTTTTGTAGCGGTACCCAAGGATTAATATTCTGCGTTTAGAACTTTTATGTAAATTTGATTGTTATCAAATTATTTACATTTTACTAAGGTACTAATATTGACTCACTTATGCAACTAACTGTATATGATAAGGCGCATCTCTTCAAATTTTTTCATATTTTTTGGATTTACGGTTCAAAAGTTACGGGGGGGGGGGGGCTACACAACTTTTCTGACTTTCGAAGCGATTATTTCAGAAAATATTCACTTAATCACAAAATAGTCAAAGAAACCTCAATGTTATTTTGAAATACCTATGGATTGATGTGTCACATGTTGATATTTGGTAAAAAAATTTATTTTTATTTTAGTTACCTGTATGGAGCGCCCCCCTAAAACTATTTTTTTTTCAAATTTAACTACATAACTAAGTAGCTGCATACAAAATACACCTTATGTGTAAATTTTATTCAGATACGTCGTATAGTTTCCGAGTAAAATGCCTGTGACATACGGACGGACAGACAGACAGACAGACATGACGAATCCATAAGGGTTCCGTTTTTTGCCATTTGGCTACGGAACCCTAAAAAGTAAGAGAAAAATTTTATGGACGCGAATTTTTTTGTTTGTATGGGACACGTCGTCCCAGCCTACTAATTCTCCATACAATTTTTTTTTTCACGAGAATTTATCTTTACGTTCCATGTATCCCCCCCCCATGGATACGTCTCTGGTGATATCCGTGCGTTCGTTATTTAAACGCCTAGTGGTATATATGGCATCTCAGGGAAATGTTATAGCATCCAACACACGCATACATAGCCACATAGCATTAAATATGAGTCGTCTGGAGTTTTATGGCGGGACAACCAACGGGCGGCTTGAAGCAGGTCATGGGAAGAACGGGGGTCAGTGAACTCGAGAAGTTATTAAGGCTTTGTATAGTTAGCAAAAAATGTTGTATCCCAATATTTCAATGACAGTTTCATTGCGCAGATCTGTCCAACCGTTCTGAAATGTTACTGTAGATCGGGCTACTATCAATTGGGAAAACGAAATGCCATTTAGGATATATATGATAGATATTTACGGACATTAAAAAAACATTGAACTTCAGGCTAACCTAGGGTCGCTACCTAGCCTAATCTACGAGACCGTTAAATAATTTTAATAATATAAGTAGTATGAATTTGAATTTTGTACAAAAATTTTTTGATAGACGGGGTCACAGCGCAATCCTTGCAAGTTTTGCGACGGACATTGCCGTTAGTGATGCAAGCTCATCGTAATACCAATCCATCGTGATTTCTAATACGCTATTATGTGCATTCCTTGTTACGATAGAGATTATGAGCAACTTTAGCGTGGTAAAAACTTTGAGCGTTTCCGTTCTAGTGCAGAGCTATGATATATACGAGTAATAATGACATTTGGGTTATGCACGCTCCAAAAGTGAAGCACAAAATGAGTGAGTTCAAACAATTGTCGCTAGTCGCGCTCCGGCAAGCGAGATATGCGGACGTGTCAATGAGCTCCTGTCACCCGCGTGGTAAAGAGACAAACTGTAATTTTCTAACAATGAGAGTGACAAAGATGTAATGATTGTCAAAATAGATAAACATAACAGAATCGTTGCTAGGTTATGATTATGAAATAACTCTGGAAGTATTTTTTGTGCTCATTTTAGAGCATTATCCATAAATATCATTGGTGCAGAGGTCCTTTTTTACCCCGGGCCTCTGCTATATTTTCGCGGGACGGATGGTATGGAATTTAACTCTTTTCTCCGGTCCGATTGGCAGGCTCGCGGGCAGTAGTTGGAGATCTGCTGTGGATAAAGCTATGGAGTAGGGCAGAGCCCGCTTTAAATGACTTCAAAAAAGAGCAGGTTCTCAATTGACAGAACAAAAGAAGTTTCCCGAGTTTGCAAATAATTTTTTCTAAGGATATATTTTACAGTTGATCCCATATAACATGTTACATGTTATCCTATATACGCTGCACTCCTGAGCACATACCTCTTTTGCGCGAGGAATCGCGCCGAAGTCCTCCCGCGCTCTCTCATCTCATATCTAAATTGTGCCTTTATCACGTGATAACTCCCAAATGACGGAGTATGACGTTTTGAATAACTCTCACAGCGGTCGTCGATCCCGTCTAAATTTAGACGAACAACGTCAGTCTTACGCCATTAGCTTAAGGTCTAAAGTCGCCTGTGAGAGGTTTCGCCGTTAATGTTTGCTCGTTTTGTAGACGCAGGTGCTATAAATTTGGCGGAGTCTGGCCGCGCCCGTTCGTCTCATTGTCTCGTTTAGGTACATTAGCCGTCAAAAATATGTTTACATTATTGCACCTTACTCCGTTGTAATAAGGGGCAAAAATGGTAACATATTATTGACGTTGATTGTACGAAGTATATTGGCTGGATTGGAAACGCTAGGCGTATGTGGCTATGAAAATGTGATTAGAACGGTACACTTGGGTACTTGATTTAGGCACATGTATGCCATTCAACGTGGCAATGCGGCCAACCTTCTGTGCACACTACCCATTGATAGCGACTTAGGAGATACCTATTATTTGTAGGTCTAGTTTTAATTTATATTATTTTTAGTTTTTAGTTAGAATTTTTCCAATTGTACCTTTAACTTACTTAAATCATATTGATATGTTAAAAATATACATTTAGGCACATTATGAATACGGCTTAAATGCCCGGCGTCATGTCATAAAGATCTGTCAAAGTTGAACAATAGTTAACCATATAGTACGTACCTATGTAGAGATTTTCCCGTCAGATACATCGTCAAATTCCAATTATGTTTCATTTTTAGGTTAGTTAAATTTTGACTTAGTGTCACCAGGTGTCACTATGACAATGTTTAAATTTCAATTCGATGAAAATGAAACATAGAACCCAGTAATATTGGGCCAGCGTTATATTTCCCGATGTACCTTTCTAGTCCTGATTTATAGTTAATGAGATACACATAGTGGTCCACTATCAAAAGGGAATTGAAAGCGCAGAATTTAACCCCCACGACATCCCAGGATAGAGCATACCCCAGATGGAACTGGGACTAGGGAAGGAAGAAGATGAAGAGAGAAAGACAGCAGTCATATGGCTATTAAATAGTAGTAATATTCTAGTAATAAACCAAGCTAGCCATATTATCATAAGTCACTGAACGGAATAACTCACTATGAAGTATGTTATTATGGGCTGTCACTGCTGTCAAATCTCAGAGCCCTCAAAGGTACTGTTATTAGCCGTGCCATTCGACTGAATAATGAAGTATGCAATGGGCATGCAGGGTCGCGACAGTCGCGCCCACCTATGTAATATAATCGCAGTGCACACAGCCATACGAGGGCGGTTTGATAACTCGGTGACTTTAAGTAAAACAAAAATCATTTTAACATATAAACTTTTTAATTACGATTCTGAACTCCTTGGTAGCTGCCAGTTTTTTTTTTTTAAAAAAAGGTGGGAAAATAAAAAAGTTATTGAGGCATATGTCAAATACGGTCGGAAAATTGTTGGAAAATGGAGAAAAGCGAATTTCGTGTGTTAATTAAACATTACTTTTTACGTGGAAAAACTATTAAAGAGACTGAAAACTGTTTAAAAAAATATTATGGGGAATCTGCTCCTTCTCATGGAATGGTACATAAGTGGTTTACAGAATTTCGTTCTGGGCGTACCACTACCAATGACGCAGAACGCTCTGGTAGGCCAATTGAAGTCACCACTGATGATGTCGTGAATAAAGTTCACGATATTGTTTTGGATGACCGTCGAGTTAAGATTCGTGAGATAGCTGAGACTGTACACATTTCATCTGAACGAGTTTTTCATATCTTGCATAATATTTTGAATATGAAAAAGCTTTCCGCAAGATGGGTGCCGCGTTTGCTGACAGCCGATCAAAAACGACTTCGTGAAACAACTTCCGAGCAATGCTTAGCCAAATTCAAGCGTAATCCCAATGAATTTTTACGTCGTTTTGTGACGGTAGATGAAACGTGGATCCACCATTATACGCCAGAGACGAAAAATCTGTCAAAACAGTGGACTTCTGCTAACGAACGGGCCCCAAAGAAAGCGAAAACCGTTAATTCGGCAGGAAAGGTAATGGCCACTGTTTTTTGGGACAGCCAAGGGGTTATTTATATAGATTATTTGGAGAAAGGTAAAACAATAAATGGCCCTTATTATGCTACATTGTTGGAAAAATTCAACGCAGAAGTAGTGAAAAAACGGCCACATCTGGCAAAGAAGAAAATCCTTTTTCACCACGACAATGCCCCTGCACACTCGTCGGCAGTCGCAACAGCCAAATTAGTAGAATTGCGTTATGAAATACTGCCCCACCCACCTTATTCTCCAGATTTGGCCCCATGTGATTTTTTTTAATTCCCAAACATGAAGAAATGGCTCGGTGGGAGAAGATTTTCATCAAATGAGGAAGTCATAGCTGAAACTGAAGCATATTTTTCAGGGTTTGATAAAAAATATTTTTTGGAGGGGTTGAAAAAGCTGGAACATCGTTGGATGAAGTGTATGGAGTTGAAAGGAGATTATGTAGAGAAATAAAATTATAAAAGGTCAAAAAGATTTTTTTTTCTGCAAAAAGTCACTGACTTATCAAACCACCCTCGTATACACGGACTACACGGTGCTCGTGTGGAACTAGGGTTGCCAGATCGACTGACCCTATTATCGGGAGAATAAAAGGAATTTTCGGGATTTTGGGACTTTAGTCGGGAGAAACAAAAAAAATCAAATTAAAGTAAATACAGTAAAAGCAACAACGTTTAACATTATTATTACATTTATGTATTACATAGTCCGCTACCGATAGAATGTCTACATAATTAAATACTAATAGAAAAATCGGCAAAGTGCGTGTCGGACCACACATAATGGAGGGTTCCGTAGCTTCAATGGTATAAGAAAAAAAACTAATACCAAAAGGTCGTATCTGCTTATGGAAGAAGTTTTTTAGAGATAACTCAAAAACGGTTTAACGGATAATTTTCAAAATAATTTACATTGAAAGAATATAGAAACATGTATATTTTTTCTTAATTTTTTTTGGACTAACGATACAAAATTTAGAGTTGAGTTGAGGGGATATATTTTATAAGAAATTATAGTCTGGCTAGCCAACGAACGCAGTAGCAATGTACAGCGAACAAAAGTATGACAACACTAAGAATCAGTAAAAAAAGCAGCAATGATCATCAAATTTTATGTTTTTAATTTTAGTTGGTATTTCCGCCCCTTTCATTAGGTGACATTTGCGGTGTGTATAAAGGAGACGGATATATTTCGTCTGATCTGTCATCAACTGCAACAGATAATCTGGTTGAGGCAATTGACATATGCCTTAAAAATGAATTTAAATTAAATTGGGAACGTTGCAGGAGTTCTATCTCACTCGCGCTTAAGATGAGAGAGTGAAATGCACTAGAAACAAATTCAATGTGAATTGAAATGTTCGTCATGAAATACGGTGTCTCATCACAAAGGGTTGCCACATGTACGTATTTTGAATTTGCCGCGCGTTTCTACTGACAGAAATGGTTTGCCAGACTATATTTTGAAAATTTTTACATAATCAAAAATTGTAAATGCCAAGTGGTAAAGGCGTCTGCCGCGAATGCAGAAGACGCTGGTTCGATCCCAGCCCTGGGCACCGTAGGCCTAGGTCACTTTTTCCTTTGTATATGACATCTATATAAGTTTACAAAAAATGTTTTAGAAAACATCAAAGTTATTTTGAAAGCCCTATCGATTCGATTGATGTGCAACAAGTTGATATTTGTGAAAAAAAAGTTGATATTTAGTTACATTTAGTGCCCCCTTTACTACAAAACTAAGTAGCGGCATACAAAAAATATCTTGATAACATACGGACGGATAGACAGAAGGACATGTTTTTGCCACTTTGGCTGCGAACGGAATCCTAAAAAATTACAATACGAGTATTTAACAAAATATAAAAAGTACCTAATTTATTTTTAGCTTGCCACGTGTATTTTGTGTTGCTTTTCACAGATTTAACTACATTTTGATTTTTTACAGATGTTCTTTTTCACTATTTATAGAAGACTCGAAATTCAAAAAAAATCCTCAAAATTGAGTCGAATTATTAACTCTGCTTTTATTAATTCCATGCACGTTCGGTTCCTTTCGTTTTTTAGGGTTCCGTAGCAAAAATGGCAAAAACGGAATCCTTATAGTTTCGTCATGTCCGTCTGTCCGTCCGTACGTTCGTCTGTCCGTATGTCACAGTATGTCCATTTTACTCGAAAACTATAAGACGTTTCTTAATCAACTTTAGGCATAAGGTGTATTTTTTATGCCTCTATTTAGTTATGTAGTTAAATTGCAGAAAAAAGTATAAGGCGCTAGTTAAAAATATTTTTTTAAATCATATATCAACATGTTGTACATCAATCGGTCTTTAAAAATAACATAGATGTTTCTTTGAACATTTTGTAATTATGTAAGTGAATATTTTCAGAAATAATCGCTTCGAAAGTCAGAAAAATTGTCTCCCTCTTCTTTAACTTTTGAACCGTAAGTCCAAAATATATGAAAAAATTGAGGAGATGCAACTCATCACATACTTTCCACGAAAAAATTTATGAACATTATCGTTTTAGCCATTTTTGAGTTATCTTCAAAAAACTTCTTCCATAGGCATCAGATACGAAATTTTGGTATTAGTTTGGTTCTTATTCCATTGAAGGTGCGTCCGGTGAATTGAACCCTCCATTATGCGTGGTCCGACACGCACATGGCCGGTTTTTTTTTATTATAATTGTTCAGTAAACTAAACATTCTTTCACAATACATAAGAATTGCTTACTGGAATGGATAGCACGAAACACATGCCCCGGGAATTCGGAACTAACTTAATTATTGTTTCGATACCTTAAGAACAGCTGTAAAAAAAAGTAATGAAATTTATTTCACGCATTTGTACTTTTTTTAAATGAAGTTGTTCCGGTAGATATTTTAGTTTGTCGGGAGTAGGGAGCACATACAAAAATTCGGGAGAATCCCGCCAAATCCCGACCGTCTGGCAACCCTATGTGGAACCCAGATAATTTTGCCAGCATATTCCTGAACATAATGGGAGACATAAACTTTTCTGGAATTCGTCTAGTTTCAGAGTTACTACCAATGAAATAAAAAAAACATTTTTTATTGTGACTTGCAAAACGATTTTTTTATGGCGATTTCACCCTTTATGGGGGAGTCTAAGTCATTCTTATTGCCACAGATATCAAAGTGCCAAGGAATACTTTACGTAAACTATTTTTTACGAAAGAAAATGTACTAATTTACAAGCATTTAAAAAATCGAAAAAAAGCAATAAAAAAAAATATTTTGGTGAAATTGACCTACATTCATATAACATTTATTACTCCTTATGACCTCAGGAATTCGTGGTTAAAATCTTTTGCAATGTTCACGAGCACTGTGTATAGATAGATAGATATATTCTTTATTTGCTTGCCACAATATACACATTCAGTAGACGTACTTAGTACTTACCTAGTTCTAGATACAAGCCCCTGTTATCTCCCGACACCTAGGCCCGCCATGATTGATTATGATGAGCCCTAGCTTCGGCGGTGACATTGAAGTCTGACACTAATTTATCTCTAGCGAAAGTACGTTGAACCCATAGAAACACTTTTGGTAATATGTACGAAACTCTTTAATTTAAACCGGCCAAGTGCGTGTCGGATGACGCATTATGGAGGGTTTCGTACCTCGTAACCTAATTAATACCAAAAGGTCGTATCTGACTGATGCCTATGGAAGAAGTTTTTTGAAGATAACTCAAAAATGGCTGAACCGATTATGTTCAAAACAATTTTCGTAGAAAGTATATAATACGGTGCATTTTCTCAATTTTTTTCATAGTTTTTGAACTTACGGTTCAAAAGTTACAGGGGGAGGACACACAATTTTTCTGAATTTCGAAGCTATTATTTCAGAAAATATTTACTTAATCACAAAATGTTCAAAGAAACCTCAATGTTATTTTTAAAGACCTATCGATTGATATGCCACAAGTTGAAATTTGGTCAAAAATTTGCTTCAACAACTTGCTTCAACCAAGGTCGTCACGTGGCAGAATCTGCGGCCGTCTGGCCCTAACTATATTCTTGGCTTGTCTACGCTACGCCCCCCCCCCCCCCTTAACAAAACCCTAGCTACGCTCTTGTGCTGATGTTTTGTATGTTTGCTTGCAGGCCAACAGCCACAGGAGCAGGAGTTGGCCACAAAGATGCTGCAGATCCAGTCCAAACGGTTCTACCTCGACGTGAAGCAGAACCGCCGCGGCCGGTTCATCAAGGTCGCGGAGGTGAGATGTCTAGACTTTTACCATTACTGTCATTATTTTCTTTTTTAGTAGAATTTTTCACAACATGCATGTAACTGTTACGTAATAAATAAGGCCTAATTACGTACAGTTGCATACACTGTTTTATCTACATACATAATAGGTATAAATCCTAAATGATGTGTTCGGAAAACATTAGAATGACCGCCATTGCACCGCCATGGCCAACTCGATTGTGCGAACGGGCGGGGAGGAGGATAACCGCGGTCGGGGAGGACTGGATTTTCATTACGTTACCAAAATCGATGTGGTTATGAATTTTCGAACATTATTACGACACTGGCACAGATACTACACTAATGTTTACTGGTTGCAATACTTGGTTTCCGAACGCAGAATAGAGGATATATGATATGGGTGTAGATAAAATAAAATACAACATACAGAAAACAATATATAACACATAAACCCATTATAATAAACTAAGGTGCCGCCGGCAACGAAGCAAGGCCCTGGCCAAGGAACCTTCGGACTATGCGTGTCCAGGATTACCGCCTTCTAAATCTGACCCTTGATCCAACCCCAAACCCGTAGCGAAAGACTCTCAAGATGTTGGTCGAGACTCTTCGCTATGAAACCGTTCGCGCAGAGACCACTATATCGGTACAATGATCGCCGAATCAACCTCCCACATGGCGGTTACCTCGTGAGCCAAGTCTAGGTACTTGCTGGAGTTGTCCTTCTCGGCCTTCACGAGGTTCTCGTAACATGCCTTATGGCATTAAGTCCGCCTTTTGAGCAATAAAGTTTAAATAAATAAATAAATAGTTGGTAATTTATTGAATGATTACTTTTTTATGAAAATACTCTGCATTTGACACTTTTTTAATCGCTGTTTTGAAAGGATGATTATCAAGACTTAATATATGCCTGTTTTACGAAATAACAACAACCTTTTATACCTAAAAATCGTGCATAAAATCTATTGATTCGGGGCCTGTGGAAGCGGGAGGGTGTGCGCTGCGATCGAGCATTATTAGGCTGCATTTCCATCAGAGATGTGTGAGAATGCGTAGCGAGGGATGTGTTTGTTAAGAACTGGGGTTGATTCTTAACAAACACATCCCTCATCCTCACTCATCTGTGGTGGAAACGCAGCCTAAGTTAAGGGGCGTGGCAAGTAGCTTTTCCATTACTCAGAATTTGTGCGAGAACTAGAAGTTCGCTGATAATATTACATAAGCCGATAGCGTTTATATCAGCGATAATGACAGCTGATCAGAAGCATAATCACAACATCGGCTTGATAACGTGTAACATATTGTTATGTAAGATACGTTACGTTTAATACAAACTGTAATCATTTACCTAACAAACATACAGTAGCAGTAACTAGGCGGCAGTGTTCAAAACGACTTTGACACGGTCATATTTTCTTATTAACAAAAAGAGTCGTTCGTAGATCACAGAACACCTTACCCGCCGTTTTTACTTTTTACCCGATTTCGAAGGGAAGGTTCTCAACTCGTCGGGATCTTTTTTTTATGTTTGGTCACCGATTATTCGAAGACGGCTGGACCGATTTGGAAAATTCCCATTGTCACCTGGTCAGGATGTGATGTTGGGATTCTGGAGAAATCGAGGGAACTCTTTAAATATTACAGGCACACCTATAGTGCATCAAGTATTTTTTACAGTAGCTCGCACATTTGCTTTTGGAAAGGTGGAGGCTAAGTGAAGTCTGTTCATTTTTGTTTAAAATTATGTTACTTCTGCTGCTGATTGTAGGTACTATAACCAGCAAGTAAGGTAAGTCCTACATACAAGTTAAAGGACTTGTCATCACAGACATTGTTCCCTCGGTTTCGCTTTTAAGACGCTTGGCCATTGTGTTTTGTTTGATCCCTGTCATGTTGCTGCTGCAGAAATTCTACGCGGTATTCAACCTTTGGCCGACTACCGATGTCGGGTCACACATTGCGTTGCGCTAAAGCCGACAAACCGAGCTCAACGATTTGCAACTTTATGCATATATATTTAAGGTCGCAAACGTATTAACCTAAGATAAAATAAAGTTAAGAGGTTTGCGATGTATAACGACATTGGCATTTCAGTTCTGCTCCGATTGCTACGTAATGTGATACTATGTCATCGATACTTGCCGCATCGTTTTATTTCTTTAAATATAGGATTCAGGAAAGCTATAAATGTATGTGGAAGATCTTTTGGAATGTTTTCAAGCGAATCGGATATATTTAGAGAAAAGTTAGGGAATTTCTTAGCTAAGTTGCTAAGAAACCAATACAATACTTACTCTTTAATGAACACCTCAAAAAACCAGTACTGAAAATATAGCAAATTAAAGCAACCGTTACAAATTAATCATTTTAAGCTTAGTTATATAACGACATCGGTATGCATAACCAATCAACTTACCAGACTTTGAAATTACAGTGTTTTTTCGACCTTCTATATATTTGCGTAGTGTATGTAGAATATACTGCGTAAATAACTTTCACTATCGATCCAAGCATTCAGTGATGCGCATTTAGTTTTCTACGAGTATTAGCAGCTACTATTACTAGATTCTTCAGTAAGTAAGTATCAAGTAACACTTTTATTGTACATAACTAGGGTTGCAAAAAAACGGTTTTTTTTCTGTCTTGAAAAAAAAACCGTGAAAAAGAACAGTTTTTTTTCTGGAATATGTTTTTTTTTCAAAAGTACGAAATCTCAAAATTTGCAAGACAGTTAATACTCTTATACGGTTGTTTTAGACTTTATGTTAACTATTAAACTAATTTAATTTAAAAACTTTAATTTCTGGTTTTATTAAACTTATATTAATGAAATATGTAGTGGTACTATGCTGCTGATAGTTCTAGTGAATAAGTTCAAAGTTTTTTTTGCATTTACTGAGAATAGTTTAGTTACATAACAGACATACCTACTTTAATGTACTTAGTTTTAAGTTACTTATATGAATAAATCACGAAAAACCGTGTTTGTCGTAATATTTGTTCATCTGAAAAAAAACCTTATTTAGAAAAAAACAATGATGCCAGGTTTTTTTTCATGTTTTTTTTCATAAATTTGAAAAAAACATTTTGTTTTTTTTTTCTATTTGCAACCCTATACATAACACGGTAATAAATACAGTAAACAAAAGATGTAAAGTACAAAGGCGAACTTATCCCATCAAGGATCCCTTGCCGTTAACCTTTGAACATTTAATTTTGTATTAAGCAGAACGTCTGCTAACGATACCACTGTGCTTAGAAAAAATGGAAAAGTAGAAAAATCCACTGCCTCAGGCGAGACACGAACGCGCGACTCTGGGATACATACCCATCACTCTGACCAACTGAGCTACTGAGACACACCTGATGGCTGCGAATTTGTCCACTATATCCCATATGCGTCTTAGTTGTCAATACAAAATTAATTGTAGTATGGGGTAGCGCATTGTTATCGGTGAATTCTCAATACAACTTGGGACTCCGATGGCCGGTTGAAAAGTGTAAGACTTCTTCGGCAGATGTCGCTAGGCATCCCCCTAAGACGCATATGGGATATAGTGGAGAAATTCGCAGCCATCAGGTGTGTCTCAGTAGCTCAGTTGGTCAGAGCGATGGGCATGTATCCCAGAGTCGCGAGTTCGTGTCTCGCCTGAGGCAGTGGATTTTTCTACTTTTCCATTTTTTCTAAGCACTTTGAACATTTGTTCTTAACCCACCGTTTTGAGTTGAATTTGATCTTCGTGCATTTCATGGCGACCTCGCCAGTTTTAATCGCGTTATATTATAACTGTGTGTTGTTATTACGGTGTAACTCATCATAAGTATTTCGTCACTACGCACGACATTTCATTCGGAGAACTTAGGTCTCAAGTCTCTTAGATCTTCAAGTTAAGATTGTCAGGTTATAAGTGCATTGTAATATTATAGTAAATTTCCTCAGGTTCATGTATAAAAAGTTAAATGCTTACTAAACTTTTTTATACCCTACCAAGTTCCTGTTAGGGTC
Organism: Pammene aurita; assembly: GCA_947086415.1. NCBI lineage: Eukaryota > Metazoa > Arthropoda > Insecta > Lepidoptera > Tortricidae > Pammene > Pammene aurita. The sequence continues at coordinate 3,905,506 of OX352315.1, read as the reverse complement.
ACTAGGCTTCCTTTTGAACGCCAAGAACCCCTAATGGTGTCATGAGTTCTCGTTCCCACAGCGCCAAAAGCCACTATATGGGTTGGGTTATGGCGTACGCTGTCAAAGTAACCTTCATACTTTCAACTAAGGTTTATATTGGCTCGCTTACGCCAGTGATCTTGGCGTATGAGTGACGTCTTGACTATGACGTACATATAGCAAAGCGTAAGCGGGTTCCTGGAAGTGAGGCGCAACTCCAGTCTGCTTGTGGCAGCATGTAGCATTTTACGACGCAATTCATACTGTTCTGATCTGATGGTTCGAATTGTAAAGCTGGCTATTCCTGTCGTGCCTAAAAATCTTCTAAGGCCGTGAAATCATGTTCTTTTAGCTGTCCCTACTACGCGCACCGCGGCGCACAGTAACTCTCCAGCAGTACGAGCTCTGCGGCTCTTAAACTCGCTTCTGTCATGGGCACCAGAGACTGATATATTTGCAAATAATTAGGCGAGTGTTTGTAGAGCATGACTGGTGTACTGGGACTGTGAGACGATGGATGTGAGATGGATGTTCCGGTTGGTTTAATTTTAAATATCTATTTATTATTTGAATTATGCAGTGTTTTGTTTTTACTGTTATGCTGTATAAATTTTGTATGCAATAAAAAAAATAGTTATTTATGCTACAAAGTATAGAAAACATGTAGGTTAAGGTTAACGCGGGCTGTTTTCTGCAACTCGACGTCTATATATTGCGCCTATTTTGCTTGCCGGGTGGCCTCATTCGTGCCAACCCAGTTCCTCCAGGAAGCCTAGCAGACCCTTTATGTTGCCGACGGATGATGGCGAACCAAGATGTTTCGCCCGGTATTCTGCCATCCCTGGACATGTGATGATGACGTGTGCTTCTGTCTCGTCCTCCTCCATGCAGGCACTGCAGGGGGGGGACTGTCCGTGACACCTAGAGTGAAAAGATGACATGAATACATGTACTTTCCGAACGGGTGGGAGTGTTTACACGAAAATTACTGGTTTTTTACACCTAAAGCACGTGTGCGGAAAAGAAGCACTTTACGCGTATGTGGATCGTATAAAAGAGCACTTTCTGAGCATATGCATTGTAACATTTTTGTCTTTTACCCAGATCGGCGCAGACGGCCGGCGAAGCCAGATCTTCTTGGCAATGTCGACGGCGGCGGAATTCCGCGACCACCTGTCAAGTTTCAGCGACTACTACTCGTCGCTCGGCCCCCCCAACCCCGACAACGTGCCGGACGACGGCAAGCTCAAGTCCGAGATGATGCTCAAGGTACTTACTTACTGCAGTGGCGCAGCGACCCAAAGTGGATCTTGGCCTCGTGGATCGTCAGGCTTCTCTGTTCACAGCCGTCTCTGTCCAGTCAACAGCGCTGAGTGCGGTGAGATCCTTCAGCACCTCGCCTTTCCAGCGGTACCTACGACGCCCAGACAATCTTCGACAATTTGGCTGGCCAGAGTATGCTCTCCAGACAGCACGATCTTCACCCATACGAACTATCCGTGTCGGTTCGTATGCTTAAGGTAACTGTCGTCGAAATTTAGAAAAAAAGAATGGTAACTGGCGGGCTTCAGTGACTACTAGATCCCACTTCTGATTTTGAGAGTAAGACGCTCTTGTTTCACGGCGTAAGGTGCTTTGCGGTTCCGCGGTATCGCTTCCGCCGCGGATGTGCAAATTTTATGCCCTTGACTACTTCTGCTGTTTTATTACTTACCCTTTTTTACATAGGCTGCTATTTATATATCCGGAAACCGGGATTACAATCTTCTTAAATAGCATATTTGACCTCCATGGTAAAATTTGAACTTTTTTAAGTACTGGCCGGTATATTTTTTCTTTCTTATTAACGCTCGTGTTTTGTTTTTGACGGGTTTTAAATGTCATCTCGTAGCAAGAATGGAACTCACTCGTGAAAATATTCGTGCTATGATTTATTATGATTTTCGGCGTGGTTTAACGCAACAACAGTGCATAGATCAACTAACTTCAACTTTTGGTGATGAAGCCCCATCTAAAACTACTGTGTATCACTGGTTTAGTGAGTTCAATCGTGGACGTAGTATGCTTACGGACGAAGTTAAGGCAGGTCGCCCGAAATCGGTCGTTGTACAACAAAATATCGAGGCTGTGCGAAAACTTATAATGGACGACCGACATGTTACGTACTGCGAGATAGAGGCGACTCTGGGTATTTCTATGACCAGCATTAATAGCATATTAGGGGGCGTCCATTAATCGCGTCATATTATTTAGGGGGGGGGAGGGGGTCAAGAAAAAATCACCAATGATCACCACGGGGGGGAGGGGGGTCTGGACACATATCACGTGTAATTTTTTTGTTCCTTGTGCTACACTGTATTATGGTCAATAAAATAAATATTATCAACTATTAAATGAATCAATCTGTCAAAAGCAGAGTAAAATTGCACTAGCACTATGATTGTAAATATTTTTAATGGCATTTGACATATTATTTTGTGAAGTAGGTTTTTGGGGTTCCGTAGCCAAAGTGGCAAAAACGTAACCCTTATAGTTTCGTTATGTCCGTCTGTCCGTCCGTCCGTCCGTATATCACAGCCATTTTACTCGGAAACTATAAAACGTATATCTTAATAAATATTCAAATATAAGGTGTGTTTTTGTATGCCGCTACTTAGTTTTGTAGTAAAATTGCTGAAAAAGATATTTTAAGGAGGGGCACTACTCCATACATGTAATTATTTGTCAAAAAAAATTGAGGTCTGTTTGAATTTTTTTTATTTAGTGAATATTTTAAGAAAAAAATCACCCCGTAAGTCTAAAAAACTTGTGTCCCACCTGTCACTTTTGAACCGGAGATCAAAAAAAAAATTGAGAACATTATCGGTTTAGGAATTATTGAGTTATCTCCTAAAGACTCATTTCATACGCAGATACGACCTTTTGATATTACTTTTTCGATAGTAGGTACGAAACCGCGTGGTCCGACACGGACTTGGCCGGTTATTTTTCTATTAAAGATAATTTTATTTTATATGTATGCATGTAGTTTCATTTATTTACCCTTTACGTGTACGTACGTTACGTTAGTAGGTTCACGTGTTAGAAAACTGTACTTACTTTAGTTATCAAAAAATTACACGTCATATTGGACAGGGGGGGGAGGGGTCCTGAAAATATCACCAAAGATCACCATGGGGGAGGGGGGGGGGTCTAAAACAAGCCAAAAACGTATGACGCGATTAATGGACGCCCCCTTACGTAATTATTTGGCTGTAAAAAAAATTTGTTCGCGTTGGATACCCCACAACTTAACAAAAGAGCAAAAAGATGCTCGCGTCGAATGGTGCAATAAAATGTTAAAAAAATATAACCGTGGTGACTCAAAAGCCGTTTATAACATCTATACAGGTGACGAATCCTGGATCTATGCATACGATCCCGAAACGAAGCAACAATCAACGGTATGGGTGTTTCAAAATGAGCCGAACCCTACGAAAGTTACTCGTGCAAAAAGTACATTGAAACAAATGGTGGCCTGCTTCTTCGGTATTAATGGCCATGTAGCTACAGTGCCACTAGAAAACCGTAGAACGGTTAATTCAGAGTGGTACACGACCATTTGCTTACCGGAAGTATTTGAACAAATTCGTAAAACTAACCAGCGACGAAGAATCATTCTTCATCATGACAATGCCAGCTGTCATACGTCACGCGAAACAACTCTATTTTTGGAGGGTCAAAATGTGGAATTAACGGGTCATCCGCCGTACAGCCCTGACTTGGCACCCAACGATTTTTATTTATTTCCAAATATAAAGAATAAATTACGCGGTCAACGATTTTCGACCGCTGAAGATGCTGTCGACGCATTCAAACAACACGTTATGGAGGTACCTCAGGCGGAGTGGCAGAAGTGCTTTAAAAATTGGTTCACGCGAATGCAAAAGTGCATAGATCATCAAGGGGAATACTTTGAAAAACAATAAAACCATTTTCAGCCGTGTACGTTTGTTTGTTTTTTTGTTTCCGGATATATAAGTAGCAACCCTCGTATTCAAGTGTGTATTGTTTGCAGGACAACCGGCGCTACTACCTAGACCTCAAAGAGAATTCCCGCGGCCGCTTCCTCCGCGTCTCGCAAACCATAACGCGGGGCGGGCCGCGCTCGCAGGTCGCTCTACCAGCTCAGGGAATGATCGAGTTCAGAGACGCGCTCACAGACTTGCTAGACGACTTCGGCACCGACGACGGCGGGTGCGTACACAGACACACACACACACACACACACACACACACACACACACACACACACACACACACACACACACACTCCCTCGCATACATACACACAAACGCATGTAAAGAAACAAACAATCAAACATACACACAAAAAAACAAATAAACCAATAAAGAAACGAGCAGACAAACCGATTAACAAAGAAACAAATAGATAAATTGACAAATATACCGACATACTTACCAACAAAGAAATAAAAAGACCAACAAAGAAATAAACAAACTATAACGCGGGGCGGGCCGCGGTCGCAGGTGGCTCTACCTGCTCAGGGAATGAGAGACGCGCTCATGGACTTGCTAGATGACTTCGGCACTGACGACGGTGGGTGCGAACACACACACACACACACACACACACACACACACACACACACACACACACACACACACACACGCGCGCACAAATGCATATAAAGAAACAATCAATCAATCATACACACAAAGAAACAGTCAATCCACCAAACAAAGTAAAACAATCCAACCAAAAAGGAAACAAACAATTAGACAAACATACAAGCAGACCAACAAAGAATTAAACCAACAGACAAACACCAGCAGCAATAGCAAGACTACCAAAGCAACAAACAGACGAACACACCAACAAGGAAACAAATAGACCAACAAAGAAACAAACAAACCATAAACCCCCCCCCCCTCTCTCTCTCTCTCTCTCTCTCTCTCTCTCTCTCTCACACACACACACATACACACAAATACTCACACATAAACCTAACTTATCGATGCTTAGTGCCGTACCTTCACAACTATTTTTACTCGAAAACAAGATTTTATATTAATGAAATTTGAAATTGACATTCTTACCCAAAGGAATGGATGAAGTGTGTATGGGTTTATTTAATCTTACACACATTAAGCCCGACATGTCTAAAATTGTATCATATATGTAAGCCCGACAACTTTCTATTTGGTCCTCGCCATGTTGCAGAATTTCAGTGGTACTAATTTATTTTACTGGAAAGAAGTACTTTTTCACAACAGACGTAAGTCATCGAATGTCACCAATATAAAAAAGAAGAAAAGATTTCGCAATCATAAACGATTTTACCAAAAAAAAAATCAAAAAAGATTCCCAAACATGTAGGAAACAATATTGTGAATAATATGCGATTTTAAGCTAACATGGTCATTCATTAACGTTACAAAAACTATTTAAAACGGGATATTTACCATGTGTATTTGTTTTTCGAATTCGAAACTCGCCCTTGTCAAAAAATATTTCCAAAGATGTAAGAAAAAATATTGTGAATAATATACGATTTTAAGCTAACATGGTCATTCATTAACATTACAAAATACTATTTAAAACTTGGTTTTAAATAGTATTTTGTAATGTGTGTATTTGTTTTTTCATAGTTACCATGTGTATTTGTTTTTTCGAGTTCGAAACTCGAAAAGTTTAAAATATTTACATCAAACAAGGACGAAGGATTGCTTAGCATTCCAATAAACAATTTGAAATTAGGCGTTGACATGTCCGGTACTGACATTTTATAGTGTTTTTTACGCAAATTATTGCCTTATGTATAGATAAATTAACGAGAGCATGGAATTGCATATGTAGTAGTATTGTATGTTTACAGGCATTCTATATTTGAATTTTCTATTTTCTCGTACTATCAGCATAAAAAGAGCTTTGTTATATATTTAAGAAGTAAATACCAAAATAATGTCAGTGTCAAATTGTGAATATTATTTACGTTGTGCATATATTTTTACGTCTGATTTTGTTGTATTCTCACAATTATCAGAATAATTTTGTGTCAGCCCGTACGACTAAGTGTAAGTTATGTAACTTAAATTTTCAAAAATATGGCAGTGAGTAATTTTGGTCCGATTGAGAGTCAAAGTAAGCAAATTATTTTTAACTGTTATATTATAAATATTTTGAACTTGAACTGAAGAAAAATTTAAATTCCCCTTACACCGCTGCCCAGTTAGTTGAAAAAGCTACAGGTGTTTGTCTCTCTACTGTTTATAACATTGTGTCTGAGAGCAATAGTGAGAAATTCGCAACAACAAAGAAATTCACCTCCCCGAGAAATAAAAAGTTACGTACTTGTCCGTCATCAGCAGTAGACGATTTTGATCAGGAAGTCATCCGGAGAACTATATACAATTTTCATCTGTCCCATAAGCAATTTCCAACCTTAAAGGCACTCCACTCTGTGTTAAAATCCGATATAGATTACAAATTTGGCATTTCCACCTTACGAAAACAAATACAAAAATTAGGATTTAAATGGAAAAAGACCGAGGACAACCGAAAAATATTAATGGAAAGACACAACATACGACTGCTAAGAATAAATTACCTTACCAAAATTGCGGAATATCGGTCTGAAGATAGACCATTAGTTTATACTGATGAAACCTACATCCATACTTCACATGTGTCCGGAGAGCCTTGGACCAATGGAACAGAATTTGGTGTAAAAAAACAAATCAGTACAGGCCAGCGGTTAATAATAGTGCACGCAGGAGGAAAAGATGGTTTTATTCCCAACGCTTTGTTAATGTTTAAGGCAAACCAAAAAACGGGAGATTACCATGACCAGATGAACTTTGAATCTTGAAGCAAATCAAATTATTTTGTTCAATATTTTTTTTTTTATTTGCAATTTTTTAAGTAGTTACACTACTATATATATTATATAAACTGAAAATAGATGTCATATACTTCAGAAAAAGTGACCAAACCCTCCGGTGTCCGAGGCCAGATTTGAACTGGCGTCTTCAGCTTTCGCGGCTGACGTTCTGACCACTAGACCACCCGGTCACGGCGGAACTTGACAAATTTTCTCATGTATATGCAATCTCTGAATTTGAAACGGCTAGGCGCCGTTGACCATACTCTAAGGGCATGCGCAGTACGTGCTTGCACCTCCTATCCGAATTACTTACGTGATTCTGGTATAGCGAGAGAGATGGTGCTGCCATCTATGAATCTTCTTCTTTCTGAAGTATATGACATCTATTTTCAGATGAACTTTGTCAACTACGAAAAATGGTTAAAAGAAAAATTAATACCGAACCTTAAACCGAATAGCGTACTTATCGTAGATAATGCGTCCTATCACAACAAACTTTTGAATCGTGCTCCAACGTCAAATTCTCATAAACAAGAAATGATGGATTGGTAGACAGAACACAACATTTCGTATAGCCCGTTGATGTACAAAACCAGTTTGTATGATTTACTTAAACAAAATAAAGAGCGGTTTCGTGAGTACCACATAGATGCAATTTTAAAAGAACATGGCCACTCCGTTTTACGATTGCCACCGTATCACCCGACATTCAATCCGATCGAAAATATTTGGTCCATGGTAAAAGGATATGTAGCGAAAAGAAACGTTTCATTAAACATGCAAGGCAATATGAGTTTAGCAACTGAACGAATGAATACTATTACTGCTGAGGACTGGGAAAATATTTGTCGCCATGTCGAAAGTAAAGAAAATAAATATCGATGTCAGAAAGGGGAAATGGATCGAGTTTCAAACAATCTTATTATCAATACTTGTGACAGCTCAGATGAAGAACATGATAGCGACTAAAAGCAAAAAACAAAGGACTACTACTTATTCCATTTCTTAAGGGTATGTAATTTTATTAAATTAAGAGAAAATTATTCTCCTTTTGTTGCAAACGGTACAACCACTACAAATGCAATTCCATGATCTCGATAATTCATCTATACTTAAGCTGTTTGTAGCGACACTTTCTCAGGTCTAAATACAAAGCTGTCAGGTTGTGTAGAATTCAAGAACAATCATTGAAATACAGCACCTAATGTACAGTCGCCTTCAGATATATCTAAGTGGCCAAGGTCACAAATATGTGCAAAACGCCTCTATTCTCTTAGGGATAAAGTGCATGATCAGATATTTTTGAGTACCTCAGCCGCTCTGATATATTTGATGGCGACTTTACTACCCAAAAAAGATTTAGTTGGTTAGAATTTAACTATTGGCGGAAGAGAAGAAGAAAATGTGGGTCATACACAGTTTTTGGTTCTTTTCTGAAAAAACTTAAATTTTGAATATTTCATATTTTTTTATAATTATCAATGGCGTACGGACAGGTGGCATTATTGAGCAGAGAGGGCAATGGAGTAGCCTAGGTTACATTTTATGATTAAATAACTAATGATTAAAAAAAAAAAATTTCTAAAACATACATTTATTATTCAAGTAGTGCCAATATTTGACCAAATTATTGACCAAAAAAGAGATGGAATAATCAGCCAAAGGTCTGAGAAAACGAGGGGGATTCAATAATTCGATCCAAAAGTATTGGCACTACTTGAATAAGAAATGTATGTTTTAGACAAAAAAATAATAAATCATTAGTCATTCAATCATAAAATGTAACCTAGGCGAATAATGCCACCACCTGTCCGTGCGCTAATTAAAAATCACATTTTTTTACAACAGGAGGGTACTTTTGTGTTACAAGTATTGTAGGGACATTTTTGTATGACCTTGTGTACGGCCCACGGGTGCAAAATTAACACAACGTAACGTTGACGTAGATCCGTGTCGGGTTCCAGCTTCAAGGGCGAGCTGCCCGAGGGGCGCCACCTGCGCGTTGACAACAAGAACTTCTATTTCGACATCGGCCAGAACAACCGCGGCGTGTACATGAAAGTCAGCGAGGTAACGTAACACAATGGGGTTGGAAAGTATTTACAGATGGGCCAAGCATAGGCCTGTCAGACTAGTGACAGGTACAACCTATGCGGGCACCATCTGGACAAACCGTTAATTGTTGCCTCCCCAACACAATGGACGTAAAACTTTTTTTTTACCTCAACTGTGGCAAACAAGCTTACGGCCCGCTTGATGGTAAGCAGCTACCGTAGCCTATGGACGCCTGCAACTCCAGAGGTGTCACATGCGCGTTGCCGACCCTTTACAAAAAGGAGGATTCACTGTGTTGACGGCTAAAGGAACAAGAGGGTCCCTCGTCGTCAACACACTGGGTCCTCTTTGAGCTCATTGGCTACCTTACTCACCAGCTTATTCGAAAATATAGTTTCGTACAATAAAGCAATGTTCCGGGATGTTTTGCATTGTTGATTTATCTTACATACAAATATGTGCAGTTATTAACGTTTTTAATGAGTAACCTTTATTGCAAATTCATAACTCAGTGAATATTTCAGGAACATATTTAGTAAGACAGCTTGAAATAGATTTTTTTTTGGAAACCGCCAGGGACTTGCAATTCATTACTGGTGGTGGAAGATTATTCCAACATTTAGAGGCAGCATATTTCCTTCCAACCAAACTGTTTATTTTACCTGGTGCCGTGACCATGATTACTCGATTAGTTTGCGAGGATTCTAAAACCTATATAACCTATATATATATATATGGCGTCAATAGAAAAATAAAATAAGGTAAACAAATATGGCTGCGTTTCTACGCATTTGACACATGACAAAATAATATTAAAGAAATTCATTTTCAATGAAATATAAGTAATTAATGGATATTTTTACTAAAAATTAATATAAATAACAAGTTTAAGCTGACAATGAAACCATGAAATTGTTCTTTAAAAGGTAAATGCGTTTGTTTACATTATCTTACTTTTCTATTGATGCTGAATATAGTTATATAATAAATAATTATCATTGAACTCGTATCGTACAATACAAGAATTGCAGTCGGCATTCGCTCGGCTCTCTTCGGCAAAAGGAGTCTTATTCGACCCATTTGGTCAGTGCTGAGTGTAATCTCTGTATTATATGAGTTGAATTCTAATAATAGTTTATGTAACTGTTACGTAATAAGGGTCCTTAAAATACTAGTATGTATTTTAAGGCCTAATTACGTACAGTTGCATACACTGCTTTATCTACACACTTATTATGAATCCTAAATGACGTGTTCGGAAACCATTAGAATGACCGCCATTGCACCGCCATGACCAACTCGATTGTGCCGGCGGTCGCGTGGGCGCGTGTCGGCGCTCGGGGAAGAGGACGGATTTTCTTTACGTTACCGTTATATCGATGTGGTAATCAATTTCCATACGTTTTTACCACACTGTCACAGATAATACACTGATGTTACGTTACTGGTTGCAATAAGGGTTGTAATTACATACGGTTTCCGAACGCAGAATAGAGGATTTGTGATGTGATAAAGATAGTATAGGCTTTGTGTGTGTGTACGCTGGTGTGTGACGCAGTCTTGACGTGTGCGTGTGCGTGTGTGTGTGCGGCAGGTGAAGAGCAACTTCCGCACCGCCATCACGGTGCCCGAGAAGTGCTGGGCGCGCTTCCGGGACATCCTGGCCGACTACACCGACAAGATGGGCCGCGCGCACCCCGACCTGCAGGTCAGTCATCGTCCTGCAACCCTTTGTCCCGGCTTTTTGCCATGGCTCTATTGAGTCTGGGGTCCGCTCGGCAACATCATCCCATGAATTAGGGTAGTCACTAGTTTTTACGGAAGCGACTGCCAGCTGACCAACCCAGAAGGGAAACTTGTCGGGATTAGGTCCTGTTTCCTCACAATGTGTTCCTTCACCGAAAAGCGTCTGAATCCATACTTAATATTATAAATGGGAAAGTGTATGTGTGTGTGTGTGTTTGTTTGTTTGTCCGATTTTCACGGCAAAACGGGGCGACGACTTGACGTGATTTTTTAAGTGGAGATAGTTGAAGGGATGGAGAGTGACATAGGCTACTTTTTGTCTCTTTCTAACCCCCCCTTCCCTTAAAGGGGGGGGGGGGTAGACGTTTGTATGGTTTGTTACCCCGAATTTAACGCGAGCGAAGCCGCGGGCAAAAGCTAGTATAAAATAATATTTCGCGCATAAGTTCCGAAAAACTATGCTCATGTCAGCGTTCTATATAAGCGACAAGAAATACTAATATATAAGGCAGAGGGATATACGAGTATTTTCCATATTTATTTGGACTTTATTTTAAAGTAATAGGGTTAAATTTCTCACACCTGACGCTGTTGTTAAAAACTGGTTCATGCAAATCTACATTTTGAGCGAAAACTTGGACCCGCCGCTCACGCTAACTGCACTCAATTCTAAATTATTTGAACATTCGCTAATATTTCAGAATTTAGTATTGAAAGTTTACTGACTTATTTGGCGCAATGACCCAAAATGAGTCCTGGGACCCGTTTCTCAAGAGCTTGTAACTTGTAAAACAAGCGGATGTCACTTTTCGACACCTTTTGCTAGAAAGGGACTTCCGCTTGTATTACAAGTTACAAGCCTCTGGCCTCTGGCCTCCGACACCAGAGCACGCCATGTAGCTCGGTCCCGCTACCTCCCGCCAGCCTCCCTCCCTCGGCGCCGGCGCCGAGCTCCTGTAGATCCGCTCCTACTCTGTGTCTGTCTGCCCCGCGATACTTAGGACGACCGACAGGACGGCGTCCAGTCCGCCCAAATATGCTCTTTTTACAGAGCGACCTTCTCCCATCCTCTCGATTGAAAGTTAAATGGTTAGTGTTAAAGTTAAGTATTCAATGGTTGGTTGTAGGGCGGCGGCAGCGCGCGCGCCGGTGGCAGCTCCGCGCCTCATCCTGACACAGTGAGTACCCTTTTGAAATCGATAACAAATTTTCCTAAAAATTTTTTTCTAAAACGTAATGTCAAAAATACTTCCATTTTATTTGTCAGTTTTAATTTTGACGATTGTGATCTGTGTTGAATATGTTCTGCCAATTAATTATCTTTTTTTTAAAGAATTTACTGTTCTTCAATAATGATTGACGACATTTTCAATTTTAATCTTAAAAATTTAGATTTTTTTTACAGCAAATACAAATTTTAAAATTATTGAAATAAAACTAGCAACTCTCTTAAAGGCCCATTTACACATTGATTAGTGTTAAGTGCGAGTTCATACATTTGTTACTAAACACAAGTAGAAAATGTATGGACTCGCACTTAACTAATCAATGTGTAAATGGGCCTTAATGATATGGTATCTGAGCGGCCTCAGCCGACCTGGGTGACGCTCCCCGCTCCGCTCACGCTCCGCTCACGCTCCGCTCATGGCTCCGCTTGTTGCAGGAGTCGTTCGGCGCCCGGACCTGATGCGGCGGCCTCCCGCGCCGCCATCCATGATGTGTATATAGTATTTTATATACGTACGTTAGCATGTTGTTAGCTAGGCGCCTAGCGACTCGCGCGGACATTCCGACCTCTGTCTCATCCTCCGTTCTGACGCGTTCGATCGACGCATTAGTGTTTAAGGTATTAATGTGATAAAAACACGTTTTTGAGCTTTATTGTTTTATCTTTTTTTGTATAATTGTAATTAATTTGTCAAGTATTAGGACGGGAGCGCCCGGGATCGGGCCTTTTGGCGATTTTATTGCGTTTCACATTGGTGGCCTTTTTTGTGTGACGTCGCCGCGTCTACCGTTCGCTTCTCTGTCGATGACGTACTTTAAAGAAACATATATATCTATTTATAACGTTTGCGATTCAAATTCAATAAACGTTGGAACTTTACGCCGGTCGCGGAGTTCCAAAGCCGAAAATCACGATAAAATTCTAGCGAATCTGCTATATGCTGACGCTAACAGCGTCAAGGGTCTTAAATCTGTTCTTCATATTTCTATGGCAGTTGTTAGCTTGTTATTTGTGGCCTCATCGTTAAGAAAACCTACTCCGCTCAGCCCGGGCGCTCCCGCAGTGCGTAACATAGGATATAAAATTGGTAAATCGAAAAATAGATTTTGAAAAATGTAAAAAAAAATCAAATTTAACAATCGTGCACGCCTGGCCGGAATCCTAACGACATAATAAGGAGTTACAGTTAATGTAAAATGCCACTTATCTAGTTCGTAGGGGTATGACTTTTTTTATATGGATTATTTAATGATAGTGTATTGACTGAAAACGAGGGGAGCTCGCGGTCCGTCGATAAATTTTGATATGTAAAACAAAAACTTCAATACTTAAAAATATTTTTAGATGCATCTATGACTGCATTGTACTCTCTAAATCAAGATTTTAGTGGTCATGTGACTTAGCAATGGCGTCGCTTTTGATGAGCGTGGACGTGAGTTCAACATGCCTTCAACCTAAGAGCATACTAACTTCTTCAAAACATCAGTACATTTATAACACCAATGAGGTACCGCTAGCTCCCCATTCTTGCACCGGGTGTTTACAGGGGGCAGGGCCGCAGCCTCACCGCGCTAGACGTTTCGATCACACTCTGACGTCTAAGAACATTTAAACTGGTTTTCGACGGTTAAACCGTTTTATTTAGGTAAGGGTCTTATCTTTGGCGGTTATGTGCTAAGTTTTGGTCGTCGTTAGTGTTGTGAGTGCTAGCGGCCAATCTCGAATCATTAGATAAGCTACGCATGCTGTGATATAGCGGTACATCCGAGGGTTTACAACTTTTTGTACGGAGTACGATGGAGGGCTCGACACACGATTCAAGGGATGAAATTAAATTTCTAAGTTTTGGCTTCTGAAGCGATGTTTCTGTCTTTTTGGGTTTCCCGCCTATCGAGCCGTCGGGCCCGGCGAGTAGATTAAGTGGGGCAAGGACGTAAGCACCCCGTGTTGAAGTCTCGCACGGTTTTTCGATGGATCCGATTATGGTAAAATTGTGGAAACGAATTCTGGGGAGTCGCGGACGGGTCCATCGAGCGATCGTCGCGCGGCGTGTGGAAGCGTTGTATATATATGTATGCTTGTGTGCGCGGGACGCACGCGCGGGCGGTGCGGCGGCTCGCTATAAGCTCGGTGACGTAGGTTCCGCTGGGAAACGCTGCGTTTCCGCTGCGTGTGGGCCGCCGCGTCGCTTCGCTGTAGTTTAAGTTCAGCACTACACCGGGCGTCGGACGTGCCTTTATTTACTAATGTCTTATCTTTTTTGCATTTTTGTTTTTTTTTACTATAAGTGCATCACCCGTTTTCACCCTTTATTGGTAGCTCTCGCGTGCCGGCAATGGGTCCGCGACGCGTTATGTATTGACATCAAACGACGAGAGTCGGCGCGCGTGTTACTAGAGCCAAAGGAATTAGAATCTTCTTCGTAGTAGTTACAGTCCATTTTTAAATGACAGGGCTACGCCGCCGCAGCGCGCTCGCTTATTCTCGCGGCCGAAACCGATGCATTTCAAATATGGAATGTATTTAGCTGTTTAGAAGGTTCAAATTCCTGTAACGCTATTAAGACGCGCGCAGACTGTGGTCGTTTGCGAATTCAATATTATCTCGTTATAAATGTAATATTATGTATATCTACGAATTCGAGTCAGGTTAGTAGTAACTCGTTTTAAAAATTTTATTGTGTTACTAAATACTAGGGTAATGTTTTTTTTTAATTAGTGGTACGTTGCCGACAGTTGTGATGTCTCCGATCCTTTTCGCCTCGCTTCGCTTCGCTCGTCGCCAAACCGGACCTAGGAAGACCTTCTAGCTTTCACCTTACATTAAATGAACTAATTATAGATGAAATGAAAACTAGGAATGAAATATGGTAATTATTTAACTATATTAACTATGAGCAAAACTTACAGATTAATTAAAAGCAGCGTCTTTTCAAATGAAACAAAATGCGCATTTGCAAGTTCTGTGGGTTATAGACCCGTGGGTCTGAATGGCCTTTGGGTCTAGTCTGGGGGTCCCATGGGGCCGGCCCGCGACTAGCGAGCGAGGGGCGATTCCTAGAGTACTTTGACCTTACGGAGCTAGACTTAGGCCTGTAAGCTGTGCAGTACATTTCCTGGGAGACCATATACTAATACATAGTGTGGGATAAGTTTGTGACGTCCGATAATATGTTACATATAGAAAAAAAAAGATAAAATATATAAAAAATAAATCACTCCTCTATACGATAAAATAGAAATATATTTGCCGGCGGGGGCGGCGACGGGTCTCGTGCGGGCCGCGGGGAGGCCCACGTGCCCCGCGGGGAGGCGCATGTGCCCCACGGGGAGGCCCACGTGCCCCGCGGGGAGGCGCATGTGCCCCACGGGGAGCCCCACGTGCCCCGCGGGGAGGCGCATGTGCCCCACGGGAGGCGTATGATCCCCTATCTCGCGAGGCGATTCCAGTGTGCCTCCTCGCGACTAGTGGCTTAATTTTAACAACAATTTATGGTACAAAATGTAATTTTAGTTCCATAGAAGTTTAAGATCTACAGAGTTTATATTTAGAGAAGATTAAAAGTGATTAAAAACCGACTTAGCATCGTCGATAAATATAATTAATGTTACATATATGTGTATCCGAGTGAGGAGTAACATAAATATAATGTTAAAATAGATCTATACGTTGTGAGCTAGATATCGCGTGGTGATTACGTCGGCTGCAGGCCTCGACGCGCTCGGCCCTTTAAATATCCCTCCAGTAGTCTGTAGAGTCAGTCACCGTGCCATTTTACCTAACTAGTCCAGTTTTACATCTTGCACACACCTCGACATTTTTAATTGTCCTTACTTCAGTATGATATAAACAAATACTGCATTCCTGTAATCCTCTCACCTGCAATTATCGCTTCGTAATTGAACGATGCATCTCTGTTTCTATATAACCTCTCTGATATATGCATCTGAAACACATGTAGTATTTCATTGCACATACGATAAGCTTCCCTAGTCCAATAACCATATCTTTCTTTATCACTCATGGCTCTTTAAAGCTCTTCAACAGTTTTAAGAGTAAAAAAAATGACGGCTATACGCTGTAACTGTAATGCAATTTGTCGCTGAGTTTGTTCAATGCCCATGTGGAGCCTATTGATCCTAACATTAACAACTATTTTGCGTGTGTAACGCAAGTGATCAGTAGTCAGTATGAGAAGCAATAATCTTGGTTAAGATATTAGATATCCCTTGTTTATAGTTCCTGAGGCGTTGCTAGCCATGTTCTATAGTCCCCGAGGTCTTGATAGTCATCTCCTATAATCTCTGAGGCCTTGGTAGCCATGTCCTATAGTCCCTGGGCCTTGCTCGGTGGCCTGTGGCGAGTGCAGCGCTGCCCTGTGATACCGCCCCCGCACCTCCCACGCAAGCTTTCACTTCTTCTGTATACGCCGCGCGTGCGCCTGCCGACGAACAGAACATTCAAATATGCATGACATTCAATAATCGTTCGGCTAGTCGAAATGTTCCAAATGCCACATGCCCGGGCATCTTAACATGAAATAGAAAAAGATCGTAATTATATTCAAGCCCGGGCCATGTGACATAGGGCTACAGGAACACAGCACTTGTCAGTAATTCCACTGGTGCACGCTCAGTGTTTCTGTAGCTAGTCGCGCGACAGGCGCGCGCGCGGCCAGATAGTCAATTATTGTAGCGGCCCCGCTCCCCCCGCCCGCACCGGCTCTAGTTACGTGACACACCGCGAAACTTTAAAATAAACAAGAAAATCCTAAAAAAAAAACAGAGTTATAATAGTACGTTAGTTTTAATTATATTTCTGACAAGAATCGATGTTTTACTAAAGTTTATTTACGCGTTCGTCCGCGGCGGCCCGCGGGCCGTCCCGACCGAGCGGCATCGAACTCACGCAATACACGATTTTAACTACACGTAAGCAATACCACAGTACCTGAAATTAAGGAGAAAAAGAGTATAAAATGTAATAGTACGGAAATAGTGGTCGGAGCACGCCGCCCCGCGGCGGTCCTGCGGGTTCGATGGACGTTCAGTTTAGTTTCGGGTGGTCGATCGTACTAAGGCTTCTGTAATTGTTAAATATTGTCAAATAAAGTAATTAAAGTAACGGATCTTGCAACGTTCGTATTTGTGTAGCTGGAGCGCTCGTAATGTTCAGCCATTGCAGTTATCTGGGATCTGTCTGAATCAGTCGCGAGACAAGTCGGTCGACGCATCGGCAGGTTAGCGGTTAGGGTAAACGGTTGTAGGGAACACGAGCGGCGACGCGCGCCGGACCGTGTCGGCTCCGTGTCGGATCCGAAGCGGACCGGCGCGCGACGTCGGGACGAGGGTGAAACAGCTTGACTCTTTCATTAATACTGAAGAAAGAATAAGGAACATGACATCGGTTTCCGATCTAGTTTGTCAGACGACAGACGTGTATGTAGGAGTGGCCGCGCGGGACGGAGACCCCGCGTGGCGTTATCAAAAGTGGGGAGTGAAGTTGAACAAATACTGCCAATCGATTGTAGGTTTATAATAATAATGGATAATGATTTGTAGAATTAAACGATTTCGAAATATTGTGTCCTGAATATTTCATATTTTATGTATAGTATCGATAACGGTGGCTGGGTGTCGTTCAAATGTTCCGCTTCGGAAAACGTTTCGTTTGTGCCTTCAGATTTCACTTAGTAACTGTTAACTAACAATAGAATTGCAATCGGTTAGCGACACACCGGGTGTTTGGACGGACAGGGCCACCATGTAAATGTTTCCTTAGGGTGAGGATGGATACAAACTGTGTTCTGTTAGAGTACCGAGGACAGGGCGTTGACTAGATAGCGGGCGTCGGACCGTCGCGCCGGTCCGGCACGGGGGCCCGGCGCCGTACGTAGTTAGGAGCGAATAAGGTTCGCGGAAGAAGCTAAGTTGTAAAAAAACCTAGATTGCTATATACATAAATTGTTAGGGTTAATAGTGTCGGCATATTGGGTGTTGTGTATGCGGAGGTTGTGACGAGGCAGCGGACGGACGGACGGACTGCCCTTCAGTTCTCAAATTGTGGTTAGGCTCTGGTTTATAAAAGCTTTTACGGACACTTTCGACTTGGCACCCAATATGCACTGGAAAAGTAGTTGGTAATTTTTGATATCGTGAATTCGGAACCGTTGGGACTGATGGGGCTCATATGATGAGGATAAATTTTGTTCGGATTGTTTGGATTATTCTAAAAATTTTCAATTCGTGTGTAACACGGCTCGCTTCTCTCTGAGACTGGTTCGGTGTGTGCCGGGCGGGGCCGCGGCGCGACTGGCGCGCGACTGCCGTGCGACTGTCGCACGACTGACGTCAGTCGCCGCGCCGCGCCGCGGCCTCCGACCCGGATGAGATTTTGTATCCAAAGATTGTATAGTGTGATGTATAACTTCCTATAGGTTTATTATTATTATACTAGTATTTTATACTTGTTATTTTTCTATTGTTTGACACTAGTTCGTATCGGAAATGTTTGGAACATTGACAGATCTCGAGATCGATTTTAAAATTTAGCTGTTATAATATAAGTTGTGTACCGAAATTGTGACGAGTGCAAGCTCGAAGGCAGCCGCGACGCGATGCGATCGCGTCGCGACGCGTCATATTATATCACTATGTATTTTTTGGGATGAAGGAAGTTATGTGAGCGCGCGATATTGCATATAATGTTACCGCACTGTCGTCTGTCCGTAGCATACGCCCAGTGAAAAGCCAATAAGTAAAAAGCCAATCAACGTTTTGGGATATGTATTTTTTTTAAACGGCGCCCTCAAATTATCTATTAATTCCTTTTATTCCGCCACGCAACTAAAAAAGTCGTTCTAACTTGGATAGCTTTTGTTTCTAAGATGAATAATATTGATTGCAGGCGATTTAGGCTTTAATGTCGTATTTTTTTTAACTTACATTTTTTTTTTACTATAGCAGTCAGTAGAATATTCACTTCTCTGAGTTTATTCACAAATATTGTCAGTGTGGTCAAGGCTGTATAAAGGCTAGCACAGACGGCGGCGCGGCGCGCTCGAGTAAGGAGCAGTCAAACTGCATGGTGCTTGTGTACTTACGATGGATATCATTATATTTTCTTTTTCTTATACTAAAAGTGTGACGCCTATTTATTTTGTATACGATTCGAATCGAAGCCGCATGAGATGTCCATGTTTCTAATTTTAGTATTTGTTTCTTTGAACTTCATGCCCTTTTGTGAGCGACACGTCGGGCCCCGACAGCCTGACGTGCCGCGGGATGAAAGTGTGATGGCGCGGCGTGACGCACGTTCAATGACGCATGCGACAGAAATAAAGCCTTGAGAATGTAATAAAAATGTGTTACTTAATTAACTCTTATCATTGCTACAAAACGTGAATATTATATACTATTCGCTTTGACAATTAATATAATTACATTTAAATAAGGACATCAAAATGACATTTAAATAAGGACATGAGACCAAATATGCAAGATTTAGGATACGGATATGTTTCACAACTTACATGACGCATAACACGAAAAGGACGCTATATATTATAATAATAATGTTCCGGTTTAAATCGCATATTTTTAGCCACTACGTGCTACACGTTTTGAAGAGCCTTGGTCTCCATTTTCAGGTAAGAATTACTACGTACTGGAAATTTCTGTAATATTTACTCGACAGTTTAAATTCTGAACAGGTGTTTGATAATTAATATGCGAGTTAAACGCGCAACGCAAGAGATATTATATTTGACGATGAAGTTACTGGTAATTCAACTGATGTGATGCCAACAGTGTGTGGCATGTGAGATACAGTCGGCAACAGAAGTCGCTACTCGTAAGGCGTTTAAGAATATTTTCACGACTTTATTGTTAAGCTATCAAGGAAGTGTTTAGATGATTTTGAACACCTCGCTTGCCTAGCCTCTTTTGATACTGACTGTATCTTTGTTGTCTAACCATTGCAAATAATTTCCTTAAATTAACCTTTTCGGCACCATGACAAATGTCAATGCAGTCATTCATATGCTAAGCCAATAATGAGTAGAGTAGAACGTATGATATCGTTTGACAGCACCACATCACCACCATAAACGTCATGTATTTCATAGCTTTTGATGTTCACTGTCCCACTGGCAGCAGTGTTAATTCGGTGCAGACTTCGACATCTAAAGCTTAACTATAAAAAAGGTTATTTGAAGTAACACACTGACGCATGCGTCACACATGACACGCGTGCGTCACGCTTGGCCGACAGTCTCGACATACACAAGGCGGAGTATTGGTGCGCGGCTGCGACGCGGTGTGCCGTAGGAAAGTTTTACGATAAATGGTGAAAAAATAAATAAATTACAAAACTCTAGTGTGTTATTTTGAACCTTTCGCAATTATGTTTAATGATTAAGAGCCCTTTAACGTGTACACGTGTAACGTGTGCCACTGGTAAATTGTTGATTGAGTTTTTCACTAGATGACAGCACCGTGACGAGGTCTTTTTGACAGCAGCTGTCAAAATCCACCAATTAAAAAAAATATGGATGGTACAAGGAGGATATAAATCTCTATGTTACAAAAGTGTCCGTCAAAAGGCGATAAACTGATGGCGCCACAATGATATTAAAATTGATTAAATAAATTTTGATATTAAAAAAATAAATCGATAAATATTTACAAAATAATTATTTGCGGAAGGGAAAAACACTCTGAATATTAATTATATTAACAATGTCATATAAGTATTGAATATCGGTAATTCATTTCAAATGCTCAACTATACCTAGCGCCACCCGGAGATATTTGGAACTATTGTTTAGTGCTTACCGCTGGGCACTTTTTCGACCGTTTTCCTACAAGAGAGACCGATCCTCATTGTACCATCCATAAAAAAATGATTAAACTTGATTAGTGAATTATGACAGCGACCTCTCGCCACGGTGCTGCCATCTAGTAAAAAACTCGATCGCAGAAACCCTCATTTTGTTTTATGATTAAGAACCTTTTAACTTGTCCACTAACGCCACTCGTAATATAATATAATAATAATGGTATAGCCATTTATTTCCAACAGACATAAAATTCTAATTCATTATAATATAATATTACATTTAAATATAGTTATTTTTACTAATAAATTCTTATTCTTATTTAGTTATCCTAATAATCTATTGGACTGTCCATTTCTGGACATAGGCCTCCTCCATCTTTCGCCATTGGTGGCGGTCTTTTGCGGTGCGGGTCCAGGTGACTTCGGCCACAGCCTGGATGTCGTCGCGCCAGCGGCATCACCGTCTCGTGGGTACCAATGCAGTACTTTTTCGGACCATCATCCGTCTTTTGTTCTAGCCGTGTGCCCAGCCCATCGCCACTTTAATCGGCATGCTATTTCAGCAGCGTCGATTATTTTGGTTTTTTCTCGAATTACGGTACTCCTCACCAGTGTTGGCCGTTAATTTCAATTAGAATTGAAAATTGATCAATAAGATTGAAGATTAATTCCGTAACTAATCAATTACACTAACATCAATTTTTACTAACGTTAGTTCGCATTGATTTTGTGACGTCGTCAATTACACTAACCGTCAATTAGAATTAACCTATTAGTTACACTAACGTCTCGAAAATTTAATAAGAATTACAGTTAATTAGATTAACGTTAGTGTAACTAAATTAATCCTGTCTTACACTAATAATTAATTTTAAAACTGCATCTCGGGTTCGGAAGTCGGGACCAATATCACAAGATGGAGCTCATGCTGGACCCTAGGGCTACCTACTGGATCTCGGGTTTGGCGCATCATAGACTCATGCTGTTTGGGCTCATTCGACTTATACTGATGAGCAGATGGTACCGGTATCAAAATCTGGAGCTCATGCTGGACCCTGGGGATCCCTACTGGATCTCGGGTTCGGCGCATCATAGACTCATGCTGTTTGGGCTCATTCGACTTGTACTGATGAGCAGATGGTACCAGTATCAAAATCTGGAGCTCATGCTGGACCCTGGGGATCCCTACTGGATCTCGGGTTTGGCGCATCATAGACTCATGCTGTTTGGGCTCATTCGACTTGTACTGATGAGCAGATGGTACCGGTATCAAAATCTGGAGCTCATGCTGGACCCTGGGGATCCCTACTCGATCTCCGGTTTGGCGCATCATAGACTCATGCTGTTTGGGCTCATTCGACTTGTACTGATGAGCAGATGGTACCGGTATCAAAATCTGGACCTCATGCTGGACCCCGGGGATCCCTACTGGATCTCGGGTTTGGCGCATCATAGACTCATGCTGTTTGGGCTCATTCGACTTGTACTGATGAGCAGATGGTACCAGTATCAAAATCTGGAGCTCATGCTGGACCCTGGGGATCCCTACTGGATCTCGGGTTTGGCGCATCATAGACTCATGCTGTTTGGGCTCATTCGACTTGTACTGATGAGCAGATGGTACCGGTATCAAAATCTGGAGCTCATGCTGGACCCTGGGGATCCCTACTGGATCTCCGGTTTGGCGCATCATAGACTCATGCTGTTTGGGCTCATTCGACTTGTACTGGTATGGTATGGAATGGTATGGTATGGTATGGTAAGGTATGGTATGGTAAAGTGTGGTATGGTAAAGTAAGGTATGGTAAAGTATGGTATGGTAAAGTATGGTATGGTATGGTATGGTAAACTATGGTATGGTAAAGTATGGTATGGTAAGGTATGGTATGGTATGGTAAAGTATGGTATGGTATGGTAAAGTATGGTATGGTAAGGTATGGTAAAACGAAGTGCATCAAATTTACACTTCCCAACGTCAAGCAGATTAACAGCAGCAAGATTATAATAAATGATGAAATAATGGAATTCGAAAATCAAACTGTTTTCTTAGGAGTCACTTTAGACTCGAAATTACAATGGCATCCACATATAGCTACCCTAGCTGGGAAACTTAGCTCTGCAGCCTATGCCGTGAGGCGAATCAGCCATCTAACAAACAGTGAAACTGCCAGGCTGGTATACTTCAGTTACTTTCACAGTGTTATGTCGTATGGAATTCTGTTGTGGGGTAAAGCAGCTGATATTGGGACCATATTTGTGCTACAAAAACGAGCTGTACGTGGCATTTATAAAATGCGCGGTCGAGCATCCGTAAGAGGAAAATTTGAAGAGGCAAATATTCTTACCGTAGCATCTCAATACGTACTTGAAAACATTATGTATGTGCGGAAAAACATCCATAAATTCAAGCTCAACAGTGATATCCATAACTATAACACTAGAAATAAAGATAAGATTGCTGAGCCTGGCCACCGCCTCGGTAAGGTTCGTACGTCTTTTGCTGGGAACTGTACACGTTTTTATAACAAAGTCCCCGCTGATGTAGTGAATTTGCCACTAAATAAATTCAAGTCTTATGTTAAGCGCTATTTGTTGAGGAGAGAGTACTATACTTTAAAGGAATTCATTGAGGATAACGATGCCTTTAAGCCTGTAGCTTGATATAGTTAGTACAATACAAATTGAGAAATTATTAGGTACATTACTCTATGAAGCAGCTTTACTAGTGTCCAGTATTACCTGTTTTTCATTTTTTTTTTATTTAGTATTTGGACACTTAGAGACGTTATACATCTCTAAGTCTTGCATTCGCAAATATTTATATGTATAGATATACGAGGGTCGGTTGATAAGTATCCGAAACGGCACAGAAATAAGACAATATATCTAAATGTGATATTTTATTTTTCAACGTAGGTCCCTTCTAAGTCTACGCACTTAGTCCAACGTCTCTCCAAGGCCATTATCCCATTTTTAAAAAATGACTCTTCAAGTCCCTCAAAATACCTATTAACAGCATCTATCACTTCAGTATTCGAAGAAAATTTTTGTCCGCCTAGCCACTTTTTGAGGTTCGGGAACAGATGGAAGTCGCAAGGGGCCAAGTCTGGTGAATACGGGGGATGGGGTAACAATTCGATGTGCAACTCCTCGATTTTAGCCATTGCAACTTTGGCTGTGTGAACAGGGGCGTTATCCTGGTGGAGCAAAATTTTTTCTTTTTTAAGTGAAGCCTTTTTTCTTGAATTGCGTTGTGGAGGCTTTGTAGCAGATCGGCATAATATTGGGCGTTTATTGTTTTTCCCTTTTGAAGATAATCCACAAAAACGACTCCTTTGCAATCCCAAAATACGGTAGCCATTACTTTACCGGCGGACAAAACCGTTTTCGCTTTCTTAGGGGCAGGTTCACCACGATTGGTCCACTGCCTAGACTGCTCTTTTGTTTCTGGCGTGTAGTGGTGGATCCACGTCTCGTCAACCGTTATGTATCGACGTAAAAACTCCTTAGGATTATGCCTGTACTTCTCCAAACACTTGTCCGAAACATCCTTGCGGGTTTGTTTTTGCTCGTCTGTCAAGAGACGCGGCACCCAACGTGCACAAAGCTTGTTCATTTCCAAATGTTGATGCAAAATGTTAAAAACACGTTCCTTTGAAATGTTTACCATCTCTGCTATTTCCACCAATTTCACACGACGATCATCTAGTACAATTTTTTTTACCTTGTTGATAATTTCCGATGTCGTTACCTCTATACGCCGTCCGCTGCGGGGAGCATCTGTACAGCTCTGCCGACCACGTCTGAAGTCGGTAACCCAAGTGTGAACTGTGCTTAAAGATGGCGAAGAAGAGCCCAAAACGCGGTCCAGTTTGGTTTTTATTTGTGTTGCAGTTTTACCTTTCAAAACATAATACTTAATTACCGCACGCACTTCGGATTTTTCCATTTTCATGAAAATCAATACAGCTTTTCTTTAGGTCTCTCGAATATATAATTATTCAATTTATAAGAACCTAATATTGCCTTGTTATTTACGTAAAAGCCTAAAGATCAGAATGACATTACAACTTTTTTAATTATATTTTTTTTAATTACTCACTTCGGTGACTTATCAGCCAGCCCTCGTATATTTAATGATCCTGACGCTTAGAGACATGTACATCTCTATGTCACTTTTATATTGTAATTTAGTTCACGCATGTAAAATACGAGCACAGAATATTGTTTCTCACCAGACTAAACATGGCTAGTTTTTATTAATTAATAAAGCCCGCCAGCTTGAACATGTCATGCTCGCTTAAAAGGCTCTGCTTATGGTGGCGTCGTTGATCGGGTCGCCACTTTCCCGAAGAAAGGTTGAGGGAGGCGATGGCTGAGATATGCGTCATACTCGTGAACGGGTGCTGTTTGTGGAGACCGGTCTGTTTAGGCTAACTGGGGCAACACATTTACGTAACTTTTTATTAATCATATTTAATTTTAGTTTAATTGGCTTTAGACACAACATTCGGTGCTTGATTATCCATATTTTTTTATTATATAGAATATATAGATCAAGACACTTGGAGACCTTATACATCTCTAAGTATAATTTAGAAATAGTATGTTTATTGTATACTAGAATCACTTAAGTACGTTTTTTTTATATTATTTAAATTCAAAGTTTGTTTCTAACTGTTGATGATGGATTATTATAATTTGGAAATTTATGTAGAAGACACAGTTCAGGTAAGAAAGTATATCAAACTTGTATGTAATTTATTTTCAATAGTCAGATTTGGACTTATCTTTTTTCTTTGGTATTTTTCTTAAACTATAACCTATTGTTGGTTAATCTAACCTTGGTTTGATATGTTTTCTTATAGAACAACGCACTTATATGTATTGTTTAGTTTTGATGTACTGTTGTTTTGAAAAAATAAGTCCCGCCAAGTTTCTTGCCGGACATAATTCTTCTCGGGTCAGAGGTGTAGGGTTAGAACCGGTGTAGTTTGATTTTTTTTCTCTCTCTTTTACTTTGACGTGTAAAAGTGCCCTTGTGGCCTACTTACTGAATAAATGTTTGAGTTTGAGTTTGAGTAAAGTATGGCATGGTAAAGTATGGTATGGTATGGTATGGTATGGTAAGGTATGGTAAGGTATGGTATGGTAAGGTATGGTAAAGTATGGTATGGTAAAGTATGGTATGGTATGGTAAAGTATGGTATGGTAAAGTATGGTATGGTATGGTATGGTAAGGTAAAGTATGGTATGGAAAAGTATGGTATGGTAAAGTATGGTATGGTAAAGTATGGTATGGTATGATAAGGTATGGTATGGTAAGGTATGGTATAGTAAGGTATGGTAAGGTATGGTAAAGTATTGTATGGTAAGGTATGGTATGGTATGGTAAAGTATGGTATGGTAAAGTATGGTATGGTAAAGTATGGTATGGTAAGGTATGGTATGGTAAGGTATGGTATGGTAAAGTATGGTATGGAAAAGTATGGTATGGTAAAGTATGGTATGGTAAAGTATGGTATGGTAAGGTAAAGTATGGTATGGAAAAGTATGGTATGGTAAAGTATGGTATGGTATGATAAGGTATGGTATGGTAAGGTATGGTAAGGTATGGTAAAGTATGGTATGGTATGGTAAGGTATGGTATGGTATGGTAAGGTATGGTAAAGTATGGTATGGTAAAGTATGGTATGGTATGGTAAAGTATGGTATGGTATGGTAAGGTATGGTATGGTAAAGTATGGTATGGAAAAGTATGGTATGGTAAAGTATGGTATGGTAAAGTATGGTATGATAAGGTATGGTAAGGTATGGTATGGTAAGGTATGGTAAAGTATGGTATGGTATGGTAAAGTATGGTACCATACCATACCATACCATACCATTATACCATACCATCAGTACACGTCGAATGAGCTCAAACAGCACGAGTCTATGATGCGCCAGACCCGAGATCCAGTAGGGATCCCCAGGGTCCAGCATGAGCTCCAGATTTTGATACCGGTACCATCTGCTCATCAGTACAAGTCGAATGAGCCCAAACAGCATGAGTCTATGATGCGCCAAACCCGAGATCCAGTAGGGATCCCCAGGGTCCTGCATGAGCTCCAGATTTTGATACCGGTACCATATGCTCATCAGTACAAGTCGAATGAGCCCAAACAGCATGAGTCTATGATGCGCCAAACCCGAGATCCAGTAGGGATCCCCAGGGTCCAGCATGAGCTCCAGATTTTGATCCCGGTACCATCTGCTCATCAGTACAAGTCCAATGAGCCCAAATACCATGAGTCTATGATGCGCCAAACCTGAGATCCAGTAGGGATCCCCAGGGTCCAGCATGAGCTCCAGATTTTGATCCTGGTACCATCTGCTCATCAGTACAAGTCGAATGAGCCCAAACAGCATGTCTATGATGCGCCAAACCCGAGATCCAGTAGGGATCCCCAGGGTCCAGCATGAGCTCCAGATTTTGATACCGGTACCATCTGCTCATCAGTACAAGTCGAATGAGCCCAAACAGCATGAGTCTATGATGCGCCAAACCCGAGATCCAGTAGGGATCCCCAGGGTCCTGCATGAGCTCCAGATTTTGATACCGGTACCATATGCTCATCAGTACAAGTCGAATGAGCCCAAACAGCATGAGTCTATGATGCGCCAAACCCGAGATCCAGTAGGGATCCCCAGGGTCCAGCATGAGCTCCAGATTTTGATCCCGGTACCATCTGCTCATCAGTACAAGTCCAATGAGCCCAAATACCATGAGTCTATGATGCGCCAAACCTGAGATCCAGTAGGGATCCCCAGGGTCCAGCATGAGCTCCAGATTTTGATCCTGGTACCATCTGCTCATCAGTACAAGTCGAATGAGCCCAAACAGCATGTCTATGATGCGCCAAACCCGAGATCCAGTAGGGATCCCCAGGGTCCAGCATGAGCTCCAGATTTTTATACCGGTACCATCTGCTCATCAGTGCAAGTCGAATGAGCCCAAACAGCATGAGTCTATGATGCACCAAACCCGAGATCCAGTAGGGATCCCCAGGTTCCAGCATGACCTCCATCTTAGGATACCGGTCCCATTGCTTATTAATACAAGTCCCCGAGTCCAGAGTCAAAATCGAAACAAAAATCAAAACCTCGTAGCTTAACCTAAATTCGCGTTTAGTTAGGTAAATTATTAATGTCAATTACCAATTCAATCTACACTAAAAATTAAATTAATGTTTCAATTTTTGAGAAAGACTAAAAATTAAATATCTTCAATTATTAGTTATTCGCAAAGGATTAACACGTTATTTACAATTAATTTCAATTCTAATTGAAATCAATTTGCACTAAACTATTAGTGTTCAAATTTTACTAACGTGTTTCAATCTTCAATTTTTAATTTTCAATTACACTAACGTTCGGCCAACACTGCTCCTCACTTTGTCGTTTAGTCTAATTCCTAACATAAGTACTTCTTTCGGCTTTTCTTTGAAATATTTTTATTTTGGTAATTATATTTTTGGTTATTGGCCAGGTTTGACAACCGTATAAAAGAGTAGGCGTTACGACTGAGTCCATTACCTTTTTCTTTAAATTTGTATCCACTTTTGATTTAAATATATGTTTATAGGACCAGTACGCGTCCCAGGCTTTTTTTATTCGTTGCTCTACAACTATGGTGGGAAATTGGTTCTGAAAAGAGACTTCTTGTCCAAGGTAGGTATATTGTGTTACATATTGGACGTTTTTCGAGTTGACGGTGATAGGCTCGCGTTCGCCATTTGTCATCACGCAGGTCTTCTCTGGGTTCATTTCTAACCCACATTTTTTGCTCTCCCAGTTTAACGAGTTTAGCATGTAGTTGAGATCTTGGTGGTTTTCCGCCATAATTACGTTGTCGTCAGCGAAGCGTAGATGTTGTAGTTTTTCTCCGTTGACATTTACACCATAGTTTGACCATTCTAGTTTCCTAAAGATGTCTTCTAGTAGAGCCGTAAATAGATTGGGCGAAATTGGGTCTCCCTGTCTCACGCCGCGTTGGACCTCAAATTTATTGCTATTTCTTTCCAGCTGTTCATAAGCTTTACTCTTTGTGAACGCCAACGCCCTTTTGAACGCCACTCGTAAATAATTGTTATTAGGTATTTAAATTTAACTACTATTTACTAAGAAAAAGTAGTAGAAAACATTTTTGGACGCGATATTTCGTATGCGACACGTTATGCCAGCCGGCCGACCATACAAAAAAATTGCGACTCAGCAGTCCCCTCCTAAGGGTATTTTTTTTTCAGAACTGCGGTTCAAAAAAAATGTTTTGACCTCTAGTAAATATGCGTGTGCCAAATGACTGAACTGTACATCGATTTGCGGTTTTTCTTTGAAATTGGGCTCGTACACCGTCCACTACACAGGTTAGTTTAATTTGGAAACTAACCCACCCTACGAGGAGGGGAAGAATATGCCAAATCCCACCTAGGTGCAGCAATAGGCACAACAGATGAAACAGATTTTTAAATCTGCGACGGTGGCGACCTCACTAGGCATTTATAAATAGAACACAATCTAGGAACTTTTTGAGGCTCCAAGTTTGATTGCTTTACTAGATGGCGCTGTAATGCCGCATACATTACGCGGTAACTTAAGCGTCATCTGAACCAGAGTTACCGCATAATGTATGCGGCCTTACAGCGCCATCTAGTAAAGCTATCAAACTAGGGCCTCAAAAATTTCTTAAACTATGCTCTATTTAATACATCACATACTCTTTGATAGTAGTAGCGCATAAAGGAGATCGTCAATTCTGGGCCACCTGATATAAACCGCATACAGCTTGTACTGCAATGTAAAATAAATACTCATTTTATTACTAAAGTGGACAAAATATTGCAAAAAAATGAAACGGGAATTAGAAATACTAAATAAATAAACATTATGTTGATTTTTCCGCAATTAAAATACAGCAAGACAAGTCGTTAACGTTCTTATGGCATTGACATAAAGTTTAACTTTGCACCCTGGCCTGAAACGGGATTGTTTTTTGGTTTGACACTGTCAATACCGTTACATAATCTGCGTTTTGATACTGTTCGGTAAGTTAGAACATTGTAATATTAAAATAATATCTAAGCCTACGAATACGGAAGTTTAAATTAGAAATCGACTGTATTAAAACGCCTAAAGATTAAAAATGCGTATTTTTGCATTTTTGATCGGAGTTTGAATATTAAAAGTGGGTTTCATAATGGCATAATATCATGCTCCTACGATAACGAAACGCATTTTTTTTTCAATTTTGTAATGTCAGATACTAGTGCTATCGCACTTACCGGTGGTAAACCTTATCCCTTCGCAATAGGTGTTAGGAATGTTCAGTTAATAGTATCAACGATGGTTTGACAGCCGTCTTTGTTTGCCGAAATACAGGAACTATAAATACGATCAAAATATGACTTTTTATTATTTCATCATGATTCCCGTTGTGTTTTCAAGTCCGCTTTTGTACATTATCTTTAAAAAACGGTACTTTTTTTACATTAATATATAAATCATAGGCAAGCACGCTTTCAAATATTGTCCTTGTCAGATTCAAGTTTTAAATGCATGATTTTTAAATTTTCCCATTAGATTTCGCAATATTTTTACCACCATCCTGATCTAGAAATTATGACGATTCTTTAAAGGTAAGAACCATTCCTAAACGGTCCTAAATAATCTGGGCCAGATCACCTAACAAAAATTGACGATCTCCTTTGAACACTTCTTGCAACCGACAACTTCCCTGTCGGGTTATAACAATAGATGGCACCACTAGTTTACTAATTGTGAATAGAGATGGCGCTAAAATCGTGGTCGTCGACAGAGGGCTTTACCTACTCTACCGCGCAAATGTGTTGCTATTCGAAGTACTTAATGCCGTTTTAGGTATATAGATGGGGTATACAAGATGTAACAAAAATGCTAGTGCTCCTTTTAAGGGTATAATTGGTATCGTAGTCTAATAATGAAAAACTTAGAATAAAAAATTGGTTTTGCATGGAGGGTTGGCCAGCCGAGACGACTGGTCCAATCAAAAACTTACACTAGTTGTGGTCGCGTGCAAAAAATCATACTTCTACTTTTTCTTACTCTCAATACGATACCAATTATGCCCTTAACCTATTGACCGCCACAGTCGGCTGTGGCCGACATCAAAAAGTTGTGCCATGGACGCCAACGACGGCTACAGCCGACAGGCTTTGTAATGCAATAGGGACCTACGCGGGCTTCCGCAAAGTTCAATTTCGCTTGACAAAACGCGATTACGTGGCGTCGGTGGCGCGTCATTTTTGTTCGATGCTTGGCGGTCAAAAGGTTAAACGGATCACATGTTACATCCTGTATACGACTTCAAAAAACCTTACAATACTGGTTTACGAGGAATTTCGTTCCGCTAACGCTCCGGCTGTCGAATGAACTCGAAATGGGACTACAGTGAACTTCTTCGAAAAAGGAGGGTACAGGATTCTAAATGGTCGGCGACGGGTGTGACACCTCTGGAGTTGCAGGCGTCCTTGGGTTGCGGTATGCTTGTTGGCACCGTCTTAGTATTAAACAATCCTCTACTATTAATCAGTACCATTTCAGCCGAAAGACGTCCACTGTAGGTCAGAAGCCTCCCCCAAGGATCTCCACAACAAACGGTCATTCGCCGCCCTTAACCAGCTGTTTGTAACCTAGTCTGAGGCCTTTCCACACTGCGACTTCCGGTACGCGGTCACCACTCAAGAACCTTTCTGCCCCATCGGCCACCGGTTCTGCGAGCAATGTGGCCGCCCACTGCCAATTAAGTCTAGGAACTCTCTTTCGCTTAGAAGCTATGTCGACAACCTTGGTTCCAAGCACCAAGGTATTGATCAGTATTATCAGATTATTATAGTGCAATACCCCAGAAGCAAAACCGGCCGTATCTCTACCATCATATCACGCTCATCTCATCACTCTGGCTATTCAGACGCGGCGACCGGGGCGATCCTATCGGCAAGATTAGGTTTCCTATTCATAACGGTTCCGTCTATGCCACTTGCTAGACAGAAATAATCAGGCCTCCGATAACGCGTTCGGCGGAGCGTGCAGCGTGGCGGGCGAGCGTGCATTCACTTTGTGCAGCATCGACTCAGGACACCAGTATGAGTTTCATTTGTTTATCATGCACCCCGCCCCGCCCCGCTGCACGCACAACTCGAGCGTCCACTCAGGCCTTACACGTAAACTCGACGTGTCTACAAGTACAAACCTTTGGATCCACTAAGGCACAAGTGTTGCAGCTGCAGCACACAGTATGGCGTTGCAGCTGTCATCACATAAACAACAGTTAGACTTGCAACATTTTACAAGCAAATTTATGATGTCGATGATGTTAACAGACGGTTTGGTGCAACCTGCCATAAGAGCAGCATTCGAAATCTTATTGATTTGTTTTTGATATGTTGTTTACTTGCAGCGCATCTCGGTAGCACGAATGTATCGGCCGATACATTGAATGACTAAAATGAGCTCAATTTGTTTCTTTGCAAGTTAAATTCTACCTACCTTTAAAGATGAGCCGTTCTCGAAAACGTTTTCCGTTTACTATGGGAAATATTCTCGAGCGAGAACTTTTCCCATACGGCACAACTCTATCTACCTTCAACTTCAACTTAAAGCCACGTAGAGTGTCTGTAGAGTTTATCCACCACCTATACTGCCCTACTAGCCGAATAGCGCTATTTCAGAAAAAAGTTGCATGCAAATATAACTATACGTACCCTAAAGGAGATTTTTTGACGTTTATTTCTTTCTTTATTTACACATAAGTTAACAGTATTACACCAAAACACTTACGTGGTAATATAACATGGTTCACATGGGTGACAGGCCGGTTATTTTTAATATTAAATAGGTAATTAATTATATTTTAAGTTTTATTTTTATATAATATAATAATGTAATTGTATGGTAATTTAATTTATTAATTTGACATTCTATTTATTCATTTGACATTGTAATTTAATTTTCTCAAACATGCTCGGAAATGTTCCTGTTACGTTAGTAATTAAAGACCAGTAGGGACTCTATTCCAAGGCAGGTTCAGCGCGACGTACGTAAAGGATTTTCATACAACATTAAATCACTCAGCCAGTAACTGAAGCACTAAACAAGTAATTTTATTTCCTTACATGTTTGAGAAAAGCACTATACATGCTTCGACCGTAATCAGCTTACCTGGCTTCGTATTGTAGCCGTGGCTACTAAATACTCAGCCAGGAAAGCTTACTTACTGGTCTCTGCAGTAATGTACTATTATTTAATCTGTGCCAAATGTTATTGTTACTTCGAATTGGATAATTACACTAACAATTAGAAATAAGTTATTGTATTACTAACATGCCTATGGGCCTATAGAGCCTGAAATAAATAATTGAATTGAATTGAATTGAATAAAACGTAACAAAATAAAATATTAGAAAAAGTAAACTTAAAAGAACTGAAAACAATGAGATCATTATATATCCTATATAGTAACTCTAATTATACAATATTATGTATACACCTTAAAACCTTTCTGTAAAATACACCAGCATTATCTGCAAAAATGTCAATATCGTCCGACTCTATTACGATCTGGTTAAGAGTGGCTTGCGCTCTGGCGGTGGGAGCGGGTCCATATCGGCTCTCATAAAATTTGTATTCCTATTTACGATTTTACTACGGATTGGAGTTCATAATAATCACTCTTCATAATTTTTTTCTTCATACATTTTATGTTCATACATTTTAATTCCTATGATCGGAACTCATACATAACACATAGTCGTCATAATTTTTTATTTCATAATGTATCAATTAAGAACGTGTTTGAGTCATCCTTTTTTAATTCATAATACTTTTCTTCATAAGAGACTATTTTCATATTATTTGTGTATATAATGTTATCTCAAATAAGATTTAAGTGTTGCATTTTTGTTTAAAATGTAGGTATGTTTGTAAATGTTGAAATTATTTGTAGTGATAAAAATGCGGGTACGCTTGGAACAATGGAACAGTATTAGGTAGTAGGCGTTTTGTGGTCGTACGTAATTCGTGTCATTCAACGAGTATCATTATTTATGTGGCTTTATTTTGGTAGCAATGGACGATACATATATAAATTGTTTTAAGACAAGTCGTGGAGGAGTGAAGTTAAATTGGGATGGTTTCATATATGAGAAAAACAGAGTGACTATAGAAAAACAATACTGGGTCTGTGAATTACGAAGCAGTGAAAAATATAAATGCAACTCAAGAATAACAACTGTGTATGATGAGGAAAAGAAAATGTATAAATTAATCAATAAATCAACCTGTGAACACAACCATGATCCGGATTCATTAAAGGAAAAGGTTTGTTTACATTTGTTTCTAGGTCTAAATAAGTGGTTATGAGCAGTATATATATCTGTAACCCCCGACGCAAAAACGACGGGGTGTTATAATTTTGACGTGTCTGTGTTTGTGTATGTGTGTATGTGTGTGTGTGTGTGTGTGTGTGTGTGTCTGTCTGTGGCATCGTAGCTCCCGAACGGCTGAACCTATTTTGGATGGCTCAACGATAGATTTTATTTCTGACTTTTTAGATGTTTGCTTTTTTAGCGTTGGGGGTTTTTTAATGGTTTATTTATTCAATTAAGAAGGTATAAAGGTTTATTTATTTATAACTAAGGTTATGTAAGAATTATATTTCTAACTAAACCCAAACTTTCTGGCAGCATTTAGGTTCTGTGGGGGTCACAGTTCTAACCTAACCTAACCCACCTTTCTGGCAGCATTTCGGTTCTGTGAGGGTCGCAGTTCTAACCTAACCTAACCCACCTTTCTGGCAGCATTTCGGTTCTGTGAGGGTCGCAGTTCTAACCTAACCTAACCCACCTTTCTGGCAGCATTTCGGTTCTGTGAGGGTCGCAGTTCTAACCTAACCTAACCCACCTTTCTGGCAGCATTTTGGTTCAGTGAAGGTCGCAGTTCTAACCTAACCTAACCCACCTTTCTGGCAGCAAACTCAAACTCAAACTCAAACTCAAATAATATATTTGTAAAAACATAGGTACATTGAAAGGTCTTACAATATTTTGGTGGGTATCACTATGTTTCACCATGTGGTATACAAATAGCTACAATTGGCATGCAGCGTGCATATAAATTAAACTACTTAATGAGTAACTACTTACATGATTTGGCACTTATAAAATAATAATGTACAAAATTGGATTAACAATCAGTCAAGTAGCTATGAAAAATCAGATGTCAATGTGTTATGAGTAGATTAATTAATAACAAAAATAAAAAATACTAAATTAATAACATAAGATCTTCATGAAAAATATGTAGGTCATAAAAAATAAAATAAGAATAGAATCAATATGTCATAAAATTTCATATGTCGCAAAAATAATTAAAGTATAAAGAAAATATGTCAATGATCTAAGTATTCAGTCAGAGAATAATAAGTATTGTTTATTAAATATAATGTCAGCGATCGATTAAATTCATTGTTTGTTTTATTTTTTATCACTTCAGGTAACTTATTATAAATTTTGCTGCCCAAGCAAACCACACTCTTAAGTTTTAGAGCAGTATTTGCAGGTTCAGTGTGGAAGTCTCTTGGCTTTATTCTTTTGCTTCGTGAAAACGTCACTTTTGTAAATAGTGTGGGATTTGCTCGGACAAACATTGCGATTTCATAAACGAAAAGTGAGGGCAGTGTAAGTAATTTTAAACTTTTAAAATGTGTGGCGCAACTATCAAACCATCTTAAGCCACATATTGCCCTAATGCACCTTTTTTGGGCCTTAAAGACTAAACCTCTATTTGTGGAATTGCCCCAGAATATAATTCCATACCTTAGGGTTGACACAACATAACCATGATAGGCTGCCATAATAGCTTCTCTATCAGCTAATTTTGTGAGTCTACGGAGTGCGTAGGAAAATGAGTAGAGTTTCCGACAGACTTCTTCAGTGTGTAGTTTCCAGGTCAGTTGGTCATCTAGCAATATGCCTAAGAATTTTGTTGAACTCACTGCTTCAACTTGTAACCCTAGGTATGCGCAATTTATTAGGAGAGGTATTTTTCGTTGATGAAAATGCATAATTTTCGTTTTAGTCAAATTAATTAACAGATTATTAAAACGAAGCCATTCAATAATATTACATAATGTCATGTTAATTTCATATTCATAATTATCACTATTTTCACATTCAATAATCACAGTGCTATCATCAGCAAAGAGGGTCATTGGATACTTAATATGTCTAGGGAGGTCATTTATGTATATTAGAAATAAAAGAGGCCCTAGGACACTTCCTTGGGGGACTCCATATACTATATGTCGTGTTTTAGAGACATATGACCTCTCTGTTTTCGTTTTTGTACAAATTTGGACAATTTCAGATACCTGTTCCCTATCACTAAGGTACGATCTAAGCAGGTCAAGGATGTTGCCACGGATACCATAGGATGCTAACTTATTTGTTAGGATTTTATGGTCTACGTGGTCGAACGCCTTGGTCATGTCCATAAAAATCGCACATATATACTTTCGTTTGTCCATGGATTCAATTAAAGGTTTAATTAGGTCAAAAATGGCCATGTTTATAGTTTTTCCTTTACGGAAACCTTTTTGTTCCTTAGCTAATAGGTTGTATTTTTACAAAAATGAATAAAGAGCCTCGCCGATAATTTTTTCGAAAACCTTAGAGAAGACAGATACTAACGCGATCGGCCTGTAATTATTTACATCCTCTTTATCGCCTTTTTTATGGACCGGTTTAACAATTATTGGTTTAAGTTTAGTGGGATAGGTTCCAGAAGAGATGCTTACGTTGAATATGTGACTTAACGGATATGCAATAGTATGAGAGACATATTTGATAACTTTAGTGCAGATGCCATCTTGACCAACACTTTTTTTATTTTGGAGTAATTTTATTACATTTGCCACTTCTGGGACAGTGACTGGCCGCATGAAAATTGAGTGAGGACAATTTATTTTTGCATCAAACTTCCGAGTAGATAGCTGGTTGGTGTTTTGTATTTGATCTATAAAGTGGTCATTAAATGTATCTGCCATAATTTCGGGGTTACAGGTCGTAAACTTATCTATTTTTAGCTTTTTTATTGGTTCCTTTGGGAATTTGTGCTTAATACTATTAATTATTTCCCAAGTCGCTTTAGATTTATTTTCCGAAGATTTAATGTGATAATTATTTTGCGACTTTCGGGTTAGTGAAATAATTTTTTTGTATCTAGCGTTGTAATTTAAGTACCTATTTTTATTATTTGTATTTGGTTCCAGTCTAAATTTCCAAAGAAGTTGTCTTCTCTTTTTACTGCAAAGCTTAATGCCGCGTGAAATCCATTTGGGCTTTTTGTTTGTTTTTATTGATATAGTCTTCATCGGAAAGCATAAATCATAAAAGCAGGTGAACATTTCTAGGAAGTTATTATAGGCCTCGTTAGCGTCGTTGGAACTATGTACTTCTGAAAAAGATAGGCTATCGAGGCATTTTTTAAACAGAAATAAGTTTTCAGGGCTGTAGTCGCGGCGTGTTATTTTCCAGGACTTTAGTACGCATGTTTTTTTCACCGGACACTTAAGTAGTTGGGCCGTGTGATCTGATAACGCTAGGTCAATAACAGTGCCCTTGCAACCCTTGATATTATGGGCAAAGTTATCAATGCATGTATTGCTTACAATTCTAGTTGGTTCCTTAATCTCTAGATGTAGGTTATAACTCAGCAGTAGATGTTCAAATTCTAGCGTGTTTAAATTTCTACTTAGTATATTTATGTTAAAGTCTCCGCATAAGATAATTTTCTTTTGTGAGTGATTACAAATCTTGTATAACAAGTCATCCAGTTTAGAGAAAAAAATCTTAAGGTTAGATTGCGGAGTTCTATACAAACTAATGACAATTATATGATGATGCAGCAGCTCAATAGCGCAGCATTCAATAGAGTATTTAATAGAGAAATTCTTAACCAGCTCCAGTTCCTTAAATTCATGGTGATTTCTGACTAATATGCAGGCGCCTCCTCTTCTTTGGTCCCTAGAAAAACTGGTTGCAAGGGTGAAGTTCGGTATTGTGATTAAGTCTTCCGATCCTTCTGGAATAAAGTGCTCTGTGACGCAAAGTACATCAACTGGAGTATGGTTTCTAGCTAATTCATCTAACTGGACGGTTAAAGCATCAGCTTTATTTAAAAGCCCCGCTATATTTTGGTGCAATATGTGGATGGATGTGTATGAAAAAAAGAGTTTTCATTGTTTCCTGTTTGTGGGTTATTTGTACATTTTGATGATTTAGAAGTATCCGCCGGCATGGTTGTCTCGCTCAGCTCGTTTGAGTCTGCCATATTTGTGATCAATTTACTAACATTGTGGTGTATATTTTTTATCCCTCGGTTCATAATCTTTCCAGTTTGATGCGAGAACATATCCAGAGAAAGGTCCATGTTAGAATCATAAAAGTAAGCGTATTTATTTGTGTAGTTGTCGAGATTGAGCAGACTATTAAACAGCTCTACACGACAGTTATATTCTATCGCTCCGCAGATGTATGTAGGTACGCAAATTATTATGTTCGTATGGGTGATTTTCGTTAATGTATTTTTAATAGCCAGTACTAGTTCTATATAGTTAGTTGTTTCATGGAAGTCGTTTTCGCCAATAAGAATGACACAAAAGTCTTTGAGTGTAAAGTTAACCACCTTGTGCTCTAGATTATGGAGCAGCTGCCGAATGCCACCACCTGGGGTACTATAGTGACAGCAGTCAAAGTCGGGATAATAAGTGTGCATAATGCTTACCATATTCACTGTCTCATTTGTACTTAGGATTATGAGCTTGTTTCTGTTATCCACTGCTTTCTTTTCGGCTTGGTCATGTGATGGGTTTGCCTGCGGTTCATTCGGTTCTAGTAATGGTTTAGAAGTGGGATGAGGCAACGTGGGCGGCTGTATAGGTATTGAAGGTGAATTTGTGTGTGGGGTAGAGTCTAAAGTAGAAACGTCTACTGGCCTGGCTTTTGCCAGTTTTTCTATCGGACTCACACTGCGTTGGCTTCGGGTTTTTGAAGTTATCTTGTGACTGCTAGTTTTTATAGGGGTTGATCTAAACGGTGGATCCTCTGTAAGGATTTTTTTATACGCTTTAGTTTTCTTATGTTGACTTTCTACGATTTTTTTGAGTTCTTGGACTTCCATATTTAGATTGGCTATTTCGACATGAGCCGTCGAAAGTTGAGTGTGAAGACTATTTATTTCCTCTCTGAGCTCTATTACTACCGAGCTCTCGAACGTAGAGAGGTTGGGTAGGCTCCTAGGCGTATCACCTCCTAGAGTAGAGTCAATGTGGTCCGTCCCGTCATTTACGTCGAGTAGCTCCTCTGATGAGTTATGATGACTGAGCTGCTCCCCGGGTGTGACAATATCGCACTGGTTAGTAGGGGATGTTTTCTCAGCTGTACTAATGGGTTTTTCCGAGTTACGGCACTCATCTTGATCAATGTTTAAGGATGGGCTGCTAGATACACTGCGTTCCGAAGTCAAGTCAGGTATGCCTACTTTATTGTCGTTACTGGGGTGATTATCAGAGATAACTAGGGTGCTAGACGGGACTGGAGGCTCAGGTTCGGTTTGCTTTTTACTGCGCGTATTAATATTTCTTGGAGGGACCGTCGGGTTTTTTTTGGATCTATGATCAATATATTTTTCACATTGTTTTACATCCAGACAGTTTTTGCATTTCCAATTTTTCTTGTCTCCTGGTGTGGCTGGTAGTGACAATGCCTTTGCCCCAGACCTTGCACATTCAGTATCGTAGGTTTTTTTACAATTGTTGCATTTTAGATAGTCCTTATTTTTTATCAGTTTTGTGCACAAGCCACACTTTTGTCTGGATGCCATTATGTAAAGGAGTGTTCTTACTCTGACTCACTATGAGACGCTCCTTATCTTTATATGTTAAAATACTAGTCGAATATTTGATAACGTAATTGACAATAATTTACTTAATTTGGAACGCTACCTTGTCAATACATATTCCCACGTAGAACGGAACGTAGCGAGGCGTACACGTCAGTTAGATGTCAATTTGGGGTAAAATCCTGTGGCAACACTATTTCAGCAAATGTCAAGTGTCAGCTGATAATGTGTCCAATCAACAATTAAGATTCTTCGTAAATAATCGTGGAGTCCCGTTAGTTTTGGGCTTTTGAAACTTAATTTGGTGTTCAACGGTTAAAAATGTGGATCTTACCGAAGTGCCAGAGTGTTATTATCGCTTTTCTTCTCGTTACATGTGGAAAATAACCTTACACAGGTTGGTAGCTTTCACACTGAGTTTATTGTTGTCACTTTTAAATGTTTTTACCAATATTATGAATAAAAATAGCGTAGAGCTCCTTATTTACTTGTTTACCTGGCCGGAGTTGCCAGTCTAATTCTCATTTCGGTTCAGCATTTCGGTTCTGTGAGGGTCGCAGTTCTAACCTAACCTAACCCACCTTTCTGGCAGCATTTCGGTTCTGTGAGGGTCGCAGTTCTAACCTAACCTAACCCACCTTTCTGGCAGCATTTTGGTTCAGTGAAGGTCGCAGTTCTAACCTAACCTAACCCACCTTTCTGGCAGCATTTCGGTTCTGTGAGGGTCGCAGTTCTAACCTAACCTAACCCACCTTTCTGGCAGCATTTCGGTTCTGTGAGGGTCGCAGTTCTAACCTAACCTAACCCACCTTTCTGGCAGCATTTCGGTTCTGTGAGGGTCGCAGTTCTAACCTAACCTAACCCACCTTCTGGAAGCATTTTAGTTCTATGAGTAGTTCTATCCAACATACGTAAAAGATAATGTATTTGTATTTTGCAATTGCAGGTACACAACAGTATAAACACAATGAAGGAGGACGCTTTAAATAACTTGCAAAAAAAACCAATACATGTAATAGAAAACTGTGTAGCCAGCACATCGTCCAGCGTACTGTCTAGTTTGCCAACAAACTTGAACTTAAGGCAAATAATCTACCGTCAAAGAAAGAAGCAAAATGAAGTAAAAGAGCCTGACTCAATTGATTTTGAAATAAATCGCAATTTATTCCAAATAGACGAGGATGACCACATATTAATTGATAAAATGTTCCATGGTAAGAGAATAATAATGTATACATCCAAGAAATTGCTCACATTGTTGTGTTCATCCGCTTATTTAATAATGGATGGTACATTTAAGGTTGCCCCAGCAATATTTCAACAAATATATGCTATACACGGTTGTGTGAATTCAAAAACATTTCCTATGGTAATCACATTATGTACAAATAAAGACAAAACGACATACCATACATTATTTTCAACTTTAATTGAACATTGCGAATCATTAAATTTGAGTTTATCACCTAAGTACATATTGATGGATTTTGAAAAGGCCTCGCAATTAAGCGCAAAAACTGTTTTTGAAAATACTATCATTAAAGGTTGCTATTTTCACCTCGGACAAATTATATACAGACAAGTGCAGGATAAAGGGTTTCAGAAATTATATGGAACAGATGAATGTTTTTCGTCTGAAATTAAATGTATTTTAGCACTTGCCTACCTGTCGCCTGATGAGATACCTATTTATTTTGATGCATGGATGCCAAATATCTCTTCTAACGCTAAAATAATCGCAGAGTGGTTTAATGAATACTATATATGGGGCACTGCCACTTCACCACCGAAATATGATCCAAAGTTATGGAGTACGTCTGAACTCAATGAGCAAAACATACCACGCACTCAAAATTGTGCAGAATCTTGGCATAATCGCTTTCAAAATCTGGTTGGACAGCACCATGCGGGTTTCTACTTCTTATCAAAAAAAATTGTGCTTGAAATAAAACATCAAACAGCCGAAATCGAAAAGCATATGAATGGCGCTCCACCCGCCCCCAAAAAAAGAAAATATACGAAGAAATCTGATCGAACAGAAAACGTACTCAAGAAAAAGGCCGAATACGGTGATAAAAGTGATTATTTAAAAGCAATAGCCTCCAATATCAAGTTAATTTAAATGTTTATCGTGCACGATATTAAGTCAATGAAAGGTATTTTTTCAATTACCTATTACAAAAAATCAAAAATAATTTGTATTACAATAAATCAAAAATAATTTGTATAGTTTCATTTATATAAAACCTTACCTATTTTCGACGACTTAAAAATCTGTTTCTATCTATAATTAATCGTATGATAGTTTAATTGTATGAAAAAAAAAAATTATAAAAGAGATGTATGATTATTGACAGTATGAACTTCAATGTACAGGATAAATAACACTTATGATAAAGAAATATATGAAAACAAAAATTAGTATAAACAAATGTATGAACATTAACATTATGAAGCCGAATGATTAGGAGTTTCAATATTTTATTATAATAAAAATTATGAAGAGATTATGATATACAATTGTATGAGAGACATTTTCGGACTTCCGATATTAGGAGTTAAAAAGTTATGTGAGTAAAAGCGCACCCGGTGGGAGCGTTGGCACCTCTCCGCGTGCGCACGTCGGCGACCGCGAACAGGCGCCGCCCGTCACGCCCGCACAGCCACTCGCCCTCGGCACCCGCAACCCTATACCCTCGAGTGTAATCGCGCCATCTACTTTGTTGTGAAGTAACTGGTAATAGTGCATAATATGCAGCAGTTTTCGCCTAGTCTCTAGTGTTTGGAATCCGACCATACCTGTGACGAACAACGATGGATACATGTACGGGTAATATCCGTATAGACGTTTGTAAATATGCCTAGAAAATTTCTTTTGAACCCTTTCCAGCATCGAGACGTATTTGATCTCATAGGGATCCCAAACTATCGCACCAAATTCCAGTCTGCTACGAATGTAAGCATTAAACAGCATGACAGCCACTTTAATGCTAGAAAACTGTGAAGATATTCTTAATATGAATCCTAACGTTTTTGATACCTGTTTGCACATTGTGATGATATGATGTCTGAAGTCAAGCTGTGTGTCCAAGTTAAGTCCTAAGTCACGTGTTTCGTTGGTTTGTATTAGCGGTGTGTCATGCAGTCTGTAGGCGGTGGGAATCGGCGTTCGGAGTCTAGAGAAAGTAATATGAATGCATTTAGAGTCATTAAATTGTAATCGATTGTCTTCGCTCCATTTAGCTATAGCGTCTATGTCTATCTGTAGTAGTTGTCGGTCCTTGTCGTCCTTAATACGGCAGAAAAGTTTGATATCATCGGCGAACATTAAACACCTGGCTGTGCTAACAACGCTTGGCAAATCATTAATCATTATCAAAAATTAAGTAGGCCCTAAAGTACTGCCCTGGCTCACACCAGAGCGAGTATAATAAGTTGGAGATTCATATCCAGCGAGTTTGACGTATTGCTTTCGATCCTGTAGATAATTGGCGAAGAAGTTAAGAAGCCTAGGAGTGAACCCAACGTCTGCAAATTTCCGCAACAGGATATCATTATCTACAAGATCGAAAGCCTTACGAAAATCAAAGTACGCCGCATCTACTTGTATTCGAGCATCCATTGCTTCCGCGATGTAATCAGCTAAAACTATGTGGTTTGTCGTTGTCGATCGACCACGGCGAAAACCATGTTGAGCGTCATCCAGTTTGACTGCGATCTGTTGAGAGATAAGATGGTCTATGATTGATTCGAACAATTTGCCAAACACTGATAGCACAGCAATAGGCCGATATCCTGTTACTTCAGTTCCTGTACCACTTTTAGGAACAGGGGTCACTCTCGATAGCTTCCAGCACGACGGATAAACGGCGCATTGCATGGAAAGATTAAATATAGCTAGAAGTGGTGTCTCAAAGACTGATACACAATCCTTTGCCAGAAATGTAGGAATCCCATCGGGACCGGCTGCGCTTCTCGGTTTGAGCCGCTTTGTGGCGCGCCGCAGGTCACCAGCACAGACGGTATCTATGGTAACCCGTGACGAGTCACGCGCATCACCGCTCCTTGCAGCACTATCTCGCGCTGCCTCTTCGGCATCAAGTCGTGGTACTTCGCTGTGAAACACAGAGCTAAAATATTCAGCAAAGGCATCCGCAGCGTCTTGGCCTGAAATGTTTTTGTCACGGTAAGTATAACCTTCATTACGAGTCATATTTTTGCGTTTACTCTTAACATATTGCCAAAACTTTGTAGGGTCGTTAGTAATGTCACGCTCAATGCCTGTTTTATATTTTTTGTATTCATTATCTATTAAATATTTAGCTCGTCCCCTATAGTACTTGAACAGTTCTTTATTAAATTCGGAACCAGTTTCTTTGTATTTTTTTAAATGGAAATATTTATTCTGTAGGGTGTGTTTAATTTCGGGTGTATACCAATTCGGGTAAATGTATTTGCCTATTGCTGGTGGTTGGTTTTTCTTTAATGGAACATGGTTAGAAACGCACATTCTTAATTTAGAATAGAATTCCTCAGTTGCTGTGTCGACACATACCGCGCTCAAAACAGATGTCCAGTCAATTTCGGCCATACTCTGATATAGTGCACTAAGGTCTGCCTTCCGAAAGTTCCATTCCGGCACAGGAGGAACAAGGGGCTGAGTACTTACAAAGATTGAATCGGCACGCGTGCGTGGTAACTTTAGAGTTA
The DNA here is from genome assembly GCA_947086415.1 of Pammene aurita. NCBI lineage: Eukaryota > Metazoa > Arthropoda > Insecta > Lepidoptera > Tortricidae > Pammene > Pammene aurita. The sequence continues at coordinate 3,861,046 of OX352315.1, read as the reverse complement.
CCTCCAAGGGCGGGTGGTAGTCGTCGGGCGGCACGAGCGCCCCGTCGGAGCGCGCCACGCTCACGCGCTCCTGCCCCAACCCACTCAGAACCAAGTCTAGCAACCCGTCTTGATTGTTACGAACACTGTTGTGCTGATGCATTTCACAAAACTCCAAAAAACATTCAAATTGTTGGCGTACCTGCATACTACACGAATTAAGATTAAAGTCACCAACAACTAATACATCGAGCTCAGAATATTTACATACGGCGTTTTCTAAACAGTTCAAAACATTTAAATATTGGTCGTCCTTATAGTTCGGTGGTAGGTAAACAACGCAACATAACAACATATTACGCTTATAATCTAATTTCACTATTAATAATTCCATATCATCTGACATACCATCCACGTCGGTTATAAGACGCGCGGAATAATTATTTCGTACCGCAAGCAGCACCCCGCCCCACCCAGCGTCCCCCGCCAGATCGTCAATTCTGGGCCACCTGATATAAACCGTATACAGTTTGTACTACAATGTAAAATAAATACTCATTTTATTACTAAAGTAGACAAAATATTGCAAAAAAATTAAACGGGAATTAGAAATACTAAATAAATAAACATTATGTTGATTTTTCCGCGATTAAAATACAGCAAGACAAGTCGTTAACGTCCTTATGGCATTGACATAAAGTTTAACTTCACCCTGGCCTGAAACGGGATTGTTTTTTGGTTTGACACTGTCAATGTATACCGTTACATAATCTGCGTTTTGATACTGTTCGGTAAGTTAGAACATTGTAATATTAAAATAGTATCTAAGCCTACGAATACGGAAGTTTAAATTAGAAATCGACTGTATTAAAACGCCTAAAGATTGAAAATGCGTATTTTTGCATTTTTTATCGGAGTTTGAATATTAAAAGTGGGTTTCATAATGGCATAATATCATGCTCCTTCGATAACGAAACGCATCTTTTTTTCAATTTTCTAATGTCAAATACTAGTGCTATCGCACTTAACGGTGGTAAACCTTATCCCTACGCAATAGGTGTTAGGAATGTTCAGTTAATAGTATCAACGATGGTTTGACAGCAGTCTTTGTTTACCGAAATACAGGAACTATAAATACGATCAAAATATGACTTTTTATTATTTCATCATGATTCTCGTTTTGTTTTCAAGTCCGCTTTTGTACATTATCTTTAAAAAATCGGTACTTATTTTACATTAACATATAAATCATATGCAAGCATGCTTTCAAATATTGTCCTTGTTAGATTCAAGTTTTAAATGCATGATTTTTCAATTTTCCCATTAGATTTCGCAATATTTTTACCACCATCTTGATCTAGAAATTATGACGATTCTTTAAAGGTAAGAACCATTCCTAAACGGTCCTAAATAATCTGGGCCAGATCACCTAACAAAAATTGACGATCTCCTTTTATACCTCAGAACTCCATTTTTAAATGCATTTGATTTTGACATAGCGCTTTTCGGCTTAGCAGGGTAGTATAGGTATCCAGAAAAATGTTTGTACCTACCGTAGTGTTCCTTAAAAAAAGACTGCAATGTAATGTAGTGTAATGTAAACACTCTTTATCTACACTCACGTTGTAAGTTCTCTAAAACGTGTTCGAATACGGTAGGCAATGGCTAGCATTACCACAACCGATTTTACTTTGATAAGCTTTTTATCTGTGGCAGTAACGTAATTTTAACTTTACATGCTCAAATATTGATGTGTTATGAGTTTTGATAACATAATGTACACCTGCACGCTCCCGCGCGGCCGCCGACACGCTCCCGCGCCACCGCCGGCACAATCGAGTTGGCCATGGCGGTGCAATGGCGGCCATTCTATGGTTCGGAATACGGCATTTAGGATAAAAATATGAGTGTAGATAAAGCAGTGTATGCAACTGTACGTAATTAGGCCTTAAAACACTCGTGTGATCTTATTAAAAACCACATTCATGTTTTACGGACCCTTATTACGTAACAGTTACATAAACTACTATTATTAAAAAAAAAGTCAAAAATAATATAATAATAGGAAAATAAGTACAAATTCAATTGATTGTGATTCAAGGTCACATTTACTTAGATACCTCAAATGCTTGCCGTCTACCGGCAAACTCCAGTCTTAGCTTATTATAAGCTTGGGATCAACTTACACTAGTTGTGTTCGATTTGCGAGTCGGATTGAAACTAATAGTGAATTGCAAACATGCAAAGCCGATTCGATGAGATAACTATCTCTGGATCTGATGATCTCTTTGATATCGTGTCAAGGGAAAAGTCGTTAATGAATTAACTTTTAAACACCATGGAAAAAGCTGCTTCTCAAATCTGAATTGGGTTTTTAAGGTGATTTATTTATCGTATGGCTACATGTCACTGGATATAGCTAGGCATTTCTTCCCTGGGGTAGTAGTAGTGGGAAAGCAGATGCTGAAGAAAATCCAGTGAGTGCTGCGAGGTCCAGATGGGACAGTGCAGCTGCCAAGTTTGTTACTCTTTTAGCACCACCCAGGGATCACGTGTAGGGTTGTCTAAGGTGTTTCCTACGGACGCAGAGTAACATTGATCCCCAAATACTAACATTGATCCTTTAAGGTGATGGAATACGTAAACACGTAAAATTGAGGTGTTTTTGTGCAAGTTTTGTGATGAAATCAAAGCACTTGGGAGCGTGAATGTGGCATGATCTGAAGGGACATATAGTCAGATTACGACTCCTCACGATGTTTTCCTTTTCCTGTAAAGCGACTGGTAAATATCAAACGAACTTGTGAAAAACTCAGTGGTATGAGCTGGGATTTGAATCCGAGACCTCCGGATTGAAAGTCGCGCTTGTTATCATCATTGATTATCACGACCATCTAAATATATAAAAGAAGAAACTGACTGACTGACTGGCTGACTGACATATCAACGCACAGCCCAAACCGCTGGTTCTAGAGATTCCAAATTTGACGCGTAGGTTCCTTATAAGGTCTAGGGGTGCACTAAGAAAGGATTTTTCAAAATTCACCCCCTAAGGGGGTAAAATGGGGGTCCAAAGTTTGTATGGCGAATCAAGATTTGTTAGACTATTTTATTCGAAACTTCACAGGAGTATTCCTAACAATAAATGAGTAAACACGTGTTTCAGGTTTTTCGAAAATTCAACCCCTAAAAGGGGCAAATGTGGTCACAAAGTCAGAAAATCAACATGGGTATCGTATCCTTATTGAGTACTTATAGTACGCGGGCGAAGCCGCGGGAAAAGGCTAGTGTCAAATAAATGGGTGTCAAAAAGGATTGTGGAACTACAATACAATACGTCAATCAACTTTGTGACATTGGTTGTCAGATTTAACAATTTGAATGTTTTGAAGATGTCAGTTTAATCCAGAGAAATGGGATGACATTAAGCGCCATTTTAGATCTATGATTCACGAATATTCACGAAAGACGGTATAATCCAATCACTGGGGAATCATCTCCATACATTGCCTTACAAAAGGTGGAGTAGAAAATATTTTAATAGTTATTGGTAGGCTATAGGGTGGTAATTAAAATACTAGATTTGAGACCTTGAGGGGGGGGGCACGGCCGCCATCTTGGTTTAAAGGTGCCAAAAGTCCGTTTTTGAACCTTGGCGCTTAAACGGTTATCAGTATGCCTAAAATTTCTATGGAACGTATGAAGAAGATAAAATTGTCTACAATATTTCCATACTCAATACATCTGTAAGTCTTACAGATATAAAGATACAGGGGGTAAAAAAGTGTATATTTTCTTATATCATAAGAATTTTATTTATTAGCTTCAAAGTTTTGTGCTTCGAGATAAGGAAATGAAGTCTCTACCACAGTTTTGTCATATTCTAATGATTCTTTTAAAAGATATTCAAAAGTTGAATTCACCCCTGGAGCGCTTATAGAGGGGGTGAAAGTAGTAAGTCTCACACACAAAATCAATGTTCTATTACTCATCATAAAATACTACTAGGCGTTGTCAAGTATAGCAATCGATCAATTCAGGTATAATGAATTTAGTTTTGACAAAAAACATATACGCTTTCATAGAAAAAAAATTTTTTTTTAAGAAAGTGCTTGAATTAAATTTTATTTTTTTAAACTTCATATAACTCATTCAACCAAACACAAACACCGAAAACATTGAAAAAATAATCAACCCAGTTGGACTTGAACCAACATCGATACGCCTTACCGGGGCTCGACATCGCTTTACCAATTAAGCCATGGGTTCAGTTACCGAGCTGACGAAATTCTCAATGCCTTCAATCATCTTTTTGCATTTATTTTTACATCGACTTTATAGCAGCCGTAAGCGACATCTAGGTGCCAACCACTAGAGTTAGATACCCTTCCCGCCGACCCTTTTACAAGTGTCACAACGGAAATAACAGATGGCGCCTGCTATCAACTCATAATTATTTTTTTACATTTTTTAAAGTGGGTATTCCACTCATACACCAGTACGTCATTCAACCAAACACAAACACCGAAAACATTGAAAAAATAATCAACCCAGTTGGACTTGAACCAACATCGATACGCCTTACCGGGGCTCGACATCGCTTTACCAATTAAGCCATGGGTTCAGTTACCGAGCTGACGAAATTCTCAATGCCTTCAATCATCTTTTTGCATTTATTTTTACATCGACTTTATAGCAGCCGTAAGCGACATCTAGGTGCCAACCACTAGAGTTAGATACCCTTCCCGCCGACCCTTTTACAAGTGTCACAACGGAAATAACAGATGGCGCCTGCTATCAACTCATAATTATTTTTTTACATTTTTTAAAGTGGGTATTCCACTCATACACCAGTACGTCATTCAACCAAACACAAACACCGAAAACATTGAAAAAAAAATCAACCCAGTTGGACTTGAACCAACATCGATACGCCTTACCGGGGCTCGACATCGCTTTACCAATTAAGCCATGGGTTCAGTTACCGAGCTGACGAAATTCTCAATGCCTTCAATCATCTTTTTGCATTTATTTTTACATCGACTTTATAGCAGCCGTAAGCGACATCTAGGTGCCAACCACTAGAGTTAGATACCCTTCCCGCCGACCCTTTTACAAGTGTCACAACGGAAATAACAGATGGCGCCTGCTATCAACTCATAATATTATTATACGATATTTTAATAATAACTTGACAGTTTATGAAGTTTAAAAAAATAAAAATATTTTCAAGCACTTTCTTTAAAAAAATTTTTTTTTTGTATGAAAGTATGTATGTTTTTTGTCAAATCTAAATTAATTATACCCTAATTGATCCATAGCTATACCTGACAACGCCTAGTAGTTTTTTATGATGAGTAATAGAACACTGATTTTGTGTGTGAGACTTACTACTTTCACCCCCTCTATAAGCGCTTTAGGGGTGAATTCAACTTTTGAATATCTTTTAAAAGAATCATTAGGAGATGACAAAACTGTGGTAGAGACTGCATTTCCTTATCTCGAAGCACAAAACTTTGAAGCTAATAAATCAAATTCTTGTGATATAAGAAAATATACACTTTTTCACCCCCTGTATCTTTAATATCTGTAAGACTTACAGATGTATTGTGTATGGAAATATTGTAGACAATTTTATGTTCTTCATACGTTGCATAGACATTTTAGGCATACTGATAACCGTTTAAGCGCCAAGGTTCAAAAACGGACTTATGGCACGTTTAAACCAAGATGGCGGCCAACGCACCCCCCCCCCCCCAAGGTCTCAAATCTAGTATTTTAATAACCACCCTATAGCCTACGAATAACCATTAAAACATTTTCTACTCCACCTTTTGTAAGGCAAATGCTCCAATTATTGCGCTAGTAATACAGGGTGTAACAAAAATGCTTGTGATCCGTTTAAGGGCATAAATGGTATCGTACTCGTATGCTAATTATGAAAAACTATAGTCTGGCAAACCATTTCTGTCAGTAGAAAAGCGCGGCAAATTCAAAATGCGTACATGTGGCAACCCTTTGTGATGAGACACCGATTTCGTGACGCACATTTCAATTCATTTTTTTTTTTAATTGAATTTGTTTCTAGTACATTTCACTCTCTCATCTTCAGCGCGAGTGAGATAGAACTCATTCAACGTTCTACATTGAATTTAAATTCGTTTTTAAGGCATATGTCAATTGCCTCAATCAGATAATCTGTTGCAGATAATGACAGATCAGATGAAATATGTATATCCGTCTCCTTTTTACACACCGTAAATGTCACCTAATGAAAGGGGCGGAAATACCAACTAAAATTAAAAACATAGAATTCGATGATCATTGCTGCTTTTTTTTCACTGATTCTGTGTTGTCGTACTTTTGTTCGCTGTACGCTACTGCGTTCGTTGGCTGGCCAGACTATAAGAAAAAAATATTTAAAAATATTATAAACTTTGTTTTGTTTTGGGAGTGGCCGGCTGGGACGACGTGTCGCATACATAAATTTTTTCACGTCGATAAAACATTTCTCCCACTTTTTTTGTCGCAGTACGATACAAATTATGCCCTTAAACGGATCATTAGTACTTTTGTTATACTCTGTAGATAGACTATATTTAAATATACAAATACTTTTATTCAGCACGCTTAGTAATACAAACAATAGGGAAGATGCAGCTATCATATTAACCTTTATTTTGTAAAATAAAACAACTAAAAACGGATTATATCGCGTGTATTGAGTTTAAATTACATCCCGACGTTTCGAACACTTTACAGCGTTCGTGGTCAACGGGTCGACCCGCGCAATACACGCGATATAATCCGTTTTTAGTTGTTTTATTTCATGAATAATTATCGCGGCAACCGAAGACAATATCATTATTTTGTAATCAAAATGTTGAAAAAACATAAAATAATAACTATTGAAACGGTTTTACTTTAGTTTATACTAATTTCAAATAATAATTAGGATTTGAAGTAATGTGAAACGGAACGTGTTTTAATCCACCAATCAGCGTCTGGTGACGTCACTCCTGTTATGACAACTAATGGGGTTGACAACTTTCTATGAGAATTGGCTTTAAATCTTTTGACCTGGATGCTTGCCAGGTCAAAAAATTTAAAAAACAAGAATTTGACACTGTGAACGAACAAATATGGAGTGACACACATGAGTGACGTCACAGAAACTGTAGATCCTTTTAGGCGCGAAAATTTAAATTGTCAGTTTGTAACAGCAATTTTGTGACTATAAATCATAGTATTTTCATTTTTTAATACATTCGTGGTATATTCTACGTGTAATTCTTTCAAATGAAAGCATAAATGAAAATATTGCATCTTGCCTATTAACATCAAATTGTTACAGGAACATTCAGGGTCGTCAACGCGCATGTGACACCCCTTGAATTGCAGGCGTCCATAGGCTTAAGTTATCTACTTACTACCAGGAGAGCAGTATGCTTGTTTGCCACCGTCGTTGTTTAAAAAAACTATTAATAAAAATCTGTGACCAATTAAAACTTTAAAGTCTGAATACCGCTCATGGCGTGAAGTGTTTCTACAAAGGGAATATCAATTCAAATCAAAAAACATCAAAGGCATATCAAAGTCAGTAGATAGGTCATGCTCACTACACAAGTCATACAAGTGGTAGGAAATCAAAGACATCGACATCGTTAATACTGGTGAAGATATTCGTACGGCTAAGTCTTTATGACATTGATATAGGGTTTAATTTTGCATGGCCTGGGGTGTTTTTTCTCTGGAACTATAGTGAGGGGCATCAATATGCTAAAAGGAAGTCAAGCGTTTGGGGTTGCCAGATGAAAGAAAAAATTGTGCTGTGTAAGTATTTTGTGAAGTTTGAGGATTTTTTTATTTTATTTTATTTTCTTTATTGGAGAAACAACAGAGGTAAGTACATAATAAAATACAGTTTAAATAGTATGTAGTACATTAGGTGTATACCTACTTCCTTAAATGTTCTCACTGAGAGATTTTAACTTCAGTACATATAGAAATGCTATGGTAAACTAAGCCAAACTTATCACACTAAGCTAGGTACTAACAATAAAGCGACATTATAAAATAATAAAATGACAATTTCAAGTTGCCTCAGCTAGGACATCAAGTATCTCTTTTTGGAAACGTGGTCTGCTTGTGTTATACATATCTATGGATGTAAACAACTTGTTGTAAGTATTGCAAAGGCGGCGTAACGGTGCACGATGACCAGCATTAGTGGAACTGATCGGGACGGCGAACAAGGCGGCCGAGCGTGAGGTACAACGGGGGACTCTAAACCGAATCTTCTCCAGCAACTCTGTGCAGTCGTAATTATCTCTGCATATATTGTAAAGAAACATCATATCAGAGCATTTGCGTCTTAAGTTGAGGGAGGTTAGCTTGTAATGCTTTAATAAGCTGTCATAGGGTAAATATTTACCTGTTAAGCGTCTATGTGTTGCTCGCAGGAACTTTTTTTGCATCATTTCAATAGCATTAGAATACTTCGAATAAAATGGGTTCCAGACAACCGATGCGTAATCTAGATGAGGCCGAACGAGAGCTTTGTATAAGAGAAGGTAAGTCGATGACTTTTTGAAAACTTTTGCAGTTCTTCATACGAAACCTAACATTTGATATGCTTTAGAAATGATTTGTTCGACATGGCAAGAGAAATCTAATTTGTTCTCAAATAATATACCCAAGTCTCGTACATAATAATAATAAATAAAATTCATTTATTTCAGACCCATATTGATCCATACATTAAAATAAAATTATTAATACTACATTTGAATTAAAATTAAACATAAAATTTGAATTAAAATTAAACAAAATAATAAATATATTAGAAGGCATTGGCTATTGTCAGACCAAGCATGTAGCACGTAGCTACTTAGCTCTGCCAATAGCCACTTCCACCCACACCTTCGTAATCGGGCAGTCGAGTCTCTCGGCCAACACCCTAAGAAGACCGTTGCTGCTGCCGCGCACTCGCCTCAGCATAGAGCAGACTCTTTATCGCCTTATGGCAAAGAAATCGTCTACTCGTGCCTCAGCAAACATGCCAGACGCACTGCAGTGCTTCGGCAGCCGCAACAGCATCCTCAGGATGTTATTATATTGAACGCGTAATGCATTATAGGCCCGTTGTGTAAACCTCACCCACAGGCTGCACGTGTAGAACGTCTGACAGTAGGCTCTAAAGAGCGTCAATTTTACTGATTTATTACAGCGTGCAAACCTGCGGGCCAGCATATTGCCTCTCACTGCCATCGATCTTCTCTCTCTCTCCACGTCCAGATCGTCACTCAAGTCTTCTGTGAGCATATGTCCAAGATACTTGAAGCGATCTACCACCTTTAGGGGTATACCGCACAGCATAATCCTAGGCTCAGTAGTCGGATTATACTTACGAGCTTTGAATATTAGCACCTCACTCTTGGCTGTGTTATATCTTAGACCATGCTGCTCGGCGTATCCCTCACAAATTTTGATGAGCTGCCGCACCGAGTCAACTGATGGTCCCAGGAGCGCCATGTCGTCCGCGTAGCTGATATTGTTAAACCACACATTGCCTATATGGCAACCAACATGTACGCTGCTGAGACCCTCGATCAACTCGTTGACATAGAGGTTGAAAAGGAGAGGCGATGTCAGCCCTCCCTGTCTCACCCCGCACAGCAGCCTGTATTCGTCTGACTCCTCTCCCGCCCATCTCACTCGGTTGACCTGGCTGCTATACCAGTGTTTAAGCAGTGCAACGTATTCAGTAGGTACTCCAGTTTTCGCAAGCTTATTCCACAGTTTATCATACACAACCAGGTCAAACGCTTTTGACAAGTCCAGAAAGCACGCATATATAGGCGTGTTTCTGTCCTTGTAGTACCTGACAGCTTGCTTAAGGCACAAGATCGCACATTCTGTAGATAGACCTGGCCTGAACCCAAATTGCGCGTCATGCAGTTTAATGTGTTTACAAAGTTGCGCGTTAAGCAAGCTGTCAAGAACCTTAGCAAGTACAGTTGCCAGTGAGATGGGCCTATAGTTACTCTGGTCTGACAAATCACCCGTTTTATTCTTTACTATAGGCACCACTACTGTTCTTGTGAGTTGCTTCGGCAAATGTGAGTGACTGAGACACAATGACAAAAACATGGCTACAACACGAGGCAAGTGCTTTCCGGCATGCTTAAGGTGCTCAATGCTGAGACCGTCATGCCCTGGCGATTTACCTCTTTCCATGTATGTGTTTAATTATTTTATCAACATCCTTAGAAGTAAATCTGCCACAGCTCCCACCCACGACCGTCCCAGCACCGTCCACCTCTGTCCCATGAGCCATCAAAAGTGGACTGACATTAAAGGCGCGCCTGAAGTTGTTGGCAATATTTCTCTGGTTACTCTCCCCACCCACGCTCACCGGGACACCTGCCCTCACATTCCACTTGTTAGTGTTCTTCCAGAAAGCTTTGTAGTCCTTGTTTCTACGATTTGTGGCCAGAATATCGCATTTTATTTGTTCTTGCCTGTCCTGGCACCACTTTAACTTGGACTTGAAAAGCTTTCTGCTGTCACACATATCCCGATACACTGGGCCATGCTTGGGTTTATTATATGACACCCATAATAAAAACTTAATCCTAGCATCCCTGTGAGCGTCGGCTACGTACTTATTCCAGCCGGCTACCGGACCTTTACTTCTCCTCTTCCCCCCCCCTGCCGTACCAGACCTTTGCGCCGCATCCGTCAATATGTTAACTAAGCTGTCATATATGTTATCCAGCACTATTCTATGACTAGGGTCGTTGCAAAGTCTATCAGAGCAAGACGTTAGTTCAGCCGGAAAGTCCAGTAGTTTGAGCCCATCGTCACAGATCGACTGATATAGCTCCACCTGCTGGGGGCCTCTGTTACCCCATATTACCCCCTCGCGATGCCTTTCAACCGGTATGTTCTTAACTTGCAATTTATTTAAGTTACATTCTAGAATAAGAGGTAGGTGATCGGACCAGTACACGTCATACTTAACTTGAACACTACGTACAGTTTGCCGCGCTGCCTCAGTGACGATGCAATGATCCAACCACCTATTACAACCATGGGCATCGCTTGTGTAGGTATATGTTTCTGACTCGCTATCTAACATATCTAGATCCACGCAATACCAGTTTTGAATAACACAGAACTGACACAGCTCCCTATAGAACAACTCATTAGGGTGGGCATTAAAGTCCCCCAAGATATAAACTGCCTCAGTGTCTGTCGATTCTTCACAAATGGCGGATATCTCACCTAAAACTTCAATAAACAACGGTAAGTTCTCAGGCAAGTTAACTGGCATGTACACACTAAATACAAGGAGGGAAGAGCCTGGCATGTTAATTTTAATGGCCGCTAACCGAACACTAGTGCACTTTACGACCGACACATCAGGGAACACTGACTTCCTCCAAAGTATTGCTACGCCGCCGTAAGGACGTCCCGATAGTAGCCCAGCCTCGGAGTCCATCGCCGAGGTTCCCGTACAGAGGATACTTTTTAACCGACTTCAATTTCATAGAAGGAGGAGGTTCTGTATTCGGTTTGGGCTTTTTTTTTTATGTATGTTCACCGATTACTCCGAGACGCGTGGTCCGATTTGAATAATTATTTTTTTGTTTGAAAGGGTCTACTTTCAAGGTGGTCCCATATCAATCTGGAGCTGTTCTGATGATGGGATCTATGAGGAATTGAGGGAACTCCTCAATTTTTAAAGGCACACGTATGGTGATTTGGGTGTTTTCTTAAGCAACTCGAGGATTTTCTCTCGAAAACCACCAATTTGATGAAGTGGACACCATGATGATGGTTGTTTTGATCATAATGATGATGATTTTTTTTAATGTAGGATGTTTGCGATTACTCCGAAACCCGTGGTCCAATATGAAGAATTATTTTTTTGTTTGAAAGTAACTACCTCTAAGATGGTTCCACATTAGTCTGGTGCTGTGCTGATGACGGGATCCATGAGGAATTGAGGGAACTCCTCAATTTTTAAAAGTACGTGTATGGTGATTTAGGTGTTTTCTTAAGCAACTCGAGGATTTTCTCTCGAAATCCACCAATTTGATGAAGTGAACCTCATGATGATGGTTGTTTTGATGATAATGATGTTTTTTTTTAAATGTAGGATGTTTAGCGATTACTCCGAGACCCGTGGTCCGATTTCAGGAATTATTTATTTTGTTTGAAAGGAACTACCTCTGAAATGGTTCCACATAAATCTGGTGCTGTTCTGATGATGGGATCTATGAGGATTTGAGGAAACTCCTCAATTTTTAAAGGCACATGTATGGTGATTTAGGTGTTTTCTTAAGCAACGCGAGGATTTTCTCTCGAAATCCACCAATTTCATGAAGTGAACCTCATGATGATGGTTGTTTTGATGATAATGATGATGGTTTTTAGGGTTCCGTAGCCAAATGGCAAAAAACTGAACCCTTATGGATTCGTCATGTCTGTCTGTCTGTCTGTCCGTCCGTATGTCACAGGCATTTTACTCGGAAACTATACGACGTGTCTGAATAAAATTTACACATAAGGTGTATTTTGTATGCAGCTACTTAGTTATGTAGTTAAATTTGAAAAAAAAAAAATTTAGGGGGGCGATCCATATAGGTAACTAAATTAAAAAAAAAATTAACCAAATATCAACATGTGACACATCAATCGATAGGTCTTTCAAAATAACATTGAGGTTTTTTTGACCATTTTGTGTTTAAGTGAATATTTTCTGAAATAATCGCTTTGAAAGTCAGAAAAGTTGTGTAGCCCTTTTCTTTTTTGTTTGAAAGGAACTACCTTTGAGATGGTTCCACAATAATCTGGTGCTGTTGTGATGATGGGATCCATGAGGAATTGAGGGAACTCCTCAATTTTTAATGGCACATGTATGGTGATTTGGTTGTTGTTTTTAAGCAACTCAAGCATTCCTCTCGAAAACCACTAATTAGATGGAGTGGACCTAATGACAAAGGGCACATATGATATGTGGAACTTTCGTTACATTGAGTACCTATCATGAACTTTTTCTTATATATCCTCACCGATTATTGCGAGATCCGTTGTCCGATTATGATAATTATATAACCACTAAAAATGGAAAAATAAAAACTTTTTACAAAAAAAAGATAAACCGACTTCAAAAAGGATAAAATAAATTATTATACTATTTATATGCCTTACAAACTGATATGTTTGAAGTCGGTGCCAAGCCAAAAAGTTACAATACCGGTCAAATCAGCTTCAAGTCTGAAAATCACATAGAATAGTTCTATAGTATGAAGAACAATTCACTGGACACATACGCCTCGTTCGTATTAACTGTTTTGTGATTTTCAGACTTGAAGCTGATTTGACCGGTATTGTAACTTTTTGGCTTGGCACCGACTTCAAACATATCAGTTTGTAAGGCATATAAATAGTATAATAATTTATTTTATCCTTTTTGAAGTCGGTTTATCTTTTTTTTGTAAAAAGTTTTTATGTAGTAGCTGTATTGCCAATCCTATATTGTGAGTCATACACATTTTTCTTATTTTTAGTAAAACATATACGAGTATGTAGACATTTATCGCTCGCTAACTGGAGTTTATTTGTATGACAGTAAGCGGTGAAGTTGTTAATGTCATCTTGAATCAGGGTGATATCATTAAGAGATTTAACAGATTTATATATTTTTAAATCATCTAGAAACATAAGAAAACTACAGTTTTTAAAACACTTTTATATAATTTATAAATATAATATATAGTAAGGGGCCCAATATAGATCCTTGAATTACGCCAGAAGAAACATTTGTGAGATCAGACATAAAACCATTCACTGCTATGACTTGGTTTCTGTTTGAGAGATAAGAGATAAACCAGCGTAAGAGATTACCCCGAATACCGTTGTAAGCTAACTTTTTTAGAAGCAGTAAATGGTCGACCTTGTCGAAGGCTTTTCTGAAGTCTGTGAATATCACATCGACCTGTCTTTGTTTATCCATAGATTCAAATAAGTAATTTGTGTAAAGCGTAAGGTTCGTGCTTGTAGATTTACCTTCCATGAAACCGTGCTGTTCGGGTACTATAGTATTGACAACCGTGGGGTATAATTGGTCGTGTCCTAGACTCTCAAATATTTTAGGGATACAGGATTGTACCGATATAGGCCGATAGTTAGTTATGTCTGCTCGTGAGCCAGTTTTATGAATTGGTGTAACATAAGATGTTTTCCACTGTTCAGGAAAGACACCTAAACTTAAACATTTGTTAAATATAATGTACAACGGACTAGTAAGAGCTTTAGCTGTGTTTTTAATAAGTATGGGGCTGATTTTGTCAGGTCCGATCCCCTTATTTGTATCAATATTTGACAGCTTCTTAACCAGATCAGTTTTTTTAATATATATATTTGATAAGTTAGATGACCCTGCATGCTATGGTAGGTTTGTGAGATCGTCATAGCTTATATTACCTTTAGGCTCAAATACAGAAAGAAAGAACTTTGAGAACAGTCTACTATTTGTTTAGGTGTAGATGCGGATTCACCTAAGTGATGCATAGTTTCAGGGTAACTAGACGAGTTTTTCTTCAGGCTAGCTACGTAGGACCAAAATGCCTTGATATTACTTTTAACGGACTTCTCTGTGCTATCTGTATAGGTATTAAAACATTCTAGCATTAGAACTTTACAGCGCGTGCGAAGAAGTGAGTATTCTTGGTAATCGGCTAGGGACTGATAGGTCTTCCATTTACGCCAAACTTTAATTTTCCTATTCAAAGTGCTAATGAGTGCCGGAGAAAACCATTTCGGGTACTTCGGGTTTTTTGAATATTTAAGTGGGATGAGTTTATCTATAACCTCGAATAGCAAGTTGTAGAATCGTTCCACTGTCTGGTTTGGTTCTAAGTGACCTAATTCAGTTTGCCAATTTATTTGATTTAGTTTATCAGATATGATAGAGTAATCTGCCTTTTGATAATTATATTTAGGGATACAGTGAACAGATAGGGGGCGAGGACATTTTATATTCATGGTAAAGACTATAGGCGGGTGATGCCTATCAACACTGGAGAGTTCAATGTCAGGCTCAGCAGTTATGCACTCCCGGCTGCAAAATAGTAAGTCTAGGATCCTACCATTTGTATTGCGAAACTTATTAAATTGTTGAATACCCAACATGCTAGTGGAGCTCAGGACAAGCCCGCCTATTTGACATAGGGTACCGTACGTGGCGATAAGCTCGCGAGAAACCGGACGCTCAACCCAATAGTAGGGATATTAAAATAACCTACAACACAAATATCGAAACCACTGTAGCTATCATTTATTTTTGTAATTTTATCACAATATTCTTTATATGTGCTAAAGGATGTTCTAGGCGGAATAGAGACGCTATTTATTATTAATTTAAATTGTTGACAATTCAATTTTTTCAACATAATCACAACACATTAGTGGACTAGTCTGTTTTTAATAAACACTTTCAATTTCCAGTGGTTTTTCGTTTGCTTTACCATTTCTGTTAACAGTATAGTAGCCGAAAGACAAGTGTCGTAGAATATATGAGCTCTCATATAAACCACGACACTTCACTTTCCGGACAAACTCTATAATAGTAAGGTGCGTGTACAACTATTACAAAGGCTTAAGGTAAAAAAGTGTATACATATCTTTGACGTCAACTGTACAGTCTGTGTCAATAGAAAAGTAAAAGAAGGTAAACAAATATGGCTGAATTTCTAGACAAAAAGAGCATTTGACACATGACAAAATGTTATTAAATAAATCAGTTTTCATTGAAATATAAATAATTAAAGCATAATTTTTGCTAAAAATGGATGTAGATAACAAGTTTATGTGTATAAATTGACAATGAAACCAGGATTTATCTTTAAAAGTGCGTGATTGCGAAGCAATGAAGGTAAATATGTTTGTTTACATTATTTTACTTTTCTATTGACACCGACCTTACCTTACATACTGCAGTCAAGTGAAGTCCGACCACGCTTAATCGTTTGCCAAGTTTTACGAAAAGTCTGACGTGGCAACCATACCATATCTACAATTTACTGCCAAGAATGCGGATTTGGTGCAAATTTATCGCATGTTCTACGATAAACAACAGGAATTTATTGAAATGGCTTAGGTCGTGTTGTACTTATAAAGTTACAGTTTAGAAGTTTGTCTCTTTTTCTAATAAATACGGTTGTTAGGAGATTATCTTCACAAAACGCGACCCTGGTACAATAAATCCACAAATATCAGCTTAGAATTAATTCGATAGACCTGGTATCCCTCGCACGCACTCTCGAAAGAGGGAGAGGGCGGCGTTCTTTGATCTCGCTCTCGCTTCTGCTTATTTGCCTATTAAAGGATTTACTTAATTGAATTGACTCTTGGCTTCCACTTCTGTCTGCTCTGAAGGGAGACGTCTACGAGCGTTCTTTAATTCAGATAAGTAATGACACTGACGCTTGTGTTTTGTGTATAATTGTTATACTCTATATCTTTAGGTATTTAAATAAAAGTAAATAAGATCTACCCTCAAATGGCTCCTTAAGCCAGTTGAGGGTAGATGAAAACATTACACGATCAAATAATATTGGTTAAAGCCAGGTCGTTAAGTGACAGATCCAGGCAGTTTTGTATTTGATTGGTTAACCAATAAAAGTTATAACTACCCGAAAATGTAAAAATTGTTTGTTTACTTTTATTTAAATACCTAAAGACATAGAGTATAGCTCTTTCGATTATATAAGTACTATAAGAAAAACCTATAAATTTTTAATTTTTTTTAAATTTCAATGGTTCTAATCTTCCCCTTCTTCTTCTTCTTCTTTCTTAAGACCGCCTGTTGTTACCTTCTTTTAAGTTTATTGTAAAAAAAAATATTTTTATTATTCTTGTATTTTTGGTGATATAAAGAATATTTACGTACTTACTAATCTTCTAATTTCCTTGTTGTATACTAGGTATTCTAGTCGTAGAACAATGACGTTTGAGAAAGACATTTCTCTATAAAAAACAATTTCAATTGTTAATTTGAACTACATTACATAAAATTACTTTACTTAGAGCGGTGTTCTAACGCAAAACTCATGATTCGTTACAGATTTGTTATCAAAATCTTCATTTGTCATCAAAATGACATCTAAACAAAGTGTTTTTCTGTCAACCTATGTCTACAAAGTATAATCTCTAGAATTTTTGCATCATTACAAAAAAGCCATTTTTAAAAGCCATCGGGCATCTCTCGATCATCGATGTAGGTATACAAAAGACTCGGTCGGTATCGGAGCATAGACAAGTCTTTGACAGTGATTTGATTGCGGCTCCATCGGATCGGGGCGTGGAGAGTACCCCTTTAATTAATGACTGCTGCGGTGTATGGTGCACTCAGAGAAAGCGGCATTTAGATTTTTAAAATATTATCTTGGTCTCGTCATGTCTCGCTCGTACTTAGAGAATCAACATTGAATCAACTTTTATTTTTTTTAATCTGAATATTGCTTTAGTTCCTGTGATACAAGTTTTTAAGCATATTTGATTTTAAGTTTAAAGCTTTTTAACTTTTAAGAGAATATTTAATTTCAGTCACAATTCGAGACAATTCGAGGTCACCACACATCAGCGCTCCCGTACTAATTTAATATGAGAGCGGGACCGCTTATTTCATTTGAGTCAACGTTTTTGATCATTACTCATGTGAATTAAAAATATCCACAAAAATCAAGTTATAGGGACTAACCTGGATTGTTATACTACAAAATGGTGTAGAATACTATTGAGATGTGCTGTTCGAATCGTAGAAATTAACGAATAAAATTGCTCTGATGTGTGGTGACCCCGTGCTTCTTGTAAAAGCTTAATGATGAGTAGTCTGTATAGTCTGTGACTCCACCTATCCCGATCCTGCGCAACTGTGTAGTCTGTGATTTAAGTACTTATGCATTGATAACTATTTTCACTTTAGATTTAGTTACTATTTTCCTCCCTGTTTCGCTTTAAGAGAAAAATTCAGTTGGTAAGTATCTATAAACAAAAATTTTTTTATACCACTACGGTGGCAAACAAGCATACCCGCCTGATGGTAAGCAGCTACCATAGCCTATGGATAAAATGAATTTGTTCCAAGCGTAAGTTCCTACAAACAGGTAAATAATACGCAGATAAATCGCTTTCATAAAACAAAGTAAAATGAAATGCAAGCTGAAGAGATTTATGCGGAGAGGCGTTGTGCTAACCCGCGTTTATTATAATCAAAGGAGGCTGCTATTCCCGAAGCTGTGCGGAGCTGTGCTGTCGGTAAGTGGGCGTTTTCACAAACTGTTGTAAGTTCAAGTGCTTTTCGCCCTTTTCCCATGAAGATTTTGGTAAGTTTTAGTATTTGTCATGTTTTCAAGTCAAAGGTACAGTACATCATTGTCGGTTGTCAATAAGGCATTGCTGCCATAAAACTTTATTAACAACCGACAATGCCCTTAAAATCAATATAACCCAAGCCATCGCTGAAATTCAGCCTGATCTATGCGGCAGAGTTATTGAAAATTTGACTTTTAGGATATGGGCTACCGGAAGAAGCCGAGGCGGACATTTGAACGATGTCATATATCATAAAAAATGGCACGTATGAGCCTTTCAAATAAAACTAAAAAGTACCTAATTAAAATCTTACACATAGCCTGTTTGATTGAATTTGACCCGAATTATTGGAAAACCCTATATTACATCTATTATAAGCTTTTATTCAGTTTCACCTATCCCGTTGTCTGTTATTAAATCTTGCAAGTTAAATTTGAAGCTGAAATTTTGTACGCATATGTATATCGCGTGACAATTCAACATTATGAGGACACGGAGCAGGGGGGATTTTTGAGATTCGAGCGCTCGGATATGACATTTAAAACTAAATAAAACGAAGAAATGATGTTTTTAAGAATAACAGCGATAGTAATTTAAAATCATGATTATTTATACTATTAATTTCATGCGTAAATAATGGCATTATTCGAGGTAAAATTCTTTGAATTCGAGCGCTCGGGTGTCAAAAATCGGCCCCCTGATCTGATGATGGAGCTGCAGCTGGAAGGTGGCTATAGGATCTCCCCAACTACTCAACATTATCCCTTTGGGCTCGTTGCATTCGTCTTTGTGAGCAATTAGGGATTGTATAAAGAAGAGTACCTAGAGCTTATCACAAAAATAAAAAAAAAAACAGGTTTAAGTTTATAATTTACCTACTTTTAAGTTCAACAAATCGGTTCTCTAGTCGTTTTAGCCAAGGCTAGTAGCTTATCACTTAAGTACCAGAGAGAGTCTCTGGTACTTAAGTGATTAATAATTTCTACATAGGTATCTAGTTCAATATGTGAAATTCAGAACAAACTTCTTATTCTAGTAATAATATAAATCAGCTTAAGAATACTCTAATCCTACAGTCGTCCATCATATTGAACAAATCACGATTAGCCTTTAGTTGATTAGCGTTACTTTAGTTAAAATCAGCGCCCGTCGTTGATGACTCATGGCGAAATTACTTGATTGTTTTGTGTTATGATTTAATCAGGGATTATTCAATGCGATGATTAGTAATCAATCACCGATTTCAATCAAGTGTGCCCAACTCTGCTAGAGACCAACTTATGTTAGGATTAACTCACAACCAGTAAATATAGGTTTGTGAATAGAAGCAGTAAACAAGCGCGGACATTTGCATCGCAAAGGCTCAATTGTTGATGCCCTTTGTTTTTATACACAACTTTGAAAATATTGATGGAAGAATAAATGAGAAAAATGAAAAATCAATCTTTCGGGGCGCACTGTACCTTTAGATTCAGATTTTGATTAGAAAAAATCTTAGACAAAAATTGTTGTAACTGCATTATTATATTGCAACTACCTTTTGTAAAGTACGTACTTAGCTGTATGTACAGTCACGAACCCGGATTGTTGAGCCACTTGCCATTGTTCGTAATTTAGCCGTGTAATAAATGACCGATGTAACTGACAGTTATCTGAGAGTATACTCTTCGGTCACAAAGTGAGGCCGAAAGAGAGGGTTATATAGGGGACTGTGTTTCGTTTTGACTAGGAGGTAATGAGTAATGACGTCATAGTCATTCATAGTCATTTATTTATAATATTAAAAATATTACATGTCAATTTACACAATCAAAATGTCAATATAAGTCAAATGTGTCAATTTTGTAACAAGTACGAGTGAGACACCGCCCCCTACATTATGCTCTCTATCGGACCGTTTTTACTACTTTTTACTTGTCACCTATGTGTAATAAGGTTCAACTGTGGTTAGGGAAATAGAGTAAGAGTAATATCCAGTTTCTCTCTTGGTCCGTGAACATCGGTCATTCACATAACACGGCCAAATTACGAACAATGGCAAGAGGCTCAACTCAACAATCCGGGTTCGTGACTGACGACTATACTATATCAAAGAATTTTCGGTGTGTTTCTAGGTTACTATTCAATAATAAAAACATTTTTCAACCACACGCCTAGGCCATTATTTCTCTGTTAATCTAAAGCCTCAACTGACCTAACTGGACATTTTTACTTTAACTTGTACTTTAAACCATGACTTAAGTCGTGTTTCAGTAACGTCTAACCGTCACATTCCTGACAACATGTATGGGATTTGACATTGACCGTCAGTTTTGTGACGATTGCTAACCGGCCGTTAATGGTACACAGTTAAGTGAAAATGCCCAACTATCTATACGCCGGTCGACCTCTAATTTATAATTACCTATGCTTATTGTGTAAAATATATGGAACACATTGATATGTGTTCCATAGAATGATTTACACACAAGCGTTATTGAGCTTACTGTGGGACTAGATTGATTTGTGTGAGTTTGATAATATTTATTTATTTACGTGACAATACCAACAATTTTCTATTTTGTTTATAAATATCAAATGTAGGATAATTCTACACTAATCGATATAGTTCCATGTCAACCTTAATAATGATTTATTTGTGGGCACTAAACAATGATAGATACGCATTTAAGTAAACTTAATGAATCTTGAAGCAAATCAAATTATTTTGTTCAATATTTTTTGATTTGCTATTTTTAGGTAGTTACACTACTATATATAAACTGAAAATAGATGTCATATAGAAAATAGATGTCTGCAGCCGCGAAAGCTGAAGACGCCAGTTCAAATCTGGCCTCGGACACCGGAGGGTTTGGTCACTTTTTCTGAAGTATATGACATCTATTTTCAGTTGAACTTAATGAATGAAAATTAAACTTAATTCAGCAATACCTAGGGCCGTATTCTAACTTTAAATCACGTTTAGATACGATCCAACTTCAATGCATTACTTATCTTATCTTATCTTATATATTAATGCATTACTTACCCAATACAGCTAGCGCCTAAACGTCTGAATCAGAAATATCAGAATTTGCTTGAAATTTTAAACTTCAATATTGGTTGATTATTTGTTGTGTGTTGGAATTATGTTTGAGATAAACTGTATGTTTAATGTATTATTGATGTATTTTAAAATACGGCACTTAGTATATTAATTAAATACACGGAGCCCGTGAGAGTTGCGAGAGATTTTAACCACAAATTCCTGAGTTCATTAGGAGTTTAATAAGTGTTATATGAAATTTAGGTCAATTTTGCCAATAAAAAAAATTTTGCTTTTTTCCAATTTTTTTAAATGGTATTCGTACGTAAAAAGTAAACGTTATTGGTAAAACTATCACTTAAAATAAATTAGTACAATTTTATTTGTAAAAAATAGCGCAAAGTATTCCTTGTCACTTGGATATCTGCCAATAAGGATCAGACTAGACCCCATAAAGGACGAAAACGCTATCAGAAAGGCGTTTTGCACTGAGTTTTTAAATGAATTGACTCTGAAACTAGTGAAACTAGGCGAATTCCAGAAAAGTTTATACGACATTTTAGTCTCTAAGTATGATTCGGGAATCCATTGTTAAAATCTTTCACAATCCTCACGGGCACCGTGGAAAAGTACCTTGGAAAATACCTAAACTTCACATCGAATAGGTACAGTCCATCAAATATATCGTAGCGACCAAGGTACTCAAAAATATCAGAACATGCACTTTATCGCTTTGACAATAGAGGAGTTGTTCAGATATTTGTGACCACCTTGGCCGGTCCGATATATATTTTAAACGACTGAAAGTAAATCTTGAAGCAAATCAAATTATTTTGTTCAGTATTTTTTGATTTGCAATTTTTAAGTAGTTACACTACTATATATAAACTGAAAATAGATGTCATATACTTCAGAAAAAGTGACCAAACCCTCCGGTGTTCGAGGCCAGATCTGGCCTCGGACACCGGAGGGTTTGGTCACTTTTTCTGAAGTATATGACATCTATTTTCAGACTGAAAGTAATTTTGGTCATCACAATGCAAACATTTAGTAAGTGTGCTAGCCAGATGTTTTGTGGCGGTCCATCTTAATGTTTTTAGGGACCCTGTTTCTACAAGACAATATCGGTTGTCCCTCTAATTTGTACCCTATAGGTAATACTGTTTAACACGTTAACAGTCCCCATACAATACGTATGTATCTCCTCGTACGTCCAAGCAAATTACTTCAATCACACGTCCATGCTCCACATATGGGTCACTAAGAAACAAACAAGCACGCTTTCGAATAAGTACAATATGTTTCTGTATGCTGTTGTCTAACTAGCCAAAAACATTATTAAATCAGAATTATCCCTATATTATCATGCAGTATGAAGTGATACTAACTAATCTAAGTGCGGACACGGTCGTTAGTGGCCCATCTGTGGGGCACGGACGTGTGGAGATAGTTCAGCGTGATCCATATATGGGCACTGGTCAGTGAACGTGTTATGTTTATATTCATAAGTGAAAGTTACTGGTTAACAAACGCGGGTTTCAAAAATAATTTAAAGAAGTGGCTCTTAGAGCAGAGATCGATTACGAAGACTACTTTAATCTACCTCACGCGGGAGATATGATTAGATATAATAAAATTATGAAATAATTATGTAAAATGTTAGTTATTATATGTGACATGTAACTATTGTTATCAATAAAATATTTTGATTTTTATTTTATTTTGATTTTAAAAATTCGCCCACCGTTTCCATTGCTGGACATCCGTTTTTGCGCTGCATTCGAAAATAATCCATGACTGGTCGAAGCTATACTGTCGGCGACAGTACACTCATAGAACTCTTTTATTTGCTTTCAAGTTTTCATACATGCACTCTCTGCGCTCCCCTACTCTATCCCCGCTGCGCAAACCTCATAAAAACCCTCGCCAAATACGCTGCATAATGCACCAGTAGACCCGCCTAATGAGAGCAAAAGAGACAACCACACACGCCCCCAACCAGCCAGACAGAGCGCAAAGATATGCGCACAGAAATGCGCAACAGAACAGAGAGAGATGCCGCGATTTTGCGATCGCGCACGCAAGAGGGAGGGGCGGTGTTTTATTATTGAGGGGCTGCATATGGCTGGGGCGGGGGGTTGTTTGCCACGGGCCACTTTGCTCACACCAATTCCGGTCGCCATCTTCCGCGGTGATGTGCATTTCGCGACCATAGACCAACGTTGACCATAGACTATAGTGATAGTGATGAGTGAATGAACTGTGTTTTGTGATTAAGGTGGGTGTTTTTTTTTTATTAATAGCGGAGAATAATTATCTGTTAATGTAGTAGTGTCACTTCTTGATATTTAACTATAACATATGAATATGACATATGTTATAGTTTATGATTTAGGTATTAATATGTTTTATAAACCTGATAAAGAGATAAAACATTTATTCTTCAATTTAGGCACATTATACAATGCAGATATGAACGTCACAGAAAACAAAAAAACTACCACCGGTTCTAACCCTACACCTCTGACCCGAGAAGTATTATGATTATGACCTGAGTTATTTGAAGATCTCCCTGAAACTAATGGTCTTAGATCTAAATCTCTGCGTTTTATGACTTATCTTAAAAAATATGATATTCAATGATCGTTACTATTAAAATTATAGGTGTCTATAGTATAATATCTACCAATCAATCAAATCTCGAACTCCGTAATCCTTACTAAATTTATAAATGCGAAACTAGGGCCCGTATTCTATCTTTAAAACACGTATAGACACGATCCAACTTCAATACAACTCCAATGCATTAACAACGCAATACAGCTACGGCATAAACATCTGAATCAGAAATATCAGAATTTGCTTGAGAAATATTCCAACGCAACTCCAATACAACTTCAATATTGGTTGAATGTTTGTTGTGTGTTGGCGTTATGTTTGAGATAGGTTGTATTGTTAATGTATTTGAAATTAGAATCCGGCACTAGGTAACTCTGTCCGCTTATCGCGTATCTGTTTTTAGGGTTCCGTAGCCAAATGGCAAAAAACGGAACCCTTATGGATTCGTCATGTCTGTCTGTCTGTCTGTCTGTCCGTCCGTATGTCACAGGCATTTTACTCGGAAACTATACGACGTATTTGAATAAAATTTACATATGAGGTGTATTTTGTATGCAGCTACTTATTTATGTAGTTAAATTTGAAAAAAAAAAATTAACCAAATATCAACATGTGACACATCAATCGATAGGTCTTTCAAAATAACATTGAGGTTTCTTTGACTATTTTGTGATTAAGTGAATATTTTCTGAAATAATCGCTTCGAAAGTCAGAAAAGTTGTGTAGCCCCCCCCGTAACTTTTGAACCGTAAGTTCAAAAAATATGAAACAATTTGAAGAGATGCGCCTTATCATATACTTTCTACGAAAATTGTTTTGAACATTATCGGTTCAGCCATTTTTGAGTTATCTCCAAAAAACTTCTTCCATAGGCATCAGATACGACCTTTTGGTATTAGTTTGGTTCTTATTCCATTGAAGGTACGGAACCCTCCTATGCGTGGTCCGACACGCACTTGGCCGGTTTTTTACCTGTTCACGGTAAACATAATTTGAAAAGACTAAAAGAAAACTATTGACTACGATGTAGCGCTACGAGCCGTAGATTAGTAGGACATGAGTTGGATAAAATCATAGGTGTTTAATTAAATTAAAAAAGGTTGTCTGGAAGAAAAGGTTGTCTGGAAGAAATCGCTCATTAGCGATAAGACCGCCTGTTGTTACCTCTACCTAAATTTATCTAATTGTAAAATTTGTGCTTGTAACTGTATGAGGTGTGCAATAAAGAGTATTTATTATTATTATTATTTATAAACAAAGCGAATGCGTTACTATCGTAGATTTGCTACGTCGTAGCAAAGGCTACGCGTCTGGAATAAATAGTTAAGTTAATAGAGCGGTATTTTTAAATTTTGCTTTGTAACGGATCTGTGATCGTTAGTTATTAATAGACAGTAACTAGTACTCCGCCTCGAACTGAGAACCCGCCATTTACTTGTAAACGAGATGACCAATATAACAAGCCCCTTCTCAAAAAATTTTTCGCCTTCTAGCTCCACAACCCTTTGATCGATCCTGCTCAAATACGAGCTCTCAACTTATATGTATCTCTGCTACAACCCCAACAAATTTCACAAAGATCAGAAAAACGTTAGGTACTAAAGTTATCGCGGAACAAACCTTTAAAATCAAAAAGCCATCGGAATGCCGAGACGTCCCGGTAGCCGAAGTTGTATGTAAGAACTTCACTTCGCTTACGCTCCGCTCGTTCGACTATGGTATTCACCAAAATAAATTCTAGAATTGCATTATAATAAAATAAACATCCAAGTTAAAGTGACATCAACGGGTTCAGTACAGTAGTAGTTATGGAAAAATCCAATAACAATAAAGTCAATAAGTTATTTATGAGTATGCAATGGATCCAAGTGAATGTTTACTTACTTTTATCTACACCCATATCATAAATCCTCTATTATGCGTTCGGAAACCGTATGTAATTACCACCATTATTGCAACCAGTAATGTAACATTAGTGTATTATCTGTGCCAGTGTTGTCATAATGTTCGAAAATTCATAACCCATTTTGGTAACGTAATGAAAATCCCATCAAAAACATAAATGTGAAAGGCTGCCAAGTTCGATACTATGGGAATGCTTCGCCTATAAAAGAAGTGAGATCTGAATAAGTACCAAGTTCCATAAAAATACCTCAAATCATAAATAGTTATAGGAATGCATACTTGATTTCCAGCAGTTTTTAAGGTACATTTTGAATAAGTATCACGTTACATAGAAATACCTAAAATTATAATAGAGAAACGCACACCGGTTTTTTTAGCAGTTTCCTGATAACATTTATTATTTTCAGTACTTTTTAATGATGTTACTTGGCAAGTTTTCACACACCACACACCTTTTCAATGCAATGAATCGACACCTTTGGACTGCAATGTGTCAAGTATATAATTTTCTATTAAAACTTGCCAAGTTACATCATTAAAAAGTACTGAAAATAATAAATGTTATCAGGAAACTGCTAAAAAAATCGGTGTGCGTTTCTCTGACTATTATAATTTTAGGTATTTCTATGTAACGTGATACTTATTCAAAATGTACCTTAAAAACTGCTGGAAATCAAGTGTGCATTCCTATAACTATTTATGATTTGAGGTATTTTTATGGAACTTGGTACTTATTCAGATCTCACTTCTTTTATAGGCGAAGCATTCCCATAGTATCGAACTTGGCAGCCTTTCACATTTATGTTTTTGATGGGATTTCATTTATTTTTGGTAGGTGTAGGTTCTTTATTATTTTTTTATCACTTTTGCTTTAGGAAATGTCTCGCATATGACGCGCGGCTGCCGAACGCTTTGGTTCGTCGACTCCCCGCCTCCCGCGCGTACGCATCCCCCCGGCGGCATGAGCGGGCGAACGGATGGCATGAGCTGGCGGACGGCGCGAGCGCGGCGGACGAGTGTAGGTAGCGACGGAGGGTGCGCGAGGCGGGGAACGGAATTTTTATCTAGTATCACTATACATACATATATCGGGATTTCGGGATCGATCGGGCAGCGCGAGTACCTATAATCTATGATAAATCCTATTTTACTATTTATTTATAGGTGATTTTTACAAATAAACTGGCTCCCTACACCTATAAAATGTACCTACTTACATATAATTACATACATCAATAACGTACTTTATTCTGTTTGTAAGTACGCTACCTACATAGATAATTAATAACTTGGTAATACCTACCTACCAGTAGGTATTATAATTGGTGGCCTATTATGTAGCCCTAGAAGTGCACCATCCCATCTCATCCCGTGGCGTATCGGAGGGTGAGATGGGCAGTAGTATATATAATTCCATCTTAGAGTATATATGATTTCTATGTTCTTGAATCTGCGATTTTATTAGTTGTAAAATTAGAAATTATTTAGACTATGCGAGAAAAAATAGTCTTTTCATTTTTGTTTGACTGATTTAGCGCACCTAGTGTACCTAGTGACCTGCTTTGCACTTCGTAAATCGTGGGTTCGGTTCCCGCAACAGACACATACAGAGTGGTGAACAATTTTATTGTTCTTGTCTTTAAGACAAACATTTATTGTCTTAAATTGGTATGTATCTAAATTTAAATAAGTCTTATCTCATTTCCACTCCATACCTACTTATAGTAGAACAAAATTACACATTCGTTGTTTTCGAAACTGACCCACACTTGGCCGTTTTCAGATTTTTACTTTATTTCGACCTAAAGACAAACCTTCGAGCCAAATTTCAGGTCGGTACGACCATTGGAAGATAGACCCATTTAGTTCATTATGACTTCTTAGTAGAACAAAGTTACACCCTCGCTATTCTTAAAACTGACTCACACTTGGCCGTTTTCAGATTTTTCCCTTTACTTTGACCTTAAGACGTATCTCCATGCCAAATTTCAAGTCAGTACGACCATTGGAAGTGGTCTAGGTTTTTGATGAGTCAGTGAGTCAGTGAGTCAGTGAGTGTATAGTAAAAATAGCGATTTTCTGACGTCAATATATCAAGAACTGCTATAGGTAGAATAATGAAATTTTGTATTCTAGACAATTAAGGGGATGTCAACAGACACTCGAAATTTCATATGCGTAGATAAAATATGTTTTGAGTTATAGGGTGGTCGAAATTGGCCCGAAATGGTTCGTGTAATATAACCCACGGCCGGTGTATCGCTTTTTTGCTTGAACTTGGCGGACACACTGCCGTGTGTCTAGATCCAGCCCTCCTCCTCGACCGCGGTTATCCTCCTCCCCAACTGCGGTTATATATCCTCCTCCCCGACCGTTCGCACAATTGAGTTGGCCATGGCGGTGCAATGGCGGTCATTCTAATGGTTTGCGAACACGTCATTTAGGATTTATAATATGTGTGTAGATAAAGCAGTGTATGTAACTGTACGTAATTAGGCCTTAAAACAATCGTGTGATCTTGTTATGATTTTAAGGACCCTTATTTTATTACGTAACAGTTACATAAACTACTATTATCTTTGAACGTATTAGTACTGTCTCTGTTTAACCCTACGGTTGACTGGTAGAGAATCTCATTATAGGCATTACTCCGTTTTTGTTCATTTTATTTTGAGGAAAAGAAAATTGAAGTTGCCCGTTGTAGAAAGAAGTCCTGCTGAAGTAGGTAATTTTACAACTTTTATTAAATTTAATTTAAGAGGACATCATAAAAACAATTCATTAGAAACTAAACTCAATAAGAATTAAAATTACCTATGAACTTAAAACTAGCACTACAAAAACTAATTTTTTAAAATTGGCCCCTGTGGCATTGTGCCGAGGACGCTGGTAGCATTTCCCCTCTGTATAGCAACGCTTATGCGTTGAGTGAGGAAGCTGCCAGCTCTTGTCCCCAGTCACGTCGACCAACCGCTTCGTGAGGTCGCGGAACAGCTCATGAGCCGCAGGGCCCCACGGACCAAAGGTCTCAACGCCAAACGCAACAAAGTTGTAGTTGGCGTCGAGAACCCTGTACTTCCGTCTCTTTAGAGCCTCTGCTGCCTCTGCTGCCGCACCGGCTTTGCTTATAGTCCCGCGAAGGTGAGACGGAGCCAGAGTGTCCACGCAGGTAGCGTCCCACACCAGTATGTAATTAGATTTTGTGTTTCACAACACGGAATCTATTATAGAAAAGTTTTACTTCAAATTTCAAATTTAATTATCAACACGCTACATTCGGTACCAGTATAAGTACATTTTTACGGGTAAACTACGGATTAATTCACCAAGGTCATAACGGCCTCCTAGCCTAGTCGGTCGGTAGTGACCAGGAGGTCCCGGGTTCGAATCCAAGTCAGGGCATTTATTTGTGTGTATATCACAGATACTTGTTCCTAAATGATTGATGTTTTCTATGTATTTAAAAGCATTTATCTAAATAGAAGGAAAAAGTAAAATAATCCAGCAGTTATGTCGAATGAAGTTAAGGGTAGCTAAAAAGCAATCCAAACTCAATGGAACTTTAACGGGTAGTTTGGGGGTATGTCACGAAGACTCTGATAAGTTTTCGACCTCGAGAACCTTGTGGAATTTAAACCTATTTTTTTCAGTTTTTCGCTTATATCTCATAAACTAAACACTTTTTTGTGTACACCTTGTATGGCAAAGTTAAAGAGCAATAAATTTCGTGAAAGTTAGCTGTCATACCAGATTTTCAGGCTAAATATTAATGAAGATACATTCGAAAAATTGTTATTAAAATTTAAAAAGTATCTTGTCTGCTTTTTTATCAATGCTATGTTAATTGTGTCGATCAATCACCAATATTAACGTCTTGAAAAAACTATAACATCGGAACTTTGTGGATATATTATATTTCGTTATGCTGTCAAGTGTCATCATACATCTCAGAATAAGAAAACAGCACACAAAACCTATTTACATATGATGAGGCAAACAACAGGCCGCCTTATTGCTAATAAGCGATCTCTTCCAAACAACCTTTGGATGTATTATTATTCGTTAAGCTTTCAAGTGTTATGACACTTGAAAAGTCATAACTTTTCAGAATTGCTGAAAAAATTATGGTTCCGTCGGCATATTGGAATCTCAACAATAAATTGGCTGTATCTTCGTTAATATTTGGCCTGAAAATCTGGTATGATTTCAGGAAATTTATGTCTCTTTAACTTTGCCATACAAGGTGTACACAAAAAGTGCTTAGTTTATGACTCATTATGAGATATAAGCGAAAAACTAAAAAAAAATTAGATTTTTGTCCCTCCTCCAAATTCCACAGGGTCCTCGAGGTCGAAAACTTAGGAGAGTCTTCCTAGTATTCCCCCAAACAACCCATTAAGTTGAATTTGGATTACTTTCCGGGTGAAATGTAAGTACATAACTGCTGGACTAAAAAAAGGTTCTTCAAAAAGTTCTGCTTACCATTAGGCGGGCCGTATGCTTGTTTGCCACCGTCGTGGTATTAAAAAAATCTAAGATATATGTATATCGTCGCCTAAGACCCACAACACAAGCCTTATTGAGCTTACTGTGGGACTAGGTTGATTTGTGTAAGATTGTCCTTGATAATAATTATTAATAAAATAAAAAACTTTACAAATTTACTATCCATAATTCACCAAGATAATAACGCGTTTGCGACAAAGAACAACAAACACACAAAAAACGTAGTTCCGATTTCCACCGCAAATCCAAGATTAACGTAATACCGTGATAATGACCACTAATCCTTCCGCAAACACGATTGTTACTGACAAACCGACAAACTGGCTACTCCTTTACACTCTTGTCAATGCATTTCTAATGAAGTTTGAGAAGAAACTTATACAGGTTGTTTGTAAACTCCTAATTTGTATTCTAATGTATTTTTAATTTTATAATAACTTATCTAATGTCAAAGTAAGACGTACCTATTAAAAAGCGAACTCGAAAGAGGGTAGATCGGTATGGTGTGTGAAGATGAAGACCACAATTATACTCTATGTCTTTAGGTATTTTAATAAAAGTAAACAAAGAATTTTTACATTTTCGGGTAGTTTAATTTTTATTGGTTAACCAATCAAATACAAAACTGCCTGGATCTGTCACTTAACGACCTGGCTTTAACCAATATTATTTGATCGTGTAATGTTTTCATCTACCCTCAACTGGCTTAAGGAGCCATTTGAGGGTAGATCTTATTTACTTTTATTTAAATACCTAAAGATACAGAGTATAACACTTGCAGAAATCTCAGTTACTCCGTGATAATGGTGCATGCAACTGTACCGAAATATCGGACACTCGACATAACAAATACAAATGGTAAATACCCCGTTTTGAATAGTTTTAGTAAAACGTACCTCCTTCTCAATCCCCTTGTGCATGTCGATCGTCGATCGAATATACAATTCATTTTTGAGTACAGCTTTTAAAGCTGACTGTACTTTTCTTGCAAAAGTCATCTAGCACTCGACGATATGATTCAAACAAACTAGACCATAAACAACAGCATAACTTCTAAAAATAACTTCAATACCCAATAGGGAAGGCAACCGTCAAAGTGACATCTCCAACACTGGTCCTTAGAAAAGCTATATTTGTATGGCGCTAAGTAGACTCAATGATTTGCCTCGAATTGCTCCGAAATTTAAATCCACCGGTTTCTAAAATACACTAAAATTAAAATGCTATAGATTAACGCCACAGGGAAGGTTTTTGCCTAAGAAAAGCTTTTTGACTGCATGCTAGTTAAGGACCATTTATGTTCTGTATCTTTCCCTCATTGTATGTGTCACTCTCTCTTATTGTATGGAATCTGGAACAGCGCCATCTACAAAAAGTTTTCACCGGCCTTTCCAATACCCAATACCTACTATAAACTATACTCGACGTAATTTTGACGCACAAATAGCCGGCGATTTCGATATGTTGCCGTCTAGGTAAGTACAAAGAAAGTAATCGATGGATCAAAAACAGCAATGAATTGAAAATCACAGGTGGTGAGTTGTGAGGTCAGTAGAGCGCTTTAGCGCAAATACTCGTATTTTCTTAGGGTATTACTACACCAATCGATCGACCGCCGATCGGTGGTAGAATGGATTGGTCGACGTCGACAGTTTCTACTACCAACAAACTGTCCATCGACGTCGACCAATCCATTCTACCATCGGTCCATGGCATCGATCGACGCTTGATCGATTGGTGTGGTAACACCCTTAACGACATGCAACATTGATTTTAAAGTTCCACTGTCTACAATATCATTCTGTATTAGCCAGCCAGGTACCTTAACGTAAGGGTAGGAGACTCATTACATCTCACAAAAAAAGCTAATCTTCCCGGATCTTCACACCGGCCCGAAAGGGTTGTTTATATTGCTATTGATATGTTTGCATAGAGATTACAAGAATTAGTAAGTAGCATATTATCCAATACTATTCAAAATTTTATTTGTAAAATTTTTGTCGTAAGGTTCACAAGGTTTCGATTCGTTTCACATTGCAATTTTTTTTTTTTAAGTTATGTTATAATGGCCGCGATTCGAAAAATAAACACAGCTCCAACCCAACTCAACTCAACGCTATAACAACATTGAAATTTGCTATTCGAACAGATTTTCATTCAACGTTGGTCTCACATTGGTCTCACATTGGTCACACATTGGTCACACATTGGTCTCACATTGGTCCCAGTTTGTATAGACATAAAATTTAAAAGTTCTCAATAGGTAGCTACTCTACATTTTTACACAATTCAGCACATTTTCAAATAAGAACAATACATGGTGATCATCGAATAGCTGCCAAATTATTTACCGGAATATTCGTAGAACTCTATTCCCGTCGGGTTTCCTGGATTTCAGATAGTTGAGGAATTGGCCTTTACCTTATGAAGAAACAGGAAGGCCAAATTAGCTTCGGCCTGTCTACGTAAAAAAAACGTCACGCTGTCACTGTTATATCAGCTGCAGTATAACAAAACTAATTTATGAATTATATTTTTTTTTTCATATATTTATTTCCGCAAGAATTACTTACAGCTAAACCTTAAGTGGGTACCTCTGCATTTTTGTAGCCTAACAGTCTATTGTACTATTATTATAGTAATCATGTCTAACAATACTACAATAACCAATAGTTATAGTTATATTATCTAGCTTTGTTGTAAATAAATTCTTTAGCGACTAACATAAATCTGGCAATCTATAAATGTGCCATCCTGCGAGACAGGCATAGCGTAGTGCGAGTGACACATGCAATATATTTATTCATGTATTAACATACAGCAGTGTTTGAGATATAATTTGTTGGTTTACCTTAGAAATAGAAATATCTTTATTCGTGACATTACAGACAGAACAAATAAATTAAGTTAATTATAGATTAAAAAAAGGGTCACGAAATGATCTCTTCTCAGCATGTTGCTAGCTTTAGCCAGCGCTGATCTTCCGAAAAGACCAGCCGGTGAAAAATTAACGTCAGGTAACAAACATATTTAGCGAGTACAATCTATGATAACAAAAAGGCAATAAAAAACCTCAGTAATAAACTTCAAGAGAATAGAAATTGAAAGCTTAATAAAAGAAAAATAATAGTAACTTATAACTACAACGCAACAATCTAGTACCACGTATCTGACCGGACATGCCGGGGCCTAACATTATAACTCTTAGCCACTAGCGCCAGCGTCAACGCCGTCAACGGCAGTCACGTGAAACATAGCACAAAACAATACACTCTAACCTAAAATTCGTGGCTTACATACCACACAGAAGACTATAACTGAAAGAATACAATACACAACGTAGCAACAGAAGAAAGCGGGCAAAAAAGACAATTGTTAACAAGGAAAATACACACAGCAACGCAAAAGGAATATAACCTAGCGGTACGGTATTACAAACAACTAGTATCAACTCTACAAGTTTCCTCGTTGAGTTGGTGACAAAGCATAAACTTTTTGATGTTCAATTAAAAGTAATGACTACTTTTTAGGTCCCTTAATGGCGGTGGAATATTGTTCCAGCATTTTGAAGCTGCATATCGAAAGCTCCCTCGGAAAGCGGCCGACGCATGACGAGGCGTCAGCAAGTACAACCTACACTCCCGGCGTTCACGTAACCTGATGCCAGCTAGCTTTTCGAATAGATAAGCAGGACTCTTATACTGAAGCACTCCGAAGCTTGATCATGTTTTATTTTATAAGTCTCCCTGCATCAATATACATTGAACTATTTTTTGAGTTAGTTGGCAATAGAACATCGGGTCGCCCCCGAAACAATATGGCCCATGGAGGCGATCAGTTGAGAAGGAGGTTGGCTCAACTGGCGTCAGAGCTGGAAGTAGCTGATCAAGATCGTGACAGGTGGAAACCTCTTTCTGCCCTATGCCCCTGATGGTATATCCTGGATTGCAGGAAGAAATCAATCAACTCATCATGCAAAACAATTTGCCTATGAAGCAGGAGGTCCCGGGGCCGAATCCTCGTCAGGGCCTTTTATTTCGGTGTTTATCACGGGTATTTGTTCCCGAGTTATGGATGTTTTCTATGTATTTAAGTATTTATATATATGTATATATCTAATATATATATCGTCGCCTAGTTACCATAACTCAAGCCTAATTGAGCTTACTGTGGGACTAGGTTGATTTGTGTAAGATTGTCTAATAATATTATTATAAAATAAAATAACATAGATTATTTTAATATAATTAAGAATCTATTCTACGTTATTATTGTATCTAGTACTAGTTACCATTCGTATTTCTTAGGGTTTTTTTAATGACTTGTTGACTCCGTTTTAATTTATTGGTTGGTGGTTAATGTTAAAATTAATCAGTATAATTTTATTGTGACTGATTTAAAGTCGAGGTAAATACGTTAGCAATCAAAATGTTAAAATTATGTTATCTTAATAGATATAAACATAACTTCAACATTTTGATTGCATTTTTTTTGCAGTAATCTGCAGTTTGGCTGGCTACCTCGTTTTTAGGATTAGATAAATGGTTCGTTTGTTTGTTGGCATGCATTTTCCATAAAAACAAGTATAAAACTGCAGGCATTTTATTATTTTAAGCTTATTTTTAAAATTAGAAACAAGTGAACTTTTTTTAAATATTTTTTTTGTGATGGCGGAAACGCGCCTAGCGTCAGCGTCGGCTAATACTAAACAATTACGTGGTTACATAACGTGGTACATATTAGTAGTTTACTTGCTACATAATGCCTAATACAAGGTGTTTTGTGTGTGCTGGTGATCTTTTTTAATTGGTATTGTAACTATCGGTTTCTAATTATTTTTTCGCGTCTAAAAAACGTTTCTCCTACTTTTCCTTAGTCGCAATACGATAGCAATTATGCCCTTAAACGTATCACCAGTATTTTTGTTATTCATTGTATAAATAAAATCTAATCTTAAATAAATGTACTTAGTTGGTTCATAAGTTCTGTCACTAGGGTTTTGAGTGGTAAAATAGGAACTGCTAGAGGTTGCTTACTATTTCAATGTATGGTTAAAAAGCCTATTTAACACTGATTAATTTACGATATTATTTAAGGCAAATAGTTGTGGCAGTTTTACACAATTCCCTGTAACATTCGAAAAATCGCAATAAAAAACCACGTACAAAAACACGCGCCCTGTTCGAGTTGATTTTGACCATAATTATTTTTATTCAATTTTAAGAGGCTTCAGTCTTGCATACTGAATTAGCTTGATCTTTTACCTTCATTTTAATATATAATTAACATGGGTCTGACTGACAAGAATGCTAGTAACATACACAATTTTGGAAGACTACCTTGATGTATGGCATCAAAATCATCGTTTTGCTCAAAACTGAAAAATACGTTGAGGTTCAGGACAAGAATAGCTGAAGCACAGACTTGTAAGTCAACTAAATATTGGTTTTGAAATATGCCTTAATCATCTACTTTCATAAAAATAACAATTTGTAACTCTGGACAACTATAACAATGATCTTAACCAACTTTTGTGAAGTACAATTTTCATAAATCATCGGCGTGTTTGGGTCTTAAAGTTTACAAGGATCTATAAAATACGTGATCTTGATTATAAGTTAATATTTATATTTATCGTATGGCTACATGTCACTGGATATAGATAGGTATTTCTTCCCTGGGGTAGTAGTAGTATAAGTTAATCATATTATATTTTAATCTGTATGAAATAAGCTTTCTAATCAGGTCTACATTTTTAAAATAAAAGCTTTGTATTATATTTTATCACTTAAAACCCTTGTCACAGAACTTAGGGACCGACTAGGTATACTAAAGAACCAATCCCCCGCGGCATGGTACCGTAGATACTGGCAGCATTCCCTTTCTGTATGGCAATACAATATGTTATTGGGCTAGGAAACGACATAGTGCCTAATTATGTACAGTTACACACATTACCATATCTACACATATTCGTCAACGTGTTGAGATTCATTAGAATGACCGCCATTGCTCCTCCATGGCCAAATATATTTCAAATCATGATATTCATGACCAACTAGATTGTCATAAGTACCAATACTTTAATTTACATTCAAATTTCGAGAATTTTCTGGAATCCCAGTCAAGTTTCTAGAATCGCCGATTCCGAAAGGAATCGGTATACCAGAAGACGTTCAAAATTTTAATGTAATTAAAGTATCGGTCATTGATATTGTAAAGTAAATTTTACGATCCACCACAGAGGGGCATTTTTAATTTAACTTGTAATTTAAAGCACGACTTCAGTCGTATTTCAGTAACGTCTAACCGTCACATTCCTGACGAAATATATGGGATTAGACATTAACCGCGTCAGTTTTGTGACGATTGCTAACCGGCCGTTAATGGTACACAGTTTTTTTTAACAATTTGACATATAGATAAAATCCTAATGGACACCAGGGAAGGGAGGCCCTGATAGTGCCGGACTTTTACCGGCTAAAAACTCGATATGCCAGTACATCGTTTCCTCTAACGGGAGTCAGAGTCTTTTTTATTACATTTTTACAAATCATTTTTTTACAATATTTTGCTTAACTTATTACAATGGGACTTAAATTTACTTAAAATCTAGAACACTTCATAATAGGGCTTCATATATGTGTCGGGTTGCTTTTTTTTTTACTAAATTGGTACACAGTTAAGTGAATATGCCCAGATACAGGTTTCTTATGATAGGCCGTTAGCTTATCATTTCTGAACATATAGGGAAGTTATGATACGGGTGTAGATAGAATAAGTTATATTAAGTTTCTAAGTTCTTTAATTGCCATATAAAAAATTACCTAAGCACACTTTTCCAACCCTTACCTAATCACCTCAAAGATCCAATATACCCATTACCCAACAACAAAACCCACAGACGTGATTACCTCCGCGCTGTCACCTCGCACCTGGGGTGACGTGTCACCCGCTGTCACCCACGTCACGTGCGAGGGCGGACGAAGGGTTAGGATGGGTTACATTTTAAGGGTTGAAATTAGCAAGTGTTGATATTTTTTATTGGTATAAAAGGATTTATCGCGCCCCAGGCATTTCTGACCCCGGTTGTTATGCATGCTTCGATTCTATTTAATGACCGCTTTATACTTCTTAACATGCATGGTTTTAATTGAATTAAACAGCTGGAAGCCCAAATAGAAAAATATCAGGCATTAACGCAAGTCTTAGGTAATATTTTGTAATACTCGTATACGTAACCTTTATGGATCACATTTTCTGAAAAGTTCTCTTCTATGGTCAGAACAATAATCAACGTCTCGA
Organism: Pammene aurita; assembly: GCA_947086415.1. Classification (NCBI taxonomy): domain Eukaryota; kingdom Metazoa; phylum Arthropoda; class Insecta; order Lepidoptera; family Tortricidae; genus Pammene; species Pammene aurita. The sequence continues at coordinate 3,823,320 of OX352315.1, read as the reverse complement.
GTAGGGACATAATTCTGCACTCACATTGTAAGTCCTCTAAAATGTGTCCAAAAAAGGTAGGCAATGGTCAGCATTACAACAACCGATTTTACTATGATAATCTTTTTATCTGTGGCAGTAACGTAATTTTAACATTACATGCTCAAATATTGTTAAGTTATGAGTTTCAAATTTGGAACATCGAATTTGATAGCGTAATGAAAATCCAGCCCTCCTCCCCGACCGCCATGACGGTGCAATGGCAGTCATTCTTATGATTCCCGAACACGTCATTTAGGATTTATAATATGTGTGTAGATAAAGCAGTGTATGCAACTGTACGTAATTAGGCCTTAAAACGCTCGTGTGATCTTATTACGTAACAGTTACATAAACTACTATTTATCATATGATTATCAAGTGCTGAATCAATATTGTGTAACTCATCAAGATGGGTGCAGTGTAAAAGATAGCTTTTAATTCTTAACTCTGAAATGTTTATAGCAAAGACGCAAACTCGATTAGCCTACACTAAAGTCCCATATCAGGTAAGCTCAATAAAAAAATAAAAAAATAAATAAATAAAGCATTTATTCACATTAACAGTACATGTGTAGTTTTATACAACCTCCGCCAAACCGTATAACGGTTTGTTGGCAGAAATAGGCTTCCTTTTATTATGTTACTGTTATACATAAATTGCTCATGAACTTATTTAAATTACATTTAATAATACAAACTATTTAAGTAGGTACTAACTTTAAACAATAGAAAAATAAAAATGTAAGCTCAACAAGAGAATACTAACTTAAGACTAATTGATTTTCAAATTGCTTTAACATAAGCTTTTTTAATTTTGATTTAAATACACTTTTGCTGGTGCTTTTCTTAATAGGCAAAGGTATATCGTTATAAATTTTGGGAACAAGATAAAGTCTGGTCCTCTCACCATAATAATTGACTACTCTAGGTACAATCAAGGCTTCATTAGCTAATTTTCTACGCAACAGTGGATTCGTCACAGGGACTTTAAACACACTAGACCCATATTGTTCTAACTTGTTGTTGTTTGTGTATAAGGCTTGTGTTGTGGGTAAACGACGATATACAATAGTTATGAGATAGATATACATAGAAAACATCCATAACTCAGGAACAAATCTTTGATAACATCACAAATAAAATGCCCTTGTTAGAATACGAACCCGGGACCTCCTGCTTCGTAGGCAGGGTCGCTACCGACTGGGCTAGGAGGCTGTTAATTAAGTGAACTGCATCGTTTTCCCTTGTGACGCGACGGCAAATATTAGACGCGTGACGTCACCGTGCGCACGCGTCGCCTTTGTTCGGGGGAAACTGCGGAAAATGCAATTACGACAAATGAGGACATCTTGCCTGTACGGCCATGAAACGCACGCTCGACGCTCGACCACTGTATAACCCAAGTAACACTGGAAGCATTATAACATATGAATAGTTAACTTATTTAGAACTTAAGGACCGTATAAACTCTTATATACGTTCACCGAGCAACTTGACGCATTATATGATACTTTGAGCTGTATAACGGTTGTATAATGGCATATCTAAATGCTTTTGTAAAGCTTTTAGCTTTAATGCAGCAAACCACAACGCAACTGGACGGCTTTCAGCTGTTTAAAAGCACTTAAGTGCTTTAGGTTCTACAATAGCATTATATAATGCTTTAAGCTGTATAACGGTTGTATAATGGCATATGTAAATGCTTTTTTAAAGCCTTTAGTTTTAGTGCAGCAAACCAAAATGCAACTGTACAGCTGAATGCTGTACAGTTGCGTTTTGGTTTGCTACACTAATGCTTCGGTGTGGTTTAGTGCCTTAGGTTCTATAATAGCATAAATAAATGCTTAATGCTGTTTATGAGCATGAATATTAGCCATTATAATGCCACGTAAATCCGGTATACAGCTTTCAGCTGTTTTTAGTGCTTTAGGTTCTACAATAGCATTATATAATGCTTTAAGCTGTATAACGGTTGTATAATGGCTTATGTAAATGCTTTTTTAAAGCCTTTAGTTTTAGTGAAGCGAACCAAAATGCAACTGTACAGCTGAATGCTATACAGTTGCGTTTTGGTTTGCTACACTAATGCTTCGGTGTGGTTTAGTGCCTTAGGTTCTACAATAGCATAAATAAATGCTTAATGCTATTTAAGAGCATGAATATTAGCCATTATAATGCCACATAAATTCGCTATACAGCTTTCAGCTATTTTTAATGCCTTAGGGTGTACAATAGCATTTATAAGTAGGTAATACATTCCTTATGCTGTATAATAGCAATAATATAAACTATTATAAAGCCAAGTAATTCACTATAAGGGGCTGTTCATAAATTACGTCATTTCAAATGGGGGGGGGGGTCTGGACATCGGATGATGGTAGCATGACGTAGGAGGGGGGGCGGTCATTCCGAAGATCACATCATCTCTCGCATCTTTAAAAAGTGCTTCAATGTGTAAAAAAAGGAATGAAATTCGTGTTTCTAATTGACTTTCTATAAACTTTTAATGCCAAAAAATATTATCTACTAAATAGTTTTTTATTTTAAAAGTAAGCTAAAAACGCATTTTTTTTTTAAACGACGTCACTTTATTTGGCAGGGGGACGGTTGAATGATTTTAGGAGGAGGGGGGTAAAAAATCATCAAAAATTGATGACGTAATTTATGAACAGCCCCTATACAGCTTTTAGCTGTTTTAGTGCTTTTGGGTCTACAATAGCAATTTTAAGTAGTATATAATGCTTAATGTTGTTTAATAGCATAATTATTCACGTGTAATGCTGTAGGCATTAATAAACTTTTTTAAGGGTCACTGAGCTGCTATTGTACTAAGAGCTAGCCACGTCAGATATGACACAATAATGAGAGCAACAAAACCCGTCTGGTTAGATTGCTATACTATTCTTATTGCTAGATCCTGGCATCTGGCAGCTTTTAATAGGTGGAGGTCACAGTGACAGACTAGCAAAATGTTTTAATTGGAAAATAGTAATACCAAACTAGGTAAAAACTGCCGAAGTTGTCTCAGTTATAAAGGACAGGGCCTATATTTTAAGGGGCTCCCTGCGCCAACGACCTTAGATCTGATTCCCTTAGTTTTCTAATGATTTATATATCTTATCATATTATCAGTAACGGCTTTAAATAATATAGTATCCTATATTTACTTCAATATTCATTGTCTTCGAGATATTCGACATCAAAGTCGAACCGGTTTAGGCTAAAAAAGTGGTTTTATGGTCATAAATTTTGTGTTAATTAGTTAAAAATTAAAATCTCTCTACAGTTTTTAGAGACATCAAAGAGGAACCCTAATATGTAGATTACTTATATGTAAGATTATTTACACCATTCGAATATCGATAAAAGTGTTTTTTTAGACCATATTTTAAAAATATCATAAAAAAATAACGGGTCATTTATTTCAAGATCCGGCTCTACAGAATGGAGATAAAAGATTCAAGAACCGATAGTCGTTTGCTTTATAATTCTATCTGTAGTGAATATGTTGGAATATTGACTCAAAACTGGTCAAAAAACGATAAAAAACGTGAGACCAAAAAATATTGTGTATTATTACGGAAACAAAAATAGTAGGCGACAAACTATGAAATATATTAATATATCGTTTGGCGCTACTTTCCCCCAATATAAACTTTTGTATAATTTCTCTTAATATTATACAATATTTATAATATTAAGAGAAATTATTGTATTTGTATAGTTTCTCATAATATTGCATCAAACCCAGATATCTAGGATTTGTTTTCATGAAATGGTTTGCATTCTTTGACCTCCACCACTTTAAAGCTGCCAGATGTCCAGATCTAGAAATAAGCATAGTATACCAAACTGACTAGAGGGGTTTGGTTGCTCTCATTATTGTGTCATATCTGACGTGGCTAGCTCTCCGTCTATATAGACCAACGCCATTTTGTAAATAATTTATAACCTAAAAATAAAATCATGCGGACCTATTTATACAAGGAAAATACCTATATAATAATGAAATAACTTAATTTAAGACTGCTCAACCAACACTATTATGTTAATAATGCAAAACTCGTTATATACGAGGATTACACAATTGTTTTGTTTATTTGACGCATATCTTTTTATAATATTTTGTAGCAAAACCACAATAAATCAAAGGCGCGTGAAAATTTTCAATGAAACTTATATACACATTTACAGTAAACTACATTGCGCAGTAATATTTGAAGGATATAATAACGTAAAAGAGTCAAAAACTTTTATAAATTTTGTTACGATGAAAACAAATATGACGTGTCACTCATTCAGTTTTTTGTACCGTCTTCGTCCATTTTATATTGCGAGACAAAGTAGTTAAATCACAACGTTCATTGTATTATAACATTTGTTCCGTCGGTATTAGAGACGTTTTTGCATTGACGTAAGGTTTATTTTACTACACCTTATGCTAGTATAATGCTTTTGTATTGCGATTGGCAACTTAATCGAGCGTACTAATGCTTCTTTACTGCGATTAGCAGCTTTTTTGGCCGTATTAATGCTCCTTTAATGCGGTTGGCAACTTAATAGAGCGTACTAATGCTTCTTTAATGCGATAGGCACTTTCCATGACGATAATGCTAATAGCGCAGACATAATCCGCCTGTAATGCTATTAAATGACATGTATGGGATCTCAAGCTGGGTAATTTGTGCCCATTTAAGACCTATATCAGCACTATAAACGTTTACAATGCTACTATAAAACGAACTCAAAATGCTAAAAGCATACAGATACGCTGTAAGACGGCCGTTATACGGCTTTGATGTGTTACTTGGGAATGGTTTGATGGTTGGCAGAAACTAACCGCCATAAATTTAACTACCTTGATTTAAAAAGTAGGTGCTCGCATAGACTTGGAAATGTATTTATGTATATATATATATCTGTAAGTACATTATTTTGATTTATCTCAGTAGGGTTAAAGCAGGAAACTTTGTATGCATTTATAAAAATAGTAAGAAAAAAAAATTAAGAGGCAACCGGTCGCCTAGAATTTTATGAAGAAATCTTAATTGGAAGATTTGTGTTAATTTATAAAAAACCGGCCAAGTGCGAGTCGGACTCGCGCACCGAGGGTTCCGTACAAACCTGTAGGTTTGATATGAATTTCAATTTAATACTTCTACGCGTTCACGAGGAAAGGGGTAGTAATTTAAAATTATGAAAAATATTTTTATTATATGATGTAACTAAAAATTTACGGTTTTCGCAATTTTTCCTTTTTCTGTGCTATAAGACGTTGCTTTGTACCAAATTTCAAGATTCTGAGTTCACGGGAAGTACCCTGTAGGTTTTGATTCCCTTACGAATTTCAAAATTTGCGGCATAAACGGCTGTATATTTTGATTGCATTGGCTTACAAGTTTGATTTTTTCACAGCTCCAACAGACAGTAGACTTGAGTTTTTGATATCAATTTCAGCTTGATACCTCCACAGGTTCCTGAGAAAAGGGTCTTGACGGACAGACAGACGGACGCACGGACAGGTTCAGTTTTTTCCTTTTGAGGTACGGAACCCTAAAAATATGAAAGACTGCAAAAGTAGAGGTGGAAACAGCTACTGGATGACCTGTTTCCAATTCAATTTTTTAGGGTTCCGTAGTCAACTAGGAACCCTTATAGTTTCGCTATGGCCGTTTCGTACTGTTATAAACTGCGTGCATACAAAGTCTCATGCCTTCTTCCGGGTGGGACCGAATTTTAAGACTTCGAGCCGTAGGTATTAAACGTCAAATACCTAACTTAGGATATCAGTTACTTTAAAATATTTCTCCCTTAATAATAACGATTGCATAAAAGCAAAATTTTCAAAAAAAGTGATAGTAATAGCACAAAAACTAAACCCACACTCACAGCGAAAGTGTCGTAAGTCCTCTTTTATTCAATTCCAAGTTTGCAAAAAACGGGTTTCCGACGGAAGTGTCAAACGTAGTAAACTCGCCGATGCGTTGTCATTCATAGGCCATAGATTTAAGATGCATAGCGGCAATGGAGCGGCAACTCTTTGTTGAGTGAAGTATAATATTGACTGCATTATAATACGGTTTGCGTAGAATTCGCGCAATCGTAATACCGGAAGCTTTTATAAAGGGTTTATTATTTGCAAGCACTAATGTGGGCTGGAATTCCATTTATTTGATGAAGTGGTGAGTGGTTAATGCGTAAAACTATATTGTATAACACATTTCTGTGTGAAACGGACCAACACATTGTAAAAGGATAGTTCTATAATATAAACTTATCGAAAAAGTGTCCGGGACTGTAGAGCTGGATTTTTACTCTGCAAATTTAGCGAAAATTAAATGTAGCAGGGACATGACTGCTATCATTTATACTCTTATAGAACAGCTATTAGATTAAGCAAATTAGGCCCGAATGAAAAATGCATTTTTTTCGAGATACGGGCAAAGTGACTACTTTAAGCTTTATTATAAGGGTATATCCCAAAAACTATGGCATTTTCCTTGCGCCAAATTGGGGTTAACCTGATAGCCCATCAGCTGTTCTACCAGTCCCTTAAATATTGATGCTGGTTTTAGGAGCACCCGGGGTTTTTTTACATACGTCAATCTAGCTTTACAGTAAGCTAGGCTTTTTAATTACCCAGACTACATACTAAACTATATTGTCTATTATTATTTTTGCACGCATGTTAATAGTTGTCGTAAGGTATTTATTTACGGGAAATATTACAATACAATTTTATGAGAATCAAATGCTGCTTAAGATACTCTTAAAGATAGCCGAAAGGTCCCTTTTAATAAACCATTCGGGTACAAATTCTATAAATATCAACCACCTAAGCACTTACATTTTTTTCCGTACCCAACAGCTTTCCATCAATACCCATTTTTTCCAAAGAATTCATCATAATTATTGTCAATCAATAAAATCATAACCGTAAACGCAATTCAAATGGTTTGTCAACGATGATAATTTCCTCTCCACGTCACGATAATGCCGTCAGCTGACAAACCCAAAACCACTTACGCGCAATAAACAGTTCTGATCCCAATAATGGCCGTCAAATTACCAGCGCCCCCATCTTACAAACAATCGAACCGAAACCAAGTATAACTGAACCGCATTCGTTTTGAAAACGCTACCCGCGCGGGCTTCTTTAAAACTGGCTGAAAATAATGACCTCTGTTGACAACATAGGATTATAGGATTGAGAGCGAGATGGCAAGCTAGAAGGAATAAGTACGAGAGGGATGGAGTTCTAATGAGAGGCGTCTTGGCTTGACAGATGTCACGCCGTTGTTATTCAAATTTTTGGGTTGTGAGCGTTTTGCTTTTGGCGTTAGGAAAGCGAACAATTAGTTTATTTTATTTGGTAAGGAATGGTGGTGACGTGTAAGTAATTTGTTAAGGATTTGTGGTTATGGAATATTATTTTTGCAGTATGTTTCAGAACAGTATTAAGTAGTCTTACTTTGCTCTTTTTAGTACCTAACTAAAGATCTCTTTGGGTCGAAGTGTATCCATATGGCTTCCCCCCCTCCCCGAACCTATCTAAATGAGTATAAATGCGCAAAATAACGCCCTGATGGCGCTGAAATCGTAAAAAAAAAAACCGACCAAGTGCGAGTTGGACTCGCGCACCGAGGGTTCCGTACAAACCTTTACAACTTAAAGGTATTATAGACCTGAGTATTTGATATGAATTTCAATGTTATACCTCTACGCGTTCACGAGGAAAAAGGTAGTGAGTTTAAAATTAAAAAAAAAAAATTTTTGTATGATTTTACTACAAATGTCTACTTTTCTTAATTTTTCCTTTGTCTGTGCTACATGAAGTTTCTTCGTGCCAAGTTTCAAGTTTCTGAGTTTACGGGAAGTACTTTTTAGGTTTTGAGTTTCTTGCGAGTACTCAGTTTCAAAATATGCGACTTAAATTACTATTTCTTTTGATTGCGTTGATATAAAAGTTTGGTTTTGCTACATCTGAAAGGTCCTATAGCACTGAGTATTTGACATGAATTTCAATTTAATACATCCACGCGTTTACGAGGAAAAAGGTAGTAGGTATAAAATTTTAAAAAATAAGTTTTTGTATGATTTTACTAAAAATGTCTACTTTTTGTAATTTTTCCATTGTCTATGCTATATGACGTTGCTTCGTGGCAAATTTCAAGGTTCTGAGTTCACGGGAAGTACCCCGTAGGTTTTGCGAGTGCCGAAACTCTAAAATTTGCAGCATAAACGTCTGTATCTTTTGATTGCGTTAGCTTTTGAGTTTGATTTTTTTACAGCTCCAAGGGACAATAGGCCTGAGTATTTGATATAAATTTCAGCTTGATACCTCCACGCGTTCCTGAGAAAAATGGTCTTGACAGACAGACAGACAGACAGACAGACAGACAGACAGACAGACAGACGGACAACAAAGTGATCCTATAAGGGTTCCGTTTTTTCCTTTCGAGGTACGGAACCCTAAAAACATAAAAATAAAGACTAAACTTGTATAAGATTCCAAAGACATTTAGAAGTTAGAACCAACTACAATCTGTAGGACATACCTATCTCGTAGCACTACGCTGTAGTTCGTAGACATCTACGATACATGTATACATACTCGTATACAGAATGAATTGATTTATGTTCACTGGGTCGAGATCAAGATTATCAAGAACTACTTTTTCTGAGTCTGATCAATATAAACATATAGCAAATGTATTTGATAAAAACATAATCGAACAAGCGGAGCGTAAGCTAAGCAAGTTCTTACAAACAACTTCTGGCTAGTGGGACGTCTCGGCATTTCGATGGCTTTTTGATTTTGAGAGTTTGCTCCGCGATAACTTTAGTAACGCTTTTCTGATCTTCATAAAATTTGTTGGGGTTGTAGCAGAGATACAATAATTTGAGAGTTCGTATATGAGCAGTATCGACCAAGGGGTCATGGAGCTAGAAGGCGCGAAAAAAATCATCAAAGGGTCTTGTTATATTGGTTATATCGTTTGCAAGGAAATCGCGAGTCCTGAGTTCGAGGTGGACTACTAGTTAATTTAATTATTCTTATTTTAATTTTAAACTAAGTAATTCATGCTCGTATGACTTTTGACATACGCTCAGTGGGTTGTGACAAGATTCGTTATTATGGCCCGGGTAACATAGGCTTCATTTTAACCGACTTCAACATGTTCTTTTCTGTAGTCGGGTTATGATAGTTTTTTTTACTTTTTACTTGTTTTACTTATCAGAAACTTTTTGAGGTACGAAATCCCACAAATACACTTCACGGCGATGTTGCGATTTATACCTAGTTTTGATTAAAATAACGGTCGTTTTTGCCCATATAGTACCTATCTTAATTTTTTTTCAGCCGTGTCAGGGAAAAACTAAACGAAATACTTGTTTCCATTATGTATTTGTGATATGCTTTCAGTAAATAACAGGCAAAATGGCAAGTTTTAAAATCGTTTTCCCAGAAATACACGCAGCTTCGCGTCAATAACTGGCAAGAAGTTGCGCAGGATTGGGACAGGTGTCGTGCTCTCATTTCGGAGGCCAAGATTATCTTTGGATCAGAGATGTTACAGAGCTTCGGTTCCGGTTCCGTTAAGTCGGAACTTCCGATTGGTTTTAAACATCTGCTTCGGTTCCGATTCTGTTAATTTGAAAACAGAAGTTATATCGGATGTCATAGCAACGCAGCGGGGGGAATAAACGGCGTACATCAAAAACAAACAGGTTTATACCTGTCAATAGACTCAGCGTAGACCTACCCCTAACATCTCGTCCAACTATCACTTCGGGCTCCGATTCTGGTTCCGCTTCCGTTTTCGGTTCCGATTCCGTTTCTGGTTCCGATTACTAAATTTAAAACATCTTATTCCGCTTTCGGTTCCGATAAAACCACATCTGTTACATCCCTGCTTTGGATCGTTGAGCCAAAATAGTTAGTTAGAAATCGCACGAGGACCGCACGATTATTATTATAAATTATAATTATAGCCATTTATTCCTTAATAAATTTAACATGCATACAAATTATATAAGTACAATAATGTTTAGATAAAATTAGTATAAAACAAAACATTTCAAATTTAAATTATTTTGATATTTATATTAATATTAATTGTATATTCTTTTTCTTTATTAAGGACCTCTCTACGAGTATAGGCCTCCTACTGTATTAATACATAGTTCTAGTTAGATTTATCTAATCTTTAAAAAAACTATGTATTACAAAATAGTTTTTTTTAAGATTAGATAAATTCTATCTAGATTGAGTCCCGGGGATAATACTAGGATAGTTTTCATTACAAAAATCATCTCGTTTAGGGGTGAAAAGGCGCGGAGAGAAAGTTAATCCCATATAACTATTAATTAAAATAATTCTCACCTCAAAAGGAGGGTGGTCAAATTGGCCTATATGACTAATAAGGTCAAGCGATATGTCACTGGATAGCTTATTCTAAGTTCTAAAACTTTTACTATGACAGGTAGCCCCAAATCTTTGTGTAAAAAAAGTTAACGAGGCATAAAAGTAGTTTGAAATTAAACGTAACAAGTTAGTTTTTTGATACTTACTTCTTGTATAGCTCTACAGATTATGAAGGTTTTATAACTGTCGATGATTATGTGTCATGTTTTTGTTTTTTATGGGTTTTTATGTTTTTTTGTGTCATTCTGGGTCATTTATCACACAGCGATTCGAGATTTTCCGCCATACAAAAGTTGTAGAATATGAAAAAACCTTTCCAATGATATATAATAATAATAATAATAAATTCTTTATTGCAGGCCAATTTGCCCATAGTTTGTTAATTACAAACTTACATTACTAGTGTCTATTAACCTAAATAAATATTATATCTACCTCTTACACTATTTGGGATCTTGATAAACTGGGGTATGGAACGAAGCCCAGTGGCTGATAAACGGACAGTCCCATCTGTCCGCTATGTCGGTCAGCAAGCTGTTGGAGCTCGCCCGCAGGCGGTTTACTTGAGAGGCGATTCTTTTTCTCATTATGGCATGGTAGTCGTCCATTCGTGCTTCCGCAAACATGCCTGACGCACTACAAAAGCGTGGCAGCCCCAACAGCATCCTGAAACCGTTATTGAATTGGACACGCAGAGCTATATGGCTTGTCATTATTAGTTTATAGGTGCCCATCCTCCTTTGACCAGAGAATGCCTAGGCTAAGATCTATTACAAAGCATAGATAGTAGATAACGTATTTATCACGTCTCTGACAAAGCTGCAGCTATCTACCATCTCATTCATGACGTTATCATTGTATCTGCAAGTGCGTACCGTAACCCTAACGTGTCAATTAGTTAAGTGACACCTCTTCACTCGAATCCAATCGAAAACGCACCTTAACTTTAAATATATAAAGTTCAAATTTCTTTGACAGCTAACGGTGATTGTTGCAAGTTTCGTTCAAAATAAAATCAATCTTATAACAGTTTGAAAGAGTTCTTTTCAGTTCGCTAGCGACTTGTGAAGAGTCGCGTCAATGAATAATTTTATAAGAGACCTAATCATCTGATTTTGTACTTTATGTGTGTTTTCTTAAGGTGTAGATTGCGTTAGCTATTGTTTGTCAAGTAGTGGGGCCTGCCTAATCTGCGAATTATCTAAAGAGAGGATTATGGGACCTTATCTGGCCGAGTACAGTCAGCAGCAGAAGTGACAGCCGGTGAAGTGTTCAATATTATCTTGTCACAACTTTAAGATAAGAATAAGATTTTTTTTTGCGTAAAAAGATTACAGATTAATAACTAGTATTCCGCCTCGAACTGAGAATTCGCGATGTTCTTGCAAACGAATTGACCAATATAACAAGACCCTAATGATGATTTTTTTAGAGCCATCTAGCTCCATAACTCTTGATCGATCATGCTCATGAACGAACTCTCGAATTGTATTGAGCTCTACTACAACCCCAACAAATTTCATATAGATCAGAAAAACGTTACTAAAGTTATCGCGCGACAACTATTCAAAATCAAAAAGCCATCGAAATGCACAGACGTATAGGTAGCCAGCTGACATTTTTGTAATATCCGAAGTTGTCTGTAAGAACTTCACTTCGCTTACGCTCCGCTCGTTCGACGGATAAAGTAATAAATCTAATAATAATAACAAACGGATTTACGACTGTTTTTTATTTATTATTATAAAAGAGCTGGTAGTGATACGACGTTCGACGATCAATCCGGGTTCAAATCCCGGCTCGTAGTTTTTCGGCACATATGTACGAAATATTTACCAGTCTCTTTTTGGTGAAGGAAAACATCGTGAGTAAACCGGACCTAATCTCAATAAGGCCAAGTTTCCCCTCTGGGTTGGAAAGTCAGATGACAGTCACTTTCGTAAAATTTGGATTGGGATTAGGTTTCCAAACGGATCTAAGGCTCAATTGAGCCTTGGCAAAAGCCGGGACAAACGCTATGAGAATGATGATGTTTTTGTTATTTATTATTATCAGTTTAATGACACATATAGTAAAGAATGGCGAGAGTGGGTGTTGGACAGGAAAACATGGCGGGAAAGAGGGGAGGGGAGGCCTTTACCCAGCAGTGGGACACTCTACCAGGCTAATAAAAAAAATATCTACATCAAATAAGATTATGCCTCTCAGCATACTTATATCGTTATATTCTTTATGCCATGATCTTTATTTTCAAGGCACGAACACTTAAAACATAATAAGTTAAGTTCAAACCTAAACTGAACAAGGTCTATTTCTAATTTTTTTAACACCTCACTGTTACTTTTATCACACTATCACACATGTTACTTTTGGTGCTGATTGTACATCCGAGTGTAGGCGAGTAAAACGGAACCTTAAGGGTACGAAATACGACGCATAATGGCTCGGCTCGATCAAAATAATAGGATAGATTGACAGGATAGCGCGACCTCTGAGGTAGTAATTAGGATATTAACTGATAAGAGATTAGAGGAACTGAGAGCCCTCGGTTCTTTGAAATCGTTCACCCTGTAATACAAAATCTGGCGGATGGTCTTATACTTTTAAAATATGTTGGTTAAAAAGATTTATATTTTGATAGTCAAACTCAAAGTGTGTCAGTCGTGAGTCCAGGGAAAAAGGTTCCTTTTTTGTTGCTATATTGAAACTACACAATATACGTTATCTATTAGTGAAAGAATAGTGTCCTTGTAAATCGACAAAGTGGGTCCTTTCACTAAATTCGTCCAGAAATATTGTAGTAAAGCTGAAATAATAGGTAAATTAGTACACATTCCGTAAATGTTTGGCGAATCAAATATAATTTCATTCACAGTATTCGTACTCTAAATTATTAAATCCGGTTCGAAGGACCAACTGTAAAACTACCCTCAAATGCGGTTTTAACCGCAATCACTTTAATCACGCAAATATTGACAACCCACTTCATTCATTTGATATTTGATAAATAAACCCTCTACCAAAAAAAATGAAGTCAGTATTAAATATAATAGTTTGAAATTCTACCCGCGCAAGAACCGAAGTACATTTGAAGTCTAGTTTGGTTTTGAAATCTATTGCCAGAGCATAAGATTGACAATTCACGCGTGAATAATTCGAAAACGAAGACAAAACCTGCCATTACAAATTGAATCTTATAGCATAGACTTTAGGGTCTGTATTTGAACGACTGTAAAGTACAATAAGAGTAGAGGACTCCTTCAGTGCACAATGGTGCAACGGTAGTATTGTTGGTGCAACAGCGCCACCTGGCGGGGGCAATGTAGAAACAATACGGCAGCCGTTAATATTACAATATTGTTTGATTGGTTTAGTAAACAAAATAGCCAAGTCTTAATAAAACAATAGTTTTTTTTTATTGTTACGGAACACGGAAATTGTTCGTTCTAGAGGTCAAATGTCAACGTACCTAAAAAATGTATACCACGACGGTGGCAAACTAGCATACATGCCGCCTGAAGTACCTACCGTAACCTGTGGATGCCTGCAACTCTATTGACACTTGCGCGTTGCCGACCCTTTAATAGAAAGGAGGGTACACTGTGTCAACTGCTAAAGGTACAGTCGCCATCAGATATATCGGAGCGGCCAAGGTGGTCACAAATATCTGAACAACGCTTCTATTGTCAAGGCGATAAAGTGCATGTTCAGATATTTTTGAGTATCCTGGCCGCTCCGATATATTTGATGGCGACTGTACAAGAACGTCCCCAGTCGTCAACACATGGCATCCTCTTTGAGCTCTCTGGTAATAACTCATCGACAGGAACACCAACTATGAGTAGGATCTAGCTAGTGCTATTTGGCTGTAGTTTTATGTAAGGTGGAGGTACTTCCCCAGTCGGGCACTGGTCCAGATTCAGAGCTCAGAACCGGATTTCGAAAGAAATTATTATATGACTTTTCGATTAAATATGAAATAGTAAACGAAAGAACGAGAATAACGAAACACCGGTATTTTAGTATGGAGCAAATACCGATTTCCGAGCCCTGTCCGATTTGAGCGAGACAGCATTTGCTGAACTATGCCCTACCATCACTTAGCGAGATGATATTCGCAATGGAGGGGCCATTTTGGACGTATTTTATTTATTTATCGTATGGCTACATGACACTGGATATAGATAGGCATTTCTTCCCTGGGGTAGTAGTAGTGAGAAAGCAGATGATAAAGAAAATCCAGTAAGTGCTGCGAGGTCCAGATGGGACAGTGCAGCTGCCAAGTTTGTTAGTCTTCTTTTAGCACCACCCAGCACCCAGGGATCACGTGTAGGGTTGTCAAAGGTGTTTCCTACGGACGCAGAGTAACATTAATGCCAGATTTTGGACGTAGTTTAAGGACATACCTAAGTCCAAACCCGAATCCATGTCGGGGTTTATGCTGGCTATTGTCATAAAGTTAATGTGGTCTGACTATATAACTACCTATGGATGAACGGTAGGCCTTTCAACATCTAAGCAATTAAAAAATCCCGCACTTAAAACACAGCAAATAATAATTTTAATTTGCAGTCACATCTCAATCGTTTCGAGGACACTCGCGCACAAAGCAGTGGAGGGTTAACGTGAGCGCGGCGAATATGCTCGAGATTGGGCATTGTGAGGGTTGAGCGTATGGAGCGGGTTACGAGTGTGGTTGTTTTTATTTGTGCTTTTGTTTTTTATTGAATTGTTATTTGTTTTGTGAGGTTAATAAATCCAATTCTTAAATAGTTGGCGAAATATTGTACCTACCAATATCTCTAACAATACAGCTCGTAACAGAGTTGGCATGGTCGAACTATACTTCATTTATTTGGAATTAAAATAAAAACTGCTTGTATCATGGAAGTAAATATTTTGTATGTTTGTAAAAATTTTAATGTTAGAAATGTGTGGTTTAATTCAATCGTTGCCTACGCTGAATTTGATTTAAAACTTAAGCAAAATTGTATAACTAGCAACTGTACCTAACTATACTATTTACCTAAATATTTATACCCCTAAATATTTTTTTTAAGTCTGATAAAATCTACACCTTTTTTTCAGCAGGCAGAAAATACAAATTAATGATAATAAGCAACAGCCTAATACTCGTAAGCAACTACCTGCTGAAACTTCGCTGTAAAAAACTGAAAGCAATCCAATATAAGTACAGTTTAGTGTTCATAGCAGAGCTTGAAATTGAAAAAAATGTGCGCATGAAAAAAAAGATGAGAACCCCTAGCAGCCTTAACCAGAGAGTACTAACATATTGCACGGGACCCCAGATTTAGACGTGGAGGTCTAAAAATTTTACGGACCTCCAAAACCAAAAATGTTCATCCTGGGGCACTCTATCCATGGCCAAAAAATCACAACTTTTTCTTGATCGCACAATTTTTTTCACTTTTGTGTACCGAGTGAAAACCTTACTATCCTGAAGTTTTATTACAACTTTACTGAAAATATCAAATCAGTTCCCCATTGCGGTTACCAAATAGAAGAAGTCAACTTCAATCGGTTCTGCACTTAAACTAGAAAGTAAAAACCGGCCAAGAGCGTGTCGGGCCACGCTCACTGTAGGGTTCCGTAGTTTTCCGTCCGTCACAGTAAGTGTCCCCACTTAAGAGTTAATAACACCGCCATGTAGGATATGATATGAGAGTTCCACGTACAGCGACATCTATCGGCAAATTACGTAAACTATTGCGCGCGAGCATAAAGTATGGAAGATGATTTTTATGGGATAATTCTTTAATGCGTGAACCGATTTTCACCGTTTTTACTTTATTTGAAAGCACGTCATTTCATTGTAATTTTGTAGAAATTACAGGTACAATAAACACCTGCTTATACGGTTAAATTACAAACTTAGTTCAGAAATTATTTTGTATTTTTTTTTTTCAAAAACTATTCATCCTATCAAGTTCAAAATAATTTTCCTAGAAAGTTTTTATAAAGTTCTACTTTTGAGATTTTTTTCATATTTTTAAAACTTATGGTTCAAAAGTTAGAGGGGGGGGGACGCATATTTTTTTAATTCTGGAGCGATTATTTCCGAAAATATTTACATTATCGAAAAATGATTTTAGGAAACCCCTATTCATTTTTAAATACCTATCCAATAATATATCACACGTTAGGGTTGAAATGAAAAAAAAAATCACTCCCCACTTTACGTATAGGGGAGGTTACCCTAATAAATAAAAAAAACCTTTTTTTATTTTACCACTTTGTCGGCGTGATTGATATACATATTAGTACCAAATTTCAGCTTTCTAGTGCTAACGGTCACTGAGATTATCCGCGGACGGACGGACGGATGGACGGGCAGACATGGCGAAACTATAAGGGTTCCTAGTTGACTACGGAACCCTAAAAAGATGAAAGACGTCCAATACAGTAGGAAAAAGCAGTGCCTTAATGTGAAATGTTGTTGTCGCGAATAGATGTTTTTCTATTTCTATTTCTAAATGTAAATTTTCATGAAGTATTTAGGATTAAGTATTTCTATTTGACTTTACTAAAAATATGTGACGTGTTCAAGCCAAAGGTAACTACACCATTGTCAGTTAACAATAAGGCGTTACTGTCATAAAAAATATTTAGAAATGACAACCGACAATGATGTACCTTCGACTTCAAAACGTCACATATCAATTCAAATCTACATTGTGGTTACCGCATAGAAACAGACAACAGTTACTGAACAGAATTGAAAACTAACTTGATTTTAATAAATATTCTCAATGTCATATACGACCATGTCACAGATTTAGCAATGTCCCGAATACCGCGCCTGTCAACCCCTTTTAGACAAAGACAAAAAATGGTGAACTCATCCATTGACAAATTGACATGTCAAAAAACCCCGAATTGCGGTCCAGACGGTTAGAAATCCGCCCCAATTCATCGTCGATCGTCGCACAATAGACCTCTGTTTACAAACGATCTAACGCAAGTCCCCAAGGTGCTTTCCAATTTACTTAAAACAAGCACAATAATACCCCGTAAAAAAGCCATAAGATCCATTGGAAAAGCCAAGCAATTTTATACCGTAATTCCCGTGCGATAAATTCCAAATTTAAACTTTTTTCAATGGTTGTTATGGCCGACCGTGGTGGGTACGCAATACGCGTGACATTCAAGGGAGGAATTAAAAGGGGTAGGTTATAGTTGTCAAAGGGAGGAAAAGTGGGCAGGTTTGCACATGTCTGCTCTAATCATACTGATGTTGACGATACGATCCCTTACATTGTGGTAGAAAATCGAGAGTAATAAAGGCAAAACGAGTATAAGTACATCATAGTATATTACCTCTGTAGAGGGCTCAAGTATTAAAACTGCATTATTGCATCAGATTCGTAAAAGACAGGGAAAATTTGATACTTTGATATTTAGATTTCTTTGCATTTCTATGTTTATTAAACAAGTTACGTCTAGAACGGCACATACACCTACACGTAAAGTATATCGAGGCGAACCACATCGCAGGGCAAAACAGATCAAGTTGAGTTAGTTTCTCAAATTCATGAGATCGCGCCACCGCAGCTTGCGGGAAGGTCTAACTCAACGCGGGACGCTGATTGGCTATCCGTGGTTATACCCGGGACCTTTGAAGCTGATAAAAATGCTTGTTGATCCGTTTCCCCTGCGATGCGATTAGCCTCAGTCTACCCTAATATAAATCTGTTTTTACGGACTTTGGTCTGAAGACGCGTCTAAAGAGCAGAATCCTAGCAGTTCGCAAGACTTACACACTCTCTTATTTATATATTTTACCTTAACATAAGTGGTACAAAAACACTCACCTACCTTAGACTGCTAAAACAATATTGACTTTGTTCAACAGTGAAAATGAGTAACAAGATTTTATTTGTCCGTAGATCCGCAACCCTGCGTCTCAAGATGCAGCCGTTCCAGTCGTCAGCGCGCGACCCGCGCGAGCCCTCCCCCGACCGCGCCTCGTCCCCCGACACCCCGCACACCCCCGCCGCACCAGTCCTCAACTTCTCCATCGCCCGACTCATGGAACCTGACCGGAAGAAGTCTGTGTCACCTGACCCACCACCACCACCGTTTCTGTCCTACGGAGCGCAGCTACTCGATTCCGCTTTCAAGCAGTACATCCCTGCAGCGAGAAGACAGCTTGTCTCGCATTATCCTCTACTCTACTACGGACCAGATCTGGTGTCTTTGACATATGCTCATCAGCTGCAGCTTCCACGGCCGCCGCCGGCATCACCGCCGAGAGCACCCAGTCCAAGACCAGCTACAGATGTGGTATCTTCAACTACAGGTCCAACACCCTCACCAGCTAAGAGTAAGAGCTTCGCTTGCGGGGATTGTGGTAAAGTCTTCAATGCGCATTATAATTTGACAAGACATATGCCTGTCCATACAGGAGCCAGGCCTTTTGTGTGCAAGATCTGTGGGAAAGGCTTCAGACAAGCCTCAACTTTGTGCCGCCACAAAATTATCCACACGTCAGAGAAGCCCCATAAGTGTTTAACTTGCGGTAAAGCTTTCAACCGCTCCTCGACGCTGAACACACACGCGCGTATCCATGCCGGCTACAAGCCTTTCGTCTGCGAATTCTGTGGGAAAGGTTTCCATCAGAAAGGGAATTATAAGAACCATAGACTGACGCACAGTGGGGAGAAAGCGTACAAATGCAGTATTTGCAATAAGGCGTTCCATCAGATTTACAATCTGACGTTTCACATGCATACACACAACGAACGAAAGCCGTTCACATGCAGTATATGTGCTAAAGGATTTTGCAGGAATTTCGATTTAAAAAAACACACAAGGAAGTTACATCTTGGGGCTAGTTCGTCCAACAACGATTCCTCTTTAGACACACAAGACGAGTCGACGCAAGAGGCGAGTCCAGAAGAAGCCCGTGCCGCCTTCCGGCCTTTCCTGGGATCCCCATACCCTCGGCTGCTGGACGCTCGACTCCCAGGTCCGAATACGTTCTTCTCAAAGCTCTTGTGACCCGGGGCATACTTTAACAACTTCGGAGAGAACAACGATTAAGGTGTAGATAAAGTGCAAAGGTTTCTGTAAATATCTTTGTTAGTGAAATGTTCAATACAACTCTTGTGCTTTCGGTGTTACGTAAATTGACGGTTGTTGAAATGTTATTGGATGCATTGAACCGGACCCCTATTCGACATGCCAATTTTCGACACTTGTCTAGAATACGACTGTCAGATTTCGGTTATCGAATTGTGTCCCAGTTCATGTCAAAGTGTATTATTTTTACGGTAAACTTAAATAGTCAATGAAACTTCGAGTTTACCGAGTGATAAATTGATATTTCGTCCATTGATTGAAAGTATCGGCTATTTATTTACTGCACATTTCTTACCAACTGTCATACTTTTTCAAATATAAATGAAAATACTTCAACCTGGAGATATTCCACGCGAGGGACGCTATAGGTGAGGGCAAGAAACAGTGGTATATATGTAAGTTTTAAACTACATACTTTCAAAAGTTGAAACATTTTGTTTTTGCGAAATACATAAAATTACTAAATTATATAATTGATAGTCATATAGCCCACCGCCATTTTGTTAGGTAATTACTTAGATATAATGAGAGATGTAAAATATAATGTAATATCTATAGTAAATTAATGAATAGGTTTTAGGAGTATATTAAGATATAATATGACATTCTATCTAAATGGTTTACTTTAATACATAGTATGATTGTGATGTAGTTGTATATAATTACTAGACATAGTTGAGCTGCAATATTGAATGTAATTAAAGATATTATACGTACTTTTGTTTTTTATTTACGGCTTCAGCACATATCCTCCGCGGAACCGTCTCCGCGTCACCGCTGCACAAATTTGCCAAGTTGTCCGAAGAAAGGAGTGCGAAACAATAACATCCGACAGCTTTTACTCGCATGTTTTTTTTTTTATATATGGCTTTTACTCCTCGCCGATTTTGACGAGGTGAATTCTGCCAATGTCGAGGTGTAGACTTATTATATTAATATATTAATTTTTCATAAAATACACGCAACGTTGTTCGGTTGAGGCCTTGCTGATTGTAAGGTGATAGCCTCCCTACAAACACGTGGGTGGCCGAGACCCCGGATAACCGTTTGTTCAACTAAAGGGAGGTTACTCGCGTTTTGAGACTAATTTTTCATTAGCTGCACACTTGTTCGTTAGGTCACCGCACAATAAGCTATCAATATTACACACTGAGCTACGTAAATGAGCAAAAAACAAAAAACTATTCTAAACACGCTGTCACCATCTTGAGCTCAAACGGGTATCCACCTCGCATATGTACCATCGCGCTATCTCTGTCACGCGCGGTTCTCATATCTACCTACTATTTCCGTCTAAACCAGCGAGATGTGCAACTACTGACTAGCGGACCGAACGCGAAACGGCGTGATAAAGACAGCGCGAAGGTAGATATTGCGCGTTAGAGCAGTTGGACTAGCTACGCACTGTTTCGGCTTCATACAACGGACAACTCGGCGAAAACGTGCAGCGGCGCCGCGGTGTAGGTTCTGTCGGAGAAGTGCTAAAGCCCTAAGTGCAATTCTAACCTTAAAATTATATGGAAAATTCTTAAAAAGTTCCAGCAACTAATAAATATCCCATCTAAAACGTAATTAAGAATTGAAAAGTTCATAAACGGTTTCCCCGAAAAAAGAAGTCAAAGAAATGAGATCTAACTGGAAATCAATTTCTTTCAAAGCTCTAAGGAGCTTTCTAAGGAAGCCGTCGATAAATGTTTCTGTTATTGTCGTTAAACAATCTGCAACTGTTTAAAATGATTTGTTATGATATTTGCTACGTTCAATACCTGAAATTCGAAATTCTGTCTCAAAGTCAAGTAAATATTAATATTTTATTCTATCGTTTATTTGGGCAAGAAAATGCACAGCAGAACTAGTATCGTATATAATTATCCTGTAAATGAACCGCGGGTGCGATGTGGGAACTGCACATTACGCGCCAAATGGCTCTCGGCACTCTATAATTTGCTAACTGCCATGTAAGATGAGGCCGGTATGGAACTAGAACGTCGTAAGTACGTGGGGTGTGATTATACAATACCGGTAAGTATTCACTATAAAATATAACGGTTACACTCACGTCTTTTTAGTCAGTTCGTGCGACATGTTTCGGAGAGCCTGTCTCCATCTTCAAGCACATGTATAGCCTTAACTAGTCCCAACAACATATCAAAAAACCAAAACTACGTGTCGCGTTGTGATTTTAGCAATTTAGATTGTTTAATTTCACGGGCCTATAATGTGTGGTGCGCCTAATAAATATGCTCTTTTTACTTAGCGGTTTTCTCTTACCCTTTCTTGATTTAACAAGATAATACGCTAAAGGTTTGACACATTACATGGACGATTAACATGGTAAAAAATATGATGTCATAGTTTATACTGGTTGGCCTACACACTTGCCTGCGCCCGGAGTTCCTTTTTTTAAGCTACCGTAGCCTATGGACGCCTGCAAGTCCAGAGGTCAACATGCGCGTTGCCGACTCTTTACAAAAAGGAGGATTCACTGTGTTAACGGCGAAAGGAACAAGAGGGTCTTTCCTTATCGAGTTGTGACCTTTTAGCTTTTGTGTTGCTGTAATTGTCGCGCTCAGACCCGCTGCGCTTTGTGCCTCGCCGCGGTGCGCGCGCGCCGCCTCCGCTGCGAACACACTGCTTCTCAAACTTTTAGGACAAGGGAACACTAATGCGAAGTTAGCATGGGCATTAACCGTTTCGGTGCGGATGGCACGACAGGCGTATCATCAGTGTTTTTAACGTGTGACACGATTTGCGTGCCATCATATTATATCTGTGGCGTAAGGCACGTCGGTCGTGTCATGAAATAATTGTTCGCCCGCCACAGCCGAAAGTTTCCAAAATGGAAGAAGCAACGAATCGGTTAACATGGGCAACAACATAATATTAGAAATGAAGTTAGTTTATAACGGTTCCCGCGGCTTCACCCGCGTGCCATTTGGAGGAAAAACTGCCATAAATGTTGCTTCGGGGTATAATATATCTATACATATAATAAAGCTGAAGAGGGTCGAAAGTCTGTACATGGAAGATAATCGAAACAAAGTTGGCTGGGGATACTTAGAATCGATAACAGAACACGTTCCAACAATTTTTAGAATTTTTGTCTGTTTATCTGTTTGTCTGTTTATCTGTTTATCTGTTTATCTGTTTGTCTGTTTATTTGACCGCGCATCACGTGAAAACGGCTGAACGGATTTTGATGAAATTTTGTATAGAGATAGTTTGAGTCCCGGGAAAGGATAATATATAGTTTTAATCCCGAAAATCAACCCTGGTGGGGGTGAAAATGGGGTTGAAAGTTTGTATGGAGAATTTTTAACCGCTGATACGATTTAGATAGAAATGAGTATGGAGATAATTTGAGTCTCGAGAAACGTCATAGGATAGATTTCAAACCCTTGTGGGGGTGAAAAGGGGGTTGGAAGTTGGTATGAGGAATTTTTTACCGCTGAACTGATTTTGATGAAAATTGGTATAGAGATAGTATGGGTCTCGAGAAAGGACAAAGGATAGTTTCATCTTCAAAAAAGCCCCCCCCACCCCCATTTTACTCTAGAATCTTAGGTCCAAAAATCTATCTTATACTTATAATAAAGCTGAAGAGGATCGAAAGTCTGTACATGGAATATATTCGAAAAAAAGTTGGCTGGGGATACTTAGAGTCGATAACAGAACACGTTCCAACAATTTTTAGAATTTTTGTCTGTTTATCTGTTTGTCTGTTTATTTGACCGCGCATCACGTGAAAACAGCTGAACGGATTTTAATGAAATTTTGTATAGAGATGTGAGAATGAGTGTATAGTGACAGTGAGAAGTGACAAAGTGAAAAAAGTAAAAAAAGTCGAGAACCTGAAAGTAAAAAATGTCGAAAATGTCAAAAATGTCAAAATTTCAAAACATTCAAAAAATTTCCAAAATTTCAAAAAATTCGAAAATTTCAAAAATTTCAATAATTTCAAAAATTTCAAAAATTTCAAAAATTTCAAAAATTTCAAGAATTTCAAAAATTTCAAAAATTTCAAAAATTTCAAAAATTTCAATAATCTCAAAAATCTTAAAAATCACAAATATCTCAAAAAAATTAAAAATTTCAAATATTTCAAATATTTCAAAAATTTCACAAATTTCAAAAATTTTAAAAATTTCAAATTTCAAAAATTTCAAAAATTTCAAAAATTTCAAAAATTCCAAAAATTTCAAAAATTTCAAAAATTTCAAAAATTTCAAAAATATCAAAAATTACAAAATATCAAAAATTTCAAAAATTTCAATTAAAAAAAATGCAAAAAAAATAAAAACTACAAAAATTAGGAAAAAGTAAAAAATGAAATAAAATTAAATAACATAACTTCGTTCCAACCGAAACGCACTCAGGTATTTTTTTTTCTCTGACGTTCATTAGCGCATTGTAATTTGCTCATCATAAATCCTCTATTCCACGTTCAGAAACCGTATGTAATTACCACCATTAATGCAATCAGTAACGTAACATCAGAGTATTATCTGTGACAGTGTGTTAAAAACGTATGAAAATTCATTACCTACGGTAACGTAATGAAAATTCGCCCTCCTCCCCGACCGCCGGCACAATAAGGTTGGTCATGGCGGTCATTCTAATGGTTTCCGAACATGTCACTTAGGATTTTTTTAATATGTGTGTAGATAAAGCAGTGTATGCTTCTATTAGGGTACACATAAAATGGGGGGTGAATTTTTTTTCGCTCCAACTCTATCGTGTTGGGTATTATTGAATAAGTCTTTCAAAAAGAATAGAGGTCTTTTAATACATTTTTTGGATGAAACTGATAGTTTCGTAAATATTAGATTTGAAAGTTCAAAACAGGGCGTCTCTTCCATCTAACTTTAGAACCGTGGGTCCAAACAGGGCGGCAACTACGAAACTCTACACTGAGCATCGCCCGACATGCTCTTGGCCGGTTTTTTTTGCATAGTTATCCCAGAAATCACCCCTTAAAGATTACTAATTCCAATTCAAGAAAATCCCCCGCCAGGTTATACGTAGCCTATAAAAATTAAACGCTTAAAAGGGCCCCCCCTTTTTAAAGGGGCAGCCACTACACTCACTACAGATTGAGTTAAATTTGCATGGATCACCCCCCCCCCCCCCAAGTACACCTCAAATAGAAAAAAAACGTTACTGACCCCCTCAAAAAATCATTTCTGCATTTATGA
The DNA here is from genome assembly GCA_947086415.1 of Pammene aurita. Classification (NCBI taxonomy): domain Eukaryota; kingdom Metazoa; phylum Arthropoda; class Insecta; order Lepidoptera; family Tortricidae; genus Pammene; species Pammene aurita. The sequence continues at coordinate 3,798,573 of OX352315.1, read as the reverse complement.
CCCCCCCCAAATTTCAACCGCACCTGTTCTTACCCCTTTCATGCTTAGACTGATTTGACGGGAGGATCGATTTGGAAAAGTGGTACTGTATCCGATATACACCTACTACTCTATGTCGTTTAAATCATGCCAAAAAAAAGTATTGATTTTTGAGTGTAGTTTCATTTAGTGGTAATTGTAAAATATTTTATCAGGACTACTGTCCTCTAGCGTATCCATTTGTCAACTTTACTTCAAGTTCCGCCTCCAGGGTAGCGGGAGAGAAATTAGGGGCAAATTAGCCACTTACACAGACCGAATTCCACGCGGGCGGAGCCGCGGGCACAGCTAGTTCTATATAATTATATAAATTCTGTTTAATACTTACTTACACGTTTATTATATGTATAGAAGAGTATAGGTGTCGAGATAAGTTTCCGATATTTCGGTACACATATATACATGCTAGGTAAATACCCGGTTTCTAATTCTATTTATACTATAAGGGTCCATATTAGTCCATAATGTAAGTAAATGAAGGCAGCTAGGTCAGGCTGATATTGTAGGTATGTGTGTATGTAACTATAATATGTACCGAATGATGCAATTTGTATGAGGTTTGTTTTCCATCGAAAATTTTGAGACTAGTACGGGCGGCCACCGTATGATACGTTACGTGATACAAGGATAAGCTCCATGGCCGGCGACTAATGATATATTCAGTCGCCGTCCATGGCACTTGTTCATAAAAGTGATGGAGGAACTGGCAGACTGGATTTTTCTGTACCTACATAAAATTTGATATTTGTTGCCACAAGTATCATCTTTGTATCAAATTATGTAGGTAAATACCATGCTATTTTTACACCGGAAGTGGTATTTTTTTGTGCTTTCGGCAAATTCTAATTTTTTTTACTATTTTTTCGAAACTCAGCATTACTTTTATGAACATGTGCCATGGAGCTTATCTTTGTATCACGTAACGTATCATACGGTGGCCGTACTAGACCGTCTTTACTCACTAGATAGAGATAATTACCGGTTTTATAATTTTATCGGAGCTTTATTTATTGCACAATATTTAAAGTTTTAAGATTACAAGCGGCTTAGTAAAACAGATTAATTTAAACAATAATCCTTTAATAAAATCGTCAAACCGACAGTTTGAGAGCCGCAATTGTAACCCGAGACTCCCGCAATCACAATTATCGGCGCTATTTAGTGAAAATAAAAGCGAAATATTTACCCTCGCACGAAATATCACAAGTGCCTATAAATATATGGGTACATAAGCCCTTGTCGATCGGAGTGAACGAAAAATAATGGCGAAGTACCCTTGACTGAGAAATGCCGAAATTTACTATACAGGATGAATTTTAGATGGGACATTATAAAGAAAAACTGACAGGTGATTTTATAAAAGAGTTCTTGTAAAGGAAGTAAAAAGGTCAGCCAAGAAATATATTTTGGTTAGCAGTAACATTAGCTGGTGCCGTATTCTAATTTTAAAATACATAAACAATACATAGAAAACACAATCTATCTCAAACATAACTTCAACATACAAAAAATAATCAACCAATATTGGAGTTATATTGGAGTTGCATTGGAATAATTTTCAAGCAAATTCTGATATTTCTGATTCAGACGTTGAGGCGCTAGCTGTATTGCGTAGTTAATGCATTGGAGTTGTATTGAAGTTGGATCGTATCTAAACGTGTTATAAAGTTAGAATACGTCCCATGTTAGCAAGGTTAGGTTACACGTTTCCTGATTCCTGACCTACAGATTTTGCTGCTCACCAAAACATCAATTTATTGCAGATCAGTTAAACATCCCCATTTAGTATCAAATTGTTGTTCAAGACCTGCATAACTAATAGCCTAATAGGATACATGGGGCCGTATTCTAACTTTAGAACACATTTAGATGCATTAACTACGCAATACAGCTAACGCCTTAACGTCTGAATCAGAAATATCAGAATTTGCTTGAAAATTATTCCAATGCAATTCCAATACAACTGCAATATTGGTTAATTATTGGTTGTGTTGAAGTTATGTTGGGCATATATTGGGTTTTTAACCGACTTCAAAAAAAATAGGTTCTCAGTTTGACCCGTATGTATGTGTTTGTTCGCGATTATCTCGCGATTGGCTGAACCGATTTTCAATCGGTTTTCAGAAAAGTATTTGTTATATTCTGAAGAAGGTTTTAGTATACAACAAGGGGTCGTTCATTTATTAATGTATTGCTTATGTATTTTAAAATTAGAATATGGATTATTATTATAATTTACCGCACCTATTACCTTTTTTTTAAATCTCTGTTTAGCCCGACGGTTAACTGGTAGAGAATGCCTTTTGGCATTAAGTTCGCCTTTTGTACTCTTTTTTTCATTGTGCAATAAAGTTTAAATAAATAGTGCACATGGACTGTCCGCCGGATCTGTGCATGTATCCAGGCCGAATTGGACTCGGACGTGTCTGCTCACAGACCTGGGGGCCGATTTTTGATTTTCAAGCGCTCGAATTCAAAGAAATTAAGCACCAAAATAATCACACAGAAGAGTTTGTCGCCATTATTTTTGCATGAAATTAATAGTTTAAATAATCGCGATTTTAAAGATTAAGCGCTTGAATTTCAAAATCGCCCCTCTGCATAGCGCCTCTAACGGCCATAAAGTATAGCAGGATCAGGAAGTTGAAAAATCACCCTGTATTCCTTCGCGTCTCGCGCTGCGCTTTTGAGCCGGAAGCAAGCTGCGTACGCGCCTCGTTCGCGACACATCACTATACCGACTTTCATTACAACCATATTACAACCGTTTATTTTATAAATACCCATTGTTGGTCGTTGGCTTTTTGATTCGTGTGACTTTTGTTTCTGGCGGGAGCAGACGGTTTGATTTAGCGCTCTTTTTAATTTAATCAACGTTTATACTATAGGTACCTACATAATATCAAATTAAAATCAAACCAATAATAAATCACGTTCTTCGCATAGATCTCCTGTTCTCGCGCAACAAATATCGATCTTGTTTTCATTTGTAGACTAAAGCCCGTCACACAGCCCGGAGCTATAATATACAAGTTGACCGCGAGGAAACGGAAAAAATTAACCACGCATTCCTGAGACCAAAAGAAGGAAAAAATATTATGTGACTTTAGGTCAATTTCGCCAAAAAAAAAAATTTTTTCTTCTTTTTTTTTCTATTTTTTTAATGTTTCTTGCACATAAAAAGTAAATTTTATTAATAAAATTATCGTCTAAAACAAATTGGTACATTTTTTTTGGAAAAATTTAGTTTCAACATAGTTTTCCTTGAAATAAAACAATTATAAACGGATTTTATCGCGTTAGATTTTAACGGGTCGACCCGTAGACCACGAACGCTGTAAAGTGTTCGAAACGTCGGGATGTAATTTAAGCTCAGTACACGCGATAATATCCGTTTTTAATTGTTTTATTTCATGAATAACTATCGCGGCAACCGAAGACAATATTATAGTTTTCCTTGTCACTTCGATATCTGTCAATAAAGACGTGTAAACTATGTCCAATAGTGGCAACAACGCCATCAGAAAGGCGTTTTGTGCTGAGTTATAATAAAAAGTGTATTTTTTATAAATTGGTATTAACTCTGAAACTAGGCGAATTTCAAAAAAGTTTATATGACATTTTTGTCTCTAAATAGGATCTACTGTTAAAATGTTTCCGTTTCCTCGCGGGCACCGTGTATATTAATATACCGTAAGATACCGAAATATATAAATATACTTCTGGCCGAAGGGGGTCGTGTTTCGGCAGTTCCAGGGCACACTACCGAATCCTACACCAGATCAGACGGCGCAACGGAGCCACGCAGTTACGTCGCCTAAATAAACTAGTTTTAAATATTTTTCTGTATATTTTTGTAGGTCACAGTGATTTGGTTTTATTACTGTAATTCTGTGTAACTTATTTGAATAATTTGCCATCATAAAACTCGTTGCTGTCCTAGAGAGAGAAATAAATATCGGTTAGAAAGTCACGCTAGAAAAGGAAAGCAATACCTATACCAAAATATATCGTAATTATCGAGCTATAATAACTATATATTTATTGCAAGGTATCTTAAGATATCTGACAACTAGTACGTAAAATATATCGTAAGAATCGTATCGGAAAGTATGATTTTCCTGGGTAGATAGCCAGGTGGAAAATTGCTTTTCCATCCCTAGGGTGGAAAGTAATTAGCTGTGTTGATTGTGAATTGAGCCGGTACCCACCCGGATGTGCTCCTCTCCGACCATCGGCAAAAAATTGAATTAGACTTTTTCAAATTGTTAAAATTTTACTTAACATTTTTATAGATTATTCTTTATACCTGTTTTATAAAATGTGCGTGTAGTATTGTACTTTCCTCACAGTCGAAATGAAAAGCCGAGTGTTTAACTCGGGTGAAATTACCCGTTTCACCCTCGAACTATTGGCGCTCGAACGAAATATCTCAGGTGAAATGGGTCACTTTCAACCCTTGGTTAACAATCTACTATTTAGTAGTAGTCTCGTATTATAGCTCCTTCTGTAGTAGTAGTCGTCCGCTGCTCCTCTTCTTGGAATGGGAGCTGGGTTGGAGCGCCCGCATTTCTGCTATGGCTCCTGTGTCGGATCCCTGTCCCACTGCGGTGGGATGGTCTGGGAGACGACCTGACGTCTGGTGTTGACGCGGCGGGCCCAACGGCCCTGTCGCGGTACTGTCTGCTGCGGGTCATGGGCCCGATAGCCCAGCTGCAGCGGCGGTGTCCGCGGCAGGCCCGATGGCCCAGCCACCGTGATGTCATCTGCAAGCTAGCTCCGTCTATGACGGGCTGCGAGCTGGCCCCTGAAATGTTATTGTGTTATATGTATGTAGGTATCTCTAAATATTGGTTGACATATGTGGCAAAATCCTGCCGATCCTTCTCGATTACATCTTGAACTGAACGCACGTATTTTAATGTTATCCCGCTATCCCGTAGGCATCTAGATTGTCTAGTGTTCATACATCACAGTTATACCATTACCCCTTTAGTTAGTTTGCTATACTATCCTTATTACTAGAACCGGGCATCTGGCAGGTATTTACAGGTGGCGTGACAGGCCAGCAAAGCAACAAAATAAATTAGATACGGGCTTTTCTATTTCAACAAAGAGCACAAAAGAACCCACTTTCGCTCTTGTACGATAATGACAATAACAATAGGGTACCCACGTAAAGTAGGTGATGAATGCCTTGCATTTTCCGCTTTCCCTAACGTAAAGAACCTTAAGAATTAAGAACCCTTGAGTTCTGGCGCACACGAATAATTTGATTTTTATTTTTATTTACACGTTAAGAAAAAAATAACAGCCGAATCAGCAATTGGAACACTCATGTAATGTGATAAAAAAAAGTCATTTATTTTACATAAAATACATAAAACTATAAGTGCATTGTAATGTGCCTAAAACGTAGCTGGACGGAGCTTTCCTAATTTCAGTGGGAAGATCGTTCCAAAGACGAGCCATCTGAATAGCAAAGGAGTTAGAGATTAAACCTGTACGATGAAGCCAGATAGAAAGGAGAGAGAGAGATAGATTACTCGCGGAGCGCAATTCATGTCTCGGGAAGTACCAAGAATGTGAAGGAAGGATTTAAGATATTCAGGGGCCTGTCGATAGTGTGGATTATTAAGTATAGAGTATAACGTACAAACATGCATACATATTACCTACACATATTGTACAAACGTACATATTATGATTTTTGTACAAATATTCTATTTGTTAATTAAAAAAACATTTTTTCTACTCCAGCATTATAATCTATCAATCTACTAGACAGTTATGTCACCAGCCAGCCTAGCCTATGTCGCGATTGTATAAAATACTATATTAGGTAGCACAAATCGATTCTGCTAAAGGAGTGGTAATCATTCGTTGGGCGTGTTTTCCTCCTTGTCTGTCAGTTGAAAGTTGACACCTGTCACCAACCATCCCCAAATTGCCCCACTCGATACAAAACTACGGGACGTCACGTCATAGATTAAGAATACCTAAAGTCTCTGTCAATAGAAAAGTAAAATAAGGTAAACAAATATCTAGGCAAAAAAAACCCGGCCAAGTGCGAGTCGGACTCGCGCACCGAGGGTTACGTACAAACCTGTAGGTAGGGGTAGTAACTTTAAAATTATTAAATGTATTTTTTTTACAATTTTTCCTTTATATTCTGACTTCACGGGAAGTACCCTGTAGGTTTTGATTCCCTTGCGAGTTTCGAAAATTTGCGGAAAATTGCGGCATAAACGGCTGTATTTTTTTGATTGGGTTGGCTTAGAAGTTTGATTTTTTCACAGCATCAAGGGAAAGTAAACCTGAGTACTTGATATAAATTTCAGCTTGATACGTCCACGCGTTTCTGAGAAAAAGGGTCTTGATATACAGCCAGACGGACGGACGGACAACAAAGTGATCCTATAAGGGTTCCGTTTTTTCCTTTCGAGGTACGGGACCCTGAAAAGCATTTAATACATGACATATTATTATTAAAAATATTAATTTTCAGTGAAATATAAGATAATAATGTAATAATGTAATGTGAATACATTATCCACATGGGTCAGAGGACTAAATCACTAAAGTAAAGTAAACTAAAGTAAATTTTTATTTGTATAACACAGGTGATACAAGTCGTGGTCTTAGTATAAACATAGGTACAGAACTCTGTGTTTTGCCTGATGACGTACAAATTTTATAAAACTATACAAATTTGTAAGGTAAATAACAATATTTTATATTAACTAGGTTACCTACAAGTACGTTACATTAATCAATAATAAAAGAAAACATAATAGACATCTAAACAGTAATATTTTAAGTGAAATTGGCTATATATAACATGAAAACAAGTTTGAGCGAGGTTATTTTATATATCTTCAAAAAAAACATTTATTGAGTAAGCTATTACTCACACAATATATGAACAACGTATGCAATAACAAACATAATACAGCTTTATTGGCCAAGGGTATACTAGAAATGGCACCAAATTTTTTTAATAAAATCCCAAACTGCATAAAAACCCTGAAAGCTGATCAGTTTAAAATACAATCAAAATCATATTTAGTAAGTAAGTTAGCACTTACTTACTAAAACAATTAAAATCATATTTAGTAAGTAAGTTAGCACTTACTTACTAAATATGATTTTAATTGTATTTTAAACTGATCAGCTTTCAGGGTTTTTATGCAGTTTGGGATTTTATTAAAAAAATTTGGTGCCATTCCTAGTATACCCTTGGCCAATAAAGCTGTAGGTATTATGTTGGCTATTGCATAAGTTGTTCATATATTGTGAACGTACGGGTATGCTGCGTTGGTGAGTTACCATTTTGAACAATTGAGAATTGTTTTTGACAAAATTTGCCAACTCATATATATAAAGTTGTGATGCAGCGCCATGAGCGCGCACACAAATGAGCTACGCACGCTGCGACGGAACGCCGCAGCGAGTGCACCGCATTGTGGCCGCCGGCCGACTGAAGCCGACCGCCCCCCCGCGCGTCCCCGCGCTCCGATCCGTATATAAGGCGCGCGCGCCGAGCATCGTGGCAGTGATTCTCGCAGCCGCCGCCCGGCTGCTAGGATTGCTGTACCCAGGCTATGACAGTCGCGGTGTTCGTACAGGAGCAATAGCACGCCATAGTCCTGGTCCCTTCCCCCTCGCCTGTTCCTCCGTATCCTGGTCTACAGCAGTTGCGGTGTTCGTATAGGAGCAATTGCACGCTGTAGTACCTACCGTCCATCCCGATTCCCGTATCCTGGTCTATAGTAGTCGCGGTGTTCGTATAGGAGCAATTGCACGCTGTAGTACCTACCGTCCATCCCGATTCCCGTATCCTGGTCTATAGTAGTCGCGGTGTTCGTATAGGAGCAATTGCACGCTATGGTACCTACCGTTTCCCGTTCATCCGTCACCCTTACCGTCCGCCGCCCGACCGACCCTGATCTCCGTACCGAGGGTCAAACAACCCCGCGTGGTTGTCGCGAGTAGACTAGGACCCCGCGCCCGTTTATACATCCCTAACTGGGGATCCCGTCCCGCGCTCTGTAGCATAGGTTAGCTTAAGTACTCTTAGTTAAGATAAATAAACCGGCATAAAAGCCCGCTGTATTTACCATTGTTAATCAGTGTTTCTCTACTATCCCCTGTGTCCCTCTCATCCCTGAGCTAGTTTGAGAAAACCCGAGGTCCCGTACGGACCGACGGAGTTGTGAGCCGTCTCGCCCGTTCCGACGCGCGGGACGACATCACATCTGGCGCCCAACTCAAAAACTCGCGTAAGAGCTCATACGCTCGAGGGGACACAGGATAGGTCACTATCACAGACTAATATCGCGTTTTCCCTGCCCACCCGAAGTAGGTAATTACCGGCAGTCCCGACACGCGATAGTCAACAGAACTAACTACTTATTCCCGTCTTAAAATAAAATAGCAATAGACTATTTTCCCGCCATTCAAATAGTATTAAACTATTTTCCGCCTGTGTAATAACAGATTATTTACAGATTGTTCGAATATTAATTCGATTTAAACAGCAATACAAGACTTTCGTCAAGATATCAGAGCAGCGCTAAATGCCAACAGCTTGGATATACCGTTTAAAGAAGCCGAAATTGATGGAAGTAGCAGCAGAGCGAGGCATACCGACAGAAGGGTTAACCGTCGAAGAAATCCGCAAAGGATTAGTCGAAATCCTGAAGAAAGAAGAAACTTCCCGGAACCTGAAAGAAGAAGATTCAAAAAACATGTCCGAAAACAACGCGAAAACGATCACCAAACTCATCAGAGAATGGAACTTAAAATTCAAAACCACCGATTGCGCGGTAGATTTCATAGAAAGATTAGAAGAACTGGTAGCAGCAAGTGGCATCGAGAAAGATGAAATACTACCAGCACTACCACAGATCCTGCAAGGAAAAGCACTCCTGTGGCACAGAAACAACGCAGAAGGATGGCAAACCTGGGAAGAGTTCGTAAATCTCTTTAAACTTTATTATTTTCCGTGCAATTACGAAGAAGACTTACTCGCCAAAATAGTCGCAAGAAAGCAACAATTCCGAGAAAAGTTTGCGCACTACATAACAGACCTGCAAACACTTATAAGGAGATACGGAAACCTTAACGAAGCAGATCAGTTACACCGCATCCATGAGAACATGCTAAAGAATTACAAGATATACATTAAAAAGCAGGACTTCAAGGATATCGCCGGATTATTAAAATTAGCTACAGAATATGAGAGCTTCGCACTACAAGACACTACACCAGGGAGATATGGAGACACACACTGGAGAACGACAAACCCGGAAGGAAACACACACACGACATATACCGCAGGCAGAAACAAACCGGAAGAGCCGAGCGGACGAAGAACGCAAAGCTCCGGTGAGAACCGCAAGATACACCCCAAATACGATTCAAAGATTTGTTGCTGGGCGTGCGGAAAGCCCGGACACGACGCGGAGGCATGCAGGGGCAAGCGGCAGGTGTTCTGTAGTAGGTGTGGAAAGCTAGGCGTACTCAGCAAGAACTGCTGTAGGAAACCAACCTGGGGAAAAAGCGAAGCTCTAGGCGCATCAGACAGTCCGAGAGAGGACAACCGCCCATACACAGAAATATATATAATGGGACACGAATACCGGGGATTGATCGATACCGGATCAACAAACACATACATTAATCAAGAAACATACGATGAGTGCAAGAAACAAGCCCTACTAGAAAGAGAAACAACAAGACCGATAATACTAGCAAACGGAAATAGAACCGAGTCAACAAAAAGCATTCTAGTGGAACTACAAGTGAAAAACATAAAAATAAAACACTGGCTACGAGTGTTACCGAAAGCAACCGATATAATAATCGGAATGGATGTGTTAAGAAGGCTGGGAGTGACCATACAGTGGCCACAAGACCAAACAACTAACACCGACGACGAGACACAACCACCCGAACAAGAAAAAGAAAACAGTCAAACAACAGAGCAGCAACAATCCGAGATGAACCAGGCGACAGACACCGAACGACAGCCAGCAAACAAATCCGAACAAATGGAACCAGAAACCGACGCAAAGGAAAGCCCAGAGCATACACAGCATGTTAAGACTGACCCGACGCTGGGGGAAATGCTCTCATAAGCACAAAACAAAGAGCTGCAAGAAGTTCTACAGCGAGAATTCGAACTATGTGAGAAGAGTCCAAAAGGAAACACGTGGATAGAACACAAGATTAGACTCAAACACACAGAACCAGTAAAACAAAAGTATTATCCGCGGAACCCCAAACAGCAACAGATTATCGACACACACGTCAACGACATGCTGCAGCAAGGAGTAATCGAGAAGTCGCACAGCCCGTACAGCTCACCCGTAGTATTGGTGAAAAAACCATCCGGACAATACCGTTTTTGTATAGACTTCCGGAAAATAAACGAAATTTCCGAAAAAGATGCGTACCCACTACCACAAATAGACGACACTTTAGAAAAGTTAAGACAAGCCCAATTCTTCTCCAAGTTCGACCTAAAGAACGGCTACTGGAACGTCAAATTAGACAAACACAGCAGGCCAATCACAGCCTTTACAGTACCCGGAAGGGGGTTATTTCATTTCAAGGTCATGCCATTTGGCCTCCACTCCAGTGGAGCCACCTTCCAAAGACTATTGGACATGGTAATCGGACCGGAACTCGAGCCGCACGCATACGTTTACCTCGACGACATTATAGTGTGTAGCCCCACGTTTGAAGAACACATCGCACACCTGAAAGAGGTATTCCGACGAATCAGAGAAGCAAGATTACGCATCAACATGGAAAAATGTGAGTTTGCAAAGGCCGAGGTAGAATACCTAGGACACACGGTAACAAGAGAGGGAATCAAAATGAACGCAGAAAAGATAAAAGCAATAACAGAACTAAAAGCACCAGAAAACATAAAACAAATACGCACATTCATAGGCATGACATCCTGGTATAGAAAATTTGTACCCAACTACGCCGACATTACCGCACCATTAGTCAAACTTTTGAAAAAAGGAGAGAAATTCGTATGGGACACGCAACAGGAAACCGCCTTCGAAAAACTAAAAGAAAAAATAACAACAGACCCAATCCTGACTAGAGCAGACTTCACAAAACAGTTCAGACTCGAAACAGATGCCAGCGACATCGTGTTGGGATCAGTACTCATCCAGGACGACAACGGGACACCCAGAGTCGTAATGTACGCAAGCAGAGCACTAACACCACCAGAGACCAGATACTCAACCGCCGAAAGAGAGTGCTTAGCGATACTATGGAGTATACGAAAAATGAGACCATTCCTGGAAGGCTACCAGTTTACAGTGGTGACAGATCACCAAGCACTACGCTGGCTCAACACAATCAAAAACCCATCCGGCAGACTGGCGAGATGGGCACTAGAATTACAACAATACGACTTTGAAGTCGTATACAGAAGCGGACAACAAAATCAAATAGCCGATGGGCTATCCAGAAACCCCGTACACGCCATCCACGAACAAAACTGGTACAACAGAAAAATAGAGCAAGTGCGCAATAATACCGAAAGAACCGGCCAGTACTGCATACGACAAGACAAGTTATACAGACAAATACATACAGAACGTTATAAAGGAAATACAAACCCGGACACAGAATGGAAACTGTGCATACCGCAAACAGAAATACAAGCAGTAATCCAGCAAAACCATGACTCACCAAGCGCCGGCCATTTAGGAATAGCAAAAACGGTAAAGCGAATATCACAAAGGCACTACTGGCCAGGCATACACCAAGACGTAGTCAGATACATAAAAAAATGCGACCCGTGTCAAAAACACAAACCATCACAACAAAAACAACCAGGATGGATGCACATAAACAATGCAAAAACGCCGTGGGAGACAGTGACGTCCGACCTAATCGGACCACTACCCAGGTCATCCAAAGGTTACCAGTGGATAATCGTATTCCACGACAAGTTTACAAAATGGTCAGAAATCGCACCACTGCGAAACGCCACAGCTAACAGCATAGCAAGGGCGTTCGAACAATTAATAGCATTACGCCACGGAGCACCTTCAAATCTACTGTCAGACAACGGTCGACAATACACCTCCAAAATATTCGGAGACGCGCTACGGAAATATGGAACCACGCACCGACTTACCCCACCGTACTCAGCACAGTGCAACGCGACCGAAAGAGTAAATAAAACCCTAGGAACAATGATAGCAACATACGTCGAAAACAACCATAAAACATGGGATAAGTACCTAGCGGAATTCAATTTCGCACTCAACACATCGGTCCAGCAATCAACAAAATACACCCCGGCATTCTTACTATATGGAAGAGAACTACGGAACCCGAACGACCAAAACTCATTCCCGACACCACACATCCAAGAATTTAAAAAACTACAAGAAATATATGAAATTGTCCGAAAAAACCAAGAAATGGCGTCAACGGTACAAAAAAGTTATTACGACAAAAATAAACGACCGTGGAACCCCAAAATAGGTGAACAAGTACTAAAAAGAAACTTCACATTATCAAACGCAGAGAAAAGTTATTGCGCGAAATTAGCCCCCAAGTACGTAGGCCCATATATTATTTAAGAAAAATATCACCAGTTATATAACTACTACAAGAAAAACTACAAACGCACAATTATAACAGCACACACAAAAGATTTGATACCGTATAATAATTGAAATAAAACACAAAATCCAACCCGAATCCAGGAAGGCAAGTCAAAATAACTTAAAATAAAACGGAACATAAACAACAAAGTGCAAGCCAGACGTAAACGCAACCGAAAACCAACAAAATTATTATTACAAATAAGGTTCACTTTCACACACACACAAATTACACAAAAACGAACCTAAAGCAGACCACATAAGGTCTAAACACAAATTCATCCCGAAAAATTATTCAAAACTAAAATAGCAACTAACACGCGAAAGCCAAGCTATCCCGAAAAATGTTGATAACCCAACCTAACAAAATATAAAAAAAAAACCGTAGATAAATATTAATAACACGGTCATAAGAACCAAGAAAATAGATAATAGTCTTAAAAGTGTAAAAAAACATTTCAAGGGAAACACGGATCCCCAAAACGTCACACATGGACAGAGGGGACATTTTTTTTTATAACCGTGATTATACAGGTGATTTTTCCCCACAGGTAAAAATCTCCAGAGCCGGGACGGGACTGTGATGCAGCGCCATGAGCGCGCACACAAATGAGCTACGCACGCTGCGACGGAACGCCGCAGCGAGTGCACCGCATTGTGGCCGCCGGCCGACTGAAGCCGACCGCCCCCCCGCGCGACCCCGCGCTCCGATCCGTATATAAGGCGCGCGCGCCGAGCATCGTGGCAGTGATTCTCGCAGCTGCCGCCCGGCTGCTAGGATTGCTGTACCCAGGCTATGACAGTCGCGGTGTTCGTACAGGAGCAATAGCACGCCATAGTCCTGGTCCCTTCCCCCTCGCCTGTTCCTCCGTATCCTGGTCTACAGCAGTTGCGGTGTTCGTATAGGAGCAATTGCACGCTGTAGTACCTACCGTCCATCCCGATTCCCGTATCCTGGTCTATAGTAGTCGCGGTGTTCGTATAGGAGCAATTGCACGCTGTAGTACCTACCGTCCATCCCGATTCCCGTATCCTGGTCTATAGTAGTCGCGGTGTTCGTATAGGAGCAATTGCACGCTATAGTACCTACCGTTTCCCGTTCATCCGTCACCCTTACCGTCCGCCGCCCGACCGACCCTGATCTCCGTACCGAGGGTCAAACAACCCCGCGTGGTTGTCGCGAGTAGACTAGGACCTCGCGCCCGTTTATACATCCCTAACTGGGGATCCCGTCCCGCGCTCTGTAGCATAGGTTAGCTTAAGTACTCTTAGTTAAGATAAATAAACCGGCATAAAAGCCCGCTGTATTTACCATTGTTAATCAGTGTTTCTCTACTATCCCCTGTGTCCCTCTCATCCCTGAGCTAGTTTGAGAAAACCCGAGGTCCCGTACGGACCGACGGAGTTGTGAGCCGTCTCACCCGTTCCGACGCGCGGGACGACATCACAAAGTGCTGGAAAAGTAAATATTTTTAATGATTTAAAGAAAGGAACGCTGCCCTCCGGCAAGTTAATGCCAACGATAGCTCGTATACTTACATCTTTTTTGTGCTTTAAACACAACGTCTCTATGGACTGAATTCCCCCAAAATATAACTCCGTATCTTAGTATAGAGGCTACAAGACCATGATATGCGGATAGTACTGCCGTTGTATCTACTATTTTCGCAAGTTTCATTAGTGCAAATGCGGATTTATTTACTTTCTTACATATATATTCTATATGATCTTTCCAAGTAAGTTGATCATCCATCATAAGCCCTAAAAATTTTGTTACACCAACTCTCTCGACTATATTATCATCGTAATTAATATTTAAGTTTAGTACAGTTTTTCGTTGGTGGAAATGCATTATATTGGTTTTGTTTAAATTGATTACTAAATTGTTATTGCTAAGCCATGTTATCATCTCCCTTAGTACTAGGTTTACATCATATTCATAGTTAACATTGTTATTAAAACTTATAATAGAGGCACTATCGTCAGCAAACATGATCATTGGATGATAAACTTGACTAGGAAAGTCGTTTATGTATATCAAAAAAAGAAGTGAACCAAGTACACTGCCCTGAGGTACGCCATATTGTATGTGTAATTCATTTGATACGTATGTTTTATTGTATTTACTTTTTTGACAAATTCTGGATATTTCAGTGCGCTGTGGTCGGTTTTTGAGATAAGATTAAATAAGATTTAATACATTACCTCTTATTCCGTATCTATATCTAAATATATAAAAGAAGAAACTGACTGACTGACTGACTGACTGACTGACTGACTGACTGACATATCAACGCACAGCCCAAACCGCTGGTTCTAGAGATTCCAAATTTGGCACGTAGGTTCCTTATAAGGTCTAGAGGTGCACTAAGAAAGGATTTTTCAAAATTCACCCCCTAAGGGGGTAATAATAGAAATGGGGGTCCAAAGTTTGTATGACGAATCAAGATTTGTTAGACTATTTTATTCGAAACTTCACAGGAGTATTCCTAACGATAAATGATTAAACAGGTGTTTCAGGTTTTTTGAAAATTCAACCCCTAAAAGGGGCAAATGTGGTCACAAAGTCTGAAAATCAACATGGGTATCGTATCCTTTTTGAGTACTTATAGTACGCGGGCGAAGCCGCGGGAAAAGGCTAGTATCTTATGAAGGAGTAACTTGTGATCAACATAATCAAATGCTTTACTCATATCTGTAAACAATGCTCAAACTGGTATCTTTTTATCTATATTTTCTGTTGCAATTTTTACTAGATCAAATATTGCCATATTTATGGTGATATTTTTTCTAAATCCCTTTTGTTCTTTGCAAAAGATGTTTGTTTTGTCTAAAAATTCATATAGTTTTTGAAAATAACTTTTTCAAATATTTTAGCAAAAACTGGAGTGGTCTGGGTCTGGGCTATTGGTCTATAATTATGCGGATTTTGCTTGTCACCTTTTTTAAATAATGGTTTTATGATCGTCTTTTAGGGTTCCGTACCTCGAAAGGAAAAAAACGGAACCCTTATAGGATCACTTTGTTGTCCGTCTGTCTGTCTGTCTGTCTGTCTGTCAAGACCATTTTTCTCAGGAACTCGTGGAGGTATCAAGTTGAAATTTATATCAAATACTCAAGTCTATTGTCCCTTGAAGCTGTGAAAAAATCAAACTTAAAAGCCAACGCAATCAAAAGATACAGTCGCTTATGCTGCAAATTTTAGAGTTTTTCGGCACTCGCAAAAGGCAAAACCTACGGGGTACTTCCCGTGAACTCAGAAACTAGAAATTTGGCTCGAAGCAACGTCATATAGCATAGACAATGGAAAAATTACAAAAAGTAGACATTTTTAGTAAAAACATACAAAAAAATATTTTTGATTTTTTTTAACTTACTACCTTTTTCTCGTAAACGAGGGGAGGTATTAAATTGAAATTCATGTCAAATACTCAGGGCTATAGGACCTTTCAGATGTAGCAAAACCAAACTTTTATGTCAACGCAATCAAAAGAAATAGCAATTGAAGTCGCATATTTTGAAACTGAGTACTCCGTAACCCGTAAACTCAGAAACTTGAAACTTGGCACGAATAAACTTGATATAGCACATATAAAGGAAAAATTACGAAAACCGTAAATTTTAAGTTACATCATATAATAAAAATATTTTTAATCATTTTTAAAGTTACTACCCCTATATACCTACAGGTTTGTACGGAACCCTCGGTGCGCGAGTCCGACTCGCACTTGGCCGGTTTTTTTAAGTTATCTGGATATATGCCAGCACTGATGGACAAGTTAATAATGTAGCTTAAATGGTTGGCTATTATATCACTAACATGTTTTATGACATGTGTACTAATATTGTCGTAGCCGACGCTCTTTGTGTTTTTTAAGGAACGTATGATTAAAAATACGTCATGTGCTGACGTTGGTGTCATAAACATGGATTGAGGATTAAAATCTATTGTCGTGTGCATTATTTTATTTTGTGTCGAAACAATTGGTCTACTATAAAATAATCATTTAGCATATTCAATATTTCAGTCGGATCCGTGATAATTTTATCGTCTTCGTCGAGATGCTTTCTTTTTGTAGATTAATCTTACAGTTATTTATAATGTCCCATGTAGTTTTTACCTTATTATTAGAAACATTGATTTTGTAATTATTTTGTGCTTTTTGTGTCAATCTGATAATTTTTCTATATCGGTGCAAGTAGTCCTTTAAAAGCGCTCTATTTGTTCCCGTGGGTGAATTTCTATATTGCCACAGCAGAGACCTCTGTTTTTTACTACATGCTTTTATGCCACGAGAAATCCATTTAATCCTTTTAGTAGTTTGAATAACTATGTTTTTTTTAGGAAAACAAAGGCCGTATAGTAAACGAAATTTTTCTAAAAACGACTCGTAAGCTACATTTGGATCACATGTATTATATATATCAGAAAATATAAGACAAGATAAATAATTTCTAAATTTGGTCATGTTTTCTCGGGAGAAATCATATTTTTCTACCCTCCAAAATGGTAATGTACATGTTTTTTTAACAGGCACTTTAAGCACTTGGGCAGTATGATCAGAAAGTCCAAGAACAAGTACATATCCTTTTTGACCTCGTTTAACATTATGTGCAAAGTTATCAAGGCACGTATTACTTATTAATCTGGTTGGTTGCTTGATTTCTAATTTTAAATTATAGCTACGTAGAAAGGATTCTAACTCAGATGTTACATTATTTCTCTTTAAAGTATCGATGTTGAAGTCGCCACATACTATTATATTTATATCCAATTTATTATATAATTTATTCAATATTAGGTCTAGCTTCTCATAAAATGTATTAAAGTTACTTTTCTTAGGAATTCTATACACACAAACAATTACTGTTTTATGTTGTAGTAATTCTATGGCACAACATTCAAATTCTTCTGCTATTGAAAGTTTTTCAATGTATGGTAGCACTTTGTACTGAACACCTGATTTAACAAAAATACAGGCGCCGCCACGTTTTTTATTTGTGCTTGAATATCACGCAGCTAAATGGTAATTTGGTAAAGCTAAAAGTTCTTCGTATCCAGCCATCAAAAAATGTTCCGTTATACACAAAATGTCTATATCTAATTGTTGCTCTTTTAGTCTACTAATATGGATAGTCAATAGGTCAGTTTTATTCATAAGACCAGCAATATTTTGATGCATAACATGTAGCGTGTTATGCACGAAAAAACTCTTCTTTTTCGTTTTCCATCGTTGGTTCGGTTATTGTGTTGTGGTATTCTATTTTTATATTCTCGTCGCTTGTGTGTTATCAGTACGTAAAAAGTTTATTTTGTATATATTATTAAGTAACTAATATTAGACTAAGTTAATACTAACATTGTATGGACCATTGTGTGTTGTCTTTTAATAAATAAATCATATCATATCATAAGAAATTAACGGATATTTTTATGAAACATGAATGTAGATAACAAGTTTATGTGTACCATCTACTATCGCCGACAGCCTCGCTTCTACAATTTCTTAACTGAATCGTTTGCAGCCAAAATTTTAGGGCTTACACGTCCTTTTGTCACAATCAATTAGAGTTACGCAATAAATATATTATGTAGCGTCGGTATTGTTTTAGGTTTAGGCCTGACCAATCAAAACATCTGTTGACCATTGTTGTCGGTCTATTAGTTGCATTTAAACGACTGCAAGGAAAGTAATTTTGGTCATCACAATGCAAACTTTTAGTAAGTGTGCTAGCCAGATGTTTCTACTACCAGTACCTATAAATTGTCAATGAAACCATGATTGTTCTTTAAAATTGCGTGATTGCGGAGCAATGAAGGTAAATGTATTTGTTTACATTATCTTACTTTTCTATTGACACCGACCTTAGCAGACGCTTAGTCTCATTACCAAAGTAAACATGGAAGGCTTATTGTGAAACCCTGTGTCTGAAACTTCGGGCGATATTCGTCTGTCACCTACCGCTTCCTATACCTAACTAGGATACACGGACCACAAGATTGGGCTCGGAAACCGGTTTTGCTCCATACTAAACTATAGATATTTTTGTTCTTTTTCCCTCCTTCGTTTACTATTACGGGCCGCGGCATTGATGAGACGAAATCACGCACCAGCCTCAAATATCATTTTGAATGGTAAATCTATTGAATTAAACCTGCTTGCTACTTGAAAATGGAGACCAAGGTTCTCTGAAACATGTCGCGTGTGATACACACAAATACACGTGAATTAAACCGTAAAATTGTGTATTTAGTGGTTGATCTCTCTACCAAAGACTATACTAATATAGACAGTCACAGTCTAAGAGCTTTTTGAGACTCCAAGGCTGAAGCGCCATCTGCCAAAGTTTCCGTCGTAATACCGTAATAATAGTAACGCTATCAATTACTAGATGGCGCTGAGGGGTAGAGAGTATTCTGCCCTACATTATACGGCAGCTACATTGGTCTCGTTCAGATCGCGCTTGAGACTTGGAGCCTCAAAAAATTCTTAGGCTGTGGCTTAGTCTATGTCTTATATTCGCATGTATCTAAGGTCACGTGACGAGCTGACGATGTATTTGTAACATATCACAATGATCCAGTAAATTTATACAATTATCGTGTGCGTCAAATCTGGTAGATCTGATTTTTTGTAGACTTGTTTGTGATGTTGGCTTAATAAATAATCCAAGTTTGTGACCACGAGCGTCGTATGCAACTTTGTCAAAAAATTAATAATCAGTTTATTTTTATTTTGGTGGTTAAAGACTAGTTTTTGGCAGTCCCTTTCCAAGACTTTGTACTACTAAATTTGCTACAATATAAGACTAGAATTGTCTCTGTAGACACGACAGTTTCAAAGATAAATATTTTAAAAATAGAACCATTTTTCCCAGAAGATAAGGGAAGGGTAAAGGGTAAACGGTTCTGGGAAAAACAGTTCTATTTTGAAAAGCTTTATCTCAGAACCTATTGGGTATATAGAGACAATTCTAGTCTCATATTGTAGCAAATTTAATCTTCTTTAAACATTTCCTGAGAAGGTACTATCTAAAACCAGTCCTTTAGGGTCATATATATCGCCTAAGTCTGAAAAAAAAACGATTTTTGATTTTTGACAAAGTTGCGTTCGGCGCTCGAGGTCACAAACTTGGATTATTCATTGGACCAACATCATAAACAAGTCTGCAAAAAATCAGAACTACCGGGTTTGACGCACAGTACCCCATACTTTCAGGCGACAAGGTTCCTGGATTACAACGGACAACTGTCCGCCAAGCGCTGTATTGTGTCATGTTGTGATAGACAGACGGAAGAAACCAATTTAGATGAAGGGTGACATGGTTGCCGATAGTTGGTTAATGCCAACGATAGCTCGTATACTTACATCTTTTTTGTGCTTTAAACACAACGTCTCTATGGACTGAATTCCCCCAAAATATAACTCCGTATCTTAGTATAGAGGCTACAAGACCATGATATGCGGATAGTACTGCCGTTGTATCTACTATTTTCGCAAGTTTCATTAGTGCAAATGCGGATTTATTTACTTTCTTACATATATATTCTATATGATCTTTCCAAGTAAGTTGATCATCCATCATAAGCCCTAAAAATTTTGTTACACCAACTCTCTCGACTATATTATCATCGTAATTAATATTTAAGTTTAGTACAGTTTTTCGTTGGTGGAAATGCATTATATTGGTTTTGTTTAAATTGATTACTAAATTGTTATTGCTAAGCCATGTTATCATCTCCCTTAGTACTAGGTTTACATCATATTCATAGTTAACATTGTTATTAAAACTTATAATAGAGGCACTATCGTCAGCAAACATGATCATTGGATGATAAACTTGACTAGGAAAGTCGTTTATGTATATCAAAAAAAGAAGTGAACCAAGTACACTGCCCTGAGGTACGCCATATTGTATGTGTAATTCATTTGATACGTATGTTTTATTGTATTTACTTTTTTGACAAATTCTGGATATTTCAGTGCGCTGTGGTCGGTTTTTGAGATAAGATTAAATAAGATTTAATACATTACCTCTTATTCCGTATCTATATCTAAATATATAAAAGAAGAAACTGACTGACTGACTGACTGACTGACTGACTGACTGACATATCAACGCACAGCCCAAACCGCTGGTTCTAGAGATTCCAAATTTGGCACGTAGGTCCCTTATAAGGTCTAGAGGTGCACTAAGAAAGGATTTTTCAAAATTCACCCCCTAAGGGGGTAATAATAGAAATGGGGGTCCAAAGTTTGTATGGCGAATCAAGATTTGTTAGACTATTTTATTCGAAACTTCACAGGAGTATTCCTAACGATAAATGATTAAACAGGTGTTTCAGGTTTTTTGAAAATTCAACCCCTAAAAGGGGCAAATGTGGTCACAAAGTCTGAAAATCAACATGGGTATCGTATCCTTTTTGAGTACTTATAGTACGCGGGCGAAGCCGCGGGAAAAGGCTAGTATCTTATGAAGGAGTAACTTGTGATCAACATAATCAAATGCTTTACTCATATCTGTAAACAATGCTCAAACTGGTATCTTTTTATCTATATTTTCTGTTGCAATTTTTACTAGATCAAATATTGCCATATTTATGGTGATATTTTTTCTAAATCCCTTTTGTTCTTTGCAAAAGATGTTTGTTTTGTCTAAAAATTCATATAGTTTTTGAAAATAACTTTTTCAAATATATTAGCAAAAACTGGAGTGGTCTGGGTCTGGGCTATTGGTCTATAATTATGCGGATTTTGCTTGTCACCTTTTTTAAATAATGGTTTTATGATCGTTTTTTAGGGTTCCGTACCTCGAAAGGAAAAAAACGGAACCCTTATAGGATCACTTTGTTGTCCGTCTGTCTGTCTGTCTGTCTGTCAAGACCATTTTTCTCAGGAACTCGTGGAGGTATCAAGTTGAAATTTATATCAAATACTCAAGTCTATTGTCCCTTGGAGCTGTGAAAAAATCAAACTTAAAAGCCAACGCAATCAAAAGATACAGTCGCTTATGCTGCAAATTTTAGAGTTTTTCGGCACTCGCAAAAGGGAAAACCTACGGGGTACTTCCCGTGAACTCAGAAACTAGAAATTTGGCTCGAAGCAACGTCATATAGCATAGACAATGGAAAAATTACAAAAAGTAGACATTTTTAGTAAAAACATACAAAAAAATATTTTTGATTTTTTTTAACTTACTACCTTTTTCTCGTAAACGAGGGGAGGTATTAAATTGAAATTCATGTCAAATACTCAGGGCTATAGGACCTTTCAGATGTAGCAAAACCAAACTTTTATGTCAACGCAATCAAAAGAAATAGCAATTGAAGTCGCATATTTTGAAACTGAGTACTCCGTAACCCGTAAACTCAGAAACTTGAAACTTGGCACGAATAAACTTCATATAGCACATATAAAGGAAAAATTACGAAAACCGTAAATTTTAAGTTACATCATATAATAAAAATATTTTTAATCATTTTTAAAGTTACTACCCCTATATACCTACAGGTTTGTACGGAACCCTCAGTGCGCGAGTCCGACTCGCACTTGGCCGGTTTTTTTAAGTTATCTGGATATATGCCAGCACTGATGGACAAGTTAATAATGTAGCTTAAATGGTTGGCTATTATATCACTAACATGTTTTATGACATGTGTACTAATATTGTCGTAGCCGACGCTCTTTGTGTTTTTTAAGGAACGTATGATTAAAAATACGTCATGTGCTGACGTTGGTGTCATAAACATGGATTGAGGATTAAAATCTATTGTCGTGTGCATTATTTTATTTTGTGTCGAAACAATTGGTCTATTATAAAATAATCATTTAGCATATTCGATATTTCAGTCGGATCCGTGATAATTTTATCGTCTTCGTCGAGATGCTTTCTTTTGGTAGATTAATCTTACAGTTATTTATAATGTCCCATGTAGTTTTTACCTTATTATTAGAAACATTGATTTTGTAATTATTTTGTGCTTTTTGTGTCAATCTGATAATTTTTCTATATCGGCGCAAGTAGTCCTTTAAAAGCGCTCTATTTGTTCCCGTGGGTGAATTTCTATATTGCCACAGCAGAGACCTCTGTTTTTTACTACATGCTTTTATGCCACGAGAAATCCATTTAATCCTTTTAGTAGTTTGAATAACTATGTTTTTTTTAGGAAAACAAAGGCCGTATAGTAAACGAAATTTAAATAATTTAAACGACTCGTAAGCTACATTTGGATCACATGTATTATATATATCAGAAAATATAAGACAAGATAAATAATTTCTAAATTTGGTCATGTTTTCTCGGGAGAAATCATATTTTTCTACCCTCCAAAATGGTAATGTACATGTTTTTTTAACAGGCACTTTAAGCACTTGGGCAGTATGATCAGAAAGTCCAAGAACAAGTACATATCCTTTTTGACCTCGTTTAACATTATGTGCAAAGTTATCAAGGCACGTATTACTTATTAATCTGGTTGGTTGCTTGATTTCTAATTTTAAATTATAGCTACGTAGAAAGGATTCTAACTCAGATGTTACATTATTTCTCTTTAAAGTATCGATGTTGAAGTCGCCACATACTATTATATTTATATCCAATTTATTATATAATTTATTCAATATTAGGTCTAGCTTCTCATAAAATGTATTAAAGTTACTTTTCTTAGGAATTCTATACACACAAACAATTACTGTTTTATGTTGTAGTAATTCTATGGCACAACATTCAAATTCTTCTGCTATTGAAAGTTTTTCAATGTATGGTAGCACTTTGTACTGAACACCTGATTTAACAAAAATACAGGCGCCGCCACGTTTTTTATTTGTGCTTGAATATCACGCAGCTAAATGGTAATTTGGTAAAGCTAAAAGTTCTTCGTATCCAGCCATCAAAAAATGTTCCGTTATACACAAAATGTCTATATCTAATTGTTGCTCTTTTAGTCTACTAATATGGATAGTCAATAGGTCAGTTTTATTCATAAGACCAGCAATATTTTGATGCATAACATGTAGCGTGTTATGCACGAAAAAACTCTTCTTTTTCGTTTTCCATCGTTGGTTCGGTTATTGTGTTGTGGTATTCTATTTTTATATTCTCGTCGCTTGTGTGTTATCAGTACGTAAAAAGTTTATTTTGTATATATTATTAAGTAACTAATATTAGACTAAGTTAATACTAACATTGTATGGACCATTGTGTGTTGTCTTCGAATAAATAAATCATATCATATCATAAGAAATTAACGGATATTTTTATGAAACATGAATGTAGATAACAAGTTTATGTGTACCATCTACTATCGCCGACAGCCTCGCTTCTACAATTTCTTAACTGAATCGTTTGCAGCCAAAATTTTAGGGCTTACACGTCCTTTTGTCACAATCAATTAGAGTTACGCAATAAATATATTATGTAGCGTCGGTATTGTTTTAGGTTTAGGCCTGACCAATCAAAACATCTGTTGACCATTGTTGTCGGTCTATTAGTTGCATTTAAACGACTGCAAGGAAAGTAATTTTGGTCATCACAATGCAAACTTTTAGTAAGTGTGCTAGCCAGATGTTTCTACTACCAGTACCTATAAATTGTCAATGAAACCATGATTGTTCTTTAAAATTGCGTGATTGCGGAGCAATGAAGGTAAATGTATTTGTTTACATTATCTTACTTTTCTATTGACACCGACCTTAGCAGACGCTTAGTCTCATTACCAAAGTAAACATGGAAGGCTTATTGTGAAACCCTGTGTCTGAATCTTCGGGCGATATTCGTCTGTCACCTACCGCTTCCTATACCTAACTAGGATACACGGACCACAAGATTGGGCTCGGAAACCGGTTTTGCTCCATACTAAACTATAGATATTTTTGTTCTTTTTCCCTCCTTCGTTTACTATTACGGGCCGCGGCATTGATGAGACGAAATCACGCACCAGCCTCAAATATCATTTTGAATGGTAAATCTATTGAATTAAACCTGCTTGCTACTTGAAAATGGAGACCAAGGTTCTCTGAAACATGTCGCGTGTGATACACACAAATACACGTGAATTAAACCGTAAAATTGTGTATTTAGTGGTTGATCTCTCTACCAAAGACTATACTAATATAGACAGTCACAGTCTAAGAGCTTTTTGAGACTCCAAGGCTGAAGCGCCATCTGCCAAAGTTTCCGTAGTAATACCGTAATAATAGTAACGCTATCAATTACTAGATGGCGCTGAGGGGTAGAGAGTATTCTGCCCTACATTATACGGCAGCTACATTGGTCTCGTTCAGATCGCGCTTGAGACTTGGAGCCTCAAAAAATTCTTAGGCTGTGGCTTAGTCTATGTCTTATATTCGTATGTATCTAATAAGGTCACGTGACGAGCTGACGATGTATTTGTAACATATCACAATGATCCAGTAAATTTATACAATTATCGTGTGCGTCAAATCTGGTAGATCTGATTTTTTGTAGACTTGTTTGTGATGTTGGCTTAATAAATAATGCAAGTTTGTGACCACGAGCGTCGTATGCAACTTTGTCAAAAAATTAATAATCAGTTTATTTTTATTTTGGTGGTTAAAGACTAGTTTTTGGCAGTCCCTTTCCAAGACTTTGTACTACTAAATTTGCTACAATATAAGACTAGAATTGTCTCTGTAGACACGACAGTTTCAAAGATAAATATTTTAAAAATAGAACCATTTTTCCCAGAAGATAAGGGAAGGGTAAAGGGTAAACGGTTCTGGGAAAAACAGTTCTATTTTGAAAAGCTTTATCTCAGAAACTATTGGGTATATAGAGACAATTCTAGTCTCATATTGTAGCAAATTTAATCTTCTTTAAACATTTCCTGAGAAGGTACTATCTAAAACCAGTCCTTTAGGGTCATATATATCGCCTAAGTCTGAAAAAAAAACGATTTTTGATTTTTGACAAAGTTGCGTTCGGCGCTCGAGGTCACAAACTTGGATTATTCATTGGACCAACATCATAAACAAGTCTGCAAAAAATCAGAACTACTGGGTTTGACGCACAGTACCCCATACTTTCAGGCGACAAGGTTCCTGGATTACAACGGACAACTGTCCGCCAAGCGCTGTATTGTGTCATGTTGTGATAGACAGACGGAAGAAACCAATTTAGATGAAGGGTGACATGGTTGCCGATAGTTGGTGCTTGAAGCTGTTGATTTAATTAATGGTTTGTTAGAATTTTGATTGATTTAACAGCACTCAATCAGCAATGTTTGAAGTATTCTCAAGATTTTTGGTGTTTTTAAAAAGATGGGTAAGTTTTTAGCGTTGGCAACGCGCGTGTGACGTCCAAGGAGGGCTGTGTACTTGTTTGCTATCGACGTTATCATCGTGGTTTGAAATAAAAAAACAGCCATGTGCGTGTCGGACCACGCATAATGGAGGGTTTATCTGTCTATAAAAAATGGGTATAACTTGAAAACGCCTTAACCGATAATGTTCAAAATATACATTGATGTATCTTCTTAAATATTTTCATATTTTTTGGATCTCCGGTTCAAAAGTTACAGGTTAAGTTACAGTTACACAATTTCTTAGACTTTCGGGGTAATTATTTCTGAAAATGTTCACTTAAACAATTTTTCTTAAGAGACCTTAATGTTATTTCTAAAGACCTATCGATTTATGTGCAACATGTTGATATTTGGTAAGATTTTTTTTTCCGTATAGGTACGGTCAACCAATTTGATTCCTAGGCCACTGTAGAACCTTGTCGCAATGACAGTTGCCCGTGGATACGTATAAGCGTAACCTATACGCTACCAAACTAGCTATTGTGACAAGGTTCTAGAGTGACCTAGGAATCAAATTGGTTGACTGTACATGTACGGAGTGCCACCCAAAAATAACTTTTTCAGAAATTTTACTAAAAAACTTAGTTACGGCATACAAAATACACCTTATGATGACGGACAGACGGACATCACGAAACTATAAGAGTTCCGTTTTTCCATTTTGGTTACGGAACCCTGAAAAAGAAAGCTTATAATATTCGAATTCGTCTTTGTATTTCGACAGTTCGCGTTTAGATTAAATTACCAAGAAATATATGAAAACGCTTCTTTATTCTAAAGCTTACTTGCTTGTTTTCTCAAAATAATATTTATTTTCATATTAAGTACATTTAATCTCGAATTTCTTCACATAATCGCTTTGCTTTATGAAGATGCAGATGTCAGTTCGTATTAGAGATTAAGAACATAAACGCGAGGGTCAGACAGAAGAAAAAAGAGGCTATAAGCCTCAAACAGTGGGTGTTATGTTACTGTAAACTTATAGATATATTATCATAGAGTTTACTGGTAAAACAAGATATACAAGGAAAATATACCGGATAATATACCTACAAATAAAACCAGCCTAATTTATTAAAAAAAAAACAATATAATAAAAAGCGAACTGAGTGACCGCTCACATAAACTCATATTAGAGATTTTGCAAAACATGTAAGATTCTAGTTACAAGTTTTTTTTAAATAAATAGTTCTAATTTTTTTTTTATATACTCGACTTGATTAGAGCAGAGCCTGAAACACTTAGTTAATTTCTGGCGACTTTGTTTTATTTTAGACGTCAAACTTTTAACCCAAAGGTCTCGGGGACAGACCCCGACTCGTACCACTAAGTTTTTCGGAACTTAGGAACGAAATATCGCTTGATATTTACTAATCGCTATTCAGCACTATTCAGTGAAGGAAAACATGCATCGTAATAAGGAAGCCTGCATACATCCGCGGAGAAATCCAAAGGTGTATGTGAAGTCCCCAACCCGCTTTGGGCCAACGTGGGGACTATAGCCCGATCCCTCTCGTGTATGAGAGGAGGCCTGTCCCAGCAGTGGGACGCATAGTATTATTCTGTTATGCCGAATAATAATATTTTTTTGCGTTTAAATGTAAAAAAAGTATGCTTCAATGCGATATCTCTCTGTCGATTATTATTATTTCTACTCAGTATGGTAAACTTTTCCGACCCCAATATAAAAGAAAACGTCAATAAATTGCTCAATGCCACACATTACGTTATCATCAAGATCATATTTTTAAAATTGGAATGTGCCTCCGTGACGCGATTACCCGGCAGGTGAGGCGAGAGGGCTCGGAGCATATTGCCGGGCAACCCCGCAACCCCCCACAACCCCCGGCAACCCCCGGCAACCCCCGGCTCAGAGGGGCGCGCACAATAAAACAAATCTGCGAACTCTTGACGCTCCGGGCTGGAAGAGTAGCGAGGTAGAGGGCGAAGTACGTGTTTAATTTAATGCCTACAGTCTACAGCCCCATAATATTTATAAATAAATTTATTTCGACACAAAAAGGGTATAAAAAGGTGTTACATCATTACAGGGCGGGGGGCAATTTCCTTCACAAACAATCTTGCGGTCCACACCTATGGCCTCCGTAGTATACGAAGCTTGCGTGTCAGGGTGAGGAGGGGGGGGGGGGGGTAAATTGACCCTGTTGCCCCCCCCCCTCCTGTATCCACGCCGCGCCAGTCTGTCTATGTATACACATTAGAAGTACACCAAGCTGAGTGGAAACCCTTACAGTGCCGCTATATTTAATGTAACAATTTGATGTTTATTGTTTGTATTTACCAATCGTCCTGAACAAAATTCTCCTATATATAAACTTTTGTTACCCGCCTCTACTTTTTGAAGGCGGAGGCACAGTATGGCGGCTCTACCCCTCTAAACTCATTGCCGCTATTATGATCCGTGCAGTGGAGTGTGGTTAACATAATGTTTATTGCGTCCCTCGTGTTTACGATGTTAATTGTTTGTTATTAACTGTTTATTTATTAACTGCGAGTGCGGGCGCACTATCGCGGCCGACACGTCGAGGGCACTTCAACTTTATTACGATGTTTTAAGTGATTGATTTGATTTTTAATATATTATTAACTAAGTTTTTATAAAGTACATGGTATGGAAACAATTTTGTTTGAAATAGTATTAGGAACACAATGTGTACCTACCTATTGTAGAGTTCTTAGAGTGCACTTTTATTTCAGTTTTTTGTGTTAGTAAAGTTTCGAGAGTGCTGGTGGCCTAGCGGTAAATAAAAAAATATTATAGGACAATCTTACACAAATCAACCTAGGCCCACAGTAAGCTCAATAAGGCTTGTGTTATGAGTACTAGACGACGATATATATAATAGATAAATATGGATAAATACTTACATATATAGAAAACATCCATAACTCAGGAACAAATATCTGTGATAAACACACAAATAAATGCCCTGACCAGGATTCGAATCGAACCCGGGACGGAGGTGTGTGGGAACACTAAGGAAGGACAAAGATAGGAATGGGAAGGACGTAGGATAGAAATCATACTTTAAGGGGGTGAAAAGGAGGGTGGAAGATTGTATGAAAAATCACGAATTCCACGCAGACGAAGTCACTGACAATAGCTAGTAATAAATAAAATAGCTTTTTTATTCGTAGTTGACCGCCCACCGCTGGGCGTGGGAGCGGCCATGTGACGGAGCTTATTCCGGCAATGGTGTCGGGCCCTTCACGTATAGCCATGTCATGAATTAATTTACTGGACCGTGATGACCTGATGAACTTTAAAGAATAAACGGAACCGACTTCACTCAGGCTACTCCAGTTCTTCAAGAACAAATGCCCCAGATACTGCAAAAAATACAACCCACCTATGCCTGTAATAGTCAAAAGAGCCCTCGATTTCTCCGGGATCCTATCGTCAGAGCCTAGCCTGATGGCAATGGGAATGGGTAAAAAAAAAAGAAAAATAAAGAATTTTGAAGTCGGTTTTTAAAGGGAAGAAACATGGTATTTTGCCAAAAACATTTTTTTCTATTTCAACCGGTTTGAATCCTGGTCAGGCACAAGCCTTATTAAGCTCACTGTGGAACTAGGTTGATTTCTGTTAAGATTGTCCGATAATATTTATTTATTTTATTAACAGGCATCGCCCCAAAATATCCCAGCGAGGTAAACTTGCGAATCGCGCGTTTTTTCGTGAACCACACCACGGTAAGTCCGGCTTAGGGCACAAATATAACAGAATGTTGGAGTAAGCCTATTAGCACCGTTCATCGCGCCGACACGCGAATGTCGCATGACTACTTATAGATACTGTACGATCATTGATAGATAGATATATACTCGTATTTATTGAATCATAACACCCTCCCAAGTAACACATCAAAGCAGTATAGCGGCCGTCTTACAGCATATCTGTATGCTTTTAGCATTTTCAGTTCGTTTTATGGTAGCATTATAAACGTTTATAGTGCTGATATAGGTCTTAAATGGGCACGAATTACCCAGCTTGAGATCCTATACAGGTCATTTAATAGCATTACAGGCGCAATATATCTGCGCTATTAGCATTATCGTTGTCATGGAAAGTGCCAATCGCATTAAAGAACCATTAGTACGCTCTATTAAGTTGCCAACTGCATTAAAGAAGCATTAATAAGGCCAAAAAACTTGCTAATCGTAGTAAAGAAGCATAAGTACTCTCGATTAACTTGCCAATCGCAATACAAAAGCATTATACTAGCATAAGAGTGTAGTAAAATAAACCTTGCGTCAATGCAAAAACGTCTCTAACACCGACGGAACAAATGTTATAATACAATGAACGTTGTGATTTAACTACTTTGTCTCGCAATATAAAATGGACGAAGACGGTACAAAAAACTGAATGCGTGACACGTCATATTTGTTTGCATCCTAACAAAATTTATAAAAGTTTTTGACTCTTTTACGTTATTATATCCTTCAAATATTACTGCGCGATGTAGTTTACTGTAAATGTGTATATAAGTTTCATTGAAAATTTTCACGCGCCTTTGATATATTGTGGTTTTGCTATAAAATATTATAAAAAGATATGCGTCAAATAAACAAAACAATTGTGTAATCCTCGTATAGAACGAGTTTTGCATTATTAACATAATAGTGTTGGTTGAGCAGTCTTAAATTAAGTAATTTCATTATTATATAGGTATTTTCCTTATATAAATAGGTCCGCATGATTTTATTTTTAGGTTATAAATTATTTACAAAATGGCGTTGGTCTATATAGACGGAGAGCTAGCCACGTCGGATATGACACAATAATGAGAGCAACCAAAACCCTCTAGTCAGTTTGGTATACTATGCTTATTTCTAGATCTGGACATCTGGCAGCTTTAAAGTGGTGGAGGTCAAAGAATGCAAACCATTTCAAGAAAATAAATCCTAGAGATCTGGGTTTGATGCAATATTATGAGAAACTATACAAATACTATACAATATTAAGAGAAATTATACAAAAGTTTATGTTGGGAGAAAGTAGTGCCAAACGATGAATAATAAAATATAGTTCATAGTTTGTCGCCTAATGTTTTTGTTTCCGTAATAATCATACATCGGGGTTTTCGGTGCGGGAACGATTTGAGAAAGAGTAGAGATAAACAGATAGGTTGAGAGTTAGTGTGAGAAAATATCATATTATGCCTAATGAATAACTACCTCTCTGTGAATAGCTTACACACTATGATACGAGCTTTTTTTCTTAGAGGCATGTTTGTATTGACTATTATATACTTAGTATTTTAAAAATGCAATTGCATATCCGAAATTTATTAACTAGATCTACCTATGACAAAGACACGGTATAATAAGTGTAAAATATTAATCTTGACGTCCGATATTTATGAACTATTTGATTAACTGAAGAGGTTGACAATGATCAGTCATTACATGAATTTATAAAAAAAATACTTGAAAAAATCATAGGTATATGTACCTACAATATATATACATAATAGTCAGCTATTACATATAAATTGTATATACAATTGATTTGATTTTGTATTTGATTTTTTCGATCAATTATTCATTAGGTAGAAACGTGCTAGAGTACATTCTGTTTTTTAAGTTAATGCCTACTCTTTGGCTAATGTCAAACATTCCCGCACCGAAAACCCCGATGTATGGTAATAATACACAATATTTTTTGGTCTAACGTTTTTTTTTATCGATTTTTGACCAGTTTTGAGTCGATATTCCAACATATTCACTATAGATAGAATTATAAGGCAAACGACTACCGGTTTTTGAATCTTTTATCTCCATTCTGTAGAGCCGGATCTTGAAATAAATGAGCCGTTATTTTTTTATGATATTTTTAAAATATGGTCTAAAAAACACTTTTATCGATATTCGAATGGTGTAAAGAATCTTACATATACGTAATCTACATATTACGGTTCCTCTTTGATGTCTCTAAAAACTGTAGAGAGATTTTAATTTTTAACTAATTAAAACAAAATTTATGACCATAAAACCACTTTTTAGCCTAAACCGGTTCGACTTTGATGTCAAATATCTCGAAGACAATGAATATTGAAGTAAATATAGGATACTATATTGTTTAAAGCCGTTACTGATAATATGATAAACTATATAAATCATTAGAAAACTAAGGGATTCAGATCTAAGGTCGTTGGCGCCAGGGAGCCCCTTAAAATATAGGCCCTGTCCTTTATAACTGAGACAACTTCGGCTATTTTTACCTAGTTTGGTATTACTATTTTCCAATTAAAACATTTTGCTAGTCTGTCACTGTGACCTCCACCCATTAAAAGCGGCCATATGCCAGGATCTATCAATAAGAATAGTATAGCAATCTAACCAGACGGGTTTTGTTGCTCTCATTATTGTGATATATCTGACGTGGCTAGCTCTTAGTCCAATAGCAGCTCAGTGACCCTTAAAAAATGCCTTATTTATGCCTACAGCATTACACGTGAATAATTATGCTATTAAACAACATTAAGCATTTATTTATGCTATTGTAGAACCTAAGGCACTAAAACCGCTAAAAGCTGTATAGGGGCTGTTCATAAATTACGTCATCAATTTTTGATGATTTTTACCCCCCCTCCCCCTAAAATCATCCAACCCTCCCCCTGCCAAATAAAGTGACGTCATTAAAAAAAATGCGTTTTAAGCGTAATTGTAAAATAAAAAACTATTTAGTAGATACTATTTTATAGCATTAAAAGTTTATAGAAACACGACTTTCATTCCTTTTTTTACACATTGATGATGTGATCTTCGGAATGACCGCCCCCCCCTCCTACGTCATGCTACCATGAAATGACGTAATTTATGAACAGCCCCTTATAGTGAATTACTTGGCTTTATAATGGTTTATATTATTGCTATTATACTGCATTAGGAACGTATTACCTACTTATAAATGCTATTGTACACCCTAAGGCATTAGAAATAGCTGAAAGCTGTATAGCGAATTTACGTGGCATTATAATGGCTAATATTCATGCTCTTAAACAGCATTAAGCATTTATTTATGCTATTGTAGAACCTAAGGCACAAACCAAACCGAAGCATTCGTGTAGCAAACCAAAACGCAACTGTACAGCATTCAGCTGTACAGTTGCCTGTTGTTCGCTGCACTAAAACTAATGGCTAAACAAAAGCATTTACGTATGCCATTATACAACCGTTATACAGCGTAAAGCATCATAAAATGCTATTGTAGAACCTAAGGCACTAAACCACACCGAAGCATTAGTGTAGCAAACCAAAACGCAACTGTACAGCATTCAGCTGTACAGTTGCATTTTGGTTCGCTGCACTAAAACTAAAGGCTTTAAAAAAGCATTTATACATGCCATTATACAACCGTTATACAGCTTAAAGCATTATATAATGCTATTATAGAACCTAAAGCACTTACGTGCTTTTAAACAGTCGAAAGCTGTACAGTTGCGTTGTGGTTTGCTGCACTAAAGCTAAAGGCTTTACAAAAGCATTTAGATATGCCATTATACAACTGTTATACAGCTCAAAGCATCATATAATGCGACAAGTTGCTCGGTGAACGTATATAAGAGTTTATACGGTCCTTAAGTTCGAAATAAGTTAACTATTCATATGTTATAATGCTTCCTGTGTTACTTGGGCTGTAACTGTAAGTATACAGCTACAGGTTACAGGATATGATAGTGAAGAGTGGAGATATAATTTCATCCTTAATAACTAATATAATTTAAACAAAAATGAACCGAATTCACTTAGCATCCACCTTTCCAACAGCAAATACTCGAGCTGCTGTAAAAAATACTCAAATCACTATAGGTGTGTCTATAATAGTTGAGGAGTTCCCTCGATTTCTCCAGGATCCCATCATCAGACCCTGACATGGTTACAATGGGACCAACTGTGAAGTATACGCTTACAAACAAAAAAATAATTTTCCAAATCGGTCCAGCCGTTTTCGAATAATCGGTGAACATACATAAAAAAAAAACAAAAAAAAAACAAAGATCCCGACGAATTGATAACCTACTCCTTCGAAATCTTGAAGTCGGTTGAAAAGAACTAGCCGTCTAAGTGAAAAGTAAACACACAGTGCAACAAAATGCTGTACCTACTCTCATCACTGCGATATAGATACAGAGTATACTATACTACATACAGAGTGTAACAAAAATAGTGATCATCCGTTTAAAGGCATAAATGGTATCGTATTGCGACAAAAAAAAGTAGGAGCAAATTTTTTTGGATAAATTTTTCAGTCATCCTAGCCGGCCGGCCCTCCCATACAGGACCAATTTTTCTTTCGCATGAAAAAATGTTGTTCTTAGTTTTTCATAATTATGTTTTTTTTTTATTTAAGAACTCATAATTAAAGTTTAACAATGCTGGAGGCATCACTACAATCTCCGGCCTTTATAGTAACTAGCATGTTTTTCAATATCAGGGCAATACTGTTACAATACGTAATAGAAAAATCGACTTGAATTCGATTGAATTTGCTAGTTTTTGTCGTCATATTGTCCGGCGGGGTGGCGCGCGCATTATTGCATTACATTTGAGTTTTTTGCGGTCGTTATGACACAATCGTATGTTACACGATTGTATAATGGCAGGCCAGCCTCCGAATTACACTGGATCACAATATTGTGCCCATCTTTTAGGGTTCCGTTACTATTCGATATCTTTCCTGAGTTTTGTACATCGAAACCTGAACGAACAAGACATACATTTTCGATTTCGTTGTGGCCTCTTGTTTAATGTCTCTTTTAATTTCGCAGTTTTCCGAAAAATGGTGGATTTCTATTTCGGAGCAATCCAAAACAATACCTAGATACAATTTGCTACTACTGAATGAAAATAATGTGAATGAAATTACACGTCAATTTGATTTTAAGAGAGGTATGGGTACTGCGAATGTCATCTCGCTATGTGTGATAGGGCACAGCACAGCGAATGTCATCTCAATCAAATCTGGAACAGAGCGCGACTGGGGAAGTACCTTACAGAAAACCACAGTCAAATAGCACTCATAGTGTTGTGCTCCTGCTGATGAGTAAGGTTGCCAAAGAGCTCTAAGAGGCCCAAGTGTGTTGACGATGAGGGGCCCTCTTGTTCCTTTAGCCGTCAACACAGTGAATCCTCCTTTTTGTAAAAGGTCGGCAACTCGCATGTGACACCTTTGGAGTTGCAGGCGTCCATAGGCTACGGCAGGGGTCGGCAAACTTTTTTGACAAAGAGCCTGATGGCGGAAAAATTTGGAATTTTCGGAAGCTCATAGAGCCGCAGTTGTCTGTTTTACGTTTTTTTACTGTAATAATTGATTTATTAAAAAATTGAGGGGAACTCGAAAACCTATAACTGACCCTTCAAAGAGCCGCATGCGGCTCGCGAGCCGCGGTTTGCCGACCCGTGGGCCTCGGTATCAGCTTACCATAAGGCGGGCCGTATGCTTGTTTTCCATCGTCGTGGTAGGTATAAAAAGAATTTAAGCTTATATTATATATCTTTCAGATATAATATTACTGTATTACTGTTTTGAAAAAATAAGTCCCACCGAGTTTCTTGCCGGTCATAATACTTCTCGGGTCAGTGGTGTGGGTTACAACCGGTGGTAGTTTTTTTTTCTCTGACGTTCATAGGTGCATTGTAATGTGCCTAAATTGAAGAATACATATCTTTTTTATCTTTTATACACCTACATTTAAATGTGTATTCAAATACATTTTATAATAGAAAAATAAATCGCCGTTTAGCTTGTTTTAGGATTCGTTGAGTAAATATCCGGACATATTGCCTTAAAACAATGTACAGAACCTTCGTCTACAGCCACAGATTACACATAAAGCCGCGGTAATCCCTCATCCTTAAGTTTCCGGCGGAACGATCTATTATAATCTGGGACATTGTGTCCGGTTCCTCTAAACCAGTGTTAATTCTTGTGTGAGGTTCCTTACTAGATCCTGTAATTGTGGTAAGTATCTAATCTGTTCAAATCCGGAACAGAGGTTGTGGCGGTCTCTTTGGATAGGTGTTACATCGAATTTTTGGTGTTTAAGGAGACGTTCTGTCAAGGGTGTGCATCTCTGTCAAAAAAAATTGAGTTTGATAACTAGTACGGGCTGCTATTTATATATCCGGAAACCGGGATTACAATCTTCTTAAATAGCATATTTGACCTCCATGGTAAAATTTGAACTTTTTTAAGTACTGGCCGGTATATTTTTTCTTTCTTATTAACGCTCGTGTTTTGTTTTTGACGGGTTTTAAATGTCATCTCGCAGCAAGAATGGAACTCACTCGTGAAAATATTCGTGCTATGATTTATTATGATTTTCGGCGTGGTTTAACGCAACAACAGTGCATAGATCAACTAACTTCAACTTTTGGTGATGAAGCCCCATCTAAAACTACTGTGTATCACTGGTTTAGTGAGTTCAATCGTGGACGTAGTATGCTTACGGACGAAGTTAAGGCAGGTCGCCCGAAATCGGTCGTTGTACAACAAAATATCGAGGCTGTGCGAAAACTTATAATGGACGACCGACATGTTACGTACCGCGAGATAGAGGCGACTCTGGGTATTTCTATGACCAGCATTAATAGCATATTACATAATTATTTGGCTGTAAAAAAAATTTGTTCGCGTTGGATACCCCACAACTTAACAAAAGAGCAAAAAGATGCTCGCGTCGAATGGTGCAATAAAATGTTAAAAAAATATAACCGTGGTGACTCAAAAGCCATTTATAACATCTATACAGGTGACGAATCCTGGATCTATGCATACGATCCCGAAACGAAGCAACAATCAACGGTATGGGTGTTTCAAAATGAGCCGAACCCTACGAAAGTTACTCGTGCAAAAAGTACATTGAAACAAATGGTGGCCTGCTTCTTCGGTATTAATGGCCATGTAGCTACAGTGCCACTAGAAAACCGTAGAACGGTTAATTCAGAGTGGTACACGACCATTTGCTTACCGGAAGTATTTGAACAAATTCGTAAAACTAACCAGCGACGAAGAATCATTCTTCATCATGACAATGCCAGCTGTCATACGTCACGCGAATCAACTCTATTTTTGGAGGGTCAAAATGTGGAATTAACGGGTCATCCGCCGTACAGCCCTGACTAGGCACCCAACGATTTTTATTTATTTCCAAATATAAAGAATAAATTACACGGTCAACGATTTTCGACCGCTGAAGATGCTGTCGACGCATTCAAACAACACGTTATGGAGGTACCTCAGGCGGAGTGGCAGAAGTGCTTTAAAAATTAGTTCACGCGAATGCAAAAGTGCATAGATCATCAAGGGGAATACTTTGAAAAACAATAAAACCATTTTCAGCCGTGTACGTTTGTTTGTTTTTCTGTTTCCGGATATATAAGTAGCAACCTATGTATCCGTTACACTGATTTAAACTTTCACGGTTTTTACACATATCTATTTAGACGGAGAGCTGGACACGTGATATATGACACAATAATGAGAGCAACGAAACCCCCCTATAGTTAGTTTGCTGTACTATGCTTATTTCTAGATCCGGACATCTGGCAGCTGTAAAGTGGTGGAGGTCAAAGAATGCGAATAATTTGAAGAAAACAAATCCTAGAGTTTTGGGTTTGATGGATTATTATGGGAAATTATGTAATCAACTAGATTATTCATATCCAGAAGCTTCTGTCGGGGGAAAGTAGTGCCAAATGATGTATATTACAATTTTTAGTTAGTCGCCTACTGTTTTTGTTTCGGCAATAATAAACAATGGTTTTTAATCTAATGTTAAAATATAGGCCCTGTCCTCTATAAATGACACAACTTTGGCAGTGTTTACCTATTTTGATATTACTTTCTTCCAACTTAAAAACTTTGTTGGTCTGTCACTCTGACCTCCACCCATTAAAAGCTGCCAGATGCCTGGATCGAGCAATAAGGATGGTAAAGCAGTCTATCTGGACAGGTTTCATTGCTCTCATTATTGTGTTATATCTGACGTGGCCAGCTCTTGGACCAACGGGACTTAACCGCGTATATAATTTCAAAATTACCTTCGACGTTTCGAGGACAACATTGTCCCCGTGGTCCCGAAGAAAGACTGGCTCCAGTTGACATCAACATCTTCTAGCACCACGAGTTTTTCGAACTACCCGCACTTGGTCTTGATTATATAACTTCGCGATTTTCCCTTTAGATACATAAATAATTTATAGAAAAGGAAAATCTTCCTCCTAGCGTTTGTCCCGGCTTGGGGTCCGCTTGGCAACCTAATCCCATGAATTGGCGTAGGCACTAGTTATTAAGAAAGCGACTGCCATCTGACGTTCTAACCCAGAGGGGAAATGTTTTCTATTTTGTACTCTCTTTCGCTTCAGGGACTCTTCGGAAGGCCACCGTCATAGTATCTTTCGTTTACTATTTTCTTTAACCATAAACTAACTATTATACTGAATTGCGCAGCAAAAAAAAACTAAATTCACATCAAAAAGTCAGTATTTTATGGTATGCAGAATAATACCCTTTTTGTATTCGATTTAAGTGAAACTCGATTTAGGTAGGTAAGTACGTATATTAAGTGTATATTGGTTTGTAGCTACATGTGTTTTTTTGCAATAAATATTTGTCCTTCCTTTTTTCTTTCAAAACTGAATCTAAGATTACAA
Source organism: Pammene aurita (assembly GCA_947086415.1). Classification (NCBI taxonomy): domain Eukaryota; kingdom Metazoa; phylum Arthropoda; class Insecta; order Lepidoptera; family Tortricidae; genus Pammene; species Pammene aurita. The sequence continues at coordinate 3,759,876 of OX352315.1, read as the reverse complement.
TAGGAAAAACTGCAGAGATGAACGCAAGAGTTAGCCTCCCCTTAACCGCAGCGGGCACCGGAACCGACATTGTGCAATAGGATTACGACGCTAATCTCCGTCGCGCGACGGCTTACCTATTAGGTACCTTCACCACGCACCCGCACCCGTCTTACAGATTGTTTTGTCCCTCACCTTCCTAGTCCTATTTCAAAAGGATCATCACAAATCGGGAATTAAATAGCAAAATTAAAATTATTTTCTCATCGTTAACGTCACCCATACACTCGAGGCGACGATTCAAGGCAGCTAACCTGACACCAAGAAGGCCAGCCACTGGACCCAGATTGCTGGTGAGGCATCGTTACAGCACGGCGACAATTTTTCACAGAACACCAAAATTGGACCCTTGAGCAGTGGGCCCCTGTTCTTTTTTCTGATGAGTCCAGGATGTGCCTTAAGAGGCCTTATTCCCAAAACGCACGAATTTCACGAAATGCTTCATTTTCTTCGAAGGCTATGGCGAAAAATCTTAGTTTTTCTAAATCAACTATTGATGCATATAATAGTTCATTTCTTGATCTAGACGGCCATCGGAGCAAAAATTACATTTTAAAAATAAAAATATGAAAAAAATTGGTTGTCTTTGAAGACCTTTCCGGATTTTCCAGTTAGATGTAACGTTTATTTCCAAACTACGCAAAAAAGGGTAACAATTCTTATTCAATTTGAATAAAATTCAATTGAGTAAGTATATCATGTCTGAGACGGCCATCGAAATAAAAATCGAAGATTCATCTTGGATAATAGACAAAATACCTTCTGATTATATGCCAGTTTTTTGATGAAAACACGGTTACATTAAATTTTTTCCACGAAAACCCTATAAATATTTAGCCCTAAAAATATTACCATAACAAAGTTAGACTATATTTCTATCACGATAAAAAAATATCATTACTATAGTGGTCAATTTAAAAATAGTATGAATTTTTAAAAATGACCTATAAATCACACTTCACGGGACACTTTTTGTAAGAATCGTATTTTTGGGTACTTAATAATAATAAATATGGTTCTAAAGTATTTTTTTGTATTACTAATACTTCAAACTATCTTATAAATAGCATTTTATGCGGCTTTTTCCATGAATACAGTTTTTCGACCTTTTAGGGAATAAGGAGCCTTAATGGAGAAGGAGAGGACGAGTCTACCGAAGACCTGGAGAGCGTTTTTCGCAGTGCTGCATCAGGGAAACGGTTGCCTATGTAGGTGGTTACGTAAAGATGAGGGCGGGGATCTCGTACGACTACCGGACCGAGCTCGTTTTCGTGTCTGGTGGAGGCCGTGGAGATGGATTGACCGCGGCAAAGTACATCACCGACATCCTGGAGGAGCACGTGGTTCCTTTCGCTGGATTTTTCGACGAGGGGTAACGTCTTATGCAGGATACGCGAGGATCACCAAAGCCTACCTCCGCGACGTCGGCATCCGAACGCTGGACTGGCCAGCTATGAGCCCGGACCTCAACCCGATCAAGCATGCGTGGGACTACCTAAAAAGAAGAGTTCGGAAGCCGGACCCAGCTCCGGACAACATTGAGGACCGGAAGGCCGCATTGCTGGAGGAGTGGAAAGCAATACCCCGGGATTACTTCAGAAACTTGATTAGGTCCATGAAAAATCATTTATTGTGTGTAAGAAATGCTAGGGGTGCCAATACCAGGTATTAATTTTCCATTAATAAAATATTTTTTCATGGAAAACGTATTTTACTCCTGTTTCCCCTGTAATTTTTCAAGTCGTTCTCTGCCCTTTCTTGAATAACACGTGTTTTTTTCAGGTTCTAGTTCTGAATTTAGAAATAATTTGGTGTTTTGACAGTAGGTCCCATTGTCATCAGGCCAGTATCCGATGATGAGATCCAGGAAAAATCGAGGGAACTCTTTAAATATTATAGGCACAGTATTGTTAGGGTTCCGTACCCAATGGGTAAAAACAGTAAGTGTCCCCACTTAAGAGTTTTTGAAAGCACGTCATTTCATTGTGATTTTGTAGAAATTACAGGTATAGATGAATTATCGAGATCATGGAATTGTATTTGTAGTGGTTGTACCGTTTGCAACAAAAGGAGAATAATTTTTCCTTAATTTAATAAAATTACATACCCTTAAGAAATGGAATAAGTAGTAGTCCTTTGTTTTTTGCTTTTAGTCGCTATCATGTTCTTCATCTGAGCTGTCACAAGTATTGATAATAAGATTGTTTGAAATTCGATCCATTTCCCCTTCCTGACATCGATATTTATTTTCTTCACTTTCGACATGGCCACAAATATTTTCCCAGTCCTCAGCAGTAATAGTATTCATTCGTTCAGTTGCTAAACTCATAATGCCTTGCATGTTTAATGAAACGTTTCTTTTCGCTACATATCCTTTTACCATGGACCAAATATTTTCGATCGGATTGAATGTCGGGTGATACGGTGGCAATCGTAAAACGGCGTGGCCATCTTCTTTTAAAATTGCATCTATGTGGAACTCACGAAACCGCTCTTTATTTTGTTTAATTAAATCATACAAACTGGTTTTGTACATCAACGGGCTATAGGAAATGTTGTGTTCTGTCAGCCAATCCATCATTTCTTGTTTATGAGAATTTGACGTTGGAGCACGATTCAAAAGTTTGTTGTGATAGGACGCATTATCTACGATAAGTACGCTATTCGGTTTAAGGTTCGGTATTAATTTTTCTTTTAACCATTTTTCGTAGTTGACAAAGTTCATCTGGTCATGGTAATCTCCCATTTTTTGGTTTGCCTTAAACATTAACAAAGCGTTGGGAATAAAACCATCTTTTCCTCCTGCGTGCACTATTATTAACCGCTGGCCTGTACTGATTTGTTTTTTTTACACCAAATTCTGTTCCATCGGTCCAAGGCTCTCCGGACACATGTGAAGTGTGGATGTAGGTTTCATCAGTATAAACTAGTGGTCTATCTTCAGACCGATATTCCGCAATTTTGGTAAGGTAATTTATTCTTAGCAGTCGTATGTTGTGTCTTTCCATTAATATTTTTCGGTTGTCCTCGGTCTTTTTCCATTTAAATCCTAATTTTTAGGGTTCCGTAGTCAACTAGGAACCCTTATAGTTTCGCCATGTCTGCCTGTCCGTCCGTCCGTCCGTCCGTCCGCGGATAATCTCAGTGACCATTAGCACTAGAAAGCTGAAATTTGGTACTAATATGTATATCAATCACGCCGACAAAGTGGTAAAATAAAAAGGGGAAAAAAATGTTTTATTAGGGTACCTCCCCTATACGTAAAGTGGGGAGTGATTTTTTTTTTCATTTCAACCCTAACGTGTGATATATTGTTGGATAGGTATTTAAAAATGAATGAAGGGGTTTACTAAAATCATTTTTTGATAATGTAAATATTTTCGGAAATAATCGCTCCAGAAGTTAAAAAAAATGTGTCCCCCCCCCCCCCCTCTAACTTATGAACCATAAGTTTTAAAAATATGAAAAAAATCTGAAAAGTAAACCTTTATAAAACTTTCTAGGAAAATTATTTTGAACTTGATAGGTTGAATAGTTTTTGAAAAAAAAATACAAAATTATTTCTGAACTAAGTTTGTAATTTAACCATATAAGCAGGTGTGTATTGTACCTGTTATTCCTACAAAATTACAATGATAAGACTTGCTTTCAAATAAAGTAAAAACGGTGAAAATCGGTTCACGCAATAAAGAATTATCCCATAAAAATCATCTTCCATACTTTAAGCTCGCGCGCAATAGTTTACTTAATTTGCCGATAGATGTCGCTGTACGTAGAACGCTCATATCATATCCTACATGGCGGTGTTATTTTACTCTTAAGTTAGGACACTTACTGTGACGGACGAAAAACTACGGAACCCTACACTGAGCGTGGCCCGACACGCTCTTGGCCGGTTTTGTATTTGTTTTCGTAAGGTGGAAATGCCAAATTTGTAATCTATATCGGATTTTAACACAGAGTGGAGTGCCTTTAAGGTTGGAAATTGCTTATGGGACAGATGAAAATTGTATATAGTTCTCCGGATGACTTCCTGATCAAAATCGTCTACTGCTGATGACGGACAAGTACGTAACTTTTTATTTCTCGGGGAGGTGAATTTCTTTGTTGTTGCGAATTTCTCACTATTGCTCTCAGACACAATGTTATAAACAGTAGAGAGACAATCACCTGTAGCTTTTTCAACTAACTGGGCAGCGGTGTAAGGGGAATTTAAATTTTTCTTCAGTTCAAGTTCAAAATATTTATAACAGTTAAAAATAATTTGCTTACTTTGACTCTCAATCGGACCAAAATTACTCACAGCCATATTTTTTTAAATTATGTAACTTACACTTAGTCCTACGGGCTGACACAAAATTATTCTGATAATTGTGAGAATACAATAAAATCAGACGTAAAAATATATGCACAACGTAAATAATATTCACAATTTGACACTGACATTATTTTGGTATTTACTTCTTCAATATATAACAAACCTCTTTTTATGCTGATAGTACGAGAAAATAGAAATATCAAATATAGAATGCCTGTCAACATACAATACTACTACATATGCAATTCCACGCTCTCGTTAATTTATCTATACAATAAACACCTGCTTATATGGTTAAATTACAAACTTAGTTCAGAAATTATTCTGTAATTTTTTTTCAAAAACTATTTAACCTATCAAGTTCAAAATAATTTTCCTAGAAAGTTTTTATAAAGTTCTACTTTTGAGATTTTTTCATATTTTTAAAACTTATGGTTCAAAAGTTAGAGGGGGAGGGGACACATTTTTTTTACTTCTGGAGCGATTATTTCCGAAAATATTTACATTATCAAAAAAGGATTTTAGTAAGCCCCTATTCATTTTTAAATATATATCACACGTTAGGATTGAAATGAAAAAAAAAAAAAATCACTCCCCACTTTATGTATAGGGAAGGTACCCTAATAAAACATTTTTTCAATTTTTATTTTACCACTTTGTCGGCGTGATTGATATACATATTAGTACCAAATTTCAGCTTTCTAGTGCTAACGGTCACTGAGATTATCCGCGGACGGACGGACGGACGGACAGACATGGCGAAACTATAAGGGTTCCTAGTTGACTACGGAACCCTAAAAACGGGACCCTACAGACCCACTAAGACTCCGCTGTCCGTCTGTCTGTCCGTCTGTCATCAGGCTGTATCTCATGAACCGTGATAGTTAGTCAGTTGAAATTTTCACAGATGATGTATTTGTGTTGCCGCTATAACAACAAATACTAAAAAACAGAATAAAATAAATATTTAAGAGGGCTCCCATAACACAGACATAATTTTTTTGCCGTTTTTGTCTGTCACCAGGTTGTATCTCATGAACCATGGTAGTTAGACAGTTGAAATTTTCACAAAGGATTTATTCCTTTTTGCGCTTTAATAAAAAATACTAAAAAAGAGAATGCAATAAATATTTAAGAGGGCTCCCATACAACAGTCATGATTTTTTTCCGTTTTTATAGATAATGGTACGGAACCCTTCGTCCGCGAGTCCGACTCGCCCTTGGCCGGTTTTTCTTTAAAATTATAAGTTTAAAACGATACATTTTCCCCATTCAAACAACTACATCATAGACAACGTTGATCACAATACAAATCTGTGTAGCAGATACGGAACATCTGTTTAGGGCGACTACAACTCCAATTACCGAGTGTCAACACTGAGTCTCAGGGGGCGCCGCGAGCTGGGCATATAGTAGGGGCTTTTTAACATCTCATGATCCGATCGGGAGGTATAGCTGTTGTACATCAGTTTGATACTCGTAAATTAAGATTAGATACCTAATATATATTATATAAGTTTTTTTAGGTATTAGTGGCATTGATTTATTTTTGAAGTACAAAATAGGTACAGGGCAAAAGTTAAATAAACTAAAATGAACTTACTTAAAAATATATAAGTTTCATTTATTTAATCTCAAGTTATTTGCGCTAGGGTTTATTATAAAATCATTTTAAAATCTAGGTGCCCCATTAAAAATGCTGGTTCTACAACATTATTACATCAAGATTACAAAAGTACGTGGATATAAGTAGCAAATTTCATTTAAAATACAGGCCCCGTTCTCTATAAATAAGACAATTTCGTCAATTTTTACCTATTTTGGTACTACTTTTTTCCAACTGAAATTTGCTAGTCTGTCACTCTGACCAAAAGCTGCCAGATGACGGATCTAGCTATAAGGATAGTATTACAATCTTACTGGACGGGTTTCGTTGCTCTAATTATCGTGTCATATCTGACGTGGCCAGCTCTTAGTTCAGCAATGTTACGGCTACTCTTTTTACACACGTATTTAAGTATAAACATTAACATATATTGGTGTTATACATATGTCACTTGTAACCCTTTCACTGAAGAAGCTATAACGCGATAGCTCTACGACACGACGTAGCTGCTACGCGTTACGATAGTGCTACGAAATAAGCCGCACCGAAAACAATGAATAGCTTTATCAGTGTTAATGATAAGGATATGAATAGCAGTACGATTTTTTAAGAGGTATGATTTGTCCGTGGAACTCTTTAGTAAGATTCCGTCATCTTAAAAAAATACAACTATTTATAGCTGACGTAATCATACCGGGTGTGGCCTGTAATAGGAGCAAAAAAATAAAACGTAGATTCTACTCCTCAAACTAGACAACGTTTGTTCAACAACTTTTAAAAATATCTTGTAGTTTGAATTTTATCACAGTTTAAAGTTTATTCGAACACGCAATGTACTACGACATTGATTAATATCTGTAGGGTGACAAGACTAACAGGCGATGTCATTTAGGCGGAACTTGATGTACATTGAAAATACTATTTAGTTTGTTTGAAAAAGAGACAATCTAAAATCTACATAACTTTCAAAAGTCGTTGAACAAACATTGTCTAGTTTGAGGAGTAGAATCTACGTTTTAATTTTTTGCTCCTATTACAGGCCACACCCGGTATAATAATTTATTAACTGATAGATTTTGAAGCAAAATAGTAGAAAACACGATATATTAACTACAATTAAGTAATTTATAAAAACATTTACACTGGTAGGTAGTTATGTACGTAAACGCAACATTCGAAATCGAATAAAAATGATTTCAAGAAATTTATTTTTGAAGCTTATCCTTTGTCTACAAAACCAGACGTTACCTTGTTAGGTATATGGTTAGCATAATACATACACATATTAATGACAGGTAGCTGTTATAATGGTCCCGTTTTCCGCGCTCTCCGTGCCAGCTTTCTCGCCACACGTTTCATTACGGAACACAACTACCCAAACCTCCTATCTCACCTCCAATCACCATAGCAAAATCACCTTTAACCCCCTCACTTACAGACGGGTTTCATGTAACGTAGGTAATAGGGTAACCCGTTTGGAGGGTAACCCTTTGGATATTACTTCCGCGCGGCTCGTCGGCACGCGTCGCTTTATTGGCATTGTTTTAGCCACGCTCTGACGTGGGAACTCGGCAGTTAAGGATGATTGTGATCTAGAACAATGGAAATGTGTTCTGGAAAGACCATACTGTTTTATTTTATATGTAAGAATATGTTTGATAGGTTTAAACAAGATGTTTTTGGGTTCAAGCTGTAATATGTACTATTATTTTTATAGACATATAAATATAAAACAAGGAGACGTAATTCGGCGAAGATAAAATAAGCCGCGGTCTCGTGCACACACACTCAGTATTAACGTTTGAACCAATCACCGCTCGTCCACGAGTTATATATGTGTGCGTTGCGCGCGTCAACACGAAGAAATCGGCTTATTATGGAATCACAGATTTGTCTTCACGGCGTTACGTCTCCTTATTTTATATGTCTATGACTGCTTTTGTTGTTTATTTCTACCTACCTTATTTTGTTAACATTATGTATTTGTTCTTGTAATTGTGTACGACATAGATTAGAATATAATTAAAATGTATTGTCACACACAACATACCATGCAAGAAGCGACACAATCTTGGTTTATTACAATTATAATATACGATACTAATTACGCCCTGAAATGGATCATCAGAATTTTTGTTACATCCTGTATATTTTTTTATGAAACCAACGGTATCATACATTACTATAAACCAGAGTAGAATTACAAAGCCAATTACAGGTTCTAACTTATAAAATGGTATCCTTTATTAATGGTAGCATTATATGTATATGTATGATATCCTTAAGGCTACTCAAAGTATGCGCTGATCTTATAGGTGTTAGAAATAATTATCTTATAATATTAGTCGCAAAGTAACACTAATTGTTCTCGTAAATAGTAAATGTATTGATTAACAAAATACGAGAACACGTGGTTCGTTACATCGACTGATCGTGACGTGACGTCACGTCCGATCATGGTGGCGCCATTTTGCCAGGTATAAAAGAACCGGATAACTGATAATCAGTCTCGGAACCGCATCGGATCTAGTACTGTTCGGACGCACTCTCTCTTTCGCGCATCCAGTGTTATTTTTTAAGAAAATAACCAGCCGGATACAGCGGCCCGGCTCTTAGCCGGAGGGGACTACGCAAATCACAGCAGCATCGCGGTCGGTTTGCCCTCGCTGCATCTCCCGAACCCGGTCCCGCTAAAACGGACGCCCCGGGCTAGGGAATGCGGAGATTGGCCTAAGCCGACCACGAATGCGTCGCAGAGCCCCCGACATAGACCCTTCAGCAATGGAGGACTCTTCCAAAACTCGGCAGGGTAGGTCGAGAAATCGACTTCGAAACCTACCCACCACTTCGAGATCAAGCTCTAGAAGAAACATCACGCCCGGAGAGGGGGCGGGTAGCCTGGACTCCGGAAATGGCGACCTACCCATCCCTCCCCGAGTGACTACACCAGCACCAAGCGAAGGGGGAACTCAACCGCCGCCCCCCGGGGAGGGGGACGGTAGACCAGAAAATCGGCATCTGGACCTACCCACCCTCTCGGGACTCGGATCCCTGGCAGGCAGCGAGGACTATGGAAGCGCCGAAGAAACCGCAGGCGACGCCCCCGCACCCCGCATCATGACCCCCACCCCCGGAGGTCAAGAAGAAGAAGACGTAGCAGCAGAGCTGGACAGAATTATCTCAGCCTTGCCGCCACCTGAAAAGCATCTATTCTCGCCCATATCGCCCGCCGACCAGCCCCAGACCCCCATGGAACAACTGGAATATGATTCCATTCTAGTTGCCCGATGGACGGAATGGAGCAACCCATCGGCGAGCCTAAGGGCGTGGCTGGACGCCTTTATCAGAATAAGCAGCCACCAGTTGGGCAAGCCAACTGTGCTCCTAGCAGAAGATGCAGCATTCCTTAAATTCCTCGAGGAAAACCCGGATGTGTTGCGTCCCGAGAAACGCCCAAGACCCAGCCCAGCCGCCGACGACGGCACCCAGGAGAAGCGCCAGTGCAGAAAGCGCACACCACAAGCCCCGAGATCACGCTGCAGGTCCAGATCGGCAGAGGTGACCACTCGCGCCGCCACCGCCCCATGGAGACCAACACCACCAGGGAACCCACAGAACATCGTGGGCCTCCAGGTGGTGCAAAGAAACCTTTTTGACTTCGCCACAGCCCAGCAAGAGCCAGCGAAGGAAGTCGCCAGCATCCCCGCCACCCAGGCGGAGATAGCAGAGCAGCAGAGACCAGCACAAGTGGAGCGGCTTCCAAAGAGTTCCACCACAGCGCCCCAGCCACAAATAGGAGAGGAAGGAGCCGCGGTTCTTCCGCAGCCACAAGCCCCACCCACACCGACGTACGCCGCAAGAGTGACATCCAAGCCTCACTCACAACCAAGCCCCGCCCCAGCGGAGCCCCAGAAACCACCGCCCTCAGCCCCAGCCCCGGCTGAAGCAACATTCACAAAGCCCGCCACGGTGGACCAACCACCAAACGAAGCGTCGCACTCTACCTATGCAGCGAAGACGGCCACTCCTTCCCAGCAAGAGAGAAAAGAAGAAGAAGCCACACAGCAACCCAAGACCAAGACCAAGCAGGAGAAGTACCCGCCAATAGTGGCCCCGCTACTTCCCGGCTGGACCAAGATATTGAAGGAGCTCCACCAAATACTGGGACATGCGGTGAACTCCAAATCTATCGGAAAAGGGCTCCTGTTCACACCAAAGACGGGAGAAGAATACAGAGCCACATATGATTACCTGGAAAAATTAGAGGCATCCCTGGGGGAAGAACGCGCACACGAAATGGAGTGGCACGTGTACGCAAAAGACGACATGAAACAAATGAAGGTGGCACTGAGGGGGCTGCCCGCAGACACACCTCTCGAAGAGATAAGAGCAGCATGCACGGAGCTCGGGTATCCCGTAGCACACGTGAAGCAGATAAACGCCAGGGGGGGCCGGCCAGGCTGCATTTACTTCGTGCAGCTGACCGGTCCCCCGAAGGACTACACAGCGATATACGGGATCAAGGAGCTCCTGTATCTGAATACAATAAAAATAGAAGCATGGAGAGGAAAGAGCGGCCCACCCCAGTGCCACAGGTGCCAGGGCTTCCGCCACCACTCCCAGGGGTGCCACAGGCGGCAGAAATGCGTCCGCTGCGCCGGGAGCCATCCGGCCAGCGAATGCACGAGGCCCAAGGAACAGCCCTGCACTTGCGCCAACTGCGGGGGCCCCCACCCCGCAAACTACAGGAAATGCCCAACTTTCATTCGCGAGGCCAGAAACTGGAAGAAGGCGGGCACCAAAGCGCACGCAGTTCCAAAAACACCAGGCCCAGTGACGAAGGCAGCCGTTCAGAAGCCCACGGTGGAAGAATCGGCGCCCGCCTCCCTAATGGCGCCGGCGAACCCCCCCCCCCACAAAGGGGAGCACAGCCGCCCTCGTCCAACCAGAACACCAAGGCGAAAAAGAAGAACAAAAAGAAGAAGAAGCCAACGGTGCCGACTCCCGGCGCCGACGCAGCATCGGTGCAGACCCCTGCACACAAACCGGCTCCAGAAACCCCAGAAGAGGACATGGGCGCAATGATCGCAGCCCTCCTCCAAGCAGCAGCACGCCAAGGAACGGAGGCGGTCCGAAGCGCGCTGAAGAAGGCAGCACTCCTGCCATCCCCAGCACACCCAGCCGAAGGCTGAGGGTGGTCTGTTGGAACGCCCAGTCGTTAAACAGAAAAGGGGCCCTGCTCAAGAACTTCCTCCACGAGCAAAACGTGGATATCCTGCTGGTCCAAGAAACCTATCTGAAGAAGGACTTGAAGATGGGGGGATACGCGGTCTACCAGCATAACGAGACAAACCAGCAGGGACACTCGTACCGCGGGCTAGCCGTGATGGTCCGTAGAACCATAGTCCACCAGCCTGTCGACTTCGTGCACCACGACTCCATCTCGGCGCTCGGAGTCGACATCAGGGTGGCAGATGGCGACCTCCGGCTCTACTCCGTGTACCGACCACCAACAAGCCCGACCGACAGCAGCCTACGAGCAGACCTGCGGGCGCTATTCCAGCCCCCAGGGCCGACCATCCTGGCAGGGGACTTGGAATGCCAAGCACCTGGCATGGAATGCTACGAGGATAGATACACCGGGGAGAGCAATCCACCAAGCAACAATGGACTACAACTGTGACATTGCGGGACCAGAAGAGCCCACACACTTCGCCGACGCTCAAGCAACCTGCGATGTCATAGACTTTGTAGTCCACAAGAGCATCCAAGCAACTCTGCACCTGGAGGTGCTGCCCGACTTACCATCGGACCACCGGCCAGTTCTCATCACCCTGGACTCAGCACCCTACTCCGCCCCAAGGAGAACACCAAGAAGGAAGACCGACTGGGAGGCCTTCTCAGCAGCACTTACCAACCCGGCAATTGGGCCAGTCTCCACTCCGGAAGAAGTGGAAACAGCAACAACTACCATCACCCGGAGCATCCAGGCGGCATTGAAATCATCATCGCGCACTATCCCCGTCGGAGAGAGGTGCAAACCCCTCCCGGCGGAGATAAGAAACTTAATATTGCGAAAACGCCAGACGCGAAGGAGATGGCAACACACCAGATGCCCAACAACAAAACACGAGCTCAACAAGTTAGTGGAGGAAGTGAGAATGAAGCTAAGAAACCACGCAGCAGAAGAATGGGAGGCCCACGTTGCAAGCATAGGCGATGACGTGCCCTCAATCCATCGCCTGTGCAGGCAACTGGGAGAAACCAAGGAAGCTGTCAGACCATTATTTGACGAAGGAGGAACGCTGCGGTACAGAGCAGAGGAGCGAGCTGAGCTGTTCGCGGACAGCCTGGAGGCCGCGTTCACCCCGAACCCCACTGAAGACGAAGCCCATACCAGGGAGGTGGAGCAACGACTGAGGGGGTACTTCGAGCAGCAGCTGGAAGCGGAGGAAGACCCGATCTTCTTCACACCCGGCCAAGTTAGAAGAACACTGGCAAGATCCAACCCCAAGAAGGCCCCGGGCGCCGACTCGATCCCGAACATGGCACTCCGTCACCTGCCACAGCACACCGTTGTGGCAGTGACACGCCTGTTCAATGGGATCATGCGCTCGGGACATTTCCCGAAGACCTGGAAACTTGGCCGGGTCATCGTATTGCCGAAGACAGGAAAGGACAGGAGAAGACCGGGCAGCGACAGACCCATTACACTGCTCAGTACTCTCTCCAAGACGTTCGAGAAGCTCCTCCTCGGAAGACTCCAGCCGCACATAGTTCCAAGACCAGAGCAGTTCGGCTTCCGCTCCGAACATTCAACCACGCTGCAACTGACCAGGGTGCTCTCCTTTATGGCGGAGCGCATGACGCAGAAGGAGCATATCGTCGCGGTATTCCTGGACATGGAGAAGGCGTTCGACAGGGTCTGGCACGAGGGCCTGCTAGTCAAACTGTCGGCGTCTTCAGCCCCACGCCGGATCATCAGAGTCATCCGCTCCTTCCTCACCGAGCGCCGCTTCCAAGTGGCCGTGGAAGAGGCCCTGTCCACAGAGCGCCCGATCCTCGCGGGCGTCCCCCAAGGGAGCTGCCTGTCTCCAGCATGCTACGCCTGGTTCACCGATGACATCCCGGTGGTCGGTGGCGTCAAGCTGGGACTATTCGCAGACGATGCGGCCTACTACACATCGTCTATCACACCTGCACACGCTGCGCGCAAAATTCAGCGCCAGCTTGACGTCCTACCCGAGTGGCTGACCAAATGGAGGCTCTCGGTGAACGTGGGGAAGACACAGGCGCTCCTGACGGGCACCAAACCTACACCACCGCCGCTCCGACTCCTCGGCGAGGAGATAGAATGGCAGCAGAAGGCAAGATACCTCGGGGTCACCATCGACAGGGGCCTCACAATGAAGCAGCACGTGGACGAAGTGGTGAGCAGAGCGAGAACTGCGCGCGTAAAACTACGTCCGGTGCTCAACAGCAGCCTACCGTTCCGTACAAAGCTGGGGATCTACAAGGCTTATGTCAGGTCCAGACTGACATACGCGGCTCCCGCCTGGTATGCCAGGACGGCAGAGTCAAACAGGCGGAGACTCAGGGCGCAGGAGACGCTAAGCCTTAGGACCATCGCCAGAGCCCCTCGCTACGTACGGAACAGGACAATATACAAGGACTACGAGATCGAGACACTGGACGAGTTCATCGGACAGCTCGCGCACAGGATGTTCGCCGCAGCCGATAACTCCCAACACCAGCTGCTGCGAGGGATAGCCCCCTTGCATACCCGCCCCACAGATGCTCGCAGAGCGCGAGCCCAACCACGAGAGCTCGTGCCCACACAAGATTCCTGAGGAAATCCACCAAGCCACAGAAAGGCCACCATGACAGCTATGATGGCCACCAACCAGCCAGTATGAAGAAGATGGTCGAGAGCGAGAAAGAAACAACCATGCCGATTTTAAAAATCGCGCAAGACAGCCCGTGTCGTAGTAACGACACGCGACAGAAACAGCCAAAGAGGGCTAAAAACCCTGAGATGGCCTCCTCACGCCCCCTCCAAGGGGAGTGTAAGATGACACTGGTAGTAGTAATCAGTCTCTTTTGCAGTTGAATTGTCAAGCTGTTCACTACTCCCTGAGTGCGGTGGTGTTATAAAATTGCGACTTAGTTGTTATTGTAAAAAAGTTGTGGTTGTGATTGTCTAATAATATAAATATTCTTAGCCAAATTATTTGATAAAATAAAGTCCCACTATCTGAAGTTTGGCGTTATGCATTTTACCATCTAATACCTTATATATGTAGGTCTTACTCAATATCCGAGCATGATCAATATGTATGATCAAATATACAGTTAATCATTACGTCCACTTACTAAATTAAATCGTTACTGACTGTTGTTAACTTTATGAATCACATATCTAATAAAGTACTTATATACGTATAATTAATAACTCAGTATTAGCATGAAGAGCGATTGGTGCGGGTGAGCGCGTGCCACGTTATTGCGCAGTGCGCTCGGACGGAAAGGCATCTACTCAGTGATGGGCATTAAATGCATTAATCGATATTTTTTTTACTTAACTAATCAATCGATTTAAAAAATCAATCGTCGAATATTTATGGAATAAAAAAATTAATCGATTTTAATTAATCGCCCGGTGGTTCGAATGGCAATTAAATTAATCGCCAATTTAATCGATTAAATATATAAGATGCTCGGGTCTTCTTGTAATAAGATATCTCGAGTAGGAAATGCAATCTCGATCTCTTACAAACCACAGTCGAAAATCGAGATAATCGATTTGAACCTGGGGTCCGCTTAGCAACTTAATTGTTTTACCTACATGTCACGCACAAAATCTATCTCGGTGATACATTATACTCGACTCGCCAAATGGTTTTGAGTATTGAATTTGATTTTTATTTTCGTTTTCATTTTGAATCTGATTTTCATTTCCATATCTTATACATTTTACATTTGCATTTCACATTTTCCATTTCCATCTCCATCTTAAAGATGAATGACCCTAAAGTTGACCCCATAGTAAAATAGGTTCAGGTTCTATCATCTTGTTTCACGATTTTGATATAACCTAAAGTTCCTAGTATTAATCGTTAATAATTAATTGAATTGATTAGTCGATTAAAATGTTGTCATTGGAAATTAATCGACGATTCATTTAATGCTGCTGGTGAGTAAGGTTGCCAAAGAGCTCGAAGAGGACCCAGTGTGTTGACGATGAGGGACCTTCTTGTTCCTTTAGCTGTCAACACAGTGAATCCTCCTTTTTGTAAAGGGTCGGCAACGCGCATTAGACTACTTTGGAGTTGCAGGCGTCCATAGGTTACGGTACCTGCTTACCATCAGGCGGGCCGTATGCTTGTTTGCCAGCGTCGTGGTATAAAAAAAAATCGTCATTTTTAATTGACTCATTAATCGTAGTTGTTAATCGTTAGTCAATTACATTTTTTCCATCTCTGCATTTATTGTAGAGTGGATTTACCTGGGAGTTAGGGTATAGTTAGTGTAGATTTTCCGGTTATGCTTTAATTAAAGGGTCGGCAACGCGCATGTGACGGCCTCTTGTTGTGAGTTAATTGCATGCGTCCATGCATAGGCTACGATAGCTGCTTACCATCAGGCGGGCCGTATGCTTGTTTGCCACCGTCGTGATATTGCTGTCTGCTGCGAGGCTATGTCACGGGTCAAGGCTAAGCTGGCAGATCTGAAAACTTATACATATAAGGCAACATGTCAAGAAAATACTAAGCACAAATAGTAAGTAAGTAAGTAAGTTTTATTAGATCAGAAAGAATTACAACTATGTATACAAAATTTCTTAACTATAATACATATTTAGGATGCGTTGTCCGAATATTTTTCGCTGATACTTAAAATAGGATAAACCTGTGCTATAAGTACCAGCTACCTTCCATTTCACTAAGCTTTAGACATGAATATTTATACAAAAAGTATTACTTATACATACTGAGCAAGTTTTGAAATTTTTAACTATTGAACTAAGAAGAATTGTTAATATTAATTAGGGAAGATTATTACTACAATCTATAAAATTATGAAACTCCAGAGTGTGTGTGTGAGTGTGTGTGAGTGTGTGCGAGTGTGTGAAAGCGTGAGTGTGCATGTGCGTGTATGAATTAAAGTACACTATTATTATAAATGATATGGGTTAAGATATAGGGTGCAAAAGATTTTCAGTTTCAATATAATTTTTCCTTAGTAACCATTTTGTCAATGTTTGTTTGCATGAATATTTACCAACGTGAAAAATATTTAGTAAAGGATTTAACTTATTATACAAGAAACTACCAAGAAAGCAATAAAATCTCTTACTGAAAGCAGTCTTACAAGCAGCATCTCGTGGAACCATTATTTTTCGTCTGCCCCGATGAGTTCGATGGATGTTTGTCAGTGTAGAGAAAAAACACTCAGAATGTTTCTTTAGTACTATATGTAGCATAAATAATTGTCGGACAGTAAGAACTTCACACGTTTTATAAAGGTCTTCGGTGGGGTGGCGAAATGGTTTACAGTATGCTACCTTTAACAGGGCTCTTTGGGCACGCTCCAATTTGATAAGATGGCTCTTAGCAGCACCTCCCCACGAGAGTATACAGTATCCCATCAATGATTGCGCTAAAGAAAAATAAGCCATTTTTATTATTTTCACGCTAGCAACATGTCTAAGGTGCTTAAAGATGAATATTAGTTTACGTACTCTACCAGACAGCACATCTATGTGGGGTCGAAAATTAAGCCTATCGTCTAAAGTTATGCCAAGGTACTTCACAGTTTCAGTTCGGCTTAGCGTAGGACAGTTGCAGTTCTGATCAATGTATATTTGGTGATTATGGGCGATAATAGAATAATCATTAAGAAATTGGGCACCACTAGCCGTGATAGAAAAGGCCAGGTATTTTGTTTAGTCTACGTTCAAGGATAACAAATTACTTACAAGCCATGAGTTTATTTTATCGAAGCCTAACTGAGCTTTGTTAAAAGTTTCTTCCCATGAATGACTTGAAAATAAGAGTGCCGTGTCGTCTGCAAATGCAATCCATTTTCCGTTGGATATATCCATACTGCACATGTCATTAACATAAAGCAAAAAGAGTGTCGGTCCCAGAATACTCCCTTGAGGCACGCCGTATTCAACAGCCAGCTCACTACTTGTGTGTTCACCTATCTTAACGCATTGTTTGCGGTTTGTCAAATAGCTCTGGAATAGCTTAAGTTGGGAACCTCGTACTCCTATTGTTTCAAGCTTATGTAAAAGTCTAGGAATCGATACTGTGTCGAATGCCTTAGCTAGGTCTATAAAAATGGCTACACACTTATTACCGGCTTACAAATGTAATTGTCACGTTATTTCAGTCAAAGATACATCATTGTCAGTTTTGTATAAGGCGTCACAAAAAAATATTTAGAAATAAACTCTATTAACGAAAGACAATGATGTACCTTTGATTTGAAAACATCACAATTAGTGATACGTCAGGCTAACGCACTCGGGCCATTTCCCGTGCTAAACTTCAGTTTTTACCTTACTGCCGATGTTTTTCGTGTTATGAAGGTTATGTATTAGACGGAGAGCTAGCGATGTCGAATATGACACACCAATGAGAGCAACGTAACCCCTCTAGTCAGTTTGCTATACTATGCTTATTTCTAGAACTGGACATCCGGCAGCTGTAAAGTGGTGGAGGTCAAAGAATGCGAACCACTTTAAAACCAAACTTGGAGTCCTGGGTTTGATGCAAAATTATGAGAAATTAGGTATATGAATAATTAGATTATAATCTTTGGCAAAATTTTCTGTTGGTCTTTGGCAAAAGTAGTGCCAAACTACGTATATTGTAATTTGTATTTTATCGCCTACTGTTTTAGTTTCCGTAATAATACGCAATGTTTTTTGTTTTAATGTTAGAGTATAGGACCTGTCCTTTATAACTGAGATAACTTCGGCAGTTTTTATCTATTTTGGTATTAAATACTATTTTCCAATTCAAAAATTTTGCTAGTCTGTCACTCTGCTCCACCCATTAAAAGCTGCCAGATGCCCGGATCTAGCAATAATGATAGTATTTCAATCTAACCAGACGGGTTTTGTTGCTCTCATTATTATGTCATATCTCCTCCTCCCAGCCCAGTCTGGCCTCCTAGCCCAGTCGGTAGTGACCCTGCCTACGAAGCAGGAGGTCCCGGGTTCGAATCCTGGTCAGGGCATTTATTTGTGTGTCTATCACAGATATTTGTTATTGAGTTATGGATGTTTTCTATGTATGTAAGTATTTATCCATATTTATCAATCAATCAATCAATCAATTCATTTATTTGCTTTAAATACATGTCAAGTGGATGTTCACAAAATATATTTTAGGTGCAGTGTATTCAGCCTGTTGTTGGGCATGCAAATATTATACAATCTTAAATCCATATTTATCTATTATATATATCGTCGTCTAGTACTCATAATACAAGCCTTATTGAGCTTACTGTGCGCCTAGGTCGATTTGTGTAAGATAGTCCTATGATAATAATAATAATAATAATAATAAAAAAAAAAAAAAAAAAAAAAAAAAAAAAAAAAAAAAAAAAAAAAAAAAAAAATGACGCCGTCAAAGTCAGTCGTGATTTTTCTGATTTCCGAATATTTTTGATAAAATTATGTTTTACGGGCATTTATACATCTGTTTTTATACGATTATTTGCGGAAAAGTTGCCCGCCACTTAAATGAATGTTGCGCAGGGCGTATGTAATCGCAAATATGGTTACAACACGTAAACAGAATCCCGGACATTAAACGTCAAAAAAGGAAAAGGAAAGGAAATGATTACGAGAAGTAAATCACGACAGCAGCAAGCGTCCCCACCAAACGCACGCCCACCATCCTCGCCCGCCTCGTCAGTCTCCTCACCATCGTTGTCGGGCAATGAGTTCGCTACTGTGCCCGACACCAGCGAGTCGAGCGACGAGTGCGGGCCGCCGCCGCCGCCGCCACGACCACCTGCGCGACGAGGACGGCCACCGCTGCCGGCACGCTTGGGACCTGCGGGACAACCTGTCCCGCCCAGGGCCCCCGCTGCCGGTGGTATAGTGCGTCGCATGAGATGGACTACATCCATGAATGAAAACGTCATGCGCGCCTATTATGGGGCTACAGAGGGGGGAACTAATCTGTGCGCGTATCGTGACCGGATACTTCCTCTGTTTCAGGCCCTTGAACCAACCATTGACACGACTGCGCAGCGGTTGTCGGATCAGGTGCGCGTCATTCAGCGGCTAAAGCGGTTGGATGACGCGACACTTGATCGGCTTCGCCTGGAGACTCTCTCTGTTCGCGCGACCACCACCTCGGCGCGGGATCCGCTCGCCACGTCGCCGGATCCGATGCCTGCACCCGACTTGGCATCGGGGGCACCGCGGGTTGATCCCAGTGCCGATGAGGAGGGGATCGCGAATCAGAGTGTGAGTAGTTCAGCCAATGAGCAACTGAGGAGGACTTTGGAAGAGGCAATTACGCAGTATCGCTCCACAAACATCCCTAGGCCACGATTACCACGCTTGCCTATGAATAGACGCAATCTAGCGTTAATGGCAGTCCTAAATGATTTGCTAGATCCATTCCTGCGGACTAGTAAAGACTTAGATGATACGCACTCGATAATGTACTGCGGAGCCATCGCGGCGTGCCGTGTTGCTCGAGTCAAGTTTCCGGACGCTGAACGTGCACCTAGGACCGCCGGGGGTGTCCCCGCATGGCAGGTGCGGATCGAGCGTCGTATCAACTCATTTAGGACTCTCATTGCAAAGCTGATCTGCTTCAGGGGGGGCAATAACCGCCCCCGAGTAATGCGCTTTGTGCACCAGGCGTTCGCGGGGACGGATATCGAGCCCCGCGACTACATGGCCAACGTCGTAGAGCGCATCGACTTTCTGAAGCAGAAAGTTTATGCATGGGCAAGCCGTATTCGCCGTTACAGAGAGCGTGTGGACCGATTCAAGCAGAATCGTCTTTTTCAAAGTGACCAAAGGAAGGTATACCGAAGGTGGGAGGAAACCGACCCCCGTGTGTCCGACGTGCGACTGCCGGATGCTACTGCCATGACTAATTTCTGGCGTAGCATCTGGTCAGCGCCCGTTGAACACACGGAGGGCGAGTGGATGAGTGTTGTTGAACGTGAGTGCGAGTCCATCGAACCAATGGGGGCTATCACCATCAGCCCCGACGACGTAAGTTGCGGGATCCGTACGGCCCAGAACTGGAAAAGTCCTGGCCCGGATGGGTTGCACAACTTCTGGCTAAAATGGTTTCGGTGCTCGCACTCGCGGCTGGCAACGCAATTTCAACAAGCCCTTGAACTTGGCTCCCTCCCGCCTTCCTTAACAACTGGTGTAACCTTCCTGCTCTATAAGTCCGGTAGTACCACGGAAGCGAAGAACTACCGACCCATCACGTGCTTGCCTACGCTCTACAAGCTTCTTACATCCATTTTGAGAGCAAAAATAAACGCGCACATGGTCGCAAACAACATTTTGGTCTCCGCTCAAAATGGATGTAGGGTTGGGTCCCGTGGTACTAAAGAGCTCCTCCTCATAGACATGACCATTTGCCAACGAGTCCGGCGGAACAGGGGGGCCCTCTCGGCCGCTTGGATTGACTACAAGAAGGCCTATGATTCGGTGCCTCATTCATGGCTGGAGAGGATCTTAGAGCTGTATAAAATTGATGCAGCTTTAAGATCCTTCCTTGGCGCGTGTATGAGGCAGTGGACCACAGTCCTTCGTCAACCAGGAGGCGGGGATGACCCCCCTGGCCCGCAGGACTTTATAAGGATCGAGCGAGGAATATTTCAGGGCGACAGTCTGAGTCCCCTGTGGTTCTGCCTAGCTCTAAATCCGCTCAGCAATCTGCTGAAGGATTCAGGGCTAGGTTGCCGGCTTCGGAGAGAGGGTGAAGTCATATCTCACCTTCTGTACATGGACGATCTCAAGTTATTTGCACCAAATAATCGAGACTTGTTGGAACTACTGAAGACCACTAAAGTGTTCAGTAGTTCCATCAAGATGGAGTTTGGTGTTGATAAATGTGCGGTTATGCATGTACAGCGGGGGAAAGTAGTAAATTCAACAAATATACAGCTTTCTGAGACAATGACGTTCAGATCTATCTCTGAATCAGAAACCTACAAATACCTTGGTATGTCACAGTCTTTGGGCATTGAGGATGTGGGTATTAAACAGGCGTTGAGGGAGCGCTTCTTTGGTCGGCTGACAAAAGTACTTAATAGTCTTCTGTCAGGTGGCAACAAGGTGCGCGCCTTCAATGCCTGGGTAATGCCCCTACTCACATACTCCTTTGGCATACTAAGGTGGACACAGACCGAGCTGGATGCCCTGGATCGGAGAGTCCGTCTATTGCTCACCACACACCGTATGCTTCACCCACGCTCGTCTGTTATGAGATTGTACATCCCACGGAAGTGTGGAGGTCGCGGCTTTTTAAACGCCAAAAATCTCCACAACCGTGAGGTGTACAATCTCAGGAATTATTTCCTTAACAACGAGTGTGGGATGCATCGTGATGTGGTGGCAGTAGATAAGGGTCTCACGCCGCTCTCCTTGGCAAACAAGAACTGGCGCAAACCTGTGGTGCTAAGCACCGAGGATCGCAAGGCGGTATGGAAGAGCAAGGAGCTACACGGGCGGTTCTACAGGGCCCTCACGGGACCCGACGTAGACCTGCTCGCGTCGGTGAACTGGTTACGATTCGGGGACCTCTTCGGAGAAACCGAAGGTTTTGCCTGTGCAATTGCGGACGAAGTTATCATGACGAATAACTACCGGAAATATATCCTGAAGGACGGTACGGTCGACATTTGTCGGGCATGCCGCCGTCCCGGAGAGTCACTCAGGCATATCATCTCCGGTTGTTCTCATCTTGCTAACGGCGAGTACTTGCACAGACATAACCTCGTAGCCAGGATTATACACCAGCAGCTTGCTCTCCTATACGGTCTTGTGGACCACGAAGTGCCGTACTACAAGTACACACCTGCACCAGTTCTCGAAAATGGTCGTGCCATGCTCTATTGGGATCGATCTATTATCACGGACAGGACTATTGTAGCCAATAAGCCTGATATCGTGGTAATAGATCGACCGCAACGCCGGGCCATGCTCGTCGACATCACCGTCCCATGTGACGAGAACCTCGTGAAGGCCGAGAAGGACAAGTCCAGCAAGTACCTAGACTTGGCTCACGAGGTAACCGCCATGTGGGAGGTCGATTCGGCGATCATTGTGCCGATAGTTGTCTCTGCGAACGGTCTCATAGCGAAGAGTCTCGACCAACATCTTGAGAGACTTTCGCTACGGGGTTGTGGTTGGATTAAGGGTCAGATTCAGAAGGCGGTAATCTTGGACACGGCGCGCATAGTCCGAAGGTTCCTCACTCTGCGGCCCTAACCACCGGCAGCCTGGGCCCTGCTCCGTTGCCGGCGGCACCCTAGTTTAGGTTTTTTATAATGCTTTTATTGTTTTTATATGTTTTAGATGTATTTTTATATTTTACTTTTATA
Organism: Pammene aurita; assembly: GCA_947086415.1. Classification (NCBI taxonomy): domain Eukaryota; kingdom Metazoa; phylum Arthropoda; class Insecta; order Lepidoptera; family Tortricidae; genus Pammene; species Pammene aurita. The sequence continues at coordinate 3,737,308 of OX352315.1, read as the reverse complement.
AAAATATTGTAAAAACCCTAAACTAAGAAGAAAAATAAATAAAGAGTATAATAATAAAAAAAAAAAAAAAAAAAAAAAAATGACGCAGTCAAAGTCAGTCGTGTTTTTTCTGATTTCCGACAATTTTTGATAAATTATGTTTTTACGGGCATTTTTACATCAATTTTGATACGATTATTTGCGGAAAAGTTGCCCGCAACCTCAAGAACTGATACAGAAGGGCGTATATAACCGCAAATATGGCTAAAATGTAAATGGAATCCCGGACATTAAATGTCAAGTGAAGCAAAAAAGAAATGATTACTAGGAGTAAAACACGACAGCAGCAAGCGTCCCCACCAAACGCACACCCACCATCCTCGCCCGCCTCGTCAGTCTCCTCACCATCGTCGTCGGGCGATAAGTTCGCTACTGCGCCCGACACCAGCGAGTCGAGCGACGAGTGCGGGCCGCCGCCGCCGCCGCCACGACCACCTGCGCGACGGGGACGGCCACCGCTGCCGGCACGCTTGGGGCTTGCGGGACATCCTGCCCCGCCCAGGGCCCCCGCTGCCGGTGGTATAGTGCGTCGCATGCAATGGACTTCATCCATTAATGAGAACGTCATGCGCGCCTATTATGGGGCTACAGAGGGGGGAACTAATCTGTGCGCGTATCGTGACCGGATACTTCCTCTGTTTCAGCTCCTTGAACCAACCATCAAAGTGACTGCGCAACGACTATCGGATCAGGTCCGAGTCATCCAGCGGGATAAACGGTTGGATGACTCGACACTTGATCGGCTCCGCCTGGAGGCTCTCTCTGCTCGCGCGGCCTCCATATCGACGCGGGATCCGCCCGCCACGTCGCCGGATCCGATGCCTGCACCCGGCCTGGCATCGGGGGCGCCGCGGGTTGATCCCAGTGTCGATGAGGAGGAGATCGCGAATCAGAGTGTGAGTAGTACAGCCAATGAGCAACTGAGGAGGACTTTGGAAGAGGTAGTTACGCAGTATCGCTCCACAAACATCCCTAGGCCACGATTACCACGCTTGCCTATGAATAGACGCAATCTAGCGCTAATGGGAGCCCTAAATGATTTGTTAGATCCATTCCTGCGGACTAGTAAAGACTTAGATGATACGCACTCGATCATGTACTGCGGGGCCATCGCGGCGTGCCGTGTTGCTCGAGTCAAGTTTCCGGACGCTGAACGTGCACCTAGGACCGCCGGGGGTGTCCCCGCATGGCAGGTGCGGATCGAGCGTCGTATCAACTCATTTAGGACTCTCATTGCAAAGCTGATCTGCTTCAGGGGGGGCATTAACCGCCCCCGAGTAATGCGTTTTGTGCACCAGGCGTTCGCGGGGACGGATATCGAGCCCCGCGACTACATGGCCAATATCATAGAGCGCATCGACTTTCTGAAGCAGAAAGTTTATGCATGGGCAAGCCGTATTCACATACTCCTTTAGCATACTAAGGTGGACACAGACTGAGCTGGATGCCCTGGATCGGAGAGTCCGTCTATTGCTCACCACACACCGTATGCTTCACCCACGCTCGTCTGTTATGAGATTGTACATCCCACGGAAGTGTGGAGGTCGCGGCTTTTTAAACGCCAAAAATCTCCACAACCGTGAGGTGTACAATCTCAGGAATTATTTCCTTAACAACGATTGTGGGATGCATCGTGATGTGGTGGCAGTAGATAAGGGTCTCACGCCGCTCTCCTTGGCAAACGAGAACTGGCGCAAACCTGTGGTGCTAAGCACCGAGGATCGCAGGGCGGTATGGAAGAGCAAGGAGCTACACGGGCGGTTCTACAGGGCCCTCACGGGACCCGACGTAGACCTGCTCGCGTCGGTGAACTGGTTACGATTCGGGGACCTCTTCGGAGAAACCGAAGGTTTTGCCTGTGCAATTGCGGACGAAGTTATCATGACGAATAACTACCGGAAATATATCCTGAAGGACGGTACGGTCGACATTTGTCGGGCATGCCGCCGTCCCGGAGAGTCACTCAGGCATATCATCTCCGGTTGTTCTCATCTTGCTAACGGCGAGTACTTGCACAGACATAACATCGTAGCCAGGATTATACATCAGCAGCTTGCTCTCCTATACGGTCTTGTGGACCACGAAGTGCCGTACTACAAGTACACACCTGCACCAGTTCTCGAAAATGGTCGTGCCACGCTCTATTGGGATCGATCTATTATCACGGACAGGACTATTGTAGCCAATAAGCCTGATATCGTGGTAATAGATCGACCGCAACGCCGGGCCATGCTCGTCGACATCACCGTCCCATGTGACGAGAACCTCGTGAAGGCCGAGAAGGACAAGTCCAGCAAGTACCTAGACTTGGCTCACGAGGTAACCGCCATGTGGGAGGTTGATTCGGCGATCATTGTGCCGATAGTTGTTTCTGCGAACGGTCTCATAGCGAAGAATCTCGACCAACACCTAGAGAGACTTTCGCTACGGGGTTGTGGTTGGATCAAGGGTCAGATCCAGAAGGCGGTTATCCTGGACACGGCGCGCATAGTCCGAAGGTTCCTCTCTCTGCGGCCCTGACCACCGGCAGCCTGGGCCTTGCTCCGTTGCCGGCGGCACCCTAGGATAGGTTTTTTATAATGTTTTTATTGTTTTTGTATGTTTTCGATGTATTTTTATATTTTACTTTTATATAAATATTGTAAAAAACCTAATCCTTAGAAGAAAAATGAATAATGAGAATAATAATAATAAATACTCTTTATTGCACACCTCATACAGTTACAAGCATAAATTTTACAATTAGATAAATTTAGGTAGAGGTAACAACAGGCGGTCTTATCGCTAATGAGCGATTTCTTCCAGACAACCTTTGGGTAGTGGAGACTAAAGAAAAACAATAAGCAGTAGGTGGTGCATAGAAACAAAAGAGACGAAATAGATAACACAGCACATTCATATGAATATACATACTTAAATAAATACAAAATAAACATACATATACGTACATATATACATATATAATACACACAATAAGAAACAACAGTGTCAACTTAAAACCCTAAGGAAGAGATAAATAGTATTCCTTAAGTTGCGATTTAAAGCTACCAATAGATTGCGCGCGTTTTATGTTGAGAGGGAGAGAATTCCACAAACGAACGGCCTGGAACGTAAATGAGCAATTATAAAATTTGGAAGATGAAGATGGCACTTTTAGGAGCAATTTTTGAGAGGATCTAATAGAATTAAGATAAGAGAAACGCTCTTTGAGGTAGCGGGGAGTTGCAGGGTTAAAAAGTATAGAAAAGAGTAAAGAAAGTATGTGAGAATTACGGCGGTGACGGATAGGGAGCCATTTGAGTTGGGAACGAAAACTAGAAACATGGTCGAATTTGCGTAATCCGAAAATGAACCGAATTCAGGCATTTTGAATACGCTCAATCTTATTAAGTTGCTCCTCGGTTAGGTCTAAATAGGAGATATCTGCATAATCAAGAATGGGGAGGAGTAACGACTGAGCAAGCGCAATTTTAGTAGCAATTGGCAGGAAATTCCGGAGCCGTCTGAGAGACCCTATGGCAGCAAACATCTTCCTGCTCACTTCACTCACCTGAGGCACCCATGATAGACAACGATCCATGATTACGCCAAGATTTTTCACTTGGTTGGAAAAAGGAATATGGATACCATCGAAGACTATCGGAGGGAGCCTGAGAAAGTCAATTTTGGAGATTTGAATCTCGTCAATTCGTCGCCCCGTTTTGCCGTGAAAGACGGACAAACAAACAAACAAACAAACAAACACACACATACACTTTCCCATTTATAATATTAGTATGGATTCAACGAAAAAATATAAACCTAGTAGTTTTATTCATGCCAAGGCATTGACCAGCGGCAAATATTCGCAAATGTTAAAAAAACCGGCCAAGTGCGAGTCGGATTCGCGCACCGAGGGTTCCGTACAAACCTGTAGGTATATAGGGGTAGTAACTATAAAATTATTAAAAATAAATTTTTATTATATGATGTAACTAAAAATTTATGGTTTTCGCAATTTTTTCTTTATCTGTGCTATAAGACGTTGCTTCGTGCCAAGTTTCAATTTCACGGGAAGTTCACGGTTTTGCGAGTGCCGAAAAACTCTAAAATTTGCAGCATAAACGACTGTATCTTTTGATTGCGTTGGCTTTTAAGTTTGATTTTTTCACAGCTCCAAGGGACAATAGACCTGAGTATTTGATATAAATTTCAGCTTGATACCTCCACGCGTTCCTGAGAAAAATGGTCTTCACAGACAGACAGACGGACAACAAAGTGATCCTATAAGGGTTCCGTTTTTTCCTTTCGAGGTACGGAACCCTAAAAATCAATATTCGTTACATCTCTAGCGTGTGTGTAGTGTAGGTAATTAGGTTCGTCTCAATTGTGGAAGTGAAAGGCATATTAAAATATATTATTAGGCAGGCAGGGCATATTAAAATAATAGAAAAATAATATAATTAAAAAAAACCGGCCAAGAGCGTGTCGGGCCACGCTCACTGTAGGGTTCCGTAGTTTTCCGTCCGTCACAGTAAGTGTCCCCACTTAAGAGTTAATAACACCGCCATGTAGGATATGATATGAGAGTTCCACGTACAGCGACATCTGTCGGCAAATTAAGTAAACTATTGCGCGCGAGCATAAAGTATGGAAGATGAATTTTATGGGATAATTCTTTAATGCGTGAACCGATTTTCACCGTTTTTACTTTATTTGAAAGCACGTCATTTCATTGTAATTTTGTAGAAATTACAGGTACAATAAACACCTGCTTATACGGTTAAATTACAAACTTATTTCAGAAATTATTTTGTATTTTTTTTTTCAAAAACTATTCATCCTATCAAGTTCAAAATAATTTTCCTAGAAAGTTTTTATAAAGTTCTACTTTTGAGATTTTTTTCATATTTTTAAAACTTATGGTTCAAAAGTTAGAGGGGGGGGGGACGCATATTTTTTTACTTCTGGAGCGATTATTTCCGAAAATATTTACATTATCGAAAAATGATTTTAGGAAACCCCTATTCATTTTTAAATACCTATCCAATAATATATCACACGTTGGGGTTGAAATGAAAAAAAAAATCACTCCCCACTTTACGTATAGGGGAGGTACCCTAATAAAAAAAAAAACCACTTTTTATTTTACCACTTTGTCGGCGTGATTGATATACATATTAGTACCAAATTTCAGCTTTCTAGTGCTAACGGTCACTGAGATTATCCGCGGACGGACGGACGGACGGACGGGCAGACATGGCGAAACTATAAGGGTTCCTAGTTGACTACGGAACCTTAAAAAAAGAATCGACTTCACTTAGCATCCACCTTTTCAAAAGCAAATGCTCGAGCTGCTGTAAAAAATACTCAAATCACTATAGGTGTGCCTATAATAGTTGAAGAGTTCCCTCGATTTCTCCAGGATCCCGTCATCAGATCCTGACCTGGTTACAATGGGACCAACTGTGAAGTATACTCTTTCAAACAAAAAAATAATTTTCCAAATCGGTCCAGCCGTCTTCGAATAATCGGTGAACATACATAAAAAAAAGTTAAGATCCCGACGAATTGATAACCTCCTCCTTCGAAATCTTGAAGTCGGTTGAAAAACAGTGCCGTCAACCTATAACTGAATCTGTTGCGAAGTCATAACGCAGTTGGATTTTTAAATCTTTATAACTCGATTTACGACTTCCAAGGTATAAAACTTTTAAGCGTAGTACAGTCAGATGCAGAGAAAAGGACCGCCCCCCCTGCATACAGACTTTGTATGCAGGGGGGGGGTCCTTTTCTCTGCAGCTGACCGTACGTAGCGTATTTTATATGCACTCAATATTTCCTATCTAGTCGCATAGTAGGTACTTAGTGATCTGTGAGCCCAGGTCCCCATCATGCACTCAATTGAACGCTAAATGCATCCGGTGTGCACGATGCACGTTGCAACGTACCTCTACCTATTTACAGCGAAGGTTACAAACACTTACTGTTTTATGTCATCCCAGATTAGAGTTGTGTCGTTTCGAATTTTCTGTGAAACACAAAACTGTTTTGAACAGCAGTTTTGAAGACAACTATTTACCCTTGCGACGCCAAATTAAGTGAAATATAATATAAAACAAAAAAGAAGCGACTTAGCCTCACATCACTATAGGTGTGACTACTCAAATCACTATAATATCTGAAGAGTTCTCACTATGATCAGATCCTGACCTGATGACAATGGGACCAACTGTAAAGTATACTCTTTCAAACATTTTTTTTGAAATCGGTACAGCTGTCTTTGAATAATCGGTAGACATACATAAAAAAAATTGCAAAAACAAAGATCCTGACTAATTGAGAACCTCCTCCTTCGAAATCATGAAGTCGATTGAAAACAGTTTTCTAAATATGTTTTGCATTGCGACTTGCGTCCGTATAAGCATCATTTTGTATTGCCGCATCGGGAAAAAAAACCCGTTTGGTAGCTAGCAATAAACTGTTTTCTCGTTATTGGGCGCGGCGTTTTTCCGAAGTTTTTTGTTCAAGAATTTTACGGGAAAAAACACTCAACTCCAGATGCACATTGTACGACGTAGAAACAAAATTGACGTTATTTATTTTAGGGATAACAAACACCTGTACAGAAAATATAACAATAAGTGTTACAATTGGTGTTACTATATGTAAGTACAATCAACGACATTATGCACGAATTACAATAAAACTGTTAATGGTTGTCAAACATCAGACTGTTGTAATTAGGTAGATAAGATAGTACGATGGTAGGTTATTATCAATTTATCACTTATGCAGTCAAAAAAGTATGAAAAATCTATAAAAATAAAGCTCAAATGCCCCGCAAAAAATAACAGTTCAACTAGAGTACATACCTAATGAAATTATGCAATCACAATCGACATGCGTGATGCGGGCGGGGAACCCAACCCAATAAACGGGTTATTAAAACTAAACGCCGTTCCCGGGTTATTGCTTTTTAACCGACTGCGGAGGGTTGTTTTGCTATTCGGACCCCAATTGTTTTAATCAGCTGAGCTTTAGAGGGTCCGAGTGACTTGTAATAGGGAGACAAATTAGGTGAGATTTGGGTGTTAGAGGAATACGGCATGTTATGAGGATTGTTAACATGGGATATTTTATTGTATGGTGTATAGATTTTTTCGCTAGGTGGATAATGATGATAGATTTTTACTAAGTATACGACAGCCAAATGTGGTAAAATTTCGTTCTGTAACAGTAACTAATTAAAATGAAATTGATTAGAACTATTAGAAGGAAACATAAAAATAACAATATTCTTCAATTTTTAACTACCCTCAAGGAAGGATGGTAGAATTGCGTTCTTTAACAGTGACTAATTAACAGGGCCCGGAATTAGGTGAGCTAAAATACCTAAAGTTCGCGAGAGGACATAATATAGAGTGGTTACAACCGGATGAAAATAATATTTTATTTGGATTCCGGGTATTCGATATTCATCCGGGCACTGCAAGTAATAGTCGTAATGATGAAAAATGGTTACATTGCAGCCATAAAGTTAACATTATAATAATAAATCTGAAAATGTGACATATATTTTAAATTAGTAATCTGTATTTTCCTATTCATTATCAATGCTTGTCAGAGTGGCGTATTAGCGTCAAAATAGTGAAAGCTACTAGTACTACTATAGTATATATAGAAAGATAAGGAAACAAGTACTTAGTATTAATCCAAATAAAATATTATTTTCATCCGGTTGTAACCATTCTATATTATGTCCTCTCGCGAACTTTAGGTATTTTAGCTCACCTAATTCCGGGCCCTGCTAATTAAGAAGAAAATTGATTAGAAATATTAGAAGGGAACGTAAAAAATAACAATATTTTTCAATTTTTAAATACCCTCAAGGATAACTCATAAGATAGAATGGTACATTATCGGTCACATTGGATACCATCAGTTCTTCGGTCATCTACAAAGAGAATGTACAAATAGAGGAGCACAGTCTAAGAAAAAATGTACTTCAGGTTTGAATAGCTTTACTAGAAGACGCTGTACGGCCCTACACATTATGCGGTAACTCTGGTTCGCTCTGCTTCAGATGGCGCCTTAGAGTTACCGCATAATATATTGGGCCGTACAGCGCCATCTAGCAAAGCTATCAAACTTGGAGCACAACATTTTCTTAGACTGTGTCCTGGCCCTCTACAATGATACAATCTTTGGTCATCTACTATGACTCAGAAAAAAACTTTAACTATGTGCAGAATTAATCGTCTTGTTTACTTCTTTCTTTTAGGACTTATGAACTTTACACACAGACCTACAATCATAACATACTCGTGCCTAATCCTGTCGTTATTCATAGCATCGCAAACGGATTTATTACGGGAAGCGATGGAAAATTAATGGGGTATTTACCGATGTGGCAACACAGAGAGGGCAAATCCACCCCGCCCTTCCATCCTCAACTTTATGTCAAAATATTTAAGGTTGATTTTTGCGGTATCGTGCACACTGTAATACGATGTTGTGTAAGTAATATTCTACTCGCGGTAATCCTCGCGCGAACCCGTTCAACGGGTTTCCAAACTCGACCTTAAACGATGCAAGTTAAGGTTGGTTTTTAAAGGGTTGCGTGTAGTATGATAAGAGGTTGTGTGAGTAACGTTAGAGTACAGTCGACGCCAAATATTTGCGGGCGGTAATCGCGTGGGGAATTGGGATCGAACATGTGCGGGATATTAATAAGGCTAGACGGTGAGGAGTAAATTGGTTGATCTGTTAGATTGTTAACTGCTTCATGACTTTTTTAATGGACTTCAAAAAGAGGGTGCAAGTCGACGGGACTTAGAAGTAGTAGTAGTAAAACACTTTATAACACTTATTTTATTTATCGTATGGCTACATCTCACTGGATATAGATAGGCATTTCTTCCCTGGGGTAGTAGTAGTGGGAAAGCAGATGATGAAGAAAATCCAGAGAATGCTGCGAGGTCCAGGAGGGACAGTGCAGCTGCCAAGTTTGTTTTAACACTATAACACTAACACATGTACACAAAACAATTATAAGGGTGGGTTGCACCACGCATAACTAACGAACTGATTAACGTTAAATATGGCGACGGAGCTGTCATCCCATAGAAAACTGTCAAACTTTTCATACAAGATTTTTTTAACGATGACGTAGACGTTAACAGACGATTTGGTGCAACCGGCACTTATAAGTACATTAGGTACATTTTACAATCTTGTGTAGGCTCAACATTAAACTTTTCGCTCGTATTGCTGAGATCTCCATATTAAAAGCACGAAATAACTTTACTCCCTGGTATTAGGTATAGTAGAAGAGCCCATGACACTGAACCTAGTTCGATAAGTCTCCTAGATGAGATATATATATAATTAGACGCGTCTTTAATGGGGGCACTCGAAATGCTGATGCTGCAATGCAAAAAAAAGTGGTGGCATATTTTTTTTTATGAAAAAATTTAAAAAATCCGGTTTCTAGTACGATAAGTCTCCTAGATTTCCTTTGTTCCTCGAAGCAGGGGAGGGGAAGGGACACGATAATGCGGTGTTATTAGATTTAGTGTCATGGGCTATCCTACTAGTATAACAAATTACTACATATATTTATTATCGTTTCATAGGATGGATGTATGTACTTAACTATTTACTTATTTCACAGTATTTACTGGTTACGTAACCAGTTACGTAAACCGTAAGGGGGCGTCCATTAATCGCGTCATACGTTTTTGGCTTGTTTTAGATCCCCCCCTCCCCCATGGTGATCTTTGGTGATATTTTCATGACCCCTCCCCACCCCTGTCCAATATGACGTGTAATTTTTTGCTAACTAAAGTAAGTACAGTTTTCTAACACGTGAACCTACTTACGTAACGTACGTACACGTAAAGGGTAAAAAAATGAAACTACATGTATACCTACATATAAAATAAAATTATCTTTAATAGAAAAAAAACCGGCCAAGTGCGTGTCGGACCACGCGGTTTCGTACCTACTATCGAAAAAGTAATATCAAAAGGTCGTATCTGCGTATGAAATGAGTTTTTAGGAGATAACTCAATAATTCCTAAACCGATGATGTTCTCAATTTTTTTCGTATTTTTTGGATCTCCGGTTCAAAAGAGACGGGGGGGACACAAGTTTTTTAGACTTACGGTGTGATTTTTTCTTAAAATGTTCACTAAATAAAAAAAAATCAAACAGACTTCAATGTTATTTTGAAAGACCTATCGAGTGATGTGCATCATGTCGATATTTGGGAAAAAAAAATTCTGTTGACAAATAATTACATGTATGGAATAGCGCCCCTCCTTAAAATATCTTTTTCAGCAATTTTACGACAAAACTAAGTAGCGGCATACAAAAACACACCTTATATTTGAATATTTATTAAGATACGTTTTACAGTTTCAGAGTAAAATGGCTGTGACATACGGACGGACGGACGGACAGACGGACATAACGAAACTATAAGGGTTACGTTTTTGCCACTTTGGCTACGGAACCCTAAAAACCTACTTCACAAAATAATATGTCAAATGCCATTAAAAATGATTGACAATCATAGTGCTAGTGCAATTTTATTCTGCTTTTGACAGATTGATTCATTTAAAAGTTGATAATTTTTGTTTTATTGACCATAATACAGTACAGCACAAAGAACAAAAAAATTACACGTGATATGTGTCCAGACCCTCCTCCCCCCTGTGGTGATCATTGGTGATTTTTTCTTGACCCCCTCCCCCCCCCCTATACAATATGACGTGATTAATGGACGCCCCCTAAGTAAGTTACTTATGAAGAAAACCTGATTAATCTGTACCTATATTGTGTAATAAAGAATAATTATGAGTATACTAGCTATGATACCCGGCTTCGCTCGGGAGTTGATATGAGATTACGTGGTAGATGAAATAAAAAAACATACTATGACGTAAAAAGTAAAAAATATATTTTGAAAACATTTTCTATATTTACATGTATTTACATTTTCTCATTATTTACACTACTTGTTTATAAACAACATTTTTCATTTTATTGTCCGGGGTATATATATATAAATTTTTCGAACTTGCTACTCTTGAGCAAGCTACATATAGCTGACCGTGAGAGAAGCAGGATTCTTTGAGGTTGATGCCACAATATTTCAAAGTTTGCCCTTGCGCTTTGTTAATTGTAAAACTAAAGGCTAATTTAATTGGAAACTGCAATCTTTTAAATTGAAATGGCAATTCAGAAGAGATCAGTGGTATTCTAGGTATAAATACTGTGTGTCCTTTGTTCTTTCCAGAAATAAGTTCAGCTTCAATGACATTATTCGATAGCTGTTTTACGATCATCCTCGTTCCATTACATAGTTTTGGGGAGTTGAGATTTCTGAGTAGTATGATTGGAGATCCAATTTTCAGACGAAGGCAGTGTAATGGCATTCCTGGTACTTGTAAAGAGTTTAGAAATTCAGTAGGAAAGTTGACACTTTCTTCAATGGATACCACCGTGTCGATCGATTTATATACTTTCTCTTCACCCGGTATTTTCTTTAGAATATTAAAATTGATATCGTCAACAATATTATTTTTAGTGGCCAAAATTGCTCTTTGAAATAACCACTCTACGTTGGTATAGTTCTGAATAATATTTGGATAAATTTTGTCGATTAGTTCGTTTTCAGTAGTGGCTATGTTACAGAAATCACTACTGAGTTCAATGAGGCCGGTCGTTTGGTCAGTAGGATATGTACCTTCGCCTATTTGTAAAAGTATTTTAGCAAAATGTGCTGTTGTTTCATCTTTTGATAATTCAACCCTCATGTTTTTTGTTAATTGCAGTATTTGTACTTGCGGCCAGAGATGTAACTTTTTTAAGCATGCATTGATCTCGTCTGCTGGTATTGATTTGGGAATAACTGGAAGTGTTTGTCGAAAATCTCCTGAGAGTATGAGTAGAGCTCCTCCCATCATTTCAGAGTTTTTTCGCAATTCTTGTAATGTTCTGTCCATGGCTTCTAGTGATTTTTTATGGGCCATGGTGCATTCATCCCAGAAGATAATTTTATTATGTTTTAGAAGTTGACCCCGTCCAGATGTTCCTGAGATTTTACATACCGGGAATTGTTGTTCGGCTATATTCAACGGTAGTTGTAAGGCAGAATGGGCAGTTCGTCCTCCTTCTATAAGTGTGGCTGCAATGCCGGATGATGCTAGTGCCAGTGCGATGTGTTTTTCAGCACGTATTTCCGCCAGTATTAGATTTATTAGAAACGTTTTACCGGTGCCTCCTGGTGCGTCCAAGTAAATAATTCCACCAGTGTTGTTATTTATTCGGTTCATTATAACGTTGTAAATTTTTTTTTGATTGTCATTGAGGAGTGGTTTGTTGTGAGCAATGTATTCAAGTAGTTCATTGACGTTGTAGCTTTTTTCCTTTGTAATTTCGTAGTTTAGCACACTGAAAGTATTTCTTTGTGGTGCTGGCATTCCAATTTCTACTAAGGTCTGGTTATTTATTGCTAAACATTTATCTTCTAAGCGAATGAGTGTTTCATTGAAGATGTCGTCATTGAATTCTATAGTCAGTTCTGGATTAGCTTGTCGGATTTTGTACAATATATCATCACTCATATTCCTTTTGAAAGAGTCCCATAGCTGTTTTGGGTTTGATGGGTTACATGTTGTTAGAATTATGGCGAATAACTCTCGAATTTGTTCAGCTGAAGCTGTGAGTGTGGCTTCTTGTAGTGTTAATTCCCAGTGGTTATCGTTTTCCAATAATCCTAAACGTTGACATGCTTCTCTGTAAGTCTGGCATATGTAGCCGTCAATAGTCCTGAGATCTGTGAAACTTGTTGGTCCCCGTATTTCGTGTAACAACATTCGGAGATAGAAACATTCGGCATTGTTTGGATGTACAGTGTATACTCGACCTATGCGTTAGTTTTCATTATTTCTGGATGACCCTCTTCTGGCATTCCTTGTTTTCGTCGTTGAAAAATTTTCCTTGTTTTGTCCCACGTATAATAAATAGGGACGTCGACATACAGTAACGTCTTTGCGAATGGATCCGTTTGGCAAAGTTGGAAAAAAGCTGTTAATGTTGTGTTCTGAGGTGGTTCGCTTGCAATTTTTCTAGCCGAGTCTTTTGTGAAGTAAACTCCCTGTCCATTCTCCAAATGTACTGCTAGATGTTGCACAGCTGGTTCGCGTTCGTGTATGGGAAAACTAAAAATCCTCCACGCTGCTTCGTTACTGTTGATGTATCTTCCCATTTGGTACATGAGGATTTCATCATTTCTATTATTTTGTTCGCTATTTTGGACTATTTGAAATATTGCCATATCACTACCTTTGTTTACGTACTTACATATATATTTAATAGATTTTACTGAATTGGAATATTCAACATTTATGTGTGCTTGGAACATTTTGGAAAGTAGTGGGTTATATGGTACTACCCATTGATTATCTATTTCCAGTTCGTCTCTGCCTTGTATTCGTATTTTTGCTGTGAAGCCACCGTTTTTCGGTGATCGTCTTCAATATTTGGGATAGCCGTCATCTTCAGTTTTTGTATCGTCTAAGTATGGTTTTGGATATTTTTTTGTACATTTTCCATCACTCATGCATGGCGCATTGAAGTTTAATGGTCCACATGGTCCGTGAATCATGTTTTTCACTACTATGTTGTATAGTTCCGGATCATTTTGTGGATTGGGAAATTCAGCTTGGATGATTTTGTCGATATCCGTGGGATAAATTTTATCGTGTAGCCATATGAGATTGTGTGAGTGAGGTAATCCTCGTTTTTGCCACTCGATTGTATACATCCAGCATCTAACGGTTCCAAAGATGTGGTATTTTGTGATGACTTCAATAAATCTTATTTGTTTTTGTCGAAAAACTCGGGCTATCATGTCGTGTCGATCCATGGAGGTTTGTCCGTATTTTAGTTGTTCTTTGATTTCTGGCCATGATGAGTTGCATGTAAATGTTATGAAGAGATCAGGTCGTCCATATTTTCTTACGTAGGTCATGGCATCTTGAGTATATTCGTGCATATGTCTTGGACTTCCTATGTATGATGAGGGTAAGATTACCATTGTTCCAATATCGTCAATATTGCCGTCATTTATGATCGCATCTCGAAGGTGGATGTATTCTTCTGTGCGTAGTTTCTTCTGATTCAGTCTTATGTAAAGCATCCGTTCTGCTTCTATTTTTGCGTACATATCTACCAGAAATTGTTGGAATAAACGGCGAGTGTTGAGAATGTGATTGTATATTTCATTGTCTCTGATCATTAAGCGGTAAGCATAGAACTCCTTGGAAGTGACTTTTTTGTTTGTTTCTATGCCTGTTTTAGGATGAATTTGTTTTATATTGAAATGATAACCATCCTCTCCGTGCAGAAATATTAACGGATATTGAAGAGCATCATATGAACGGTGTGTCTCTGAAATTACTGTGGAGGTGCTTCCAGTGGTGGTAATCGAATTTTTCCATTCATGCAACAGAGACCTGGTGTTTCTTTACTGAATTTTTTCGCGTGGCAAAATTGGCAAATGTTATTCATTTTTCCGATCACAACATATTTATGATCGTAATATTTCTTCGTCGGTTCGTAGTGGAATGCTTCCTTTGTTAGATTATCTTTTAAAATGCTCGATTCTTCAATACTTTTATTTTCTTTTCTTTCTTCGCTTTTTCCGCTTCTCAGGGTGCTCATTCTGGTTCGTTGATTTTGTAAACGTGCTTCGCGCTCTTCTTCCGTTTCATTTCTTCGATTTTCTTTTTGTTTCCGCCGTTTCGCTGCAGAACTGGCAAGATCTCCACCTCTTTTACGTCTAGGCATTGTATTCTGTAAAATATAAATTAAATGAACATTTTATAGACAAATATATTGTTACGTAAACGTGGAGCACGTTGAGACAAAGAAAAAAAAAATTTAATCTTCAAGCGGTCGCGCGATATTTTGTTTACGGCCAAAGTATATAGAAGGCATCGATTCAACGCCGCGCGACTACTTGAAAGTTAAGGAAAGAAAGAAAAAAAAAACCATTAGAATTAATTAAATACACTATTAAAAATACTCACATTTGATATTTCACAATAAAGGCTCACAGATAACTTTTTTCTTCTTCGCTTCGAAATCGAGAATTAATTAAACACACTATTAAAAATACTCACACGTGATACTTCAAAATAAAGGCTCACACACAGATAATTTCTTTCTTTTTCGTTTCGAAATCGCTTGTTTCGCTGTTCAAATCAAACTAACTCTGGCGGGTGACACCGGGCTCTTATATATTCAGAAAGCTAGGCTCTAGGATATTCGAGAAAGTTGGCGCTAGGATATTCGAGAAAGTTTGGGAATAATCGTTCGTTTAAGTCCATATTGTGTACAATGAATGAAATTCAACTATTCGACAACAGATGGCGCCACTTTGGACAATGAATGAAGTTCAACTACTCGGCAACAGATGGCGCCACTACACTTACTTTCCGAGTTGAAGGGTTGGAAAAGCCCTTATATCTTTAAAGACACACCCTTTAGGTTAAAACGGGAACTTTCTTGTTCGAGGGGAAATAAAGGGCTATCACACTATATAAGTCCCTTTATCGTGCTGGGACTCCTTTTTAAGTTTTATCGGCACGCACATTTTCTCAACTTAGTTTTATTATATATAATGATTATGTTTGTGCTTTATAACACAACATAAAAACTCTTTATTGCACACCTCAAATTAAAGAAACAAAGTATACACAAGTTACAAAGAGAAAGTAGAGGTGAAACAATGAGGGCTACCGTTTATTTACTCACCAGTTGGCGCCACTATAGATGGAGGTCCAGAATGCTGTATTTTTTAATTGTTACGTTCTGAAAACCAAAATGTACGTTTAAATAATATTTAATACAATAAACCGTAATATAAAAATATAGACCACGCTGCAGTGTTAAGTAAAAAAGGAGATTTTTTTGCCTAAGCTTTTAAAGCATTCACATTCAATGATTCGTAACGCATATTTGCTATAATTAAAATCAAGTATTGCAAAATATTCACAACATTGATAAAATTAGGATAAGAAGTAATTCTGAGAATTAGACTGAATAGCTATGGAATTTGACGTTTCGGAGACCTCCGTCTACACTAGCGCCTCCAGCGGAAAATTCATACGCGATAGTCCTTACTGGCGGTCTTATCGCTAAAAAGCGATCTCTTCCAGACAACCTTAATTTAATTTATTTTGCTTCTAATTTCTATTATTTTATTATTTGTACTCAGTAGTGCCATGCATTATATTTAAAAAAAGTTAAATATCTACAGGAAACTCGTGATATTCACTGCCTTAGGCGAAATTCGTATTCACTGTAGGTATGGTTATAAGTAAGTAAATATATTCAAATTGGCGCGAACTTTATGCAAATTGACTTGAGAGTTTCTGAGCTTGAACAGTTTTATAAGATAGGCGTTATTTTAATATTTCTAAATTGCATATGTAATTTTAAGACGTAGATTATGTCCTCAGCGTACCTATTAACAGTCAGCTCCAGAAATTACTAAGCGGGCAAGGTGCTCAAAATGATGTTGACACGAACACTCTTGTTCAACCGGATTCAAGATTTCAAAGGTGAAGGTTCTTGATTCCTCGGGATCTTTGTTGTTATTGCCTTTTTAGGGTTCTATAGCCAAAATGGCAAAAACGGAACCCTTATAGTTTCGTCATGTCCGTCTGTCCGTCCGTCCATCCGTATGTTACAGCCATTTTACTCGGAAACTATAAGACGTATTTTAATAAAATTTAAACATATAAAAAAGATAAAAGATATTTAATCTTCAATTTAGGCACATTACAATGTATTTATGAATGTCAGAAAAAAAACTACCACCGGTTCTATGGTGTATTTTGTATGCCGCTACTTAGTTTTGTTGCAGAATTGCTGAAAACATAGTTTTAGGAGGGGGACACCATACATGTAACTAATTGTCAAAAAATTACCTAATCAACATGTTGCACGTACATCAATCGATAGCTCTTTATAAATAACATTGAGGTTTGTTTAAACATTTTTTGATTTGGTAAATGTTTTTAATAAATACTCACCCCGAAGTTCTAAAAAAATGTGTACCCCCATCTGTAATTTTCGAGGTATATCTATCATTGCACATTCTTTCAACGAGAATTGTTTTGACCATTATCGGTTAAGGCGGTATTGAGTTATCTCCAAAAACTTATTTCATAGGCAAATACGACCTTTTGATACATTATTTTTCGATTGCAGGAACGGTGATCTGAAAAGGTCCAGTTCATCGGCACAAAAATTCCTTTGTGCTGATGAACTGGAACTTTTCTGATGATTATTGTAGCACGGAGTATAACAATTTCGGGATGATTCCAACCGAAATCACGATGATGAAATCACCCAAACTATGGAAACAAGATACAGCAAATAGCAAGTCACCTTCGCCCAGCCAGCAACTAATTACGTAGTAAATCCACTGAATCACTGATCCTAAACTCATAAAACCTCGAAGGATGTCGTCAGCTTCACCATGTTTTTCTGGTATACTGAGCCGATGAGTTTACTGACTAGAGAATACGAATGATGTAAATATGTTAACGGACACGCAGATACTATACGTAGACACGGCCTGGACGTTGATGGTGTGAGCTGACGATATCTCCTTTGATTACTCCTACGGCCTATGAGCCTCCCGTGATTATCCATCTGGTATCTCGGGCTAAATAGTCGCCTCCACCTCCCCTTACAGCGACCCCGTTCCTCACACTATGGTTACCCTGAGTTCATAACCATTGACAACTCACTGGAATCAAAGATCTCTCTGAGCACTGATACACGCTGGTAAATAACACAAGACACATGATCATCATAATAACACAGTAAGAAAGTCCATGAACTGATACGAGTAGAAAGATAAATATTAAAGCGCTCACCATTGATTTGTTCGCGCGCAACCTTCTCTCCTCCCGTCGTCCGCGTATCTACCCTACCACCCCCCTCAAAAAATCCGTCCATACTAAAAGCGATATTGAGATCGAACGTGACTGCTACCGCCATCTATCCGAAAAACCGGCAAGCACGAACTGCTTCGCGATATTCGCGACAAAGGACCAACAGAGCAAAAATGATGAGATCCTGGATCCTGGCGAAATTGAGGGAAATCTTCAAATATTATAGGCGTACCTATTATGATATTTATGATACATATTATTATTTGGGTATTTTATACAGTAACTCGGGTATTTGCTCTTGAAAAGATGAAGTAGCCAAAGTGAAGTCGATTCTTTTTCGTTTAAGTATAATTATTTTCTTTACACCAAAGTCATGTTACTTAAATAAAACTAAAAGGGATAATTTAAAAAAATACACCTAGATTCGAGAATAGAATAGAAATAATGGCTTCTTCTCCGCATGGTTAGAATTAGAACCCAACGTTACGTTTGAAATATGGTATACATATTTCAATTCTATTCTCGAATCTAGGTGTATTTTTTTTAATTATCCCTTTTTATAGTATGTCAATGTTCTATCAAGTTATATCAAGTAGGTAGATACAATACAATACAATACAAATACTCTTTATTGAACACCTCAAAAAGAAAACCAGTACAGAAAATGCATAAAGTCAGAATAGAGGTAAACAACAGACGGTCTTATCGCTAAAAGCGATTTCTCCCAGACAACCATTAGGTAGTGGAATAAACTAAGTCAGTAGGTGTTGCAAAATAGTGAAGAAAAGCGGAAAAAAAAACTTAATATCACAAAACAATATCCAAATAAATAAATAAATAACCATTGGTAGATCTGTAATGTTCCGATCCTAAATATTGATTTCAACTGAAACCGGGCCGCTCAGTAGGTGTGTGTTTCATACAAACAGGCTAATTCAATATTTCAGAACGACTTGACGGAGATCGGTTGGTTACACCTTAAAAACAACAATTAGCTTTAATTACTCAATTAATTATTTTTTAATCAACGAAAAATAATTACAAGGACATTTGATTGCTTTTTACTCCTTTCGGAAAAACGTGTCCAGATTGTGACGTGTCTTTGTTTTTTTTTTATTCCATTAGAGTCTGTCCAGAAAGAGAAGTGTCGTATAATGTATGAGCGAGCTCCCAACTGCCATATAAAACACGACACTTCTCTTTTAGGACAAACTTTCTCTACCGTTTTTCATATACTTCTTAAGACAGTAACGGAATGGAAGTCATGACATGAGAAATCTAGCGTAAAGTATTTAAATGAAATCATGTAACCTACCTAATATAGGTATAGTTACGTGGTACACAAAGTACTGAGTTAAAGGGTTTAAAGTACCTACTAAAAG
Organism: Pammene aurita; assembly: GCA_947086415.1. Classification (NCBI taxonomy): domain Eukaryota; kingdom Metazoa; phylum Arthropoda; class Insecta; order Lepidoptera; family Tortricidae; genus Pammene; species Pammene aurita. The sequence goes on along the minus strand of OX352315.1, from coordinate 3,717,924 downwards.
TGAGGTTATGTTCAATAATTACCCGTCTACATTTCTACATAGACTAAATAAGAACGTTCCAAAAACATATTCCACTACCAATACCATTACAAAGGTAGCAAAAGGGCGGTCGCTTAAATTATTCACAATCACGCCGTATTGAGCACCTTCTTCTATCACCCTCTAATCTACGAAAACCCCCATATACCTGTCTCCTGTTTCTGATGCGCTTTCGCCCGCCATATACGGTCGTCTCTCTCTGGGTAACTTGGTAAGTGTAAGTGCGTCTCGCTCTCTTTCATTAGGTTAGTCGTAGTACGTGTTTGCTCGACGTTTGCCAGTTGCGTTTAGTATGCACGCAGAGTACTTTAAAGTTCTAGAGGCCTCGCGATTTATTTAATGTGTACCGTGTACAAGAAACTGAAATCGTTTTTAAGGCCTAATTACGTACAGTTGCATACACTGCTTTATCTACACTCATATTATTTATCCTAAATGCCGTATTCCGAAACCATACAATGACCGCCATTGCACCGCCATGGCCAACTCGATTGTGCCGGCGGTCGGGGAGGCGCGTGTCGGCGGCCGCGCGGGAGCGTGCAGGTGTGCATTATGTTATCAAAACTCATAACACATCAATAGTTGAGCATGTAAAGTTAAAATTACGTTACTGCCACAGATAAAAAGCTTATCATAGTAAAATCGGTCGTGGTAATGCCTACCATTGCCTACCGTTTTCGAACACGTTTTAGAGAACTTACAGTTTGAGTGTAGATAAAATAAATGATATGACTATATTCACTATATGATATCATTGATATAATCACGAACTTTTTATATCAAGAAAAAACTGAGATGATGGATAGACCTTAGGGTACCTACCTAAACAGACAACAGCTACATTAGCTGCATACGATGTGTCGTTGGAGCGGAAATGTTCTCGAGTGGCGACCACGAACCGGAAGGCGCAGCGTCGGTAGACCCCCCACAAGGTGGACTGATGACCTGGTAAAGGTCGCGGGAGTCCGCTGGATGCGGGTGGCGCAGGAAGGACCGGTCATTGTGGCACTCTTTGGGGGAGGCCTAATGTTCAGCAGTGGACTTCTTTCGGCTGATATGATGATGATGTGTCACTGCGACTCTACTGGCTTCTATGGTATGGTCACGTCTGAAAATATGGATACTTTTTAGAGTTCCGTAGCCAAATGGCAAAAAACGGAACCCTTATGGATTCGTCATGTCTGTCTGTCTGTCTGTCTGTCCGTCCGTATGTCACAGCCATTTTACTCGGAAACTATAAGACGTATCTGAATAAAATTTACACATAAGGTGTATTTTGTATGCCGCTACTTAGTTATGGAGTTTTATTTGAAAAAAAAAATATTTTTAGGGGGGCGCTCCATAGATGTAACTAAATTTCAAAAAATGTTTTTTAACCAAATATCAACATGTGACACATCAATCGATAGGTCTTTAAAAATAATATTGAGGTTTCTTTGATCATTTTGTGATGAAGTGAATATTTTTTGAAATAATCGCTTCGAAATTGTGTACCCCCCCTGTAACTTTTGAACCGTAAGTCCAAAAAATATGAAAAAAATTGAGGAGATGCGCCTTATCATATACTTTCTACGAAAATTGTTTTAAACATTATCGGTTTAGCCATTTTTGAGTTATCTCCAAAAAACTTCTTCCATAGGTATCAGATACGACCTTTTGGTATTAGTTTGGTTCTTATTCCATTGAAGGTACCTACGGAACCCTCCTATGCGTGGTCCGACACGGTTTTTTTAATCTTTTTTGGATACATTTAATGTGACAAAAACATGTATCCAAGACTTTACGCCTGTAAAGGCTCTGCTTATGGTGGCGTCGTTGATCGGGTCGCCACTTTCCCGAAGAAAGGTTGAGGGAGGCGATGGCTGAGATATGCGTCATACTCGTGAACGGGTGCTGTCTGTTTAGGCTAACTGGGGCCACACAATTACGTAACTTTTTATTAATCATATTTAATTTTAGTTTAATTGGCTTTAGACACAACATTCGGTGCTTGATTGTCTTTTTTTTTATATAGAATATATATATCAAGACACTTGGAGACCTTATACATCTCTAAGGATAATTGGAAATAGTATGTTTATTGTATACTAGAATCACTTACTTTTTTTTATTTAAATTCAAAATTTGTTTCTAACTGTTGATGATGGATTATTATAATTTGGAAATTTATGTAGAAGACACAGTTCAGGTAAGAAAGTATATCAAAACATATCAAACTTGTATGTAATTCATTTTCAAATAGTCGGATTTGGACTCATCTTTTTTCTTTTGTATTTTTCTTAAACTATACCTATTGTTGGTTAATCTAACTTGGTTTGATATGTTTTCTTATATGTATTGTTTAGTTTTTATGTACTGTTGTTTTGAAAAAATAAGTCCCGCCGAGTTTCTTGCTGGACATAATTCTTCTCGGGTCAGAGGTTTAGGGTTAGAACCGGTGTAGTTTGATTTTTTTTTCTCTTTTACTTTGACGTGTAAAAGTGCCCTTGTGGCCTACTTACTGAATAAATGTTTGAGTTTGAGTAATAAATTTAATATTAAATGTATCCATATTTTCAGACGTGACATGTACAGTCGCCAGCAGATATATCGGAGCGCCCAAGGTGATCATAAATATCTGAACAACGCCTCTATTGTCAAGGCGATAAAGTGCATGTATGGATATTTTTGAGTACCTTGTCCGCTCCGATATATTCGATGGCGACTATCAAATGAAATCAAATAATTTATTTGCTCGAATACAGTCAGGTGAATCTTAAATACATTTTAGGTATAGTGTATTCAGCCTGCTAGTGGGCATGCAAATATTATACAATCCTAAACCTAGATTTCTTACAGCTAAGCATGCAGCATGCATGGATATTAACATTAATAACAATTAATAACACCTTATAGTATAGGTACTTAATAAAGAAATGGCGTATAATCTAAATATTCTTTGATTGAATAAAATGCATTTTCTATTAAGAACTCAAATACATTAGTTTTAAATTGAGGCATGTCAGATTTCATTATTATGTCTGGTAACTTATTGTATAATGTGTGTGCCATGCCAAATACACTTTGATCACGCAAGGCTGTGTCTGACTATGATACGTATTTCTTTCTATGTACTTAATACCATTAGTAATGATGTTCGTTAAGAGTGGTTTAAATTATTTACTGTTCATCCTGCAAGCGTTTTTCCCAGCTTTTTGCCTGGGCTCAATTAAACCTAAGATGAATAGGTGGAGGTACTAGTTGTTTTATGAAAGCAACTGCGGGCTGGTTCAATCATCAAAGTGAGGGCAGTTCCGATGCAGTTGACGCAACTACATGAAAATTGCAAAGTGCAACTGCACAGTCCGCGTACAGTTGGTGTGCAGTCCTGTCGACCGCACTCTGACTGCAAGCTGGCTGCTCGATTGTCATGGAATTCTGTCGTTGCTCAGTTACTCCAACTGCAACAGGACAGCATTACAACATTTACAACCGTTATGCCAGCTTGCAGTCGAATGATTCGAGAAGAAACTGGATCTAATCCCAATAAGGCCTAGTTTCCGTTCTGGGTTGGAAAATTCAATAGAAGTTGCTTTCATAAAAACTAGTGCCTCCGCCAATTCATGAGGTTAGGTTGCCCCGCGGATTAATGAGCCGTGGCAAAAAGCTGGAAAAAACGTTAAGAGGATGATGACTGAAGATAAATAAAACTACTTATATTTATATCGAACGTTTGCCTACATGTGTGGGGGAGTTTAAATTTAATATTTTGGATATTTTTAGTTGTATAAATAAAAGTGATTAATATATTTTTACTAATTGGGTAACGTTCTTTCGATATTAATTACAAGTTTTTTGATATATTTTTTACTTGCGGAATATAAATAAATAAATATTTGGGGACAATCTTACACAAATCAACCTAGTCCCAAACTAAGCAAAGCTTGTACTATGGGTACTAGGCGACGATATACATACTTATATAGATAAATATATACTTAGATACATAGGAAACACCCATAACTCAGGAACAAATATTCGTGATAAACACACAAATAAATGCCCTTACCAGGATTTGAACCCGGGACCTCCTGCTTCATAGGCAGGGTCACTACCGACTGGGCTAGGAGGCCGTAATAATCGCCTGTTTAGCTTAACGATTATATCCTGCATAACTTATAATATCTTAACTTACCTACCGCAGTAAAGTTACGGAAGTTACGAATTACCTAAAGCCTGACCAAAAATATATGATCATGCGCCATGTTGCGGAATTTCATTGGAACTAATTTCTTACACTAGCAATAACAGGATGATTATGCATGTGTGAGTGAGTGCATGACAGGCTGTCACTGACTTTGTGGCAGTTTACTTGAATAATGATAAAGTGTTGAAAATTAAATAATAGACGCCAAAAAATGCCAAAATTGTCCATACTCAAGAGCGAAATATTGTAAATAGTGTATGTAATAAACAGCTGTAAATAATACGCTTTGGAAATGAAACTATCAGTGAAACATTTTCAAATTGACATCAGAGCTGACAGGTAAACAAATCAAGATGTCACCATACCATAGAGCTCTATGAGTATATATGTGACGTTATCATGGTTAGGGTACCACTTTGTCGCTTATGGATTCCGAGATATCACTGATTTTGTTAATCAACTCGAAAATAGTGAAAATTGGTTTTGATTAAAAATAGCTTAGTCGTAAAATAGAAAGGTCGCTCAGTGGCGTAGTGAGTGGTGGGGCAGCCAGGGCACGTGCCCTGGGCGCAATCAAGAGGGGGGTGCAAAAAACCAAGTTTGCTAACTACCTATTAAAAAATAATTCAATCCAAATTGGCAAACAAGGCAAAAAAGATTGATTTCATTCTTATAAATACACTTCTTCCTGAATATACTGCGAAGTAATGTATAATAACTACTTTGAATTACATTACACAATTAGTAAAATTTGTAAACCTAAATATTTAGGCGTAAAGTTTTGATTCTTATTATCTTGTGAAATGAAACATAAAATATAAGGAAATATGACCTAAAACTATTTAAAAACTAGGTACAAAATTAAAGCTTAAAACTACCTACAAAATGAAAACTGAGAATTTAGGTAAGGTCACCGAGGTCTGAACCCTGGGGAAGGGTTCCCATGAGGCTGGCTGCGTTCCCCCTCTGGATCGCTATGCCAATCCTTTGTCCCCGGTGACCTCAAACAGTTTTTCGACAGCTGCCTGATTAGTCTGTGGGCGCCTGGGCACCACGGTCCTAAAGTTTCAACGGCAAATGCCGCAAATATATTCTGATCTGTCAGACCAATATATTCGCGGCACTTTGCCACCTCAGCCGCTGCAGCTGCCCCACCTGTTCTTATTGAGGTTGTGATGAGATGGGGCGGCACCAGGGTGTCCACGCATGTGGCGTCCCAGATAAGAGGCCGCCCCAGTCTCCACGGCACAAGAGTCATGCCGTCGGGCCTCTTGCCATCATCGCGTGCGAGGCCAGGCGGTTCGAGTATGGCTGGCACGTTGGCGCTAACAAAGGCCCGACGGATGATGTCTTTGAGGCTGGCGTGGCGGGATAGTCGGCCGGCACTCCTCTTACAAGATAGACCATGGTATCCCAGGCTGTCCACAGATGTTCCGCAGAGACAGCGATGGGGTGAAACTATGGAGGCCCCCAGGCGTAGTCCGACAGCCAGCCTGAGGGTATACTTATCTAGTAGTGTACCAAAATTAGAGGATGGGAATGCGTGTAGCCAAGAGCCAGAGTCTCTTTCCGACACAGCTAGTAAACGAGCTTTTTCCTGGCTGGTGGAGCAAGAGTCTAGCAGGTCTGAATGAATTTGTGTACAAATGGATTGGTCCCAGATCCTCTGAACTGCCTTGTTTACTGGTAGATCTTTTCCTGGGCAGGCCATTTTCCACTCGTCTTCTGCCTCGGACAAGCACGCTACCTCGAAATCACGGAGTGATGGCATAAGGATTTTACCTACGAGGGGGAGCGTGCTATGTGCCGAGGACAGAAAGGCGGGCAAGGCGACACTGGAGATTTGGCGGATGCCGAGTCCTCCAAATCTAATGGGTAATGTGGCATGGAGAAATTGTCGGTCATTAATTTTTACGTTTATAATTTTTTCAAGCTGAAGATGAAGCATCGAATCTATGGCTTTAGAATAATTTAGAAATTTCCAAATGGGACTGCAGCGCAAAAAGTATGTGAAATTTGGGGACAAAAAGGCAGAAACGTAGAATAGAGATAGCCATATGCGAGTTAATTTCAAGGAGGCGGTCCGAAGTTTCCGAAAAATGGGTTAGTTTTGAGTTGATGAAATCTGGGATTGATTCCTCGAAAACGGGTGCACCCAGTAGGTGAAGTGAGTCTTTTTGCAGAATGCCAGGGCAGATGTTATCAAAATCTTGTTTGATTTTTGTTTTGTTTGTAGCGTCCGGATTTATGTAAAGTTCGCATTTATTTGTATTTAGCTCTAAGCCTATTGATTGAAATTGGTTGATGATGGTTAAGAGGTCTTTAAGGACGGAGTTCGCTTCACCTCCCAGGGTGCCGTCGTCGAGGTACCAAACGTTAAATTTAGAAGTTAGAGCCGAAATGATAGGATTGATTGCAAGGCTGAAAATGGCCGGCCCCAGAGCATCGCCCTGTTGACAGCCGATGGATGATGGAATGTGGTTCAGTTTATATGAGAGGTTTGTGGGAGTGTTGTAGCATTGCCACATGTATGGGTAGATGCTAGGACTATGTTTTTGGATCTCTGTCAATAGGGCGCCTCCATTAAAGGCATTTTTTACGTCGACTTTGAGCAGTACCTGGCCTTCTGATCTATGTAAAAAGGTTCGGCAGGCATGGACGGCTGCTTCGCAACCGCCTTTGCTACCAAAACCAAGTTGAAAAGGTCTGAGTGAGTCTTGGTGAAAGGTTTTTTTACCATTTTGGTACGGAACCCCAAAAATCATCAACCGACTGTATCGTGGTGGAAATACCAACAGCTGGTCACGTGAACCTACGGCGTTCAAGGTCTTTCCGCCTCGATACAGCCGGTTGACAATTTTTCATTTTTATAATAGCATATAAACTATCATCTAACAAATTTTCCATTGCGATGCGAAGATAATTTTTTAAGTGATTAAATGGCTTCCGATCCTCACCCACCAACGGAGCGACAGCTGACTTTCACGAGACTTCATTTTACATCGACCTTAACACACTTCACAAGTTCGTTCGCTTAGGACGGGGACGCGATTGGAATTTGTTCCTGGCTTAATACGGTCAATACATACAGTCAATTTGTAGAATATACTATAAAAGGAATAACAATGGGCGCATTTTGGATGCGTGCCCTGGGCGCCGTTTTACATCACTACGCCACTGTTGTCGCTCATAAGCTTGAAGTAATATCGGGGCCATTGGAAAATGTAGTAACACGTGTTGTCTAAATCTCAGTTTACTCCCATCCATTTGCTTGACAGTTCGTAACTCAGCTGCCCGTTACGTTCACTTAGCTTTATGTTATGTTACCCTTAACAATAGTGGTCAATAAGCAATAATTATTAAGACAAAGCAAAACTCTCTATTTTAATCTGGCCTAAATCAATCAACTAGATACAAAATATATTAACAAAATTCATATTATGTTAGTTTATTCAATTGGATTGTTAAAAATAGATAAATAGATCACATAGGATAATAAAATTATTTACAATTTTAAAGTGCGTTGCGTCCAGACTGTCTTAATACGCCACTAATATGCTGCTCGTACGCTGCGCACGCGTTACTCTAGCCGGAGAGCTAGCAACGGAAATAGGTTTGCTATTATACACGGTGCCCACGAGGAAAGGGAAAGATTTTAACAGTATATTCTAGATCCTATTTAGAGAAATGTCATATAAACTTTTTTGAGTTTCGCCTAGTTTCAGAGTTAATATCGATTTATAAAAAATACACTTTTTATTATAACTCAGCACAAAACCCTTTCTGATGGCGTTGTTGCCACTATTGGGCATATTTTACACGTCTTTATTGGCTGATATCAAAGTGACAAGGAAAACTATGCAGCAACTAAATTTTTCCAAAAAAATGTACCAATTTCTTTTAGACGATAGTTTTATTAATAACATTTTCTTTTCATGTGCAAGAAACATTCAAAAGATAGAAAAAATATAAAAAAAATAAAAAAACATTTTTTTTTGGCGAAATTGACCTAAATTGACATAATATTTTTTCCTTCTTTTGGTCTCAGGAATGCGTGGTTAATTTTTTTCCCTTTCCTTGTGGGCACCTTGTATAGAGAAATGAAAATCTCTCTAGTTAGTGTGCCATACTATCAATTTTAATAATCCGGGTGCCTGGCAGATGCTTCGAATACTGATTAATTACATAACAAAAACTTAAATATAAATAAGAGGAGGGATATAAGTTATTTATTTATCTTATTTATTTAAACTTTATTGCACAACAAGTAATAATGTACAAATGGCGGACTTAATGCCAAATGGCATTCTCTACCAGTCAACCATTGGGCCAAACAGAGACTTGTAAGTTGGTGCAGGAAAAATTTTTATAGTTAGATAATAGTTATCATAAAGCAAAACTTATTAAACATATATTTACAATAAATAAAAGCTTACATATATATGGTTACAAACTAATACTTATATAATATACAACAAGATAAACTAATACATATGAATACAATAAATATGATGGAAAATTGGAGAACAGAAAAAAAAATGAATGGAAAATTAAACAAATTCTTCAGAGACAAGATGCTTGCGAAGCAGTCTCTTGAATACGAGCTTGCTTCGGGCCTGTCGTATAGGGAGAGGGAGCGAATTCCAGAGACGGATAGCCTGAACGGCGTAAGAGTTCGAAACGAAACCTGTATGGTGAGAGGGAAGCGAGAGTTTAAGTGATCGGGAGGAACGAAGTACACAGCCCGGACGGGGAGCGACAAAAGCAAACTTGCGATTCAGATAATCCGGAGCAGAAGGCTCAAATAGAATAGAAAATAATGTGCTCAGAATGCGAAAGGACCTACGACGACGGATGGACAGCCAGTTGAGCTGACGGCGAAAGAGAGACACATGGTTGTATTTACGTAAGCCGAAGATAAAACGTATGCCATTATTGAGAAGACGGTCAAGCTTATTGAGGTGCTCTTGTAAAATATTAGTGAAACACACGTCCGCATAATCAATAACAGGCAATACTAAAGCTTGCACGAGAAGTTTTTTGGTGCCTACTGGGAGAAAAATTTTAAATTTATAGAGATTACGCAGTGTCCAAGAAACTTTCCGACTTATTTCAGACACTTGACCATTCCAAGTGAGGTTAAAATCTAAAATGAGACCAAGATCCTTTACTTTATTGGAGACTGGAATGGCGGTACCATCAAAGAGGATGGGCGCGACAGAGCATGTATTAAGCTTAACGAGGTGACGTTGACCACCAAGAAAAATAGCCTGGCACTTCGCTGGATTTACACTGATGCCAAAGCTACTGGACCATTCAGCTATGTGGTCGAGGTCATCGTTTATAAGAGAGATGGCACAGTTTATGTCTTCTACGGAAGCCTGGGCATACAGTTGGAGATCGTCTGCATACAAATGGTAAGAGCTGCGAATTTTTGAGGTAATATGGTTTATAAAAATTGAGAATAAAAGAGGGGAGAGAATCCCGCCTTGTGGTACCCCAGTTTTCAGATCGCACCAAGTAGATAACGAATGACTGGCTCTGACTGCCTGAACACGGTCAGAAAGGTAGGAAGCGAACCACTCGGTCGCTTTAGATGGGACTCTCAGATGGGTAGAGTAGCAATAAGTTAGTGACAAGTCATAAGTCATAAGGCGACAATGTGGGACCCTAAGGAATGTTAAACTGACAAACTTGATCTAAATTAGTAAAGCTGACGAAAAGACTGTTATTTTTTATAAAATAAGTTATGTTATTGATTCATAATAATATTTGTATTAGATATATGCACTTATAGTGCGGACACTATGTTAAATAATGGAAGTAGAATTCTTATTTCTCTAAACTTATGAATAGCGACAATGTGGTACCCTAGATCACTTTACATACAAAAAATCATGTTAAAAGTCTAAACTTTGAAGTCACTTTTGACATTACTTTTGTGTTTAATTACACTTGTTCGTTAGTTTTGTTCCTAAATTAACGTAAACTATGAGAATTAAAAATTATAATGTTGATTTCGTATATTTTTTATGTAAGTGTTAATTTTTTTTTGTTTTATTATTTAAAAAAAAATTATGTCTTGAGATATGGTTGTTCCATTATTTTTATTATAAACCTTACCTACATCATATTCAGAAATCAACATAAGCCAACTGAAAATCTGTCGATTTTGAGTTATATAAAATATTTTATTTTTGATTCTTGACTCTTCACCCTACGTGCATTATGATTGTATTATTTCTATAAAATGTAAAATGTTAGAGACAACATATGATTTGTCGAGTAATATAATGTATGTGGAACATTTTAAAACCGCTATCTCCATAACTTCAACCTATAACTAGGTTTTTTAGGCTTTCAAACTTTAAACTCGAATATCTCAAAACAGTACAAAGATATGTTGAAACTTCAAAAAAAAGAGGCCTTATTCCCAAAACGCGCGAATTTCACGAAATGCTTCATTTTCTTCGAAGGCTATGGCGAAAATACTAAGTTTTCTTAAATCAACTATTGATGCACATAATAGTTCATTTCTTTATCTAGACGGCCATCGGAGCAAATATTACATTTTAACGAGTGAAATATGAAAAAAATTGGTTGTCTTGGAAGGCCTCTCCGGATTTTCCAGTTAGGTGTACCGTTCTTTTTCAGATTACGCAAAAAAGGGTAAAAATTCTTATTCAATTTAAATTCAATTCAATTGAGTATATCATGTATGAGACGGCCATGGAAATAAAAATCGAAGATTCATCTTGGATAATCGACAAAATACCTTCTGATTATATGCCAGTTTTTTGATGAAAACACGGTTACATTTCATTTTTTCCACGAAAACCCTATGAATATTTTGCCCTAAAAATATTACCATTGCAAAGTTAAACTATATTTCTATCACGATAAAAAAAAACATTACTATAGCAGTAAATTTCAAATTACTATGAATTTTTAAAAATGACACTTAAATCACACTTCACAGGACACTTTTTGTAAGAATCGTATTTTTGGGTACTTAATAATAATAAACATGGTTCAAAATTATTTTATTGTATTACTAATACTTCAAACTATCTTATAAATAGCATTTTATGCGGCTTTTTTCATTAATAGAGTTTTTCGCCTTTTAGGGAATAAGGAGCCTTAAAAATAAAAATACTCAACATAGCGATATTGTTCTTTTTGCATATGAAGGAGAATGTTTTGAACTATAAGGAGGTACCAATAACTCAAATCCGACAATATATTACCTTTACCATGACAGTTGCCGTATAAATGAGAATAATAGCGCCCTCTTGACAATAATCATATATTTCTGGTCAGGCTTTACATACTTACTACGAAATGGAAATATATCTTATTTCATAACTGGTTTTTAGATGGTTTATTTTTGAGCCCATTTCGAACAATTAATTTTCCTAATTGGTAACTGGTTACCAATGAGGAAAAAAATATAAATACTTTTCGTAACTCTTTTTGTAACATACGTGTGCTGTCAGATTACTCCACTCAATTAAAAATGAGAGCTACTAATAATCAATAAATAAGAATTATGGCCTGTTTCACAATCTCCAGTTAAAGCATATCTGTCAGATAAATGTTTGCTGTCCTTTTCTTTTATATGACTGGAGAAAAGGATAGCAATAATTTTAACTGGCAGATAAGTTTATCTGGAGATTGTGAAACAGGGCCTTAGTTTAACTTTGGATTGTCAATTCCCTTCTCAAGTGGCTTGTGTCAAGAATGAAATTTTTGCCATTTTTTTCTACGCCAGTCATTAAGTACCCTCTGCTGAAAATAAAGTGAACTAAGGAGCAGTACACCCTGACCAAGTCCATGGCAAAACATTCGCGCTCCTAGTTCCACATGGTTCCACTAATAATAACTAGAGGGCGCTGTACGACAGGAATAGCGCTCCAGCGACTTGTTTTGTGAACTTGAATGAAGGGACACAACTTCAAAATCTTAAATTAACCAGTTTTCGTACAGATAGCGCTGTCAAAATATTTAGATAATAAAATTGTTTTATAAAAACATTGATTTATTATGTATTCTACTAGATGTGACATCTTGAACAAATTATGTGCGCCATGTTTGGCGGTTGACAGCTATGACAAAATCAAAGAGTCTAGTCTACTCTAATCTAAAGTCTATAGACTGTAGTGATTTTCAATTTTTCACTACAACTTTTGGGACAAAGAATTTCTTAGGGATGTCATCTCCTGTTACTCAATGTTAAAAAAACCTGTTTCTTCTTTTCTAGGTTCAGAAGTCTAAGAATCGTCAGCATGCTCTATTGTACAAATAAAAAAAAATACCGACTAATGTTCATTCCATTGCGTCAGGTTTTATTATGAAATATAAACTTTTATTTTTATTCCTGTCTACTGACTGTAAACGATGACGAAACCTGATTTGAAAACCGATCGCAAAAAACCTGATTTGAAAATAATGAATCGCATATGATATGAATTTGAAGTCTTTTGTTATTGCAAAAAAATATTTTTATATAAATACCTATATGTATATATTATTATTTAATACCCGAAAACTCAATTCTTGCAGAGCTTGTTTGGTGAGGACGTTGATTCGTGCAAACTTGTCGATTATTATTTGTTAATTATTATTATTTGTTATGCCCTCCAATATGTTTTATCTGATTAAAGCATAAAGCCAAGTTTATTTCTACATTTTTAATTTTATGAAATCGCGAAACAGCTGTTAGATTACAGTGCAACATAAAATCAAAAAAGTGTTCCACAGAATGCACTTATCCAATCTAAAAAGAAACCTAAATTTACAAACGAATGTAGTCTTGTTAGTTACTGTAAAATAAAATAGTGTCGATAAGTTGAGAGAAATCGAATAAAAATATTATGTGTAGACATTTGCGAAGTGCCAATAAAAATACTTTTTATCCTCATTAAACCATAAAATAAAGGCGTAATGAACCGCCTTCTTCTGTCAAAACACAGGCCAAAATAGTTCTTTGGGTCAGGTCATGTGCTTATTTTTAGTTACTACTTACAAAGAGGTTCATAAGGTTCACCTCTTAGTAGATATCTAGCGTATCTAGTTATGTTTGAGTACTTATAGTATAGACCTAATTATTTTTTACACCCTAAAACCAAATCAAACATCATTTTTATCTGATTCTTTTAATAAGCGCCTGACAGTTTCCGATTAGCTAATAGTTTAATGCAAAAATTTGCCTTCAAGTTTCAAGATAAGTACCTATAAAGGAACTATTATTTTATTTCATTTACAAAATTGTGTTTTTATTTTGCTATATAAAAGTTATTTCAGCAAGTATGAGGAATTTTGTGTTTATCTGTACGTACATCTTAATATAGTAGTCAGACTAGACACAGTGTCAGAGCCTAAGATACAGCGCAGTCTGGATTTCTAGATGCTTCGATGCTACGCTATTGATCTTCCTGAATGTAGGTCAGATGAAAGCTACCTAGGTACTGTTTAAATCTAGTCTAGAACATTTTAATTTGGTATACGTATGAAGCACAATAGTTATGAAAAACACATAAGTTAACATTGTATTGTGTGAAGTTCAAAATGTAGTGCTGCAACTACAGATGGAAAGCAAAAAAATAAAAATATAACATTCGGGTCATTCGATCTATGCTATTCACCCCCACTTGCTAGTGGTGGATTTATAAAAAAGGTGCAAGTCAAAAATTGCATTCAAATCGGTTGATGAAAAGCTTAAGTGGCTTAAAAACAAGTTCATATCGGCTTTTAACTATATACTTAGTATCAATGAAATCTGAATCTGAGTACTTTTATATGGAACTTTGAGCTTAAATAGAAATCAGCAATGATTAAGGATATTTGAATTTAAAATATTATAAGCACCTTTGTCTGAATTGAAACTTCACATAGCTTTGTTATCTCATGATTCAGCTTCTTATGACTAATCTGATAATTAAGAATATTTCTTTGCAAATTATCTCGATGAGCCCATAGAAAATAATAATAAAGACCAGCTAGTTTTGGGAATTTATTTGAAATATTCAGGCTAGTGTCTGGTTAAGAAGTAGACATTGTAGTAAATAATTACGAGCAAGGGGTCAAATGAAAAAAAAAAAAAATTATCATATTAATTAGCTCAGTATTATTTGTCACTTGTTTCAGCTAATAGCTAGCATATACAGGTGTAATCTAAGTTTTAATTTATTGCTCTTATTACAGGCCACAACCTGTAGTGTGCTGGTGTGTATAGTAATTACTAATTAGTTTACAAGTTACATACGCTGACTGTACGGTCACGTCTGATAATATGGGTAGATAGGTACAGTCGCCATCAGATATATCGGAGCGGCCAAGGTGGTCACAAATATCTGAACAACGCCTATTGTCAAGGCGATAAAGTGCATGTTCAGATATTTTTAAGTACCTTGGCCGCTCTGATAAATGTGACAAAAACATGTATCCAAGACTACGCCTTGGTAGTCGTGGTTACATATTTTTGAACATTAATATCTTCATTTTTATAGTACCATCAGATGGTATCAGAGTGGCCAGTGTTTCAGAATTCAAAACATCTGACCATGTAACAAAATTGCCTTGAAAATAATAAATTCCAGATGTTGACAACTAGGCCACTCTGATATATCTTAAGTGACTATTATAGCTAGTTAAAGGGTGTCAATTGAAATAAAAATATAGAAATAATTATAAAATTTCTTTTATTCGAAGACAACTGAGCACTTATAACAGTGAAAACAAAAGTTGTTACCATTATTGGTTAGGAATTGTTTGAACTAAATCAGTCTTTGGCTGGCACCAGTACACAAATTAAACCAAAATAGGCGGGTTTAATCAACCTCTTCCATGCGGGAAGCATCGTCAGCATCTCCTTCCAGCGGAGGAACGTCTCCAGCGCTAGCCTCCTCAACCTGGATAGGCTCATCCTCATCAATGCCAAGACCCAGCTTGATCATCCGGTAGATACGGGAAGCATGGACCTGGGGCTCGTCCAGAGCGAAGCCAGATGACAGCAGGGCAGTCTCGTACAGAAGGATGACTAGATCCTTGACAGCCTTGTCGTTCTTGTCAGCATCGGCCTTCTGTCGAAGCGTCTCCACGATGGAATGGTCAGGGTTGATTTCTAGGTGCTTTTTAGCGGCCATGTAGCCCATGGTCGAGGTGTCGCGGAGAGCCTGGGCCTTCATGATACGCTCCATGTTGGCGGACCAGCCGTACTGAGCGGTGACAATGCAGCAAGGTGACTCAACCAGCCTGTTCGAAACGACGACTTTCTCAACTTTGTTGTCTAGGATGTTCTTCATGACTTTGCATAGACCCTCGAACTTGACCTTGTCTTCCTCACGCTTCTTCTTCTCCTCCTCGTCCTCGGGGAGCTCTAAGCCCTCCTTGGTAACGGAGACTAAGGACTTGCCATCATATTCCTTCATTTGTTGGACTACATACTCATCAATAGGCTCAGTCATGTAGACTACTTCATAGCCGCGCTTCTTAACTCGCTCAACAAAGGATGAGTTGGCTACTTGGTCGCGGTTCTCACCGGTGATGTAGTAGATGTGTTTCTGGTTCTCCTTCATGCGGGAAACATACTCCTTGAGGGAGCATGCCTCATCGCCGGAGGCGGAGGTGTTGTAGCGCAGCAAGTCTGCAATCTTGGAGCGGTTCTGTGTGTCCTCATGGATACCCAGCTTCAAATTCTTGCTGAACTGCTCGTAATACTTCTTGTAGTTCTCCTTGTCCTCTGCCAGCTCCTCGAAGAGCTCCAAGCATTTCTTAACCAAGTTCTTCCTAATTACTTTAAGGATCTTGTTCTGTTGGAGCATCTCGCGGGAGATGTTTAGTGGCAAGTCCTCGCTGTCGACCACACCCTTTACAAAGTTGAGGTACTCGGGGATGAGGTCTTCGCAGTTGTCCATGATGAATACTCTGCGGACATACAGTTTGATGTTGTTTTTGCGCTTCTTGTTCTCAAAGAGGTCGAAGGGGGCTCTGCGGGGAATGAACAGGAGGGCTCTGAACTCCAGCTGGCCTTCTACGGAGAAGTGCTTGACGGCAAGGTGATCTTCCCAGTCGTTGGTGAGAGATTTGTAGAAGTCACCGTACTCTTCTTGAGTAATGTCGTCAGCGTTGCGGGTCCAGATGGGCTTGGTCTTGTTCAGCTCCTCGTCCTCCGTGTACTTCTCCTTGATGGTCTTCTTTTTCTTCTTCTTATCCTTACCGTCCTCCTCCTCATCTTCACCTACATCCTCGATCTTGGGCTTCTCGTCTTCAGTCTCCTCTTTCTTCTCCTCCTCGGCCTCGTCGTCGGAGAGCTCCTTTTCGCGTTCCTTCTCAACCATAAGTTTGATCGGGTAGCCGATGAACTGGGAGTGCTTCTTGACGATCTCCTTGATCTTGGACTCTTCCAAGTACTCCGACAGATCTTCCTTGATGTGCAGGACGATCTTGGTGCCGCGGCCGAGGGGCTCGCCGGTGTCAGAGCGGACGGTGAAGGATCCACCGGCGGCGGACTCCCAGACGTACTGTTCGTCGTCATTGTGCTTCGAGTGTACTGTGACACGGTCGGCCACGAGGTAGCAAGAGTAGAAACCCACGCCGAACTGACCGATCATGCTAATATCAGCGCCGGCCTGGAGCGCTTCCATGAACGCCTTTGTTCCCGACTTGGCGATAGTACCCAAGTTGTTCACCAAATCAGCCTTAGTCATGCCGATACCGGTGTCAATAAGGGTAAGCGTGCCCTCGCTCTTGTTCGGAATGATCTTGATGTAAAGCTCCTTACCGCTGTCCAGCTTTGACGGATCGGTGAGAGACTCATAACGGATCTTGTCCAAGGCGTCGGAGGAATTTGAAATTAACTCACGAAGGAAGATTTCTTTGTTCGAGTAGAATGTGTTGATGATGAGTGACATGAGCTGGGCGATCTCCGCCTGGAAGGCGAAGGTCTCCACCTCCCCCGATGTCTGCATATCTTCAGGCATTTTCGTAGTTTTCACAGAGATTCTTCAAAATATATACTCAGGAAACTTTTCTATGCAGCAAAACGTATATACGCCCGGTTTTCACTTATAAAGAACACGTGTTAGATCGCGCGTTGGATCACAGTTTCAGACTCGCTTGTATTCGATTCAATGACGGCGCGGGAAACGTCAACCGGCTTATATAGACAGCGCTCGCAAGAGCCATCTGTGTTTGAGTAGAAAATTCTAGAGAATTCGCTGGTGATCTGTAACCTTTGGTTCATGTTTATAAAAAATGATGCAATCGTACACGTGGTGATGACTGATTAGTTTTAAGGCAATAATAATTTCATGCAAATGCAACCTAAAGGTACATAAGTTAAATTTAATTGATTTCGGTTTCTCGATTTGTATTTATTTATATGAAACAATTCAAAAACTTGTCAGTGTTAACACTTGTACCTACATACATATGTATATAATTTTTAATATATTAATTACACTTACTCTAGAAAAGATAAATAAAGAAAACAAAAATGAATGTACATTATTTCGTAGTGATTGGGCTGATATTGCCAATTTAACATAGACAGAGGCACGTGGAAGAAAGAGAGGGAGGTCTTTGCCCAGCAGTGGGACACTACAGGCTAATACTTAAAATAAAATAAATTATCCTTTCTCTGATATACACACATTCATTATAATTTTACGTGTTTGTTTTTTATTTATCATATACTGCAAATATCTATGTAGCTTATAGTGTGCTGCAAAACCAAACTTAATATTAATAACTAAAAAAAGTCATTGATGACAAATAATATTACGCCGCCACGTCAAAGGAGGCATTTATTAAAATTACATCTCCTTAACTTATATTTTCTAGTGATTTTCTAGTGTTTCTTGTGACTACAGAAACCTTGTTTGTTTACTCATTGTTTTTTTTTCATCACTTTTGCAAATTTTGCCAATTTATTTTATGTATTTATTTAGTAAGCAGCAGGCAGTTATGAAAACTGATATTGACTGTATCCAGTAATCATTACGACAGTTATCATTAACGAGTAGATGTATGCCTATTGCTTGTCTAATTTATTTTTAAACTGGTTCACATTTTGTGCCGAAACCACGTCTTTTGGGAGTTTGTTACAAACCCTTACTACTCGGATGCTCAGAAAATGTTTATATACGTTAATTAATTTTGAATATTTTGTTGGCAATTAAAGGCGGTGACACTTTCGTTTACTATATAACTAGTAGTCTGCCTCGAACTGAGAACTCGCGATTTACTTACAAACTAAATGACCAATATAACAAGACATTTCTGAAAAATGTATTGCCTTCTAGCTCCACAACCCCTTGATCGATCCTGCTCATATACGAACTCTCAAATTATCTTTATTGTATCTTTGCTACAATCCCAACAAATTTTATAAAGATAAGAAAAACGTTACTAAAGTTATCGTGGAAAAAACTCTTAAAATGAAAAAGCCATCGAAATTCCGAGACGTCCCAGTAGCCAGAAGTTGTTTGTAAGAACTTCGCTTCGCTTACGCTCCGCTCGTTCGATTACAGACAGTATAAAAAGGTTGACGACAACTGTAACTATTTTATTGGTACGTCTATTCAACAAGAGGTGGCGCAACCAGCACTTACCAACGTTTGTATGGGATGTTCTAGAATGTTCGAGATCCTTCTCGAAAAAGGATTGTAATTTATGATTTATAAATGGAAATAAAGTAACAAACCTTGCCAAAAAATCTGAAATAATTTAAAAATACTGGGACTAAAAGGACTTCATCAAGTTCTATTCAAAATTTAATGATTTTGCCATAGCAATACAATAGTCTAGAATGTTCCAGCCGTTTCCGGTGTGTAGTTTGACTTCTCGCCGCTATTGGCGCTGGTGGCATCCGGGTTAGTAACATCTAGTGCATTCTTTTAAATGTCGTACAATATCGATTAAATGCATTTTCCGATTTTCCGTAACTTTTTTTTCTAACAGGCAATGAGTGTAAAACGTCTACGCCAATAATGAACCATACTTAAAAACATTGGCAAATAAAATATAGTCTGTCCGGAAAGAGAAGCGTTTATAGAAATTTCTAACAGGTTGATTGTGCTAGTTTCCCGTCCATTAAACTGCTACTATTTGTTGCTACACTTGCTACTATATGACTATTGTTGACAAATTCTCTATATTTTATAGTATATTGTTTAGTTAGTAAAAACTATATAAAAGCTTAAAATTAAAAAAATCTACTAAACTTTAGTTTTTAATTTTAAGCTTTTATTTTGGGGTAAAGTTGAATATAATTAAATGTAAAAATAAGTGTGGACGGAAAACTGACACATGTGGACGAAAACTAGCACAATCACCCTAGGTACATCAAGTAAATCAAGTATTAAGTCAGATTATCCTATAGATGATGACCGGCAAGAAACTCGGCGGGACACATTTTAACAATATTATTTTATTATTTTTACCATTTGCAAGATGTGTTGTTTGAATAAATGTTTTCTATTCTATTCTATTCTATTCTAACAACACGGCCATACAGGGCTACAATTTCATACGGAAATTAGGTACCCTGGCTTACCTACAGAACACTGGACTTGCGTTCCCTAGCAACTGAGGTCAATGGTCAAGTGCGACCCGGACATTATCAAGGACGAATTAAATTTGCCGTTTGACTCCACGTTTTTACAATAAAACTAGATCTAGGTTATCCTAAATTTAGATTTCACAAATCCATTGAATTTGAACATCTCTTTGTAGTCGATTGTACCTACCTGATCCGTCTCATTTCTTAAGTAGGTAGGTACATATTGAAATAATAAATTCGTAATTAATATTTCAGTTATTTCGGCCGGGCCGGTTGTCATTTGTTTTACGTTTTTTAGGCCTTGTAGTCTTGCTACACGTGACATTGAAACTCGAACATGTGCGTAAAACATCCATTCTGTTTACAAATAATAACAGGAGCCCTTCTAGATATTTCTACCATCGTGCGCTACACAAAAGTCCCCAACCCCTCAACCTAGATACCGTGGCGTGAGAATATTCGCGAAATGGCTACTATGCCCTTCATCTTCATACATAAAATAAAATAGGGTAAGGTGCTGCGGCGACATCTATTGGCGAACAGTAAAACTATATTAAAATTAAGAAGATGCTTATTAAGTATTTCGGTATAATAGTCTATTATGATGTATAGAAATAGTTCTAAAATTGACAAATAAGTGTACTTTAAAAATGGAATGTAGTTTCAGTTAGTAATTAATACATACTACAATAATTTTTACTGGATTGATTTTTGGCGCCATCTATGGGTTAGTAGCTAAAGACTGTAGCTAGACATGAAGCTATTTTCTCGAGTGTTCGTGCAGCTTCGTTGTAGTTCCGCTATTTACCGCCAGGTGACGCTTTTATCGAGAACTTTCGCGTATTTTCTCGAATACAATTCCGATCCATATAAAGATGACGGCAGCTGTGCTCGTCGTCATACGATTGCAAGCAAGCGAAGCTAGCGAAGCAAGAGAATTAAGCGAATCTCTCAAGCGACTTAACAAGTGATACAATGGCGCTATTACTATTCGACGAATTCCGCCCTCGACGTCTACGGGATCAACTTTTTGGTCTCGATTTGTCACCGGACGACTTCTTAACGGACATTTTCGACCGGCCATCTCTGCAGCTACGTTCCCGCTATTCCCGCCCATGGCGAAACTTGGCTTTAGCGTCGCGGGACGTCGGATCCACCATCAAAACCGACAAGGACAAGTTCCAGGTGAACATGGACGTCCAGCACTTCGCTCCCGAAGAGATTTCTGTTAAAACTGCCGATGGATGCATCATTATTGAAGGGAAACACGAAGAAAGAAAGGATGAACACGGATACATCTCTAGGCAGTTCAAGCGAAGATATACTTTACCTGAAGACTGTAATCCTGACACCGTGGAGTCTAAGTTGTCATCTGACGGGGTCTTAACCGTGGTAGCTCCAAGGGCTTCAGAAAATAAAGGCGAAAGGGCAGTTCCCATCACACATACTGGACCAGTGAGGAGGAAACGTCAGGATGAAGAAAATGACCAAGATGGAGAAACGAAGAAGGTGTTGGAGAAAGGAGAAGAAGAGAAGAGTCAGCAAAAAAAGAGACGTCGTTAGATTATGTTGCGTCTACTCGTAGGTTAATTCATTCCAGTATTTTTCAAGACTGATTTTCTTAATAAATGTTAAGTACAAATTAATTGTTGTTATAATTATTTCCTTTCGAAGTTTTCGTACCTAAAAATGCCATGCATACGCTAAACATTGTCAGTCAATGTAGATACTTTAGTAAATCCTCAGGTGACAACCAAAATTACTACCACAGTTTTATAGCCATAATCAACAGTATTAGCAGAGTACGCGGTATTAGTAAAACCCCTTCCACGCGGACCAATTTAATCGGCCGATTTACAGGACGCAGCTATGCGTTAGAGGGAGCAAGCGATATCGCTATCTCGTTTCATTGTATAGCTGGGTCCATCAGCCGATTAAATTGGTCCGTGTGGAAGGGGTTTAACAAAACAAGGCTGATTTTTAGATTAATCAAGTGAGTTTTGGTTGTCACCTGACAAAGTATAGGTACGTCAATGCCAAAAATATTTGTAAATTTGTGAACCCTATTTGAATTGAGTAAGTAAGCACACACTAAGATAGATTTAGAATACACATAAAACGTTCAATAATTCTTCTCGGGTCAGAGGTGTAGGGTTAGAACCGGTGTCGTTTTTTTAGGGTTCCGTACCTCGAAAGGAAAAAACGGAACCCTTATAGGATCACTTTGTTGTCCGTCTGTCTGTCTGTCTGTCTGTCAAGACCATTTTTCTCAGGAACGCGTGGAGGTATCAAGCTGAAATTTATATCAAATACTCAGGTCTATTGTCCCTTGGAGCTGTGAAAAAATCAAACTTAAAAGCCAACGCAATCAAAAGATACAGTCGTTTATGCTGCAAATATTAGAGTTTTTCGGCACTCGCAAAACCTACGGGGTACTTCCCGTGAACTCAGAAACTTGAAATTTGGCACGAAGCAACGTCATATAGCATAGATTACGGAAAAATTACAAAAAGTAGAAATTTTTAGTAAAATCATACAAAAAAATATTTTTTTAAATTTTAAACTTACTACCTTTTTCCTCGTAAACGCGTGGAGGTAATAAATTGAAATTCATGTCAAATACTCAGGGCTATTATAGGACCTTTCAGATGTAGCAAAACCAAACTTTTATGTTAACGCAATCAAAAGAAATAGCAATTTAAGTTGCATATTTTGAAACTGAGTACTTGCAAGAAACTCAAAACCTAAAGGGTACTTCCCGTAAACTCAGAAACTTGAAACTTGGCACGAAGAAATGTCTTATAGCACAGACAAAGGAAAAATTACGAAAAGTAGACATTTTTAGTAAAATCATACAAAAAATATTTTTTTAAATTTTAAACTTACTACCTTTTTCCTCGTAAACGCGTAGAGGTATTAAATTGAAATTCATATCAAATACTCAGATCTATAATACCTTTCAGCTGTAGCAAAATCAAACTTCTACATCAACTTTTACTTATATACCTACAGGTTTGTACGGAACCTTCGGTGCGCGAGTCCGACTCGCACTTGGCCGGTTTTTTTAGTGTTTCGTACCAATACTTGGTTTACGAAACACTTATGGGATCACTCCGGTCGCCGAAATCGGTAAAACGCGTCTTTCTCGGAAACGGTTTAACGTAGAGAGCTGAAATTTGGAATAAGTATAGAAAATGTGGGCTGTAACAAGGTACCGAGGCTTTAACTGCTTAAATTTAATTTTATGAGGAAGTTTAGGGGGATTAAGGGGGAAAGTGAAAGTGTGGGGTACCGATAGAAAGCCTGCAAAAAGTTAGGACAGCTGACTGATTTTGACTTCATTTTACGAGCAGTAGTTTTGATAAAAAACGCATTTGAAAATGCAGTTTTTCATACAAAAATTACAGCTCTGTCCTCGCGTTTTTTTCAGAAACTATAGCTAACTAGGAACTGAGAACTGAATAGTCCACTAAACAGACCTTGCAGATGACGGCATAATTATTTGGTAGACCTATCTTTAACAGTTAAGACCACGGATTGACCTTAGGCAGTAGTTTTGATAAAAAACGCATTTGAAAATGCAGTTTTTCATACAAAAATTACAGCTCTGTCCCCGCGTTTTTTTCAGAAACTATAGCTAACTAGGAACTGAGAACTGAATAGTCCACTAAACAGACCTTGCAGATGACGGCATAATTATTTGGTAGACCTATCTTTAACAGTTAAGACCACGGATTGACCTTAGGTTACTATATAGTCAAGTTACAGTGGTAATTTCCTATGATTTATATATTAAAAGCATAAGAGAAAAATAGTGCATACAAAATTAAACTTTACTCAACGGTTATAAGTGTAAATATCGAACGAACCTTCCTATCCAAGGAAAATTATTTTGAAGTTTGTCGAATAAGTTTAAATTTCGAACAGGCCTTCAAAGCAACGCACGTCGTCGGGTGACAAACATATTCACTAATTACCTACTACAAGTTTATAGCCGTAATGAACCGTATTGGTAACAAAATAGGGCGGATTTTAGTTTACTTTTTTTTTTGCAATTTGTGAGGTTTAGTTGTCACCTGGCAGTATAGAGTAAACCCTTAGAGAATTCAACCAACCGGAGTCACCATTGATAGGCGTTCCCCTCTGCCGAAAACATATGACCAGTGGTCATACACTTATATGGACTGACGTTTATCTGACGTAGCTATTTGTATGTTACGTACGAATAGCCATACATTTGACGTTCCCCTCCCCCACAAAAAATCGGCAGACTTTTTTTGAATCCGGGTTGAATTCTCTAAGAGTTTACCCCATGTCTATCCGGAAAGACAGAGAGTTCTAAACCAGGAGAGGCCTTAGGTATCATTTCCCCTCTGTCAAAAGTATTAGCAGGAAAATCTAGTACATCTATAAAAACTATTTCAATAATCGATGTCACGCACTTTCGTCATCGCTGTCGATGGATAACAAGCTCCGTGAAAATACCCTTATGCGCTGTTTTTGGATGTAAAAAATGTTATATTTCGTCTAGTTTACAAAAAGATGAAATATCATTTCAGATGTAAGTAAAGTTTTACTTTATTTATCATTACTTTCGTAATAAAAGATTTAACCTAAATCGAAAATCAAGCTACGTTTACAGAATCGATTCAAAGACAATCGTTTTCTTTCTGACGGGCAGTAACTATTTGTCGTTTGACACTTCTCCATATTTAACGCGCTTAAGGATTGCTGTCTTCTATATTTTGTTTGAAAATACAATCAAAAATGATCCTTGGCTTTTTTTGTTTGACATTTGCAAAGACTGCATCCAATCATGAACCATGAACCATATGTTAACAATGGTACAGTCGACTATCTATTGCTCCATTTAGTGTTATGAAGTATAAAAAGAATATGTCAAATATGTTTGGTGTTTTCAAGTCAAAGGTACATCTTTGTCTGTTGTCAATAAAGCGTTGCTGCCATAAAAAATCATTTAGAAATAAACTGTATTAACAACCGACAATGATGTACCTTTGACTAGAAAACATCACATGCGTGCTACCTCGCCCCCCTCAGATTTTGGCAGACTTTTTTGTTTGGAAAGATGAGGCGAAGCGTACTCCATTTATAGAGCTTAATGCGGAAAGAGGAGTGTCGTAGTATGTATGAGTTCCAGTATAAACCACTACACTTCTTTTTCCGAACAGACTTTAGTAAGACTCATTATTTAATATTTGAGTTTATACGACCACATTTAAATAATTTGATACAACCGCCTAACATCTATGTATCTATCTAACTATTCTATACATATAATAAAGCAAAGGACAGTAGAAAATCTGTACATTGGAGATATTAGCAAAAATATTAATAAGTAGCTCTTAAAATCGATAACAGATCAGTATACCATAAATGGTTAGGTTAAATGTTCAAGACGGGAGCAAAACGAGTATCGATAAAGTTAACTGAGTGACAAGTGTCAGAAGGTGGCTCGGGGGGCGGAGCCCGCCGCACAAAGAAAAAACACACTTAACGATATTAATTCATACAAAAAATGGTAAGGTTGAATGTTTAAGACGGGAGAAAAACGAGTATCGATAAAGTTAACTGAGTGACAAGTGTAAGATGGGGGCTCGAAGAAAAAATACACTGAACGATATGAATTCATACCAAAAATGGTTATGTTGAATGTTTAAGACGGGAGAAACAGAATGTTGACAGAGTTTCCTACGTGTCAGGATATCAAAGCGGGGCTCGGGGGGCGTATCCCCCCGCACAAAGAAAATATACACTAGACGATTTGTGTTCATAGCAGAAATGGTTAGGTCAAATGTGTAAGACGAGAGCAAAACGAGTATCGATAAAGCTAACTGAGTGACAAGTGTACGAGGGGGGCTCGGGGGGCAGAGCCCCCCGCACAAAGAAACAACACACTAAACGATATTAATTCATACAAAAAATGGTTAGGTTGAATGTTTAAGACGGGAGAATAAGAATGTTGACAGAGTTTCCTACATGTCTGGAGGTCAAAGGGAGGCTCGGGGGGCGTAGCCCCCCCCACAAAGAAAATACACACTAAACGATTTGTATTCATACCATAAATGGTTAGGTTATATGTGTAAGACGGGAGCAAAACGAGTATCGATAAAGTTAACTGTGTGACAAGTTCAAGAGAGGGGCTCGGGGGGCGGGCTGGTATTTAAGTGCCTTATACCGGTTCGCGTATAAGGCACTTAAATAACAGTAAGTGAAAGCCTCTGCCCGCCGAGCCCGCCTAACAAAGAAAAAAGACACTGGACGATTTCTTTTCATACCAAAAATAGTGAGGTTGAATGTTTATGACGGGAGCAAAAAGAGTATTAATATAGTTAACCACGGGATAGGCGGGATTAAGTTGTGTTTGATCTCTCACTTGTAACTGCAGAAGCTCTTTTGACTGGGATGCTTGGGGCCTTCGACATTACGTCGAGCTCAGCTTTCGGCCTTACCACTAAGGCTGCCTTTCTTTTAATGCGGAGATGATCGGAGATAAGTGTAGGCATGCGGGAATCGACCAATAGCAATGCATTTTTCACGCTCACGTGTCTTAGTTAGGCTGCGTTTCCACCAGAGATGAGGGAAGATGCGTTGCGAGGAATGTGTTTGTGAAGCACCAATAGAATCGCTTCATTTGTTTATCCTCGTACAGCGCAGCTCTAGGGTTGGTTCTTTACAAACACATTCTTCGCAACGCATCCTCGCTCATCTCTGGTGGAAACGCAGCTTTAAAAGCGTTTAAGTACAAAGCTATTTGTTGGTTCTCGCACGTTTCCTCTCATCTCCGCCTCAGTGAAAATGCTGCCTTATTGTCGGGCTTTCCAAGCTCCGGTTCACTTGATGACATTAATCATTAATTTGTGTTCGATCTCTGTCCAGCTACTGCAGAGGCATTTTCTACTACGACGCATCGGGCGTTCGGTTCTACGGGGAGCTCTGTCTTCAGCTCGGCAGATCTTCCCGCTCATACGCTTCCCTTGATCATTGATTTCGCTCTTAGTCTCTGCTGCTGCTGTGTTAGTAAACTGCTGCACTGACTTTTTTACATGTTGAATGCGTAGGCAACTTTTAGCAATGGACTGTTGAGGGTAACGAAACGTGGTAAAGCCTACTAAAACGCACGTGAGCGAAGCCTCGGGTGTACTAGCTGTAGCTAGTATAACATAAAACCCTCTTAAGGTCACACGGTGAGGATTATTTGTTAACCTTGTGGTACGAAACACTTGGTGTCCCGATTTCCGACTCGGACTTGGCCAGATTTTTTTTTCTTTTACTTTGTTAAACTATCTGACGTGTAAAAGTGCCCTTGTGGCCAACTTACTGGATAAATGTTTGAGGTTCAGTTTGAGTTTGAGATTCAGTTGGATTGGGCGAATTGAGTAGATCGGCGCAGGTTGAGCTGTAATTCTACGAGTAGTACTTATCTGAAAAAAGAGATTATGTAAACTAAATTTGAAATAAAAGAGTATTGATATTTCTTTAAGTAGGTACACGTGGTATTACAATATATCTGGCCCTTACAGATGTAAGGCTTACATTATATACGCTGACCCTCTCTTTAAGTATATACAATGTATATGTCCTCTACGTTATAAAAAGAGATATATAAACATTACTTCAGGTCGTTTTTTCATGGTTTCTTACTTCCTAGACCTTCCTTCTCCAACATTTAAAGGTGTCATGAATAGTCGTGACCTCGTGACCATAGCGTCAAGAACGCCAAGTTTTATGGCTAATGGCGTACGCTGCCAAGGTTACCTTGTCCAAATAACCTCATATAGTTACTTTCAGGAAAGGGTTGTATTGGCTTGCTTGTGTCATAGACTCTGGCGTGTGAGTGACGTATTTACATATGTTAATGAAAAACCAAAAAACCTACGACTTATTTTTATTCCAACAATGGAAACATTTGTGCATTATAAGGAAACACGCGCCAAGCGTCGCAGCCTTCAATCGAACCTCCAAGTTTTCTGGGAAACTGACCATATATTTATCATACTTATCAACCCCCCAGTTCTTCATAATCGCCCCCACTTCATCCCCATTAATCATCACGCTATACATCAAGTCTCTCGGATATAATTTCTTTATCGAAATCTCTACGGAACCTTTACTATTCTTCACCTCGTATCTGTCACGGAACACTGAACTATCAACAGATCCAGCCAAGGTATCAGGAGGTGCCCAAATTAAAACTTTGGATACAAATAAGTTGCAATACTTCTTGATATGAACCACTTCATTCCCGTATACATTATATAACTTGATGTGGGATTGAGTTGCCTGGTTATTCTGAATCCCTATGAATACCTTTTCACCCGAAGTGTTGTATATGGTGTAACTAATATCGTGTTTTTCCATTAAAAAGTGTAGTTTGTCTAGTTTTTTGGCGACAATCAGCTGGTTTAGTCGATACATGTATGCCAGGCCAGGAAACTCGCAGTAGTCTTGTGGGCAAGTCATCCATTTTTCATGTTCTAGCGTCTCCTCGCTGATGTGTCTTGGAAGTTCGGTCATTTATATTTAGTTTTCGGCATTTTGAGAGTTTTTTTTTATCTTTTCGAGGATATTTTTGGTTATAGTTACATTGTAATAGGCGGCAGTAGCGTCAAAGGCGTGCGGTTGTGTGGCTTTGTCAGCTTGACAGTTACATATCAAAAAGATTAAAACCTAGCGTATAATCTTCTTCGATGCCGACCTTTGAGGATTCGACCAACCGGAGCGGCCATTGACAGGCGTTCCCTACCGAAAACATATGACCAGTGGTCACATTTATTGTATGGACTGACGTTTATCTGACGTGGCTATTGGTACGTTACGTTACGAATAGCCATAGGGTCAGGGAGGGAACAGTCGCTCGGTGGGAACAGTGACTCGAATGTGCTGTGCGAGAAACGGAAAGAGCTTTATGTCTGCTGCCCTCTACATAAATCGGAACCGTTCCGTACCCGACCATGTACGAACTAGTTAGTGAGGCGCTCCAGCGCCATGCGAATGTGTTATGGTGCGTTTTTGTGTTTAATGCTATCAAAATTACATTTCCAGATAAGTTTCACTCCTCTTTTTTATTAACTCGTACGAGATTCTCAATTACTTATGTTATTATCGAAGAGTGTGTCTAATCTACTTAGTATTGGCTGATAATTCAAGGCCCTAGTTGTTTGTATGTGTTTTTACTAAAATACAAAATGACGCCAAGGTCAACAGTCGTTCGTTTTGGAAAAGTACACGGTGGCTCGCGAACCACTGTGCACCTTACAGAGTTGGACTAAAATTTACTTGAATATGAATAAGAATAAAATTCTGTGATTATTAAAAATAACTCTTGCACTCTTTTTTTAAATAAAATGAAAGTGAATAAATCATGCGACATTTAGGTAGGTACCTATTTTAAATCAAGAATGAAATCAGGAACGATTATTCCGGGGGATGTGCTTACCTATTCTAATTACCGTTTTATTCAACAAAAATGTTATTTGTTATATAATTTACGTTCGATTCCTACGTACCTAGCAATTGTGTACTGTTAGAACTACAGTGTACAGGGCGTAGTACACAGTGACTCGAGCCACTGTGTACTGTTAGAACCACTGTGTACTAGCGGGTCCTAGTCACTGTGTACAGCAACCCGTACACAGCGGCTCGATTCCCAATTTCTAAAAAATAATGGAGGTCTTTTTTGGTGAAAGTAACAGCAAATATATTTGCTACATATGAAAGTTTAATAATGCACTGTGCTCTGTGCTTGCAACAATTAGTTCAGGGATTTATATTTTTCATGCAACAGCCTGTTGAAAAAATCCTAGCGACTGTTCCCTCCCTGACCCTACATCTGACGTTCTCCCCCGCAAAAATTTGGCAGACTTTTTTGTATAGAAATTGACAGAC
The DNA here is from genome assembly GCA_947086415.1 of Pammene aurita. Taxonomy (NCBI): domain Eukaryota; kingdom Metazoa; phylum Arthropoda; class Insecta; order Lepidoptera; family Tortricidae; genus Pammene; species Pammene aurita. The sequence continues at coordinate 3,688,228 of OX352315.1, read as the reverse complement.
ATGGCCGCTCCGGTTGGTTGAATTATTTAAGCTTTGTACGGATGAATAGAAGTATGTAGGAGGACCAAGTAGTAATTTAATTTATTTAACTATAATTAGGTATCATAATTTTTGTTACCTATCATAAAACCACTCGCCCAACACCAAAAGCCAACCAACCAACTATGGTCTAAAACTAATTCGAATATTGGTAATTTTGTTCACGGGGGACTTTTAGTTAAATGACACAGTTCTAAGGAAAAATATGTTCACAAATGACTTAGATTAAACGAAAAAGAAGGTTGGGATTGATCATAGACATATAAAATAAGGAGACGGAATCCCACGAAGATAAAACTGTGATTCCATAATAAGCCGCGATCTCGTGCACACACACTCACTTTTGACGTTTGAACCAATCACCGCTCGTCCACGAGTTGTATATGTGTGCGTGTCGCGCGTAAGCACGAAGAACTCGGCTTATTATGGAATCACAGTTTTGTCTTCACGGCGCTCCGTCTTCTTATTTTATATGTCTATGGGATTGATATAGTATGTGCGGAAGAACAGTCTAGTAGAAATAGTATATAGAATACATGAGTTCCCAACTTCCCTTTGTAAGGTTATAATGATGTATATAATTACATGTTCAATACTTTAATAATAGTATGATATGCCTTTCTTGTTGTATCTTAAACGATTTAGATGTAGCAACTCTATGGGTATAAAACGGGTAACGTTATTAATACATGGTAGTCAGATGGTAGTACTTATGTTTTTTTTTAATTGATCTGTTTGACATATAATTTGGAGGCAGTCTTGACGTTTTAGATTGTCACATCGGTCACACTGACTTGTTGCTGTTGTAATTCGCTTTATTCGTAAAATAAACAAAGATTTCCCTAAAACGTGAGTTTAATTGAAGAGAGAGGACTAGATTTCATACCTTATATTATAAAATTTATAAACCACGAGAAACTGAGAACGGATCATATATAGTTCAAAATCTGTAAGAATGAACTTTTGACACTTCAGTATTGACGTCATTAGTGATGTGGCTAAGACGTATCGTTTGTCAAATTTAGCGATTATTTAGAATTGTTCGAATCGATTTTACTACAACCGATTTTTTCTTGTTATATGCCTATATATTTTGTATCATAAATCTTCTCAAATTATAAAAATAAGAATAAGAGAATAAGAATAATGTTTATTGACTTAAACCTAATACAAGTGTAAGTAATATTTGCACAGTACGCTAATAGCTTAATGGCCTGTTTCACAATCTCCAGTTAAAGCATTCTTAAATTATAAGTTAGTTTTAAGTTGACATTTTGTATAAAATATGTAATGACTTGGTTTCAATAAAATTTTAATGATTGCGTTAAAGCAACACAAAAGTTAAAGCATATCTGTCAGATAAATGTTTGCTGTCCTTTTCTTTTATATGACTGGAGAAAAGGATGGCAATAATTTTAACTGGCAGATAAGTTTATCTGGAGATTGTGAAACAGGCCCTTAGAGAGACTTATGTATTAGGTTTGAAACAGTTTCACCGGAACTGAGCCTCTGTCTCCCGAACTAGGCGGATGCCTGTGACTCGGAAGTCAGTGATTCCACCGAGAATATGAGTTGAGATGAGTTGTATGCAGTTATGCCTAATATACAAAAATAAATTAAAAAAGGAAAACTTAACTATAACAAAGCAGAAAATAAAATGATTTAGGAAATGATCAATTAATAATTGTTATCTACTAATTATGTATGGCATTATAATAATTCCATAATTAATACAATATCATAAGAAAGTCTTATATTGTCTATTGATTACATAATCGATTTTATCGACTTACGGAAATGTTATATGAATCGGAACGGTAGACATGGTCACAACACTAAATTTAAAAAAAAGGAGGCGTAGACCGTAGGGTCAGGGAGGGAACAGTCGCTCGGTGGGAACAGTGACTCGAATGTGCTGTGCGAGAAACAGAAAGAGCTTTATGTCTGTCCTCTACATCAATCGGAACCGTTCCGTACCCGACCACGTACGAACTAGTTAGTGAGGCGCTCCGGCACCATGCGAATGTGTTATGGTGCGTTTTTGTGTTTAATGCTATCAAAATTACATTTCCAGATCAGTTTCACTTCTCTTTTTTCTTAACTCGTACGAGATTTTCAATTACTTATGTTATTATCGAAGAGTGTGTCTAATCTACTTAGTATTGGCTGATAATTCAAGGCCCTAGGTGTTTGTTTGTGTTTTTAATTTGAACTAAAATACAAATTAACGCTAAGGTCAACAGACGTTCGTTTTGGAAAAGTACACGGTGGCTCGCGAACCACTGTGCACCTTACAGAGTTGGACTAAAATTTACTTGAATATGAATAAGAATAAAAAATCTGTGATTATTAAAAGTAATTCATGCACTCTTTTTTTTAAATAAAATGAAAGTGAATAAATCATACGACATTTAGGTAGGTACCTATTTTAAATCAAGAATGAAATCAGGAACGATTATTCCGGGGGTTGTGCTTACCTATTCTAATTACCGTTTTATTCAACAAAAATGTTATTTGTTATATAATTTGGGTTCGATTCCTACGTACCTAGCAATTGTGTACTGTTAGAACTACTGTTTACAGGGCGTAGTATACAGTGACTCGAGCCACTGTGTACTGTTAGAACCACTGTGTACTAGCGGGTCCTAGTCACTGTGTACAGCAACCGGTACACAGCGGCTCGATTCCCAATTTCTAAAAAAGAATGGATATATCTTTTTTGGTGAAAGTAACAGCAAATATATTTGCTACATATGAAAGTGTAATAATGCACGGTGCTCTGTGCTTGCAACAATTGGTTCAGGGATTTATATTTTTCATGCAACAGCCTGTTGAAAAAATCCTAGCGACTGTTCCCTCCCTGACCCTAACTGTTTGCATGCTAAATTGTTATCGTAAAATATTCAATAACTAAGATATGAAAAAAAATTACATTCATTAAGTTATGTTTATAAACAGTGAAATATTATGTTTACGTACATGACAAGCTATAAAATCGTTATGGGATTTTGTTTATAATTTCAAAGTGTCTTGCGCGTTTACGTTCTACGGGCGATGCGATGTGTCAAAAGTTCATTCTTACAGATTTTATAGTTGCAGTACCTACAGTCAACGCCAAAAGTATGTTTACACTTTTGCATCTTACTCTTACTCCTTGGTCACAGTTCACAGTATAAATAATAGCATTCCTAGGTACAGGGGGGCGATTTTTGAGAATTGAGCGCTCAAATATGGCATTTTAAACTGAATAAAACGAAGAAATGATGTTTTAATAATTTTTAAGAAAAAAAAACCGACTTCAATGGGGGTAGCCGGTGAAGCATTATTGTAGATGGTGCACTTAGATTCCATACAATGAAATAACTTGCTTAACAAACGCAGCGGAGAGGACAAATCGCCAAACGTGAACTATGCGTCGTTGAAGAGTTCCATTCTGATCATCATCAGCAGTTCCACTTCATCACGTGTCACTCTTTTTAATGAAAATGCTTGATTTGTTGATAAAAATACAAAAGTCACTTTATCTTCATCTTCGTCTTTAAGATTTGAGGAATTCCCTCGATTCCTCATGGAACTCATCATCAGAACTTGAGCTTGACGAAAATTGGTCCTGACAATCTAACTTGCTTAACAAACACAGCGAAGAGGACGAAACGCCAAACGTGAACTATGCGTCGTTGAAGAGTTCCGTTCTGATCATCATCAGCGGTTCCACTTCATCAAATGTCACTCTTTTGAATGAAAATGCTTGACTTGTTGATAAAAATATAAAAATCACTATGTGTAAGCCCTGAAGATTTGAGGAGTTCCTTCGATTCTTCATGGATCCCATCATCAGAACTTGAGCTTGACGAAAATTAGTCCTGACAATTAAACTTGCTAAACAAACACAGCGAAGAGGACAAATCGCCAAACGTGAACTATGCGTCGTTGAAAAGTTCCGTTCTGATCATCATCAGCAGTTCTACTTCATCAAATGTCACTTTTTTGAATGAAAATGATGGATTTGTTGATAAAAATCACTATATGTATGCCTTTAAGATTTGAGGAGTTCCCTCGATTCCTCATGGATCCCATCATCAGAACTGCGTTTTGACAAAAACGGGACCAATCTGTGTATATATACTTACAATCAAAAAAAGAATTTTCAAAATCGGTTCAGACATGACGGAGTTATGGAGTAACAAACATAAAAAAAAAACACGCCGAATTGAGAACCTCCTCTTTTGAAATCTTGAAGTCGGTTAAAAAGTAACAGTGATAGTAATTTAAAATCATGATTATTAATACTATAAATTTTATGCGCAAATAATGGTGACAAACATTTATGTGCGATTATATTCGAGGTTAAATTCTTTGAATTCGAGCGCTCAATTGCCAAAAATCGGACCATAATTAAAAACTTTGCTTTTTTTTCTCTTTAATTATTTTTATTTTCGATCGTCTACATAAATGTCTAAGGCATTTTCAGCCTTGGACGAAAAAAATTAAAGGACGGAGCATGGCTGTACAACAAACTGTGACGCAAGATGCGGCTGGTTTGAATGTGTGTGTCCAGACGAGTGTTGCCATGTAATACAAATTTTCCCGATTAAGAATACAGTATTTTTGAATAAAAAAATAAATAGATTATTAATATATATGTTTAAATAGAATTAATAAGCACCTGTTTTAATAAATTTGATGAAATATATTTCTGAAGAGGCGGATAAAAAAAAAAAAAATGATGTAAAAAATCTAAATTTATAAATTAATAAAAGGACACGACTTGAGTGTGTCCGGCCTCTCTTCTCGACCCAATATTATTATTTTAAGCATTTATCATACCTTTTTAATATGGCCAAGGTGAACCCAACTAAAAGCGTATTATTATAAACTTACCTTATCTCAAACCGTTTCACACTAGAGAACCAAAATTCAGTCAGGTTGAGCTTCGTCGTCAGCCTTGTTGGCAACCATCTAGCAGACGCTAAAGCGTTATGAGCTTGTGTTGTGAGTCTTGGCCGCTAATTTTACATGGCTTGCTTTTGGTAAGATTAGGCGCAACACACACTTAGCGGGATTCAGTTCAGCCAGGTCTATGGGTTCTGGCTTTTTTATATGGGGCCCACTGATAATTTTCCATCGTGCAAAACCTACTTACGACAGCCTTCTAGCCACAGTCGTGGACAGTGGGCTTCTGGCATAATTATAAGATGTTATTAATTTAGTAGAAATAAAATGTACTAATATAATATGGAAACTTTCGAAATAAATGATCATTAAATTGAATTGAATTTATATTTATATCAGGCACGTGGGCTACAAGGGCAAGTACACCTATATTATTTGTATGTTGTCTATAACACTGTCATTCCTAAACTACAAAACCGATTTCGATAAGGTGCCATTTGTCGCTCGACACGATTGATCTGAATTCATCAATTCATAGACAATTGTCTATGGTTGCGGAAATTTGTCTATGGCCTCCTTAAAAAAAATCAGTTACAATCTTACAATAGACAAATTTCCGCAACCATAGACAATCGCCTCTGAATATGAATGATGACCATCGCGTACGAATTTCCGCTAGAGGCGTTAGTGTAGACGGAGGTCTTCGAACCGTTAAATTCCATAGTAATTCAATGGAATTCACAAAATTATTTTTAATTTGAACAAGGTTGTGAAAATTTTGTAATACCTTATATTAATTATGGCAAATATGAGTTACGAATCGTTGAATGTGAATCCTTTAAAAGCGTAGCTCAGAAATTCTCCTTTTTTTAGAAAAATATGGAACTACGCAATGCTGCGGCATGGTAAATTTTATTACAGTAAAGTTCAGTGTATTAGATAATATTTAAACGTATATTTTGTTTTCACGAACGCGATAGATAAAAATACAGCTGTATATAAGGACCGCATCAAAATTGATTCAGCCAAACGCGAGATAATCGTGAACAAACATATATACACACACATAAACTGAAAACCTCCTTTTTTTGAAGTCGGTTAAAAATGCTCCTAGATCGATCAACACAACTGCTTGACCAGTCGCTTACTAAAGCGACTAGTCAACCGATCAGAGTGAGAGGGAGCGATAGTTAGAATGAGACAAAAGTTGGACAGATCACTCATTGTGGCATAATTTTGCGCATTCAACCTACGACTTGATAATATATGAGCTTTATGTTTCACGCAATTTTTGTAATTATTTTAAGAAATATATAATTTAGTTTATTAACAAATTTTATTCAAAAAATACTAAGGAATATAATTTGCTTTCAAAAACTTATAATTTATGAACTATTAGGTAATATATATATTAGTTGAAAACGTGCGTGAAATAAAACATCAAGTTGTGTTTGGTTCATATCGTGTTGACACCATATCGCGGCGATTATAGACCCCTTTACATTCGGGAAGTTTCCCTATTCAACCACCTGGCAACACCGCTACCATGGAGTTAATAGTTTATGAAATTACTGATATTTAATGTGATTACGCAATTAATTGTTTACTTAACGGTGAAAAGTTATCCCATCCGTTTTTTTCTTTCGACCGGTAGCATTTTTGCAGCATTTGACAACGCACGACGGCATATTTTAATTATTTTTTAACTGCTCTTGACTGCATAGACGTTTGGACACGAATGGCGGGGGAGCGGCTCATTATTGCTGTGCGTATGTGTGTGTAGTGCGTAACGACGAGGACACTGGCTCTTTATGGAATCACAAAATTTTGTTAGCCGCACTCTATCTGGGACTTATATAATCTATGTTTTCAGCATTATTTAAATACTGATTTAATGCCTTAGATATTTAGATGATGAAATAGATACCGCCATCTATACGTAACAACTACTTTTATTTAGCCCATGACTTAGCTACGAGTCAGCACTGTGCGGCAAGTTTGTGTTCCGGCCACATCCAAGTTGTTATTAGCAGGAAATAATAGATGGCGTTGTTGCAAAGAGTGACGTTTTCAGGAAAGCGGTGCATGTTATGCCAGTACCATCACCCACACTGTTAACTGCCCATCGGTGGACCTTATGCCTTTTGTAATAAAGACCATCGTGGTACAGTAAGAGTGTTACTGTATGTACCACCAAAAATAAAAAGCGCAGTTACACCTGTCCTACCTAAATCAACGTCCTAAATGCAAGCAAATTTACTACTTACAAAGTATGTTAGGGTCATAACTTCCTAATTTCGGATGCTAGTTAGAACACTGAAAATAGTAAAGTGTAACAGGGTTTTTAAGGAGCTGTTACACATAGGTATCCTAATTTAGGACCCTAACTTAGGAACTGCGGCCATCCTAGCTGGGACTGGAGCTATTACATTTATTCTAGATCTGACAATGTAGCCAAGGTTTCCGAACGAGTTATAAGGCGTCTTTCACACTGCTGCGGTTTTCGCATGCGGCGCCGGAGCGCGAGCGAGATAGCGCTCTACGTGTGTATAGCGCTGTCACGCTTGCACACCGTCGCAGCATGCGGTCGCCAGTGTGATAATCGCCTAAGAGATGACCTATAACATTTTTACGCAAAAATACTTTGTTTGGATGGAACAACAAATAAACGATGTTTGGACTTTTTCCTTTACCAGAGACTTTATTTATAGTCTCTGTATGCTGTAAGACCTTAGTGGTAGCCGTACAAGCCCAATTTCAAAGAAAAACCGCAAATGATGTACAGTTTAGCCGTTTGGCACACGCATACTAGAGGTCAAAACACATTTTTTGACCCGCAGTTCTTAAAAAAAAATCCCTTAGGACCCCTCCTAAGGGATTTTTTTAAGAGGAGAAGAGGTATTTCCCGTTAGATATATGGATACTAAATATCATTTTATGATTAATATGTACTGTATCTGTACTACAGTTCCATAAGTCACGTCAAATAGGTATTGAAGTAGAACTGTGTCACTTTGTAATATTGAAAAAAAAAAAAAAATCTTAATGAAATTATTTTCAAAATTGCTTTTTTGAGGTTAGATATGAGGATATTACGTATCATTTGTGGTATATTGTATTTAAAAAAAATCAGCCATATCGTGTCTGGAGGAGCCCAAACTTGGTATGTTTCGAAAATTATTTTTGTGTAAATTAAAAAAAAATGGCTGTAATGTAATGATGTGGTATATTTTTAGAATCGCCTCAATATGCCCTTTCATAAGATACCACACACAATAGGTTTCTGAAAAAAAAAAAATCCATATAAATAAAAAAATGTCTCGGCACTCCCCTCCTAAGGGATTTTTTTTAAGAACTGCGGGTCAAAAATGTGTTTTGACCTCTAGTATGTATGTGCCAAACGGCTAAACTGTACATCGATTTGCGGTTCTTTTAATTTTACAGCTACCACTACCTGGTTTTTTCCAAATTTCAAGATTCTAGATCTATGGGAAGTACCCTATATGGTACTTCCCATAATCTTGAAAATTGGCAAAACCTATATAGGCTATAGGTTTTAGAAGATTTTAAGAGCAATTTTTTTTTGGAACAACAAATTAACCATTTTCGGACTTTTTTTAGTTTAGCTTTTGAAGGGCTGGTACGGCCTGGTAGCCTAGCGCGATTATCACACTGGCACCGCAACCGCATGCGGCGACGGTATGCAAGCGTGACAGCGCTATACACATGCAGACAGGGCTTGTAACCGGTATTTTTCTCCATACTAAAATACCGTTTTTTTTTCGTTCTTTCGTTTACTATTTCATATTTAATCGAAAAATCTTACAATATAAAGTCATAACCTAAAAACAATATTGAGTTCTACGTAAAAACCATAAAATATGTAAACATATTGGGTTATTTCGGAGCTTTTTGCGGAAACCGGTTACAAGCCGCATGCAGAGCGCTACCTCGCTCGCGCACTGGCGCCGCAAGCGGAAACAGGAGCAGTGTGAAAGCCGTCTAATAGGAAGACGTCCAACTCTCAATCAGAAGGTCTCGGGTTCGAATCTTACGTACGAAATATCATTTGATATACTTACCTATTTTCCAGTTGCTTTTCAAAACATCACGTTTGAAAACATCGTGAGGAAACCGGACCTAATCCCAAAAAGGCTTAGTTTCCCCTCTGGGTTCGAAGGTCAGATTGCAGTTGCTTTCGTAAAACTAAAAACTAGTGCCTACGTCAATTCATGGGATTAGGTTGCCAAGCGGCATCGACTTTTTCACTAGATGGCAGGACCGTGGCGAGAGGTCTAGCTGTCATAATCTACTAATCATGTTTAACCCTTTGAACGCCAAGAGCCACTAAATGAGTCGTGTACTGTCGTGCCTTCTACGCCAGCGACCACTAAAGTGGCTATGGCGGACGCTGTAAAAGCAATTGTCCTGCTGACAGATAAGGTATTCGTTATTCACTAGTAGAGATATTGGCGTGTAGGCCACGTCTTGACGCCAGAGGATAAGCGTTCAAAAGGTTAATCATATTTTTTTGATTGGTGGATTTTGACAGCTGCTGTCAAAAGGACCTTTCGTCAAGATGCTAGATGATACTGTTGTATGAGTGGAATGCCCCACTTTAATAAACATGTAAAATAATTAAGATGCTACCATCTCGTGAAAATCTCGATCGCAGAAGCCATCAATTTTATCTAAATCGGTTTAGCGTGAAACGGTAATAGAACAGTACGGCTAGCACGTCTTGCAAGAGCGACTTAAGCCTGTAAGGGAAAATCTTCCCGCGCCTGTCAAAAATCTCGCTTTCCGGTAGCATAGCATGCACCCGCGGCTGCAACTGTCGCGTAGAAAACTCAAAATTGTGCTAAGGATTTTAGTTCAAAGTCGCGAGTCACTGTCATTTTATGACAGTGGCATTTGTTCGTCGGTCTGTCGCTCCTTTCACTCGCAAGTTGTGCTGCCAACTAGCGACAACGCATGAAGTCGCGCAGATCTGTCTTTTGTCGCGCCAGTCGCGCATAAGACGTGCTAGCCGTGCAGATATACAGAGTGGCTTTCGCATTTACAGAGTTAGGGATCGGATCCAAATCTAAAGAACAAACCGCTTACATTTCTCTATAAATACCGTTATATTTCTTAAATTCATGATCACGCAAAATCAAACAGACCAATACAGAATAAAAACGCCAAAAAAACATGCACAGGTCTATTTTCCTTTCTAAAATCCAAATATAAGAAACAAAAGAATAGAGGTACAGTCTTAAATACTTCGGGGTCAAGCTAATTTGGTTGTCAATTACCTACGCTATGATTATCTGAAGTAATGTGACCCTATAGGCTCTTAAACAAGAACATTAGAATCAATGGAGTTTGCATCTGCTTTGCCCATTTGAAGACGAGTTTATTCACACGTGCTTAGTGCTTTGTCTCTTTCTGCACAATTATTCTATTGACAGTTACGTTGGTAAATAGTAACATTGAATTTGCTAGACAGCATTTGCAGAGTTAGAGCGTTTTCACACTGTCTGATCCGATATCGGATGTCGGACGGCCCAAGGAAAAAAATCTGCTAGAGAATATCCTATGGCATTAAGTCTGCAGTCCGCCTTTTTTGCGTTAGTGCTTTCTTTTGAGCATTGGACATATGGTGTTTTAAGAAAAAATATTACAAATACACAATTTTTTTTTTATACCACGACGGTGGCAAACAAGCATACGGCCCGCCTGATGGTAAGCAGCTACCGTAACATATGGCCGCCTGCAACTCCAAAGGAGTCACATGCGCGTGGCAGACCCTTTACAAAAAGGAGGATTATCTGTGTTGATGGCTAAAGAAACAAGAAGGTCCCTCGTCGTGAACACACTGGGTCCTCTTTGAGCTCTTTTGTAAATTTGTCTTGTTCGTGGCCCTATCCGACATCCGATATCGGATCGGATAATGTGAAAGAGCACTTCACTCGGCGACAGATAGAAGAAGATGGCGTCAGATCATCAGAGAGAAGTTGTTGAATAACCACGACCCTCAGTGATGAGGAAACCGACGCAAGGAGTAGGAATGGGCGATGTATAGTCACGTCTGAAAATATGGATACATTTAATGTGAACTTATATAGATGTCATATACAAAGGAAAAAGTGACTTAGGCCTCCGGTGCCCAGGGCTGGGATCGAACCAGCGTCTTCTGTATTCGCGGCAGACGCCTTAACCACTTGGTCACCCGGGTCACAGCAGCACCAGTCGAATTTTCCCGTGTATATGCAATCTTTGTATTTCAGTTGTACATTTAATGTGAGAAAAATATGTGACCACGACTCTATTACCACGGCGTAAAGTCTTGGATACAAGTTTTTGTCACATTAAATGTACCCATATTTTCAGACGTCACAGTAAAATGAAGCCTCGTAAAGGTCAGCTGCCGCTCCATTGGTGGGTTAAGGAATTGGGACGCCATGACCCTTTTTTTAAGTGATTAAATGACTAGTTGCCGTTCCTCAAGCCGCCAACGGAACGGCAGTTGACATTAACGTGGCTTCATTATACGTCGCCCTTCCCCTTCAGCACCTCACAAGTTATCTTTCACCGACGAAATTTGCACATGGCCCGGGATCTAATCCTGCAGAATGAGAGGGAGCACGAATCACGGGTGAATAAACTCCTCTTCAACTAGTTAAAGGAAATGCCGACTCCATTGGCTCTAATCTCCTTGAATAACTCTGGGAACTGTTCTAAAACGTTTAACCCTTTGAACGCCATACGTGATAGACAAAACGTCACTCACACGCCAAGATCACTGGCGCAAGCGAGCCAATATAAACCTTACTTGAAAGTATGAAGGTTACTTTGACAGCGTACTCCATAACCAGTGGCTCTTGGCGCTGTGGGCACGAGAACTCATGACACCTTTAGGGGTTCTTGGCGTTCAAAAGGTTAAAAGCAATCGCAAATCAGCTAAAGTAGCTATTACCTTGTACGTCTATTCTTTTGTCTATGCCGGATGAAGTCTATGTGTCGTAGTACATGTAGTCGACGAGCAGGGTGCTGGCTAGGAGAAGTGCCTTCTCTTCCACCGATAGATTTTTATTGAACGCCAGGCCAAACCTGGGAGAGAATACATAATTAGAGGAATAATAAAAATAGAAATATTAAAAGAACACATAAAATACAGATAATTAGACTCTATAGTCTAAATAGTAGTTTATGTACATAACTGTTACGTTATAAGGCCTAATTACGTACAGTTGCATGCACTGCTTTATCTACACACATATTATAAATCCTAAATGACGTGTTCGGAAACAATTAGAATGACCGCCATTGCACCACCATGAACTGGATTGTGCCGGCGGTCGGGAAGGAGGGCAACAACCGCGGTCGGGGAGGAGGGCTGGATTTTCATTACGTTACCAAAATCGATGTGGTTATGAATTTTCATACATTTTTACAACACTGTCACAGATAATACACTGATGTTACATTACTGCTTCCAATAATGGTGATAATTGCAGACGGTTTCCGAACACAGAATAGAGGATTTATGATATGGGTGTAGGGTGTAGAATGTAACATTTAAAAAAAAACACGAATAGGTCATTCCTTTTGCACATCTGCAGTGGAATCGCTATAAGTTACCGCGCTACAAGTTTCAAAACAAGGAAATCGTTTTGAAATCGTGTGCCGCGGTTCCGCGGTATCGTTTCCGCTCTTGATTCGCTCTCGATTCGCTCAGCACGGTTAGCGCATGATACTGTCGCGTCACTCTTGTGCTACCCGTGCAGGTCCGCGGCGAAACGTGTAGTGCGGTACCGCGGTGTTGATTCCGCACGGAGATGTACAAAGGCCCTTATGTTCTTGGCGTCCAAAACGGTAACGCTGTTATTTATTTAATCGTATTGCATGCATATTAGGCAATCAGGTGTCAGGGCGTCCAGATCCTCAGCTGGACCAGGATTTGACCAGGATAGGAGTGAAGAGGGCAGCGCCGAAATATGTGCTTAGTGGTTTGATCTTCGTCGCCGCACTCGCAGAGGGGTGATCCCTTCCATCCCCACTTAAGAGGCTGACAAATTTACTTTACTTAAACAGTTTTTTAGCTATAACTACTTGTTTTGAGAAAACTAAAATAAATATATGTTATTATTCGTTATATTTGGAAGAACTTCGTTAATTCCGATACACGATTGGACGAAATCGGCTCGATAGAAAATAATTCCAAAGTTACATCTTAAAATTTGTTTTAAGCAGTCGTATGTCTTTAGTTTCTTGACTTATACGTCTGTAATTAAGGACAAAATTCCACCGCACTAATACTAAAAACTTCGTTGTTTTATATTTCTCAATGAATGCGTAGTTTTTTTTTAATTCATCATTTTCACTCGCGCTGAAAAAATAGGCAGGGAATTTAGCTGTTGTCAGCCCCATAAGTTGGGAATAGTTACAACGGCTATGCCCCATTCTCAACCTGTTTAAACGGCACCAAATGTTACGAGGGCCATCTCCCTCTTTGGTTTTTTCGTCGAGTCTGAGGTAACGTTGGGGCATAAATTAATTAACCCAAGACCCCGCAAAGCCGGGCGACCCCCGCTGCCACGCTTGAAGTAATTTCACTCTATAGTGAGTGAGACACTTATATTGGAAGTGACAGTAAACATGACAACCATTAATGTCTGACTCTCTCTTACCACGAATGAATCGCGCGTTCCCTGTCTAGCATTGCGAGTTCGCCTTCCGCACCCCTTCTTTTTGGCAGCTTAGGTTTCAAAGAAATAACGCGCTAAGCGGAGTAGGGTAAATCGCCAGTAAGTCCAGTAACTGGCCACCATTCTGTTACTGGCTACCTATACTAAAATGAATTCTGTGTGAATATAACTAATTTTTGTAAGAGGCGGCCAGTTATTGAACGAGTGACTAGCAGGCAAATCTCCAGTAACTGGCCATTTTCTTCATACTAAAATGAGTTCTCTTCACCTTTAAATAGAATTCATTTTTAGTATAGGTGGCTAGTAACTAAAATGTGGCCAGTTATTGAAATTTTTACTTAATTTATACCTTGTACTAAAATGAACTTTATTCAACTATAAATAGAAATCATAAGGTGGCCAGTTACTAAAAGGTGGCCAGTTACTGGCGATTTACCTTATATAGATATCTTGTATATGCGTTGGGGTAACGCTGTCCTGCTCTATCACTTACCTGTCCATTGTGGGGGAGCGGAACAGCGCATGCGCGAGCCCTCTCCAGCGTTTCCAGGTGCCTCCAACTTTGTCGCCGGAGGGCCGCACGATGTCGAAGTGCAGGTCGCGGTAGATGCTCAGGGTGTTGGCAGGCCCTGAACAAAATCAGGTTGATCCATGTTACTGTCTACGTATATTTTTTGTGATCGATCGATTACTCTATACCTCGACAAAACGCAATGTAATGCTACTCGCTTAACTTTACTCGCTTACTCGCCGCCGGCGCCGGTGGGACCAGTGCCTAAACCTCGACAAACCGCAATGTAATGCTAGTCGCTTAACTTTACTCGCTTACTCGCCGCCGGTGGGACCAGTGCCTAAACATAAATTAAACCTTTAAAACATGTAGGCTATTCCTGGCATGCCAGTGCGTCCCTTTACACCTGTCCGCGACTGTGGCTAGGAGGCTGTTGGCGCTGCCGCGCACGCGCCGCACCAGTGACGCCGCCCGCTTGCGCATGATGGCGTGGAAGCCGTCAGCGCGCGCCTCCGCGAACATGCCTGACGCGCTGCAGTGGCGCGGCAGCCCCAACAACATCCTAAACGCGCTTATTATATTGGGCGCGTAGGGCGCTGTATGCCTTCTGTCTGAGTAAAGTTGATCCCATAGGCTGCAGGTGTAAAATTACTAACAGTACGCCTTGAAATAAGTGATTATTTGACTGCCGTTCCTCAACCCACCAACGGACAGGTAACTAAGCAATATTGGCATCGAAATCGAATTATAATAGTAGTTTATGTAACTATTACGTAATAAGGCCTAATTACGTACAGTTGCATACACTGCTTTATTTACACTCATATTATTTATCCTGCCGTATGCCGTATGCCGTATTCCGAAACCATAGAATGGCCGCCATTGCACCGCCATGGCCAACTCGATTGTGTCGGCGGCCGCGCGGGAGCGTGCTACACCTGCACCTGCACCTGCATTATGTTATCAAAACTCATAACACATCAATATTTGAGCATGTAAAGTTACAATTACGTTACTGCCCATTGATTTATACAAAAAGGGAGATATGGTACCAGGCGCTCTATTCTGTGCCATCAAATATAGGTTTTGGCACCTATATTGAATTAGTCGTGTGGCAGACTCTCTCAGTCACACTTTGTGCAATGCGCAAAATATGGAGGTCTCCCTTGCATACCCGTGTTAACTATATAGGTTTATCTCTTTTGCCCGTGATGCACATACATTATAGCGGTGTGTAGCATTTTAAAAGTGTGTAGGTGCAGGACCACATTTAAGTTTTGTTTACTATGAACGTCACTCATCTTCCTTTTTGTTTATGTCTATGTTACTGCCACAGATAAAAAGCTTATCATAGTAAAATCGGTTGTGATAATGCTAGCCATTGCCTACCGTTTTTGAACACGTTTTAGAGGACTTACAATGTGAGTGTAGATAAAGTACCTAATGTAATTGTAATCGTGACATTTTAGTAATTTGTTAGATTTAAGTGGATTAGAATATTAGATTTAAGTACGCTAAATGCATTGGTATGCATGCTTCTTTATATTTAGGTACTTTTTGTGATAATTTTGGATGCCAGTTTCTGGTGGAATGTGTGTGACGACGAAATATTTTTATACCATCTTTTGTACCACATTTTCTAGCAAAATAAAGATATTTGCGTTTGTACTCGTATTTGTAATAAAACTAAAGTTTTCACGCGGAAAAAAATATGTTTTGTATGGATCCGAGGTTTGCCGGCTGAGATGACTTGTCCCACTGACAACCGTTTCAGCTCAAGGTGATCCTCGGAGATCACGTGATGCTTTCTTTACATAATGAAGTGTTGGAAGTGTCGTGTAGGACGAGGAACGGAACAGCGTGAACTATCCTTCTTTTTTGATATGTTTTCTCCCTTGGGCTTAAGTTGGGGCCAGACGGCAGATAGCCGCAGATTCTGCCACGTGACCTTGGTTGGAGCGAGTTGTTGAAGCGAGCGGCTACATGACTGACAACCAACCAACCGCTTCTGCCAATGGTTGGCAGAACACACCTAGCCACCAAGGGCGTTTAAACCGCCTGCAGGCGAGCACCAACAGCTTGCTGGCTGACATAGCGGATAGATGGGACTGTCCGTTTCTTATTCACTGGGCGTCTTTTCATAGCCCAGTATACCAAGATCCCAAATAGTACCGTAAGATAGGTTAAAATAATAACACTAGTTGTATAAGTCAAGTAGTCTGTAATTGTAATGTTATTAATACTAATGTTCTATGGGCATATTGGCCTGAAATAAAGAAATTTTATTTTATTTATTTATTTTATTTTTAAAGGTCATGTGGAATTTGGCACCAACCACTGGCAAAATGCTCGAGTGGAAACCACGGACTAGCAAGCGCAGCGTAGGACGACCACCCATAAGATGGACAGACGATCAGGTCGCCGGAAGACGCTGGATGCGGGTCGCTTCCGACCGGTACGTGTGGAGGTCCAAGGGGGAGGCCTATGTTCAGCAGTGGACGTATTATGGCTGAGATGATGATGATGATGATGACTGGCTACATGGTTTAGAATCTCTGTTTTCTGCCAAGGTCTCGTGGCAGAGGGCTGTGGTTGTATTGTATGCCGTCTGGCCCCAACTTTAAGTAATTATACCTTGCACGGAGAACAGTTCCTCCCCCTCCGGGTTTATGATGGAGTACCATGGCTTCACGGGGGTCCACTGCTGTTCGATAGTGCCAATCAGTTTGTCGGGAGGTGAATATACCTGAAGAATGTAATCAATTTATGAGCCTTTGACATGTTTATGTGTATTATTATTTACTTATGTTAATTTTAATAATTTAATGAATACTAATGTGTAAGCGATTAGGTGATCTGTAAACTGTTATGCTTGCATGTGTTTTAATAAATAAAATTAAATAAAATGTCAAATAGTTTTTGAGTTATGAGGGGGTCAAAAGTGGCTCCAAATGGTTCGTGTAATATTACACACGGTGCTGCTCGCCAGTTCTGTTTTACTTGAACTTGGCGTGACACGCTACCGCGTGTCTAGATACCTTTATATTATACAATTTCACAGTGGTTCGACAGCTACTGTCAAGCGAATCCAACTTTACTCACGTAATTTAGGTAGATTTTTGCTCGAAAGCTTTAACTTCAGGGGGCTTGCCTTAACTGCAGGGGGGGGGGGAGCCAAGATGAGCGTTTCCGCTATCCGTCTCTCTATCGCACTAATATGAGTGAGCTAGAGCGTGTTTCGTTTCGTTTTGTAACTGGCCCTGTAGCCAATGTGACATGGCTACAGGGCCTGTGATAGTGATCATCGAAAATTGATCGAAACATGTCAAGAGCTGACCAGGCACTGTCGGTAATAGTGACATTATTTCTCTGCTCATCCTTCTCATTCTTCATACCCATAGAAAAGGACGGGTATAAAAATAATGATATTATTACTGATAGTGTCTGAACCGCTAAGCAGAAATCTTTTTTTATACTACGACGGTAGCAAACAAACATACGGCCCGCCTGATGGTAAACAGTTACCGTAGCGTATGGACGCCTCTATCTCCAGAGCCTACATTTTAAGAACCTATACACTCCTTTTTTGAAGAACATCATACTGTAGCCCTCTAAGAAAACCTCGACAGGGAGTTCATTCCACAGCCGGAGCGTTCGCGGGAGGAAATTCCTCTTAAACCGCACAGTGCACGACCCTTTAGGCACCAGGGTGTCTACCTAAATTACGTGAAATGAGGGGAGACGGGAGACGGAGATGGATGGGAGATGACAGATTGAGTAGATTAGTTCCAGGGTCACCTCCATGCGCTGCAGCTGGCGCGGGGTGATCTTCAATGCGGGGTGATGGTGAAGGCGAAGGGTACGGCCCTGATGATCTCCTCGCCAGCCTAGTTCTGGATCCTCAGCTGACACGGACGCAGCCCGTGGAAGAGGATGATGAATGGGAGACGGGAGATGGATGAGATATGGAGACGGATGGGAGATAGAGATGGGTGGACGAAAGAGGGAGTAGATTAGTTTCAGGGTCACCTCCATCCGCAGAAGTTGGCACGGCGTGACCATGGTGGTGAAGGCGAAGGGTCGCACGATCCTGATGATCTCTCCAGCCTCGTTCTGGATATTGAGCTGGCACGGACGCAGCCTGTAGAAGAGGAGATGGATGGGAGACGGCAGATGGATGAGAGATGGAGATGGATGGGAGATGGAGATGGATGGACGAGAGAGGGAGTAGATTAGTTACAGGGTCACCTCCATGCGCTGCAGCTGGCACGGCGTGACCTTGGTGGTGAAGGCGAAGGGCCGCACAATCCTGATGATCTCCTCGCCAGCCTTGTTCTGGATCCTGAGCTGACACGGACGCAGCCCGTAGCAGAGGAAGCCCAACCACCAGCTTGCAAACAATAGTATATTTAAATTTTAAAGAATTAAAGTCTGCGCGCAAAAGTGTTTGCTGAAAAGAGTCGAGCAATCAGGGTTTCCGGAAGCTCAGGTGGCGGCACTGAAGAGAGCACGGACCAGTATAGACCGGGAAATAGAGAAAAGTACTGTCCGGATACTCTTATCCGGACAGTACTTTTCTCCATTTCCCTAACCACAGTTGAACCTTATTAATTATTATCGAGCAAAACAGTCGTTCATAGGTGACTAGAAAAAACGATCCAATAGAGTAGCACAATATAGGGGGCGGTGTCTCACTCGCACTCGTTACAAAATTGACACACATTGACATTTTGATTGTCTGATGACGTCACTACCTTCTTAGTCAAAACGAGACAAAGTCCCCGATATAAATGTAATCCTCTCTTTCGGTTTCACATGAACGACAGGTCTTTTTGACAGCAGCTGTCAGAATCCACCTATCAAAAAAAATATTAAATATGATAGGTGGATTATGTTATGACAGGTAGACCGCCACGGTGCTGCGACCTGGTGAAAAAATCGGTTCAGGAGACCCTCATTGCTCTACTAACTGTAATTATTTGTACGTCGCGGCGTCCGTCGGCATCCGACAGTAGCCGAGTGGAGCCGGTGACATGTCACTTCAGCAAACGATTTTTGTTGTAGATAATAATATGACAGCAGAAGCGTTGGTATGGTAGCCTGGCGGGACTTTCAATCCGAAGGCTAGACCTTCGGATTGAAAGTCCCGCCCGGTTCAAACTCCGGCTCGTACCACTAAGGTTTTCATAACTTATGTACGAAATATCATTTGATAATTACCAGTCGCTTTTCGGTGAAGGAAAACATCGTGAGGAAACCGGACCTAATGCCAATAAGGCCTATTTCCCCTCTGGGTTGGATGGTCAGATGGCAATCACGTTCGGAAAAACTAGCGTCTACGCCAATTCATAGGATAAGGTTGCTAAGCGGACCCCCAGGCTCAATTGAGCCGTGGCAAAAGCCGGGACAAATGCTAGGAAGATGATGAATAATAAGCAGAAGATCCAACGGCATTCCCAGAATTTCTTGTTTCAGGGCCCACTTAATCTCGCGTGCGACCCATAACAAGGTTGGGAAATGATGAGCTAAGCGTTTGCTTGAGGATGATCGAGGTGTTCTCCTCCAGCACGAAGTTCACGAGCGCGCTGCCGGATGCCTTGATGATGTACCGGCTCCGCTGGCTCTCCATTTACAACAGCTGCTTCATCGCCATCGCCATCTTCTACCTACACTAGGTTCTCCAAGTGTAGCCGAGTGACTATCATGTATTGATTACGCCAATCGAAACTTGTGGAAATTGTAGTATGATTTTTCGTTCTCATCTTTTTGAAACATTTCTGACTTCGATTAGCGATGTCGACGATTTAGCTATGGCCTCTGTCTGCCAAGCGACAATCGTTTATCGATGACGCCAATTAAAACTTGGATGTATAGGAATTATAGCGTGACTCATTCGCATCTGTCATTTTTAGATTTTCGATTAGCATTGTCGACACACGATTGTAATCTTAGCTACATCCTCCGGTCTCATAGACTGGAGCTGGCGCCAGCCTGATGATATCTGACCGGGCGTTGCGACGTCCGTCGGCATCCGTCGGTAGCCAAGCAGAGCCGGACGCATCACTCCAGCCGAGGTCAGCCAAAATTCAAAATTTGATGATCTTGACATGCTCTTAATTTTTGCCAATAATGTCAAGCTCATTTTAAACAGTTGGTCCGCTTAGCTACTTCTGCTTCTATTTACTTGAGGATGATGGAGGTATTCTCCTCTAGCACGTAGTACACCAGCGCGCTGCCAGCCGCCTTGATGATGTACCGGCTCCGCTGGCTCTGCAGCGACAGCAGCTGCTTCATCGCCACCTTCTTCGTCACCACCAGCTTCTCCACGTCGGCCAGGTCTTGGAGGCCGGAGCTAGTGTTAGCTGGCACTGATGACATCTGTGTTAAGTTTATTAGTTGAGTTCTGGTGACGATTTTGTTTTAACCATTCAGACAATGAGGAGAAAACCCCACAGATTGCAAATGTAGCTCTTTAAAAAAAAAGTATTAGGCACTTTCTAAGCAGCCATGCTTCCGCGACCTCATCGTCACATACCATCAATAAAACCAGCCAATTATAGTTCAGTACTGCAACTATGGTCCACAAGCTTAAGATGTAATCAAATCAAATCAAAATATCAAATCAAAATTAAAATATATTTATTGAGCCTATAGATGTACAAAATAAATAATAAAGTATTAATCCCAATCTTATTTTTGGTTTTGTCTTAGTTTTTTTAATTCATTTATAAATACTGTCTTATAGTTAGGTATAACTGCGTCATTTCAGTGAGATGCATACCTGAACGTCGTTTTGGAGCATAGTTGGGTTGGAAGCTTTGAACTTATTGGCGTTATTGGGTGGTTTTACGGTACCTTTTAGACAAAATAAAACTGCTGGAACTTACGGCACGCTCATCTAAACACTCCAAAGGTGCCAGCCCATCTTCATCTTCAGGCACATCCTCAGATGGCTTCAACACGTCAGCCGTCGAGATCTTCCCCCGAGGAACAGGCGCTGTTGTCACCAAATTTCTGCTGAGGCTGGTCTTGACCTTTGGAATTTAATAAACCGTTTTCTAAAATGGAGAATGAAACCCTACAGACCGTAAATGGTGCCAACTCTCATCTGTTCATCAGGATCAACAATCCAAATGATGAACTCGCGATTAACGTTTCAACTGTCAGGCATTGGTCTCTAAAAATAGAAAATGTTCTATTATGGATGGACTGTGTGAGAGATGATATGAAAAGAAAGGGTGTGAGTGATGAGATGACGGGTGAAAGAGATGTGTGGAAGAAAAAACATGCTGCGCCGACTCCAAGTAAATGGGACAACGGCAAGAGGATGATAATGGTCCATTACGTCGAAATAGTTGCAAGAATTCATCCAAAAATGTTGACCGAGTAAATGATGATGCTTCCTTTCATTTTGCTATTAAAATACGTATCAAGCAGTGAGCGGTATCAAGTATAAGTATCAAGTACCTAAGTGTCAAGAAATCGTGTAGTTTCATACTGTTGTGGGGTCTTACTATTTCTGTACCTCGATTTTTTTTGGCTTAGAAAAATCCATCTTTTTTTGGGCCATATAAGGGAAAATTTTAAATGAGACTTTGTTCCCATTATTAGTGATAGACGAAAACCAAACTAGTAAGTTTTAAAACCGTTTTCCCACAAATCGGACGTCGACAATCGCATGATTTTTTTTAATCTTAAAAAAAGGGATTGTTGCGGCTGCAAGTACCGAAGTTGAAGCGGCGTGCGACAGTAAAACCAGTTGGACATATTCCGCTCCCCCGCCCCTAACCGATCTATAGCTCCACTTGGCTCATAGACACACGCTCATACGCTCGTCATACGCACATCCATTTATTTCATACAAAGTTAACCTTAAGTATCATTGTGGAACTCGACGTGTATATAGTTGTTATAGTATCTGTATTTAGCATTTTTATTTAATACTGCAAGGCCCCATAGGTATGAACAGGGATTATAGCTTAATACTTGTCCTTATAGACAAACAAAAAGGAAGAAGAGTGACGTTCATAATAAACAAAACTAAAATGCAGTCCTGCACGTACACACTTGTGAAATGCTACACACCGCTATAATGTATATGCATCATGGGCAAAAGAGATAAACCTATACAGTTAACACGGATATGCAAGGGAGACCACCATATTTAGCGCATTGCACAAAGTGACTGAGAGACTGCCTCACGACTAATTCAATATAGGTGCCGGAACCTATATTTGATGGCACAGAATCGAGCACCTGGTACCATATCTCCCTTTTTGTATAAATCAATGGTTTACACCCTTATACTTATACATACATGATCTAAAGTCTGCAAGGGCACCAGTTCCTCCTTCTCACCAGGTTTTCCTGACACATCTGTCATCGAGATCTGTCCCCGCGGAACAGGAGCGGTCGTCACCAACATTCCGATGCTGGTCTTGATCTTTAGAATTTGATAAACGGTTTTTCTAAAATGGTTGACAATTTGACGCTGTCATTGGAAGTTTGTAGACAGATTTCAAAGAGGTTTTAGATGACGTAAAAAGGGATTTCATAATGAGTATGTATTCGTAGATAATGCGTCGCTTTCTGTTCAAAACCAGTGCAGTTCAAAACGTACTGACGTATGGATGGTACAAGAACGATATAAATCTCTATGTTACAAAAGTGTCCGTCAAAAGGCGATAAACTGATGGCGCCACAATGATATTAAATTTGATTAAATTAATCTTGAAGCAAATCAAATTATTTTGTTCAATATTTTTTGATTTGCAAATTTTTGTTTTAAGTAGTTATACTACTATCTATAAACTGAAAATAGATGTCATATACTTCAGAAAAAAATTAATTTTGAAATAGAAAAAAAATAAATCCAAAATAATTATTTGCGGAGATGAAAAACACTCTGAATATTAATTTTATTTAGAAAGTCATATAAGTATTAAATATCGGTAATTCATTTCAAGTGCTGAACTATACCTAGCGCCACCCGGAGATATTTGGAACTATTGTTTAGTGCTTACCGCTGGACACTTTTTCGACCGTTTTCCTATAAGAGAGTTCCATCCTTCCTATACCATCCATATCAAGGAAAGTTGAGGTGAATGATTAATTGATTAGTGATTACGCACAGATACATTACGTCCTGATTGCAAAAAAGTGAATGAATGGAATGAATGAGTGAAGTCGTTCCTATCCTGTGCGATCCACGGATCAGAAGACAATCCGGATAGTACTTTTACTATATTTCCTTAACCACAGTTGAACCTTATTACCGAGCAAAAGAGTCGTTCATAGGTCATTAGTAAAAAGTAATAAAAACGGTCCGAAAGAGAGCATAATGTAGGGGTCGGTGTCTCACTCGCACAATGCTGCCAACTTATGAAACTTACCAATGTGGTTTTATTTATATACATTTATTTTAGTAACACACTAGAAGTTACTTCCTACTTATAATAATTTATTGCAAGATTTGAATTAATACTTTGTTCCCTTTTAGCTGATTTGAATTTTTTTACGACGTAAATATTATTCATTCATTAAATTAAAGAATTGCAATTAATATTAATATATTTAGTTAATAAATTTTTAGCAAGTAAGTACTAACATTAGTAATATAATCTTTTTATTTGTTTTTGTTTTTGTGTATTACTAACCAAATGGAATTTATATTCTGAAATAAAGATTATTGTGTTGTATTAATATTGCAGACACTAGTAAGTTTTGTAAGACTGACATAATATGTCACTGATATTATTTCAAATGACGCCGCTCAGCTCAACAACATTTCGTAACAACATTTTTAAGTAAAAATGGTCAAGATATGTTGCGTAAAAGGGTGCAGGGGTGAGACTTTACAATAAAGTAGACTTTCCTTTCACCGGTAATCCACAATCATTCAATTTTACGATTTAACAACAAGTTAAGATTGTCAAACAATAGGGTGACTATGATGTCGGCAAGCTGCGGGTCGGTTTTGTTGTTTTTACAGAAATGTACATAAGTACGAGTATTACTTACACAGGACAGGAGTGGCCCGCGGGTCTTTTTAGGCCCTTTCGAAAGGGTCCTAAAATGGCACAAGGCCATACAAAAAAATGTAGTAGTGGCAGTAAAATAAATAAATATTAAATAAATATTATGGGACAATCTTACACTAATCAACCTAGTCCCGCAGTAAGCTCAATAAGGCTTGTGTTGTGGGTACTAAACGACGATATATGTAATAGATATATACATATAAATACTTAAATACATAGAAAACATCCATAACTCAGGAACAAATATCCGTGATAAACACACAAATAAATGCTCTGACCAGGATTCGAACCCGGGACCTCCTGCTTCATAGGCAGGGTCACTACCGACTAGGCTACGAGGCCGTTAAAATATACTTTATTGACTTTATTGTACAACAAAGAAAAATACAACAGGAAGAATACACAATATTTGTACATGGAAGAGATCTCTTCCAGTCAACCATTGAGCAGTTTGATGTATTGATGTTTTCTTTATTTACCTTTAAGTATATTAAAGTCGGAAAACTGTCCACATCAGATATGACGCAGTAGTGAGAGCCACGAAGCCCCTGTACTTACTTAGTTATAGTTTGCTGCACTAACTATCCCCTATTTTAAGACGCGGACATCTGGCAATTGTTCATCGGTGTTATGCAAACGAGTTGTAAGAAATAAATATCTTACAGTTCTAGGTTTGATGCAGTGCAGTATCATGTAATTAATAAGATTATATCATTTTCAGGAGTTTCTGTTGGGGGAAAATAGTGCAAAATGACGTTACGTTAACGTATTGTTTGTCGCCTACATACTGTTTTTTTTCCGTAGCGATCCGCAATGTTTTTACTTTTTTGTTATTATATTAGCGATAGGCTTCGACAGTTTTTACCTATTAACTGAAATATTTTGCTGGTCTGTCACTCTGACGTCCTCCGATAAATAGCTGCCAGATGCCTGGATCTAGCAATAAGTTTAAAATAGTAAACTAATTAGAGGAGTTCTCTGCTCTCATTATTGCGCCAACGTATCTGAAGTGGCCAGCTCCTCAAGTCAGTAGAATGTATAAGTTCCCATATGAACTATGAGACTTGTCTTTCTGGACAATACTTACTAGACGACAAGCATATTTTATTTTATATTTATCTTCATACTGTCCCAATCCCACATACATCATAGTATATATGGTCACTCTACTTAGAATGAGATGCAGCCCCCCACATTACCCTCTCTTTCGGCCTCACTTTGTGGTCGAAGTATGACTTCCAGATTGTATTTAACTTCATGGTGCGATCCAGCGCCATTCGGCCGCTTGAATGTCGTACGTCTGTACCTCGTCGATCCATCGATACTTAGATCCGATCGGACGTCCCAAGGTATACTCTCCTGGTCGCACGATCATTTCCAAAGCCCGGATGACGGGAGCAAATATGCACTTTTTTCTAGTGCTTAATTAAATATCGACTATTCCATCGACATCCATACCAACGAACAATTTTTGAATCAGAAATTTATTGATCATAAGTTATGAGAAAAGTATCTATTCAAAAGAACTGTCACTATTATTTTATTATTACGATCATTCCCATGAGTATGATAATATTGATAATAATTATAGTATGTAATTAGTTAACTGAAATAATATATAATGTAAGCTTACCTAGGTACTGATGTAATATTGTGTAACAACCTGACATGTAAGATAATGAGTTTGATCAATACATTTTTGATTCAAAAATTGTTCGTATGAATGTCGATAGAATAGTCGATATATAATTAAGCACTAGTAAAAGTGCATCTTTGCTTCCGTCATCCGGGCTTTGATCATTTCTCATCCCCCCCATATGGCCGAGCCAGCGCAGCCTTGCTCTCGGCTCGGCCCGTGATTCTTAAGAGTCCGGTACCGATTTGAAATCGAAAATCGCTAATATTAAATTGTTTCTAAGTTTCGATAATTATTACTTGTTGAATGACACTTTCTCACTGTCTTCACTGTTCTGAGCTATCTTCTGGCCCTGGGCTCCACGGAAGACCAGCGCTGTGGCATATCTATGCTAGAGCATATACTGAGTGGTGACCTTTTGTAAAAAAAAAATTGAAAGGCGTTATTGTTTCATTTAAACATGATGGCGGCCGATTCATTATCGTTAACTAAGTGTGTAGGGTTGTTCCTGCTAACGTCTCATGAATCATATACAGAATTAATATATATATATAGGTATATATATATATATTAATTCTGATAAAAACTGGCCTGGTCAAATCTAACCTACTTTAAGATCTCACAACAGCAATTGTTATAGGTATCCAATAAAGCAAAGAAATAGAGTTTAATACTTGTTCATAATGTTATTTTGTTCCTATAAATACATATTTGGATTTTGCATAGAACTTGGCACTCATTTAGTTCTCCATTATTTTTGCGGCGAAGCCCACAGCCAAGCATAATTTTTGTATTGAACTTGGCTCTCCTTTTTTACATTTATGTTTTTGGTGGGATATCATTACTTTTTGTAAAGAAAACTAGGCAGGTATTGGGATTTAATGTCTTTTCTTGCGTTTCCGCTGCATGGTTTTCTTTTTTAGGGTTCCGTAGTCAACTAGGAACCCTTATAGTTTCGCCATGTTTGCCCGTCCGTCCGTCCGTCCGCAGATAATCTCAGTGACCGTTAGCACTAGAAAGCTGAAATTTGGTACTAATATGTATATCAATCACGCCGACAAAGTGGTAAAATAAAAAGTGGAAAAAAATGTTTTATTAGGGTACCTCACCTATACATAAAGTGGGGAGTGATTTTTTTTTCATTTCAACCCCAACGTGTGATATATTGTTGGATAGGTATTTAAAAATGAATAGGGGTTTACTAAAATCATTTTTTGATAATGTAAATATTTTCGGAAATAATCGCTCCAGAAGTAAAAAAAATGTGTCCCCGCCCTCTAACTTTTGAACCATATGTTTTAAAAATATGAAAAAAATCTCAAAACTAGAACTTTATAAAAACTTTCTAGGAAAATTATTTTGAACGTGATAGGTAAAAAGCGTATTTTGAGCAGCGGTGTGGAGGGCATGCGATTAAAACGGTACGAATACGATGCGTCACTGCGATTCCGTAGCGTCACCGTATTTTAAGCAGCGGTGTGGTCGCACCTTAAGAGGTTAAATAATAATAATAATAATAATAAATACTCTTTATTGCACACCTCATACAGTTACAAGCACAAATCTTACAATTAGATAAATTTAGGTAGAGGTAACAACAGGCGGTCTTATCGCTAATGAGCGATTTCTTCCAGACAACCTTTGGGTAGTGGAGACTAGAGAAAAACAATAAGCAGTAGGTGGTGCATAGAAACAAAAGAGACGAAATAGATAACACAGCACATTCATATGAATATACATACTTAAATAAATACAAAATAAACATACATATACGTACATATATACATATATAATACACACAATAAGAAACAACAGTGTCAACTTAAAAACCTAAGGAAGAGATAAATAGTATTCCTTAAGTTGCGATTTAAAGCTACCAATAGATTGCGCGCGTTTAATGTTGAGAGGGAGAGAATTAAATAAAGTCTTGTTATTGCAAAAAATACTTTTGATACACATATATATTTATTTAATACCTGAAAACTCAATTCTTACAGAGCTTGTTTAGTGAAGACGTTGATTCGTGCAAACTTGTCGCTTGTTTTTTTATCATTTATGTTTTGTATTATCTGATTAGTCCATAAAGTCAAGTTTATTCCTACATTTAAACTTTGATGGGATTACTTTAATACATTCCCAAAAACATCACCTAAATTTCCGCAATTTTTCCTAAAATTGTTCTAGTTAGCTAGAGCAATTACTCTTTCTTAAATAATATATATGAAAGTGAAAATAAAACTTTTCCACTTATTCCTTAACGACTCATCTTCCAAAGTATTTATATATTTTACATACCAGTTTAACATAATTTTTAGGCCCTTTCGAAAGGGTCCTAAAATGGCACAAGGCCATACAAAAAAATGTAGTAGTGGCAGTAAAATAAATAAATATTAAATAAATATTATGGGACAATCTTACACTAATCAATCTAGTCCCGCAGTAAGCTCAATAAGGCTTGTGTTGTGGGTACTAAACGACGATATATGTAATAGATATATACATATAAATACTTAAATACATAGAAAACATCCATAACTCAGGAACAAATATCCGTGATAAACACACAAATAAATGCTCTGACCAGGATTCGAACCCGGGACCTCCTGCTTCATAGGCAGGGTCACTACCGACTAGGCTACGAGGCCGTTAAAATATACTTTATTGACTTTATTGTACAACAAAGAAAAATACAACAGGAAGAATACACAATATTTGTACATGGAAGAGATCTCTTCCAGTCAACCATTGAGCAGTTTGATGTATTGATGTTTTCTTTATTTACCTTTAAGTATATTAAAGTCGGAAAACTGTCCACATCAGATATGACGCAGTAGTGAGAGCCACGAAGCCCCTGTACTTACTTAGTTATAGTTTGCTGCACTAACTATCCCCTATTTTAAGACGCGGACATCTGGCAATTGTTCATCGGTGTTATGCAAACGAGTTGTAAGAAATAAATATCTTACAGTTCTAGGTTTGATGCAGTGCAGTATCATGTAATTAATAAGATTATATCATTTTCAGGAGTTTCTGTTGGGGGAAAATAGTGCAAAATGACGTTACGTTAACGTATTGTTTGTCGCCTACATACTGTTTTTTTTCCGTAGCGATCCGCAATGTTTTTACTTTTTTGTTATTATATTAGCGATAGGCTTCGACAGTTTTTACCTATTAACTGAAATATTTTGCTGGTCTGTCACTCTGACGTCCTCCGATAAATAGCTGCCAGATGCCTGGATCTAGCAATAAGTTTAAAATAGTAAACTAATTAGAGGAGTTCTCTGCTCTCATTATTGCGCCAACGTATCTGAAGTGGCCAGCTCCTCAAGTCAGTAGAATGTATAAGTTCCCATATGAACTATGAGACTTGTCTTTCTGGACAATACTTACTAGACGACAAGCATATTTTATTTTATATTTATCTTCATACTGTCCCAATCCCACATACATCATAGTATATATGGTCACTCTACTTAGAATGAGATGCAGCCCCCCACATTACCCTCTCTTTCGGCCTCACTTTGTGGTCGAAGTATGACTTCCAGATTGTATTTAACTTCATGGTGCGATCCAGCGCCATTCGGCCGCTTGAATGTCGTACGTCTGTACCTCGTCGATCCATCGATACTTAGATCCGATCGGACGTCCCAAGGTATACTCTCCTGGTCGCACGATCATTTCCAAAGCCCGGATGACGGGAGCAAATATGCACTTTTTTCTAGTGCTTAATTAAATATCGACTATTCCATCGACATCCATACCAACGAACAATTTTTGAATCAGAAATTTATTGATCATAAGTTATGAGAAAAGTATCTATTCAAAAGAACTGTCACTATTATTTTATTATTACGATCATTCCCATGAGTATGATAATATTGATAATAATTATAGTATGTAATTAGTTAACTGAAATAATATATAATGTAAGCTTACCTAGGTACTGATGTAATATTGTGTAACAACCTGACATGTAAGATAATGAGTTTGATCAATACATTTTTGATTCAAAAATTGTTCGTATGAATGTCGATAGAATAGTCGATATATAATTAAGCACTAGTAAAAGTGCATCTTTGCTTCCGTCATCCGGGCTTTGATCATTTCTCATCCCCCCCATATGGCCGAGCCAGCGCAGCCTTGCTCTCGGCTCGGCCCGTGATTCTTAAGAGTCCGGTACCGATTTGAAATCGAAAATCGCTAATATTAAATTGTTTCTAAGTTTCGATAATTATTACTTGTTGAATGACACTTTCTCACTGTCTTCACTGTTCTGAGCTATCTTCTGGCCCTGGGCTCCACGGAAGACCAGCGCTGTGGCATATCTATGCTAGAGCATATACTGAGTGGTGACCTTTTGTAAAAAAAAAATTGAAAGGCGTTATTGTTTCATTTAAACATGATGGCGGCCGATTCATTATCGTTAACTAAGTGTGTAGGGTTGTTCCTGCTAACGTCTCATGAATCATATACAGAATTAATATATATATATAGGTATATATATATATATTAATTCTGATAAAAACTGGCCTGGTCAAATCTAACCTACTTTAAGATCTCACAACAGCAATTGTTATAGGTATCCAATAAAGCAAAGAAATAGAGTTTAATACTTGTTCATAATGTTATTTTGTTCCTATAAATACATATTTGGATTTTGCATAGAACTTGGCACTCATTTAGTTCTCCATTATTTTTGCGGCGAAGCCCACAGCCAAGCATAATTTTTGTATTGAACTTGGCTCTCCTTTTTTACATTTATGTTTTTGGTGGGATATCATTACTTTTTGTAAAGAAAACTAGGCAGGTATTGGGATTTAATGTCTTTTCTTGCGTTTCCGCTGCATGGTTTTCTTTTTTAGGGTTCCGTAGTCAACTAGGAACCCTTATAGTTTCGCCATGTTTGCCCGTCCGTCCGTCCGTCCGCAGATAATCTCAGTGACCGTTAGCACTAGAAAGCTGAAATTTGGTACTAATATGTATATCAATCACGCCGACAAAGTGGTAAAATAAAAAGTGGAAAAAAATGTTTTATTAGGGTACCTCACCTATACATAAAGTGGGGAGTGATTTTTTTTTCATTTCAACCCCAACGTGTGATATATTGTTGGATAGGTATTTAAAAATGAATAGGGGTTTACTAAAATCATTTTTTGATAATGTAAATATTTTCGGAAATAATCGCTCCAGAAGTAAAAAAAATGTGTCCCCGCCCTCTAACTTTTGAACCATATGTTTTAAAAATATGAAAAAAATCTCAAAACTAGAACTTTATAAAAACTTTCTAGGAAAATTATTTTGAACGTGATAGGTAAAAAGCGTATTTTGAGCAGCGGTGTGGAGGGCATGCGATTAAAACGGTACGAATACGATGCGTCACTGCGATTCCGTAGCGTCACCGTATTTTAAGCAGCGGTGTGGTCGCACCTTAAGAGGTTAAATAATAATAATAATAATAATAAATACTCTTTATTGCACACCTCATACAGTTACAAGCACAAATCTTACAATTAGATAAATTTAGGTAGAGGTAACAACAGGCGGTCTTATCGCTAATGAGCGATTTCTTCCAGACAACCTTTGGGTAGTGGAGACTAGAGAAAAACAATAAGCAGTAGGTGGTGCATAGAAACAAAAGAGACGAAATAGATAACACAGCACATTCATATGAATATACATACTTAAATAAATACAAAATAAACATACATATACGTACATATATACATATATAATACACACAATAAGAAACAACAGTGTCAACTTAAAAACCTAAGGAAGAGATAAATAGTATTCCTTAAGTTGCGATTTAAAGCTACCAATAGATTGCGCGCGTTTAATGTTGAGAGGGAGAGAATTAAATAAAGTCTTGTTATTGCAAAAAATACTTTTGATACACATATATATTTATTTAATACCTGAAAACTCAATTCTTACAGAGCTTGTTTAGTGAAGACGTTGATTCGTGCAAACTTGTCGCTTGTTTTTTTATCATTTATGTTTTGTATTATCTGATTAGTCCATAAAGTCAAGTTTATTCCTACATTTAAACTTTGATGGGATTACTTTAATACATTCCCAAAAACATCACCTAAATTTCCGCAATTTTTCCTAAAATTGTTCTAGTTAGCTAGAGCAATTACTCTTTCTTAAATAATATATATGAAAGTGAAAATAAAACTTTTCCACTTATTCCTTAACGACTCATCTTCCAAAGTATTTATATATTTTACATACCAGTTTAACATAATTTTAATCTTTAAAAAACTTTTTCACCTCTTCAAAAAAATCGCGAAACAGCTGTTAGATTAAGGTCCATTATTTATAAATAAAACATTAAATTAAAAACGATATTTCACTGATGCAGTTTTAAAAGAAACGTTCTTTAAGAATATATACAAACAAATATAAGTCTTGTTAGTTACTTACTTCAAAATGGTATCGAAAAGTTGAGCGAAATCGAAAAAAAAAACCGGGCAAGAGCGTGTCGGGCCACGCTCAGTGTAGCGTTCCGTAGTTTTCCGTCCGTCACAGAAAGTGTCCCCACTTAAGAGTTAAATAACACCGCCATGTAGGATATGATATGAGCGTTCCACCTACAGCGACATCTATCGGCAAATTAAGTAAACTATTGCGCGCGAGCTTAAAGTATGGAAGATTATTTTTATGGGATAATTCTTTATTGCGTGAACCGATTTTCACCGTTTTTATTTTATTTGAAAGCATGCCATTTCATTGTGATTTTGTAGAAATTACAAGTACAATAAACACCTGCTTATACGGTTAAATTACAAACTTCGTTCAGAAATTATTGTGTAATTTTTTTTCAATATAATTTTCCTAGAAAGTTTTTATAAAGTTCTACTTTTGAGATTTTTTTCATATTTTTAAAACTTATGGTTCAAAAGTTAGAGGGGGGGGGGGGACACACACACACACACACACACACATTTTTTTTACTTCTGGAGCGATTATTTCCGAAAATATTTACATTATCAAAAAATGATTTTAGTAAACCCGTATTCATTTTTAAATACCTATCCAACAATATATCATACGTTAGGATTGAAATGAAAAAAAAAATCACTCCCCACTTTACGTATAGGGGAGGTACCCCAATAAAACATTTTTTTCCACTTTTTATTTTACCACTTTGTCGGCGTGATTGATATACATATTAGTACCAAATTTCAGCTTTCTAGTGCTAACGGTCACTGAGATTATCCGCGGACGGACGGACGGTCGGACGGACGGGCAGACATGGCGAAACTATAAGGGTTCCTAGTTGACTACGGAACCCTAAAAAGACTACCGGACTCATTCAGTGCTGAGGGACCACCCTACAAAAATTCTATTTTGTCAAGGTACCAGCTATTTGGAAGTAAATACCTATGGCAAGTAAAATTAACAAAGGCGTGTCCTCATTACTGCGCGGACCACTTCAGGTGCCTCCAGGGACCACACCAGTGGTCCGCAGACCACCAGTTAAAAATCACTGCTCTCGCTTCTGAAGCTTGTTTTCCTCCTTCAGGGTCAATGTCCAAGCTTCGCATCGATATAGATAAATAAATTTAATTCGCGATGGTATTTACTTAATTTTAAGGGGTCCGTACCCAAAGGGTAAAACGGGACCCTATTACTAAGACTCCGCTGTCCGTCTGTCACCAGGCTGTTTCTCATGAACCGTGATAGTTTGACGTATTTCTATTTGATGCATTTCTGTTGCCGTTATAACAACAAATACTAAAAAACAGAATAAAATAGATATTTAAGGGAATACAACAGATATGATTTTTTTGCCATTTATGTCTGACACCAGGCTGCCCAAGTAACACAGGAAGCATTATAACATATGAATAGTTAACTTATTTAGAACTTAAGGACCGTATGAACTCTTATATACGTTCACCGAGCAACTTGACGCATTATATGATGCTTTGAGCTGTATAACGGTTGTATAATGGCATATCTTAATGCTTTTGTAAAGCCTTTAGCTTTAGTGCAGCAAACCACAACGCAACTGGACAGCTTTCAGCTTTTTAAAAGCACTTAAGTGCTTTAGATTCTACAATAGCATTATATAATGCTTTAAGCTGTATAACGGTTGTATAATGGCATATGTAAATGATTTTTTAAAGCCTTAAGTTTTAGTACAGCGAACCAAAATGCAACTGTACAGCTGAATGCTGTACAGTTGCGTTTTGGTTTGCTACACTAATGCTTCGGTGTGGTTTAGTGCCTTAGGTTCTATAATAGCATAAATAAATGCTTAATGCTGTTTATGAGCATGAATATTAGACATTATCCGGTATACAGCTTTCAGCTGTTTTTAGTGCTTTAGATTCTACAATAGCATTATATGATGCTTTACGCTGTATAACGGTTGTATAATGGCATATGTAAATACTTTTGTTTAGCCATTAGTTTTAGTGAAGCGAACCAAAATGCAACTGTACAGCTGAATGCTGTACAGTTGCGTTTTGGTTTGCTACACTAATGCTTCGGTGTGGTTTAGTGCCTTAGGTTCTACAATAGCATAAATAAATGCTTAATGCTGTTTAAGAGCATGAATATTAGCCATTATAATGCCACGTAAATTCGCTATACAGCTTTCAGCTATTTTTAATGCCTTAGGGTGTACAATAGCATTTAGCAGTAGCAGGGGGGTCTGGACATCGGATGATGGTAGCATGACGTAGGAGGGAGGGGCGTTCATTCCGAAGATCACACCATCTCTCGCATCTTTAAAAAGTGCTTCAATGTGTAAAAAAAGGAATGAAATTCGTGTTTCTAATAGACTTTCTATAAACTTTTAATGCTATAAAATATTATCTACCAAATAGTTTTTTATTTTACAATTAAGCTAAAAACGCATTTTTTTTAATGACGTCACTTTATTTGGCAGCGGGACGAGTGAATGATTTTAGGAGGAGGGGGGTAAAAAATCATCAAAAATTGATGACAATACAGTTTTTAGCTGTTTTAGGGCCTTAGTAGACGCTAAGGCCCTAAAACAGCAATTTAAAGTAATATATAATGCTTAATGTTGGTTAATAGCATAATTATTCACGTGTAATGCTGTAGGCATTAATAAGCTCTTTTTAAGGGTCACTGAGCTGCTATTGGACTAAGAGCTAGCCACGTCAGATATGACACAATAATGAGAGCAACAAAACCCTTCTGGTTAGATTGCTATACTATTCTTATTGCTAGATCCTGGCATCTGGCAGCTTTTAATAGGTGGAGGTCACAGTGACAGACTAGCAAAATGTTTTAATTGGAAAATAGTAATACCAAACTAGGTAAAAACTGCCGAAGTTGTCTCAGTTATAAAGGACAGGGCCTATATTTTAAGGGGCTCCCTGGCGTCAACGACCTTAGAGCTGATTCCCTTAGTTTTTTAATGATTTATATAGCTTATCATATTATCAGTAATGGCTTTAAACAATATAGTATCCTATATTTACTTCAATATTCATTGTCTTCGAGATATTCGACATCAAAATCGAACCGGTTTAGGCTAAAAAAGTGGTTTTATGGTCATAAATTTTGTGTTAATTAGTTAAAAATTAAAATCTCTCTACAGTTTTTAGAGACATCAAAGAGGAACCCTAATATGTAGATTACGTATATGTAAGATTCTTTACACCATTCGAATATCGATAAGTGTTTTTTAGACCATATTTTAAAAATATCACAAAAAAATAACGGCTCATTTATTTCAAGATCCGGCTTTACAGAATGGAGATAAAAGATTCAAGACCCGATAGTCGTTTGCTTTATAATTCTATCTGTAGTGAATATGTTGGAATATCGACTCAAAACTGGTCAAAAATCGAGAAAAATCGTTAGATCAAAAAATATTGTGTATTATTACGGCAACAAAAACAGTAGGCGACAAACTATGAATTATATTATATATCGTTTGGCACTACTTTCCCCCAACATAAACTTTTGTATAATTTCTCTTAATATTGTATAGTATTTGTATAGTTTCTCATAATATTGCATCAAACCCAGATCTCTAGGATTTGTTTTCTTGAAATGGTTTGCATTATTTGACCTCCACCACTTTAAAGCTGCCAGATGTCCAGATTTAGAAATAAGCATAGTATACCAAACTGACTACAGGGGTTTCGTTGCTCTCATTATTATGTCATATCTGACGTGGCTAGCTCTCCGTCTATATAGACCAACGCCATTTTGTAAATAATTTATAACCTAAAAATAAAATCATGCGGACCTATTTATACAAGGAAAATACCTATATAATAATGAAATAACTTAATTTAAGACTGCTCAACCAACACTATTATGTTAATAATGCAAAACTCGTTCTATACGAGGATTACACAATTGTTTTGTTTGTTTGACGCATATATTTTTATAATATTTTATAGCAAAACCACAATCAATCAAAGGCGTGTGAAAATTTTCAATCAAACTTATATACACATTTCCAGTAAACTACATTGCGCAGTAATATTTCAAGGATATAATAACGTAAAAGAGTCAGAAACTTTTATACATTTTGTTACGATGTAAACAAATATGACGTGTCACTCATTCAGTTTTTTGTACCGTCTTCGTCCATTTTATATTGCGAGACAAAGTAGTTAAATCACAACGTTCATTGTATTATAACATTTGTTCCGTCGGTAGTAGAGCGTTTTTGCATTGACGTAAGGTTTATTTTACTACACTCTTATGCTAGTATAATGCTTTTGTATTGCGATTGGCAACTTAATCGAGAGTACTAATGCTTCTTTACTGCGATTAGCAAGTTTTTTGGCCGTATTAATGCTTCTTTAATGCGATTGGCACTTTCCATGACAACGATAATGCTAATAGCGCAGACATAATGCACCTGTAATGCTATTAAATGACCCGTATAGGATCTCAAGCTGGGTAATTTGTGCCCATTTAAAACCTATATCAGCACTATAAACGTTTATAATGACTACTAAAAATAATACTATAAAACGAACTCAAAATGCTAAAAGCATACAGATATGCTGTAAGACGGCCGTTATACTGCTTTGATGTGTTACTTGGGTGTATCTAATGAACCGTGCAATGATAGTTAGACAGTTGAAATTTTCACCGACAATGTATTTCTGTTGCCGATATAACAACAAATACTTACTAAAAACAGAAGAAAACAATATTTAAGGGCTTCCATACAACAAACGTGATTTTTTTGCTCGTTTTTGCTCGACAACAGCAACATGTAAACGCTTGAAATATTTACAGAATATTCTGTATTATTCACTTTGAGGTTACCTATAATTAGATAAGCATCAACCTCAATTGTAACATAGATTTAAGAGCATGTAATATGTATTATCTGTTGGTAATCCTAAATACATAAATTAATTAATTATTAAATTAATGTAAAATGAATATTTAAGGGAGAATATATATATTTAGGATATTTATATTGAAGCGAGGATTATAAAGAGAAAATAATTATAAGTAGGAAAGGAGGAGGACAACAGACATATTTTTTTTGCCGTTTTCTGTAGATAATCCTACGGAACCCTTCGTGCGCGAGTCCGACTCGCATTTGGCCGGTTTTTGTTATTCAATATGTAGTTGCTGGTGGTCATTGTGGACATATGTATGTAGTAACTGATAGTCGGTGATAAGGTCCATTCCCAAGGGTCCGAACATTATCTGGCGAGCCACGTGCGTAAGTGTTGCTAATCGATAGGCTAATTTTTTGGGGTTCCGTATCAACCAGAATCGCTGGCAATAGAAACAGCGATACTATAGGTATCAGAGCCGGATTAGCCTTTATGCAGAGTAGGCAACTGCCTAGGGGCCCCGCGTCGGCCAGGGGCCCCTCGTGAACAGAAAAAAATTAAAATCTTTAATAGAGTGAAAATTAAATTGGAAAATTTCTATAGCCCCGCGTGTGCACAGAGGAAAATGAAAATGTTTCATAGAGAGAAATATATTTTGGAAAATTAGTATTTATCACCTAGGGGCCTCGCGTGGGCAAATAAGATATATAAAATGTTGCATAGAATTAAATATACCTTACTGACTGACTTAATCTATCGACACAATTTTTTTTTGTCATACAACTTTTGCTCAAAAGGGGCCCCAAACATTGCATTGCCTAGGGGCCTCGAAGTGCTTAATACCCTCTGGGTATACTAAATTTATCCTTTCTTGTATTATCATGTTCGTTTCATAAAACCACACTCGTAACAGTTACATAAACTACTATAATTTTCGAGGTAAATAAATTTAAATCATTGAAATATCATAAACACTTTATAATACTAGCATTGAATAATGCGAAAATTTTGTTTTAGTAGCTTTTACGGACCTGGGAAAGAAAATAGGTGCTCTTGACCAGAATGACTCAAGGGATATACACGGTGCTCGTGAGAGTCGTGAGCATTGCGAGAGATTTTAACCACGAATTCCTGAGGTCAAAAGGAGTAATAAATGTTCTATGAATTTAGGTCAATTTCGCCAAAAAAAACCATTTTTTTTGTTTTTTTTTTCCATTTTTTAAATGCTTTTGAACATGAAAACATAAATGTTATTGGTAAAACTGTCTATTAAAATAAATTAGTACATTTTTTTCGTAATAGTTTACGTAAAGTATTCCTTGGCACTTTGATATCTGTCAATAAGAATGTCTAGACTAGACCTCATAAAGGGTGAAATCGCCATCAAAAAAGCGTTTTGCACTGAGTACAACAAAAAATGTTTTTTTATTGAATTGGTAGTAACTCTGAAACTAGGCGAATTCCAGAAAAGTTCATACGACATTTTAGTCTCCAATTATGATCAGGAATACACTGTTAAAATCTCTCGCAATCCTCACGAGCACCGTGTATAGACTCCTAAAAGTCATATATCAATACAACACAATACAAATACTCTTTATTGAACACCTCAAAAAGAAAACCCGTATAGAAAATGCATAAATTCAGAATAGAGGTAAACAACAGGCGATATTATCGCTAAAAAGCGATTTCTCCCAGACAACCTTTAGGTAGTAGAATTGCATTAAAAATACTTAGTCAGTAGGTGCATATATCCTTTTCCCTTCACTGTCGTCGAAAAAAAAGTGCATTTACTACTCTTGACCGACTCACTCTTGACCGTTTTTTGTCAAGTCCGAGTCCCTACAGAAATAATCGATAATCAATGTTCATGCAAATACATTATTACTATTAGGAGGGGATCATTTAAATTTGTGGAGAGAAACTGTATCGCTTTTATTAATCTGTGTAACAATGCGCTCCACATACAATCGGTGTAGGGTCACCATTAGTTGTACTATTTTTTTAGGATTTCCTGTGGACGTCACGTCAAAGGGCGGTGCGGAC
This sequence comes from Pammene aurita, assembly GCA_947086415.1. Taxonomy (NCBI): domain Eukaryota; kingdom Metazoa; phylum Arthropoda; class Insecta; order Lepidoptera; family Tortricidae; genus Pammene; species Pammene aurita. The sequence goes on along the minus strand of OX352315.1, from coordinate 3,649,067 downwards.
CTACCCAACCCGTCTACTTCTACCCTGTAAGGTAAATGTACGTTTCCACGAACGCTTAAGACCTGGATGTACGTTTCATTTTTTAATAAGGTCTGGCATTTTCATACGATTATTATCAATACTACAATGGTAACTTAGATAAATTTGTAATAATTTTATTGCACTTAGAAATTATTTGTATGGTTAGAAACATTCAAAAAATATTTTTAAAGTTTTTTAGACCGCTTACCTCGATTTGTACCATTAAGCGAACTAAGAAACGTGATTTGCATATAATACCGAATCCGGTGACCACTTTACCGAACTAGAAGAAAAATGTATGGAAATATGGTGTTGAGCGTTTCTCAAACTTTTATCTCACTGTTTAGATAATAGCTGCGCTAAATTTGCGTCTCCAGATATTACTGAAATACTTCATACAAAACAAAAATAACCTTTTTTTATAATTAGTTAAATTACCTAATCATTATTTTTTGACAAAACAACTTCAACATAAAAATATTATATTTTTCTGGAGTACTCAACTATATATTTATTCTATGATATTTAAAAATTCATCGACAAACAAAATATAAATTAACATCATTATCGTTTTTTTGCGAAAATACTAAATATACTAGTGTGAAACGTACTACAAGTTCTTTTTTTTATATGAATTTTAAAGTTTAATTTTATTTAAAAATATACAAACCACATTTTAATATTTAATCTTATTAATATAAAATGTTTCTTCATACAAACCGGCCCATCATAAGCAGTACCAGAAACATGTTTAAATGTTTAGAAGCGCTGGCCTTTATAAAAAGGCAGAAAAAATAATACATTTGAATGTCGACCTAGCTGTGAGAGAAATAAGGATGCTATTCTAATGTCTATCGAATAGAGACGAGGCCACGGCAGATTAGAATTCGGTAGCAGAGACTATGGGCACGATTTCCCGAACGCGCGTTCGGTAAATAAACCATGGAAAACATGTGGAACCTAATACGCGAACAAATTTTCAAAATAAGACCTGAATTACAACAATTGTGTTATAATCACAAATCTAACATTGAAACAAATAGTTAAAAGGATTACGAATTCGTTTATGTATTTGGTTTTTACTAATATTGTCGTAAAATAACTATAAACTTTTATTAAATATAGCTTTGCCAAAAGGCTTATTTTGAACTCAAAAAGTCGCAAAACTACAAGATTTCAAACGCGAATTTACTATAGTATTTGCTGTCTACAGATGTTTGGTAAATGCTCATATTATTACAAATACATTTCATTATTTGAAAAGTCTAAAAGTTTATATTTATAGTTTATAATAAACCAGTAAAAAAATAATTTCAAAAACATACGCTTTTCCTGATTCCGTACGCTGTTCGGTTAAACCATCCAGTCAAAAAGTTAGGTCACATATCACCGGATTCACTTTTAACTTTAATTCTGAGAATACGACTGCACTATATGCACTTAAAATACTAAAATACATAAGCTTATTAAATAACAACACTCTAAATCCACAATTTGGAACCCACATTTAGTTTTAAACGATTCTATGATCTTAAGAAGTGTACGCGATTTCTTAACGGTTTTGTTAAAGGCGCCCATACAAAGTGGCACTCGACCGACTAGATCCGTTGTCATGTCGCAACTGAGCCCCAAAATGGCCGTCTCTAACGCGTATTCGCAGGGGTAGGTATTTAGCTCACAGGAAAAAATATCACAACGTAGTATCTGCTGTACGTATTCGACTTATAGCTTAAAATGGAATATATTCGGCGAAACGGCACGTTCGCTGAAGCGTACATTTACCTTACTAGCGACGTTTCCTTGTTGTTGGCCATTCTGTTTTTTATAATTTTACATTTTTATAAATAAATGAGATGAGAATTCCAAAGTATGTGTTTGCGTTAAATTGTGGCACATTTCGAAGATTAATAGACAAAACAAAAAAAAAACCGGCCAAGAGCGTGTCGGGCCACGCTCAGTGTAGGGTTCCGTAGTTTTCCGTCCGTTACAGTAAGTGTCCCCACTTAAGAGTTAAAATAACACCGCCATGTAGGATATGATATGAGCGTTCCACGTACAGCGACATCTATTGGCAAATTAAGTAAACTATTGCGCGCGAGCTTCAAGTATGGAAGATGATTTTTATGGGATAATTCTTTATTGCGTGAACCGATTTTCACCGTTTTTACTTCATTTGAAAGCACATCATTTCATTGTGATTTTGTAGAAATTACAGGTACAATAAACACCTGCTTATACGGTTAAATTACAAACATAGTTCAGAAATTATTTTGTAATTTTTTTTCAAAAACTATTCAACCTATCAAGTTCAAAATAATTTTCCTATAAAGTTTTTGTAAAGTTCTACTTTTGAGATTTTTTTTCATATTTTTAAAACTTATGGTTCAAAAGTTAGAGGGGGGGGGGACACATTTTTTTTTACTTCTGGAGCGATTATTTCCGAAAATATTTACATTATCAAAAAATGATTTTAGTAAACCCCTAATCATTTTTAAATACCTACCCAACAATATATCACACGTTAGGGTTGAAATGAAAAAAAAAAACGCTCCCCACTTTACGTATAGGGGAGGTACCCTAATAAAACATTTTTTTCCACTTTTTATTTTACCACTTTGTCGGTGTGATTGAGATACATATTAGTACCAAATTTCAGCTTTCTAGTGCTAACGGTCACTGAGATTATCCGCGGACGGACGGACGGACGGGCAGACATAGCGAAACTATAAGGGTTCCTAGTTGACTACAGAACCCTAAAAAGGTGATTTAACCGAATAAATAAAAAGTAAACCGAATATGTGACAATGAACTACTTTGGGATGCAATACATTTGTACCTACAGTCAGTCTTATTTACGTAAGTAGGGATGCAGCTATAATTCAGAATGAGAGATGATTATTTATATCTGTGTAAGTAAAACTCACAAGTGTAAATTTGGCAATAAATACGGAATTGTATATATAAGTGTTTGATTTGAATTATATACTGTATGGCCACGTGCACGGGGTACCTGCAATAATATCGTCATAATTCTGAAAAATAATGACCAACAATAATACAACCCAACCCACCCAACCCAACCTATAATTTATCAAATTTCTCATCTATTCACTTGTATATTTGTAATATTTTCTATTTTTAATATATTGCGATTACTATTTTTGTGATTTCCGCTGCTCTTAAGTAATGTTTTACCGATTTCAAGACTAACGCACGGACTCTCCCGCGTCGCGCCCCAGCATTGTCACCGTATCTTTTTAATGCGCACACGCGCCGTTTTATGCAAAAACGCAAATTTGGTAGAAATTTGAAACGGCCATTGTTACAATGAACAAAGGACAGTTTTTCAGTCGTCGGGGGAAATGTGCATGTGCGTATAATAACGTTAAGAATCGGAGGGTCAGTCACACGATGTATTTTATTGCAGTCAGTATGTCTAATTAGGTCAACAATTTCATGTTTCATACATTTTTTAACTGTCATCATCATGATATACGTATTAAAAAAACACTGGCAGCCTGGTGGTAAAACGTCCAAGAGATAATTTTTTCTTCTGATGATGATGATGAATTCTGCTACTCGATGAGGTAGGGCTGCCTACGGCCTACTCTTCATCATCTAAGGCTCTACAGCCCGGGGTGGGCCTTGGCCTGGTCGACCAGCTTTTTCCATTCCGGTCGGTTCATGGCTTGTTTTCTCCAACATCCGACTCCTAACGTTTTGAGGTCTTTCTGAACGCCGCCGCGGCGTCCGTCTGGTTTACCATGCAGTAGTTTTTGGGGGGCTCTATGTTCATCCATCCGCGTGACGTGTCCAGCCCAGCGTAAACGGCCTCCCAGCCTACTCTCGGCCTACTCTTGATCTACAATTATCAATCCGGAGGTCTCAGGCTCCACATGTACGAAAATCATTTCATATTTACCACGCGCTTTTCGGTAAAGGAAAGTATAGTGAGAAAACCGGATCTAATCGCAACAAGTTTCCCCGGCGGTGGAAATTAGAACCTTTGAATATATTTTTGAGGAACCTACGAGTAATGAATCGATTTTTAATCATTAATCAATTAGTTGCGTTTAAAATCCATTACAAATCAATAATAAAAAACCGGCCAAGTGCGTGTCGGACCACGCATAGGAGGGTTCCGTACCTTCAATGGAATAAGAACCAAACTAATACCAAAAGGTCGTATCTGATGCCTATGGAAGAAGTTTTTTGGAGATAACTCAAAAATGGCTGAACCGATAATGTTCAAAACAATTTTCGTAGAAAGTATATGATAAGGCGCATCTCTTCAAATTTTTTCATATTTTTTGAACTTACGTTTCAAAAGTTACGGGGGGGGGGGGGCTACACAACTTTTCTGACTTTCGAAGCGATTATTTCAGAAAATATTCACTTAATCACAAAATAGTCAAAGAAACCTCAATTTTATTTTGAAAGACCTATAGATTGATGTGTCACATGTTGACATTTGGTTAATATTTTATTTTATTTAGTTACCTGTATGGAGCACCCACCTAAAAATATATTTTTTTTCAAATTTAACTACATAACTTGGAGATCTTATACATTACTAAGGGTAATAGCATGTTTTTAGGTTTCCGTAGCCAAATGGCAAAAAACGGAACCCTTATGGATTCGTCATGTCTGTCTGTCTGTCTGTCTGTCTGTCCGTCCGTATGTCACAGGAATTTTACTCGGAAACTATACGACGTATCTGAATAAAATTTACACATAAGGTGTATTTTGTATGCAGCTACTTAGTTATGTAGTTAAATTTGAAAAAAAAATATTTTCCATAGATGTAACTAAATTTCAAAAAATGTTTTTTAACCAAATATCAACATGTGACACATCAATCGATAGGTCTTTAAAAATAACATTGAGGTTTCTTTGACCATTTTGTGATTAAGTGAATATTTTCTGAAATAATCACTTCAAAAGTCAGAAAAATTGTATAGCCCCCCTCGGTAACTTTTGAACCGTAAGTCCAAAAAATATGAAAAAATTTGAGACGATGTGCCTTATCGTATACTTTCTACGAAAATTATTTTGAATATTATCGGTATAGCCATTTTTGAGTTATCTCCAAAAAACTTCTTCCATAGGCATTAGGTACGACCTTTTGGTATTAGTTTGGTTTTTATTACATCGAAGGTACGGAACCCTCCTATGCGTGGTCCGACACGCATTTGGCCGGTTTTTGTATACTAGAATCACTTACAGATTTTTTATTATTATTATTATTTAAATTTAAAATGTGTTTCTAACCGTTGATGATGGATTATTGTAATTTGGAAATTTATGTAGGTAGAGGACACAGACAGAGAGTAAATATATCAAACTTGTGCGTACTTCGTTTTTATTTTGTTAATAGTCAGATTTGGACTCATAAACATTATTTTTTCTTTGGTATTTCTCTTAAACTAGTTTGATATGTTTTCTTATAGAACAGCGCATTTATATGTACCTACCTAATTTTAAGTTTTTACTTTAAAACTGTTGTTTTGTAAAAATAAGTCCCGCAGAGTTTCTTACCGGTCATAATTCTTCTCGGGTCAGAGGTGTAGGTTGTTTTTTTTCTCTTTTTTTTGATAAACTATCTGACGTGTAAAGGGGCCTTGTGGCCTACTTACTGAATAAATGTTTGAGTTTGAGTTTGAGTTATCATTATTGACACAAAAATTTTATCGACCTTCCAGACATGCCTACACATTTCGATCAACATAAAGACTGTACACAATAAAATCCGGGCACGCATGATATGGTAAATCTTTTTATTGAATGTGCATATTCAAGCAACACTTTGTTTTTAATAATTTGTGGTTATCAAGCTACATAATAAAATGACAAACATAATACAACGTTACGTCTGTGACTTTTGATCACTACATATTCCTATATTTTTTGTACACGGTGTTCTGACAGTGTTTACCAAATTTTCCTGTTAAACATATATTTTATTTTTAATTAGGTAAATAAAATTATACCTTATTACATTCTCTTTTTACAATAGCTAACATGTTTCTAATTGTACTTAGATTAATTAGAAATGGTTTATGAAATGAAATTATTTCAGGCACAAGTCCCATACAATGTTAGTTACAATTATGACTTAACCTATGTTAGTATTAAAGATATTCATAAATTATAATTACAAAATATAATAAAATATAAAAACCAATTACAAAATTAAATTATCAAATTATTATTATTGTTTTGACGAGGCATTGGGTTCATGCAGCTTATCCCAACGCCTCATCAGTGGGCAGTCTATTCTAGCGACTAGTGCTTAGATTATAATAGTTCTAAAGTGTTCTAACTTTGGTGAGTTTCACTTTTTGACAAAAACATGCCTCCCATATAAAAAAAACTACTTTCAGTGCTTGGAGTAGAATGTCTTCCTGACTACCTCAAGAGTTTCAAAACGTATTTTTTTGGTAAGATAAAATTCTAATGAGCATAAAACAGCTTGTGAAAATATAAAAACAATTGTAGCATTGTAGCAGGAAGCGAGTGAAGATTACCAAAAAACGCCGTACAAAAAATTCAAGATACGATGGAATATATTTGGCAATAACTCACACAAGCCCATACAATTGTGACATGATTCTATTTTTATTATATATTACTATAATTACAGATTATTAAAATAAAAGAACTGTTTGAATATGTGAATCCGAAAAAAAGATTTACCATATCATGCTTGCTCGGATTTTATTTTGTACAGTCTTTGTAGTCCGAAACCAATCCGAAACAGAAATTAATTCCTTACAGTTCGCTTGGTATGTATGTATACACCTTTCTTGTGTATTTGGCACTATTCCCAAAAACGCACGCCAATATGGAAAACTTTTTTTTTTGACGAAGCATGTTATGGATACTAATTTTGGCTGTAGCAACTATGACGGTGTAAAACCTGCGCTGTGGATATAATATGTATGAGGTGTGTGACAATTTTTACTATGATTTAATAAATTAATTAACACATATGGAAAACAAACATGACCACCGACTGTCGTTTAGCTAATGAGTAAACTTTTGTACATACTCTTATTTACTTATTGGACGATTTATTGGCAATTTTTAAAACTGCGTAAGTATAAAATACGCTATATTCGTATTTCTCTTAAAATGGTAAGTACCTAAGTACTTAAAAGCAGACACTGCTTGCTTAAGGTTGACCATAAAAGAAGTTAAAGTATTGAATTTAAACATTTTAAATAATTTTCATGGTAAGTTTGGTGTAAGTATTCGGTTTATAAACATATGAACGTTACAGTTGGGCAACTAATAAAAATAAAGCAAAGTTTAGAAATGATAATCTGTATCCGGAATTATTATTTTTATGAATATGAAATGCATGTCGATAATGAACGGACATAAAATGTAACAATACTTTTGAATAATGGCCTCAAATGTCGAAAAATAAAATACAAAACAATTACTCTTACAAGCACGCCATTTTTCATCTAAATAACTCAAAAATATGGACTATATTAGCTTAAAAACCAATGTCTCGGACATTAATATTGAAATGAGGGGACATGATCGTTCGTTATACTTTAAATGCATTCTTTTTTACACCCAAAAATGTCGATTTCTCCCTAAAAATTTATGTCCCGTTCCACCCCTATTTGCATTGTGTTTAAACTTTTTTTCTTCGGCGGCAGATGGTCGCGGTAAATGGCGCGAAATTTTGACAGAACGTGTAATTTTTGTCGCAACAATCGAATGACTTGTGTCGGAGAACGCGCGCGAAAAAAAGTAATATTAGGTACTTTATTGAACCCTTTTCTAAAGGATTGAATTCAATTACGCGATTTGCGACGAAAAAATCTAATAAAAGGGTGTTTTTTTTCAGATTTTTGGAAATACAGGGGCTTAGGAGCATGTAGGTCAGTGGGTGCAGCCGAATTAAAAGTTTTTTCTATTTTTTCTTTTTTATTAAACGTCGGCGCGCGTATGTCACGTGTTTGGAAAAGCAAGGGTTTAAAAACAACAATGGCTTTTTAGGAAATGATTTAGAGTTTTTTTAATAGCATAACGGATTTGCTTTTTTGGGGAAAATAGCAGTGTTTTTTAAAGGAATTTAGTTTTTTAGTTGAGTAAGATCGAAGGGTAGGTGTCAAGAGTGCGAAATTATAAATGATTGATTGTGTATTGTGTTTTTTTTTTATATTATGTAGGTAGAAATTATTATTTAACTATTATTTAGATCTATAAGGTTATACCTGGAATTCATTAAATTATCTATGGTAATTAATGAACTCGGTTTCAAGCCTAACCTCTTTAGGTTCATCGTATTGAAACTCCTTAATGACTTAAGGCTTATAATTTTCCGGGTATCTAAAACATGGAACGGCAACTTTTCTAAGGCATATAATAATATAAATTGGCCGTGAATTAATATTTTAGCGACAATATTTTTTTATAAGCCTAAAACAAGTGGCATCATGTTATTGAAAAACGGCAGCAATATATAGCTGACCAAAAAATTAACCGGGAACTTGAAATAATAGGTTGGCAACAAAAATATTAACTATTAATTTTGGTACCCATTTTTATTTCTTATAGCTACCCAAATTCAATTATTTAGCAGCCTGGATAAATACATGCCATTACTTAATGGAATTTTAATCTTAAAAATAGTTTTCTCAAAAATATCCCGCACGGTTGACTTTGCTGGTTAAACATTAGGCGGCAAAATGCATACTTCATGGTCCATAAAAATTAAAAGTTACTAACATGTTGTCACATTGCTACCAGACAAAAACATTAAATCAAAGAAAAATAAAACAGAATTGTTTAATGGATTCGTGGTTTAGTGGTCACTGTGTTCTAACTAAAATGAATTCATATTAAAAAATAAATATTTATTTCATTTAATAAGCTACTATTGTCTACTAACCACAAGCTATGTTTTCAGTGCTACTGTTTTGCCACATTTAAACTCAGCTTTATATCTTCATTAATAAAGCCTGCTTTTCAATAAACACATTAGATAAAAAAAACTAGCAGCGTCTTCGAGGTAAGTCGAAGAATGGAATCAAGAAATGGTTCATGCGGTTGTGCCATTATAAATTAAAGAGGTTAAATGTCGGTTGTCAATAAGACCCTACTGCCATAAAAAAACATTTAGAAATAAATGGACTAAGAGCTGGCCACGTCAGATATGACACAATAATGAGAGCAATGAAACCTGTGTAGTTAGATTGCATCAATATTGCATCAACTCTAAGATTTGTATTCTTCGAGTTATTTGCATTCTTTGACTTCCACTCCACCACTTTATAGCTGCCAGATGTCCGGATCTAGAAATAAGCATAGTATATAGCAAACTAACTATAGGGGTTTCGTTGCTTTCATTATTGTGTCATATATGACATGGCCAACTCTCCGTCTAAAACCTTATCAACCAACAACACTGAGGTACTTTTAGCCAAGAGCAGTAATATTTATTGAAACTGAGTGCGGTTTTCATAAAAGTAGGTGAATATTGACGTCAATCCGCAAGCGCAGACGCACCATTGTATTCGTTTGCCATTACTACTAATTTGTCTACCATAAAAAAAAACAGACTAAAGGATGGTTCACGCTCCTACACGAAACTCGACACTTTCTACACTTCATTTTGTATGGAAAGCGGATCCTTGGAGATCACGGGATGTTCTGTGCAGTCAAAAAATGTTTTGCATGTATATAATCAAAATCATCTTGAGACACTATTTTAAATCGATTAACCCTTTTCCTGGCATGCGACGTGGGTAACGTATCTTATAAGATACATATATTTTGATGCTCTTTTTCCAGTTATTATTTGTGATTTAAACCCAACACTAATGATGATTTTACTAATAGTTATTTTTTAATATAAACGCTTGAATTAAATAAAATGGTTAGAAAAATTGCTGAAGCCCCTGACAAGGTCGAAAACTGTGTTGAAAACTTACAATTGTTGATAAAATTATTAAATCAATACATACCGTTATTATGACATTTATGACAGCCTGCTACGACACCTTTTCATTTAATTATTTTTTATTTGCTTTATTTTTTCATTTAATTCTTGTAGACTAAGAGCTGGCTACGTCAGATATGACACAATAATGAGAGCAACAAAACCCATCTGGTTAGATTGCTATACTATTCTTATTGCATGATCCGGGAACCTGTCAGCTTTTAATCGGTGGAGGTCAGAATGGCAGAATAGTAAAAAAATTAATTGGAAAATAGTTATACCGAAATAGGTAAAAATTGGCGAAATTGTCTCAGTTATAGAGGACAGGGCCTATATTTTAACATAAAAACAAAAAACATTGCGTATTATTGCGGAAACCAAAACAGTAGGCGCCAAACTATTAATTACATTATACGTCGTTTGGCACTTACTTTCCCCCAACAGAAACTTTTGGCAATTATAGTCTAATTCTTCTTCTTCCTAGCGTTTATCCCAACTTTTTTTTTTTGCTCTATTGAGCCTGGGGTCCGCTCGGCAAACCAATTCCAGGAATTGGCGTAGGCACTATTTTTAAAAGGGAAGGGGAACTAGGCCTTGTTGGGATTAGATCCGGTCTCCTCACGATGTTTTCATTCGCCGAAAAGCGACTGGTAAATATCATGATATTTCGTACATAAGTTCCGAAAAACTCAGTGGTACGAGCCGGGGTTTGAACCCGCGACCTTCGGATTGACAGTCTGACGTCTTACCGCCAGGCCACCAGCGCTTTTTAATTATATTCTAATTATTGATGTATTTTCATATAATATTGCATCAAACCCAGAACTCTAAGATTTGTTTCCTTGAAGCGATTTGCATTATTTGACCTCCACCACTTAACAGCTGCCTGATGTCCAGATCTAGAAATAAGCATAGTAAAGCAAACTATAACCAGACGGATTTCGTTCCTCTCATTATTTAGTCCCGTCTCGTTGGCAATATTTTGAGGGTTAAGTTTCGAAAATTCTAAAGTCACTTATTATTGAAGTTGGAAATAAAGTGTGTACATGAGAATCTTTCAGTGCGTTTTGTGTCATATTCAATTGGTGCTTTTTTTGTAATTCAATAATTTGAGGTTAACTTTTTTAGCTTGCCATAACTTGAGTAAAAGAATATTAGAGTTAGAAAATATAACTGTTTTGTATTTAGAACAGTTTTATTGTTGTACAAAACTAGTTTGTGTCATTTACGTCGAGTGCAATTTGATATAGTATGACAACGCTAAAAAACTACGTATAAAAATTAGAGTTCATAAAATAAGGATTAACTATATCATCACCTCAAAATATGTCAATAAAATCAATATGTGTCAAATTAAGCAATGAAAATTTAAGTTTCATGGTAATTTCGTTTTTTAGGCTGTTATCGTTTTAATAAATTATTAAAGTCATCAGAGTTCACATTCTAATAATCAAAAAGGGATTTTAAAGTAGATATTTCAATTTGTGTCACTTTCATCAATGATATTTCGTCTAAAATTAAACAGAAACAATATTTGCGTTTTTCTTCACTATAGCGCGTGACCTTGATGGCACGCCTGTTCGGCTTACTTCTGTAGTGACCACTAGAAGTAGACCCCCGGCTCGCTTCTTAACAAGCTAATCCATGGGTCAACCAGGCGCTGGCATCTTAGCTGTTACGATGTAGGTACTTGCCCACAGAAGCGCGCGCGGGGTGATAAAGCTGACATACTCGACAAAGGAACTGAGCGGAGGAGCGAGTCGCGGGAAGCCGGCGAGTAGGGAAATGAAGTCGTGCGTGTCTCGCCAATACGTACCTTTTAAGCGGTTGCCGCTTTGTTTGTGTTTTGACTAGACTGTTGAGTACATTTTCGAAGATTTCAAGCATCGTGAATTATGGGTAGAAAACGCAACGTATAATTTTTATTTAGTTCTGTTTTATTAGAACGAAGTTCCTTATCGGACGGTTCGCGGATGGGGGGGCTAGGCGAAAAAAAGTCACGTGACCGTCACGAAAAAACATTGAGAAACATGTGAAATGGAATGAAATAAAAAAAATGAAAAATAGAATAAAGTGAAGTGAAGTGAAAGTGAAAGTGAGAAGTGACAAAGTGAAAAAAGTCGAGTTAAAAAAATTTAATTTCAAAAATTTCAGAAATTACAAAACTTTCAAAAATTTCAAAAATTATAAAAATCAAAAATTAAAAAAAATTCAAAAATTTCAAAAATATTCAAAAATTTCAAAAATTTCAAAAATTTCAAAAATTTCTAAAATATCAAAAATTTCAAACATTTCTAAAATTTAAAAATTTTAAAAATTTCATAAATTCAAAAATACAAAAACCACAAAAATTACGAAAAAGTCAAAAATCAAATAATATTACTTCGTTCCAACCGATTGTTCCACGACACTAACGTATTTTTTTTTTACTATTGTTTTATTTTTGTTTTTTATTTACGTCTGTATTTTGTTTTTATTTTGTCATTTTGTATTGATTCTGTTGTTATTCCGTTTATTTTGTTTTATTGTATTCTTATTTGACTCTTTTTTTTATAACGTGGCAAACAAGTAAGGCCAGCCAGATGGTAAGCAGTAGCATATGGATGCCTGCAACACCAGAGTTGCCGACCCTTTACAAAAAGGAGGAACAAGTTCAGAGTCCATTATCTCGGCCATTTTTGATTTAAGAGCAAAGTTTTAAAATTAAAACACGCTTATTTTGGCGTATTCTGTATGGAAAAATCATAAAAGTACATGTTATAATGACGCCCCGTCGATGGATTTTTTTCGAAATCCTAATTATATTCATGTTCAACGTCTATATTTTATACAGAATAATAATAAAAAGTACACGTTATAATGACGTCCCGTCGATGGTTTTTTTTCGAAATCCAAATTATATACAAGTTCAAAGTCTATTATGACAGCCATTTTTGATTTTAGAGAAAAGTTCCTTTTATAAAACACGCTTATTTTAGCGTATTCTGTAAAGAATAATCATAAAAAGTACACGTTATAATGACGTCCCGTCGATGGTTTTTTTTTTAATTTCAAATTATGTTCAAGTTCAAAGTCCATTATCTCGGCCATTTTTGATTTTAGAGAAAAGTTTTTCGATTAAAACACGCTTATTTTAGCGTATTCAATACGGGAAAATCATAAAAAGTACACGTTATAATGACGTCCCGATATACAAGTTCAAAGTCCATTATCTCGGCCATTTATGATTAGAAAGAAAAGTTTTTCAAATAAAACACACTTATTTTAGGATACTCTATACGGAATAATCATAAAAAGTACACGTTATAATGAAGTCCCGTCGAAGGTTTACAAGTTCAGAGACCATTATCTCGGCCATTTTTGATTATAAAGAAAAGTTTTGTAAGTAAAACACGCTTATTTTAGCGTATTCTATGGTAGCGTATGGAAAAATCATAAAAAGTACATGTTATAATGACGTCCCGTCGATGGTTTTTTTTCGAAATCCTAATTAGAAATAGAAATAGAAATAGAAATATATTTATTCGTGACATTAGAGAAAAAAAACAATAGATTACAGATAATTGTAGAATAAGACATGTGTCACGAAATGGTCTCTTCTCAGCATGTTGCTAGCGTTAGCCAGCGCTGATCTTCCGAAAAGACCATCCGGTGAAAAATTCACGGCAGGTAACAAACATATGTGGCTAAGGAGTACAATCTATGACAAAAAACTTCAGTAATAAACAAGAGAACAGTAGAAATTAAAAAATTAATAAAACAAAGATAATATTAACTTATAACTACAACGCAACAATCTGGTGACCACGTATGTGACCGGACATGCCTTGGCCTAACATTATAATTTCTTAGCCACTAGCGCCAGCGTCAACGGCAGACACGTGAAACATAGTATAGCATAAAACAAAACAATACACTCTAACTAAAAATCGTGGCTTACATCCGACTCAGAAGACTATAACTAAAAGAATACAACGTGGCAACAGAAGAAAGCGGGTAAAATGACAATTGATAACACGGAAAACTCACACAGCAACGAAAAAGGAACATAACCTATTATATACATATTCAACGTCTATCTATTATCTCGGCCATTTTTGATTTTAGAAAAAAGTTTCTCAAATAAAACACGCTTATTTTAGCGTATTCTTTACAGAATAATCATATAAAGTATACGTTAGAATGACGTCCCGTCGATGGTTTTATTTTGAAGTCCAAAATATATACAAGTTCAAAGTCCATTTATCTCGGCCATTTTTGATTTTAGAGAAAAGTTTGTCGAATGAAACACGCTTTTACGTATACATATACAAAGTACAAAGTCCATTATCACGGCCATTTTTTATTTAAAAAAAAATGCTTATTTTAGCGTATTCTATACGGTAAAATCATAAAAAATATACTATATTATGATACCCCATCGCTGGTTTTTTTCTAAGTCCAAATGATATACAAGTTCCATGTCCAATCAGCCATTTTTGATTTTAGAGAAAAGTTTGTCAAGTAAAACACGCTTATTTTAGCGTATTCTATACGGAAAAATCATAAAAAGTACACGTTATAACGACGTACCGATATACAAGTTCAAAGTCCATTATCTCGGCCATTTTTGATTATAAAGAAAAGTTTTTCAAATAAAACAGGCTTATTTTAGCATATTCTATGCGGAATAATCATAAAAAGTACACGTTATAAAGAAGTCCCGTCGATGGTTTTTTGTCGAAGTCCAAATTATATACAAGTTCAGAGTCCATTACCTCGGACATTTTTGATTTTAGAGAAAAGTTTCTTAAGTAAAACACGCTTATTTTAGCGTATTCTTTACGGCAAAATCATAAAATGTACACGTATTAATGACGTCCCGTCGATGATTTTTTTCGAGGTCTAAATTATATGCAAGTTCAAAGTCCATTAACTCGGCCATTTTTGATTTTAGACCAAAGTTTGTCGAATAAAACACGCTAATTTTAGCGTATTATATACGTGAAAATCATAAAAAGTATACTTTATGATGATACCCCATCGCGGGTTTTTTTTTTCGAAGTCCAAATTATGTACAAGTTCAAAGTCCATTATCTCGGCCATTTTTGATTTTAGGGAAAAGTTTTTCAAATAAAAGACGCTTATTTTAGCGTATTCTATACGGAAAAAATCATTAAAAGTACACGTTATAATGATACCCCGTCGCCATTTTATTTTTTAAGTCCAAATTAGTCCATGTAGTCAATCTTCAAAGTCCGGTAACTTCGAAGTTTTTGGGTAAAAAAAATGTTTCTTATAAAACTTGCTTATTTTAACACATTCTACAAAATAAAGTATGTGTCATAATGACACCATTCCAACCAAAATAGTCCAAATTGTACTTAACCTTCAGGGCCCCATAACTTCGAATTTATTGAGTTAAAAAAAATGTGTTAAAGAAAAAAGAAAAGTTGCTTATTTTTATGTGTTATATAAGATAAGTTAATTAAAACAGCCTTATTATGACATCACACTGATGAAAAATTTATTAAGTCCAGCCCGGCCCTTTGCTATTCCAACCGAGAGGCAAATAACGATATTTCGATTTTCGCGTTTCACGATAGCCACTCTGTAAACAAACCGCCTTGATGCATAAATTACATATTTATTAGTTACAAATTATCTGTGACAATTTGCCAGAATACTGTTTAAATGGTAAACTAGGTTTACCGTGGCACACAGATCCGCCGTTGCAGTCCCTTATGGACTACGGTGTAGTCATACGTTATATCACCATTAATTATCCTTAACTTACTTAAGTTTTATATTATTGCTTTCTTTACTATGAAAAATAAAGAAGAGCGACTGAAAAATCGCTGTTTGTCTTTGTCGCACTTATTACTACTATTACTATATGTATGTATAGAGTAATAATAGAAAACAAACGAACCGCTAGGCAGCCTGGTCGGCACATGAACCCCGAACGCGCCTAACCCTTCCCCGCGCATGCCCTTTACACAAAACTTTATTCTGAAAAATAAAAATAATCCATTGATTATAATGACACAAATTTCAAACATTGTTTCGATACGCTTTTATAAAAATATTGATGCAAACTTTAATAACTTTAATATTTTTTGTACTGTTAACAGGGGTTAACAAGAAAAAAAAATTAAAGTAAATAAATATCATTGATTAATATGGCACAAATTTATTCAAATAGATACCGATATGTTAGAGAGCACAGTACCTAATCGATCAACTCTAATTTTATATAGGCTTGTAAAAGTCCACATATATGTGCTGATTGAACGTCAGTATCCCCATTGACAAAAGTGACACAAAACGCGTGCGTGCGTCAGTAACAACTTTGCTGTTACAGTGAAAAAACAATTTTGATCTCTAATTTTCTATTTAACGAATAATGTTTAAAAAAAGAAATGTCTAAGTTTCTACCTACGCAACAACCTAGGATGACACAAATTATTATTATTAGCTAAGTTGGATGGCCTGAACTCTGTATGCGAATAATAAGCATCTTTAATATTATCGAAACTTCATAATTTATCGGTACGGGTCTATATTGTGTCATATCCCTGACCCGGGTTTTGGACCCGGGGTATGTCCTTAAACTACGTCTGGACTTGGGTATGTCCTTAAACTACGCCAAAAAGAGAGGTATGGGCACTGCGAATGGCATCTCGCTAAGTGTGGTAGGGCACGTTCAGCGAATGTCGTCTCGCTCAAATCTGGAACAGAGCCCGACTGGGGAAGTACCTCCACCTTACAGAAAACCACAGCCAAATAGCACTAGACCCTATTCATAGTGCTGTGTTCCTGCTGGTGAGTAAGGTTGCCAAAGAGCTCAAAGAGGACCCAG
This sequence comes from Pammene aurita, assembly GCA_947086415.1. NCBI lineage: Eukaryota > Metazoa > Arthropoda > Insecta > Lepidoptera > Tortricidae > Pammene > Pammene aurita. The sequence goes on along the minus strand of OX352315.1, from coordinate 3,632,244 downwards.
TGTGTTGACGATGAGGGACCTTCTTGTTCCTTTAGCCGTCAACACAGTGAATCCTCCTTTTTTAAAGGGTCGGCAACGCGCATGTGACTCCTTTGGAGTTGCAGGCGTCCATAGGTTACGGTAGCTGCTTACCATCAGGCGGGCCGTATGCTTGTTTGTAGTGGCGACGGTGGTTGTGGTATAAATAAAACTGACGTAGCCAATTGGCTTTCTTCTTCTTTGCTTCAACTCTACTTTCTATGATGTTCTTAATAAATTCGTCATGTCGTAGCAGGCCTCATGGTTCATCATCTATGGTTCTCATTAAACTTATTTTATCTTTAACTTTTCTTGAAATGACTCTTTCTCATTGATTTAAAGTTTGTTAATCAGACATGTGTCGCATATTGGAAAATTGAACCGAAACGTGTATTACCTAACGCGTGGCGATCCCGGGTTAAGCTCGGTTAACACTGTGACGTTATTTGATACAAAACCATAAAAAAAAACCATTATTAAAACAAGCAATAATAAACCTTAGGATGACACGCGTAAAGTCGTCGCTGTGGGTATAATTTATTTGGTCTCTCTCGTATCTATTTCAATGTTGTGCCATTCTTTTTTAACATTTAACCCATTTTTCAACAATTTCCCTTCCCCTAACGCATTTGACAATAGAACCCTCCCGATTTTAATGGATGTCGCTTTTCATCAAAACGCGTTTTTTTTAAGTTTTTTCTCTTTTAATCCAAAGCCGACAGTTGACGCGTACGTAATCTTTTAAAGAGCAGTTTTTGGGAGTTTTTGTGTAATTTATTTATTGATAATTTTACGGATTGGCAGGGGTTGGATGTGTACATTTAATCAAGTTTTATTTGTGATACTTTCGGTTCGTTAAGGTTCAATCTGTAATGCGTATGTCAAATGTAATACGTTAACTTTTAGAAATATTATTGTAGGATTTAATCTGAGTTTTCTGCAAGTACTTAAGTATTATAGTTTTATATACTTTTGACATACTCTCGTGGCTCGGGATCCTGAATGTGGACTTATGATAAAATCTCTTTTTAGTTTTAGTTTTGAAATGTTTATGTGTATACGCCATACGATTAAATAAATAAATATACTTTTGTTACTTCATTATCTCTGGTCACTGGGGCATTTCCTTGTTTTTCAGTAGCATCTTTTTTCCTATGTACACATATTCGAATACACGTGTATATGTCCAGATATATATCCAATGATTGATTATCACGTAATTGTTCAGCCTCATTCGCTATTTGTGTCTATTTTTATTACAAGGAATTTGGGAAATAACACATTTTGAAAGCCGTACGCTTTATCGCGTTTTACGTCCATATCGTCGTCAACAGTGTTGCCAGTGTTGCCACCACCAGTGCGACTAATATCTGATATCTTTTATTTAGCTGTTTTCATCCTTAGACCTACTGTGATGTGAACGTATAAAGCCTAAAATTAAAGTAAAGTAAAAGCCTATTAGCCTGCATGTTGAAGTAATTATAGATTAGGTATCTCCATTTTCTACCTCCGTGAGGTAGAAAACAATTCTTACAATTCCAAAGCGGGAGCTGCAGCTACAACTGCGGAACAATACAAACGGCGCAAATATTCCGTTCTCGGCGAGGGCTACATATTTGCGCCGTTTGGTGTTGAAACCCTAGGACCGTGGGGGCCCAGTGCGAAATCTCTGTACAAGGAGATTTCTAAGCGCCTCATCGATGCTTCAGGCAACCAGAGGGCTGGCAGCTTCTTTGGACAGAGGATAAGCCTGGCCATCCAAAGAGGCAACGCTGCCAGCCTTCTGGGAACCATGACCCACGAAGGCGACCTGGGGAGCATTTATTATTTGTAAGTTTATTTTAGTTTTATATTTAAGTTTATTGTAAGTTTATTTTAGATTTACATTTAAGTTTATTGTAAGTTTATTTAGTTTTATACCTAAGTTTCTTTTTGTGTACCTAAATAAATAACCTTTAAATTACATCTAGCATGCACTAAATATGTGTCATTAGTTTAGCAAAGGTACCATTTGGCGGCTTGCAATTACGCTTTTATTGCTCAAATACAATATTTAATCCGTACATACAAATGGTACCTTTGCCATTGATTTATTATGTATTCTACTAGATTTGAATGTAGAATAAATTTTGTGCGCCATGTTTGGCGGTTGACAACAGAACTGTGACTGTATAGACTTGTAGTGATTTTCACTATAACTTTTGGGACAAAAAAATCTTAGGTAAGTCATCTCCTGTTACTCCATTGAGTAACAGGAAGGTCATTACCTTTGCCAAATTAATGACACGTATATTTGAGTATTCATTGGGTTATATTAACACCCAAAAATAAATGTGGTTACTAACTATCATTACTTTTATTGAATTAGATTTGATTTAAAACTATATCACCCTTTTCAGAGTTATTTTATTTTGAATCGTCTTTTTTTTGTTCATATGGAATTACTTAACCTTATAATCTATACATCTATACATATAATAAAGCTGAAGAGGGTCGAAAGTCTGTACATGGAAGATAATCGAAAAAAAGTTGGCTGGGGATACTTAGAATCGATAACAGAATACGTTCCAACAATTTTTAGAATTTTTGTCTGTTTGTCTGTTTATCTGTTTGTCTGTTTATTTGACCGCGCATCACGTGGAAACGGCTGAACGGATTTTGATGAAATTTTGTATAGAGATAGTTTGAGTCCCGGGAAAGGATAATATATAGTTTTAATCCCGAATATCAACCCTGGTGGGGGTGAAAATGGGGTTGAAAGTTTGTATGGAGAATTTTTAACCGCTGAAACGATTTAGATAGAAATGAGTATGGAGATAATTTGAGTATATTGAGAAATGTCATAGGATAGTTTTCAAACCCTTGTGGGGGTGAAAAGGGGGTTGGAAGTTGGTATGAGGAATTTTTTACCGCTAAACTGATTTAGATGAAAATTGGTATAGAGATAGTATGGGTCTCGAGAAAGGACAAAGGATAGTTTCATCTTCAAAAGAGGCCCCCCCATCTTATTTTAGAACCGTAGGTTCAAAAAATTAAAAAAAATATAATGGAAGTGAAGCCTGAAAGGTACTTTTAATAAAAACTATCTATACCTTTACCCTTACCCGCTCTTAAGAAATATTTGAAAATGTCATGAATGTCAAAGGGTTATTGCAAGTTCGAGGACTATACCAGGTGGAAATATCGAATGCCACATGGATGGCTACTACCTTAAATATTGTAAATAGCACATTCTGTGTAAAGGAGACTTTCCTTTGTTTTTAAAAACAATAAATTCTGCATTTATGGATTTATGAAAAGTCGCTTGCCTCAGTCGGAACTCGAACCGGTCAAATGTGACAAAAAATAACGTGCCATATTTTATGACGCAGATTGAAAGGGTTACTAATAAGGTTCATTTTTCTCTAAATAACAAATAAAATCAAAATAACGGAGGCTATGAAATCATGTAACATTTATAGGACACCGTTTAGGTAGGAAATAGTAGTTTATGCAACAGTTGTATAAGAGGGGTCAAAAAAGGTGAGTGGCGTGGGTAACAATTTGAGCCGTAGGCGAAAATTGTTAAGAAAAACGCCACGAACATTTTTTTACCTACTTATACGACGTTGCATACAATACTTTTTCTACGAATACACTTACTTTTACATAAAATGCGAAATTGAAATCTTCATAGATATCGCAGTTATTTTGTCAACATAATCAACAATCATTTAAGTTTTACCTTTTAAAACACTATTTTTCAATAATACTAACACAAATACACACCGTCGTTATTTGATCAATTATTAAAGAGCTACAGAGATTAGTAAAAATACCTAAATTACTTTCAAAGTTTGCAATTCGCCCCAACAAACGAACGGGAAACGTAAAAAACTACGAAGTAGGTCTGTGGTTCTTGTAATTTTTTCTTTTTTAAAGTTTTTTTTTCTAAAAACGCTGCGTTTATTTAGGTTTCTTAGGTTGGCAGTAATTTATTTTATATTAATAGCCGTGTTTGCACGCGATTCCGCGATACTATTTTGGCGCTTTTATAGAACAAGTGTTATTTTGGGGAATAGACTAGATAGACTTTTCATCGAGTGTATTATCTATGTTCTTATAAAGGTGTTAACGAATTTATAAATGACAGATAAAAGTACAGGAGTAGAAAAACATATCAAACGTTTTGTGAAGCAGTCAGATTAGGATTTATTTTTCTTTATAATTAAACAATAGGTACATTATCTGTCTCTCAAGCTGTTTTGATATGTCTTCTTGAAGAACTACGCATTATTTTGTATCTTTAAGATCTAATAATGTATTACTATACTGTTTTGAAAAAATAAGTCCCGTCGAGTTTCTTTTCGGTCATAATACTTCTTGGGCCAGAGGTGTCGGGTTAGAACCGGTGGTAGTTTTGGAACAAAGTTCCTTATTGGACGGATTGCGGTTGGGGGGGCTAGGCGAAAAAAAGTCACGTGACCGTCACGAAAAAACGTCACGTCACGAAAACGCGACACCATATGATACGATTGAGAGACATGTAAAATGGAATGAAATAAAAAATATATAAAATAGAATAAAAATAAAATAAAAAATAAAAACAAAATTCTTTATTTCTTTAACAACAAGTACATATATCCTATATTGACTGGCGTCTCCTTGTAAGTTATTTACAAAATAACCTGTGCTAGGAGGCACAAAAAAATAATAAAAAAGAATAAAGTGAAGTGAAGTGTAGTGAAAAGTAAAAGTGAGAAGTGACAAAGTGAAAAAAGTCGAGAACCTAAAAGTAGAAAATGTCAAAAATGTCGAAAGTATCAAAAATGTCAACATTTTAAAAATTTTAACAAATTTCAAAAATTTCAAAAAGGAGATCGTCAATTCTGGGCCACCTGATATAAACCGTATACAGTTTGTACTACAATGTAAAATAAATACTCATTTTATTACTAAAGTAGACAAAATATTGAAACGGGAATTAGAAATACTAAATAATCTTTCCGCGATTAAAATACAGCAAGACAAGTCTTTAACGTCCTTATGGCATTGATATAAAGTTTAACTTCACCTGGACTGAAACAGGTTTGTTTTTTGGTTTGACACTGCCAAAATCTACCGTTACATATAATCTGCGTTTTGATACTGTTCGGTAAGTTACACGCCTAAAGATTGAAAATGCGTATTTTTGCATTTTTGATCGGAGTTTGAATATTAAAATGGCATAATATCATGCTCCTTCGATAACGAAACGCATCTTTTTTTCAATTTTGCAATGTCAGATACTAGTGCTATCGCACTTAACGGTGGTAAACCTTATCCCTTCGTAATAGGTGTTAGGAATGTTCAGTTAATAGTATCAACAATGGTTTGACAGCCGTCTTTGTTTACCGAAATACAGGAACTATAAATACGATCAAATTATGACTTTTTATTATTTCATCATGATTCCCGTTTTGTTTTTAAGTCCGCTTTTGTACATTTTCTTTAAAAAACCAGTACTTTTTTTACATTAATATACATTAATGTAAAAAAAGTACTGGTCATAGTAAATCATAGGCATGCACGCTTTCAAAAATTGTCCTCGTCAGATTCAAGTTTTAAATGCATGATTTTTCAATGTTCCCATTAGATTTCGCAATATTTTTACCACCGTCCTGATCTAGAAATTATGACGATTTTTTAAAGGTTGGAGTCATTCCTAAACGGTCGTAAATAATCTGGGCCAGATCATCTAACAAAAATTGACGATCTCCTTTCAAAATTTTCATTACTGATTTTCATTACGTTACGTTCCGGAGGTAACGTAATGAAAATCTGCCCCCCCCCCCCGCCGACCGCCGGCACGCCCCCCCCCGACCGCCGGCGCAATAAGGTTGGTCATGGTGGTGTAATGGCGGTCATTCTAATGAAACCATTAGAATGACCGCCATGGATTTTTAATATGTGTGTAGGTAAAGCAGTGTCTGCTTCTGTACATAAATAGGCCGTATTACGTAACAGTTACATACACTACTATTTATCTCTTTTTAGGGTTCCGTAGTCAACTAGGAACCCTTATAGTTTCGCCATGTCCGTCCGTCTGTCCCCGGTTAGAACTAGCTAGAAAGCTGAAATGTGGTGAGGCCTGATAAGAACTTTCAATAAAAACTGATAAGAACTTTCAATGAAAAGATGAATTATCAGTCAAAAACGCATAGTGAAAGGAAGGGCCGGATACTAAAATGACGTAAGCGCCGCCAAATATCCCTTAAAAAACGACCTTTTTTTGAACGGATGTTTTGTAACAGGGCGGCATCTACGAAACTCTACACTGAGCATCGCCCGACATGCTCTCGGCCGGTTTTTTTTGCATTGTTATCCTGGAAATCACCTCTTAAGGATTACTAATTCCAATTCAAGAAAATCCTCAGCCAGGTTATACGTAGCCTATAAAAATACGTCTAAAATGGGGGGGGGGGGGGGTAGCCACTACACTCGATTGAGTTAAATTTGCATGGGTCATGGATCCCCCCCCCCCCTCCAAGTGCACGTCACATAGAAAAAATCTTTCTGCATTTGTGACCCCCCCCACCCCAATTTCAACCGCGCCTGTTCTTACCTTTCATGCTTAGACTGATTTGACGGGAGGATCGATTTGGATTATATTTGCCGTGGACATGAACGTATAAATACAAAAGTGGTCCTGTATCGTCCGATATACACCTACTACTCTATGTCGTTTAAATCATGCCAAAAAAAATTTATAGGATAAAAAGTATTCATTTTTGAGTGTAGTTTCATTTAGTGGTAATTGTAAAATATTTTATTAGGACTACTGTCCTCTAGCGTCATCTGTCAACTTTACTTCAAGTTCCGCCTCCAGGGTAGCGGGAGAGAAATTAGGGGTGAATTTGCCGCTTACTGACACAGACCGAATTCCACGCGGGCGGAGCCGCGGGCACAGCTAATTTTATTAAATAAAACAGTTAATACGTACTCTAAGTTAGTTTCATAAAATTGATAATATTTTTTTACTAGTGTTGGACAAACATTTTTAAAACGAGACAGATCAATTCAATTAATTAATAATATTTTTTTTACACAATTTTATTTAACTTACAGTGTTTGTCAGTTAATTTATAACTTGTTGTTGGGGTAAAATCCTGAAATCCAGATTTGAACCAGTTCCTGATTTCCGATTGAGCTGAAATTTAGCATACCTGCGTAACTTGGGTGACAATACAATATTTTTGTACCATCGAGCTGGTCTGATGATGGAGACCGAAGGTGGTCATAAGAACTCTGTGATAAAATAATGGAAGCTCATTATTAGAATCATCTTCTTCAGCAGTAGATGACTATTGCAAGATAACTACAGTTGTCGTTAAAAGCTTGTATTAAAAATTGTTTTTTTTTTTTTTTTTAAAAATATTATTTAAAATTCGTACTTTTTAAAGGACAATGGGCAATATGAGGAAAAATTAAGGGTAGAGCGAAGTAAAACACGATTACTTGTATATTTAATTTATTGATTACGGTAGAAATGCTCGTAGTATTAATGGAAAACAAATAACAAACCGACGGATCTAGGAACATATACCTACCGGGACTGTGGGTAGCACTTTTAATACAGAACATTATATAATATAATATAACTATTGTTTTAAATACTACAACGAAAAAAGAAAGAGTTCAAAAGGCTATTAGGGTTTTATGAGATCTCATAGTAACATTTAATCAATGAATCAATCAATCGTTCAAATTTTTATTCGTTCATCACAGGTACGTAAAAGGTGGTAACTCTTTATGCTAAGGAACATCTACGGCGTGCCTTTCGGTGAATGAAATAGTTACTTCTTAATTTATTCTTATTAAAATCGTCTTTTCAAATATTTCTAGATAGATCATCAATCCTGAGTAATTAGGTCAAAAAATAAATTTGTAATTATTTTTGTAACTAAGTTCTCTGTAAAAATAAGTTTTTAGTCATCCATTAATATTCTGTCTTTACAAATAACCCATTAATGTCGTGCCAACCTAATGCATGTCATATAAATATTGTTTTGGTAGGTATTATCATTTTAATATTTGTGGGATTACATTTTGATAAGTCTGGCTTGAATTAAAAAAATATATAAGTTGTTTAGG